>BSBM01000319.1:60000-1360000 GCA_027924585.1 Larix kaempferi | reverse complement strand
TAAATATGGAAAAATAGTGCCGCACTAGAATAGCCTGTTATCTACGACTGCATATAATTTTTTAAACCAAAATCCACCATTTGAATACTGAACCCGAGGGCTAACACAAACATATTCATTATGTTTTCTTAAAAAAATAACATACCAACCTTAGGAGAACCCCATTTTTTGAGAGTTATACTTAATTTCCATAAATAATATTTATATATTCCGGAAGGTAATCCGATTGTCTACGTTTCATCTTCTTGCGCCATATTCCAAAACGTTGTGTAGGTAGCTCTAATATTTCTTTTTGACGTTCATATTTCTGATTTTCCAGAAGTCCATTGCGACTAATGCGTCATGAGTGGCCAGCATTAGCTTGCACCACCCCCTCTAGATAAATAAGTATGAAAAGGTTCTGATGGCCATTAGACTTCTAGGCAAACTTTATCTTCAAAAGTAAAGGAGGGGACCCAATATTTGCAAAAAATTGGGGGGATGTTGCAACAACAACAGGAGTGTTCCAAAATTATTGGCAGCAGATTCTTCACCTTCTAGGATCGATTAAGGGAGTTTTTGAGGTAAAAAATGAAGGCCATCATATTGTGAAGCACTCATCTATTCCTCCTTTATATTGGAACAATAACTAATCATGATCTCCCTCTTCCTAATCATACTTCCAACCATCAACAACATAAGAAGGAATTGTAATCATTGTGCACCTCCTAGAAAAATCATGGCTAGAAATCCAAAAATGTTGCCACCATAAACTACGTCTCGCAATCATATGAAACTATATAGTATGGATCCAATATCGATTTGAAAATAAAAATAGTATATGCTTCATCCATTTGGGGAGTCCTTGATCACCTTGCATTGTTAATTATGCCATACACAACGCCATATTCTTTTTTCGTCTACGATGAAATCCCTGCTATCGTGATAAACCACACATTTGCTTCTGCTAAAACCTAGTACCCAATCCCTATTCAATAAAACCCCCCATATTCTTCCCCCTAAAATTATGAATACCTACCTAATGATGAGAAGGTGATCTGGTTTATGAGATTGTCAATTTGGATTTTGTGTAATCATGACAACTCCACGATGAATCTAAGTGCAGATAGTACCCTAGCAATTCTTCGACAATTTTGTACAACTAGAAACAACCACATTAATAATATTAATGTGTCTAAATACGCTGATAGGCATAAATTTGGCAAATGGATAATGCTTTTCCCTATGGCATGTTCCAAATTTACACCTATCGACGTATTTGGACACATTAATATTATTAATGTGGTTGTTTTGCTAAATTTACACTTATTGACGTATTCATAAACAATAATATTATTAAGGTGGTTGTTGTTAGTAACTGGTGAGTGCATAAAAATATCTACAAAATATTAATATTGTTCAATTAATTATAATTGAAAAATATTAATTTATCAATTAATTAAATAGTACTAATAATATGATATTATTTAATAAACATAATATTAATTATTTAATTATTATTATTATTTAAATTAAAATAATATTATTTAACTATAATATAATATTATACTATAGTATAGAAAATTAAAATATAACATATAAAGATATTAAAAACTATTATAATTTAATTAAAAATAT
This sequence comes from Larix kaempferi, assembly GCA_027924585.1. Classification (NCBI taxonomy): domain Eukaryota; kingdom Viridiplantae; phylum Streptophyta; class Pinopsida; order Pinales; family Pinaceae; genus Larix; species Larix kaempferi. The sequence continues at coordinate 1,358,383 of BSBM01000319.1, read as the reverse complement.
TGTAATTTATTTATAATATTAAATCAAATACTATAACAATATACTAAAAAGATTAATGATACACTATTATTATTAACAAATTATTAATTATATTAATATTTTTATATTATACTTATTAATATAATATTACATGATAACTTAGTTTAAAAAATTATATAAAATATATTATAAATTAAAGTATTAATTATGTTAAAAATATTGAAAATATTAGTAAAGTAAATTATTATTTAATTAATTATAATATAATAATTAACTACAAATAATATCATTTAATTAAAATAATATAACAAAAGTAATAATAAAATAATTTAATTTAATTCAAAATATTACTATTTAATTATACTATTATTATGTTATAGTACAAAAATTGATGTCGAAAATATTATAATTAATTTAATTAATAATATTGTTATTTAATTACGATATTATAATTAAATATTATAAAATAGTACATAATAAATCATTATGTAATATGGTATTTAATTAAAATATTAAAACCATGGTATTAAGAAAATATTATTATTTAATTTAAAAATATTATTTTATTATATATTTATTTTAATGGTTTTATTGAAATACAACACAAAATTTGGTGAACGTCACCATGCAATAAAACCCTTGTAAAATATGAATGTCATAGTGCGACACAACCAATAAAACCTTCCAGGAACATAGCAAAGATGAAAACTAAGGATGCATGTCTCAACCAAACATCGCACTTGATGAACGCCACAATATGACAAAAACCTTGCAAAACCTTTGAGGAACATTGAAAAGATGAATTTGAGATTGTGACATAAACAAAGAGGAATCTCACAATCCAACATAAAACTTGATGAATGTCACAATGCGACAAAATCTTTGCAAAACATTGCAATTCCATATAACCATTATTGAACATCATAACATGACAAATTCATTAATGAACTTAGCGATAATGTGACATAACAATTGATTAATGTACCAAGCCGACATAAGTAAAATGTGATTAGAATAAACATGCGTGATCAACATAATACCTTTGCAAAATGTCAGAATGCAACATAAACTTTGTTGAATGTTGTAATCTAACAAAGCAATTGGGGAATGCAACTAATGCAACATTATGTATGAGGTCCATAAAGGGTTATGACACACATCATAAAATTACTAATACATTTAGGAACTTAGCACTTATTGAATGTCGTAATGTGACAGAGCCCTTGAAAAACCTTTGAGGAACATTGAAAAGATGAATTTCAGATTGTGACATAAAAATGGAGAAATGTTGCAATCCAACATAAAACTTGATAATGCCACAATGTGACAAAAACATTGCAAAATATGAATGTCACAATGTGACATAACCAATAAAACCTTCCAGGAACACAGCAAAGATGAAAAACATGGATGAATGTTGCAATCAAACATCACACTTGATCAGTGTTGCAATGTGACAAAACCCTTGCAAAACCTTCATGGAACATTGAAAAGTTGAATTTTAGATTATGACATAAACATGGAGGAATGTCACAATCCAACATAAAACTTGATGAATGTCACAATGTGACAAAACTTTGCATAACATTGCAATTCCATATAAGAAACTTAAAACTTGATGAATGCCACAATGCGACAAAACCCTTGCAAAAGAATAATGTCACAATCAAACATGGCACTTGATGAACATCAAAATTTGACAAAACCCTTGCAAAACCTTCAAGGAACATTGAATAGTTGAATTTTAGACTCTAACATAGAAATGGAGGAAGGTCGCAAGCCAACCTAAAACTTTATCAATGTTAACATGCAAAAATAAAACATAGAACTTGATGAACGTCGCAATGTTCCAAAAACCTTGCAAAAACTTCAAGGAACATTGAAAAGTTGAATTTCAGATTATGACATAAACATGGAGGAATGTCACAATCCAACATAAAACTTTATGAACGTTACAATGCAACAAAAACCTTGCAAAACATTGCAATGCAATATAACCCTGTTGAACATCATTAAGTTTATGTAAGTCAATAAAGTAGCTGTCATAATGCAATATATAAATGTCATAGTGTGACAAAACCATGGAGCAATGTCACAATCAAACATGGCACTTGATGATATCCCAATGTGACAAAACCCTTGCAAAACCTTCGAGGAACATTGAAAAGTTGAATTTTAGATTGTGACATAAACATGGACGAATGTCACAATTCAACCTAAAAGTTTATTAACGTCACAATGCGACAAAACCCTTGCAAAACATTTCAATTTCATATAAAAATCTATATACATATTATCAATAACAATATTATGCGATGCTTGATATCACAATTGTTAAATCACTTACCAATTTACATTACTCGATGAAGATTAAATATATCTTCAATGAGATTCTTGAAGATAAATATTTCCTTCTTCCATTTATTATACAAGAAAAATTATTTAATGATTTATTTCCTTTGGAAGGTGATTATTACAGGGATGGCATAGGGAGTTACCTGTTGTAATCCGTGATCAAATTCCCCAGAGTAATTGGAGATGCTACAACACTGCCAGGATATTTCAGATAGATTTCATGGGACCTTGTATTGAGATAAGAACTAATTGTTTTTTGTCGCTGCTGGCATTGTTCAGATTAGAGATGTTCTCAAAATTCTTCTTTCTTTTCTTAAGAATTATTATTATTCTTTTAGGTAATTGAACTCTTGTTTTCGACGATGAGGACTTTGATATTAAAAATACAGTTGAAAAAAAAATTATTATTGTTATGTAAATAAAAATCTATGTCTATATATAAAAATAATGTTATAAAAATATAATAAATGATTTTCTATCTATTTTAACTGTGAGAATTATATATAGGTTGAATACCACAAAATAATTCTAATGGCGAAGAACCTTGAAGCAAAGAAGTCCTCACAATAATTATTCAAAGATATGCAAGAATACAAAGAAGAAATATTGAGATAGAAACATAAAAGAAGGAGCTCAATTGATGGAAATATCATCTCATGTATTATTCCTCAATATGAACACAATATATAATACATCTCAATAGAGAAAATAGAATGCTTTAAGTGCAAGTTATAAAGTATAAAAAAGTAAGGCTTACTAAAAGCATAAAAACCCCCTAGGTTGCAAAAATTGTTTCCAAAACTGTTTAAAGGCACACGAATTGGATGAATATGGTATGGTAGCTCATGAGTAATGTAAATGTAATGTAATGATGGCTTTAGGAGAGAATAAATGATGTGGAGGTCGAATTGTTCAAGTGGCAAGAGTTTTCCAGTCAACTAGATTTACCTTATCCACTAGAAAGTAGAAAAAACAGGATAAAGTTGCCTAAATCATAAAAGTGTCTTTATAATTCATGAATGAAATAAAATCAGACAAAATACAAGGAAATGTTATCTATAATTTTTTCAAATTTTTTTTTATAACTTAGAATGGAAAATGGTCCACTAAAAGAAAAAACTGACCCTATTTACCTAATCAAAACTTAGGAAATTAATCTAGATTACTAGTAAAATATATCCTAAGTATCGATGAATTTTTTAAATGTTCCAACATTAACTCACGACTCCACAATACAATCCACTCAAATATTGTAATTCTTACTATTTAATCCGATAGAAATAATATTGATATACTTTAAATAATAATGATATATAAATAACGGTGAACAATGCTACAAACACACATTCTACAAATCATAATAACACTTTTCACATAAGTTATTTTCCAATGTTGTAAGAGCTTGCCTTCTACATTAATTTTATTTAGACTTTATATTTGACTACGTAGGTAAAAATCTATGTCTGTATATAAAAAATGTAATTATAAAAAATATAATAAATGATTTTCTATCTACTTTAACTGACGTCTCAACAATATAATCCACTCGAAATACTTTAACTTTTAAAACTTAATTGAATGGTAATTATAAAATATTGAATAATACAAATAATATTGATATATAATTAATGGTATGCTGCAAACACACATTCAACACTTTTCACCTAAGTTATTTTCCACTCTTGTAAGGGTTTGTCTTCTATACTAATTTTATTTGACTTTATGTTTGACTAGTATGGTAAGAACTTTTCTTCTATATTAATTTTATTTAAATTTTATGTTTTCACTAATATGAATGATTTTTTTTTCATAATTATGCGAAATTATTGAATAATATAAATAGAATTCGATCTATAAATAATGTTCAATAATATCAAATAAGTTCTACAAATCATAATCATTATTTTCACCATATTAATTTTAAAGTATTTTATGTGATTGTTTTTACACTTTGTATTTGACTACTTAGTGGATAATTTATGTTTATGCCAATAGGAATTTTATTTCAACTTTGGTGGGAGATCTGTTCATCACATGAACAACACAAGCCACTACGTCTCCCCAAAATTCATGGGACAAATTTCTTCCTTTTCAGCATGCTCCTTGCCATATTCATGATGGTTATATTCTTGCATTCTGCAATACCGTTCTGTTGAGGTGTATATCTTGTAGTGAACTGCCTCTTGATTTCATGATGTTTGCAGTAATTATGAAAATCCTTTGAGTCATACTCTCCCCCTCCATTAGATCTCAATACTTTGAGTTGATAACCACTCTTTTTTTAAACCAGAGCCCTAAATTCTTGAACTTGCCAAAAGTTTCAAACTTCTGACAAAGGAAATACACCCATGTTTTTCTACTGAAATCATCAATAAATGTAAGAAAATAATAGCTTCCTCCAATTGACTATTTCTGCATTGGACCACACAGATTAGTATGAATAAGTTCTAGAGGTGCATGTGCCCTTCGAGACATACCTTTAGGAAAGCTATCCCTGTGTTTCTTTGCAATGATGCAACACTCACAACTGCTTTGTGGCTCCTTCATAGGGGGTAATCCTTTTACCATCTCTTTCTGTTGCAAAAACTTGAGTCCACCAAAGTGAAGATGTCCATATCTAAAATGCCATAACTAAAAATTATCCATGCAAGTGGCTTTTTGAGCAAAAGAGGTCACCTTGCTGCTGCAATTCATGACTAGTGGATACATCCTGTTCCTAGTCACTTGTATTTTGATGATCAACTATCTATTTGGGAGTTTGTCATAAATTTCACAGTCCAATCAATCAAAGACAAGTCTGTAATTCTTTTCAGTAAGTTGTCCAATGCTAAGCAGATTATGCTTCAATCCTGGAGCATAATATACATCTGAGATTGTCTTTTGTTGGCCTTGTTTGGTCAGAATGTTGACCAGTCCTTTGCCAAGAACTGGAACTACCTCATCTGTGTCGACTTTGTCCTTTGTCCTCACTAACTCATCTAGGTATGCAATTAGACCTCTATCACCTGTCATATGGTTACTGTAGCCACTATCTAAAATCCAAAGTCCCTTTGGGATTTCGTGTGTATCATGACATGTAAGAAATAACATATCTTCTTTATCCTCAGAGGTATTAGTCACATTAGCATTATGATTTGCTTGATCAGAATTTTTATTTCTACATTGACCTTTTTTTGTCGCAGTTCTCACCTTCATGGTTATGATGGTGATCGTGATCTTCATTGCCATTACTTCGGCCACTTATTCCTCTTCCTCTTGATCCTCCTCTGCCTCTACCTCTTCCTCTGCCTCTTGAGAATGAGACATGTGCTTTGAAAGCATTCTCCAGAGAGGACTCTTCATTCTTGTTGATTCTAGATTCGTATGAAAGTAGAGATCCAGTCAACTCGTCTATAGAGAGAGTACTCAGATCCTTTGGTTCTTCAATCGCTGCAACTTTCAGATTAAATTTGTGGGGTAGGGATCTCAGAACCCTTTCAACCACCCTTTGATCTTCGATCTTTTCACCATAGGTATTCAGCTAATTAACAATCCCCATGACTTGGGTCATGAAAGAATCTACTGAGTCTGATTCTTTCATCTTCATATCTTTGAAATCTCTTCTCAGGTTTTGGAGTGTAGCTGTTTGTACCTTACCAGCACCTTGATAACTGGTCACCAAGATATCCCATGCTGCTTTGGCATGTAATGAAGCTGATATATTTAGAAATACGGTGTTATCCAAAGCATTCATTATGTGATGTACTGCCTTTGCATCCTTCTTTTTGTGCGCTCGTAAGGCATCCTTTTCTACATTTGAAAGGGCTTGAAAAGCTGCATCATCTACAGGTTCAGAATAGCCATTCACAACATATTCCCATGCATATTTGACCTTAGATAAACCACCATCCTCGTGGCCCAAACATCATAGTCCTTTTTCCCTGTAAGAGGAGAAATCTGAGATTGATTGTTGCTACTAGAAGCCATAGACGGTGCGGAGTCTTTCATTGGCTTTTTCAAAACAATCTCCTTCCTCTTTTTTTTTTTGAAAAAATATCTTCTTCTCTTGTAAAAAAAAATTCTTACTCAAAGAATCTTGTAAAAGAAAATAACTTCGTGAAATTAAAAGAAATCACTCTCATGAAAAATTGAAGAAAAGATCTCTCTCGTAAAAAAGAAATATATCTTTCTTGCTCTTGCTCTTTCCCTAATTGCCACGGGTATTGACTAACTATCGCACCTTGGACTATAGGTAGGGCACGATAATTCCCAAATTCATAACTCCCGAAATTACCGCGCTTTGGACTATAGGGAGGGCGCGATAATTTCTCCAAAAAAAACATTTTTTTGCATGTAAAAATTCTTCAAAATACTTTCAAATTCTTCAAAGCTACGGCTTTGGCTTCTCCGGAAATTACTACTTCAAATTTGATCTTCTCCTAAGCTCTGATACCAAACTGAAGTTTGGAGGCAGAAATTAAACAAAAGATTATGCAGAATGAGCTACGGCTCTTCAATCTTTATTCATAAACCAAGATCAACTGACTGTGATACAAACCAAAATCTAATGTGTATTTAAACACTTATGGAAAACCCTAAAAGCTCTAACCTAGCTTTCGCATGCATGAAAAGCATGTTATTGCATTTATTAACTGAACTTCTAAATAGTAACTCAAGTAAAAGCTAAAGCTAACTGAAGTAATTACTATTTCTAACATGCATTTCAATTCCCCCATTTTGTAATGTGTCTCCTATGGCTCCTATGGATCCTCCACTATGAGGAAGTGCATGTACACTTGGAAATACCCCAATTTGTAACGCTCAATTATCTCCTACAGTGCTAGTCTATTGCGATTATTATGAATGGCTTCGTCTTGAACTAGGCACCTACAACAAGCACCAATTATTCATCATTGAGAGCATCATTAATTATTTTACTCCTTCCCTCATACCCCCGTCACCTACACAGTCCTCCAAGGTGCCATCCCTTTCCTCCCTGAGTACGACTTGCACCTGGCATCTCCCATCTCCTCCCTTGCGTGCCTCCTTCACGCCTCCGCTCCTCCCTTCCGCTCTTACCATACTTGCGATCCTTCCACCTTTGGAGCTCCTCCCTTGCCTGCCTCCGCAAAGGGAATTTTTTTGACAAATACAGGCTCTAATAGCCGACAACTATCCTTTATAATTTTACGTTTTAAAAAATACTAAGTTGCTGCTTAAACTTGACTCTTTTTGTCTAAAGATATGCATATATTGTTATATAAAAAGCTATTCGATGTTATACGTATTTATTATCGTAAAGAAGTATGCTAGGCTTTTGTAGGATGACTGTGAAATTTGGTTATGTGAATGGATAAATATTTTGCCTTAAACTGGCATAGACGATATGGATGCTGTCCAAGCTATGTTTGACAGAGTTGATTTTAATTGAAATATTTACGCGTTTTGAACACCTGATGTTAGGAATTAAATGGAAAAAACATAATAAACAAAGCATTCCTCCAGAAATCCTTCACCGTTCGACCAATATCAAACTTGGAATTTAATATTTGGTTTCTGTTGAGTATCTACTTTTACTTATTCGATTTAGGGTTATAGATAGAGGTTTTAGATCAAGGGTTTTTAAAATAGGTATGAGGTTAATATTGACAAAATTTGATATGAAACGCTTAGTATAAACAAAGTTCCCAAATAATAAAATAAACCCTAGTTTGGAAATAATAGGATAATAAAAAACGTAAATCTAGAACTCTACGATTCACATATATTCTGTTGCTATGATATTTCAAGTCGCATCCAAAGCTGTAACAAAATTAAAAAGTTACTATACTAACTTAGATGTATTCGGATTCTAAACAATTTTAACCTGTGGTAATTCTATATTTAATAAAAGTAATCTTGAACAGTAAGGACATAGTAAAACAGAATGATTTAATTTCAAAACACAAGGCAGAATAATAATTAATATGTATACTTCAGTATAGGACTAGAACCTGGCACCAAGTGGGAAAACAAGAATGGCTTTGCTGTTCCACCCAACCAATTCTTGGAGCAGTCAAGCTCCAAAACCCCTGAGCTCGTTCGCTGAACTACAAGAGCAAAATTTCTCAATGCTCCATCTATTCCATTGAAATGTCATTCCCTGTGCAATGCTATCCTCATGTTTCTCATGGACCTACTAATTTATAGTATTTTTCCTAGGACTTGGTCATTTATAAGCCTCCTACTCTTTAGCACTCAACTAGGAGTGGTGACCTGATTTTTGGGGATAATGCCTCCTGCATCTTTAATAGCTTCAGCCATTTGTCCTTTTCCTCTTGTAGTTCAACAAACACTCTTCAACAGCTAGATCCATTCTTGTCTCCTGTTTTATTATATTTTATTAAATAAAAATATCCTCATTACATTTGTTCTATTTTTTACTTTTCAATCATAAATAATAAAATAAGAACAATTGTTTTACTTGTTCTTTTCTAGCAGCAAATAATAAAATATTTATTATTTCTGGGGGGTGTTACATACACCTCCCCTTACAAGGTAACACCGTCCTCGGTTCTACAACATCTCTTTTATTCTTCCATAAGACCTTCTTGGAACTATTCTGGATATGCCTCCCACACATCGCTCTCTAGTTCCCAAGTATCTTCTTCCGGACTAAGGTTCTCCCATTGCACCTTGACTTGTCCAATGATATGGTTCTGGAGAGTGATTTCTCTCCTATCAAGAATGTGTACTGGTCCCACCTGGAACTCTCCTTCCGGTTCCAGCTGGATTACATCCCAATCAATTATGTGTGAGACATCATGAACATACCTTTCAAGTATAGAAACATGCAACACATTATGTACCTTAATGTTAGGTGGTAATCCTAATTGATATGCAACTGAACCTATTCTTGCCAAAATTTCAAATGGCCCGCAATACTTGGGTGCCAATTTTGAATAATTTCCCAATTTTCAGCAGCTTTTCTTTGGCTTTACCTTTATACATACATTATCACCGACCTAGAACTCTCTAGGAGTTCGTTTTAGATCAGTATAAATTTTCTGCTGTCTTGGGAAGCCTTTAGGTTCTGTCATGCCTGTTGCACGGTTAGTTCCATTTCTCTTAAAATTTCAGGTCCTAGCAATAACCTATCTCCTGGACTGCTCCAATTTATTGGAGTGTTGCACCTATGTCCATATAAAAATTCAAATGGACTCATACCTGCAAAAACTTGGAAATTATTATTGTAAGAAAATTCGACTAAATGTAAATAATCCTCCCATTTACCCAGTTTGTTCATGACATACATTCTCAACATGTATTCCAAAGTTTGGTTTACCCTTTGATTCTTCCCATCTATTTGTGGATGGTACGCAGTGCTGAAATTCAACTAGGTTCCCGATCCTTTAAACAAAGCCTTCCTGAAATTACTTGGAAATTTTGTGTCTCTATCCTAGACTATTACCTTTGGTATGTCATGTAGTCGAAAAATCTCATTCATGAAAATATCTGCAATGTTAACAGCTTTATATGTAGACTTCACAGGAATAAAGTGAGCAGCTTTGCTTAACTTGTCTACTACAACCATGATCGAATCATGTTGTCTGAAATTTTTTGGTAAGCGGTTATAAAATCCATACTGATTGTTTCCCACTTCCATTTCGAAATGGGAAACGACTACAATAATCCGGCTGGATGTTGGTGTTCAGCCTTGACTTGCTAGCATTCTAAGCAGCAGGCCAAATACTCTGCTACTTCTTTTTTCATGTTTGGCCAAAAGAAGTCCTTCCTAATCATGGTAACCATCTTTTGATACCCTAGGTTCCCTGAATAGGGTTGCTTATGTAATTCGTTTAAGACAGTCAACTTGATTTATGCATAATTGGGTATGTAAAGTCTACTTTTAAATAGCAATAATCCTCTTTCATTAAAACGGAAATCAGTCTTTAATTGATTACTTTTGTTTTTAGCAGTTTTCTTCTTTAAAATACGGTATTCTTTATCAAAATTTTCCACATTTAAAATCTGTTTTTCCACATCAGATTCGTAATTACTGCTTGCATACAGCAAGTTTGCATGACGGCCTAAAGCGTCTGCAACTTTGTTTTCTTTACCCTTTATATGTTTTATTTCAAATTCATATTCGCTTAAAAAGGACAACAACCTGGCCTGTCTAGCATTTAAATTCTATTGGTCAAACAAGTATTTTAGGCTTACGTTATCTGACATAAGAAAAAATCATATTCCAATTAAGTAGTGTCACCACATTTTTAAGGCATGAATAATTGCGGCAAGTTCTAGATCATGCGTAGCATAAGTTTTCTCATGATATTTTAATTTTCGAGATTCGTAAGCTATGACATGGTTTTCTTGAGTTAATAATCCGCCTAAGCCTTCATTACATGCATCAGTGCATACGACAAAATCTATTAACGGGTCGAAATTTTTTAAAATAGGAGCAGTAGTTAAAAGATATCTTATTTTATTAAAGATTTCCATACATTTTTCGTTCCAGTCAAACATTTTACCTTTCTTTTGTAGTGATGTTATGGGGTAAGCTATTTTCGAAAATCCCTTAATGAATCTCCGATAGTAGCCCGTCATCCCCATAAAACATCTTATGTCGGTTACATTTTTAGGGATCGGCCATTCCATGATAGCCTTAATTTTATAGGGGTTGACTGAGACTCCATCTTTAGACACTACATGTCCGAGATAATGAATCCTGTCCTTATAAAAGTCACACTTGCTGAACTTAGCAACCAACTTTTGTTCTCTTAAAATTTTCAGTACTATTTTTAAATGTTGTTTGTGCTCCTGTTCATTCTTCAAATAAATCAATATGTCGTCAATGAAGATAATGACAAATTTATCCAAATAGTCGTTAAATATATTATTCATTAGACTCATGAAGGCGGCATATGCTTTTGTTAAGCCAAATGGCATTACAACGAACTCGTAATGTCCATAACAAGTTCGGAAGGAAGTTTTGAATATGTCCTCATCCTTGATCCGTACCTGATGGTAACTGGATCTTAAATCTCTTTTTGAGAAGATAGTTGCCCCTTGGATTTGATCAAACAAATCGTCAATCCGGGGAAAAGGTATTAGTTCTTTATAGTCATTTTATTCAATTGCCTGTAATCTATACATAATCTCAAGGTTATGTCGTTTTTCTTTACAAATAAAATCGGTGCTCCCAAAGGGGAAACATTGGGTCGAATATAATTCTTAACTAAAATTTCTTGTAATGGAGTTTTAAACTCCCTGAGTTCAAATACATTCATTCTGTATGGAGCCTTAGATGCTGGTACTACTCCGAGTATTAGATCAATTGTGAAATCTATGTCCCTTTTAGGAGGAAGTTCTTGGATTTCTTCAGGAAATATATTTTTAATTCTTGTAAAATTGGTATATCATCTAAATTAAGTTTACTTTCAGATTCCCTACTATCCATTATGTAAACAACAAATACCTTGCATCCTTTTCTCATAGACCTTTTAATTTTAAGGCTGTTATTTGTCTAAGAGTGGTTTCTCTGGGAATTCTTGTCACTTTAACTATATTTTCAGAATTATCGGTGCAAGTGAAAGTTTTATCAAGACAATTTAATATAACTTTATGTTCCTCTAACCAGTCCATTCCAATCAACAAATCATAAGAACCTAAGGGTAGAATATTCATATTTGCACTTGTATTTAAATCGTTCATAAAAAAATTCACAATTTTTAACCTGACTAGTGACCTTGAGTTTAGTACATGTTGCTAACTCTACCAACCATGATTTTTCAAATTTTTCAAGTACTATATTACATAATTCTACAATTCTGGGCGCTACATAACTTAAGCTTGCACCTAGATCAATCAATATAGAAATAGGATGATTCTTTAACATAACTAGAATTTCAACAATTGATGTTTAGTGATTTTCCTGTCGATTTTCCAGTGCAGCATTGATTCTAGGAATGCTCCTCTCCATATCTCCAACTATGATGGCTTCTTGAAGAGAGTTTACCTTATTAAAAGTTTTGTTTTTTTTAGGGAAGTCTTTAAAATAATGTGGGTCACCACATTCCCAACACTTTAATGGTTCTTTCTGAGCAGCATGCTTAATAAAGGGTTCTCTTTCTCTTATAGCAGGGGGTTTGGGTCTGTAATTTTTGTGATTATTACACTGATATCCCCTGTAGTTACTTCCATTGTTTCGGTGAAATTTAGAGTTGTTATTTTTTGGGTAGGGATCTCGTTTCTTTACATTCTAGCTTGGCATACTTTCCCTTCTGTTCTTGCTCTGTTCATAGCATTAGTTCTGCTTCCTCATTGTTTCCTCCAATGTATTTGGGTTATCGAATTCAATTCGTTCCTTGAACGAGGTGGGAAAACAACTGAGGAAGTGCTGTATTTTTGGATTTTCCTCTATTTATGTACAGCACATAATGGATTAAACTCATAAATTTACTACAGATTTCTTTCATACTCATGGATCCTAATCTTAACTCGTTAAATTCCTTTGACTTTTCTTCATAAAATTGTTCTAAAAGATATTTCTCTTTGAGTAACTTTTTAAATATTTTCCAATCTACCCTCCCTTCCTTTATGCCTTTCACTTTCTTGATGTCTTGCCACCATATATCAACCTTTCCACTTAGGTTGTATATGGCCATTTTTTCCTTAGGTTCATCAGAATAGTTGTAGATCTAAAACTATTTCTTCACGCTTGATAGCCAGTATTCAGATTCTTCACCCTTTTCAATTTCACCATTAAACATGGGAGGTTTGATCTTTTTGAATTCCCCCGAAATTTCTTCATATGGTCTATACTTCCTTTTAATTTTATGCTGGTCGCTACTTTCACCGGAATCTTGTGGTTCTTGCTTCAAGGATTCCTCACTGAATGTTTCATCCCTATGACTAGAAAAGTCCAGTTTCCTCCCTTTTGGTTTAGGGGGTGTCGCTGCCTTACCCTCCTTAGTTCTTTTATGTTTATCCTTCTCATTGCTATGTATTTTGGCCAATAAAATAGTATTCAATTCTTCTTGAGCCTTCATTATTTGTTCATTTTCCTCCCTAACTCTTTTTAACTCTGCCCTTAATTATTCAACGTTTTGTTCTAAATATGCTCGATTATTATCTCGTCTTTCATTTAACTACACCCAAAGTATGCTTCCTCCAGTACCTTCTGGATATCGAGGACGTGTCTCTTCAGGCATTCCGAATTCTGCCATTTATCCCTCACAACACAGTTCGTCTTCTAATCCTGGAATTAATAAGAGTAAGAAACACAACACAAAATAAAAATATCTTCAGTTTAAAATATTTTCATAACAGCGGCAATGTTTGAGCCAATTTAGGCCAAGTGTTGTAACACAACTCTGATACGATATGTAAAAACTCTCAAAATCGTAAAATAATTTTTTTTTTTTTTTTGTATAATATAAAACTAGGAAAACCTAAGTGAAGGAGGTCCTTGTGGGTATTTTGGTCGACCAACTTTGAGTAACACTTCTCTTTAAGTTAATGTTGTGACACTCAGGATTTCTTTTATGTATGACATAAACGTATATGAATGCGTAATAAAATCTATTTGTTCATGTATGTAGGTTGATAAGACTCAATACTTTGTAATGATGTTTACTTGCTTATTTAGTAAATGTTCTAAGATGACATTCGTAACTGAAGGTGGTTAAGTTCTTAAAGCTCGCCAAGGTCCTTCGAGTAGCCTATGAGACTTACTTAGCTCTTGGAGCTAATGCACATAACATTATTTTGCATAGGTGACAGATGTTTGGCCCGGTTATAACTCCATGAATAATAACCTGTATAACTTAAGTTATATTAAAAGTGTTAGTGTTACTAACTCCAGAATCTGATGCAAAACGTGATCCAAGGGGGGATTTTGACATAATATAAAGTATTGATTAGGGTAAAGACCAAAAGTTGGACCACAATAAAAAGGGATGATCAAAACTATACAAAAAAGGGTTTTCAAAAAGAACATTAAAGTAATCTTAACTAGAGCCATAAAGACATTCACGTGGTCGCATGTATGCTTTGACAAAGACAAACTCTTTCAAGAGGGTTCTAACCTCATTTGGACTATAAGAGGGAGGAAAAAAGAGAGCCGAGCTCTCAACTTCGGCTACCATGGCCGTCCTGACTTTTCTGCGCAAGGAGAGATAGCATTAACCCTGGAATACAACGTTTTCTTTTAGTCTTGGAAATTTGGAACAACCTTGGGCCAGTTTCACCTATCTCTCAACCTTGACCAAGCATTTTATCGAAGGTAAGGTCAGGTTTTAGTCCCAAGCTAAATTGTTGTAAACTTTTATCTTTCAAGTTTCGAAGACCCAACTAATCGTTGCATTGTTGACAAGGCTTCAGCTTCGTGATAGCTAACTGGTGTAATGGCGACGAATGTTGAAGGATGGACCACTCAGTGACTCTCCAATCCTACTTGTTGACACCCTGGTGGACTTCTGCTTGGATTCTATGATGTTTGAGTTTCTCCAGATTGAATGTAGCTGGTATTTCCAAACTTTCTTGAAAATATTTCAACCTCTATGCGAAAATGAAGAATTTGTTTTCTTTTTAAAAGTTCTCGGTCCTCCATCGTTTTAGGTGTAGATTCGACCTAATCTAATGGATACCTGGTGAAGCATGGTTTTATGCTTACGGTTGTATGGTTTTGATTCCAGACTTGAGGTTTCACCCATAGTGCAACAACACAATACCAAAGTGACTCGAGTTAATTTATTTTGAAATACTTTATTACTAAGGACTGTAATTCGTATTTATGTACAAATGTTTGTTTTTAGATTACGGCGAGTTTGTTCGGGTTTCAAATCTGAAATCATGTGATTGTATAAGCAAAGTAAAAATCCACCTGGGGGTTCCTAGGTTCTTCTTTCCTGGGGTTTTCGAGATACTGTTTCTACTGATAAATATGATGCAAGTTCGGTTTTTACACAAATATTTCAATAGAAAAATTCCCTTTTTTGTCAAATACAGGCTCTAATAGCCGACGACTATCCTTTATAATTTTTACATTTAAAAAAATACTAAGCTGCTGCTTAAACTTGACTCTTTTTGTCTAAAGATATGCATATAGTGTTATTAAAAGCTATTCGATGTTATATGTATTTATTATGGTAAATAAGTATGCTAGTTTTTGGTAGGATGACTGTGAAATTGGGTTATGTGAATGGATAAATATTTCACCTTAAACTGGCATAAATGATAGGGATGTTGGCAAAGCTATGTTTGAGAGAGTTGATTTTAACTTTAATATTTACGCATTTCAAACACCTGATGTTATGAATTAAATGGAAAAAACATAACAAACAAAGCATTTCTCCATAAAGCCCTCACCGTTCGACCAATATCAAAATTAGAATTTAATATTTGGTTTCTCTTGAGTATGTACTTTTACTTTTGTGATTTAGGGTTTGAGACAAAGTTTTTAGATCAAGGGTTTTTAAAACAGGTATGAGGTTAATATTGACAAAAGTTGATGTGTAATGCTTACTATAAACAAAGTTCCCAAATAATAAAATAAACCCTAGTTTGGAAATAGTAGGATAATAAAAAACGTAAATATGGAACTCTACGATTCACATATATTCTATTCCTATAATATTTCAAGTCGCATCCAAAGCTATAAAAGAATTAACAAGTTACTATACTAACTTATATTTATTCAGATTCTAAATAGTTTTAACCTGTGGTAATTCTGTATTTAATAAAAGTAATCTTGAATAGTAAGGACATATAGTAAAACAGAATGATTTAATTTCAAAATACAAGGCAGAATAATAATTAATATCTATACTTTAGTATAGGACTAGAACCTAGGACCAAGCGGGAAAACAAGAATGGCTTTGTTGTTCCACCCAACCAATTCCCGAAGCAGTCAAGCTCCAGAACCCTCGAGCTCGTTCCCTGAACTACAAGAGAAAAATTCCTCAATGCTCCATCTCTTGCATTGCAATGTCATTCCCTATCCAATGCTAGCTTCCTGCTGCTCATGGACCTACTAATTTATAGTAGTTTTCCTAGGACTTTGTCATTTATGAGCCTCCTACTCTTTAGCACTCAACTAGGAGTGGTGACTTGATTTTTAGTGATGATGCCTCCTGCATCTTTAATAGCTTCATCCATTTTTCCTTTTCCTCTTGTAGTTCAGCAAAAACTCTTCAACAGCTAGATCCATTCTTGTCTCCTGTTTTATTATATTTTATTAAATAAAAATATCCTCAATACAGTTCTATTTTTGACTTTTCAGTCAAAAATAATAAAATAATAATAAGTGTTTTACTTGTTCTTTTCTAGCAGCAAATAATAAAATATTTATTATTTCTGGGGGGTGTTACATACTCCTCCCCTTAGAAGGTAACACCGTCCTCAGTGTTACAACATCGCTTTTATGCTTCCATAATACCTTCTTGGAACCAGTCTGGATATGCCTCCCGCATATTGCTCTCTAGTTCCCAAGTAGCTTCTTCCATACTAAGGTGCTCCCATTGCACCTTGGCTTGTCCAATGATACGGTTCCAGAGAGTGATTTCTCTCCTGTCAAGAATTTGTGCCGGTCCCAGCTGGAACTCTCCTTCCGGTTCCACTTGGATTACATTCCAATCAATTACATGTGAGACATCATGAACATACCTTTTCAGTATAGAAACATGAAACAAATTATGTACCTTAATGTTAGGTGGTAATGCTAATTGATATGCAATTGGACCTATTCTTGCCAAAATTTCGAATGGTCCGCAATACCTGGGTTCCAATTTTGAATAATTGCCCAGTCTTAAGGAGCTTTTCTTTGGCTTTACCTTTATATATACGTGATCACCTACCTGGAACTCTCTAGGAGTTCGTTTTAGATCAGCATAACGTTTCTTCCTGTCTTGGGCAGCCTTTAGGTTCCGTCGTACCTGTTGCACAGTTATTTCCATTTCTCTTAAAATTTCAAGTCCTAGCATTAACCTATCTACTAGGATACTCCAAGATATTGGAGTGTTGCACCTACATCCATATAAAACATCAAATGGACTCATACCTGTAGAAACTTGGAAATTATTATTGTAATCAAATTCAACTTAATGTAAATAATCCTCCCATTTACCCGGTTTGTTCATGACATACATTTTCAGCATGTCTTTCAAAGTTTGGTTTACCCTTTCAGTCTACCCATTCATTTGTGGATGGTACATAGTGCTGAAATTCAACTAGGTTCCCAATCCTTTAAACAAAGCCTTCCATAAATAACTTGTAAATTTTGCGTCTCTATCCGAGACTATTGTAAGAATCTGCAAGAGATATAGCAGTTGTAGAAACTCACAATCAACTATCAAGAATGTTGCAAAGAAGAAGAGAAGGAGACACTCAATGATCTCTCATAAACACAATATAATGGAACAATATCTTAGTATTATACAATGAATAAGAATGTAAGTGAATGAATACAATAGCCATGAAGATGGCATCATATATGATTCGAATAGGCCAAGTAGAGCATTCGAATTCCTAACTCAGAGTGTGGCTTGGATGATAGTGGAGTCATCATCCATTCAATGTAACAGTCATCAATGGTAACAGTTAGTCAAGTGTGGTTTAACTGAGTCTAACTAAGTGAGGTAGGCACTAACTAAATGAAGGAGGCTCAGTGGAGGGTGCATGAGGAGCTAACTGGAGTCAGAATGGGCAAACTAGTCTTACTGGAGGTCCATCGGAGTGAAACAGTCAGTGAGGGAGTCAATTTAGCCTTAAATCAAGGAAGAGCTGAGTGATAATTGACTAGTAGGTGAGAAAGGTGCCTAACTAGTTGTGGTAGTTGAGAAAGGTGCACTTGCCATGCAAACTACTGGAGAAGGGCACCTTTGATAGGTGAGAGGCCCCCTGGGGGTTGTAGATAGGTTGTGGAGAGCTAGAACCAAGCTCTAGGAACTGGGAGGTCCACCATGATGATGACTAGATGCATGCAGATGACTGGATGCATGCAGAATGCATGCATGCATGCAAAACTAAAAAATGATGGAGAGAATATTCCAACACCCCCCCGCAAGCTATACTATGAGAAAATAACTGAAGAGTAGGGCCTTGGTGACTAAGACCAAAGGTCACTATAAAACAACAAGATAGGGCCCTAGTTACTATGAGCAAAGGTCACCCCGTACAATCAACATAAAATAAGTTAGGAAAGAGGGAAAACCCAGTGGGAAGAAAGCCCTCCCTCAAAATAGATTGAAGGTGCTAAAGTAGCATATAATGACTTACCCTTGAAGGAGGCAAGTGTCATTCTTTTCCGAATAAGGATCGATCGATCTGCAATGAATTAGTAATGTGAGAAGGATGAAACCTTCCATGCTGAAAATCCGATCTGGTTCTTCTATGATCATGTGGATCACCAACCAAATCACCAGAAAATTGAAAAGTAGTGGATTCCCATCAAGGAAGAGGAGGAATATTAGGTGAGAGATCTTCAGGTTCTTGTGGATCTGGATCTTCCATTTACTCATCTTCATCATCAGTTACTAGACCTTCAGGTTCTTGTGGATCTGGATCTGGCATTCTATCATCATCATCCCTAGTTGTTAGACCTTCAGGTTCTTGTGGATCTAGTTCTAGCATTCCCTCTTCAGATTCTGAATATGGAATATCAAGTGAAACTGACTTATGCTCACCATGTGCAAACTCTGAAACTGAATACTCATGAGCAAGTAAAACTGACTCATGCTCATCATCTCTTGAAGAAGGAGTATAATCAAAACTGTTGATGTCATGAACTTGCTCTAGAATATGTGAGTGGTCCTAATTGGAACCATCGTAACTGTAATCAATGGAAGAACAAGAACTAGATGATGATGGATCTTCATTTAGATCAAAGGAGGAGGTCCATTCTGTAACAGGAATTGTTTCATGCATTTGTACTTCTTCAAGATTCCTCTTTTTCTCAATCTCTGTTGGTGTATTAATACCCTTTGAGAGAGGAATGAAGTGATAAAACTCATAGAGTTTCGACTTATGATTTGCATTTCCTTTGGCAATAATTTCCCCTGAAACCATGTGTTGTTCCTCGACTTCATATGGAGTAAAGATCACTCTTTTAGGCTCTCCAGTGTGAATCATCTGATATACTGAAAGGACATTTGGTGCAAGAGAAGGAACATAAAGCACATCAGAGAAGTGACCATGATCAAGATCGATTCTCCCAATCCCTTGAGAAGGATCTAGTGAATCATTCCCCAAACTGATGGAAGGGCCAATAAAGCTTTCGAGACTAGAGAAAAGTTCCTTGGATGAAGCCATATGACAAGATGCTCCTGAATCTATGATAAGAGAAGAACTAGTTGATGCAAATGCTATGAGAGCATTACATCTTTCTTTTCCTTCAGATCTGGGAGATTCAGAATCTTTCTTCCTTGCACATGCTGGTACAGGAAGGTTGTTCTCTTCAAGTAATTTTCCCATCAAATCTATAGTCTTTCGCATGCAAGCACTCTCAGGATGAGGCCCTCTATGACAGTATGTGCACTCTGCCTTTCCCTTTTGAGAATGTTTGGCCTTCTTAGAGTATGAATCTCTATCTGACTAGTGTGTAGGCCTTGTATCACCAGGAATATCTATCTTTCCTATATCATTCGCTCTCTATGCAACTGTAAGGGCTAAATCCAATTTGGGTTTGATCATTCCCATTGAAATCAACTTCTCTTCCTCTTGGGTAAGAGATTGTGTGAAATCATCAAATGAGGGAAACTTCCATCGTGGAATGGACAACCTAGATGACTGGAAAGTAGAGACAAAAACTGAGAAATTTTCCCCCAACTTTGAGAGAATGGCAAGTAGAAGCTGCTTATCTTCCTTCACTATCTCATATATTTTCAATTGTGATATCAAGTTTTTGAACTTGGTGAGAATGTCATTGATAGATTTGAAGCTGCTAGGACTCAAACATATGAGCTCATTCTCCAATTTGTGTGCTTCCATATCATCCTTTGGCCCAAAAAGAGATTTGAGCTTGTCCCACACCTCTTTAGGAGATGTAATATCCATGACATGAAAGTGTAGATCATCAGAAATTGAGAGAAGGAGGAGACCAATTGCTTAATCAAGTCGATCCAAGTACTTGGACTTTTCAACTGCGCTGGTTGGTTCTATGTTAAGATCCTGGTGGGCAGCCTTCACTAACATCTCGAGGTTTTGGTGTAACGGTTTGTATCATTTGGTATCAGAGCCTCCACCCAGGTTCAAGTCACAAAGTAGTTGGCAACGTCGGCATTGTAGTGTTTGCCCGAGGCTCGTACGGTGCAAAGGGGACACCACCGTACGGGCACACATCCAACCTGGAGTCTGGACTATGGAGCGTGGTGGGATGTTAAGATCCTAGTGGACGGTGTTAGGAACCCATGTCTTTACTTTGTTAGTATGTTGTTGTTGGACGCATATGCTTTGTAAGTCATCCCATAGTATTTGTTGATCAATAGTTTGTGTTATTGTTGTTAGCGCATATGCTTTGTAAGTCGCCCATAGTATTGTTGATCCATAGTTGTAACGGCCCATGGTTTCGACCCATAGTATTGGCACCTAGAATTAGTATATAAGTGTGTGTTGAGACCTATGAAGGCACCGTGAAGTTATTTGTATTGAGCTTGCTCAAAGGAGGTTTCCCCCTCGAAGTGGCCTGTGATCAATATAAAAGTGATTCTAAGTTCTGTCATTTCTACTATTTCGCATATTCGTATTAATTAATTGTTGCAGGTGCATCACATCTGGTATCAGAGCACTTTCTTGGGCTCGCTCGGTGAAATTTCTGCCAAAAAAAAATTTTCGCATCTATTGCAGGTTCGGATTTGGGAATAATCCCTATTCGCTTAACTGTGGGAAGTACTTGGGCATAAGCCCTAAAACTCATTGTGAGGAGTACCACAGGAACCCCGAAGTAGCTGGCCCATTGAGAGGACCTGCCAGCGAAAAGGGCAACGACCCCTACCTGATTGACTAGCTCCCACCTGTGAGGTAAACCAAGAGTGGTCGTTTGTGGCAAAGCGGTTATCAGTTTTACCTGAGCCATGGAGTGAGGGGTGCTGCCCCAATACGCAAGCCGTCAGACAGCATTGGTGGCCGAGTGAAACCCTTGAACTGTTAGGAAGCCGCACATACCTGGGGTCCATATCTAATTTCAGTTGAATTGTCGTCAATCATTGCTACGCCGTTTTACATCCAGTCGTTCAGACCCATTTTGCAAGCCGTTCCAGATCCAGCCATTTTCAATCCATTCGACACCATTTCAGATCCCTTTCGAGTCGTAGCCGCTCCAGTCTGGAAAAAAAAAAAACTAGTCTCCCTTGTTTTCACTCTGTTTCCCTTGAAATTTTCAGGGAACCCCTGTCACCCCATTCTGCATATTTTATTCCTGAGGACCTTATCCACAATTCCCCTTCCCAAAGCCCGAAATCCCACATTTGTCTATTTTTAGGGTTTGCCATAACTTCCTCAGATTTCACCCAGTCACCCTTAAATTTTACCACAGAGTTCATTTCTAAATTCTGCTTCTTTGTTCCCCTCTGCCAAATTTTCCCATTCTTTCACCCCACTTCTGGAATCCTCATTTTTGTTTCCCTCTCTATTCAACAGTGTCCAAAACCTATTCGAACCCCAATTACCATTCAGATTTTTTCCCTAGTCCAGATTTTCCCTTACTGAAGTAGTTTCTGTTTTTGTTTTCCTACCCAGTAACCCGAAAAAAAAAAAAAAAAAAAAACTCCTGGTTATGGTTGTCACCCATGAAGGAGCAAAAACCATGGAGGAAGCACTTGCAGCCATCCAAGCCAAACTCTAGGATATGGATGAAAAATTTCTCGGCCTCCATCTTGAACATTCAGCTATGAACAACAAACGACAGTCCGAGTCTTCATCAGACAATGGGTTCTCCTCATCCAGCAATTTCTGTGGTCTGAAGCTTGATTTTCCTTGCTTCAATGGTACTGATCCAACTGGATGGATCTATCGTGCAGAAAAATATTTCAGTCTGCATAATACTTTTGATGTCAACAAAGTTCCACTGGCATCCATTCACTTGGAACAGGAAACTCTTCAATGGTACCATTGGTACATCAAGGCTCATTCAGATCCCAAATGGCCAAACTTTTTCCAGCTCCTTTTGTAATGATTTGGTCCTAGTGCTTTTGATGGCTTCACAGGAGCCCTCACTAAACTTCGCCAAATTGGCACAGTGAGAGAGTATCAAACCAAATTTGAGAATCTAGCCAACCACACTGAAGGATTGTCTGATGACTTTTACCGGAGTTGTTTTATCAGTGGTCTAAAGGATGCCATCCGCTCTGAGGTCAAAATGTTATGTCCCAACACAATGATGGAAGCCCTAGGGTTGGCTAAGTTGGCAGAAGACAAGATTGCAGCCCAACAATGCTCCAAGCCCACTTTTGTTCCCTTCCGAAATATGGGTTCTCAACGACCACCTATACCGCAGGCTCCTCGACCGACTCCTATCAAGCGTTTGTCTAAAACAGAGATGCAAGCATGCAGAGAAAAGGGGCTTTGATATAATTGTGATGAGAAATTCACTCGGGGACATAGATGTGTTCAACAAAAGCTCTATCTATTGGATGTGGAGTCTCCACCTACCTCTGAAATTGGTGACGAAGATCCAGAAAGACTGGATGCTCCGGTTGACATTCAGGAACCGCCTATTGACCCTCCGTCTCAGGATGACCAGCCAGAGATATCTCTCCATGCTTTAGCTGGAATCACCACCCCCCAAGCAATGCGGGTCAGGGGTTTCTTCAAGAAGCTTCCTCTTACAATACTCATTGATTCTGGTAGCACTCATAATTTCATTGACCCTCGGATCGCCAAACAAGCTGATTGTTTTATCTATCCTTGCTCCAACTTTGAAGTCATGGTTGCCAATGGGGGCACCTTACCTTGCAAAGGGAAGTGTCAAAATGTGCGTATCTCTATGGGAGATTATACCTTGCACTCTGACATGTTTGCCTTTCCCTTAGGCGGATGTGATGTGGTTTTTGGCGCGCAATGGCTACGCACACTTGGCCCTATCTTATGGGATTTTGCTGAACTTTGGATGCAGTTTTCCCTCAATGGACAAAAACACACATTGACAGGATTACAACCAGGTTCTCTCAGCATCATTAGTTCACATCGCATGGAAAAACTCCTCAAGAAGAGTTCACATGGTGTCATCGCTCAAATCCATTCCATCCAAATGCAACCATCAGCGGTCTCCACTACTCCTTTAGATCTACAACAAATTCTGGATCGATATACAGGTGTCTTTGCTGAACCAGTGGGATTGCCACCTTCCAGGCTAGAAGACCATCGTATTCATCTCCTTCCTGGCCATGTTCCTCCCAACATCAGGCCCTATCGCTACCCATTTCACCAAAAAATGGAGATTGAAATGCTCGTTCGGGACTTATTGAAGCAAGGTATTATTCGCCCAAGCACTAGTTCCTTTTCTTCTCCAGTTATTCTTGTCCGCAAAAAGGATGGGTCATGGCGCCTCTGCATTGAATTCTGAGCACTTAATCACCTCACCATCAAGGATAAGTTTCCAATTCCTGTTGTTGATGAGCTTCTTGATGAGCTTCATGGGGCTTACTTTTTCTCCAAGTTGGATCTTCGTTCTGGGTATCATCAAATTCGGGTTCATGAGGATGATATTCCTAAAATAGCTTTCCGCACACATGATGGCCATTATGAGTTTTTGGTCATGGCCTTTGGCCTCACTAATGCTCCTTCCACATTCCAGGCCTTAATGAATAAAATATTTCGACCCTACTTGCGGAAATTCATTCTGGTATTCTTTGATGATATCCTCATCTACAGTAAAACATGGGATGAACATCTCCAACATCTGGATCTTGTCATGCAACTTTTCTCTGACCATCATCTCCATGCCAAGCAGTCTAAATGTGTTTTTGGATAGAAGGAAGTTGAGTATCTCGGGCACATTATCTCAGCACAAGGGGTTCGCGTGGATTCTAACAAAATCGATGCCATGAACAATTGGCCGCATCCTCAGACACTCAAGAGCCTTTGCGGTTTTTTGGGGTTGACTGGCTACTACCGCAAGTTTGTCAAGGATTATGGGAAGATTGCAGCTCCATTAAATGATCTATTGAAAAAGGATGCTTTTACATGGACACCTGCTGCTCAGTGTGCATTTGACAAACTAAAACAAGCTATGTGTACTACACCTGTGCTAGCTATGCCCGATTTTTCCAAGCCCTTCACTATTGAGAGTGATGCTTGCGGCAATGGACTTGGTGTTGTTCTCATTCAAGATGAACACCCCATTGCGTTCACCAGCAAAGCCCTTTCAGGTAAGAATTTAGCTGCCTCTACCTATGAGAAGGAAATGATGGCTATTTTGCATGCAGTACATAAGTGGCGCCCATACCTATTAGGGAATCATTTCTGCATCAAGACTGATCACCAGAGTCTGAAATATTTCTTGGACCAGCATGTCTCCTCCCCGGCACAACAAAAATGGGTTAGCAAACTCATGGGTTATGACAATGAGATCACTTACAAGAAGGGTAAAGACAATATTGTGGTAGATACTCTTTCTCGCACATTTGATGCCCAAGGTTCTCTTTCAGCTATTTCTATGTCGGTTCCAACTTGGTTGCAATCTGTTCAATAGGGTTATGTTAATGATGCTTCCTTATCTCAAATCATCCAACGCTTGACCAACAACCCTTCTACTGTACCACATTGCTCTTGGGATGGTGCTTCTCTGTGATACAAGGGTCATCTCGTGCTTCCCCAGAGCACAGATCTTCAACAGGCTATCTTCTATGAACTCCATGCTTCTCCATCGGCAGGGCACTCTGGGTTCCTCAAAACGTATGAACGAGCACGGCGTAACTTCTTTTGGTAGGGCATGAAAAGGACAATTCAACAAATGGTGGCCGAATGTGATACCTGCCAGCACAATAAGGGTGAAACAACACTCCTTCCAGGATTGCTTGAACCCTTTCCCATACCTACACGGATTTGGACAGATATTTCTATGGATTTCATTGAAGGGCTCCCTAAATCTGGCAGGAAGACAATGATTCTCATTGTGGTTGATCGCCTCTCCAAATATAGTCATTTTTGTGCCCTCAGCCATCCCTATACAGCCTCCTCCGTCGCTCAAATTTTTCTGGACCAGATATTTCATCTTCATGGCATCCCTTCTTCCATTGTCTCGGATCGTGATGCAACTTTCACCAGTCATTTTTGGACAGAACTATTTCGCCACACTGGAACCAAACTGAAGCTGAGTTCAGGGTATCACCCACAAACAGATGGTCAGACTGAAATTGTCAATAAATGCTTGGAAACTTATCTTCGTTGCTTCACCTCGGAACAACAATATCAATGGGAAAAGTGGCTCCCTCTCGCTGAATGGTGGTATAATACCTCTTACCATGCTGCCTCGAAAATTACCCCATATGAAGCATTCTATGGTCAAGCACCTCCAGCTCTTCTTCCATACACCCCCACCAGTTCACCAGTTCAGGAAGTTGACACGGTCCTTCGAAACCACGATCAGATTCTTCGCATTTTGCGGGACAATCTTCACATGAAAAGAAATCGCATGAAGCAACAAGCTGATCAGCACCGTTCGGAGCACACTTTTCAAGTCGACAATATGGTTTTTCTTCATCTCCAGCCGTACAAACAATCCTCCTTGAAACTCAAAGGGCGTCATAAGCTCGCTCAAAGTTCTATGGGCCATATCGGATTCTTCAGAAGATTGGGTCCGTTGCTTATAAATTGGAACTTCCTCCTTCTTCCCGCATTCATCCAGTCTTTCATGTCTCTTGTCTGAAGAAAGTTCTTGGCACCAACATCAGCAGACAAACGATTTTACCTGAACTGGATAATGAAGGATCCATCCTTTTGGATCCAGAGGCCATCCTCAATCGGTGCGCGCATCAGCTTCTCTCTCGCTCTATCACAGAGGTCTTAATTCAGTGGCACGACATGCAACCAGAGGATGCTACATGGGAACCACTCCTTCAGATTCAACAACAATTTCCATATCTAAAGCTTTGAGGACAAAGCTTTTTTTAAGAGGGAGGGAATGTTAGGAACCCATGTCTTTACTTTGTTAGTATGTTGTTGTTGGACGCATATGCTTTGTAAGTCGTCCCGTAGTATTTGTTGATCAATAGTTTGTGTTATTGTTGTTGGCGCATATGCTTTGTAAGTCGCCCGTAGTATTGTTGATCCATAGTTGTAACGGCCCATGGTTTCGACCCATAGTATTGGCACCTAGAATTAGTATATAAGTGTGTGTTGAGACCTATGAAGGCACCGTGAAGTTATTTGTATTGAGCTTGCTCAAAGGAGGTTGCCCCCTCGAAGTGGCCTGTGATCAATATAAAAGTGATTCTAAGTTCTGTCATTTCTTCTATTTCGCATATTCGTATTAATTAATTGTTGCAGGTGCATCACAGATGGCCTTCACTAACACTTCGAGGTTTTGGTGTAATGGTTCATATCAAAAAAAAAAAAAAAACTCCTGGCTATGGTTGTCACCCATGTAGGAGCCAAAACCATGGAGGATGCACTTGCAGCCATCCAAGCCAAACTCCAGGATCTGGATGAAAAATTTCTCGGCCTCCCTCTTGAACATTCAGCTATGAACAACAAACGGTAGTCCAAGTCTTCATCATACAATGGGTTCTCTTCTTCCAGCAATTTCCGTGGTCCGAAGCTTGATTTTCCTCGCTTCAATGGTACCGATCCAACTGAATGGATCTATCGTGCAGAACAGTATTTCAGTTTGCATAATACTTTTGATGTCAACAAATTTCCGCTAGCATCCTTTCATTTGGAATAGGAAGCTCTTCAATGGTACCGTTGGTACATCAAGGATCATCCAGAGGCCAAATGGCCAGACTTTTGCCAGCTCCTTTTGCAACGATTTGGTCCTAGTGCTTTTGATGACTTCATAGGAGCCCTCACTAAAATTCGCCAAATTGGCACTGTGAGAGAGTATCAAACCAAATTTGAGAATCTAGCCAACCACACCGAAGGATTGTCTGAGGACTTTTACTAGAGTTGTTTTATCAGTGGTTTAAAGGATGCCATCTGCTCCGAGGTCAAAATGTTCTGTTCCCCAACCACAATGATGGAAGCCTTAGGGTTGGCTAAGTTGGCAGAAGACAAGATTGCAGCCCAACAACGCTCCAAGCCCACATTTGTTCCCTTCCGAAATATGGGTTCTCAACGACCCACCTATACTGCAGGCTCCTCGACCAACTCCTATCAAGCGTTTGTCTGAAACAGAGATGCAAGCACGCAGAGAAAAGGGGCTTTGCTATAATTGTGATGAGAAATTCACTCGGAGACATAGATGTGTTCAACAAAAGCTCTACCTCTTGGATGTGGATTCTTCGCCTGCCTCTGATATTGGCCACGAAGATCTAGAAACACTGGATGCTCCAGTGGACATTTAGGAACCACCTATTGACCCTCCGTCTTAGGATGACCAGCCAGAGATATATCTCCATGCTTTAGCTGGAATCACCACCCCCCAAACAATGCGGGTCAGGGGTTACTTCAAGAATATTCCTCTTACAATACTCATTGATTCTGGTAGCACTCATAATTTCATTGACCCTTGGATCGCCAAACAAGCTGATTGTTTTATCCATCCTTGCTCTAACTTTGAAGTCATGGTTGCCAATGGGGGCACCTTACCTTGCAAAGGGAAGTGTCGAAATGTGCATATCTCTATGGTAGATTATACCTTGCACTCTGACATGTTTGCCTTGACCTTAGGCGGATGTGATGTGGTTTTGGGTGCTCAATGGCTACGCACACTTGGCCCTATCTTATGGAATTTTGCCGAACTTTGGATGCAGTTTTCCCTCAATGGCCAAAAACACACCTTGACAGGATTACAACCAGGTTCTCTCAGCATCATCAGTTCACATCGCATGGAAAAACTCCTCAAGAAGAATTCACATGGTGTCATCGCTCAACTCCATTCCATTCAGATGCAACCTTCAGCGGTCTCCACTACTCCTTTGGATCTACAACAAATTCTGGATCGATATACAGGTGTTTTTGCTAAACCCATGGGATTGCCACCTTCCAGGCCAGAATACCATCGTATTCAGCTCCTTCCTGGAAGCATTCCTCCCAACATCAGGCCCTATCGCTACCCATTTCACCAAAAAAACGAGATTGAAATGCTCGTTCGGGACTTATTAAAGCAAGGTATTATTCGCCCAAGCACTAGTTTCTTTTCTTCTCCAGTTATTCTTGTCCGCAAAAATGATGGGTCATGGCGACTCTACATTGACTTCTGAGCACTTAATCACCTCACCATCAAGGATAAGTTTCCGATTCCTGTTGTTGATGAGCTTCTTGATGAGCTTCATGGGGCTCACTTTTTCTCCAAGTTGGATCTTCGTTCTGGGTATCATCAAATTCGGGTTCATGAGGATGATATCCCTAAAATAGCTTTCCGCACACATGATGGCCATTATGAGTTTTTGGTCATGCCCCTTGGCCTCACTAATCCTCCTTCCACATTCCAGGCATTAATGAATAAAATATTTCGACCCTACTTGTGGAAATTCATTCTGGTATTCTTTGATGATATCCTCATCTACAGTAAAACATGGGATGAACATCTCTAGCATTTGGATCTTGTCATGCAACTTTTCTCTGACCATCATCTCCATGCCAAGCAGTCTAAATGTGTTTCTGGACAGAAGGAAGTTGAGTATCTCGGGCACATTATCTCAGCACAAGGGGTTCGCGTGGATCCTGCCAAAATCGATGCCATGAAGAATTGGCCGCATCCTCAGACACTCAAGAGCCTTCATGGTTTTTAGGGGTTGACTGGATACTACCACAAGTTTGTCAAGGATTATGGGAAGATTGAAACTCCATTAACTGGTCTATTGAAAAATGATGCTTTTACATGGACACATGCTGCTCAGTGTGCATTTGACAAACTAAAACAAGCTACATGTTCTACACCTATTCTAGCTATGCCCAATTTTTCCAAGCCCTTCACTATTGAGAGTGATGCTTGCGGAAATGGACTTGGTGATGTTCTCCTTCAAGATGAACACCCCATTGTATTCACCAGCAAAGCCCTTTCAGGTAAGAATTTAGCTGCCTCTACCTATGAGAAGGAAATGATGGCTATTTTGCATGCAGTACAGAAGTGGCGCCCATACCTATTAGGGAATCATTTCTGCATCAAGACTGATCACCAGAGTTTGAAATATTTCTTGGAACAGCGTGTCTCCTCCTCGGCACAACAGAAATGGGTTAGGAAAATCGTGGGTTATGACTATGAGATCACTTACAAGAAGGGTAAAGACAATATTGTGGTAGATGCTCTTTCTCGCACATTTGATGCCCAAGGTTCTCTTTTAGCTATTTCTATGCCTGTTTTAAATTGGTTACAATATGTTCAAAAGGGTTATGTCAATGACTCTTCCTTATCTCAAATCATCCAATGCTTGACCAACAACCCTTCTGTTGTACCACATTACTCTTGGGATGGTGCTTCTTTGAGATACAAGGGTCGTCTGGTGCTTCCCCAGAGCACAGATCTTCAATAGGCTGTCTTCTATGAAATCCATGCTTCTCCATCGGTAGGGCACTCTGGGTTCCTCAAAACGTATGAACGGACATGGCGTAACTTCTTTTGGGAGGGCATGAAAAGGACAGTTCAATAGATGGTGGTCGAATGTGATACCTGCCAGCAAAATAAGGGTGAAACAACACTCCTTCCAGGATTGCTCGAACCCTTGCCCATACGTACATGGATTTGGACAAATATTTATATGGATTTCATTGAAGGGCTCCCTAAATCTGGCAGGAAGACAGTGATTCTCGTTGTGGTTGATCGCCTCTCCAAATATAATCATTTTTGTGCTCTTAGCCATCCCTATACAGCCTCTTCAATCACTCAAATTTTTCTGGACCAGATCTTTTGTCTTCATGGCATCCCTTCTTCCATTGTCTCGAATCGTGATGCGACTTTCACCAGTCATTTTTGGACTGAACTATTTCGCCACACTGGCACCAAACTGAAGATGAGTTCAGGGTATCACCCACAAACAGATGGTCAGACTGAAATTATCAATAAATTCTTGGAAACTTATATTCGTTGCTTCACCTCTGAACAACAACATCAGTGGGAAAAGTGGCTCCCTCTCGCTGAATGGTGGTACAATACCTCTTACCACACTACCTCTAAAATGACCCCATATGAAGCAGTCTATGGTCAAGCACCTCCAGTTCTTCTTCCATACACCCCCACCAGTTCACCAGTTCAGAAACTTGACATGGTCCTTTGAAACCGTGATCAGATTCTTCGCATTTTGTGGGACAATCTTCACATGGCAAGAAATCGCATGAAGCAACAAGCTGATCAACACCGTTCTAAGCGCACTTTTCAAGTCGGCGATTTGGTTTTTCTTCGTCTCCAACCATACAAGCAGTCCTCCCTAAAACTCAAAGGGAATCATAAGCTCGCTCTACAGTTCTATGGGCCATATTGGATTCTTCAAAAGATTGGGTCTGTTGCTTATAAATTGGAATTTCCTCCTTCTTCCCGCATTCATCCAGTCTTTCATGTCTCTTGTTTGAAGAAAGTTCTTGGCACCAACATCAGTGAACAAACGATTTTACCCGAACTGGATAATGAAGGATCCATCCTTTTGGAGCCGGAGCCCATCCTCAATCGACGCACTCATCAGCTTTGCTCTCGCTCTATCATAGAGGTCTTAATTCAGTGGCACGGCATGCAACCAGAGGATGCTACATGGGAACCACTCCTTCAGATTCAACAACAATTTCCACATCTAAAGCTTTGAGGACAAAGATTTTTTTAAGGGGGAGGGGATGTTAGGAACCCATGTCTTTACTTTGTTAGTATATTGTTGTTGGACGCATATGCTTTGTAAGTCATCCCGTAGTATTTGTTGATCAATAGTTTATGTTATTGTTGTTGGCGCATATGCTTTGTAAGTCACCCGTAGTATTGTTGATCCATAGTTTGTAGTGGCCCATGGTTTTGACCCATAGTTTTGGCGCCTAGACTTAGTATATAAGTGTGTGTTGAGACCTATGAAGGCACTGTGAAGTTATTTGTATTGAGCTTGCTCATAGGAGGTTTCCCCCTCGAAGTGGCCTATGATCAATATAAAAGTGATTCTGAGTTTTATCATTTCTACTATTTCGCATATTTTTATTAATTAATTGTTGCAGGTGCATCACATCTACCAACAAGCCCAAGAAAGTGCTCTGATACCACATAAAGTGCTCTGATACCACATCTAAACTATGGGTCAACTAAGGGTGTAAGGAAGAAGAACTGGCGGTGTTTTTCCATAGACTTCTTCATATGGTGTCCTTTGATATGTGGTATTGTACCACCAGAGCGCTGCTAGGAAATCCATAGAAATAGTTGGCCAAAGCTGTCTAGGGATGGGCAAGGGTTTGAGCAATCCCGAAAGGAGTGTCGTTTCACCCTTGTTGACTTGGAAAGTATCATCGTCAGCCACCATCTGTTGAATTGTCATTTGTAGTCCATGCCAAAAGAAGTTACATTGTTCCCGGTCATACATTTTGCAGAACCCAGAGTGCCCTGTTGATGAAGAAGCATGGAGTTCATAGAATAGATAGCCCTGTTGAACATATTGTAACCACGCTCCGTAGTCCAGACTCTGGGCTAGATGTGTGCCCATACGGTGGTGTCCCCTTTGCGCCGTACGAGCCCCGGGCGAACACTGCAATGCCGGCGTTGCCACCTGCTCTGTGACTTGAACCTGGGTGGAGGCTCTGATACCAAATGATACAAACTGTTACACCAAAATCTCGAGATGTTAGTGAAGGCCGTCCATTAGGATCTTAACATCCCACCATGCTCCACAGTCCAGACTCTGGGCTGGATGTGCGCCCATATGGTGGTGTCCCCTTTGTGTTGTACGAGCCTCGAGCGAACACTGCAATGCCGACGTTGCCACCCGCTCTGTGACTTGAACCTTGGTGGAGGCTCTGATACCAAATGACCAATACTATGGGTCAATACTATGGGCTATTATAAACTATGAATCAACAAATACTACGGGACGACTTACAAAGCATATGCGTCCAACAACAATATACTAACATAGTAAAGAGAAGGGTTGACACGGGTTCCTAACATCCCCTCTCCCTTAGAAAAAGCTTTGTCCTCAAAGCTTTGGTTGAAGAAATTGTTGCAAAATATGAAGGAGTGGTTCACTAGTAGCATGCTCGGGTTGCATTGTGGGCCATTGACGCCTTTAGAATGGTGCTGAGCTGCGTGGAAAATGCGCTCAGAATGGTGCTGATCGACTTGTTGTTTCAGGCAAAGTATGGCCATGTGACGATTGTCCTGCAGAATGAGAAGAATCTGATCGCGGTTGTGAAGAACTGAGTCAATTTCCTGAACTGGGGAGCTGCTAAGGGTGTATGGAAGAAGAACTGGTGGTGTCTATCCATAGACTGCTTCATATGGTGTCCTTTGATATGTGGTATTGTACCACCAGAGCGCTGCTAGGAAATCCATAGAAATAGTTGGCCAAAGCTGTGTAGGGATGGGAAAGGGTTTGAGCAATCCCGAAAGGAGTGTCGTTTCACCCTTGTTGACTTGGAAAGTATCATCGTTAGCCACCATCTGTTGAATTGTAATTTTTAGTCCCTGCCAAAAGAAGTTACATTGTTCCCGGTCATACATTTTGCAGAACGCAAAGTGCCCTGTTGATGAAGAAGCATGGAGTTCATAGAAGAGATAGCCCTGTTGAACATATTGCAACCACGCCCCGCAGTCCACACTCTGGGCTGGATGTGCGCCCGTACGGTGGTGTCCCCTTTGTGTCGTACAAGCCCCGAGCGAACACTGCAATGCCGGCGTTGCCATCCGCTCTGTGACTTGAACCTGGGTGGAGGCTCTGATACCAAATGAAACAAACCGTTACACCAAAATCACGAGGTGTTAGTGAAGGCCATCCATTAGGGTCTTGACATCCCACCACGCTCCGTAGTCCAGACTCTGGGTTGGATGTGCGCCCGTACGGTGGTGTCCCCTTTGCGCCGTATGAGCCTCGAGCGAACACTGCAATGCCGACGTTGCCACCCGCTCTGTGACTTGAACCTTGGTGGAGGCTCTGATACCAAATGACCAATACTATGGGTCAATACTATGGGCTAATATAAACTATGAATCAACAAATACTGCGGGATGACTTACAAAGCATATGCGTCCAACAACAATATACTAACATAGTAAAGAGAAGGGTTGACATGGGTTCCTAACATCCCCTCTCCCTTAGAAAAAGCTTTGTCCCGAAAGCTTTGGTTGGAGAAATTGTTGCAAAATTTGAAGGAGTGGTTCCCCAGTAGCATCCTCGGGTTGCATTGCGGGCCACTGACGCCTTTAGAGTGTCAGGGAGGATTGCTTGGAAGGCTATAGACGAAGAAGAACCCTATTAGCTGTGTGGAAAATGCGCTCAGAATGGTACTGATCGGCTTGTTGTTTCAGGCGAATTCTGGCCATGTGATGATTGTCCTGCAGAATGAGAAGAATCTGATCGCGGTTGTGAAGAACTGAGTCAATTTCCTGAACTGGGGAGCTGCTAAGGGTGTATGGAAGAAGAACTGGCGGTGTCTATCCATAGACTGCTTCATATGGTGTCCTTTGAGATGTGGTATTATACCACCAGAGCGCTGCTAGGAAATCCATAGAAATAGTTGGCCAAAGCTGTGTAGGGATGGGCAAGGGTTTGAGCAATCCCGAAAGGAGTGTCGTTTCACCCTTGTTGACCTGGAAAGTATCATAGTCATCCACCATCTGTTGAATTGTCATTTTTAGTCCTTGCCAAAAGAAGTTACATTGTTCCCGGTCATACATTTTGAAGAACCCAGAGTGCCCTATTGATGAAGAAGCATGGAGTTCATAGAAGAGATAGCCCTATTGAACATATTGCAACCAATTTGGAACAAGCAGAAAAAGAGCTGTAAGAGAAACTGGGTCATCAATTGTGCGAGAAGGAGCATCTGCCAGTATATTGTCCTTACCCTTCTTGTAAGTGATTGCATAGGGATAACCCATGAGTTGGATAACCCATTTCAGGTGTGTTGGGTAGGAGACCCATTGTTCCAGAAAATTTTTCAGACTCGAAAGATCAGTCTTGATGCAGAAATAATTCCCTAATAGGTATGGCTGCCACTTCTGTACTGCATGCAAAATAGCCATCAATTCCTGCTGAGAGGTAGATGCGACAAAATTCTTACCTGAAAGGTCTCTTGAAGCCAGCAAGCTCATTGGTTCAGCAAAGACACCTGCATATCTATCCAAAGAAGTAGTGGAGACCATTGATGGGTGCATCTGAATGGAATGGAGCTGAGCGATGACACCATGTGAATTCTTCTTAAGTATTTTTTCCAGATGATGTGAACTGATGATGCGGAGAGACCCTGGTTATAAGCCCATTAATTTGTGTTGTGCCCCATTGACTGAAAACTGCATCCAAAGTTCCGCAAAATCCCATAAGATGGGGCCAAGTGTGCATAACCATTGAACACCCAAAACCACATCACATCCACCTAAGGACAAGGAAAACATATAAGAGCGCAGGTTATAATCTTCCATAGAGATACACACATTGTGACACTTCCCCTTGCAAGGTAAGGTGCCCCCATTGGCAACCATGACTTCAAAGTTGGAGCAAGGATGGACAAAACAATTCGCCTGTTTTGCAATCTGAGGGTCAATGAAGTTATGAGTGCTACCAAAATCAATGAGTATGGTAAGAGGGATCTTCTTGAAGTATCCCCTGACTCGCATTGTTTGTGGAGTGGTGACACCGGTTACAGCATGGAGAGAGATCTCGGGTGGGTCGTCCTGAGATGGGGTGTCAACAAGTGGGTGTTGAACACCGACTTGATCATCTACTGTATCTAGAGCTTCTTCATCAAGTTCTGAGGAAAGCGGAGAATCCACATCCAAGAGATAAAGCTTTTGTTGCACACATCTATGTCCCTGAGTGAATTTCTCATCACAATTATAACAAAGCCCTTTTTCTCAACGTGCATGCATCTCTGTTTCAGACAAATGCTTGATAGGAGTTGGTTGAGGAGCAGATGTGATGGGAGGTCATTGGGAACCCATATTTCTGAAGGGAACAAAGGTGGTTTTGGAGCATTGTTGAGCTGCGATCTTGTCATCTTCCAACTTAGCCAACCCTAGGACTTCCATCATTGTGTTGGGATAGAACATTTTGACCTCTGAGCGGATTTCATCCTTGAGACCACTGATAAAACAACTCATGTATAATTCATCAGACAATACTTCTGTGTGATTGGCCAATTTCTCAAATTTTGTCTAATACTCTTGCACTGTGCCAATTTGGTGAAGTTTAGTGAGTGCTCCTGTGAAGTCATCAAAAGCACTAGGACCAAATCGTGGCAAAAGGAGTTGAAAAAAATCTATCCAGCTTGGTTCGGGATGAGCTTTGATGTACCAACGGTACCATTGAAGGGCTTCTTGTTCCAAATGAAAGGATGCAAGTGGAACTTTTTGGATATCAAAAGTATTATGCAGACTGAAATATTGTTCTGCTCGGTATATCCATCCAGTCGGATCAGTACCATTGAAGCAAGGAAAATCAAGCTTCGGCCCACGAAAATTTCTGGAAGAAGAGAACCCGATGGTTGCAAAAGATTATGGCTGTCAGTTATTGTTCATGACTAAATGCTAAAGATGGAGGCTGAGAAATTTTTCATCCAGATCTTGGAGTTTGGTTTAGATGACTGCAAGTGCTTCCTCCATGGTGTTTGCTCCTACGCAGGTGACAACCATAACCAGGAGTTTTTTTTTTTTTTTTTACTGGGTAGAAAAACAAAAACAGAAACTGCTTCAGTAAAGGAAAATCTGGATTTAGGAAAAAATTTGAAGGGTAATTGGGGTTTGACTAGGTTTTGGACACTATCGAATAGACAGGGAAGCAAAAATGAGGATTTCAGAAGCGGGGTGAAAGAATGGGAAATTTTGGCAGAGGGGGACAAAGAAGCAGAATTCAGAAAGGAACACTGTGGTAAAATTTGAAGGTGATTGGGTGAAATCTGAGGAAGTTATGGCAAACCCTAAAAATAGAAAAATGTGGGATTTCGGGCTTTGGGAAGGAGAATTGAGGATAGGGTCCTCAGGAATGAAATATGCAGAATGGGATGATAGGGGTTCCCTGAAAATTTCAAGGGAAACAGAGTGAAAACAAGGGAGATGTGGAGAAAAAAGTGATTTTTTTTTTTTTTTAGACTGGAGCGGCTATGGCTCAGAAGGGATCTGGAACTGATAAATCTACAATGGCCCAGAAGTGAGCAGAAATAGATGGATCTGAAACAGCCCCGAATGGATTGAAAACGGATGGTTTTGGAACAGCTTTTAGAATGGATCTAAACGGTTGGATCTGAAATGGCGCAGCAGTGATTGACAACAATTCAGCTAAAAATAGATATGGACCCTAGGTATGTGTGGCTTCCTAACAGTTTAGGGGTTTCACTAGGCCACCAATGCTGTTTGACGGCTTGCATATTGGGGCAGTACCCCTCACTCCACGGCTTAGGTAAAATTGATAACCGTTTTGCCACAAATGACAGCTCTTGGTTTACCTCACGGGTGGGAACTAGTCAATCAGGTAGGGGTCGTTGCCCTTTTCACTGGCAGGTCCTCTCAATGGGCCAGCTACTTCGGGGTTCCTGTGGTACTCCTCACAATGAGTTTTAGGGCTTATGCTCAAGTACTTCCCACAGTTAAGCGGATAGGGATTATTCCCAAATCCAGACTTGCAACATATGCGAAAAAAAATTTGGTAGAAATTTCACCCAGCGAGCCCAAGAAAGTGCTCTGATACCATAGTAAAGAGAAGGGTTGACATAGGGTCTAATATATTGTACTACATGCAAAATAGCCATCATTTCCTGCTGAGAGGTAGATGTGGCTAAATTCTTACCGGAAAGATCTCTTGGAGGCAGCAAGCGCATTGGTTCAGTAAAGATACCTGCATATCTATCCAAGGAAGTAGTGGAGACTGTTGATGGGTACATCTGAATGGAATTGAGCTGAGCGATGACACCATGTGAATTCTTCTTAAGGATTTTTTCCAGGCGATGGGAACTGATGATGCAGAGAGACCCTGGTTGTAAGCCCATAAATTTGTGTTGTGCCCCATTGACTTTAAACTGCATCCAAAGTTCAACAAAATCCCATAAGATGGGGCCAAGTGTGCGTAACCATTGAACGCCCAAAACCACATCACATCCGCCTAAGGACAAGGCAAACATGTCAGAGCATAAGTTATAATCTTCCATAGAGATACGCACATTGTGACACTTCCCCTTGCAAGGTAAGGTGCCCCCATTGGCAACCATGACTTCAAAGTTGGAGCAAGGATGGACAAAACAATCAGCCTGTTTGGCAATCCGAGGGTCAATGAAGTTATGAGTGCTACTAGAATCAATGAGTATGGTAAGAGGGAGCTTCTTGAAGTATCCCCTGACCCGCATTGTTTAAGGGGTGGTGACACCAGTTATAGCATGGAGAGAGATCTCGAGTGGGTTGTCCTGAGATGGGGTGTCAACAGATAGGTGTTGAATGTCGACCCGATCATCTACTGTATCTGGAGCTTCTTCACCAAGTTCTAAGGCAGGCAGAGAATCCACATCCAAGAGATAGAGCTTTTGTTGAACACATCTATGTCCCCGAGTGAATTTCTCATCACAATTATAACAAAGCCCTTTTTCTCGGCGTGCCTGCATTTCTATTTCAGACAAATGCTTGATAGGAGTTGGTTGAGGAGCAGGTGTGATGGGAGGTCATTGGGAACCCATATTTTTGAAGGGAACAAAGGTGGGTTTGGAGCGTTGTTGAGCTACGATCTTGTCCTCAGCCAGCTTAGCCAACCCTAGGACTTCCATCATTGTGTTGGGACAAAACATTTTGACCTCTGAGCCAATTTCATCCTTGAGACCATTGATAAAACAACTCCTGTAGAATTCATCAGACAATCCTTCAGTGTGATTGGCCAATTTCTCAAATTCTGTCTGATACTCTCTCACTGTGCTAATTTGGTGAAGTTTAGTGAGTGCTCCTGTGAAATCATCAAAAGCACTAGGACCAAATCGTGGCAAAATGAGTTGGCAAAAATCTGTCCAGTTTGGCTCGGGATGAGCTTTGACGTACCAATGGTACCATTAAAGGGCTTCCTGTTCCAAATGAAAGGATGCAAGTGGAACTTTCTAGGCATCAGAAGTATTATGCAGACTGAAATATTGTTCTGCTCGATATCTCCATCCAGTCGAATCAGTACCATTGAAGCCAGGAAAATCAAGCTTCAGCCCACGAAAATTGCTGGAGGAAGAGAACCCGGTGGCTGCAAAAGATTCTGGCTGTCTGGTATTGTTCATGGTTGAATGCTGAAGATGGAGGCTGAGAAATTTGTCATCCATATCTTGGAGTTTGGTTTGGATGGCTGCAAGTGCTTCCTCCATGGTGTGTGCTCCTGCATGGGTGACAACCATAACTAGGTTTTTTTTTTTTTTTTTTGGTGGAATGGGTAGAAAAACACAAACAGAAGATCATTTAGTAAAGGGAAATTTGGATTGGGGAAACAATCTGATGGGTAATTGGGGTTTGACTAGATTTTGGACACTGTCGAAAGGACAAGAAAGCAAAAAGGGGGATTTCAGAAGCGGTGTGATAGAATGAGAAAATTTGGCAGAGAGGGACAAAAAAACAGAATTCAGAAAGGAACTCTTTGGTAAAATTTGAAGGTGATTGGGTGAAATCTGAGGAAGTTATGGCAAACCCTAAAAATAGACAAATGTGAAATTTCGTGCTTTGCGAAGGGAAAGTGGGGATAGGGTCCTCAGGAATGAAAGATGAAGAATGGAATGACAGGGGTTCCCCGAAAATTTCAAGGGAAACAGAGTGAAAATAAGGGAAATATGGAGAAAAAACTAATTTTTTTTTTTCGAGAAATGGATCGGCAACAGCGGTGCAGAAGGGATCCGCAACAGATGAATCTGCAATGGCGCGGAAGGGATCGAAAATGAATAGATCTGAAATGGCGACTGGATCTGGAACGAATTTCAGAATAGATCTGAAACGGCTGGATCTGGAGCGGAAGTGATCGGCAACAGTTCAACTGAAAATAGATATGGACCCCAGGTATGTGCGGCTTCCTAATAGTTCAGGGGTTTCACTCGGCCACCAATGTTGTCTGACGGCTTGCGTATTGGGGCAGTACCCCTCACTCCATGGCTCAGGTAAAACTGATAACCACTTTGCCACAAATGACAGCTCTTGGTTTACCTCACGGGTGGGAACTAGTCAATCAGATAGGGGTCGTTTCCCTTTTCGCTGGCAGGTCCTCTCAATGGGCCAGCTACTTCGGGGTTCCTATGGTACTCATCATAATGAGTTTTAGGGCTTATGCCCAAGTACTTCCCACAGTTAAGCGGATAGGGATTATTCCCAAATCCGAACCTGCAACAGATGCGAAAAAAAATTTGGCAGAAATTTCACCCAGCGAGCCCAAGAAAGTGCTCTGATACCAGTTGATACGAACCGTTACACCAAAACCCCGAGGTGTTAGTGAAGGCCATCCATTAGGATCTTAACATTCTACCATCATTCCGTTGAGTATTCGGGTGAAGCTCTTTGATCTCATGAAGAGAGTCATTTTGGATTTCCACTCAACATAGTTGGAAGATGTAAGCTTTAGATCCATCTGAACAGAGAAAGTCGAATAGTTGAAGAAGATTCCAAACGGGTGATTAAACCTGCAAAACAATAAAAGATGTGTTGATGGAGAATGCTACACTTCGACTGAACACTACCTTAAGGACACTTGGAACATTGACTAAGTCCTTCACACCTGGGTAGAACTCACTGGATTTCTCCAATGAATTCAAGTAATAGCACCAGGATTTGCTGTGGAAACTCAGAGGCTTCTAGTGCACAAGTGAAAGATAGCTGCTCAAAGAAATACTACAACTGTTGCAATTTGAATAGCTACTTCTTGCTCTGATACCATGTAAGAATTTACAAGAGATCTAGCAGTTGTAGAAACTCACAATCAACTATCAAGAATGTTGCAAAGAAGAAGAGAAGGAGACACTCAATGATCACTCATAAACATAGTAGAATAGAACAATATCTCAGTATTATACAATGAATAAAAATGTAAGTGAATGAATACAATAGCCATGAAGATGGAATCATATAGGATTCGAATAGGCCAAGTAGGGCATTCGAATTCCTAACTTAGAGTGTGGCTTGGATGATAGTGGAGTCATTATCCAGCCAATGTATCATTCATCAATGGTAATAGTCAGTCAAGTGTGGTTTAACTGAGTCTAACTGAGTGAGGTAGGCACTAACTGAATCAAGGAGGCTTAGTGGAGGGCGCATGAGGATCTAACTAGAGTTAGAATGGAAAAACTAGTCTCACTGGAGGTCCATCGGAGTGAAACAGTCAGTGGGGGAGTCAATCTATCCTTAAATCAAGGAAGAATTGAGTGATAACTGAC
Source organism: Larix kaempferi (assembly GCA_027924585.1). Taxonomy (NCBI): domain Eukaryota; kingdom Viridiplantae; phylum Streptophyta; class Pinopsida; order Pinales; family Pinaceae; genus Larix; species Larix kaempferi. The sequence goes on along the minus strand of BSBM01000319.1, from coordinate 1,317,460 downwards.
TGGTAGGTGAGAAAGGCACAGATATGACTTCTTGTCATGTGTCTCAAAACCAAGTGGCTACTCCAGATACACTTCCTCTTCGATTACACCATTCAAGAAAGATGTCTTGACATCCATCTGGTGTATCTTCCACTTCATCACTGCATCCAGAGCAAGTACTGTTATGGTGGAAGTGTACCTGGATACAGGAGCAAAAGTCTCTTCATAATATATTCCCTCTTTCTGGGAGAATCCACGAGCTACAAACCTCTCCTTGTATTTCTGTATGCTACCATCTGCAACATGCTTGATCTTATAGATCCACTTGGAAATCACAACAGACTTCCATTCAGGTCTTGGGACCACATCCCAAACATCATTCTTCATGATCGACTGGTATTCCTCAACCATGGCATCCTTCCATTCTTTCTTTTCCACTGCTTCTTCATAACTGGAAGGTTCTTTGTTCATAATGTCACAGAGTAAGGCAACATAACTGGTATGTGATCTAGTCCTCTTCCTTTCTCTATGTTCTTCTTCTGGAATGCCATATCTTTCTGCATCTTGAATGAGCTTTGCATCCCATGCAGGTTTTCGCTTGTGAGAGTTCTTCTCACGAGGTGGATCTACAGGTTCTTGTGGATCTTCAATTTCACGATCTTCTTCTGGAATTGCTTCATTCATAGTGGCGTCTTGAATTCTGGTTACCCTTGGTTCTTCATTGTCTTCAACAGGTGTTTTCCTTAATTTGATGTATGTTGAGTCTTCATCAAATGTTACATCCATGCTAATGTCAATCTTCTTGAACCCTGGAAAGTAGATTATGCAAGCCTTCGAACTTTCACTGTAACCCAAAAAGATGCCCTTCTTTCCTGAAGGATCTAGCTTTGTTCTCTTTTCCTTTGGAATGTGTGTGTATATTGGACAGCCAAATATTCTGAGATTGCTAACTTCTGGTTTCTTACTAGAGAAAACTTCTTCGGGTGTTTTGTTGTCAAGTATCTTGTGAGGTGTTTTGTTCTGCACATATACAGCTGTCCTTGTTGCTTCTGTCCATAGGTGCATAGGTAGATCCTGATCATGAAGCATTGCCCGTGCTGCTTCCATGATACTTTTATTCTTCCTTTCTAGAACTCCATTCTATTATGGATTGTAAGGAGTAGTCAACTCCCTCTTAATCCCTGAATCATTGCATAACTTCTTGAAGTCTCCTGAAATTAATTCTCCACCATTGTCAGATCTAAAGGTCTTGATCTTCTTATAAGTTTGATTTTCTATCAAGGATTTGAATTCCTTGAACTTATCAAACACTTCATCTTTATTCTTCAAGAAATAAACCCAAGTCTTTCTATAGAAATCATCAATGAAGGAAACATAGTATACATACCCACTCAGAGAACTGGATGACATTGGACCGCATACATCGGAGTGGATAATCTCCAAGATTCCTTTTTCTTTGCTTTCATTGCTTGGAAATGCTTTCTTTGTGTTCTTTCATTTTGCACATCCTTTGCAAATACCTTCATGCTTTGATTGGATTTCAGGAAGGCCTTCTACTGCTTTGCTTGTAATTTGAAGTGCTCTATAGTGCATGTGTGCAAGCCTTCTATGCTAAATTTCACTTGGCTCCATGGATTCATGTACCGTGGCATGTTCAGGTTGTCCCTTCAACATGTACAATCCTCCCTCTTACTCTCCAATCACCACTACATCATCTATTGTCTTACCTTTTGGCCACATGAGTACTTGGCCATCTATAAATGCAACTCTCATTCCCTTGGCATCCAAAGATGATATGGAGAGAATATTTTTCTTGAGTCCAAGTACATATAGAACATCTTTCATCTTCAAAGACTTCCCAGAGTCTAACTTGTAGGAGGCTTCACCACTTCCTTTTCTAGGATATTGATAGTCATCCCCAAGTTTAACCTTGTGAGGTGACTCATGTTCAGATAAGTCTACAAATAATTCTTTGAATCCCGTCATGTGTTTGGAATCCCTACTATCAATAAGCCAATCATCACATCCATGTGAGATAGTACCTGTGAGAGAAGATATCATCACATATTCTTCCTCACTTGAAGAGTCTTCACTTTCTTCCCTATTCTTCTTCTTGGGACATTCATCATCCTCAGTAGCATGAGAATGATACCTCTTCTTGTTATTCTTCTTCTTATTATTGAAGAATTCTTTTCTTTTCTTTGGACACTCAGAAGCAATGTGTCCTTTCTCATTGCATGAGATGCATCTTATATGTTTCTTATCTTTTGGATGGTGGTGGTGTTGGTGGTGTGAAGATCTTCTACTTTGAGGTTGCTCCTTCTTGAACTTGCTTTTCTTTGTGTGTGCTATGAGAGCTTGATCTTCACTTCCCATCTTTTCTTCTCGAGCCACAAGCCTAGCTTCTTCTTGTGAACATTCCTCCCATAGTCTGCAGAAAGAGATCAAATTATTTCTTGCACAGATTCCTTGGATGAAGGAGTCCCATGACCTAGGTAGGCCATTCAATGTGGTCATGAAAATTTATCCATTCTCCACTACTTCATCCACAGCTCCAAGTTGTTCCTTGATTTGAGAGACCTTGGAGAAGTAGGATTGGATGGTCTCTCCATTCTGGATCTTTACCCCTTTCAATTGGTTCCACAGAGTCATCTTCCAATTTATGTTCTTTTCTTCAAACAACTTGGTCAAAGATTCAGACATCTCTTTAGGTGTCTTTAGGGAAGACACATGAGGTATGAGATGGTCCTTAATAGAATCAGCAATGATTCTCTTGGCTTTGACCAAGTTCTTCCATTGTAAGGCCTTAGCCTCTTCTTCCTCTGGGACTGGAACCTCTTCACTTATGTAAGTATCTAACTCCTTCTCTTCTAGTATTAACCCAATCCTATACTTCCCGACTTGGAAGTTATCATCTCCTTCAAGATTATCCTCAAGCTTCATGTGGTGAGACATCTTAAAGAGTACTTCAAATGGAAATAGAAACTTTTAGGTCTTACCACTTGTATTCTGAAAACTAGATCTGGAGCTCGATTAGGGTTTGTTAGAGAAACCCTAAAAATTCAAACTTTGAATTTCAAATTTCTGAAAGGATAGAAAGATGTGCCTTGCTGAGCTGGTCAAGTTGGTATACTTTGATTTTGAGATCTGCAAAATTTGACCCCTCAAAATTGCCTTTGAAACTTATGGATTCACTAGACAGGACCCCGATCTAGGGTTTGATTTTTCTGAAACTTCACCCAACCAAAATGTTCAATCTTGTGCTCTAAACTTCAATTTTTCTGAGGAGCTTCCAGTCGCAGTCTCAGATTCCAAAAATTCCAACTTTTTTCGAAACCCTAATTCCCCGCAATAGTGACGGGCCAAAAACTAAAAATGCTTAGAATTGAATTCTGTCTCGACAGAAATATGCACACTTGCTAATAGATTCAATCTAGCCTCCTACCTTTGATGATCTGTGGAGAGAAACCCAAAAATTAAGAATCCCTAGCTTCTGCAGTTGCACAATGCCTTCTTCTTAGGTCAGCTCCGATACCATGTTAATTTTTCGATAATTTCATTCAATATTGTCTAGGATCACTAAGAGAATAACATGTACAGCATATCAATCATAAACTCAAGAGACAATAGACACAAAGTTTCTTTGGGGAAAACCAAGAAGGTGAAAAACCATGCAACTTCCTCAGAGATAGAATAAGCCACAATACAAGATCACAATGATCAAACTCAAAGAGATGTCTCTAGCAGATAATCCTCCTCCTCCACTTGTGCACAACTCTCTCTCTCAACTATGCGAGTTTGAGAAGTGAGTGAATGAGTAGAAAGAGAGACACAATCTCTTTATTTATACATTGACTTGACCTACCAATAAACTAACTGGGCCAAGTTCCTAAGGAAGTCTAATAACCCACTCACATAATATAATCAGGGCTGACCCCACACTAGTGGTCTAATAACCCATCAATTATAAGTTGCGACACTTACAAATACAAATGATGACACTTCTGATTAGAGGAATAATACATCTCCATCATACATATAACAAAGTACAAGTGTAATACATAGAAGAATATCTTCCAAAGTTACAAATACATCAACAGACTTCATAGGAATAAAGTGGGTAGCTTTGCTTAACTTGTCTACTGCAACCATGATCGAATCATGTTGTCTGAAATTTTTTGGTAAGCCGGTTATAAAATCCATACTGATCATTTCCCACTTCCATTTCGGAAAGGGAAATGGCTGCAATAATCTGACTAGATGTTGGTATTTAGCCTTGACTTGCTGGAATTCTAAGCAGCAGACCAAATACTCCGCTACTTCTTTTTTCATGTTTGGCCAAAAGAAGTCCTTCTTAATCATGGTAACCATATTTTGATACCATGGGTGCCCTAAATAGGGTTGCTTATGTAATTCATTTAAGACAGTCAACTTGATTTCTGCAGAATTGGGTATATAAAGTCTGCTTTTAAATAACAATAATCCTCTTTCATTAATACGGAAATCAGTCTTTAATTGACTACTTTCATTTTCAACAGTTTTCTTCTTTAAAATCTGGTATTCTTTATCAAAATTTTCCACATTTAAAATCTGTTTTTCCAGATCAGATTCGTAATTACTGCCTGCATACAACAAGTTTGCATGACGGCTTAAAGCATCTACAACTTTGTTTTCTTTACCCTTTATATGTTTTGTTTGCATGACGGTTTAAAGCATCTACATCTTTGTTTTCTTTACCCTTTATATGTTTTATTTCAAATTCATATTCGCTTAAAAAGGACAGCCACCTGGCTTGTCTAGCATTTAAATTATGTTGGTCAAACAAGTATTTTAGGCTTACGTTATCTGACATAAGCAAAAATCTTCTTCCGATTAAGCAGTGTCGCCACATTTTTAAGGCATGAATAATTGCAACAAGTTCTAGATCATGCATAGCATAATTTTTCTCATGATCTTTTAATTTTCGAGATTCGTAAGCTATGACATGGTTTTTTTGAGTTAATACTCCGCCTAATCCTTCGTTACATGCATCAGAGCATACGACGAAATCTTTTAACGGGTCGAAAATTTTTAAAATAGGAACAGTGGTTAAAATATATTTTAGTTTATTAAATCTTTCCATACATTTTTCATTCCAGTCAAACCTTTTACCTTTCTTTTGTAGCGAGGTTATGGGGTAAGCTATTTTCGAAAATCCCTCAATGAATCTCCGATAGTAGCCCGTCATCCCCATAAAAGATATTATGTTGGTTACATTTTTAGGGATCGACCATTCCATGATAGCCTTAATTTTATCGGGGTCAACTGAGATTCCATCTTAGACACTACATGTCCGAGATAATGAATCCTGTCCTCATAAAAGTCACACTTGTTGAACTTAGCAACCAACTTTTGTTCTCTTAAAATTTTCAGTACTATTTTTAAATGTTCTTCGTGCTCCTGTTCATTCTTCGAATAAATCAATATGTGGTCAATGAAGACAATGAAAAATTTATCCAAACAATCGTTAAAAATATTATTCATTAGACTCATGAAGGTGGCAAGTGTGTTTGTTAAGCCAAATGGCATTACAATGAACTCGTAATGTCCATAACGAGTTCGGAAGGTAGTTTTGAAGATGTCCTCATCCTTGATCCGTACCTAATGGTAACTGGATCTTAAATCTATTTTTGAGAAGACAGTTGCCCCTTGAAGTTGATCGAACAAATCGTCAATCCGGGGAAAAGGGTATTAGTTCTTTATAGTCATTTTATTCAATTTCCTATAATATATACATAATCTCATGTTTTCGTCCTTTTTCTTTACAAATGAAATAGGTGCTCCCCAAGGGGAAACACTAGGCCGAATATAATTCTTATCTAAAAATTATTGTAAATGAGTTTTTAACTCTGTGAGTTCAATTACATTCATTCTGTATGGAGCCTTAGATGCTGGTACAGCTCCGGGTATTAGATCAATTGTGAAATCTATGACCCTTTTAGGAGAAAGTTCTTGGATTTCTTGAGGAAATATATCTTGAAATTCTTGTAAAATTTGTATATCATCTAAATTAAGTTTACTTTTAGATTCCCTGCTATCCATTATGTAAACAGAAAATACCTTGCATCCTTTTCTCACAGACCTTTTTAATTGTAAGGCTGTTATTTGTCTAAGAGTGGTTTTTCTGGGAATTTCGGTCACTTTAACTATATTTCCTGAATTGGAACTTTGGACACGAAAGAGATTGAGAATGTCGAGCTCCAGGAAAACCCTAATGAGCGTCCTTTCCGCCGCAGGATTTCATGGTCTCTTGGCCGCAACAGGGAATCCCTCATTTCTGCTTGAGGAGCAACTTTCGGCCTCGGATACCCATCGAACCGTGTTGCGCAGTGAATGCGGCTTCGACTTGTAGGAGAACGCTCGGCCTGTCGCCAAGCCAGATGCACCCACGTTTATTCTTCTTCCCGACAGACGGCAGAGAGACCTTCCCCTGGCCACGACAGAGTCAGAGACCACTGTAGGATTTCCTCTCTTTGTGAGGATCCTTGACGGCTCATCAATATGCATACATGCTCATCCCTTCGACAATGCAAACATGCTCAAAATCAAGATCCATAATGTAACAGGGATTCCGCCCTACTTCCAAATGTTGATATATGGGGGACGCCAGCTTGAAGATGAAGTTCAGCTTCATAACTTAGGGAATATGACAAATGCAACCCCATCGCTTGTTGCTAGGCTAAGGGGTGGGGCTCCTTCTCCAACCCCCCCCAACTCATACAAACATGCAGTGAAAATAGGGGTTGAGGCTCCATCGGGATCCAAGGCAGCTAGTCCCAGAGCAAAGGCACTCTCGAGATCTGCTTTCATATTGGGGAAATCCACAGAACCTCGAACGGCTGAGGTAGAAGACCCCCACGTCTATGCCTATGCTACCACCTATGAGAAAAGGTCCCTCATCTGCCACTTCAACGGACTGTGGCCATCTGCTTCGGCACTAAGATAATGAATCAACAAGACATGGGCACCAGATCTAGAGGTGTTCCTCTGCTCCAAAGGCTTCTTCATTTTCAACTTCACCAAATATGAGGATTGCCATTGAGTGTTAGAGAAAGGACCGTGGTTCTGGGGCAGATCTGGTCTTTCCATGCAGCCATGGTTCTCCTCTTTTAACCCTATGACTATGCATGCCATGTAGACTTCGATTTGGGTAAGACTCCCTAACTTACCTCTACATTTTTACACTCCAAATTTTTTACCCACCATTGGCAATGCGCTAGGAATATTTATCAAGCTGGATAAATATTGTCTTATGAAGGGCTTCTTCACTTATGCCCGTATTTGTGTTGAAATCGACCTCATCCAAGGTCTTCCGGATAGGATTTTTATTGACTGGACTGAAGGGGACCCTTATGTGCAATTGTTGGATTATGAGAATACTACCTTCAGGTGCTACTCATGCCAACAGACAGGGCATCTCCATGCATCTTGTCTTGTTTCCCCTTCCTTGCCCCCATCCTTTGGGCCACGGAAGAAGGCCAATGGATGGCAGGATCCCAAACCTGGCAAAAGTCGAGCGACGCCCTCTACAAAAGGCAAGCAACATCATAAAGGATCTTGTGACCCTCAGTCTTCAACTACTCTTGTTCAGCCATGGCCAGTTGAGAAACAAACTACTGAGGATTTATTTTCCAATCCCTCGGTCTTTGTTCATTGTTCGGATGCAACTGAAATTCCGGCTTCAGATCCCACATCTTTATCCGGTTTTCCCCTCCAAGTACTTGCTGAACCTAATCATATTATCATGGCCATAGCTCCGCTTTTAGGGGCTCAGAAACGTCCTCATGAATCAGACCATTCAGACAGTGATAAGGAAGCTCCTGCAACCCATCCAAGTCACAACGATGGTATTCCCACAAATTAGTTTGCCTTGGTATTCCCACAGGATGGATTGATGTCCATAAGAAAAAGGGGAAAATGGGGTCTGCTCGGTCCACTCAATGAACTGCTTCCTCTCTCTCTAGGTCTTAGTTTTGTTGTTATGTTGTTTTCATGTGCATCCCTTGTGGGTCCCTTTGAGCACAAGGAAGTTTTCTACATTTCCCCTGTTCCCTCTTGGGGATTGGTTGCTTTTTAGTAACACTATGTATTATTTTATTGGTTGAATAGAAGGATATGCCTCTTTTATTTACAAAAAAAAAACTATATTTCCTGAATTATTGGTGCAAGTGAAAGTTTTATCAAGACAATTTAATATAACTTTATGTTCCTCTAACCAGTCCATTCCAATCAACAAATCATAAGAACCTAAGGGTAGAATATTCATATTTGCACTTGTATTTAACTCATTCATAAAAAAATCACAATTTTTAACCTGACTAGTGACCTTGCATTTAGTACATGTAGCTAACTGTACCAACCATGATTTGTCGAATTGTTCAGGTACTAGATTACATAATTCTACAATTCTGGGTGCTACATAACTTAATCTTGCACCCGGATCAACCAATATAGAAATAGGATGATTCTTTAACATACCTAGAATTTCAACCATTGATGTTTGTTGATCTACCTATCGATTTTTCAGTGCAGCATTGATTCTAGGCATGCTCCTCGCCATATCTCCAACTGTGATGGCTTCTTGAAGAGAGTGAACCTTATTAAAAGTTTTGTTTCTTTTAGGGCAGTCTTTAAAATAATGTGGGTCACCACATTCCAAACACTTTAATGGTTCTTTCTTAGCAGTATGCTTAATAAAGGGTTCTCTTTCTCTTATAGCAGGGGGTTGGGGTCTATAATTTATGTGATTATTACCCTGATATCCCCTGTAGTTACTTACAGTGTTTCGGTGAAATTTAGAGTTATTATTTTTCGGGTAGGGATCCTATTTCTTTACATTCCAACTTGGCATACTTTCCCTTCTGTTCTTGTTCTATTCATAGCAGTATTTCTCCTTCCTCATTGTTTCCTCCAATGTCTTTGGGTTATCGAATTCAATTCATTCCTTGAACCAGGTGGGAAAACAACTGAGGAAGCGTTGTATTTTTGGATTTTCCTCTATTATGTATGGCACATAATGGAGTAAACTCAGAAATTTACTGCAAAGTTCTTTCATACTCGTGGCTCCTAATCTTAACTCGTAAAATTCCTTTGACTTTTCTTCATAAAATTGTTCTGAAAGATATTTCTCTTTGAATAAATTTTTAAACATTTTCCAATCTACCCTCCATTCCTTTATGCCTTTCACTCTCTTGATGTCCGACCACCATATATAAGCCTTTCCACTTAGCTTGTATATGGCCATTTTTGCCTTAAGTTCGTTAGAATAGTTGTAGATCTGAAAATATTCCTTCATGCCTGATAGCCAGGCTTCAGCTTCTTCTCCCTTTTCAATTTCACCATTAAACATGGGAGGTTTGATCTTTCTAAAATCCCCCGAAATTTCTTCATATGGTCTGTACTTACTTTTACTTTTATGCTGGTTGCTACTTTCACTGGAATCTTGTGGTTCTTGCTTCAAGGATTCCTCACTAGACGTTTCAGCCCTATGACTGGAAAAATCCAATTTCCTCCCTTTTGGTTTAGGGGGTGTGGCTACCTTACCCTCCTTAGTTCTTTTATGTTTATCCTTCTCATTGCTATGTATTTTGGCGAATAAAATAGTATCCAATTCTTCTTGAGCCTTCATTATTCGTTCATTTTCCTCCCTAACTCTTTTTAACTCTGCCCTTAATTCTTCAACATTTTGTTGTAAATCCACTAGATTATTATCTCGGATATTATTTAACTGCACCCAAATTCTTCTTCCTCCAGTACCTTCTGGATCTCGAGGGGATGTCTCTTCAGGCATTCCGAATTCTTCCATTTATCCCTCACAACACAGTTCGTCTTCTAATCCTGCAATTATTAAGAGTAGGAAACACAATATGAAATAAAAATATCATCAGTTAAAAATATTTCATAACATTGGCGATGTTTGGTCCGATTCAGGCCAAGTGTTCTAACACAGCTCTGATACCATATGTAAAAACTCTCAAAATCGTAAAATAAATTTTATTTTTTTCTGTATAATATAAAACTAGGAAAACCTAAGTGAAGGAGGTCCTTGTGGGTATTTCAGTTGACCAACTTTGAGTAATACTTCTCTTTAAGTTAATGTTGTGACACTCATGCTTTCTTTTATGTATGACATAAACATATATGAATACGTAATAAAATCTATTTGTTCATGTATGTAGGTTGATAAGACTCAATACTTTGTAATGATGTTTACTTACTTATTTAGTAAATGTTCTAAGATGACATTCGTAATAGAAGGTGGTTAAGTTCTTAAAGCTCGCCAAGGTCCTTCGAGCAGCCTATGAGACTTTCTTAGCTCCTAGAGCTAATGCATGTAACAATCTTTTGAATAGGTGAGAGATGTTTGGCCCGGTTTTTACTCCATGAATAACAACCTGTATAACTTAAGTTATTTTAAAATTGTTAGTGTTACTAACTCGAGACTTTGATGCAAAACATGATCCAAGGAGATATTTTGACATAATATAAACTATTGATTAAGGTAAAGACCAAAAGTTGGACCACGGTAAAAAGGGATGATCAAAACTATACAAAAAATGGTTTTCAAAAAGAACATTAAAGGAATCTCAGCTGGTTCCATAAAGACATTCACGTCGTCGCACGTATCGTTTGACAAAGACAAACTCTTTCGAGAGGGTTCTAACCTCATTTCGACTATAAGAGGTGAGGGAAAAGGAGATCCGAGCTCTCAACTTCGGCGACCATGGCCGTCCTGACTTTTCTGCGCAAGGAGAGATAGCATTAACCCTGGAATACAATGTTTTCTTTTAGTCTTGGAAATTTGGAACAACCTTGGGCTAGTTTCACCTATCTCTCGGCCTTGACCAAGCATTTTAACGAAGGTAAGGTCGGGTTTTAGTCCCAAGCTAAATCGTTTTATACTTTTATCTTTCAAGTTTCGAAGACCCAACTAATCGTTGAATTGTTGACAGGGATTCAGCTTCGTGATACCTAGCTGGTGTAATGGCGACGAATGTTGAAGGATGGACCACTCAGTCACTCTCCAGTCCATGTAAGTCTCGGTCCTACTCATTGGCACCCTGGTGGACTTCTGCTTGGATGCTATGATGTTTGAGTTTCTCCAGGTTGAATGTAGTTGGTATTTCCAAACTTTCTTGAAAATATTTTGACCTCTTTCCGAAAATGAAGAATTTGTTTTCTTTTTAAAAGTTCTCGGTCCTCCAACGTTTTTGGTGTAACGTCGACCTAATGTAATGGATACCTAGGGAAGAAGGGTTTTATGCTTACGGTTGTATGGTTTTGATTCCAGACTTGGGGTTTCACCCATAGTGCAACAGCACAATACCAAAGTGACCCCAGTTAATTATTTTTGAAATAATATATTCGTAAGGACTGTAATTTGTATTTATGTATAAATGTTTGTTTTTAGCTTATGGCAAGTTTGTTCGGGTTTCAAATCTGAAATTATGTGATTGTATAAGCAAAGGAAAAATCCACCTGGGGGTTCCTAAGTTCTTCTTTCCTAGGGTTTTCGAGATACTGTTTCTACTGATAAATATGATGCAAGTTCGGTTCTTACACAAATATTTCAACTGAAATTTTCCCTTTTTTGTCAAATACAGGCTCTAATAGCCGACAACTATCCTTTATAATTTTACGTTTTAAAAAATACTAAGCTGTTGCTTAAACTTGACTCTTTTTGTCTAAAGATATGCACGTATTGTTATTAAAAGCTATTCGATGTTATACGTATTTATTATGGTAAAGAAGTATGCTAGGTTTTGGTAGGATGACTGTGAAATTGGGTTATGTGAATGGATAAATATTTCGCCTTAAACTGGCATAAACGATAGGGATGTTGTCCAAGCTATGTTTGACAGAGTTGATTTTAACTAAAATATTTACGTGTTTCGAACACCTGGTGTTAGGAATTAAATGGAAAAAACATAATAAACAAAGCATTCCTCCAAAAAGACCTCACCATTCGACCAATATCAAACTTGGAATTTAATATTTGGTTTATGTTGAGTATGTACTTTTACTTATGCAATTTAGGGTTTGAGACAGAGTTTTAGATCAAGGGTTTTTAAAATGGGTATGAGGTTAATATTGACAAAAGTTGATATGTAACGCTTAGTATAAACAAAGTTCCCAAATAATAAAATAAACCCTTGTTTGGAAATAATAGGATAATCAAAAACGTAAATCTGGAACTCTATGATTCACATATATTATATTGCTATGATATTTCAAGTCGCCTCCAAAGCTATAACAGAATTAACAAGCTATTATACTAACTTAGATTTATTTGGATTCTAAATAGTTTTAACCTGCGGTAATTATGTATTTAATAAAAGTAATCTTGAACAATAAGGACATATAGTAAAACAGAATGATTTAATTTCAAAATACAAGGCAGAATAATAATTAATATCTATACTTCAGTATAGGACTAGAACCTGGCACCAAGCGGAAAAACAAGAATGGCTTCGTTGTTCCACCCAACCAATTCCCGAAGCAGTCAAGCTCCAAAACTCCCGAGATCATTCACTGAACTACAAGAGAAAAATTCCTCAATGCTCCATCTCTTGCATTTCAATGTCATTCCCTGTCCAATGCTAGCCTACTGCTACTCATGGACCTACTAATTTATAGTAGTTTTCCTAGGACTTGGTCATTTATGAGCCTCCTGCTCTTTAGCACTCAACTAGGAGTGGTGAACTGATTTTTAGGGATGATGCCTCCTGCATCTTTAACAACTTCAGCCATTTGTCCTTTTCCTCTTGTAGTTCAGCAAACACTCTTCAACAGCTAGATCCATTCTTGTCTCATGTTATATTATATTTTATTAAATAAAAATATCCTCAATACAATTGTTCTAGTTTTTACTTTTCAGTCAAAAATAATAATAATTGTTTTACTTCTTTTACTTGTTCTTTTCTAGCACTAAATAATAAAATATTTATTATTTTTGGGGGGTGTTACAATGGTTGACTCAACAATGGTCAACCAAATTTAACCGTAGACAACCAAAAGTAAACCAAATTTAACCACATATAACCAAAAGTAAACCAATGTTAACCACATATAACCAAAAGTCAACCATAAACAACTAAACGTTTATGGTCAACTATAGAGAACCAAAAGTCAACCATGGTCAACCATGATAATCTAAAGTCAACCATACTTTACCCTGCTCAACGATGGCTAACCCAAGTCAACTAAAGGTCAACTAACGTTAACCATGGTAAACTAAAGGTTAACCATAGTAAACTAAAGGTTAACCAAAGTCAACTAACATCAACCATGGTAAACAAAACTCAACCAAAGCCATCCATAGTGAGATAAATTCAACCATGATCAACCATGGTCAACCAAAAGTCAATGAACTTAAACTTTGGTCAGCCAAAGCCAACCAAAGCCACCTAAAGGTCAACCAAAGTCAACTAATTTAAACCATGGTAAACCAGAGTCAACTATAGTCAACCATGCTCAACCATAGTCAACCAAAGTCAACCATAGTAAACCAGAGTCAATCATTTTCTACTAAAGTCAACCATGGTCTAACAAAGTCAACAATGGTAAACTAAAGTAAACCATGGTCTAACAAAGTCAACAATGGTAAACTAAATTCAACCATGGTCAATTAAAGTCAACTATGTTCAACCAAAGATAACTATGATTAATGAAAATCAACCATTGTCGACCATGGTCAAACATAGTCAACCATGGATAGCCATTCTCAACCATAGTCAACTAATGGTTGGCCATGATCGACCAAAGTCAACCATGGTCAGCCATTATCAAGCACACTCAACCATGAGCAACCATAGCCAACCATAGTAACCCATGGTCAACTAAAGTCAACCATCGTTAATCAAAGTCAACCAAAGTATACCATGGTCAACCAAATTCACCCATGGTCAACCAAATTCAAGCATGCTCAACCATAGTCAATCATTGTAAACCATAGACAAGTTAACCAAATCCAACCATGGTCAAGCAAAGCCAACCATGGTCAACAAAACAAAACGATGGTCAACCATACTTAACCAAAGGTCAACCATGGTAAACAAAAATTCAATCATCATCAACCAAATTCAACCATGGTCAACCAATGTCAACCATAAACATCCATAGTCAACCATGGTCAACCATAGTCAAATAAAAAGAAAGATTAGTCAACCATAGTCAACCAGACCATGGTCAAACATATAAATAATCTTAATTTGTTGATGGTTGATAATGGTGGACAATGGTGAACAATGGCAGACCATGGTCCACCATGTTTAACTATGGTTGACTAATCTCTCTTTGTATCTGACTATGGTTGACCATGGTTGACATTGGTTGACCATGGTTGACATTGGTTGACCATCGTTGACTATGGTTATTTATGGCTGAGCATGGTTGACATTGGTTGACTTTGGTTGACTATGGTTGATTCAACAATGGCCAAACATGCTTTACCATGGTTGACCATGCTTGATCAACCATGGTCAACCTTGCTCCACCATAGTCAACCATGGTCAACCTTTCTCCACCATGGTCAACCATGGTGGAACATGGTTGTTCAACCATGGTTGACCATGGTCAAACATCCATGGTCAACTATGGTCAAGCTGCAGTAACCGTATCTGGGTGCGGAGTTAACCGTGTCCAGTTAAGGAGTTAAGAGTCGAATCCAACTTTCATATTGGATGATAAATAGAAATAATATATTAGATGATGATTATAAAATTACAATAAGATGGGATTTAATAAGGCTTGAGAAATCATAACCAAGGGTTACGAACTTTCACTAATAACCCAATAATCTATGAAGTTATAATTAATAATATTAATTAAATATTCACAGCATTGCCTACCCCTTAGGAAAGCTTTGTCCTCAAAGATGAGTTTTCTCATGACGTCTTTTATTCTGGCTATATGTCGCACTGATGACTTGAGAGATGCGATTTTGATTACGACCATTGCCTCCTTTTGATTATTTTGTCTTGATATTTGCATTAAATATGAACTTGGTGAAGTTTCGTTTACACTTTTTCTACTTGTGTGATTGCTTCTTTTAACTATGTTTGTCGTCAATTGAACATGCTCAACATGCATTACGACCTTAACTATTGTCGTGTTGTTATTCCCAACACATATTCTATCAGTTCCCTTGAATGGGCTCTTTGTGATTATAATGCTCATAATAACATCGACTTGTCTCTTATCACAGTCTTGGTGAGGATCATTTTTCTTCTTGTCAAATATTTTGTTGTCATTTTCTTCATTACTAGGGTATGTTATATCTTTGTCTTGCACAATGTCTTGATTGTTACTATTACTCTCATGGGAGATGACATAATAGTCTATTGTATCTTCATCTTTTACATTAGCTTGGATGGTTTCTTCTACCTGATTTTCACATCCATCTTCATTTTCTTTAAACGTTTCGTCCATAGATTTCTTTATTTCATCTATATCCTTAAGGATTTTCTCAAGGAGATTTATGAATTCGTCACTCTCAGTATAAGATGCCATGGGTGCATGGATGTTTGTAGAGGGCTATTTTGGCATTTTAAGATGAAATTTTGAATAATAATATATTAATTAATCAATTATTATTATTATTATTATTATTTTATATATATATATTTTATAATATTATTATTTTTAAAAATATTAAAAATAATAATAATTATTATTAACGATATTGAAAATTTTGAAATATTATAATGTAATATTATAATATTACATACTTTTTATTTGTATTTTTGCAGGTTTAGGGTTTACGTGGAGGTAACTTAGTGAGGGAAAGAGTGAAGAGAGAAAGGATGGCGAGGTTGGAGTGGTGCTCAAATTTTAGCGTAGGCGGTGGAAGGGCGGAGGGAATGGTGACAAGGGAAGGAGAACGAGGGCTTGAGATGGCGTAGATGAGGGATGGCACGCGAGTGCAGTAGAAGTGGCAAGGGGCATGGAGTATAGAGACGATGGGGTGGACACGGGCAGCATTGACCAGACAGAGGGATTGGATAGCGTAGAGAGCTGGCGCGAGGGATAGTTCTACAGTGGGGATGGATGGTGCAGTGCTAGCACGAGGATGAGCGCAAAGAAGTGGAAGTGCGCACAAGGAGACGAGCAGTGGGATGGAGTTGGGAGAGCGCAGGGGGCATGAGGGAGTACAACACACAGTGAAGGGGAGAGAGCTATGGATCAATGGGGGGAGTGAAGGATTGGGGCGTGAAAGAATGGAAAGGGCGATGGAGAGATGGAAGAGAGATGGAGAAGGTGTATGGGGTATGAGATGAAGAGAACGCTAGATGAGGAATATTAGAGTGCAGTGAATGGAATGAAGAGAGAATTAGGTGAGCCAAAACCGAGCTCAATAGTAGGAGGAACCGAATCCGAGCTCTGATACCAAATGGAGCAACCGTATCTGGGTGTGGAGTTAACCGTGTCCGGTTAAGGAGTTAAGAATCGAATCTGACTTTCATATTGGATGATAAATAGAAATAATATATTAGATGATGATTATAAAATTATAATAAGATGGCCTTTTATAAGGCTTGATAAATCATAACGAAGGGTTACGACCTTTCACTAATAACCCAATAATCTATTAAGTTATAATTAATAATATTAATTAAATATTCACAGCACAAGCATAATCAACTATAGTCCACCATGCTCAACCATAGTTAACCATAGTCAACCAAAGTCGACCATGGACAACAATAGGCAACCATAACCATGGAAAACCAAAGTCAAGCAAAGGTAGCCATGGTCATCCAAATTCAACCATGATCAACCAAAAGTCAACAAAAATCAAATATGGTCAACCAAATTCAACCATGGTCAACAAAAGTCAAGCATAATCAACCATAGTAAGCCATGGTCAACCATTGTTAACTAAAGCTATCCAAAAGTCAACCCTAGTCATCCAAAGTTAACCATGGTCAACCATAATTAGCCATAATCAACTAAAGTTAACCATGGTAAAGTAATGTCAACCATGGTTAACCAAAATTCAACCAAATTCAACCATGGTCAACCTAAGACAACCATGGTCAACCAAACTCAACCAAAGTGAACCATAGTCAACCATGGTGAAAAATAGTCAACCATGGTCAACCAAAGTTAACCATGTTCAACCATAGTCAACCATTATGGGCCATAGTCATCCAAAGTCAACCAAAATTCAGCCATGGTCAACCATATTCAACCAAACTTAATCAAATGTCAACCATAGTTAACTATTATCAACCAAATTCAATCATTGTTAACGAAAAGTCAACCAAAGTCAACCATGGTCTACAAAAGTCAACCCTAATTAACAAAAGTCTATCGAAGTCAACCATGCTTAACTTTGTTCATCCAAATTCAACTTTGGTCAACCATAGTCAACCAAAGTCGACCAAATTTATCCATGGTCAACCATGGTTAATTATGGTTGACCATGGTCAACCATAGCCAACCAAATTCAACCAAAGCTAGCCATGGTCAACCAAATTCGACCATGATCAACCAAAGTCAACCAAAGTGAACTTTAGTCAACTAGATCCAACTAAAGTCAACCATGGTCAACTAAATTCAACCACATAGTAGCCCAAAGTCAACCATGGTTAATAAAAGTCAACCATGGTCAACCATAGTCAACGAAACTCAGCGATTGTCATCCATGGTCAAACATGGTCAACCATGGACAACCATAGTCAACCAATGGTTGATCATTTTGAACGAAAGTAAACAATGGTAAACCATAGTTAAGCATTATCAACCATGGTCAACCATAGCCAACTATGGTAACCCATGGTCAACCAAATTCAATTGTGGTCAACCAAAGTCAACCATGGTCAGCGATGGTCAATTAAAGTCAACCATGGTCAACCATAGTCAATCATGCTAAACCATAGACAACCAAAACCAACCATGGTCAAGCAACTTCAACCATGGTTGACTATAATCAAACATGGTTAAGAAATGTTGACTAAGGTCAACCAAAGTCAACCATGGTCAACTATGTTCTACCATAGTCAACCATGAACATCTAAAGCCAATATTTTTCAACCATAGTTAAGTATGGTCAACTAAAGTCAACCAAGGTCAACCATTGTTAACCGCTATATTTAATTAATATATTTATTATTATTTAATTAATATTATTAATTGTGTGTCCATAATATTTTTTTATTATTATTATATTAATAATAATAATTCACCAAACCTAACCAACAGGTGAGTTGTTAACTAGCAATCAATATTAATTAATTAATATGGCTTATATATGTCGATCGACGTATATCAACCACTTTTAAATGTGCGACCATGGTTGATATACACCGATTGACGTATATAAGCCATATTAATTAATTAATATGGCTTTCTAGTATTAAATTCAATTAAACATAGTTATAATGTAATTCTATTACCAAATTAATTTAATCATTATGAGAGGAGTATTTTGAAGATGTTCATTGTTTTACATTCTATTGAATTCAGCAATATATATCATTTTGACTATTTAACAACTTTTACCATATATATGATTTTGACTATTTCACCATTTGTATGATTCTGTCTATTTGGTAAATTCTACTTTATTTTATTTTATTTTACACTTTGTGTTTGACTACTCACTAGATAATTTATGTTATTAAATTCAATTAAATACAACTATAATGTAATTTATGACCAAATTAATTTAATCACTATGAAAGAAGAATTTTGAAGATGTTCATTGTTTTAGTCCATTGAATTTCACTATTTGTATGATTTTTGACTATTTCGTGACTTTTATTTTTGTTTATTCTATTTGATAAGTGATTAAAATATTTTAAAAAAAATTCCATTTATTTTTAGGAGTGAGTAGTAGCATGAATTTTATTTTCCATTGGATTTCATTATTTGTATGATTTTGACTATTTGGTAAAAAAAGAATTGTTTCTTTTATTTCATGAGTAACTAAAAACTTAAAAATTAAAAAATTTATTAGTCAAACATTCCATATTTAATGTTGAAGTGAAAAGGTTAGAAGAGCTTAAGGTTCCTTTTGATTTGAGAGTTGTTGCGATAAGATTATATGAAAAGGTCATTGCCAAGTTTAAGATCACTGAAGGGTGGTCGACGAACATAAACTGTAATATTGGAATTAAGCAAGGTTGCCCCCTCTCCCGTACCATTTTTGGCATTTACATCGATAAGATAGAAGGTTTTTTAGAAGAAACGGAGTGTGTCGACATGATCTTAGCTGGAATAGTTATCATCTTCCTCCTTTATGCTCATGATATTGTTCTTATGGCAAGAAGCCCATGTAATCTTTGTTGGTGTCCATTTTGTCACCACTTTTGATCATCAAACACACTCTGGTTGGAATCATTTTCACTATTTTTGATATGATAAGTTATTCTTTCTGCCATTTAGACCGTCAATCAGATCAGGTATGCATATATTCACACATCACATAAATTTTGGGTAGAAATCATCATATTGTGATTTATTGATGTTTATTTGCTATTTCTCGACTTGCTTGGCAACTAGATTTTTTTTTGTAGGCAATGGGTTTGAAACAAACCTCCATTCAGACGCTTATTCACGTTGCAAACGTTCAGCCGCATCCAGCCCACCGTTCAGACCTTCATTCGGCCCACGAAATCGTCAGTTGGGATATTTCTGGTCATTAAAGGCATAAACAGAAAAGTGGGTTCTGTTAGAAACGTGGTTGTCGTGGTTGGTGAGCCCCTATTCTAGAAGATTCTCCCTCCTACTCGCCTCACTTGAAAACACACCTGCAGCTCAGGTCAACACTCTAGAAGTTTCATCTTTCCTGTTCGCCAAGCCTGACAGCACGCACCTCTGCCCACGTCGACGTTCCATAAGCCCTCGTCCTCCCACGCTCAGTATTCCAACGCATTATCTTCCCATTATGGAAGGAAACTGACTCACAGTTATTTGTGTCAAAGGGAATCAACGCCGTCGACTTAGGAAGATGCCTCTGTGCTGTCGTCAACCACCATGCAGTCGATTGTAAATCATTAAGACTTCTATTTTTAGAGAGGTTGACTATGTCAACCTCCTCTCCGATTGTAAACTTATATATAGATGCCTCCTTTAGAGAAAACGAGACAATAGACAATAGATAATATACATACACGCTATCAATAATTTGTAGAAACACTTTGTAACTTTCCGAGTTAATGGAAATTCCTAAATTCTGCTATTAATGTTCTATTGTTGGTGATTAGTGTAAGTTAAGCTCCAATCTCGGATTTCTAGGAAGGGTCCCTCAACAACCAGAGGTTTTATTGTGTATATTTTGTATTTTCCTTTCTGCAAATAAATAGTTTTCATTTCCAGTAAATGTATTTAATTGTGTTTTCCTATAGCTGATGTTTCATTCCTTGTAATTTATTTCCTGTTGATAATTTCATTTACATTTACAAAATTGATAATGACCGGTCAAGCATATTTTTTCTTGTAGTTTGCTTTCCATCTTTTGCAATTAGATAGAGCTTAACTAACTGTTGTTTCAGGTTTAGTTTATAATTAGAATTAGTTATGTTAGTTTCTTTCCTATAGCTGTAGGTTAGTCTTATTTACATTTCAGTTTTGTTTAATTATTCCATAGAAGTAGTTCATTCCTTATACAACGATTAGTATAGGTTACTTCTTGTTATCTGAGCTTCTAAACACTCTATTCATTGCTTCCTTGCAATGTAGGTTCATATGCATCATCCAGCTGACGTTAAGATCATAACAATCTGCTTCTTTCCTTAGTTTAAATTGTTTTCCTCCATCCGGACTGTCATCTGGATCGTCATACAGACTTTAATACTTTCTATATTGTTTTATGCTTATTTAGAATCCAGTTTTCTTAGGTCTTCGAACTGTAATATTCCATGCATTTAATTAGCATTCTTAGATGTAATTAATATCTTGTTTTACACTACATAGAGTTTTAATTAGGTCTCATTATCATTCTTAGTTTTCATTCTATTTTCTTTAACTTTGCTTCAGTTGCTTTACAAGTTATGTCTTTTATCTTTGATTCATTAATGCTTTACTGTTACAGAATTTATCAGTTTCATTCTTAGTATAGATTATCATATCTCATTAAGATTAATATCGAATTAGACTTAGTAATTTCATTCTCCTAAGTATCTTAATTTCAATAGTTTCTTTGTTAAGCATAGGATTAGTTTTTCCATTCATATAGTTAATGAAGATGTTCATAGAATAGGATTTGGTTCAGAAATAAATATCTTTATCAAGTTTTCTACTTGCTTCTATATAAAATATCTTTATCAAGTTTTCTACTTGCTTCCAAATCTAATTCAGTTCAAGTAAATATATTTATTAAGTTTTCTACTTGTTTCTAGATTTCATTAGTTCCAAGTCAACTGCTTATGGATAGAAGATAGATCATAATGTTTAAAGTTAATTGTAGTTGGATAATCTTTAGTTTGCATTTATTTGTAGAAGTTAAATTAAATTTGTTTCCATTTTGTTTCCTTGTCACATTTGAAAGTCACTTTGATTCATTCTCTCCTATTCCTATTACATTTGATACACTTCCTCAGAATCCTCAAGGAGAATGGAATTAGGTAGTTTAGTGTAATCTTGAAATATTAATTGAATGCATGAATAGTTGTTGAATTCACTTAGTCGTTTGTAGTTTTGCTTTAAGTTCTTTGTTTCATAGTTAGTTGTCACTTGAATTATTTTATAGATAGGTCTCTAAGCTCATTTAACAATTGTTTTCTAATTCCTGGATTAGGGTTTTTAATTAGTAGTTTTCGACTTCATCAAAGTAGTTCTGTTTTTTATTTAGTCCTGCTTCCTAGAATAATATTTGTTGTTTTTATATTTTTAATTATTATCCATAGAGTAGAGTAGTATAGCTTGATACCATTCTGATCTGTTGGTTTAGATAGGTTTAATCATTTCAGTAGTTGTATTTTCTTTAAGTTTGACTTAGTTTTTCAATTTGAAAGATCTTTGGATATTTTCTTTATTAAAACATTTCTAAGGTCTGCTGAGCCGAAACCGTAGGTGCCATTCTACCTCATCATATATTGTGCCACAACTCTAAGATTACCAACCTTGGTCGATAATTAGATATTTTGGTGATTCTTTAAGATAGTAATTACACCTCAACAATTTTGATAAGCACTTAAGAATTCTCAAAGACTTTTTCTCTAACATGGGTATGACTATTAACACGGAAATGAAAAAAGTTATGATTATAAAATCCAAGAAAGACACCTATGCTAATTTTATATACGACAATAGAAAATTGGAGGAAGTGACTTCTTATAAATATCTCATAATTGATGTTCATCACAAGCTCAAGTGGAAAGTCTATAGCATAGAGAAAAGAATTAACGAAGGGTGGAAAGCTTATTTTGGTCTTGAAAACAATTGTAAACCAACCAACCTAGTCATGTGGGATAAAAAGAATCTCCTCTTTGAAACTCTTGTCATTCCTGTTATCTTATATGGTTGTGAAGTTTGGGGTTGTAGCATTTCTAGAGAAACTTGGAAGAGGATTGAGCAAATACAAAAGCATTTTATAACATATAACTTCAGAATTAAAAACAATACACCTTATCCTATTCTCCTCATAGAAGTGGGTATTTCCCCCATCGAGAGCATGACTATGACTAGGTACCTGATGTACAAACACAAAGTAAATAACATGGGAGAGGATAGACTTCCAAAAATTTCTTTAAAATCAAGTCAAAACCAACTACGCCTCAAACGAGATTGGTATAAAGATAACATGGCTTGGTTAACCTATTAGGAAATTGATGAAAATGACATTTTGGAGAATATCGATAATGTCAAGAACATTATTAAATCTAAGTTTAAAGAGAAATTGTGGTATGAGAATAATTTAGAGGTTAAACGAAAATTAAGATACTATAAGGAGGTCATTAACCCTAATATAGAGGATCAAAAATATGTCTCTGTATTAAGTAGTCCAAAAAAAAATTTAATATAGACAAAATAAGAACAAATTCCCATGAGCTCCATAGCGAAACAAGGCATCGATCTATTCCTAAAACTCTATGGGCCAAAAGGGTTTTTCATCTTTGTGAGTCTATGAGCGTTGAGGATGAAAATCACTTTCTTTTAGAGTGCAGTGCTTACACCCATATTAGATCTAAGTTTCATAGTATTTGCTATAATACAAACCTTTCTAACCTCCTTACTTGCCAAAACTATAGTGAGTTGGGAAAGCTTAGTTGGTCTCAGTGGACCTTAATCATCATCATCTATTTAATATTATTTGTTGGTAGGTTGAACCTCTAGCAAATCTGTATGTATATATATATATGTGTGTGTTTTCAAATAAATGTTTAACCAATATTACATTTTTTCAACATTTCTCTGAGATGAGACATCAAATCTTTTATTAGTAAAAATAATTTTACAAGAAAAATAATAATAACATAAATAATTTAGTGAAATGTTTATAATTAGGGATGTTTTTTATTTGGAGCAGCAGATATATCTTAGAAACCTTTAAATTATAAAGCGCAAAATAAAAACTGCAAAGTAAATTTAGACTTACAATCGATCAAAGCTGACCATATGTATAGGCAAACTGGATGGCGCAACCGTTTCATGTGGAAAATCATTTAATTAGATGTCATAATCGTTGTGATTGCCCATTTAATGGTATCATAAATCTGGTAGAGCACTATGGTTTTACTATGTGAATGGCGCATTTCTGGTGGAAAATCAATTAAATCATTTAATTAGATGTCATAATCGTTGTGATTGCCCATTTAATAGTATCATAAATCTGGTAGAGCACTATGGTTTTACTATGTTAATGGCGCATTTCTGGTATTTTATCAAATAATTGCCTTGAGATGATGCAGATTTTGATTTTTTATATTTGATCAAGTTTATAAAAATTTAAGTTTTACAATTTTATGAAAATTAATTTTTACAATTTGATTTTTATTTTTAAAGTTTATCAAATTATTATTTTTCAAGTCTTTTAAGCTAAAATTTCCAAATGTTTATTTTAACTTGGTTAAACCATAATAAAAAATATCAATTCATTTAACTCCACTGTAACCCCATTTCATTTGGCCGGACTCTTCTCCTTATCATAATTGGTTGACACAACATCATGAAAGATGCTTCCCAGACATCGGGTTTCCATTTGCTAGTTCTTCAAAGGTTAACTATTACATCATATGCCTGTAAAATCGGAGTTTGAGTATGTTTTATTTTTAAAATGGTTTGTTTTAATGCTCAAATAGATCTTTATTTTATAAATGTTTTCTAAATGCTAAAGTTAAATATGTATAAATATTTTTTTCATAATAAATATTTGTTAGATTCATGATTATAAAAAGATTATATCAATTTTATTAAATTTTTTAAGTTTGATTTAAGTTGTATTTTTTATATAGTTTTAAAAAAAAATTATAATATGTTTTTTTATAAATGTTTCTAAATTTTATATGTGGATATTTTTTAGATATTTATAATATTATTATTTATTTAATTAAATTTGTTTATTTATTTAAAATTTTGTATATCTAAAATTTATTTTTATTCATTTGATTGAAAGTAATCATAAATTTTTTTAAATAAATAATTATGTATAGCTTTTTCTACTCACAAATTATATAAGTGTTAAATATCAAAATAATACATTAATTAAAATATAAAAGTATTAAATATGACTGTTATATATGTATGTATAATAAAATCTCAAAACCAACATATTTATGCTCCTAGAGCACTTTCATAGTAAGATTCATTTGAATGTGCTTCAACATTAATTTTATGCTCCTAGAACACTTTCATAGTAAGATTCATTTGAATGCGCTTCAACATTAATTTTAAAAATTTATAGTAACATTCATTTGAATGCGCTTCAACATTAATTTAAATTTTTAAAATAATGATAAAAATATAATCAATCAATTTTTAAAAAAAAATTCCAATTACCTTAAAATCTTTTCCACACCCCAAAACATTAGCATTATTTTATTATTTTCTTTCAACTATTTGGAAAATGAAAGTTATTTATAATCTCATTCTTTCTTATTAAGAATTTCCAATTACCTTAAAATCTTTTCCACACCCCAAAACATTAACATTATTTTATTATTTTCTTTCAACTATTTGGAAAATGAAAGTTATTTATAATCTCATTCTTTCTTATTAAGAATTTGTTGACAAAACCATCATTCTTTTAATCATTAAAGTTAAATTCATTCTTTTATTTAAAATGATAAACATTTTAAACATTATTGATCTTATCATGCTTGCAATTTGTATAATCAACAATTTGAACCTTACAAACTATCCCATATTTAATTGTACATAATAAAAGAAATTTATTAAACTTTATTTATCTAACAATTATAATTTTAGTATTATATTATAAATGTAAATATCATTTTAACATTTAAGTTTGGGGATTAACCGATTACAACTTCTCATTTTTTACCACTTGAGTTTCATTGACAAATAGCATTTTAAAACATTATTGATGAGGCTAATATTGGTCTATCGACTCTAAGACGATAGAGATTAATTGGTTTTCTTTAAAATATTATTTCTACGCTCAAAAAGTTTACAAAGAGCATCCCTAGCTCGCTATAGTTTTGGGGATTTAGAAGGTGAGAAAGGTTAGTATAGTTTTGGGGATCTAAAAGGTGAGAAAGGTTAGTATAGGAGCAGAGATTTGAAACTGAAATTTAATGTGAGTGAAAGCCAAACATTCTAAGAGAAAGTGATTTTCATCTTCCACCCTCATGAAATCACATATATGGCAATATAATTAAATTAATTTTGAGTTGAAGCAATACACATAGAGTTATAATTCTATAGTTTTATGGATAAGGAATAAGTTAAGATGATTATAAATTAATGAGTTTCTTATCCTTTTAATTATGAAATTTTAAATTATATATCATTTTAATTATGAAATTTTAAATTATATATCATTTTAACATATCACACTAGAAGAGTTACCAATCTGTTAACTCTTCAAACTGAAATATAACCATTCTCTTCAAATTTGATCCTGGACTTAACTACCTTACAAAACTGACATATGTTTTTAAATCGTATACAACAAAACTCATTTATCTTCAAATTTGATCGTGGACCTAACTACCTTACAAAACTGACATATGTTTGTAAATCGTATCCAACAAAACTCATTTATAGAGATCGTAAATCTCACTTAACATATTAAAACAAGTCGCAGATGGAGGAAATAAAGTGAGAGGATGCTAAAATTAAGGCCTAAACATAATAAACAAAATTACTAATTTATATAAAATAGTCGGAGAGTGTAAAAATGAAACATATTTTATTTATCTCTAGCTATATATTTAGCACATAAAGTGTTTACTTATTGTGATCGGTATGAATGTTTGATCTCCAGCTTTTTCCATTCAAACTAGTGTTTTTAAAAGGTTATATTTAATAGTTGTTTTTTACCTTAGTAAAAAACTTATGTATTTTTTTTATAAAGATTTTTTATATTTTATAATTATAAAGTATCAATATATATATACTTTTATTCATTTTTAACAAAAATATTTTTTTTCAGTTTTTTAAGTTTGTATCACAATAATATATAATTTTTATAATACTAAGAAATTGAGAAATTAAAAATACATTTTGTTTATAAGTAAGTAACATATATTTTATTAAAAATAGAATAATATAGTGGATCTAGAATTTATAACTTTAACTAGATTAAGTTTTTTCAAAATGAGTAAAGCCCTATACTTGGTTTTATTATATTATTGTATTAAGATGAGTGAGGTGCTTTACAACCAAGTATGGGGGAGATGTTTTCCTGTAAGGTAATGTATGTAACATAACTCAAAATATAAAATACAAAAATTCATGTTAGATGATAAAATAAAATAAAAATTAAAAAGTAATTAAACAAATCCATGTCGTCAATAAAAATAAAAAATTAAAACTTAAACCTATAAACCAAGAGAAATCAAATTTTTTGAGTTTATTTTTTTTTTAAATTACACCTCAAGAAAGTGGATCCCTCCCATTTATAGATGTAGGTTTAAGATGGATCTATGCTAGTTTATTTTAATATTAATTATAGTTTGTATTAAAAGATAAATTGGTTAAAGTTATTTAATGACATCAATATTGTGTATGTTACTATGATTAACCAATTTAATTATGAGTTGATATAGTAACTACTATGTCTATCAGTTGATCTATTATGCAAGTAGAAGGTTCCCACAATTTTAGAACGACCCACATAAAAACCATTTAATAACATAATACCAATGTGTGTGTTACCATAACAGTTTTAATTATAGACATAGTTAGTAAATATTGCCTGTCTTGAGTACCATGTTTTATTGATGATGATGATGATAATGATGATGATGATGATGGTTGTTAACATCCACTGAGACCTACTTTGGTCTATTGGACCTTATGAGAAATTATTTGGTTTGCTTTAAAGTTGTATTCATATGCTCAAAAAGCTTGAGGAGAAGTGTTTGAGCTCACCATAATTCTGGGTTATAAGAAGGCTAGGAAGCTCTGTATTGCAACAAAGATTATGAAACTAAAATATAATATGGTTGTACACGGGACACTCTAATAGAAAGTGATTTTCATTTGCAATGCTCATAGTCTCAAGAGATGGCAAATTCTTTTCGCCTGGACATCATTTTAGGAACTGTTTAACACCTTTTTTCACTATGGAGCTCATGAGAGTTTGTTCTTATCTTGGATATATATTAATTTTTTACTTTGAACTAGTCAATACATAGAGGTACTTTTAATATTCTAGATTAGGTTTAACGACCTCCTTATAATATCTCAATTTTTTTAACCTTTATACCCTTATCGCACCACATTTTCTCTTTAAACTTAGAAGTAACAATATTTTTTATGCTATGAATATTTTGTAGAATGACATTTTCATCGATCTCCCAATGGTTTAACCAATCCATAGTGTCTTTATACAAACCTCCCTTGCTCCGAAGGTGATTTTGACTAGATTTTTCAGGGCATTTTAGAGAGTCTATGATATCCCATGTTATTTATCTTGTACTTGTATATCATAAGCATAGTCTTAGCCATGCTCTCAATGGGGGAAAGCCACAATTCACTTAGGAGAATAGGGTAGGGCGTGTTGCTTTTAATTTTGAGGTTATACATTATAAAATGATGTTAGATTTACTCAATCATTCTCCAATATTCTTGAGAGATGTTGCAACCCCAAACTTCATAGCCATACAAGATAACTATACACTTCACAACCATACAACCATACAAGACTTTTTATTTTTTTTTCTATTAAAAGTTAAGTTGATCGAGGATTACGTCATGAATATAGATTATGAAAAATAGTTCTTACATATTATTAAATTTATTTAATGGCATTAACAATCAATGTTTGTTACTATTATTAACTTGGATTTTCGTTATAATTTGATATTATATTAAGTATATTTGTGTCTAGGTTGAGTTTCCATAGTAAGTCTAGGAGATTAACATCATTAAACTATAGTGATCTATAATGTTGTGACATTATGACATAATATAGGCATTGTATTTGTTCCTACAACAACTTTAATTATTGTCATAGTAACTAATTTTTTCTTGTTTAGTATGATGTTTTATTTTAGGAAGTTAGCACCATTTTATAGTCCACAAGAGAAAATATTTTATGAATTTAAAGTCTAGGTTTTACCCTTTTGATGATCAAAATAAATTATAAATTAGAATATAAACATAATTTATTTTCATTATTATTGTTAAAAATTAGGTGCATAAATGTTTACTTCATTGTGCGAGAAATTCGGTCTTGGAGGTTTAAGTCTATGTGAATTTTGGCTTTTAGATTAGATGCAAAATTAGGTTTGGCTTTTCTATTTTATTTTATTTTGTATATAGTTTTGGAGGAGGTGGATTAGTCATGAACTTATGAAGAATGTATTTTTCGTTCAGTTATGAAAGAAATATATTTTTTTACCACGAAAAAAAGAATTTATTTAATGATATTGATGTTAGTAATATTTCCATTATTTATTAATATTAACTATTTTAATAATCAAAATCAATTATGAATTATTCTAGCAATAATGTAGTACAATCTGATTTTTTCGAATACAATAGGAAACTTAGAGAAATTTAGTGACTAAAGTACTTACTGCAAGTGTTCACTATTTATTCATGTAGTGTTTGAACATGTTAAATTGAAAATAACATATTAATATTCATCTATATTATATTCCTTACAATATTTATATTATCATTAATATTTATATTTCTATATTAAAACAAATTTCATAAGACTTGACTCATTAATAATAAATTGTTTAAGAAATTTCTTACATATAAAGTTATTTAACAACATCTTAATATTATGTTTGTGACTATTATTAACCATTTTAATAATGACACAAGTGTTACTTCGTTTCCTTTCCTGTGTTGAGTGTAAGTTTTTATACTAGTACAATGTTGACATCACTTTAAAGTGTACAAGAGAAAAAAAATTAGAAGTCTAGTTGTGTAGTTTAATGATCAAAATCAAACTAGTATGAATTAGAATACAATAGTACGATTCGATTTATATCAAATATAATAAGTAATATATATTAGGAAAAACTCACTTCAAACATTATTGCAAGTGCCTAGTATTTATTCATAGACCAAGTCTAAAAGATGTTTTTAAATGCATTATTGAATTTGATTATGAGCATTTTATATAGTAATAAGCTATGTTGATCTAAACAAAACATTGAAAAGTTAAATATTGAATGGTTTTATGTATTTCGCATAAAGAAACATGACATTAATTAACATTGAAGTTAAACCCAAAATTTGTATAGATGTACTAAATAATATAATATTCCTCAAAAAATCATATGAATAGAATATTTGATATACTACAAACATTGAAAAGTGTTTCTTCATGTATATTAATAGGTCCTTCAAAGTACAAAATTACATTCATGAATCATCTCCACCTAATCTCACCATATCTTCTCAAATAGATCAAGTACATCTTCTACACCAAATTTATTTATCTTGGTCTTCTTGCATTGTTCTTTCTTTGGCATCCATACCCAAACTATGGTATTAATTGGAATAGATCCAAGTTGTGTGTCATCGGGATTTGGTACCCAATATTGTTCTAAAAAGTTTCCGTTGTATTTCCCTGAAGCAGGAATCCACCAATCAACCTTTACATGAAGAGTCTCAATTTCATCATCCTCAAAGATATCTGAGGTGGCTTTTTCCATCCAAATCAGATCTCTTTTATCCTCATTTCCTTATCTAACTAGCAACATATTTCCTTTCTCAACATCAGTCAAAGGATTGAGTGTTGGATTTGGCTTGTTGCACTTGGGTCCAACATATACTAGTTCATATGTCACATTATCAAAATCCTCATCCATAATACTTGAGATTACATTGAGTGCATTACAATCACCATTGACAATTTTTCGTGGCTTGGGCCAGAAATCCACAGAAGATGAATCACTTCCATCCACTATTATATGATTATTGTAGATTTCATCTAATGCATCAACAACTCTTTCCCAATACTCTACTTTATTTTTCCATTCCTCTGTAACAGTTCATGAATTCTCATTGCCAATAGTCTCTTTCCACATTTTTACGTATGATGTTATTTATTCCTTTAGTTCTTTTAAATAGATATCATTCTCTTTGGGACCTAAAAAATATGGCTTCCCTGTGGGAAATTTAGGTTGAAATTCATCATCTATATTCCACAACTCAACTGGTTATGACCATACAGTATCTCTAATTGATTCTTTATACCTCATCACTGGAACATCATTGAGTACAAGAAATTGGAAGTACCGGACATTAAGATGTCCAACTAGTGCATCTTTTCCCTCCTTGATGTATCCATTAAGAAAACTTTTGAAGTCATACACTGTGTCAATAAGTGTAGGTGGAAACACTCTTTTTTATTTTATCATGCGATATGTATCCATCATTTCAGGTAAAGAATATATATGTTACTTTTCAAGTTGGAAGACATTCTTCCATAGGTTCCATCTATGTCGTCATGGGTGTGACCCACAAGAAAGAACCCAACCTAAATATTGATGAAGACACCAAGTATAGTTAAAAGTGATAGAAACATGAAAACATAACGATTCTTATTATCACTTGCTGCATTGTCCAACTATAACAACAATTGTGGAGGAAGAGGTTTGAAATCAACATTCCGTGTTTTTTATTTTCCATGAGATAGAAAATCATCCTTGTACACTCTACAATTTGAGTAAATAGAGGTTTCAAGTAATGCATTAGAAAGTGGGTTTCTTGAACTTCCACTCTCATAAAGGAGATCACCATACATATCATTGTGTGGGTCTTCAAGGTCCCTCAAGCATTTTGCAAGAGATATAATGGTAAATTGTGATCCCATGTGTACAAATGGTAGGGAGAAATGACCAAAACCTCCTGTGTTATGTCCATGTGTTAGCATACCTGTCAATGACAAACCCAATTTTGTTCCTGCAATAGATTTTGATTTGACACGTAATCTTCGGATTGAAGTATCTGTTTTGTCCATTTTATCATGGATAATGCTCAAATACTTCTTTGGAAACTACTCTGACATAATTATGTGTGCATAGTAGCAATATATTCCACACATAACAGTCTTGTCATGTTTTTTTAGTCTACCTCGTTCCTTTTATTCCAACTCTTTTGTAGTCACTGACTTCATATGTGCTGTCAACATGATACATTCACTACATTTACTAAAGTTGGTGTTCTTTGAGAATTCCACCTCTCTAAAATGAGTATTCCAGGTCTTGCTCATTGTTGGTTGTGATATTGATGAATAATTGACCTTTTGAAGAGCCTCATTGATATCCTTTAACAAAGAACTTTGTGTGTAAGTTGAAGGAAGCAATCTTAAAGGAGCAGGGGTTCCATCTTCTTCAATTTGACGTGTTTGGTTTGGTGAAAAATATGAATTATCCATGACAATTTTGTGCAATATTTCTATGTCTGCCACGGTATGTGCACGTGCTTTGGATTTTTTGGTATTACCATGAATGGCTTTGATGTGTCCATGTTGGAAATATTGTTGGTAGTTATAGAAGGTGCTTCGAGGAATCTTGTGTATCTTGTACCATGCTTTCTTACAAATAATATTTCCATTAAATCTCATGTCCTCTTCTTTCCTCACAATAGGAGGTAGGCCATGGCCATGTCTCATGTGACTCTTTGACATGATTGCATTTGAAGAGAGTGAATTCAAGAAAAATTCCCTAATACCATTTTTATTTATGAGTTTCATGCCCCTTCTAGCATCTGCAATGGATTTCCTATCCACATGCTGAAGACAATCTTGTTTGCATCATTCATCTATTTCCAAAAGTTGGATTTCTTTCTCTTCATTTATCTGTGTTTCACATTTTCCAACCTTTTTTGTAGCAATAACACGTTTAATTCTTTTATATGGCCTTGTTACATGCATATCAATTGAGACTAAATTTCTATCATTATAAAGATCCCCCTCCCATTTATTTAAGGGACTTGTGTCCTTTATAATATCCTGTACCACCATTTCCTTGGGTGGCTCCTTGCAATTTTCCTTCACCCTTAAAATCTCACCTTCATCGTCCACCAAATTATTTATTGCCCATCAAACCAAATAATGTATAGACTTATCCCCAATTCTACATCTTTCACAATTTCCATATATGCCTTCCACAAAAACACCAAATTCCATTTCACCTAGAGCTTCACCCTCAACCATGTCATCCTCGTGGACATAAACTACGATCCCTTTGGAAATGCACATGCTTGTTCTTGTGCATTCATGTGTAAGAGAAACATTTTTATATGCGAATGTAACCCTATCTTGGGGAATATTTATTGGATGATCATGACAATGTGTTTCCAAATCTAATTCTTGCTAAATCTCATAAGATTTCAATCTACCCCGTACTATATGCTCAAACCATGTTGGATGTGGTAGAAGAGCATCTTGTTTTAACACCTTCTTAATTTTAACCACTATGCATCCTTTCTTTACCATCCTTCCATGCACCTTATGCCTAAGATATATATTGAATATGGATCTCTCACCCACCTTCACTCCATGTTGCAGAAGATCTACCTTGTCTCCAATAGAAAATCCAGAAGATACATTTGCACTTGTACACCAAATTAAAGAAGCTTAGTATTTACTCTGCAATTCTTTGGGTGGGATGCTCTGCAATTCTCCTATTACTACATTGGTAGAGATTAATGAAATAAGCAATGGTTAGGATTCCCTGCAAGTCTGCTACTATAATATGAGCAGACAATGGTCAGGATGCCCTGGAAGTCTGCTACTATTATATGGGGAGATTTCCCAACAGGTATTTGGCTTCACAATAATATTCCTTTCAATTATTCCATTGGTGATATTGATTTATTATTGTCTATCAAGGGTATCAACTAAAACAAAATAAAAACTATAATTTTTTTTAAAATATACAACGTTGAGATAGATCAAAGCTTTATAAGATATAAATCTTTTTAATTTTCAACTACAAAAATATAATCCCTTTAGAAGCGTAACAAGTTCAAGATGATGGTGCTTATTTGAGTTAAAATATGACATGAATGTGGTTAATAGACTAAAAAATTAAAAAATTAAAAGCTATATTTCTTTCAAATATTTAGATCTACATTGAACAAAGCAAAGTATTTATATATTTTACAATGCAAGGATGGTTGGGATAATCCATCATATCTTATTGTGTTTCTGTGCAACAATATGCTAATCCTCAACCATGCATTCAGTAAGTATATATATATATATATATATATATATATTCCACTTAATCCATAGTTAAGGATTAATGTATTGTTGCACATAAATATATAATGAATTATATCAAACACCCTTGCGCTGTTAAGTGTTTTTATATATATATATAATTAAGATATGTAACCTCAAACAAATATGTAATCGCACTAATTTATTTTTTATTAACAATCTTCCATAATCTATAAAATAATTGCTATAAATAAACCATATTATACTAACCATAAAACTCATTGCTATAATATTCAATATCCCATCTTATACAAACCATAAAACTCATTGATTATAAATAATATCAATTTAAATTATTTCAAGACTACTTGAGGCTCTTCGAAATTTTTTTATGGATATTTTTTGAACCACAAACCATGGTAATATCCATAAAAGTGCTTAACTTATAAATCCTTTAAATGCTTGAATATCTCGCAAGTACTATAAGTTATATTCAATGTACTATTAAGGTAATTCAATTACACCCTTGACGATGTATTGGTGATGCAGCCCGACATCTTCTATGACTGACACTTTCGCCATCCATGAAGTCATCGACGTGCTCAACTTCATGCACTATGGTGCATACCTTCCTAGGCCTCAACCCCTTAGCAACGTTGCACCCACGCCCAATGTAATGGAAATGTTGATGCCGGTGCCCGATGTCAAGTCAATGATGGGGTGAGTGCAACCAAGCGGTTTCGACATGCTCTCCGACACGCCATGCCTCTTGAAAGAGTTCCACCTTGGGCTCACGGCTGCTTGGGTATTGTTCTTAGTTTGTTTCCTCTGTTTTCCTCTCCGTTAATTTAAGCTACGGGTCTTGGAATTAGTCACTTTCAATTCGATTATGAAAATTACAATTATAACCTTAGGTTAGGAAATTAAATGTATTAAAATATAGATTTATATCAATATTTAAGGAGAGTTTGATATTTCTTTTGAATTTCAATTGTAATGCAATTGTAATGGTAAAATTAACAAATCAAAGTGTGTCCAGAGATTGAGAAAAAAAAATAAAAATAAAAAGTACAATAAACATTAAAAAATACACACAAATGAAAGATAAAACTTGAATTGAAAACATAAATATAATTAAATAGACAAAAACGTGCACAAGCATCACTTTTGAGCTAGTGACTCTTGTTTAAATATTAACCTTCAATTTTGAAGAGAATAAAAATCTTCTAATATCATTTAGATTTAGCCATTTATTTATAAAACATACAAAATTTAGAACCCTACTCAATATTGAAATAAATACGGCTAAAATAAATACACCTACTCACATTAAATTGTGGAATTGAAATGTGACACATACCTTCAAATAAATACGGCTAAAATAAAAACACCTACTGACATAAAAATTGTAGATTTGGAATGTTACACATAACTTAAAATAAATACACTTCCAACATAAAAATTGTCGAAATGGAATGTGACACATAACTTATATGACAAATAAAAGATCATCAAAAACCACATTAATTACATCCCGAGTAAATGAACATTAATACCAGCTCTGAAGATGATATCGCTATTTTTTTCGGGCTCAAAAGGCCCGAAAGATGCAAACATAATCGTATAATTGTTATTTAATTGGAAAAGCTCATGTTCCATGCAAAGTGATCAAACCAGTACGATTCCATTTGAATAAACAAGCATTAAACAGAATTAGTAATCTCATATCTCCACTACATCTAAATTTCACATCTTTTGACGGATAGAAGCTTCCTTCATCTCCTCAAAGGCCTCCGTGAAACACTTGGACAGCATATTTACATCGGTATAAGCTTTGGGACCCGTTACTTGAATTTTGATAGTGCCCATATAACTCAGAATAGACACATACAGAGACTGCATACAAATTTCAGAAAACTATGTTTAAATTCCTTGTATCAATCAAATAAATTTTGAAAAATTTAAGAAAAGAAAAAATGGGGACAATCTACTTACTCACCGTAGGTGTACCTGATACAAAGAAGGAAAAGCTTTTTATTGCATTCCCATTCATGGCAATCTTTTCCATTGGGCCAATCATATTTGATATCACCACCGTTGTATTGGCAATAGTATTGTACAAGGATCTAAAAGTCGCCTGGGTTATATCATGGATCACAATTAAGAATTATATAAAGATCTAAAAATCTCCTGAGAATTAAGAATTAGTGATTTTTTTAATTCTCAACGGAGGTTTAAACATACCTGCGGTCCTTTTAGCCTATATAAACATCTCATAATTCTGGCATTGATGAAGACTCCTAAAGACATTTTATGTCTATCCATGATACGCTTTGCCGTTGTCACGAATTCCAGAGGGTTTTCCACCTTTCCCATGATAGGTACCCGCACAGGGAGTAAAGCAAAGTGATTTCCCCAAGGTGCTTCAGTTTTTGGTTTCAACATCTCATCTATGCTCTGCACAAATTTATGTTGTCAACATATCTCTGGAAGTTACTGAACAAAAACTCATACACAATAAATAAACGCATTCGAAAAGCTATGGGTCAATTGTTTAATGCATAACCTGTATTCCAGCTAAGACTCTCGTGTTTAACAAACATAATGCTGTGACTCTTAATTTCTTCATTTGTTTCATAACAGACGTGTCTTTCACAGGCTCAAATCTCTTTTCATTTGAATCTTGCAGGTTTTGTTCTCCAACTGTAGTACCCAAAGAGTAATTAATAGTTCATCATATCTGAACGAATTGTTATGAAGACAGCAAGGCAATTGCCGCCAAACTATGAAAGTAATAGAAAAATTATTACCAGCTGACAGGCGAATCTCCAAGTAACGTTGCATGCCGTAGAAAATTACTGCGGTGATCACATCATTCACTGTCTGTAGAGCATATTAATCAAAGAGCTGTAAGTATACATATCAATCAGGCAATATGAATTAGTGTGCGAGCATATGGTGTTTACATACCCCTCCTACATAATTCTTTATCTGTCTGATGTCCTCCAAGAGAAACGTAGCAGAAGAAAGAGCAGGGGGCATGTGTTCGACTCCAGGGGGTCCTCGAATAGGCAGCTGGCTATCGTCAATCCATCCGGTCATTATCAGTGAAGAGCTTATAACATCAACCGTCGTGTACAATACTAAAAGTATGAAATACCATACTATGTGGAAAAAATTAGCTGCAATGGATTGCTTTGAGATAGTACTGGATCTAATACTACGACTGGCAGTAGGAAATGTCGGTGGAAGATCGGGATGGTCGACTCTTTTGACAATAGAAAACAATGTCGACATTAAAGAAATGCCATCTCCAAGGGAATGGTGGATCTTAATAACCAAGGTGGCTCCGGCCTTGTTTGTTTTATAATTCAAGAGGTGGCATTCCCACAGAGGTCGCGACTGATCGAGAGGCATGGGGGCCAATTTAGAGATATAGTCATCGACACAGGCGTCGTATGATTCCTGGCCAGGAGGGAACTCTGGAATATAAACGTGGTCATCGATGTTCACTGTTGTTCTCTGCCACCGCAACACTCCCCGATCGTCCTTCTTCTGAAACGCATGCACACGGAAGGCATATATGAGAGCAGAGTTATATCCAACATCGAAATTAAAGAATGAGATGTTACAGTATGCATTCTGTGAACCACAGTACAAGACATGAATACATGGACTTATTAGTATAAAAATAAATGGACTATCAATCCTGCAATTTATAATAAGAAAAGAAGTAGAGCAACGACCATTATACAAGACCAAAGTGGGTTTCTTGGCAACAGGGCATCGGCCATATTTTTCTTGGCGCGGGAGATTTCTGTAATGGCTTCTTCAAATCCGATTACGCAATTTATGCAGATAGACAAGGGCGAGACGTAGATAGACTGGCTCATTGGGTTTACTGGCTGCCCTTCCCTTTCCCCTTCGAATTCGTGGTCATCTCCGCGCAGATTTGTAGGCAACTTCATGGCCATCATATGAATATGGACGGTCTACACACAAATACAAAACCTGATGACAGAATTGAGCGGATAATTACTATAAAGTGTTTACGGAGAACAATGCTTTATAGATTTGAGCAATTGAATGAACAGCTTGTTGGTAGTTGTTAACTCATTTAATGATAAACTTTCATAGGTTATACTGGTCAATGGTCACCTCCCTCGTCAGTGAAAAGCTAGAAATATCAATGCCATGGTAAATGTGATCGGTTGTCATTTCCGTAAGGGAGTTCCGCTGATACTTACTAGAAAGTGTTTACGGAGAAAAGATGCTGAAAACTAACATCGCTGGAAACACTTCATAGGTCTGAGCAGTTGAAATAGCTTCTGTGGTAGTTGATAAGTCATTTAATGCTACATGTTCATAACTCATAAAGGTCATCTTCGTCTTTATAATCTCAACAAAAACTCAGAAATGTCAGTTGTCATTCCCCGCTGGCAAGATTAATGAGATATAAGTTAATATATAAATTATGAAATATTTTAATTAATGTTGAATTTTTATATTTAATTTGACCACTTTTAAAATTTTTATAAATAATATGAAAATCTATTTATCATTTATAATTTATTTATAATTATTTTCTTCTTTTAAATTTACATATACTATATACAATATATGAAAAGTTTGAATAAAGGTCAACTTTTGCAATACCCAAATAAAACAAAAATGAATCAACTTTTACCAGGTTAAATAAAACAAAAAAGGATCATTATGGGAAATAAAACAAAAAAGGAAAAGTTTGAATAAAGGTCAACTTTTGCAATACCCAAATAAAACAAAAATGAATAAACTTTTACCATGTTAAATCAAACAAAAAAGGATCGTTATGGGAAATAAAACAAAAAGGAATCATTTTTCCAATAGCCAAATAAAACAAAAAATGAATCATGACTTTTACCATGTTAAATAAAACAAAAAAGGAATCATTTACATGTTCGTAACTTATATAGGTCATCTTCCTCTTTATAATCGCAACAAAATCTCACAAATGTAAATGCTGAAAACAAAGACAATCACATCCATAAACCCAAATGGAGGTCACACCCATAATTGTCAATAAAGACAATCACATCCATAAACCCAAATGGAGGTCACACCCA
Organism: Larix kaempferi; assembly: GCA_027924585.1. NCBI lineage: Eukaryota > Viridiplantae > Streptophyta > Pinopsida > Pinales > Pinaceae > Larix > Larix kaempferi. The sequence goes on along the minus strand of BSBM01000319.1, from coordinate 1,278,571 downwards.
TAATTTCCAACAAAGACAATCACATCCATAAACTCATAAACCTAAATGGACGTCACACCCATAATTGCTAACAAAGACAATCACATCCATAAACCCAAATGAAGGTCACACCCAGAACCCATAATTGCCAACAAAGACAATCACATCCATAAACCCAAATGAAGGTCACACCCATAATTGCCAACAAAGACAATCACATCCATAAATCCAAATGGTGGTCACACCCATAATTGCCAATAAATTGAGAGTAAAATTTATTTTTTAAGGTGACACCGTTGTTGATTATGGGCATTGACATAATCCTTCTTGCGTGAGCGATTTGCAAGTTTTCTGTGGAAGCGCGGGGATGTGTTTTGGGGATTATTTAGATCGCTTGAATGCATACATAATCATCTATTAAACTAAATATAAACATCTTCACCACACATAAAGGTCTATTATCTAAATATCATCATTAAAATAAATATAATTATCTTCATCACACATGCAACCTAGAATAAACTCTTCACACTAAATAATGAGGTCCAATTGAGGAGTGTGTGCTTTTGTTTTCTCAAATGTGAAGAGGAATGAAGTACTTGTAGAGTATGTGATCATCAAAAGTAGGAGGTTTAAAATTACGCTAAGTGCAAAGAGTATCAACTAAATCATTGTCCCAAGCTTAACACATTCAACTGTAAAATCAAACATGTAAAACCAGAGGTGCCAATGTAATAACCCCCTCATGTTATGAGTTGTACATTTTAAGTTTTTCTTTTTAAACCTGAAAAAGTTATGACTATGGATTCCGATCAAAAGTATGTGAGGAAGTAAATAGAGTTGGAATTTTTTGATCTCATATTTGACAACCACTGCATTTTTTAGTAAATTCACCAAATTTAATTTCACAAAGCTCTTTAGTGTTATCAAGTTTCTAAATTAATAATGCAAACCAAGATTACCATAAAGCCAAAAAAATAGAAAGATGTTGAGACTCTGATTTTAATATTTGTACAATAGTAGTAACATTATGTGACCAAGGCATAAATGTTCTCTAATATGCAATTAATATTTTTCTTAAAACAATTGATATTTTCGGTGGAAGTCAGGCAATGTGTTTTGGGGATCATTTAGATCGCTTGAATGCATACATAAGCATCTATTAAAATAAATATAAACATCTTCACCACACATAAATGTTTATTATCTAAATATCATCATTAAAATAAAAATAATCATCTTCACCACACATGCAACCTAGAATAAAATCTTCACACTAAATAATGAGGTCCAATTGAGAAGTGTGTGTTTTTGTTTTCTCAAATGGCAAGAGGCATGAAGTACTTGTAGAGTATGTAATCATCAAAAGTAGGAGGTTTAGGATTACGCTTAGTGCAAAGAGTATCAACTAAATCATTGTCCCAGGCTTAACACATTCAACTGTAGAATCAAACATGTAAAGCCGGAGGTGTCAATTTAATAGCCCCCTCATGTTATGAGTTGTAAATTTTAAGCTTTTTTTTTTAACCTGAAAAAGTTATGACTATGGATTGCGATAAAAAATATGTGAGGAAGTAAATAGAGTTGGAATTTTTTGATCTCATATTTGACAACCACTGCAATTTTTAGTAAATTCACCAAATTTAATTTCACAAAGCTCTTTAGTGTTATCAAGTTTCTTAATTAATAATGCAAACCAAGATTACCATAAAGCCAAAAAAAAATAGAAAGATGTTGAGACTCTAATTTTAATCTGTGTACAATAGTAGTAACATTATGTGATCAAGGCATAAATGTTCTCTAATATGCAATTGATCGTTTTCTTAAAACAATTGATATGAGTTCATCAAGAAAATAAAGATTTTAGACAATATATGAGGTTGCATAATAGATTTTCCTTCATCAATAGTAATGCCAATATAGTTAATTTTGTTTTTAATAATCTTGAATTTTGATTTTATCATAATAAGACCCTATAGATGAACCCTTTCTTGAAATCCATTTAAATGATGACCCTTGAAAGATAAAAGCCATAAAAGTTGAAACCAAAAAGGATAAATTTTCAAACTGAATGACATACATTAGAAAGGATCATTTTTCAAACAGAATGACATACATTGTAGAAAGTATGTACAATATCTATTCAATCAGTCGATCTCAAAATCCTCATCCTCCCATGGCTCGATCGCAAAATCCTTTAAAAACTTTATGCTCCTTTGAATTTCCTTCTCCAAAATAACAATGGTTCTTCATTCATAATATTACATCATAGAATGTTTATGGGAAATGAAAGAAAGACTAATTTCATGCCATTTCCTTTTCTTTTTCATTTTGTTTTTTCTAATAAAAATTCCTGCAAATTTTCACAATCAATGCAATCTATACAATGCAACAATATTGTACCATAAAAGTCAAACCTCAATTGCTTTTAATTTAAGAAATGTCAAACCTCAATTGTTTTTAATTTAACAATTCTTAGTCATAAGGCAACCCATGGATATAACACTATAAAGTACATACTCATACACTCATTATATTAATGAACTATAATACCATGTATTTATATAATAATATAAAATACTTTAATGGAACCATTCTTGTGGAATATAACATCGTATATAATGACATAATAATATGAGATGGACTTGTAGTATTAAAATTCTTCCTAGAGTGTAAATGCGTTCCTATGCCAAACTTCTTGTAATCCACATTCAACAACATTTTTGGAATATATATATATATATATATATAGTTTTTAAGAAAAGCTATTTGCAATCTATATATTTCACTCTTTTTTTGTGAAACGTAAATACCATTATAATCACACCTTTTTGACAACCATCAAATGAACTATTGCTAAACTTACTTATTTCTTTTTTTTGTTCCCACTTATGATCAACAACTATAATTCACTCTCAAGATTATATATATTTGTCAAAGGTTATACCTCATCATCTCTTAGCCAACTTTCCAACCATCCGAAACCATGTGTGATAATCATATTAATATACAACACTATTATTACCACGACTCTTTAATTATGGACATATATAGATATCGAGTGATCGTCGAGAATGCATCGATCCTTGCCTTGGGATGCCACTTAGGCAATTCGATGTTGACTACTGCCCATTGTCACATAAAGTTCAGGTTAACTAAATGTCAATGAATTTAAACTTCATTAATTAAATGATCATTACAGGGAGGTGACGTTGAAGTTAGGCACATTATATTCCAACTATAGCCCAACGAATACATCTATAAGGTTCCTATTTATACGTTGAGTTCAATACCAATTGCGACCCGACTTATGAATTGCGGGATCTAAAGTATATCTGAACTTAATTATCAGACGCCCAACCCGTCTCTTCAAGTATCTTTGAAAACAATACATTACTGTGTCATTTAGCTTGATCATAAATCCTCTATATCAAGCATTCAGCAAGCTGTAAACAGTGCACTAGATTGATCTGAGAATAGATTTGTGATCATGATCGAGGTCCGGGTTTACGAGGAAACTAATTGAACCCCCCACAGTAAAACGAATCTCATGTTTATGGGCGCCGACATGGATACAATGGTCATCACCAGTTCTGCATATGTGCATGTCTCTGCCTCTAGAAGAGCCTCACACATGATGTTCTGTGGATACAGAGACTCGATTTCCTATCAAAGGACGATCCATGGTTATGGGTTTTTATTTAATTGAAATGGACAAGGGGTGGCTCCTCATAGGTCGTCAACAAACGATGAAAGGGCCAGAGGAACCGTCCCCTTAAATAATGCCTTTGGTGTAATTATAAATTTTTATAAACGATATTAATTTCAAATTCATGTCTAATAGTCCATAACTTAGTTGAACCCAAAATTTATGTGGAGAAAACAAAACTTAGTTGGACCTGTAATATACCAACTGATATTTTATATTATGTTTATGAAGTTTATGATAATGTTGTTGCTTGCTTGTAGTTTTATGGTCCAATATTTAAAGGAAACATGAATGCATGTGATGAGCTATGCTTGTATGAGCATGCATGCAAATGCATGAGCCCTTGCCAACCCCTAAATAACCCAAATAATAAAAAATGCTATAAAGTAGGGATAGAAATAATGCATGTATGTACCAATAACAGTAGTAGTAGATGTAGATTAGTATGGAACTAGCATGCAAGATATATTCAAAGTATCGGGAAAGATATCACGTGATCTTCCACCAATAATGTGCCCTTATGATAAATGTGTACTCTTCAGTATAGGAATGGATGCATGAGAGATCAATTGATGTCGGAATGCTCCAGAATGAAGGTACTAGTGTTAGAATCCCTCTCTAATCAATATGGCATTGGAATGCAAGCCATGCAATAACTCTAAGGAACAAAACATGGACATCCTCAAGGAAAGTCACCCATGCATGAAAGGGCGCCCCTCAATTATTTTGATGATAACTTGATCTAGAAGGTTCTCTCGAAAGCATGGAGGCTTCATGCAAACAAAAAGGCCATTGTATGTTTGGATATGAAAATACGCTACTTTTCCAATTCGCCCGTGCAAAGAGGGAGAGCCTTCCTGCTTCAGTCTATGGATTGAACCCTGTAGAATGTTGAATAATGTTGTCTGATGATAGTAGTAATGTTGAATCTGGATGATCCAACCCTGATAGTGACTAGGGCAGATATATTTCACTGCCGAAGTACACTTGATTGTTGAGTGGTGTGCCCTCAACCCTAAACTAACTCTCTAATATCTCCAAGTCGACTTCTCAAATCAACAATCAATATGCAGACCTAATCATTCACTTTATCCTTCTTTTATAACTTTGATATTACATGCCCTAACGTTTGCATGCCTAGGTTGCTTTTCTCTTCTATGTTTCAGTTGACTTGCATGCATTGCTTTCTATGTGCATGAAGGCTTACTTAAGGTATTTATGTGCATGCATCATGAAATATGGCCCACATGTAATGCATGCAAGTGGCCCTAGTTCCTGTGGCCCTCTTTTATTTACTGATGATCTAATAACCATGATTAAGATCTTCTTTTCTTTTGAATGGTATCAATCCTCAGTTAATTCCACTTTATGTTAAAAATGGAACATTACAGTTCTCCCTCGCCAAGATTGCTTGTCCTCAAGCAATACCAACACAACTTCATAATAAATAAAACTGAACCAACTGAATCCAGGGAAAATCCCAGGGTGCCAAATCATCCTAGGATATTGAGAATAGCTTTTATGGTAGTGTTAGATCTACTTTAAACATGCTATATTACTATTAAATGGTGAGTTCCAATGTCAGATATGAAACAATTAACTAAAATTCCTTAACATCTTATCCATTTTAGAAGTCAAACTAAACTTGATAAGAAAAACGCAAACTCTTAAATGGAAGGAAAATTGAATCATTTCATTAATAGCAATGAAGAAGATATATACTTACAAGGATTGAGATGCATCCCTCCTCCTTTGCCATGAGCTTTCCTTTATCCACCCTTTCCTTTGATGAAGAAACCAAGCTTTCCAATCCTCCAAATCTCTCCAACGTTCCTTTGCTTTTTCTTTTGCCTCCTCTTACCATGCCCCAAATGCTTTTTTTTTATAGCGTTGGGAAATGGGATCTCAAGTTTCTCTTTTCAATGTGGGACTAATCCATTTTTATGATTTTTGATTATTTTCTCTCAAAAACCCACTTTCCACAGTATTTTTAGACTTTTGCCACAACTTTAGCATATTTAAGTACAATTAATGCACTTTTGTGCATTTCTTCTCACTATTTGACTGGTGGAGCTTATATTTGAGCCTTTAATGAGTAGTTCAATCACTGAACCTTCTCTCTTTAGGCTCCTTCTTTCTTCACTCAATCCTTTTGATTGTGGATGTAGTGATTAGATAAGAGAGGATTGTTCTCTTCTATACTTGTCTTTTGCCTTCATGTTGCAGGTGGATAGTAAAAATATGTTTTTTCCTTCACTTAGTTAAGGGTGTTAATTTGATTGCTAACAAATGCCCCTTAATGTGTGAGGTCCGAAGTAGAGCTAAGGGCCGAAATACATTATCGAAACTGATACTCTTCATACTGATACTCTTTATTGATTGAAGCAAGGATGATGAAAGGATAAGCTCACGGGCGCGGGATTAAGGGAAACACCTATAAGTCAAACATAGCAATTTCTCAAATATATAATATCTTCCTGAGGCGTGCATACTTATGCTCAGCAGTAAACAAGCATGGCCACGAACAATACACAGTGGATCCATGTCAAAAGTAATTTTTTTAGAAGTGTAAGCATGCACTTTAATGAGTGCGAGAACAAGGTATTCATCAAACTTCTAACATGGTAGTCTAATCTTACGCAACTTGGGTAGTGCATCGATGAGTGATACAACTGTTTTTCCCAAGGTCTTAAATACAAACCGATGATAGTACGATTGTATATCATGCGAATAAATGAACTAATGTCGAGCATAATAAAACACCATCTAATTACCGGTCATTGATATATACCGTTAACAGATGCGAAGAGACCCACCGATAATGATGATGGACTCTAAGGTACTGAGTACAAACTAGCAAGTGTGAATAGATGTTCTGAAGTTGAACACTTGTAGAATCAAATAATCAGGGGTCATTGATGTATACCCACTGTCATTTGCGAGGAAACTTGCCACTAATGACTGCAAGATCCAAGGTACTCCTGGGTTTCTAGATCCATTTCCTAGATGATGATTTGGTGTTGGTAGGAATAGATCCATGGGAAGGAGGAAATTAATGCATCCCACATCAATTGATACGAAAAAAAGATCAATAGTCTGATATAATTTGGTAGAACTGTGAGATCCAACACTGTATACTGACACAAGGAAGGCCGACATGATTGGTCAAGAATATTTGAGGAATGGCCAACTTATTTTAAACTTCCCTTGAACACATAACATGACGCAGAATGGACACTTGGAAACATAGGACTTTGAGTAATCGACCTTAATGAAATCCACAAATGCCAGATGCATTAACGAAAGCTCCATTGGTGATGAGAAGGATAACCCATCGGTGGAGATCTGTTCAAAATACTGGTACAGTTTCCTAAGGCAAATGTAGATGGTGTATTGATGGCGGATACCAAATTACGTGTCGTGTTTAAGGGAGACAAGGACTGACTGTTGCCATTTTCTTCAATGATATTATATGAAATGATTCAATTCTCCTTCTTTTTGGATTTTTGTGTTTTCCAATTTTTTTAACCTTTTTCATTTATTAGCTTGAAAAAAGAATAAAGCACGCTATGATACATTAGAGGAAATGAGTGTCTTAAGGGCATGCACCTAAATTTCAAGGGCATGGGTCAGGCCAAGGCAAAGATCCATATTGCAAACAAGGGCTGAGCTAGTTATGTACACTCTTACAGATGTTTCCTCCATGGGTATGGGTCAAATATACAAAAGAAATGGTTTATATGTATCATGTAACAAAAATTGACTGCAAAGGAAAATACGCAACATAAGCAATAAGCAACGAAGCAGTTTGCATGAATGTTAAAGTGGATATTTTAACACATGTCTTTGTAAAATGACAAAAATTAGGGAGCCCATCAGGATATGGTCAGAAATGTATGAAAGAGAAATATGTGGTCTCAAACTCCAAGTCATGATGGGACTAATAGGGCTCCCAGGCCTATGAGAATAACTCAACATGGGCACCAAAATGAAAATGGGGTGCTGACTAGGGTATCCCATGTTCGGTAGGATCTTCTGTTGGAATGGTGGAAAATACATATATGAAGGGCTGACCCACCAATTTCCAATAGGTTCGACCCTATGGCAAGTTTGGGTTGCAAAAGGTTCAAATGCATCTTCACAAAGGGATAGCCTAATCCTATATGCAAGCTTCCAAATATACCATATCAAATCGAGGAACATGCAAATCATGATCCTATACTTGGGTAGATTTAATCTGATTATGCTCCCAGTGGCCCCACAAAAGATGTCCTTAGGTGTGTGGAACCAAATTTTCACAACTTTAGGGATATCATCATCTGATGATAAAATGTAATCCAAGAAATCATGTGTGCTGGGAGATCTCATAGCCCAAATGGGCTAAGTAACCGAATCATATTCCTCCACCAAGGGAAGATTTTGATCTAAATCTGCCAAAGCTATTTGAGTAGCTTGGTATGAAACTTCTACAGAAGATAGGGGTGATCCAAATGCTTGCCAACATTTAAATGACATTACTGATCCGGATTTTATGAGCAGAACGAAATGAATATAGATTATTATCAGATGCTTAACACAAAATAATAGAGATACAGTAAACTGGTTTTCTATTCAATAAGGAAATAAGCTAAAACTGTAAAATGCAGCGGAAAACAAGCTTGCTGGAATGGTGGCGGCTTATCTCTGAGAAGAGATGTGACGACTGCTCTTATTTCGCAAGAAGATGGTTACAATGAGGCTCTCAAGGCCTTTTACAATAAACAGGAATGTCAAAAACCCTAGACATCCAAAAACCTAACCCTGGGAGATGAAGCGCCAAAAGTCATGTGGGCCCTGTTTGGGTAAGTTAGTACATCAACTTCCCGGGGTCGTAACTTTTGCATACGATCTCCGTTTGGGGCACTCGGTAGCACGTTGGAAAGGTCTATCCGATATTTACAACTTTGGGCCCCCCAAATCGCCAAAAAAGGTCGTTTAGGACCTCAAAATGGCCTTGGAAGTTCAGGACCTAAAAAACTGCTAAAAATAGCACATTACTAAAATTGCCAGAAAACTATTTTGAGCCAGCTGGAAAGGGGGGTGGCCACTGATATCCACCTGGATCAATTACACAAGCTGAGGTCCCTTCATTCACTATGGTTAGACATATTTTATTACCATGAGTCATTACTTTAATCTGAAGAGCAACTTCGGAAAGGATCCTACATATTGAATGGTCTATGTCTGATGTGATCGAAGTCGCTCCAGATGGATCAACAACGCCAATTGTGGACAATAGTTCCTTTCTTTGTGTGCAATACCTCTAAGGTCGACATGGAACATGGTACTTGAGCTAGGTCCTCAAGAACATTACCTTTCTGAGAATCTCACATGTTAGGATTATGCTTTGTTCTACGTAGAACACCTTTGGGGAGGTGTGGTACTAAGTCTATGGCTAGTTTCTCAATGTAGAGAGAACCACTTGGTTGTGGTACCGATTGATCCAATGTCCTAGGAGCGACATCATAAGAATCAATTATTGTTTGAATGTTCATCTCATGATCACAAATGAAGACATTGGAATTGGGATCATTTCCCCCTTGCGGGCTGGTTGGTTGGTTTCCCCCTAGCAGAGGTGTCAGTGTCAAAATAGTGGGTTGTTGTTTCCCACCGCATTGAAGCATATTTGGTGCATCTCTTTTCCTAGAGTTATAATTTTGCCGACTCTTGTTTTCTTCTTCTTTTCCCTTAGGTCTTTGGTCTCGACTATAAGGATTTCAGAATTCTGGGAAGGATTAGCACTTTGCTTACCCTTGTATTTATTCTTCTTTCCTCTAAGGTCTATCGATGAGACTGTGAAGATGTCAGAAGTGTTGGAAGGATTAGTAGGATGCTGCATTTCCTGGCCAACTGTGGGTTGCAAATTGTGAATAGAAACGTTTCCCAAATTTTGGGTAATCTGTTCAAGTTGGTTGAATGAATCCATCATACCATTGGCATGAGGTCCATGTGGCGGCCTAGCTGGATCAAACACAAGTCTTGCAGGTTGGTTCCAAAAAGATTGGTTACTTCCTAGAACCTGACCACTCCATTGCAAAATGGGGTTAATGGTTGGATTTCCCCCTTGCGGGATTAGGTCCAAAAAAGATTGGTTACTTTCTAGAACTTGACCACTCTATTGATGTGGTCCTTGGGTGTGATAAGAATTCCAAGGTGGGTTTCTCTTTTTTCAGAGACTGACCCCAAGAAGATTAGGTACTTCCTGGAACATGACCAATGGGTGGATTGCCTCCTTGCAGAGGTGGGGCCCAAGAATATTGGTTACTTCCTAGATCCCAACCATACAATGGCGGTTGAACTTGGCATTGAAAATCATTCCAAGGTTGATTTCCTCCTCGTGGAGTTGGCATCCAAAAAGATTGGTTACTTCCTGAATGTTTTCCATTCCATGGTGGAATGGGATGGATGGATGAATTGCCCCCTTGCGGAGGTAGGCCCAAAAAAGATTGGTTACTTTCTAGAGTCTGGCCAAACAATTGATTGTTTCCTTGGTTTGGATAAGTGTTCCAAGGTTAGTTTCCTCCTTGGGAAGGTAGGCTCCAAGAAGATTGGGTACTCCCCGAAACCTCCCCACTCCATTGCGGAATGGGGTTGATAGGTGGATTTCCCATAGGAATTGTGCTAGGATAAGTTAGAGGATAACCCCATGGGTTGTTTCCACTAATCTGAGGAGCATAACCCCAATTGGCATAAATGTCCCATGGTTCATTGCTTCCTCTAGGATTATTACCATTCCATGGTGAAGGGTTGCCCCCAAAAGTAGAATTTGGACAAGTGTTAGGTATACCAAGAGGATTCTGGTTTACTCCTTGTGTGTTTTGACCTTGATTAGCTGAACCATATGGAAAACCAATGTTTGGTAAGGCACACCCTTCAGTAGGGATTCCTGCAGATGAAGTGGATGTACTTCCGGGATTGGAACCTGAAATTGTACCAACTGGCACTAAAGTAGTAGTTGAACTTGTGTTACTAATAAGTATACTAACTGTTGGGATTGATGTAGAGGCCAAATTGGAAGTATTGCTACCTCCAACAACTGTTTTATGTTGCGATGATGTAGTCACTTGTGATCCTGATGAAGCCACAGGGTCACTTGTTGAATTTTACATGTCATTCAAACTTTCAAAAAGAGGTTTGATATCACCCAGTGACTCATGAATAGTAAGTAGAACTGGTTCTGAAAGACTCATCAAAGGAGTAATTACATGAGCATTTGTGTGATTTTTCAATGTTTCAATTTCAACTAGAGTAAGATTATCAACTATGTCTGTATTCAGTTCGTGATGTGACGAGGAATTTTCAGGGTTGATTTGATATTCTTCTTCTTGAGTAATATTAATTGAGTTTAAAATCAGTTCTATTTCCAAGTCATTAGGATGTGGTTTTGGTATCTGTCTCTGCAATGTAGTAGGGCCTTCAATTTCTGGTGGCTCACCTCGCTTCCATCGTAAATGGCGGATCGAGAGAGTAGCCACTTCTAAGAATTTCATTAAAGTATGTGTTTAAAATGATCTTCTTAATAAAAAAATAGAATCAAACAATCCTAAGGCAGTCTAGACTCAACAAAAAGAAAAAGTGTCCACACAGTAAAAAGTCCTATAGATCCAAGCAAGCACACTACTTTTCCTAAGAGCTGAAGCTCAATGAAAAGCTGGATTGGAGGGCCTTCCGAAACTAGTAGTCGTTGAGGGATATGAAGCCTCAAACAATTACTAACAGCAAAGGTATGAGAAACAGTTACAATAAACTTTAATCATAGGGGGTGCAAGTGTTGGTTCGTTACCAATCACCCTCCTAAGGAGTAAAAGTTCCAAAGTATGTCTCAGGTACTGCAAGTGTCCCCCAGTCACAATAGCCTATGTGATATCCTAGGAATAGAAACTAAGGTTACCACTTCATAATCAACGGTCGAGAGGAACAGTTGTAAGTCGAGGACAACTCTCATAACCAGGTATTCTAGAAAAGTGATGTCACCCTGAGGACTTGTCACTTCACATAGAATTCTTTGATGAGCTCATGTCCCACTAAACAAGCAAGAGGGGGGGACCACCCTTACTTATCCAGATTGACCTCGTGCTTAACGCATGTTTTAGAAGTGCTTTCTCGACAAGCGTTTTTTGCTACTAATGGATTTAAACTCTTAGTAATCAATGCCAGTTTCAAAAGTTTTGCAACCCAGGAGTGTTAACTCTCCAAACCTAATCCAGGGCACTAACCTAATCTTGTTTGTGATATGAAAATCAAATGTTGGTTACTTTTAAATTAAGCACCAATTTTTAAGGGTAGTCGGCTTAGTTTCAAGAGTGGAAATGAAACTGGTGGTGTGTTGACTCGAAAATTATGAACCACATAATGCAATATGCTCACTATGTTACCTTTCAATTCGATGAATGTTCTAAACTAATGAAAGGTTAGAGGTTCATGTGTTTCTTTCAAACATGCAAAATGTATTGGTAGATTTTGGTTTTTTATGAACAGTTCTTCTGAAATATGGATAATGACTGATTTTCAAAAATCAATGTAAACCAAACAAATATCTCAAGTGAAAATGAATCTAATTCTATTACACGGGGGATCTACGTTTCTCATTTGCAAGGCCACCCGAAAGTGCAAACAAAGAGGATATAGTAGCTCGAGAATTGTATGCAAAAATTGAAATCTACTATGTTACACTTGAGATCCACTTTCTCATTCACAAGATCGCATGAAGGTCCAAGTGAAGAGGATACGGTGGCCTGAAAGAACAATGCTTGAAAAATCAAATCCTATACTATTACACTTGAGATCCACTTTCTCATTTGCAGGGCCACTCGAAAGTTCAAGCAAAGAGGATACGGTGGCTCAGACACAAATTATCACAAGAAAATCAATATATGACACTACAATCTTCTCTAATTGTGCATAAACATAATGAAAATAATGTAGATCCAAAACAAAATTGAACTAATTAAAGTTTTTATTCGGTTTGGAGGGAATTTGTTTTCAAAATGTCTCAAAGTGTAATGTTGAAGTCTTTGATTTTCAATGCAAAAATATTTGGGAAATGTGTTTAAATGATCTTTTCAAATGTTATGACTGAGATTTGTTTTGATGTTTCAAATAAGCAAGTGCATGAGATTCAACAATTAAAGGGTCTTAAGGTTTTTTGAACAAATCTTTATATTTCTTCAATTTTTGTGATTTGCAAACCCTTAAATGAATCAAAAAAGTTTAGATATTAGTCCTCATATTATTCAATCAAGTATCCAAAAGCAACATATAACTTGAAGCAAATGAATCTACCACAAATTTAAGAAAATTTTGAAATAAATGTCAATTTGGGCCATTTTTGGAGGTTTTTGGTAAGAAATTCCAAATCTAGGGAGCTCAAACCCTCCCAAATTTTCCTTAACTAGTGGTAAATTTATCCTAAGAAGTTTTAAAAGCTTTGTGAAGGTCTGCAAGTACAAAAAGAAAGCCTCAAAGTTGCCCTGAAACAGTGAAAATTCAAAACTAGGTGTCTTTTCAAGGTTCTTCTTCATGTTTTTTTCAATTTTTGTTATTTGCAAATTATGAAAGGAGTCAAAATTATTTTAAAGATCAGTCATAATCCTATCCAATCATGGAATTAACAACAAAATATGGCTTTAAGCAAGTGGATATAACACTAATTTAAAAAAAAAAAAATTGGAAAGAAATGACAAATTGGGCTATTTTTAGTGGTTTTGAGGGAAATTGTCAATCTAAAGATATTAATCAAAATTCTTAAAAAAATTTCAAGTTTAGTGATACACTAATATTAAAATATTTATAATCCTCAAGAAGGTTCACAAATTCAAAAATATAGGCACCAAATAGCCCCAAAACAAAGAGATCTCAAAACTAGGTCATAATTCATGCAAATTTGAAACATGGAGGCTTTGAAGCTTACAAAAGTTTGAAAATATCCCAAATATTTCGATAAGGAGGATCAAAATGAGGTCTTCACTCTGATACTAGATATTCCTAAGCCCATACAAGAATAAAATATCAGCAAAACAGAGGAAAGAGGGAAGAATTGGGCACAAATCTCAAGAAAAACCTTCGATGCACTCTCTAGCAAAGGAGGCTAAAATCTAGCTTATTCTTTGAAGTTTTTTAGAGTGTAGGAGTGGTTATAGGTTGGTTTTGAGCCTATAAACCTGAATCATATGTTCTTGAATGTATATTAAGGCATTCTTAGAGTAGATCTGAAAGTTTAGAACACCAAAAATGAAGAAAGTTTCAAGAAAAAACCTTCAATGTGTTAAATTTTCAGAATTTACTTCAATTTGATCTAGGATCTTAACTGAGAGAAATTTTCAGAATTTACTTCAATCTGATCTAGGATCTTAACTGAGAGAACAACATGTACAGCATATCTATAGCATATCAATCATGGAGACAATAATGCAAGCACACAAGAGACACAAAGATTTACTTGGGGAAAACCATAAAGGTGAAAAACCTCAATAACTTCCTCAGAGATAGATAAAGCAATGATACAACCAACCAAGAGAGATAGCCATAACCTAGCAGCAGATCCTCCTCCTCCATAAGTGCGCTACTCCTCCTTGAGTGCATGTATGAGAAGTGAGTGAGTAAATAGAGTGCCTCCCGCACTCTATTTATACTTGACTTGACTTGCCTTTTTACCTAACTCATGTAGGCTCGAACTTAACCACATAACATAATGCTGAGTGGGCCGACCCCCAATAGGGTGGTCTAATAACCCTTTGACCCACATGGCCGACCCCCAATAGGGTGGTCTAATAACCCTTTGACCCACATGACTTATACAGGGCCGACCCCAAACAAGGTGGTCTAATAACCCATCAAGTATAAGTTACGACACTTACAATATAAATGACGACACTTCCTTATAGAGGAATAATACCATCTCTATAGGAATATAATATACATATATGTGAAATACATTCCGAAGTTACATATACATCAACACTCCCTCTTAACTAGGAAGGTATTTCTCGACACAGATTTGCTAGACAAGTCTTCTTCTCTGGATCATCGTCATCGTCATCGTCACTACTGCTGCTATCTCGTCCAATCTCTGTCTCTACTCGTCATAGGAAGTTCTACAGAGCCAGTCCTTTTTCATACTGGATGTAGGCCCACCACCTGCAGGTCTTCGTCATCACTGGCCATACTGTGGAATCCTCAGGACTTATTACGTGCGTCACAAAACCTCGAAAGAGCATCCCAGGATATTATGGGTACACAACTCCAACCTGTAGGATCTCCCAGGGCGCTATTACATGTGACCCCACCACAAAACCTCGAAAGAGCATCTCAGGATGTTACGGGTACACAACTCCGACCTGAAATCTCCCAGGGCACAAATTACATGTGGTCTACCACAAAACCTAACAAGAGCATCTCAGGATGTTACGGGTACACAACTCCGACCTGAAATCTCCCAGGGCACAAATTACATGTGGTCATGGCAAAACCTCGCAAGAGCATCTCAGGATGTTACGGGTACACAAATCCGACCTGAAATCTCCCAGGGCCCAAATTACATGCCATAGGACAAAACCTCGCAAGAGCATCTCAGGATGTTACGGGTACACAACTCCGACCTGAGATCTCCCAGGGCACAAATTACATGTCCTCCCAGAGCAATGTCTTGAAAGAGCATCCCAGGCTGTTACGGGTACACAACTTCGACCTATAGGATCTCCCAGACATGCTCATCTGCACAACCTGATCCACGGCCACAGAGTATCAACCTGACACTCACCATACATCATCCTGATGTACTCATGATCGTCCTGATCATCATCACTGCAACGTCCTGCTGCATGTCATCTGGAGCAACATCCTGAAGCTCGTCATCCATGATCATCCTGATCATCATCACTGCAACGTCCTGCTGCATGTCATCTGGAGCAACATCCTGAAGCTCATCATCCATGATCATCCTGATCATCACTGCAACATCCTGCTGCATGATCCACCTGATCATCAATGCATCCACCTGATGCATACCAAGTATCTACCTGATACATATCATCATACATGATCCTCCTGATCATACAATGTATCCACCTGATACATGATACATATCACCATACATGATCCACATGATCATACAATGTATCCACTTGATACATATACAGATACATGGTCCAAGCATCCAACATGATGCATATACAAAAATACATACACATGATCCAACTGATCATATCCAGCATCCAACATGATGCATCCATACATAAATGATCCACCTGATCATATCTAGCATCCAACATGATGCGTACATACATACATAAAAATTATCCAACTGATCATATCCAGCATCCAACATGGTGCGTACATACATAAAAATGATCCCACTGATCATATCCAGCAGAAACCAGAACATCATCCTGATGCCCATCATCCAGCGCTTACATCCACAGCCATGTGAAGGATCCTCCTTCCAACATGCTTGGAATGGCTTTAGCAAATGTGTCCATCACTTCTTTCTCGAAGTGTCCTCGATCTGAAGAACGTTGAGCCTCTCTCTGAAGTACTCGAAATTCACTCTGGATAGTGGCTTCGTCAGCACATCTGCAATCTGCTCGTCCATCGCAACATACAAGAGCTTCATAGCTCCTCTTTGCACCATATCCCTGATATAGTGATATTTGATCTCTATGTGTTTCGACCTGTCATGAAACACTGGGTTCTCGGACAGCTTCACACAACTCTGGTTATCACAGAAGATACCAGTAGCCTCCAACCGGAGATCAAATAACTCAGACAGTAGTTTCCGTAGCCATACTGCCTCACAGCTAGCTGAACAGGCTACAACATACTCTGCCTCAGCTGTACTCAGTGCTACGAAAGACTGCTTCCTACTAAACCAAGAGATCACACCTGATCCCATACTGAAGCAACACCCAGATGTGCTCTTCCTATCTGCAGCACTGCCATCCCAATCTGAATCAACATAACCCTGCAGGTTAAACTTTTGATTCGCCTCATACCTGAGCCCATAATCCACTGTACCCTTTAGGTACCTCAGAATATGCTTTACAGCAACCAGGTGAACACTCCTCGGATCTGTCAGGAACTGGATCAATGTGTTCACAGCAAAGCAAATGTCTGGTCTCGTGTTCGTCAGGTACATCAAGGACCCAATCATCTGGCGATACATAGAGACATCAATCGGCTCAGATGAAGCATCACATAGAAGCTTCAGATTTGATGCCGTAGGAGTGGCCATGGCCTTGCAATCCATCATCCCGAATCTCTTCAGGATATCAACTGTGTACTTCCCTTGACCAAGGAAGATTCAATCTACACTCTTCCACACCTCCATGCCAAAAACAAATAGTGCATCATCCCCAAGTTCTTCATCTCGAACTCGGTAGTAAGCTTCCGCTGCATGTCAGCAATCAATCTATCTTCACCTGTAACAAACAGGTTATCCGCATACAAAAGTAGTATCACTGGATTGCCTTCCTCAACCTTGTAGTAAAGGTTGGAATCCGCTTTATTCTTGGTAAAGCCCAAGATGGACAGAAAGCTGTCTATCCTACCATATCAAGTTCTGCACACATATATGGCTACGCCATGCTGTCTTGAAATCCATCTTGTGCATCTTCTATTTCATCACTTTTGTATTTCTCAATGCTGCCATCTGCAACATGCTTGATCTGATAGTTCTATTTGGAGGTTACAACAGACTTCCCTTTAGCTCTTTGGGATCGCATCCCAAACATCATTCTTCATGATCGACGGATCATGGCATTCCATTTCTTCATCCCAGATCCTGGGAACTTCAATAACTTCAATAGATATCTTTGTTGCTGGAACAAATGTTGTAGTTCTTCTTTTGTAGGAGATGGCATACTATCTTTCCTACACAACAAGTTAAATTGCATTATTAGAAAACATCTCATAGTTTTCAGACCAAATTCTTACACATAAAGAAATATGTCATACAGTCATGCAATTATCTTATCCAATGCTTCAATACAACATTTATCCATATCCTGTAACTTTCTAGATGCCTTCCAATCTCTACCAGAACATTGTTAAGAGTGTGCACAACTCCCAACATGTCAGCAAAGAGGTTTCATTCTAGATAAGTAGCAATGGAATGTTGTACAGTGCCATAGGCCACTTACCCATGTGCATTAGTAGTATACTGTTCATTAATGCAACTATTCTAATATGCACAATACATATCCTAAGTCTAGGAACATGAGCATATACATCATTGAACAATTTTATTTAAACAAACAAATATGCAAGAAATGATGATTAAAATACTTATCTTTCTTTGTTCGTTGGGTGGACTCCCTCTGAGTCTTTGCTTCCTTGCAGGAGCTGCTGGAGTCCTAATCTGAAGTAGCTTCTTCTATACCTTTCTGTTGTGGAATGTAGAGAGATGGACAACTCCCTCTGAATATCTGCATCCTTGCATAAACTACTGAAGTGTGCTCCTTTTCTTTATTGCAGGAACAACTGGAGTGTGCTCCTTTGCTTTCTGGTAGGAGCAACTGGAGTGTGCTCCCTCTTGATCTTTGCTTCCTGAATTACCTGTTCTTGAACTCATATTCATCCTTGGTCCCTATGCATGCTTATTAGTATCATGATTCATATAAAATCATACATTCATTAGTATACTATTAAAACACAATAATCTCAAGCATGTATACTCATGATCATTTCAATCAGAAATAATAAGCATTAGCATTCAAGGTTTATGTAGGATTCTTATGGTTAGTCAAATCATAAGAAGCATAACATGTCTAAACCTATAATTACTCAAACCTATGACTCTTCGCGTTAGTTGAATCATCAATTAAGATAAGAGATATAATGTGCATAAAACCTGTTATTATTCAAACCTATACCATCATGAATAATCATTATCAACAACACGATAGTATAAGATCCTAACCCAAGGTAGGAATCTAGCTTGATATAGGAAAAACATACCTGGATTATCATGTTAGCTAGTTATGTCTAACATACCCGTATAATGTCTTTTGGTTCTCTTCAGTGACTTGTGCTAGTAACCTGCATGTCTCATAAGTTAACCATTATAAAACCAAGTTATACATACCTCGTGAATGGATCTTGTATGAGATCCATGACAATGGATGAATCTTTGTCCTCATGTTATCATGATCATATGTTCTTGGACCAGAACATGATCTGTCTTTCTTGGTGTACCTTTCATGTTAGTAGACAACATAAACCTCATACAACACCATAATGCATTAGTACAATCATAAGTGTCAACACCCTAACCAATGAATATCTTCTATCATGCATTCATAATTTTGTTAAGGTGATACAACAAATCTAAAATCAAAATTGTACTAACCGTAATAACATGAAGACAAACATACCATAAACTTAATCATGGACAAATATCGAAACATACCTCGATGAGTCATACCTGTCGAGATCGCTTGTAATCTTCTTATGTAAGGCCTTATCCTCATCTCCCTCTGAGACAGGAACTTCTTTCACTTATGCAGGTGATCAATCCATCTTCTTCTAGGATTAACCCAATCCACTTGATTTGCAAGAACTGGACCTTGAGCTAGACATGGGTTTGTCAGAGAAACCCCAAAAATTCAAACTTTGAATTTCAACCTTCCGATAGGATAGGAATATGCGCCTTGATGAACTGATCAAACTGGTATATTCAGAATTTGAAAACTGCAAAGTTTCACTCCTCAATTTTGCCTTTGAAACTTCCGGATTCACTGGACGTGACCCTGAACTGGGGTTTGATGAAGCCCACTCTTTTTCCCCATCAAAATGTTTGATCCAAAGCTCTAAGCTTCTATTTTTCTGAGGAGCTTCCAGCCGTGGTCACAGATTTCAAAAAATTCCCATTTTTACAGAAGCCCTAATTTTCCACTTTTCTGATCAAAGTCCCGAACTAGGGTCTAATCAAGCCCGTCCTTCTGCCCAACCAAAAATTCTGATCTTGGTCTCTAAATTTCTATTTTGATGAGTAGCATCCAGCCGTGGTCTCCGATTACAAAAATTCCAACTTTCTCCAAAGCCCTAAATTCCGGAAGCCATGAATGAAGGTACCAAAAAATAATTCTGTTTTGACAGAAATATGTACCTGATTGTTTCTGGTGTAACTCCAAAATTTTTGATCCACAGGGTCTGAAAAAGTTTCCTGAGATAGCCTGACCTGTTATCTTTCCATCCTGACAGGTCTGACCTCAATTGGATTCTCTGAGAGAGAGTTATGCCAAATGTCGCAACGTGACCTGTTTTGGGATAAAACAGGAGAGCGAACTTGTATGGCGTGCCACGTGTCACTGTTTTAACTTCGGCCTCTGAAAAAGTTTTCTAAGATAGCTCGGCCTGTTACCTTTCCATCCTGATAGGTCTGACCTCAATTGGACTCTCTGAGAGAGAGTTATTCCAAATGTCGCAACGTGACCTGTTTATGGGATAATACAGGAGAGCGAACTTGTACGGCGTGCCACGTGTCACTGGTTCAACTTCGGCCTCTGAAACAGTTTTCTGAGATAGTGCAGACTGTGTAATACCTGTCACTTTTTACGAAATTTCATTTGGAGCTTCCTATCCCAAGATATGACCTTTTTCCCAAGGTCACCTGATTTTGACTCGGATCTGGAAGAGGCAGAAACCCTATATTGTACAGATCATAAATCACAAAGTACAACGAATTAGAGGTTGTCCTTTGGACACAAGATACCTGGATATCTTAGCTTTGGCCTGTAACAATTTCAGATCCGAAAACTTCGCCAAAACGGATTTATAGCGAAAGTTCTACGATGACTGGTTTTTGCTATATCAAGCCCTAGGATCGTAAGTGCAACAAGTGTCATACATGCCATATCATGCCTTCTTTCAGGCTAGCTCTGATACCATGTTAAATTTTCAGAATTTACTTCAATCTGATCTAGGATCTTAACTAAGAGAACAACATGTACAGCATATCTACAGCATATCAATCATGGAGACAATAATGCAAGCACACAAGAGACACAAAGATTTACTTGGGGAAAACCATAAAGGTGAAAAACCCCAATAACTTCCTCAGAGATAGATAGAGCAATGATACAACCAACCAAGAGAGATAGCCATAACCTAGCAGCAGATCCTCCTCCTCCATAAGTGCGCTACTCCTCCTTGAGTGCATGTGTGAGAAGTGAGTGAGTAAATAGAGTGCCTCCCGCACTCTATTTATACTTGACTTGACTTGCCTTTTTACCTAACTCATGTAGGCTCGAACTTAACCACATAACATAATGCTGAGTGGGCCGACCCCCAATAGGGTGGTCTAATAACCCTTTGACCCACTTGGCCGACCCCCAATAGGGTGGTCTAATAACCCTTTGACCCACATGACTTATACAGGGCCGACCCCAAACAAGGTGGTCTAATAACCCATCAAGTATAAGTTACGACACTTACAATATAAATGACGACACTTCCTTATAGAGGAATAATACCATCTCTATAGGAATATAATATACATATATGTGAAATACATTCCGAAGTTACATATACATCAACACAATGCACTCTCTATCAAAGGAGGCTGAAATCTAGCTTAATCTTTGACGTTTTTGGGAGTGTAGAAGTGGATCTAGGCTGGTTTTGAGCCTATAAATCTATAGCATAGGTTCTTTATGGGATATTAAGGAAAATATGGAGTAGATCTGAAAGGTTAGAACACCAAAAATGAAGAAATTTGCAAGAAAAAACAGAAATTTTCAAGAAAAATCAACTAGTAAGGTCGCCAATCTGATAATATCTTTTAAGGTAGTGTTAGATATACTTTAAAAATGATATATTAACATGAAATGGTGAGTTCCAATGTTAGATATGAAACAATTAACTAAAATTCCTTAACATCAAGTATCCATTTTAGAATTCAAACTAAACTTGATAAGAAAAACTCAAACTCTTAAATGGAAGGAAGATTGAATCATTTCATTAATAAAAATGAAGAAGATACATACTTAGAATGCTTGAGATTCATCCCTCCTCCTTTTCCATGAGCTTTCCTTTCTCCACCCTTGCATTTGATGAAGAAACCAAGCTTTCCAATCCTCCAAATCTCTCCAGCATTCCTTTGCTCTTCCTTTTGCCTCCTCTTACCATGCCCCAAATGCCTTTGTTTTATAGCATTGGGAAATGGGATCTCAAGTTTCTCTTTTCAATGTGGGATAATCCCTTTTCATGATTTTTGATTATTTTCTCTCAAAAACCCACTTTCCATAGTATTTTTAGACTTTTGTCACAACTTTAGCATATTTAAGTACAATTAATGCACTTTTGTACATTTCTTCTCACTATTTGACTGGTGGAGCTTATGTTTGAGCCTTTAATGAGTAGTTCAATCACAGAACCTTGTCTCTTTAGGATCCTTATTTCTTCACTCAATCCTTCTGATTGTGGATGTAGTGATTAGATAAGAGAGGACTGTTCTCTTTTGTACTTATCTTTTGTCTTCATGTTGCGGGTGCATAGTAAAAATATGCTTCTTCCTTCACTTGGTTAAGGGTGTTAATTTGATTGTTAATAGATATATGTAACACCTTCTACTAAAAGTATTATCCTATGAGGTACCATGACATGAGACCTCCTGAAAGCATCCTCTTATAACCACTAAAATGCTCATCACTGAAATTTTGGGGTCCCAAATCAGTCTGAGAACTACAAAGTACCTATTGCATCCACCACATCCCAGTGCAGTATCAACACAAGGAGCATGTTGTAGACTCCTAAGCATCCAAGCTAGTAAACATTGTATCCATCCCTCATAAGGCCTCCCACCTAGGAAGTTAATACACTGCTCCATATGGATAGGCTCTTGAAAGTGATAGTTGAATCTCATCCTTATGTGAATTGTTGTATCGTCCACTACTGCAATCTCAGGGTCCCCTACTACCCAAAAAAAGAGACCATCATGCAGTCGTTGAGCCATTCTAATCATCATTAGCTATATGCCATGCTCTATCAACATCCACCTCTCCTAGAAATCCAAGCAAAAATATATGTAAGAGATAACTCCCTCACTATGAATGGTGTAGTGTATAGCAAACCAAGTGAAGTCTGCAATTATGATGTCATACGCGACCTCAAATACCGACAAAGGAAATATGCTCCGGTCACTAGTAACGAATCTGGGATGCCCATGAACTCTAATCATCTCCTCAGGGGACAACTCTATCACTCGCGCTGCCCTATACTCTGAGTAAATCACCAGAATTTGCAAGAAATATGATAACCAGTGAGTCTCTGCACATATATACTCTGCACCTACATCCTCGGTATACCTGTGATGTAATATAACAATAGGATACCCCATGGGTGCTCAAAATTTGTCGAAGGTTGCATCAATGTAGGTATCGACTTGCCCTATTGACTCGACATAATATCCACCAAGTTTCTTGTAACTCCCCCATTTTTACCCTTAGGAGATATTGGCTTTTAATGTAAATATTGTATACATGTGATGTATGTTTTCCTAGCGTGGAGCTCAATGCTAAGGCCCTGCTAGTGGATTCTCAGTTTTATTTAAAAGGAAAATAATTTGATATTATGATACCCATGTGCTATTAAGCCATGGAACGTTGTAAAATGATGTAAATATTAATATTGCAATAAAATACCAAAAATTGGCTATGGAAGCAACTAATAAGAGGGGGGCATGTGTATCCACTGGGGAGTGGTGAGGGGGTTGTGG
This sequence comes from Larix kaempferi, assembly GCA_027924585.1. Classification (NCBI taxonomy): domain Eukaryota; kingdom Viridiplantae; phylum Streptophyta; class Pinopsida; order Pinales; family Pinaceae; genus Larix; species Larix kaempferi. The sequence goes on along the minus strand of BSBM01000319.1, from coordinate 1,255,133 downwards.
GGTTGAATCATATGCTTCCAAATGTAATCTTAGGAACCCATTTGACTTTCCTTGCTGACATTTAATTATGTTGTAAGGAAGTGGTTGAAGAAATCAGTCCATGGCTTCAATGGAGCATGGGCAGCCCATAAATTTGTATGGCATGTATGGGCTCTTTTTTCTTGACCCACAAGTCACTCTACCTCATGGGAATTCGTTCTTACTCATTCCCATTCCATTGTTGAACATCTAAGCTTCAGTTTTTATCCATTACACATGCCGAGCAATGAGAAAAAATAGAAATCGCAACTCTGAATGAAGCCACGTTTTGAAGTGCCAAAAACACCTAGAATTTCATGTGGACAGTGAAATCCAATGGGGAATCCATAGACCTGAACTTTGGGGAGATTTTGAGAGTGTTAGATTCCCATAAATCCATAGGGAAACCCTGATTTGATATCCTAAAAAATACAATTATGGGACATAGTCATTTGGCCATAGAAATGAGAAAATCCAAGCGTGAATGATAGAGCAGAGGATATAACAGAGGTTGGAATTGCTTGATAAACCTAGTGAAGGATAGAATCTCAAGGATTTAGCACCTTGGATCTTTCTATGCCCACCCTGAAGAGCACCGAAGGGAAGGAGCACCTGAGGTGTAAAATTAGTCACAGCAGATCTAATGAACAAGTAAATCAATCACAACAGATGAACATAGAAAATATGGTGCAAAACTGTGCAAAACATGCAGCAGTGCTCTCTATCCCAGAAAGGGTGAATGAATTACAATACAAACTGTCTCCATGACTGAGCAATTCGAATTGCCTAAGGAGGTCATTCGAATCACTGAATGGAGTAGCTTGACTCTATCTAGGAGTCCTCATCAATCATCGGTGGTGCTCATCAATCACAACAACCAGTCATCCAGGTGTCAATCTGAGTCTAACTGAGTGTAATAAATGTAACTGAAGTGTGTAGCACTGATATAGGATCTGGAGGCTCAGTGGGGGCGCATGGGAGGCTAACTGGAGTCAGAACAAGTCACCTAATCGAACTGGAGGTCAATCGGAGGTGAAACAGTCAGTCAGGAGTGAAATCAATCAGAATCGGAGCTAACTGAATGTAACTGGAGTGAATCTGCAGTGGTAGGTGAACAAGTGCGCCCTTCTCTGTCAGTAGGTGAGAAGAGGGCGCCTTTCAGCTTAGGAGGGCTAAAACTCTGTGGTAAGTGGCTCCCGGGTGCTAGAAGAAGGTGGATAAGGTGCTGGAGGCATCAAACTGGTGACTGGGCTGCATATCCTGAAATAGATCATGCAAGATCCTGAAGTAGATATGTATCCTGAAATAGATGATCCTGAAATAGATATGTATCCCGAAATAGATGATGGATATCCGAACATGAGGGACTTTGTAGAAAAGAAGGGGACCTTCCATGTGTTGGGTGTGGTAGGTATTGTGGGTGCCAAGGTTGTTTGAGTTTATCTTGAGATGCATGTAGTAATGTGGTTGAGATCACTGGCTTAACATATTCCTCCTTTATCTCTTGCATGCTTGATAAACCCAACTGTGTGTTGGCTTAGCATGACTGTTTATGTGAAACCATGGCTGTGAATGAGTCTGTTTAGTTCCTCCTTAATGGATACATAGCCCAACTCGGGGGTGGTCTCTCAGCTGAAAGAATACAGTCTGGACATAGAACTATGGTTTGGTGGAACATTGCTCTCACATAGCCAGTTGCTTGGACAACTACATCTTAAATATAAGTAATATCAATGTGTTTTACTTTTGCAATGTTTTAATTATTGAATATTGTTATGATTGTATGTTGAATGCATGATGTAATTGTGTGTGGATAATGTTTAATTCCACTGTGTTTATTTGAGTATGATTATACACACATGGATTTTTAATTTCTCATCAATTTGTTATTGATGAATGGGTTGAGTTGGCCAAATAATCCTAGAAAGTCAGTCATGTTCCCTTCCTTGCATTGGATGGACTAGAGGGGGACGTGATAGAGTGGTATCATAGCCCATGTTGCAGCATTAGGGCTGCTTGGGCCAAACTGTGAGTTTAAAGGCAGATATCAAAATGTTTAAAAGAGGCATTGATGAAGTTTGGGTGATATTTTGATTAGAAGAATGAGAAAATTAGAGTTCTTAGGTGTGGCAGAGGATCACATCGTTGCATAGATCACTCCAAGAGATTTCCAACGGTATCGGACTTGCTTTATTTGGTTAAAGGAGGAGGGAGATATAAGGTCTGAAATTTTGCAGGAGCAGAAGAGGTGCTTCCGCAATTATGCATTGCGGATTGCGGATTGCAGAGGTGTAAAATTCTCAAAGTTGCATTTTGGAATTTCACATTTCCAACTTCCACATTGCGGATTGAGGATTGTGGAAGTGGTATTTTCCCGAAGTTGGAAAATTGGCATTCCACATCTTCGACTTCTGCATTGCGGATTGCGGAAGTGGTATTTTTCCGAAGTTGGAAAATTGGCGTTCCGCATTTCCGACTTCTGCGTTGCGGATTGCAAAAGTGGTATTTTCCCGAAGTTGGAAAATTGGCATTATGCATTTCTGACTTCTGCAATGCGGAAGTGGTATTTTCCCGAATTTGAAAAATTTGTGTTCCACATTGCGAATTGCGGATTGCGGAAGTGGTATTTTCCCGAAGTTGGAAAACTGGCATTCCACATTTCCAACTCCCGCATTGTGGATTGCGGATTGCGAAAGTGGATTTTTCCGAAGTGGTAAATTTGGTGCTCTGCAAACTCGACTCCTGCATTGCGGATTGCGAAAGCGGGTTAAAAAAAGTATAGATCCCAAAACTCAATTTTTGAATAGCAAGAACAGGCAGACTCAGAATTGGATGGGTCTTGTGATTTTCTTAGGCCATTAACGAATGCTATGAAAGAACTATAGAGGGTCCCGAGCCCATTATGCTCCATTTTGACATAAAATCATAATTAATGGTTTTTACAAATCGATGTCCCGAAGCTTGAAAGAAGGTCGGATTGACTGGAGATCGCTATGGAGCAGCCATAGAGCAGGAACAGTGTTGCATTTGGAATATTGGAGCCAAAATCGAAAGGATTTGGAGTCGGGGTGAGAAATAAATCCAAAAAGCACTATTCCGGGACACTTTTTGAGGATTTTGAAATGTTTGTAGTGGATGAAAGTGACCGTAGATGTAGGATTCAAGAAATATACTGAAATCAACATTTCATATTCTCATTAACATAGACATTTTCTGTTGGACAAATATTTTCCAGAAATGCTTAGTTTGGAAGATAGCCATTTTTGGCCAAAATTTCAAAATTTTGGAAAAAGTTAAAAGTTAAAAATAGTCAAACCCAAAATTTTATAGAAGTTGACTAGTGCATCAGAAGGAGGATCTGAATGTTGCTGAGTGTTCCTTGTTATATGTAATAACTTCTCCCGGTAGAAAAGTTCTCATGATTCTTCCTAGATTTACTTCTACAAATGACTGAAGTTGTATTTTCAGAATAAATTTGCAACTGTGTTAAAGTGGAGAATTTTAGTAAAAATTATCATTTTTGAAGTAATGTAATTTCCACACCCGAAGTCGGAATGAAGCACGAGGATAGGAATTTGAAATATTATCTAGCAGGAAACACTGGTACATAACCATAATTTGAATTAGGTTTTCATACATCATAGATATGTAGAGAATAAAAGTGCTAGTGACGGTTTTGACAAAATTGTGGTCATTCTGGGCAAGAATATTATGAAAATAATATTGTAAATAAGAAGGGTCGACCGACCCTTCATTTAGGAGGGAATTGTAAAAATAGAACAACTTGGAAGGTGTATCATATAAAAATGGTTTTTCCCGACTTTCGTTTTAAGACAAGAAGGATTAGCCTCCCCTTCTTTTTGTAGTTAATTGTCAAAACCTTTATCCATCAATTCAGCTATAGCTATAATGGAGAACACAAGAAGGATCGGTTGACCCTTATTACAGTGTCGAACTATTATGAAAAGAATATTTGGAGTAAGAAGGGTCGAGCGACCCTTCATTTAGGAGGGACTTGTAACAATAGAACACCTTGGAGAAAGAGCACTTGTTAAAATGTTGATATCTAGTATCCTAGGGTGACACGTGGAATGATCGTATTGTGACACGTGGCATATTTGATTTGGCACATTGAGTATAGTGAGGTTACTAATTTTTATTTGATTTGGCACATTGAGTATAGTGAGGTTACTAATTTTTATTTGATTTGGCACATTGAGCATAGCGAGGTTATTAATGTAGGTTTAACTACAACACAATCAGGAAATGAAAATTAACTGATAGTAGTTTTAAGGATTAGGCACATGTAAGATTACCCTATAGATGGAATGATAATTGAAAAATTAACATGAATTTATTAATTTATGTTAGTCATTTGCAGAAATAGTATGTATGAATTTATTAATTTATTAAGTTCTTTATGTTAGTCTAAATTGAATAACAAGACTTTTTCTATGGAATATGATAACTAAAAAATTGCCCATATTGGTCTTTGTGTTTAAGAAGAGCAATAAAGATCCCATAATGATAAACTGTAATGAATTGCCATGATTAAAACCTTTGGGTCTGAGAGATGCAATTATCACATCTGTAATGAAATAACATATAGCATGCACCAACAAAATTTGGATTAAGATGGAGTACAATTTTAATTATATCAAATCTAAACAACTTATCATTATGGATTAGTCGGATCAATGATTATGACTTCAAATTTGGACGAAGGTGAAAATCGCAATTAAGAGCCTAATTGTAATTTTTAAAAATGGTAGAGGGGAAAACGGACAAGCTAAAATTCATTTAAATCACCCCATGTAATCTCATCCGCATGATCAAGACAAATTGACGGTTAAAACTTAAACATGTGGGAAGGAAAAGAAGGGTTGTGGGGTTTTATTTCATAAATATATACATTCTTTCTACAAGCCATAGTCCGAATTGCGGGTTGCGGAAATGCAAAGTGCAAAACTATTTTAAGATTCTTCCCGCAATCCGCTATTGTGGGTTGCAGGTGTAAAATTATTGAAGAATATTTCTGCATCCACAATCTGCATTAAGGATTGCGGGTTATGGAAAGAAAATGTTTCAAAACTGAAAACCAAGATTTCACAATCCACATTGCGGATTGCAGATTGCGGGTTGCAGAAAGAACCTGGATTTTGGAAAAACTTAGTGCTTTCCGCAACTCACAAAAACACTCAAAAATTCAAGAAAATTTCAAAGGAAAGTGTGAATTTCAAATCAACCTTAAAAGTGTGAATTCTGTGAGTGAAGGATCGAGAAGGAGCCATAAATCCACAAATGTGAGGGCAGGCATGTGGAAGGGAGGGAGGTGGTATATTGCAGGGGGGATGCATGTCATGTTACGGGATCCTGGGTTAAGGCTCCTCCCCCATGTACCCTCCTCGTTTCCGGCAAGTGGCCCCTTCTATAATGGTGACGCCCGCATCCAGGGTTAATATATGGTATACTTGATTCACATAAATAATTATTTCTTAAAAACAATCATGGGAAGTAATTGCACAATTTAATACATGGTATACTTGATTCACATAGGCTGAAACTTACGACAAATATTATTACACCTATTGTAGGCCTTTTAAAGCGCTGGCAGCAGGCACATTGGCCATTGGATTTTCAAGGAATCGATTGGAGTGATATGTGTACGATTACTCCAACAAAATATGTAGTCGCTACAGATGATATCTATAACCACCATGATCTTGCCATACTGTGATAATTATCATTCCCCATCCATCCCAGACTCCCATCCCATTCAATCCATCAACACAGTCACCACTCACTATATATCAGAGAAAATTGAAATCGTCTGGGAAGCCATGGAATTTTTCTTTACTTCCTCTGTTCTCTGTCCTTTGTTGTTTTATGAGAAATGCTTGAGTCTTATGATCGCTCCCCATTTATCCTCATGATATATGAGCATTTCGAAATCATCTCCCTTGGATATATGGACGGGATGGAGCCAACTTTGTCTGACAGGGGACATGAATTCGCCCGCAAAACTTATAATCACTTACATCCAACAAGAATATGCAACTATGGAACAATACATGTGGCGACGAGCAATAATTTGACCTCACAACGTGATCGGAGAGATAGATCTGCGATCGATGGATGTAAGGATGGGATGGAGCCGTTGTGAACAGTTGTAGCATTCATCGAATGTTGTTTTAGTACCAGACCATGCTGTCAACTTCTTCTTATTGCGCCAAGTAGAAGGCAGAAGGACTGTGCTTTCATAGTTCATTCAACTCCAGTTATTTTCTGATTTCTTCAGGACGAAGAAATGGATTGTTCATGGGGGAGATGTTGGAGTATTTTAGGTCAGCCACCCGACTAGGTCCTCCGTTTGACCACTTCAGAGCACATGTCAAACCGTCGTGTCGATCAATGTTAAATTTTAATTAACATTATAGTGTGTCTGGGAAGGCATGCTTGAGTCACATGTTTTTAAAATTATACATGGATTGTGTTGAATATAATTGTACCACTGATGAAAAAGCTATTCATTAATGATAGTCTGTAAATTTACTTCCTTTCTCTATTAATTGTTATTTCCAGCAATGACTGTCTGTAAATTTCCTTCCTTTCTCTGTTAATTGTTATTTGCTGTAGATTATGTGCGTGTAAATTTCCTTTCTTTCTCTGTTAATTGTTATTTTCACTAAACCTTTTCCATTGTGTTATTCTTCATGCTTGGATGAACGTAATATAAAGTCAGAATTCATATGTTTATGCTCTGGTTTATCGCATCTAAGTATTCACCAATTTTCTGCTAAAATTGATATTGGATTAATTTATAACAAATGCCCAATATTAATGGAGAACATAAGAAGGATCGACCGACCCTTCTTGCAGTGTCGAACTATGATGGAAATAATATTGGGAATAAGAAGGGTCAGTCAACCCTTCAATTTTGAAGGAATTGTTAAAATAGAACACCTTGGAACTTATAACATATAAAAATAGTTTGTCCCGACTTCCGTTTTTCGACAAGAAGGATTGGCCACCTCTTCTTTTCGTAGTTAATTGTGAAAACCTTTATCCAACAATTCAGCTATATCCATAATGGAGAACACAAGAAGGATCGAGCGACCCTTCTTGCAGTGTCGAAATATTAAGAAAAGAATATTGGTAATAAGAAGGGTCGACCGACCTTTCTTGCAGTGTTAATTACAAGGGAATTGTAAAAATAGAACACCTTGGAAGTTATATCATATAAAAATTGTTTGTCCAGACTTCCATTTTACAACAAGACCGGACACCCCTTCTTTTTGTAGTTAATTATCAAAACCTTTATCCATCAATAAATCTATAGCTATAACAGGTAATACAAGAAGGATCGACCGACCCTTCTTGCAGTGTCGAACTGTTATGAAAAGAATATTAGGATTAAGAAGGGTTTCCCAACCTTTCATCTACGAGGGAATTGTAAAAATAGAACACCTTAGAGAAAGAGCGACCGCTCTTTCTCTGAGAATATTTCTACCTGCCAGCAAAGTCTTTGAAGCAAAACTTCTATAAATTTTGTGACATGTGGAATTCTTATATTGTGACACGTGTCATATTAGATTTTGAAAATTAGTTTAGAGATTGTTTAAATGAATATTAAGGATATTAATGGTAGCTTTTAAAGTTTGGGGATTGTTTTGAATTTCCTACGTTTTCTGAACCAGCAACGTGGATATTATATCAGTGGGGCTCCAAATGAGAAGTATAGCTTGCAGTTTGTGGAGAAATGAGAAGTAGTTGGAGATGAAGACGTTGTAAGGAATTTATAGTTGAGTTGCTGAGTAGAATTTTCTTAATGAAGTTTAAATCTGATACACTACAGGCCAAGTAAATAGAAACTTCGTTATAATTCTTTGTAAAAACCATTTTCAGAAATAGCTAAAAGTTTTAATTGAATTAATTCTTTTAAAACATTAAGGATACACAGAACATAAGTAGAGAAAAATCAAAACTGTAGATCAATGTAATTATAGATTGCAAAAGATTAAACAGTATTGATAAACAACCTAAAAGTGAAAATCAATATTGATCAAAGAAATTTGATTAATAGATAAAAGAGTATGCAAGAGAATAACATAACTGTATTACTGAAAGTTTGCAAGAAATTACAAGCCCTTCATTAACCAGAGTATTCCCAGTCTCTTCTGCTGATTTTCTCCTCCAAATTCTATCATCCCTAGCCTACGAGAGAACCACCCTTTAAATAATAATTACAATTTTGTTACAAAGGATAAATTCCCAAAAAAAACAGGGATTTCAAAAATCAAACTAGGCTAATGGCCAAGAAAATCTTGCCACATGGCTGCAATTTCTAACAATTCATCTATATTTGGATAATTGACCGACTCAAGCCCTAGCTGGGCATCACACGTAAAAGTTTCCAGCTCATTTTTAGCCAAATTATGCCAAATATCAATAAAAATATGGATCATTCCCTCAATGGAAACAGGTTGCCTAATTAACTGATCAACATCATCAATCTTGATATGCTTGAGGTGCTGGATCTTCCCTTTAGCTTCCTCAAATCGACGTTCAACCTGTTCTAGCATCAACTTCGATGGACATGTGCTTTCAATGAGGTCCATGGTAGGGAATTGCAACTTCTCCATGATGCTATCCACAGTGTCCCATCTCCTTCCGCAAACACCTTGTGCTTTCTGGATAGTATCTCCAACCATATTATTTAGATCATGCCAAGCACGCAACGCAGTTCTGATTTTCTTTAGTTGGAAACTAGTGAGAGTAGGAATATTCTCAGGTCTCTCCTTAATGTACCTCTACCATCGCACAATATCTTCATTGGCCTTAAAGGCCTACTGTCTTTTAGCTACCTGCCGATCAAGAGTAACAAACATCTTCCCCAAAACAATGTGATTCTCCTAAATATCATTCAAGGTGTGAAACAATTCAGCTAGCATCTTATAGTGTTCATCATTGACCTGAATGGCCAAATCCTTAAACTCCAGCTGGGAAAACCAAGAGAATGCAGAGGAGGATGCACTTGTAGTTGCATCCTCATTTTGTTTTTCTAGCATAGCTATCCTTTGTGTATTGGCATCATTTACAACTTCTACATCATGTAATTTAACCTGGAGAGAGGTATTTTTCAACTACAGATCTTCAAACATATCTTCAAATACCTTCCTAATATCAGTAACATAAGATTCATGTTCCTCATTGGTTTTGGTCAATTTCTCTTCAAGCTTCTTTATCTCTTCTTTCTTTAAATCAATCTCCCTATTTAGTGTTGTCACTGAATCATAGTTTGCACCTGCAAATGCACCCATGGCTGCAGCAGCATCCAATGCTTCTCGTTGTATGCCATCAGACTGCTTGGTCCAAATTATTTGATTAGGAGTAGGTGCCTCCAATCCACCTTGATCCCTGCTTCTCTTCTTACCTTTTCTTACCACTTCCTTGGAAGCTATGGTGTAGAAGCAATCCCCAAGAGGGACTACAATGTCTTCTTCAAACTCAACTACCATTTTAGTAAATGATGAAGTCACATTTACTGTTGAAATCAATGAAGATGTCTAAGTAGTAGTAGGAGCAGGTATAGACATAGTTATTTGGAAAGTAGTTGGGGTGGAAGGGATATTTTGAATAACTGCTAGTACAGAAGTTGGGGAAGGAATTGAAGTGAAGGCTTCAGAAAGTGGAACTTGGATATCATTAGCTGGTAATGAAGAAGGAGGATCTGGAGTCTTCTCATCAGCAGCTAGTGGTGATAAAATGAATGGAGATGATTGCAGAGGGACAGTTGAAGACTGGATCTCTGCAATAGTAGATGGAAAAATAGGAAGTGGAAACGAGCTGGTTGGGAATGGAGCAATGCTGGTAGTTAGAGTATGGAAAAGTTGGGATATGGGGAATGGAGGTGTTACCCTAGATGACAAAGTTGAAAGAATTTGAATAGATGAAAGTAGAAGTGCTGAGGTTGTGGTGTCAGCAACAGGGGTAGTTTCAAGAAACTGATGGTCTGGGAAAGAATCATCCACTTTGATAGCATTCAATAAATCTGTAATTGGTTGTGAAGTTTCAGTTACTTCCTTAATCACAGGAACATAAGAATATACCTCATCTTCAACATCACTGTCAATAATATTTAAGATAGGGATTTGAGATGTAGAAGTCTGAGTTTTATGCCTTTGGATGGCTTGGTAATAGCCATCACTTGATCATCACAAGTCTGAGTAACTGCAACAGTCACTTGAATATCAGCAGTAAACTTAGCAACTGCAACTACTTGAGTGTGTAGCATCGAAGTATTTTGAGCTAACTTCTTCTTTGATTGCTGTGATGCTTGCATCAATACCTTCATTTTTTTAGCAGTCTTTACCTCTGGAACATCTTCCATGAGACCTTTTCCTTTATCCCCTTCATTGCAGGCCAGCATTAGTGGAGCAACTGCTTTATGAGCTTCTTTCTCCTCTCTATCCTTTCTTGCTTGCTCAATGAGCTTTAGTTCCATTGCTCTGTAGCTCAAAAGCTTAGTATTAAGCTCTTGCTGATACTACATGATATGGTTTTGTTCATCTTTACTCTTAGCCCTTTTCAAGACTTGAGAAAAGGTATTTACTCCCCGATAGATGGAGTCATCGGGAACTTCTTCATGAACATATCCACCCTTCACATGGTTTTGCTTGAAATGGGCATCCAGAAAACCTTTAGGATCATGTCTTCTTTTGGCAGCATAACCCATTTTTAAAGCAACAATTTTGTCACCCAACACTATATCCAAATTTCAAGTTGGGATGGCCAATGGCCCAAGGTTCAAGGGGAACTTAGGCCATGCCTTCCTCTTAGGACCAGATAGCTTTAAATACACACCATCGGTAACAATTTTATAGGAAACCTCTTCAATGACCAATCTGTCAGGAACTATCCTGGGTAGCAAATGTACAATACTGTTTCCCCAAACTCTGACATATGAGAAGGATTCACACACATACCAATCACCAATTGTGGCAATGAAGGTTCTGGCATCAACTGAGAAAGCAGGAGCCCGCTCTCTGAATATTTTGAAGTAAGTACTTCTAAGGAAGTGATCACAAATGTCATATATCAAAGGCATATAATTGTTCTCCCATAATGCTAAATGATAAATATGGACATGAGGAGCTGATGGAGTCCAATTCCATCCCATGTTGGGATATTGGAATTCTGCACAAAATATATCAATGACAAAAGCTGAGAAGAAGAAATGTGGCTTCCTCACAGCCGGTGCCTTCTGATATGCTTGAATGGTTCTTTTAAGTTCAAAAGACAAGATTGACGCCCAAGGGAACGACTCACCAGTCGTTAGAACATGATGGGATACAGGAGCCCAATCATATTTAAATACAAAACAGTTTGGGAGACCATACAATCTACATAGCATGGCATCCAATAGGGAATAAGGTTATCTAAACCAGGAAATCGGGTACAAGTTATCATCCCTAGGGATGAAACCGTTAGGTTTATCCATCCATGACTTCAACATTTCGTTAAAATTGTACCTGGTCTTAGAGGATTCTATGAATTCAGCATCAAGGCGTTGTAGAGACTGTTTAAGAGCATAAGCTCTGATGAAAACCTCAGGGCAGAAGGTAGCCAATTGTGACCCCGCACTGTCATTAACTGACCGGTCTTTAGGGTTAGCATGGTCCACAATCCATTTAACTGCATCAGTATAAGGCAAGATAGCGGGTCTGGCAGCAATGGCATGAAGCTGGGAATCCCTAATTTTCTCACACGTCAGCTGGTCATTCTGAATGTCTGATAGGTCATCATTATCAAAAATTGAGTAGATTTTGGACCAGTCTATCTGATAGGTTTCAGATATTTTATCACTAGTGTCCGAGAAAATACCAAAATTTGGGTCTTTGTTCAGTAAATCATTCTGAGTTTTATAACGTGTATTGCGCGACATGTTTGAAACTGGAGGTTTTCTGATAAATGAACGAACAAAAATAAAAAAAAAACAATTCAAATTCTCAAAATAGTAAGTAACTGAATAAGAGGAATGACTAAAACCAGCATGTTTCAGCTGAAAGAAACAGGCAACAGACACCTGGAAAAACCTTTGCAGTAAAATTCAAGCAGTAAGGTAATCTCCAAAATTAAAAATGATAAGGAAAAATAGGGAAATTCACATATTTATTGCTTTTTGATGGGCCAAATCTAGACCGTAGGATGAAAACAAATCAACGGATGAGATTAAAACTTGCGGGATGCGGGGTCAAGTTGTGGGATTTTTATTTTGGAACTATGTACATTGTTCCTGCAATCCACAATCCGCAATTCTGGGTTGCGGGTTGCGGGATTGCAACTTAGAAAACAAACAATCAAAAGGATCCTGTCACGTCCCCATTTTGACCCCCTTTGTATTAAATCGTAAATGATGTAAATATTGATGTTTAATCATGGTGAGGAGCTCAAGGCCAAGGCCCCACCATTGATTTAGCGTTTATGTATAGGCAATTAAAGTAGATGCTTATGACTCTTGTGCTAGATGGGCACAAAGTAAATGAGACATCATGTAAATATGAATTTTAATGAAAAATACCCACAACTAGCTACGCAATGCAACAAAGAGATGGGGGCATGATCTTTACAAGGAATAGGGAGGGAAAATAACCAAACCCTTGAGCCATGGTGTTAAGCCATTTCATTGGGGAAACCCATGAACTCTCAACTACCCATTTGGTCTCATGCACCCAATCATTTAATTCTTCCAATAATTGGTTGAGACAATTAATGCCTTGGGATGGGAGAGGTATGGCTGTCAATTTTCGTGTATGGGCAAGACAACCACCTGGGAAATCGAGCTTTGGTTTGTTGGGCAAGAAAACCCCCACGAAATGGGCCCAAAGCCATTCTTCACCCATGGCATTCATCCTCTCACGCAGTCTGAGCTTGTTGGGGTTTTATCCTTCACGTTTTTTTTACCATTTTCGGCATTATTCCATGTCTGCAAACTCGTTTTTGGTTAGCTCAGTGGCTGGGAGAAGAGAGCCCCTATTTTTGGGGTTATGGAGGCTGTTTCTGCCCACAAAATGCCATGAGCATTTTTTTGAAAACGATTCTACTCTCCTAGGGTTGATTTCCCATTTCCTCCTTCTCATTTTTGGTTTCCCACGTTTTTCTGGAACTGGTAGAAACCCACTGTTGGGAACTTCACTGTATAAGCGTTTTCTCATGCCCAACACTTATGCTTTTGTGTTATATGCATCCATCTCTTAACAGCCTGAGAAACCCAATTGCTGATTGGCTTGGCTGATTCTGGTATACCTTTGGCTATGTGAGAGCCTGTTTTCCCCTTTTCCCTTGTGGAGATCATGCCCAGCTCGGGGGTGGCAGTGGTGCAAAGAGATTGGGGGGGGGCACATTGGCCTACGGTTGGGTGGAACGTTGCAGAAGCGTAGCTGGTTGCTCAGGGACTACTTTCTTATAAGATAAGTATTCTCCTATATATTCTTGCAATTATTTATTTGATGGATATCTGAATGTATGGTGAAGGTGTAAATGATATTACCTCCGCTGTGTTTTAAAAATAATTATGCATCTACATATCTTCATTCTATTATGTGAATGCTTATCCAATAAGTTTATGGGGCTGGATGCCCGGTTTAACCTCACGATCCTCTCCATCTAGCTGGTATGATGGGAGGGGACGTGACAGAATGGTATCAGAGCTGCTGGTTGCAGCATTGGGCCTCTATGGGCCAAATCCAACTACAGTTACAAGGGAAGATCCCTTCCTAATCACCACAGGTACTGGCATTAAGACTAGCTGGCTAAGATTGGATGGTTTGCAGAGGTAAAGTTACCTCCTACTGAACAACATTCATCCCTGAAAGAAAGAAAGATTTCAAATTTTTTCTAAGTGTTTTCAAACATTTTTGTTTAAATCTGTTTCGGGAAGAATTCGGGAAGTTGTCCCGAAATTTGCGGAAGGGTTCCGCGAAGTGGTTCCGAAGTTGCAGAAGACTTAGGCGAGTCGTTCCGAAGTTGCGGAAGACTTCGGCGAGTCATTCCGAAACTGCGGAAGACTTCGCTGAATCATTCTGCAACTGCGGAAGACTTCGGCGAGTCGTTCCGAAGTTGCGGAAGACTTCGGCAAGTCGTTCCGAAACTGCGGAAGACTTCGCCGAATCATTCCGCAACTGCGGAAGACTTCGGCGAGTCGTTCCGAAGTTGCGGAAGACTTCGGCGAGTCGTTCCGAAACTGCGGAAGACTTTGCCGAATCGTTCTGCAACTGCGGAAGACTTCGGCAAGTCGTTCCGAAGTTGCGGAAGACTTCGGCGAGTCGTTCCGAAACTGCGGAAGACTTCGCCGAATCGTTCCGCAACTGCGGAAGACTTCGGCGAGTCGTTCCAAAGTTGCGGAAGACTTCGACGAGTCGTTCCACAATTGCGGAAGCACTCCGCGAACTGTCCCGAAGCGGCGGAAGCCTTCGTCGAACGGCTCCGCAACTGCGGGAGCGTTCGGCAAACCGCCCCGAAAAAAAAAAAAAAGTGACGAAAACTTGATTTTTGGATAGAGGGAGCATCCGTGCTCAGAATGGGATGATTCCTGTGGGGCTCGGAGGCCATTATCGAAGGCCATGAAAGGACTAGTGAAGACCCCGAGCCCAACACACTCCGATTTGATAGAAAATGGATAATAGTGACTTTTGAAGGACGGAGTCCCGAGGCTTCATAGAAGGCCGGTTTGAGCTGAAATTGATCAGGAGCGGCCATGAAGCAAGAAAAATGTTAAGTTTAGAGTCTTGGAGCCAAAATCCAAGGAATGTGAAGTCGGGGTGAGCAAGAAGGCCAAAAAGCACTGTTCCGGGCCACTTTTTCGGGATTTCGAAAAGCTGTTGGACAGTAAAAGTGACCCTAGATGTGGGAATCAAAAATTTTACTGAACTAGACATTTCATATTCTCATTAAGACAGACAGTTTCTGTTAGACGAAGATTTCCCAGAAATGCACTGTTTAGGAGATAGCCATTTTTGGCCAAAAATTTGAAATTTTGGAAAAAATGTGAAAAGTGAGAAGTAGTAAAACCCAGAAATTCATAGAAGATGAATGGTGCATCGAAATTGAAATCCGTGAATTGATAAGTGTTCCTTGTTATATGGAATAACTTCTCCCGATAGAAATGTTTTTGTGATTCCTCATAGATTTTCTTCCACAGGTGGCTAAAGTTGGCATTCTGGACCAAAATGCAACTGTGTAAAATGTGCAGAATTGGAGTGAAAGTTGTCATTTTTGAAGAGATGCAGTTCCCACAACCGATGTCGGAATGGAGCATGAAGACAGGCATTGGAAAGCTTGTCCAACAGGGAACAATGATGCATGACCATAGTTTGAATGAGGTCTACATATATCATAGATATTTAGTGCAGAAGAGTGCCAGCGACTGTTTTGACAAACAAATTTTGTTGTCAATATGGGCAATTTCTACAATTGCATGATATGGAAGAGGAATTCCATGTTACGATGAGGGATCGAAAAGGGAAGAATTTCTTAAACCTCTATTTGTTATCATACTTATAATTATGAAATTATCATATGGCATAAAAACGTTAAAAATGTAAAGGATTACATAGATGTATATGCACTAGATGGCATCTTAACAAACATTGCATAGTGCATATAGAAATGCTTGTGCATAAATGGGATATTGCATATTGGTAGAATAATGAAGTCCGCATATGCAATGAACCACTAATGGAGAATATTGTGGTTGATAATCACTATTGATGTTGGTATTGGTTGTAGGACCAAAGATAACAAAGAGCATGGCTAAGTGTGCCGAGGATGTTGTTGCATGAAGCCAACAACCTTTTGTAGAAAGGATGGTGCAACCAATCTATGATCATAAAGTTGGAAAAAGGACTGAGCAGCCTTAGTAATAGGCCAACTGATCAGGTAACATCAGACGATGTTAATGGTAACCATGCAGGTAATGATTATTGGTTCCAAATTGCATGAATGTTGAAAGGGGATTTGGTAAGATCTCTTCAACTATGTTTGAGCTATGTTGAGTTAGTTTGCATGTGATATTGAATATCGATTAGGACTGTTAACCTACCAAGCTTGGTGAGGTGTGGGTAAGTGAAGGGAATGATCCTTACACCCTATGACTATTTAGAAATCTCAATGCATTCATGTGAATTTATATCATGCCATGTGTATGATTGGTTATGTGCTTAATAACCCAAGAAAGTGAGGACTGGTGGTCCTGATTATGGTAATGCAAGTTATATGAGATAGTCATGTTTCGATCATAATATGCTTGAATGCATAGTACTCATGAAACAATGCAAGGTAGCATTTAGTAGATGTGCATTAAAGAGATTTTATAAATCTTGTGATGCATGGTGTGAATGCATAGGGATGATGCATATGTTATTGCAAAATAAATAATGAATGAAATGATGAATTGATGATAATTCTAGGATCATTTCATGGGCTGTTATGAATGCAGAATAGTAAGTGCATGAAGAGCCCAATCATGACCGATGGGCTGCTAAAATGCTCTGTGGAAGGACAGAGTTGTATGAATGATATGACTGTGAAATTTGATCTAGAGCTTATGAGAAGGAATCTCATGGTTGAGAGCTCTAAGTTCTGTTAGTAAGAACAGTTGTAAATCTCAAATTTGTAAATGTTTCGGATTTGAAATTTTGCTAATAATTACTAATGACTGTTTGGCTTATATGAAAATGTGTCAGGAGGACATGCTGTAAGTGGATGATCATGTATGGCAGCGGGCATAAGACCATAACGGGCAGAGTGATGTCACTTATAGGAGCCAAACAATATGAGGATAGCCTCATTGCTAAGCAAAATCAATTTCTGCAGGAGACAGAATTGTAAAATTCATGTTGAATTTAATTATTAATGTTATTGATTTGTTATGAAACAATCATATTTGAAGCTTATTGCTAAATGTTGCTGACTGTTTGGCTATTCGATAAAGTGTGCTAGGATGACACATTGCAGGAAGACCATGTGTGATGGCCTGCAAAAGCCAAACTAGATGGGAGAGACCCCATGCTTTGGAGATGGGTTTCGGGTGAAACGCCATTGATAATGTCTCAGCCAAACCGCATGTCGGTAAACCATGAAAGTGAAATGGTAAAAGCTATGCCAGAAGGCATGTGAGACACATCTGCAAAATGAATGAGTATTCTGTGACCCTAAATAAGAACATGCATGTCTAAATTATTAGGGTTAATATGTAAAGCATGCTCTATCATATTTATATCATTGCAGACTACTTGAGTATGATTAGGGCCTACATGGCGCACATTAGAAAGGGGGTGCACACATTTTCTGGTGCTGGGTCATGATAGGGTTTTCCATATTGACTACACCCTAAGGGAATGGACGCATTCCTGGTGTTTCAATACTTGGTAGTGAATGATATGGAATGTGGTTAAGAATTGAACAGCAATACGGATGAGCTTGCTTATCCTTCTTGTGTTGTCAGCCTACACAGATGCAGATTGATATTGCATCTTAAAGGGAAAAGTGAAGAAGGGTGCTCAAGAGGACTGTATGGGCAGTGGTAACATTTCTACGCTCACACTAAAGGACACTAGAAGGGATGGATAGGCCCAAGGAGTTGTGTTGCATAAAAGGGGTATCATCCTTGTGTAGTGTGAGTGGGTATTGTGGGGCCATGGTAGCCTGCAGCCAAGTGAGTCACCTATGGAGTTTCTGGAGGGAACCACTGGTTGCATAAGAGAAGGAGCCACGTAATCATATTATGTTGTTCATATTGCCTGATAAACCCAGTCGATGTACTGGCTTGGCAATGGTTGTTGTATGCCTGATAAACCCAGTCGGCGTACTGGCTTGGCATTGGTTATTTGGGAGTTGTAGCGAAAGGTTGCTGGATGCCTGATAAACCCAGTCGGTGTACTGGCTTGGCATGTTGTTAAATTAATGCCTGACAAACCTAGTCGGTGTACTAGCTTGGAATTGGTTATGGAGGTATTGGTTATTTGGGTGTTATTTCCTGACAAACCCAGTCGGAGAACTGGCTTGGAAATGATTGTCATATGCTTGATAAACCCAGTCGGCATACTGGCTTAGCATACTGATTTTTGGGATGCCCGATAAACCCAGTCGGCGCACTGGCTTGGCATTGCCTATTCGGATGATGTTGTGGAGCAGCATGTGTGCTGGCCAAGCATCCACCCCACAGGTGATCCAAGGCTTGTAAAGCAGAGAAGGAAACTTGTGGAGTAGCGAGGAAAATGCACAATACAGATAAGTATTCATTTTCATTTAATTCTTGTTTGGAATAATGAATATTTCAGGTACAAGTTTTATTGCAACCAAGCTAATACACTGTTGTTTCT
Organism: Larix kaempferi; assembly: GCA_027924585.1. Lineage (NCBI taxonomy): Eukaryota > Viridiplantae > Streptophyta > Pinopsida > Pinales > Pinaceae > Larix > Larix kaempferi. Next base: position 1,236,735 of record BSBM01000319.1, on the reverse strand, counting down.
TTGTTGGAAACCTTGGCCATTATAGGAAACAAGGACCCTGAAAGAGCTATGAATGCTTGGTAAAGCCAGAGAGTAACTGGTTGGAACTATAAAATTCTTGGTAAAGCCAGAGAGTAACTGGTTGGGCGCTATAAAATTCTTGGTAAATTCAGAGAGTAGTTGGAGGGAACATTAACCACTTGATGTTGGGGAGCAGCCGGCATGCTGGCCAAACATTCCCTTAAACAATTGATAAAACCAGTCAGCGTACTGGCCTGGCATTGCCTGATCGAATGGTTGTGGAGTAGCCTGCGTGCTGGCCCAACCTTCATTGTTGTATCCACGGGGAAATCCAATGCTTGGAAAGCGAAGAAGGATCCTATGGGATAAAGTGAAGACATCCAATAAAGATAAGGATTTGGTTATCTTGCAACTCTTGCTTATGAATATACATGTGTATATGATTTAATTATGATTTCTTAAATTTACATTTGGAGATAAACACTATGAAAATACACTAAACCTGTGAATTGACTCAATGTTTGAGTGTAGGTATTGCTGGAAGCAAGGACTATGAAAGCATCTGGAGGATGCATGAGGACACATGACTGTCCTAAAGAGCTCAGTAGGAGCAGTAATGAAAGATGGTGCTAGTGGAACTGTGTGGGTCCTAGCAGCCAAAGGTTCTATAAGCAACAATGGGGAAGGGTGCCCTAACTGAAAATCCATATGCAGAACTTAGACACTAAGTGTCATAGCCAAGAAAGGAAAGTCAAAGCATTCACATTGAAGTGAAAGATACTAAGGAGCATGAAACCACAGCGGTGGTGTAGCTCCATAATAGAACAAGACTAAGAGGGAGAAACCCCTACTCTTCTCCTTCCTTTTGATTGATGCATTTATAAAACAAAAGATTGTTGAGTACATATCAGGGCTGAAAATAGATTGTGTTTAATTGCTTGAGATGAATTGTGAATGCTGAAATAGTAAATTTTCCTGTGAAAGGATGAACATGAATGAGTTCAGGTGTATGTTGGGAAAGCATGAAAGTATGGAAGTCCCATGAATAAAGCATGGACGTTCCATGTCAATTAGGCGAATAATTGACTAATTTTAACATTGTGTTATGCTTGTCCTAACAGGAATTGCCATGATAAGTCTCACAGGAGAGACATTGAAAGCCATTGTTGCAGCTGTTACTAGCCAAATGATTGCTAGTGAGAAAAGCAAGAGCCAGTTGTGCACATTGATCCTGGTAGCAAGCCAAAAGCTATTCGTTTTGGCTGGAAATCTTCCTCAGATAGTTGCTGGGACAACAAGAAGGATGGCATCCATGAAATTCTAGACTCGTGGATCAGCTAGAAGGTGAATAAAGGAAAGGGATTGCTCTGGAGCAATGCCCACCTGAAGAGTAGGAAGACCAAAGCTAGCAGGAGAAGCCTGGGGAAGCTAGAGGACTTGATCCAGAAAGTTCAAGTAAAGAGATGAAACGCAGGACAGACCTGCCACCAGTTGAGAATTTTGGACATATGTAGAGTGGGTATTTATTTCCGAAGTGTTGGAACACCGAGGACGGTGTGTTCCAAGGGGAGGGGAATGTCACGTCCCCATTTTGACCCCCTTTGTATTAAATCGTAAATGATGTAAATATTGATGTTTAATCATGGTGAGGAGCTCAAGGCCAAGGCCCCACCATTGATTTAGCGTTTATGTATTGGCAATTAAAGTAGATGCTTATGACTCTTGTGCTAGATGGGCACAAAATAAATGAGACATCATGTAAATACGAATTTTAATGAAAAATACCCACAACTAGCTATGCAATGCAACAAAGAGATGGGGGCATGATCTTTACAAGGAATAGGGAGGGAAAATAACCAAACCCTTGAGCCATGGTGTTAAGCCATTTCATTGGGGAAATCCATGAACTCTCAACTACCCATTTGGTCTCATGCACCCAATCATTTAATTCTTCCAATAATTGGTTGAGACAATTAATACCTTGGGATGGGAGAGGTATGGCTGTCAATTTTCGTGTATGGGCAAGACAGCCACCTGGGAAACCGAGCTTTGGTTTGCTGGGCAAGAAAACCCCCACGAAATGGGCCCAAAGCCATTCTTCACCCATGGCATTCATCCTCTCACGCAGTCTGAGCTTGTTGGGGTTTTATCCTTCACATTTTTTTACCATTTTCGGCATTATTCCATGTCTGCAAACTCGTTTTTGGTTAGCTCAGTGGCTGGGAGAAGAGAGCCCCGATTTTTGGGGTTATGGAGGCCGTTTCTGCCCACGAAATGCCATGAGCATTTTTCTGAAAATGATTCTGCTCTCCTGGGGTTGATTTCCCATTTCCTCCTTCTCGTTTTTGGTTGCCCACGTTTTTCTGGAACTGGTAGAAACCCACTATTGGGAACTTCATTGTATAAGCATTTTCTCATGCCCAACACTTATGCTTTTGATGTTATATGCATCCATATCTTAACAGCCTGAGAAACCCAATTGCTGATTGGCTTGGCTGATTCTGGTATACCTTTGGCTATGTGAGAGCCTGTTTTCCCCTTTTTCCTTGTGGAGATCATGCCCAGCTCGGGGGTGGCAGTGGTGCAAAGAGATTGGGGGGGGGGCACACTGGCCTACGGTTGGGTGGAACGTTGTAGAAGCGTAGCTGGTTGCTCAGGGACTACTTTCTTATAAGATAAGTATTCTCCTGTATATTCTTGCAATTATTTATTTGATGGATATCTGAATGTATGGTGAAGGTGTAAATGATATTACCTCCGCTGTGTTTTAAAAATAATTATGCATCTACATATATTCATTCTATTATGTGAATGCTTATCCAATAAGTTTATGGGGCTGGATGCCCGGTTTAACCTCACGATCCTCTCCATCTAGCTGGTATGATGGGAGGGGACGTGATAGATCCCGCAATCCACAAATGCAGATTGCAGGTTGCGAGAACAAAAAGTTCAAAAGCTATTTGCAAAGTCTCCCCACAATAAGAAATTTGCGTGTTGCGGGATGACAACACTTCCAAAAATAAATGACAAGCTTGAGGGATGAAAACGACTTGGTGGAAAAAATCAAAGCTCTCGCAACTTCATTAAAACAGTAAAAAAAACTAGAAATTTTCAAAGGAAAAATTCTAATCAAATCCAAACAATGCAAAGGCATAAAATCATAATAGGCATAAGGATGAAACCCCCATAATGATAAAGTAATTTAAACCATTAACTTTGCATTAAAAATATTGGGGCTCTTGTGTTCCATTAGAACATGGGATATGTTGTTCCTATAACACAGCCTAAATGCAATTTTAAAAAATGGTAGAGGGGAAAACGGACAAGCTAAACTTCATTTAAATCACCCTATGTAATCTCATCCGCAGGATCAAGACAAATCGATGGTTAAAACTTAAACATGCAGGAAGGAAAAGAAGGGTTGCAGAGTTTTATTTCATAAATATATACATTCTTTCCAGAATCCGCAATCCACAATTGCAGGTTGCGTGTTGAGGAAACGCAAAGTGCAAAACTATTTTGAGACTCTTTCCGCAATCCACAATTGCGGGTTGCGGATTACGGAAACTCCTAGCACAAAAATATTTTAAGACTCTTCCCGCAATCCGCAATTGTGGGTTGTGGGTTGCAGATGTAAAAGACCACAATTATTGAAGATGGATCGGCCGCCCCTTCTTTTCGTAGTTAATTGTGAAAAACTTTATCCAACAATTCAGCTATATCCATAATGGGGAACACAAGAAGGATCAACCGACCCTTCTTAAAGTGTCGAACTATTATGAAAATATTATGGGGAACAAGAAGGGTCGGCCAACCCTTCAATTATGAGGGAATTGTACAAAAAGAATACTGTTTGTCTTGACTTATGTTTTCCGACAAGAAGGATCGGCCGCCACTTCTTTTCGTAGTGAATTGTCAAAACCTTTATCCATCAATATAGCTATAGCCATAATGGAGAACATAAGAAGGATCGACTGACCCTTATTGCAGTGTCGAACTAGTCTAAAAAGAATATTGGGAATTGTAAAAATAGAACACCTTGGAGAAAGAACGGTCGTTCTTTCTCTGAGAATTTTTCTACTTGCCAACAAAATCTTTAAAGCAAAACATCTATAATTTTTTTTGTTATAATGTTACTATCTAGTATCCTAAGGTGACAAGTGGAACGATCATATTGTGACACGTGGCATATTTGATTTGGCACATTGAGTATAGCGAGGTTACTAATGTGGGTTTAACCACAACACAACCAGGAAATGAAGTTTCACTGATAGTAGTTTTAAGGATCATTAGGCACATGCAAGATTACCCTATTACTAACTGGAATGCTAATTGAAAAATTAACATGAATTTATTAATTTAATATGTTAATCATTTTCAGAAATAGATAAATGTTTTAATTAAATAAATTCACTTAAAACATAAAAGACACACAGATCATGAGTAAAGACAAATCCAAACTACAGTAGATCAATGTATGGATTATTGATTGCAAAAATTAAACAGTGTACATAAATAATCTGAAGTGAAAATCAACATTCATCAAATAAATTTGATCAATTAACAAAAGAGGAATGAAAAGAAGGACTAACTGTATTATTTCAAAGTTGCAAAAAATTACAATCTCTACATCAATCAGAGTTTCTCCGGTCTTCTTTTGCTGATTTTATCCCCCCTACCCTTTAAATAATAATTGCAAAAATAGTTACAAAAGATAGACTTCCCATAAAATAAGGATTACAAATCGAAACTAAAAGGCATCCTCAGGAGCGACTAATACCGACAATATTTTCACAAAATTCCCAAAATATTTTCATCACATGGTTTCTAGGAAGTAACTTGTAACAAACTGTGGAACATACCACCAATCGACTAGCTATCTGTGACAGAAGTTAAAAGATGCTTCTTAGAATATTCATGATGATTGACAACATTGTCCTCAAAAACCAAAAAATCGGCAACTTGTCCTTCCTTTAGGGGAATTGGTGGAGTCACAGGCACTTGATTAATTATAAAATCCTGGATGACTGTATTATCTCGATCAACATGTTTCTCAATTATCTTCCTTCTGTTACTCCGAGTGAGTTGTATATACATGGATTGAATCTCAGAGTCTTCTTTTTCACTACCAGTGCTGTCATCCAAAACATCGGCTTTAAAAGGTGGTGACAGAGGTTCATGATATTGAAGAGGCTGAAGTTCTTTCTCACCACAAAATCTGACTGAAGAAATTTTGTGACTTTTCTGCATATTGTTCACAAGAAATCTCTGGAAATCGAATAAGAAGACTTTTTCTATGAAATATGATGACTAACAAATTGACCATATTGGTCTTAAATGGGTTTAAGAAGAGCAATAAAGATCCCATAATGATTAACTATAATGAATTTCCATGATTAAAACCTTTCGGTTTGAGAAATGCAATTATCACATATGTAACGAAATAACATATAGCATGTGCCAACCAAATTTGGATTAAGATGGAGTACACTTTTAATTATATCAACTTACTATGATTTGATGTCAAATCTAAACAACTTATCATTATGGATTAGTCGAATCAATGACTATGCTTTCAAATTTGGCCGAACAAGGTGAAAATCGTTGTTAGGAGCCTAATTGCAATTTTAAAAAATGGTAGAGGAGAAAAAAGACAAGCTAAACTTCATTTAATTCACCCAGTGTAATCTCATCCGCATGATCAAGACAAATCAGCGGTTAAAACTTAAACATGCGGGAAGGAAAAGAAGGGTTGCGGGGTTTTATTTCATAAATATATAAATACCTGGCAATTGAAAAACTAGATTTATAGTTTGAATAATATAAACACCCGGCAATTGAAAAACTAGATTTATAGTTTGAATAATATAAACACCCGGCAATTGAAAAACTAGATTTATGGTTACATATTTATGGTTTGAATAATATACATACCTGGGAATTGAAATGTTCTGTTACAGATTAAATTAGATAAAAATATAAATACCTGGCAATTGAAATGTTCTATTACAGATTTATTATTAAGACATAAAAATCAATAGAAGTTAATATTCCTGGCAATTGAATTTACTTCAATCTTTCAACTTTTACAGAGCTTGGGCTCTTAATACATTTCACAACTACGATCTTGAGCTCACAAACACAGACTCTTCTACTACAGGATTTATATTAAAAAATTTCTTACTAAGTAGACTACATAAAAATCAGTAGAAGTTATTCTGGGTTAAAACAGTGCAGCTTCGCCGCATTACACATAGATGAAATTTACTTCAATCTTTCACCTTTTACAGAGCTTGGGATCTTAATACATTTTAGTACTACGAGCTTGAGCTCACAAACACAGAATCTTCTACTATAGAGAATTTATAGACTTTATTTTGGCTTCAACTAGAAGCTATACTTTATTTTTTGCTTCCACTAGAAGCTTCAACAAGAAGCTATGAGTCACATTAGTGACAAATCTTGGTCTTGGGGCTTCGACAGTGCTCGAAATGCCCATATATCATGGTGTGGTGAGGATTTGTTAGGGAACTACTGTCGAAATTCTCATATATCACGAAGAGAGCGACCATATGACTCAATTATTTATGATAAAACAACAAAGGAAACGAAACAGAGGTGGTAAAGAAGAGTAGCATGACTTCTTGAAGATTTCATTTTGTTGTGATACCAGGTATCATGCTTTAGTATTTATCACAGTATTGGTGAATTGAATTGGATGTTACAGATGGGGAAGGATAATTATCACAGTATGGTGGGATAGTGGTCATAGATATCATCTGTATCGACTGTAGATTTTGAATTGTTAATTTTTCAGAATTTACTTCAATCTGATCTAGGATCTTAACTGAGAGAACAACATGTACAACAAATCTACAGCATATCAATCATGGACACAATAATGCAAGCACACAAGAGACACAGAGTTTACTTGGGGAAAACCATAAAGGTGAAAAACCCCAATAAATTCCTTAAAGATAAAGAGAGCAATGATACAACCAGAATACAAGAGATAGTCTTCTCCTAGCAGCAGAGCCTCCTCCTCACAAGTGCGCCATTTTCCAAATGAGAGAAGTGTGTGAATGAATGATCAAATAGAGATCTCCTGATCTCTATTTATACTTGTTCTGTCCTTCCCAATAAACTAATGGGGCCTACATGTCTAGCTTAACCCATGGTTAACTTAATCTGGGCCGACCCTACACTTGGTGGTCTAATAACCCTTTGACCCACATGGCCGACCCCCAATAGGGTGGTCTAATAACCTTTCAAGCCACATGACTTATATAGGGCCGACCCCAACAAGGTGGTCTAATAAGCCACCAAGTATAAGTTACGACACTTACAATATAAATGATGACACTTCCATATAGAGGAATAATAACATCTCTATAGGAATAAAAACACTTCCGTATAGAGGAATAATGCCATCTCTATAGGAGTACAAAATACATATATGAAATACATGGGTGAAATACATTTCGAAGTTACATATACATCAACACTCCCTCATAACTAGGAAGGTATTTCTTGACACAGGTCTGCTAGCACAAGTCTTCTTATCTGGATCATCATTAGTGAATCATCATCCTCGAATCATCACCATCGTCACTGCTGCTGCTATCTCAATCAATCTCTGAATCTACTCGTCATAGGAAGTTCTACAGAGCCAGTCCTTTTTCATATTGGATGTAGGCCCACCACCTGCAGGTCTTCATCATCACTGGCCATACTTTGGAATTCTCAAGACTTATTACGTGCGTCACAAAACCTTAAAAGAGTCTCTTGACTAGCAAGAAACCTAAAGAGAATTTGAGGCCTTTTTCATCCTATCCATATCTCCAGGACTTATTACATGTGACCCCACCATAAAACCTCGAAAGAGCATCCCAGGATGTTACGGGTACACAATTCCAACCTAAAGGATCTCCTAGGGCATAAATTACATGTGGTCACCACAAAACCTAGCAAGAGCATATCAGGATGTTACGGGTACACAACTCTGACCTGAAATCTCCAAGGGCAAAAATTACATGTTGTCATGGCAAAACCTTGAAAGAGCATCTCAGGATGTTATGGGTACACAACTCCGACCTGAAATCTCCCAGGGCACAAATTACATGCCATAGGACAAAACCTCGCAAGAGCATCTCAGGATGTTACGGGTACACAACTCCGACCTGAAATCTACCAGGGCACAAATTACATGTCCTCCCAGAGCAATGTCTCGAAAGAGCATCCCAGGCCATTACAGGTACACAACTCTGACCTATTGGATCTCCCAGACATGCTCATCTGCACAACCTGATCCATGACCACAAAGTATCATCCTGATACTCATCATACATCATCCTGATGTACACATGATCATCCTGATCATCATCACTGCAACATCCTGCTGCATGTCATCTGGAGCAACATCTTGAAGCTCGTCATCTATGATCATCCTGATCATACACTGCATCTACCTGTTGCATACCAAGTATCTACTTGATACATATCATCATACATGATCCACCTGATCATACAATGTATCCACCTAATACAAATACAAATACATGATCCACCTGATCATACCTGATACATATCAACATACATGATCTACCTGATCATACAATGTATCTACCTGATCTTACAATGTATCCACCTGATACATATACAGATACATGGTCCAAGCATCCAACATGATGCATATACAAAATACATACAAATGATCCAACTGATCATATCCAGCATCAAACATGATGCGTACATATACATATACATATAAATGATCCAACTGATCATATCCAGCATCCAACATGATGCGTACATATACATATAGAGCAGTAACTAGAGCATCGTCCTAATGCTCATCATCCATGATCCTCCTGATCATCATAGCATTGTCTTCTTTAGATCATCTCATCATCCACGAAGCACAACCCAGATGCACATCATCCAACACTTACACCACCGACATGGGAGACCACATCTACCACCATTTGGGGAAGGCTCCAGCCCTTAATTTTTCACCATGGGAGAACACATCTACCACCATGTGAAAAATGGCTTCAGCCCTTAAATCTACACCATGGGAGAACACATCTACCACCATGTGAGAATGGCTCAGCAATTACATCACGACCATGGGAGAACAGATCAACCATGTTTGAAAAGCTCATGTGCATTTGCATCTTCTGGACTCATCACTTCCCTTTGGAAGGAACCTCGATTTGAAGTGCACCAAGCCTCTCTTTGAAGTACTCAAACTACACTTTGGCCAATGGCTTGGTCAATACATCTACAACCTGCTCATCCATCACAACATACTCTACTTTGGCTGTACTCAGTGCTACGCAGGACTGCTTCCTGCTAAACCAAGAGATCATACCTGATCCCATACTAAAGCAGCACCCATAAGTGCTCTTCCTATCTGCAGCATTGCCTGCCCAATCTAAATCAACGTAACCCTGCAGGTTAAACTTTTGATTCGCATCATACTTGAGCCCATCATCAACCATACCCTTCAGGTACCTCAGAATATGCTTTATAGCAACCAGGTGAACATCTCTCAGATCCATCAGGAACTGGCTCAATGTGTTCACCACAAAGTAAATATCTGGTCTCATGTTCGTCAGGTACATAGAATACCCAATCATCTGATGATACATCGTGACATCAACCAAATCAGATGAAGCATCACACAGAATATTCAGGTTCGATGCCATAGGTGTGGCCATAGCCTTGCAATCCATTATCCCGAACCTATTCAGGATCTCTACTGCATACTTCCCTTGTCCAAGGAAGATTCCATTTGCACTCTGCCACACCTCCATGCCAAAAAACAAATAGTGCATCATCCCCAAGTTCTTCATCTTGAACTTGGCAGCAAGCTTCTACTGCATGTCGGCAATCAATCTATCTTCACCTGTAATAAACAGGTCATCCATATACAAAAGTAGTATCACTAGATTTCCTTCCTCAACCTTGTATTAAAGGTTGGAATTTGCTTTACTTTTGGTAAAGCCCAAACTGGATAGAAAGTTGTCTATCGTACCATACCAAGTTCTGCACATATATGACTCCCTGTCATGTGTCTTAGAACCAAGTGGCTACTCCACATACACTTCTTCTTCAACTACACCATTCAAGAAGGCTGTCTTGAAATCCATCTGGTGTGTCTTCCACTTCATCACTATAGCCGGAGCAAGTACTGATCCAATGGAAGTGTATCTGGCTACAGGAGAAAAAATCTCTATGCTATCACCTGCAGCATGCTTGATCTTGTAGATTCTCTTGGAAGTCACTGCAGACTCCCCTTCAGGTCTTGGGACTGTATCTCAAATATCTTCATGATCGACTGGTACTCCTCGATCATGGCATTCTTCCCAGAACCTGGGAACTTGAATATCTTCAATATTTTTAATAGATAACTTTGTTTCTAAACAAATGTTGTAGTCCTTCTTTTGTAGGTGATGGTATACAATCTTTCCTATACAACAAGTTAAATTGCATGATTAGAAAACATCTTATAGTTTTCAGAACAAACTCTTACACATAAAGAAATATGTCATACAATCATGCAATTATCTTAGCCAATGCTTCAATACAACATTTATCGATATCCTGTAACTTTCTAGATGCCTTCCAATCTCTACCAGAACATTGTTAAGAGTTTGCACTACTCCCAACATGTCAACAAAGAGGCTTCATTCTAGATAAGTAGCAATGGAATGTTGCATAGTGCTATAGGCCACATATCCATCACATGCATATTAGTAGTATATTGTTCATTAATGCAATTATTCTAATATGCATAATACACAACCTAAGTCTAGGAGCATAAGCATATACATCATTGAATAACATTATTTAAACAAACAAATATGTAAGAAATGATTATTCAAATACTTATCTTTGTTTGGTTGTTGGGTTGACTCCCTCTCAGTCTTTGCTTCTTTTCTGCAACTCCATTATGATGTGGATTGTGAGAAGTGGTCAACTCCCTCTGAATATATGCATCCTTGCAGAAACTACTGAAGTGTGCTCCTTGTTGATCTTTGCTTTCTTGCAGGAACAACTGGAGTGTCCTCCCTCTTGATCTTTGCTTCCTGGATTACCTGTCCTTGAACTTATATCCATCCTTAATCACTATGCATGCTTATTAGTATTATCATTGTGTTATCGTTGAGGTATCATACATAATCATACATTCATTAGTATATTCTTAATACTATCAAAACACAATAATCTTAAGCATGTATAGTCATGATCATTTCAAATAGAAATAATAAGCATTAGTATTCAAGGTTTATATAGGACTCTTATGGTTAGTCATATCATAAATTAAAGTAAGAAACATAATATGCCTAAACCCGTGATTACTCAAACCTATACCTTCATGATTCTTCTGGTTAGTCATATCATCAATTATGGTAAGAAACACAATATGCATACAACCATGACTATTCAAACCTATGGCTTCATGAATAATCATTATCAACAACACAACAGTATAAGATCCTAACACAAGGTAGGATTCTAGCTTGATATAGGAAAAACATACCTGGATTAGCATGTTAGCTAGTTATGTCTAACATACCTGCATAATTTCTTCTGGTTCTCTTCAATGACTTGTGCTAGTAACCTGCATGTCTCATAAGTTATCCATTGTAGAACCAAGTTATACATACCTCGTAAGTAGATCTTCTAAGAGATCCATGACAATGGATGAACCTTTGTCTTCATGTCATCATGATCATATGTTCTTGAACTAGAACATGATTTTTCTTTCTTGGTGTACCTTTCATGTTAGCGGACAACATAAACCTCATACAACACCATAATGCATTAGTAAAATCATAAGTGTCAACACCCTAACCAATGAATATCTTATATCATGCATTCATAATTTTATTAAGGTGATACGACAAGTCTAAATTTAAACAAGATTGTACTAACCGTAATAATATGAAGACAAACATACCATAGACTTAATCATGAGCAAATCTTAAAACATACCTGGATAAGTCATACCTGTCGAGATTGCTTGTAATCTTCTTTTTCTGGCCCGTGAAATCCAGGCACGAGGGAAAACTATCAAATACATTAAAGATATCATCGAGGGAATGAAAGTGACTTAGCAGAACGAAATGGAGAGTACGTGCACTCTGGAGACCTTAGTGGAAGCGCTCAACATCCATGACCCGCAGGAGGCCCAGATCTGGGCGTCGAGAACCATGCGTTGATCAGGCTGTCTTTTTCTCTCTTTGCCCTTTGTCTACGGTTATATTTTGATGGTAGTACTAGTTGTTGGTTTTCTTCCTGTTCGACCTGTTGTTCTCGATTAAGCCAACAGCTTCTTCCCTTGCTTTGTTGCTAAGCTATTTTTTGTCCCTTGGAAGGTGGTTTATTGTCCAAGAGGTTTTGTGTTCTCAGTTTTCCTCTATGAAGCAGTCATGCTATCTGGTGCAGTTCTTAAGATGATCTGTGTCATGCTATCTGGTTAAGTTGTTAAGTTGATATGTGGGTGCCCGATTTTCCCAACTCGGGAAGGACTCGAGTGAGATTTTAGCTCACTCTGTTTGTAACTCTGTACCTTTTTTGTACCTTTTTATACCATATTTATAGAATTTCCGGCTCTGCTTACTTACAAAAAAAAAGAACGGTCGGTCAACCCTTCAATTTTGAGGGAATTATAAAAATAGAACAATTTGGAAGTTATAACATATACAAATAGTTTGTCCCAACTTTTGTTTTCCGACAAGAAGGATCGGCTGCGCCTTCTTTTTGTAGTTAACTGTGAAAATATTTATTCAACAATTCAACTATATCCATAATGGAGAACACAAGAAGGATCGACCGACCCTTCTTGCAATGTCGAAATATTATGAAAAGAATATTGGTAATGAGAAGGGTTGACTGACCCTTCTTGCAGTGTCAAACTATTATAAAAATAATATGGGGAATAAGAAGGGTCGGCCGGCCCTTCAATTACGAGGGAATTGTAAAAATAGAACACCTTGGAAGTTATATCATAAAAAATGGTTTGTCCCTAATTCCGTTTTACGACAAGAAGGATCTGCTGCCCCTTATTTTCATAGTTAAATGTAAAACATTTATCCATCAATTCAGATATAGCCTTAATGGATAATACAAGAAGGACCGACCGACCCTTCTTACAATGTCGAACTATTATGAAAAGAATATTGGAAATAAGAAGGGTCGGCCAAACCTTCATTTAGGAGGGAATTGTAACAATAGAACACCTTGGAGAAAGAGCGACCGCTCTTTCTCTGAGAATATTTTCACTTTCCAGCAAAGTCTTTAAAGAAAAACGTCTATAAATTTTGTTGTTAAAATGTTGATATCTAATATCCTAGAGTGACATTTGGAATGATCATATTGTGACACGTCGCATATTTGATTTGGCACATTGAGTATTAATAGGGAGGTTACTCTTTTTTATTTGATCAATTAACAAAAGAGGAGGACAATCTCTACATCAATCAGAGTGTCTCCCGTCTTCTTTTGCATAGCTTTCTCTTGTCGCCTTCCGATGCAAAATACGACAGATGGAATCCATCTCTCTATGCAGGCGAGTTTTCTATATTATTTATCCTTTTCTATCACTACTGCATCTTCTGCGGCGTGGAAGCCTCCCTAGGCGTCTATTTTCCTGTTCCATTATGGGGTGTGGATCGCCGATGCTTTCTAAATCTATGATCCCTGGTGGCCTTGAATCCCACCACATGTCACCTTTTCTACCAGTTAAAACCATGGGAAGTCGCCCACCGTTGATCTGGATCTTGCATGAATCTTGGCCGTCAAATGGTGCGACTTTTACTAACTTCGCAGATTTGGCTTGCGTTGATGTTTGATGCAAGTTAGATCCATGAACAAAACCTCAGCCATAGATCTCAGCCTCGTCAGATCTGCGCCATCCAAACCTACGGACCTCTACCAAAAGTTCGCAGATCCAAAAATTTGTTTCCTCCGCGCATGTCGTATTGGAGAAGTAACTCTCGATCATCGATCTACTCCATTGGCCATTGATATTCTCCTTAAGATGCTTGTGGGTTAAATCTCACACCTCCGTCTAAAACACCTCACCCAGATGATTCTATTTTGCTCAAGCTACGGAGGCTTTCTCCATTCTTTTTTAAAAATTGAACCTCCATTCTATTTCTCTCAGACCACAAAGCTAGTGCTAACACCGACAAACTAAATGGGAAAGATAATCACCCAGTGTAATCTCATCCGTAGGATCAAAACAAATCGACGGTTAAAATGTAAACATGCGGGAAGCAAAAGAAGGGTTGCGGATGCAGAAGACCACAATTATTGAAGAATATTTTTCCATCCGCAAACCTTTCTAAAATGAAAAATCAAGTTCTGAAAGTGGCAATATTGGCTTTGAAAAGTGTGTTTTTCTATTCGAATAATGTGTTTCTTAACTATTTATGAACCTTAAATGCATGAATTTCAAATAAAAAAATGCAAATTTTGATTTAAAAAGTGTGAATTTCAAATCAAAAAATGCAAATTGTGATTTGAAAAGTGTGAATTTCAAATGAAAAAATGAAAATTTTGATTTGAAATGTGTGAATTTCAAATCAATAAAAGAAATTTTTTATTTGAAAAGTGCAATTTTCATTTTTAAATGTTCAAAATTTTAAAGTGAAAAGTCAAATGTTTAAAATATTCACGCATCGTGCGAATAACCAGTCAATCGACTAAGTTATAACATATAAAAATCGTTTTCCCGGATTTCTGATTTCCGACAAGAAGGATCAGCCGCCCCTTCTTTTCATAGTTAACTGTGAAAACATTTATCCAGCTATTCATCTATGTCCATATTGGAGAACACAAGAAAGATCAACCGACCCTTCTTGCAGTGTCGAACTATTATTAAAATAATATTTGGAATAAGAAGGGTCGGTCAACCCTTCAATTTTGAGGAAATTGTAAAAATAGAACACCTTGGAAGTTATAACATATAAAAATAGTTTGTCCCGCCTTCCGTTTTCCGACAAGAAGGATCGAATGCCCCTTCTTTTCGTAGTTAATTGTAAAAACCTTTATCTAACAATTCATCTATATCCATAATGGAGAACACAAGAAGGATCGACTGACCCTTCTTGCAGTGTCGAAATATTATGAAAAGAATATTGGCAATAACAAGGGTCAACCAATCCTTCTTGCAGGCTTGAACTATTATGAAAATAATATTGGAAATAAGAAGGGGCAACTATTATAGGTCAAAGTTGCACCTCTCCGTCCGTGATCACCTTGAGCTACTGATCACACAAAAGGACAACTTGGATGGAGGAGCATGTTGACCTTGGATGATACTTTGACTCACTCCATTTCTTGACATTACTGAAAAACCCCAAAAAATATCATTTTGAGATATGAGCGCTACTCTACTCAAAGAGACTAGCGCCCATACGCTACTCCAGTGTATCATAGTAGCGCCCATATCCAAGTATACGCTACTCCTTCTCAGCATAGTAGCGCTCACCATTTAAAATCGAATGAGAGCTAGTTGATAAGCACTAAGGTAGTGCCCTATACGCTACTCCACTGAATAAGAGTCGCATACACCTTAAAAGATGATTAAAAAATAAATTAATTTCTTGAGGAGGATTAGTTGCTGGTAGTTTTCTAACTCGCAACTTCCTCCATAACTATACATCGACCTGAACTAGTTCTCCAATCTTATAAATACAAAGAAGATTAAAGGAGAAGGGTTAGAACCTAGATAGTGAGATGAATTAATGGAGAAAATTTGAGACATAGAGAGAAGCTTGCATTGGAGGAGTTGATGTTGAAGACATCCAGGCCAGAGAAGAGCAAGAGCCCAGAATCAAGTTGCAGGAGCCTGTTTCATGATCAGGTATACTTGTACATCATTCTACTTTTGACAAATAAAGGTTGAAGTGTCTTTCTTGTTCCAACTTAAATGTGTTATGAAATGGCATTTTAATTTGGATCTGTTTTGGTCAATGCTGAATGTTAAACATTGTTTTTGTTTCTTTCAAGCTTTATATATTGCCCAAAATGCTTTGAGAAAGGTATTGTTATTGCAGGTTTACTGAAAGGAAGATGGATTTGAAGGTTGAGCACAAGATCAAGTTAAGGATAGGATCAAACTTCAATTTAAAGGTGTGTTCTCAAGATCCACAACTTGTTTCTTTTTGTAAATATCTCTGTAGTATCATCAATACACTTACCTGTCACCCCAACCAAGTTGATAGCATTAGTTTCCTTGCTATAGGGTAGATTTTCCCGCCAATAGACTGGCGACTCCGCTGGGGAAAGTTGAGTTTTAGCTCTAGGAAACCTTGTTCTTGTTTGTCTTCCCAGATTGTTTTGACTTCTTTGATGTGTTGAGAAACCTTATAGGTATCTCTTGCCTGTTTCTTTTCTGCTTCCATCAGTTTTTGGTACCTTTTAAAGTTAGTTTTTAAGCTTTTGAGATATGAGTGCTACTATGCTATATATACAGTAGCACCCATACACTACTATGCTATATATACAGTAGCACCCATCTCTGAAGGGGCGCGAGTTTTCCTACTGCACAGTGGGGTACACTTTCTGAAGCATTCTATTTTTTGGTTTGCTTGATTTTTAGCCTTTTGGTGGTTTGTTGACTTTGCTGTGGAACCTCTTTGACTGTTGCATGAGGTTTTTAACTATTGTTTAAGTCATAGAACCTTTTCTTGAAGTCTTTTTCCATCTTTTGAATCGCTTGTTGACCTTTGAAAGTTTGGACTGTTTGTGACTTTTTGGAAGACTAGGTTGTGTTTGGTGTTTAGCACTTCCACTTTTTTAGACCCTGACTGCATGTTGCTAGTTTACAAACCTGCATACTCTTGTATCTGCTGTTTGTGGCGATGTTTGTCTTCTCTCTACTCCTCATATCCTTTGTTTTAGGGTTTGGTCCTTTGTAGAGCCTCTAGGGTGTCTTCTATTTTGGTCGAGTTCCATTCTTCCTGGACTTATTGTCTTTTGCTGGTTGCAAGTGCATTTAAACAGCTGTAGGCTATTTCATTTCTCATTTTCTTCGTGTTAGTAGGGCAGCTTGCTTGTCTACTTTTGCTTGGCATAGGGGTCTTGTTAGGGCTAGATACTTTAGGTCAGTCCTTTTGTGTCTTTCTCCTTTGTTTTCTCCCACTTTTTTCTCAAGTTTAGAGGCTTTTTTCTTTGCAAAAAAAACCTGTAGACCAAGTCTTTTTCGAGCTAGGGTTTCGATAGCTATAAGCCTACGAACTTTTTAGCCATACTTACACACGTTGCACATAAAGTTTTATTTTGCTTTCCATTTTATATAGTTTTTTTTCGTTTATAGAAAAAGCAAAAAAAATTGGCATTTTAAGTTTAAATAAAACTTGTTTTTGTTGTTACAAGATAACTTAGGATATTTTGTATAATTTCAAAAAAGAAAACAAAAAACTTTCAGTAGGTTTGCATAGATTTTCAGTTTTGGAAAGAAGTAAATAAAAAAAAAATGAAAAGAGCTTTGTTGTAGAAAGTGTTGATTTTTATGCACTTTTGTTTTCTTGTTATAACCACGCCACACAAAAGCACTACCCTTTTTGAGTAATAACAGCCCTAAAATTTGTTAATAAAATGAACTAGAAACATTTTTTCTTTTTAGGGATACACTACACCAACTAGTTTTGGTTAGGATCTTGAGTTTAAATCACCTTAAACCACTCAAGATCACACATTGCGCAAAAATCGTAGTAAGACTATCACAGGTAAACCCACCTCACTCAAAACTTGCCTGGGATCTATGCAGCAGGTCATTGCAAGATCAAATTGTTGGGAATACCCCTCCTACTTTCTATTCGAGCATATGCTAGGATCGGATTGCGTATTGGGGACTCTTTCGAGTTTCAGGCTTAGCTACCCTGCCCACGCTTTCTGATTCGACTGGTGACTGTTCCCCCAGGATTTTTCGGTGTTGTGGTATCCTTAGTATTTGACTCTAGGCTCATACACAGGTGATAGCAGAGGGTATATCTGTTGTACCTAAGACATACGTGGGAGGAAATCCCTTGTAGGTCTTTGGGAGGGCGGTTGGGTGATTCCAGCGCTTGCACCCTTAGTCATTGTATTGTGGATCCCGGGTAACTGTCTTTCTTCCTTCGTTGATCTGTTCTGGGCCCTCATCATCCCAGACTCTTCTCCGGAAGGCATCTTTGTTTGCCTGGTTTGTATACTTAGGAATTTTTAGTTGGTGTGATGTTTGCCCCCTAGTTGTAGTGGCCACTAGGTTCTAGTCTATTATTTTATATTTATAATCACAGAGAATCAATAACTTCGTAGATCGAGGAGGTTTCAAAACCTTCCACCACTTAGGACAGAACCTATACAGCCAGCTAGATGACAGCAGGTAAACCCTGTTATTTCTTCAGAAATTACTCCTGAAACAGAATTTCCTGAAGAAATTCTTGTAACAGAAAACCTTGAAATTGAGGTTCCTGAAGAACCACTACCAGGTACCAAAGATCAGCAACACTTTAGTACAGTTGAGGTGGAAGATCTTACTTCTGCGGAGTATAGCACTCCTTTCAATCCTCCTTTAACCAATACTAGAATTCCGCTTCTGTCACCTGTTGGTTTCCAGCAGCCCCATTTCAGTGCAGATAATTCCTTACCTGAACATTTGATGTCTAACTTAGGAGGTGAATAGGGAGTTCCCCAAACTCCCACTTTAGGTATGAACACCAACACAGTTAACCCTTCTTTTACTGCTACACCAAGTTAGGCATAAACCTCTGTGTCTACTCCATCTTTCAGTTTCAACACTGGTACATTAGGTATGCCTAGTTCGACAATGATGGCATCTATTCCTACACCTACTGTTTGACCTAGCAATACGACCAACTGTCCAACACCTTCTGCTTCTCAACCGTTATATCAGATACCTAGTACTTGGATCTCCACACCTATTGTAGGACCAAATGCTTCTGCAAACATGCCAGTCATGGGCACCATGACTGCACCGTCCACATCAGCTTCTACTGGTTTCAATACCTTTGTAGGAGCAAACATGAATCAATGTAGCATGCCTGTAGGTAATGTCCCTTTTTCCTTATTCTCAGGGGGAGGGGGTAATATTTTTAACCAGCAATATGGCGGGGCTAATACCCAGCCACAGTGGATGAACCCAGAGAGCACCAATCCACTTTCGTATGGGTGGGGAAATTTTAATAACCCTTTCGTACAACAACAGATGACAGGGGGCAACCCCTACCAACAAATAGCTGGGGACAACCCCTACCAACAAGTAACTGGGGGCAACCCCTATCAACAGATGGTAGGTGGCAACTCCTATCAGCATATGGCCGGGGGAAACCCTTATCACCAGATGGCTGGGGGAAACCCCTACCAACAGTTCATAGGTCAAACGATGGGTGGTTCCCCCTATCAAGTACCATCTTACCGGCCTTGTCTACCATTTCTGGCAACTTTAAATTTGCCAGATCTTTCCAAACTGACAAACAATCCTGTGTGTCATAATGCTACATGGCCATCAGTTCCCACCAAATTACCTTCAGACATTCCAAAGTTCGAAGGCAAAACTGGTGAAGATCCTGGTGACCATGTCACTACGTTCCACTTATGGTGTTCTTCCAATTAATTAAACGAAGATTCCATCAGATTGAGATTGTTCCAAAGGACCTTAATCGGTGCTGCAGCCAAATGGTACATTGAGCTACTTGCAGCAACATTCTCTAGTTTTGGAGATCTCGCCACAGTCTTTTTGAATCACTTCCAGCTTCCTGTTCGGTATGATGCCGGAACAAAACTTTTGTCTACTTTTAGACAAAATAAAGCCACTCACTTATCTAACCACATTCAGGAGTGGCGAAGACGGAAGAGGCTCATTAAGGCCAACATACCTCCAAAGTTCCTTCTTGAGTGATACTTTAAATCACTCCTTCCTTATATTTCTAAGGAAGTAGCTACATCTGGAGTATCCAATGAGGAAGAAGCCATCTTACGGACTCAGCAGTTAGACCTCGTGTATGCACAATCTGGGTTACTATATGAGATCATACTCGATGCACCATGATCGAACACCGATCCGAGTAGACCGAAACCTAGACCACATGCTAACAGCATAGTGGGTTCAGTTGACTCTGCAGCTTTCGAAGCACTGACCAAACAGGTCCATGCCTTAGCTTTCAAACAATCGACTGCAGATATTTCTTCCGTCACAACCTCTCCTTCTACTTCTGAGCCTGTCAACCAGGTCCAGAACAATCAAAAGGGCCCTCGACAGCCCAACAACAAAAAGAAGGGCAAGAAAGGAGAGGGGAACCAACAAAATCCCCAAAAAGACAATGCCGAAGAGGGTAATAAAGAGGAAAATAAGGTTAAGTTCCCTTGTAAACTTTGCAAGCAGAACCACCTTACTCACCAATGCCCTCTACTTGAAGAAGCCCAGAAGCTCTTAAGAGAAAAGAAGCCTGCCATCCTGAAAGATCCATTTGCTAAAGGGCAGGGCTCAAATTCTGGCACCTCCAAAACTGGGGGCACTTCACATGCTACGGTTGATCAAACATTTATAAACATGGTTAATTCGGATGCACTCTTGCAAACGAGAGCCAGGAACTATACCCTGTACGCACAGAAAAAGGATAAGGAGATTCCAAAATCTTCCACTCCACTCCACATACCTATGGACCCAATGCCCAAGATTCCGAAAGGTGTCTTGAAGAGGGCATCGCACAATCCCAACACCCAGGCTGCTTCCAACTACAATGTGGTTGAAGATTTAGCCTAGACCCCTTGTGCCATGTCTACTCTAGAAGTCCTGCAAAGTTGTCCTTTACAATGGAATGCACTTCTGGCAGCTATTGGGAGTATGGAATCCTCTAACATGTCTGCGCGATTTGATATGACTGATGTCAAATACCGGTTGCCCTATCATGTTGCCCTTCAAATTGAGGTCGTTCATGGTCCAATGACCATCAGATGAGCTGTAGTAGATGAAGGCGCGTCGACTTGCGTAATGTCAATTTCCTGTTGGAAAGCTCTAGGTTCTCCCAAGTTAGCCCCTTCCAACACACTGCTTACTGCATTTGATGGCAGAACTTTCCGTCCACATGGATTTTTGCCATCATTTGATGTCACTCTGGCCGGTAAGACAGTTGCTGTTGAAGTAGAAGTTCTGGACGCTCTGCTTGATTACAATATGTTATTAGGCAGGAGTTGGACATATGCCATGCAAGCCATTGCATCGGCATTTTTTTGAGTGGTCATGTTCCCGTTTGAAGGTAAGATCGTTATAGTCGATCAACTTTCTTTCACTCAGAGAAACAACTAGACTTCTTCGGAAACCACAGTTCCTTTGATTGATCAAACCACTTCGGTTGGCGAGAGTTTAGGAGCAGGACTTTACGGGTAACTAATTGGCACTTTTGACCTACCGGCTCCTACCTTTGTTCGTTGGTACTGAGGGATGTTCATCGTCTGAAACTTCCATGGCTAGTTTAACAACTGATTCTGAGTTTCCCTCAACTAATACAAACCCTTCCGTGCCCACCCCTGTTGTAGAAGTTACCCACTTGGATTCTTATCAAACTACAATAGGACATATGTTGACTCCATTGGTGTCTGTCGAGTCAAACATAGATTGTGCCACTACTCAGTCACCGGACCCGATTCCCTCTCTTGACAATTCATATATTACTTTATCTTCTGAAGAGGAAATGTTAAAAGCTATGACCGACCCTGATCTTCCTCGTGAACATATAGATCTTGCGTCTTTCTTGTTTCCTTTTCTTAACTTGTTAGAGAAAGGTGAATTTTGTTCACCACCTGATGAAAATACTGATTTCACTTCTTCACAAGTTGGTATTGTTGAAGCAAATAGATTACATACCTCGCTGGTGAACATTTTCACTGGGGTCAACGGAAACATTTTCTTTGAAACGGGATGTTATCTCGATGAGATCATTCCGTATACCAACCTTTTCCATGATTTCCACAACATCTTTGCCCGGCCTCACGAGGAGGATCCAGGCATTGACCCTACCTGAAGAAGTACTACGCCTAGGCTGAAATACTTTTTCTTGTAACATAGCTGTATATTTTTGTAAAGCTAGTTTTGTTATGCTCGTTAGGTAATCTTATGTGTGTTTCTCGTTTCATGTACCAGATGTCAACCGAACATTTCCTAGGATTTGCTGATGGCGCCAGTCGCCACACCTGTCAGTTGGTTGCAGCAGCTTGGGTCATTTATTCACCCGCTGACCAACTTGTCTCTTCGGGTGGGGGTTTGTTTGGGTCCTACCACGAATAATGTGGCTGAATACAGTGCAGTTATAGAACTTCTCCGAGATGCTCTCAGTCATGGCATTTCATACCTAGAGGTAAGGCTTGACTCATAATTAATTGTATTTTAGTTAACAGGTGTCTATCAGATCAGGGATCTGGGTTTGCTACATCAGTTTCTACGAGTTAGACTATTGGAAAGACAATTTCATTCTATCAGATATGAACACATTCCAAGAAGTTTAAACACTTTAGCTGATTCATTAGAAAACTATGTGTTAGACTGGCATTTGCATCATACATTGTCATAAACAACATTGCACACAGAAAATTAAAACGCATACACATGTAAATAACCGATACTGTATATAGTTGATACCATATCAAAAAATATATGAGTTTTGAGTCACGAGTTTATCAAGTCAAGTCATAAAAGTACAAAATCTGGGCATAGTAGCCTCAAAAATATATACATAGAATGTATTCCTCTCCTATGGAGAAGTAGGGACATCATCATCATCTACCGCATTGCGATAGCATATGACTAGCCTAGCAATCCTCCGCAGTACCCTAAGCCATGCTGGGGGCACCCCAACAACATCTTCCTGCATATCAACAGGTATCTGATCCATCCGACATGCAGGAACTTCGTGAGTCAATCGACTTATTTTTCTCTCCAGGGTTCCCAACATAGCATCTGTTGAAGTAATATCAGCTGGCATCACATAGATGGTAGGATGTCCCTCAGGTCGAACATGCCCCAGATCTGCATATGACACTTGATTAGAACCTCAAAACTCATTCATAAAAATCAAATACTTGAAAAAGTTTGAAAAAATTAAATAAATTCTCAAAATTTAAACATACCAATATCTCCCCAGGCTCCACCTGGAGGAAGCACCAGCTCTGGATCATGACGGAAATCCAATCCAGCATATGGAAACTGCTCGAAAGCGGGTACTTGCCTCTCCCACCACCCCTAGAAATAATCAGTATGATAACAGTAGTGACTTTCCCCACCACCCTGGCGAAGGAATATGTCACCCCAACGGCCTAGTCTGGGCTCACGGGGGTTAACTTGAGGTAGAGGCATCCCCAAACTGACAACAGGCATCCTCTCAAAGAAGAAAGTACACAAAATGCTACCGTACCCAAAATTCTTCATTGTGCCGGATTTGCAACCTGTCAATTGAGATTTCATGTTTTCCAGTAAACTAGTACTCCAATCATAGACATGACCGTGTAAGCATTATACACCAATATGCATAGAATTCCTGGAAGCTAAGTGTTGTGAAGCACTACCGGCTACTCGGTTGATCATGCTCACTATCACTTTCAAAGGGAGACCATCAATAGTTGAAATCAAGACTTGGCTTCCCGATTTCTCAGCTCCGGCAACACAATATGTATTTACATACTCTTGCACAGACCTTACACCCACACGAGAAGACCCTTTCAGATTGATCACATCTCCTCTCCTCGAGAGACCAGTAATAAAATATATGTCATCAACAGTAAGCTCCAGAGTTTGCCCACGGATGACAAAGGTATTAGTATCCACATCCCAATACTGAATAAGTCTTCGAAACAGTTTGTTTAAGGCCCTCATGTTCATGGTTCGACAAAACTTCAACAAACCGCATCTTCGGAGAGCATGGAGGGTAGCCGGATCTTGCATGGCCAACCTATCCATGTCCTCATGCTCCCTCTCCCTCCATTGAAGGACCATCCTGCACAAAAAACCAAAATTTTTTGAGTCTCGGCGCTTGTAGGTAGGTTTGCAAAATTGTACGCTACTGTGTATACTACACAGTCGCGTATGGGCACTACTCTGCTTCAACACAGTAGCGCCCATCGCATTTATACGCTACTGCTGTGGTTACACAGTAGCGCCCACGCAAAAACACTTATGAGCATTGCGTTGCCAGCTATTTTTGCTCAAAAATTGAAAAATAAACCATGAAAATGCAAGCAAGGTGGATTTTAACTTACTTGGTGGAGGAAGATTGACGGTTGGATGCTCAGTTTGATCGCCACGGAGATTTGAAAATTGCCAAAGGTTGCCCCAATCTTTGCCCTACAAAATAAAATTGAAAATTGATTTTTAAAAAATGAAATTATATATAAATTGGATTTTGATTTTTACCCATAATTGTTAATTTTCTATACTTTCAAAATTTTCAAAATTCCCTAATTAATCAATTGAAACACACAATACTTTATAATACTGATCCAAGCGCAATTTTCACTTAATTTTTGTCGGAGTCGTCTCCTAAGTTTAAAATTTCGTGATGATAGACTTTGTCAACTAGCTAAATATTTCAAATTCATATATCATTCGAGATTTTTTCCGCATCGACTAATATTTTGTTGAAGACCTAGTTTTGAGAGAGTATGAAGCTATGATCCTAGAAGCTGACCTTTAAGTCATTTTAAGCTCTTGTTTAGACTATTTAAACCTAAACAAGATTGCCGAGCAAGCTTGTCCTCTTCGAGCTCGTTAAAGTAATCGAAGGCTCATCCACTCAGGTATAGAATTACCCATTTTCCGGGCCTAAGTGGATTAACTACGGAAAAGGTATACTCTAGGTATACTCCTTTATGCGCTAGAAGAGTTCTCCTTTCATTGTTTTATACTTTTTCGGGGGAGGAGACTAAATGTACGAAAAAGGACCTTTTGGAGCCTCTCTTTAGGGTTTTTAGGCTCTCTAAACATGAAAATACCAAGCGAGCATTCACCTACTCGGGCTCGATGTGAAATCCACGAGAGGGTAAGAAGAGGACTGTTTAAGTTTTTCAACTCTATAAATAAGAAAACAGCGCCGAGCATAGGTGAAAAGAGGATTGTTTAAGTTTTTCATACTCTATAAACAGAAAAACACCGGC
Organism: Larix kaempferi; assembly: GCA_027924585.1. Classification (NCBI taxonomy): domain Eukaryota; kingdom Viridiplantae; phylum Streptophyta; class Pinopsida; order Pinales; family Pinaceae; genus Larix; species Larix kaempferi. The sequence goes on along the minus strand of BSBM01000319.1, from coordinate 1,211,571 downwards.
GAGCATTAATCTGCTTGGGATCGATACTAAAATCCACGAGTAGGTATATGGAGTTATTGTTTAAGTTTTTCAGACTCCTTAAAATTGAAAACAGCGACGAGCAAGAACAGATCTCAGCTCGATATTAAAATCCAAAGATCAGTAAATATAGAGTAATCTTCTATCTCTTCTTCGAACTCTATAAATAATGAAGAAGGTCCACGAGTCTTCCTCCCATGGGTTCGTTAAATTTTTTACATGGTTGGATCTATTGAGTTTTCATTCTTTCTTGGACTCATTAAAACAACAAGAAGGGTATTCTTTTATCTAAAAAGAATAAGGAACGGGAAATACATATCGTATCTTCATTGTCAAAGGCAGTTTCAGTCAAGTTCTATCCTTGAACACAGCACCTACTTGAGTCTATCTTGTCGGTTGGGTTTAGTTTTTGACCTCAGGGTGAACCTTTCCTCCGAGTTATTTACTCCCCCGGTTGGTTATTCTTCCAACCATATGGAGGGTCTGCTAATGTCTCTTACATTTCAGACTTATGATTTACCCCATTATGTCAGAAACTGCCTGAGTCACTTTGTGTCGTGCTCAATGTTCAAGGATATACCCTGTGTCGGCCATTCTACAGTTTACCTTGACCTCATGTGTCGGCCTTCCTAGTGTCAGTTTTGTTACATATTATTCCATATCAGCTCTTACCAGTTGAGTGTTCCTCGAGTTGGATGATGGAGGATGCCTTAAGGCCTCCCTTCCAACGGACTTCTTCCCATCAACATCAACTCATTATTCTGGGATTGAAGTTTAGAGTTTCGGTTAGTACCTTGGAGATTGCAGTCACCAGTGGCAATTTTCCTCGCTGTTGAATGATGAGAATACATCAATGTCTCTTCTTCGACAGGATTCCCAAGTGTTCAACTCCAAGTCCATCTATTCACATTTGGCGAATCGTATTTGGTACCTTGAACCCCATCATCATTATTGGTGGACGTCCTCGTGTTTGTTAACGATATACATCAATGACCGGTAATCAAACGATTACCCCCCATGTTCGACTATCAGCTCATCTATTCACATGGTTAGGGTTTGTACCTAGGGTTGTTTTGGGATGAAGACCTTGGGATTTTGGATGACATTACCTCATTTTGTTATCACCCAAGTTGCGCAAGATTGAGCCTCACTTATATTCGGCTCTCCATGAGACATAGATCTAGTTTGTTGTTATGGATATGCTCTCTTAGTTTGACATGGATCCACGCTTGTATTTCAAGTGGCTATGCTTTATATACATCCCCTTGTTATGTATCGGAGATCATGTTGTATCACACTGCACATCTATATGATGTCAACAATGTAATTGCTCGTTGACCTTGATCTTTGTTGCAGGTTTCTTGTGACTTGTTGTATGCGGTTCTTTGCTCCTCCTCTGGATTTGGATTATAATGTATTTCGGCCATCGTTTCCCTCTGACCTCACACATTAGGGGGAATATGTTATAGGTCAAACTTGCACCTCTCCGTCCGTGATCACCTTGAGCTGCTGATCACACAAAAGGACAACTTGGATGGAGGAGCATGTTGACCTTGGATGATACTTTGACTCACTCCATTTCCTGACATTACTGGAAAACCCCAAAAAATATCATTTTGAGATATGAGTTCTACTCTACTCAAAGAGACTAGCGCCCATATGCTACTCCAGTGTATCATAGTAGCGTCCATATCCAAGTATACGCTACTCCTTCTCAGCATAGTAGCGCTCACCATTTAAAATCGAATGAGCGCTAGTTGATAAGCACTAAGGTAGCGCCCTATACACTACTCCACTGAATAAGAGTCGCGTACACCTTAAAAGATGATTAAAAAATAAATTAATTTCTCGAGGAGGATTAGTTGCTGGTAGTTTCTAACTCCCAACTTCCTCCATAACTATACATTGACCTGAACTAGTTCTCCAATCTTATAAATACAAAGAAGATTAAAGGAGAAGGGTTAGAACCTAGATAGTGAGATGAGTTAATGGAGAAACTTTGAGACATAGAGAGAAGCTTGCATTGGAGGATTTGATGCTAAATACATCCAGGCCAGAGAAGAGCAAGAGCCCAGAATCAAGTTGCAGGAGCCTGTTTCATGATCAGGTATACTTGTACATCATTCTACTTTTGACAAATAAAGGTTGAAGTGTCTTTCTTGTTCCAACTTAAATGTGTTATGAAATGGCATTTTAATTTGGATCTGTTTTAGTCAATGCTGAATGTTAAACATTGTTTTTGTTTCTTTCAAGCTTTATATATTGCCCAAAATTCTTTGAGAAAGGTATTGTTATTGCAGGTTTACTGAAAGGAAGGTGGATTTGAAGGTTGAGCACAAGATCAAGTTAAGGCTAGGATCAAACTTCGATTTCAAGGTGTGTTCTCAAGATCCACAACTTGTTTCTTTTTGTAAATATCTCTGTAGTATCATCAATACACTTACCTGTCACCCCAACCAAGTTGATAGCATTAGTTTCCTTGCTATAGGGTAGATTTTCCCGCCAACAGCAGCCGACCCTTCAATTAGGAGGGAATTGTAAAAATAGAACACCTTGGAAGGTATATCATATAAAAATGGTTTTTACTGACTTCCGTTTTAAGACAAGAAGGATCAGCTGCCCCTTCTTTTCATAGTTAATTGTCAAAACCTTTATCGAGCAATTAATCCATAGCCATAATGGAGAACACAAGAAGGATTGACCGACCCTTCTTGTAGTGTCGAACTATTATGAAAAGAATATTGGGAATAAGAAGGGTCGGCCGACCCTTCATTTAGGAAGGAATTGTAACAATAGAACACCTTGGAGAAAGAGCAGAGAAAGAGCGTCCGCTCTTTCTCTGATAATATTTCCACTTGCTAGCAAAGTCTTTAAAGAAAAACGCCTATAAATTTTGTTGTTAAAATGTTGATATCTAGTATCCTAGGGTGACACGTGGAACGATCATATTGTGACACGTGGCATATTTTATTTGGCACTTTGAGTATGGGGAGGTTACTATTTTTTATTTAATTTGACACATTGAGTATACCAAGGTTACTAATGTGGGTTTAACCACAACACAATCAAGAAATGAAAATTTAGTCATAGTAGTTTCAAGGATTAGGCACATGCAAGATTACCATGTAGCTAGAATGCTAATTGAAAATTTAACATGAATTTATTAATTTATGTTAATCATTTGCAGAAATAGATAAATGTTTTAATTAAATAAATTCACTTAAAACATAAAAGACACACAGATCATGAGTAAAGACAAATCCAAACTACAGTAGATTAATGTATGGATTATTGATTGCAAAAATTAAACAGTGTTCTTAAATAATCTGATGTGAAAATCAATATGCATCAAAGAAATTTGATCAATTAACAAAAGAGGAATCAAGAGAAGGACTAATTGTATTACTTCAAAGTTGCAAAATATTACAATCTTTGTGTCTCTAGTCTTCTTTGCAATCAATTAGAGTGTCTCTAGTCTTCTTTTGCTGATTTTCTCCCCCCTACCCCATGAGACCTCTATCCTTTAAATAATAATTACAAAAATAGTTACAAAAGATAGAATTCCCCTAAAACGGGGATTACAAATCGAAACTAAAAGGCATCCTCAGGAGCGACTAATACCGACATTATTTTCACAAAATTCCCAAAATATTTTTATCACATGGTTTCTGAGAAGTATCCCGTAACAAACTGTGGAAGATACCGACAATACACTAGCTATCTGTGACAAAATTTGAAATATGCTTCTTAGAAGATTCATGATGATCGACAATATTGTCCTCAAAAACCAAAAAATCAGCCACTTATCCTTCCTTCAGGGGAATTGGTGGAGTCACAGGCACTTGAGTAATTATAAAATATCGGATGACTGTATCATCTCAATCAACATGTTTCTCAATGATCTTCCTTCTCTTCCTCTGAGGGAGTCATATATACATGGATTGAATCTCAGAGTCTTTTCTTCCAGTGTTGTCATCCAAAACATCGGCTTTAAAAGGTGGCGACAGAGGTTCATGATATTGAAGAGGATGAAGTTCTTTCTCGCCACAAAATTTGACTGAATATTTGTGACTTTTCTGCATCTGAGTATGTAATTGTTAGGAGGAAATCTATGTAAATTGAATAACAAGACTTTTTCTATGGAATATGAAGACTAACAAATTTCCCATAAAGATCCCATAATGATTAACTATAATAAATTGCCACGAATAAAACCTTTCGGTCTGAGAAATGAAATTATCACATCTGTAACAAAAGAACATATGGCATGCACCAACAAAATTTGGATTAAGATGAAGTGCAATTTTAATTATATCACATATGATTTGATGTCAAATCTAAACAACTTATCATTATGGATTAGTCGGATCAATGACTATGACTTCAAATTTGGCCGAAGGTGAAAATCGCAATTACGAGCCTAATTGCAATTTTTAAAAATGGTAAAGGAGAAAACATACAAGCTAAACTTCATTTAAATCAAATAGTGTAATCTCATATGCAGGATCAAGACAAATCGACAGTTAAAATTAAAAGGATTTGGGTGTTTTATTTCATAAATATATACATTCTTTCCACAATCCGCAATTGCGGGTTGTGGGAACGCAAAGTGCAAAACTATTTTAAGACTCTCCCGCAATCCGTAATTGTGGGTTGCGGATGTAAAAGAACACAAGTATTGAAGAATACTTTTGCGTCCACAATCCGCATTGAGGATTGCAGGTTGCAGAAAGAAAATGTTTAAAAACCGAAAGGCAAGCTTCCGCAATCCGCATTGCGGATTGCAGATTGCGGGTTGCGGAAAGAACCTGACTTTTCGAAGAACTCAGTGATTTCAGGAACTCACAAAAACACTCAAAAGGAAGAACTCAGTGCTTTCCACAACTCACAAAAACACTAAAAAAATGCAAGAAAATTTCAAAGAAAAGTATCAACATCAACCTGACTTTGAAAGTGTTAATATCGACCTTTCTAAAGTGCAAAATCAAGTTCTGAAAGTGGAAATATTGGCTTTGAAAAGTGTGTTTTTCTATTCGAATAGTGTGAATTCAAATCAAAAAATAAAAATTGTGCTTTGAAAAGTGTGAATTTCAAATAAAAAAATGCAATTTCTCATTTGAAACGTGTGAATTTCAAATAAAAAAAAGTAATTTCTCGGTTGAAAAGTGTGAATTTCAAATAAAAAAATGCAATTTTTATTTGAAAAGCGCAATTTACATTTTTAGATGTTCAAAATTTTAAGCTGAAAAGTCCAATGTCTAAAATATTCAATCATTATTTGAATAGCCATTCAATCGGCTAAGTTATAATATATAAAAATGGTTTGTCCCGACTTCTGTTTTCCGACAAGAAGGATCGACAGCCTCTTCTTTTTGTAGTTAATTATGAAAACATTTCTGCAGCAATTTAGATATATACACAATGGCAAACAGAAGAAGGGTCGACCGACCCTTCTTGTAGTGTCGAACTATTAAGAAAATAATTTTGGGAATACAAAGAGTCGACTGACCTTTCAATTACGAGGCAATTTTAAAAATAGAACATTTTGGAAGTTTTAACATATAAAAATGTTTTCTCTCGACTTCCATTTTCTGACAAGAAGGATCGGCCACCCCTTCTTTTCATAGTTAGTTGTGAAAACCTTTATCGAACAATTCAACTATATCCATAATAGAGAACACAAGAAGGATCGACCGACACTTCTTGCAATGACAAACTATTATGAAAAGAATATTGGGAATACGAAGGGTCGACCGACCCTTCATTTACGAGGGAGTTGTAACAATAGAACACCTTGGAGAAAGAGTGACCGCTCTTTCTCTGAGAATATTTCTACTTGCCAGCAAAGTCTTTGAAGCAAAACTTCTATAAATTTTGAGACAGGCGAAACGTTTATATTGTGACACGTGGCATATTTTTATTTTTAAAATTGGTTTAAATATTGTTTAAATGAATATTGAGGATATTAGTGGCACCATTTAACATTTGGGGACTGTTTTAAGTTCCTGCGTTTTTTGAACCAGCAACGTGGAGGTTATATCAGCGGGGTCCAAATGAGAAGTATAGCTTGCAATTTGGTAATACTCTTTCTAGTTCTAGTTTTTTCTCTTAATATAAGACATTCATGTATTGATTATGAAATCTAGCATGGAAACTTTGATTTGAGCTCTCCCCTGGGCTCAGTAGATATGAGAAGTATAGCTTTCATTTTTTGGAGAAATGAGAAGTTACAGTTGGAGATGAAGATGGTGTAAGGAATTTATGGTTGAGTTGCTAAGGAAAAGTGTAAGAAATTTATGGTTGAGATGAAGATGGTGTAAGGAATTTATGACCACCATACTGTGATAATTACCATTCCCCATCCAAGACTTTGTTGGTGACAAGATATAAACATAATGTGGACTGAAGCATGATGAGATTTTTCACATGAGTGATACAATCCATCATTTATGATGAATATTATTCAGACTGCTGTAGGCCATTTAATGCACTGGCAGCAAGCATGTTGGTCATTGGATTGGAGTGATACGTGTATGATTACGGTTACTCTAGCAATATCTGTAATCGGATTGGAGTGATACGTGTACGATTACTTGAGAAAAATCTGTACTGGCTACAGATGATATCTATGGCCACCATGATTCTGCCATACTGTGATAATTACCATTCCCCATCCGTCCCAGACTCCCATCCCATTCAATCCATCAACACAGTGGCCACTCACTATATTTAGGCTAACCATACCCCATATCACAACAAACTGATATGGGGACATATTAGGGAGATTAGCACTGTCTAAGTCCCAATACATGGATTTATCATTATTTTCTTGGGTACGCAACGAGGAGGGGACATAGGGAGATTAGCAGTCTTGGAGGTTTTCTTCTCTAAGACAACATGCGCTGTTGTGGTGGTCAACACTTGCAGCAGTCGTGGAATGTTGTTTTAGTACCAGACCATGCTGTCAGTTTCTTCGTACTTTTGTTTCAATTCATGAATAGTTTATCTGTTTTTATTGTGCATGATGATATGTGTGCTCACGTGCTACCCTGGCTGCAATAAAACGATTATTTTTTCTTTTGTTGGAAATGGTTTCTTTTTACGATAGTGTGATAAACAATTATTTGTTTGCTATGTAGGTACTTGAGAGATATGCAATATTGCCGTGTCCAGGCAGTATATTCGAATCTTTGTGCCTCCAAATCATGCTATCAGCTTCTTCTTACTCTTGTTTCAATTCATGAAAATGGTGTAAGAGTCAACGAGATACTGTTTCACGACCTCAAAATGGAATGTGGAAGTAATTTAATTGGATTACGGACCTCAAAATGGAATGTTAAAATGGGATGTGGAAGTAATTTAAGTGGACTGGTAGTTCATTCGAATTGGAATTCGACCATAATGCACCATTTTCCTGTAGAGAGAATTGTGGAGATAATAGGTAGTCTGAAATCATTGAACAATCTTAATATCCATATTTCGAAGCCTCTTCCTCTTCTCAACTTATTGGAGCAAGTTCCTAACCTTGAAGGACTACATAGCTACAAAAGGTTTTTCTCAGTAAGAAAGAATTTTTGTAGTCATTATTATACACACGTCTAATTTAAGTATTTTCTTATCATTTGCAAACTATATTTCATTGGTTGAATTCCTTTTCTTCCACTAACGACGGTGTTAGGAGCTAACCCGTCTAGGCGAGCTTCCGAGACCAACTGTCTGGGCATCCCCTATTATGGTGCATTTGGCAATTTATGAATAGTTTCTCTGTTTTTATTGTGCATGATGATATGTGTGCTCACGCGCTACCCTGGCTACAATGAAATGATTATTTTTTCATTTGTTGGAAATGGTTTTTTTTTTACGGAAGCGTGATAAACAATTATTTGTTTGCTATGCAGGTATTCGAGAGAGATGCAATACCACCGTTTCTAGGCTATCCTCTTGCTAATCTTCGGGTGTTAAAAGTAGACATGAAGGGATATGATGGGAGGGAAATCCCATTAGCAGTCTTTGAAGGTTGTTTTAGTACCAGACCATGCTATCAGCTTCTTCTAACTGCGCTAAGTAGAAGGCTTCGAGCACTCTCGAAGTCCCAATACACCATGATATATGAGCATTTCGAGCACTCTCGAAGTCCTAATACATGGATTTATCATTATGTTCCTTGGCACCGATCACATTTTTGCCCATCTTCTTTCTGTCACTCTTCTTTCAATAAATGATTGCTATGCAACGAGGAGGGGGAATAGGGAGAAGAAGCAGCGGAAGTAGAAGGCAGGACTATGCTTTCTCTAAGACAACATGCGCTATTGCAGTCGTCAACATTAGGATTGCAACAGTCGTCAAATATTGTTTTAGTACCAGAAGGATTCGGTCCTCGGGAAGGAGAGAAATTGTGAGTGGTTGAATCAGCATCAAAGTTTTTTGATGACTCTTGGATGATGTAGTATCAGAATTAATAGAAGTTGTGCGAGTGGTTGAATCAACATCAAAGTTTGCAAGAATATTCCGACTAGGTCCTCCATTCGACTACTTCAACGATCACGTCGAACCGTCGTGTCGATCACTATTAAATTTTAATTAGCATTATGGTGGGTCTGGGAAGGAATGAATGTGTTGCTTGTTTTTGAAATTATACATCGAATGTGTTGAATATAATTGTACAACTAATGACAAAACTATTCATTAATGACAGTCTGTAAATTTCCTTCCTTTCTCTGTTAATTGTTATTTCCAGTACTGACAGTCTGTAAATTCCCTTGCTTTCTCTGTTAATTGTTATTTGCAGTAAATTATGTCATTCTATTAATTGTTACTTGCAGTCACGGGGGGGTCAGTTGATAGGCAATATCATATCACGTCCATTCATATTGGGGAATAAACTATGATACAAAAATGAGAAAATATATTGCCCCGTATTAAGGGGCCAAGGGGGCTTAATTATGTTATATGGCAATACAAATATTTAGGGTATATTTTATTACATTTCATGTAGAAGTGTTGGAGGGGACGTAGAGAGAAAATCTTGTAAATATAATATTTAGGATGATATCATAAGTATTAATTTAGTCACTAGTATAAAAATGGGTAATTAGTGACTACAGAACCAATACATTAGTCACGATGGGTAATTAGTGACTAAGCAACCAAAAAAGTTAGTCACGGCAGTGTTTTTAAGTGACACATCTAAAAATGACTAGCATAAACTACTAATTTAGTCTAGGGATAAAAAATACAACTAAATAACAACTACATGAATACGAATTAGTAGTATTTCTTACTCTAGATATATCAATGAATTATACTTATATTCTTGTAAATCATGTCTCTCATTCATATTATGGTATATCTCCAAGATGAACCACCTTGTCTACACCTTAAGGCTATGTTGTCACCATCCTTTTATGAATCCATAGATTATGAAAGTGAAATTCTCTCTCTTCCTTGGACCTCCCAATCCATTTTTGCATTCAAAAACACGTTTTGAATGCTTCAAAAACCCGATTTCACCAAATATCTTTCATTGGATTCCCCAAATACCACAAGAAATATCAAAACATTTAATAGTTAGACCGGTATCGCTTCCATGAAAAAATGCCAACTAATCTAGATAAATTATTCACATAACATCAATCACATCTATACAAATACTAAATATCCTAATTTATTTTATTTCACATTCTATAACTAATTATTTCTAGTTCATGATCTTTATGCATTTTTTTTAAGCAAGAGAAAGGAAATATGTGTTGGTATAATTTATCTCAACGACGTTTCAAACCCTAAAACCGGGTCCATCATCAGGACAGTTTAAGCTCACACGATTCTCCTCTTCTGGTTGAGCTCTGAGAGGAGGTAGGGTTAATTTTGATTAGATTTTGATGGCATGTAAAAAAGAAGCTTGGAAGCTTGTTTTCCACACCATCAAAATTAACCCTACCTCCTCTCAGATTTGATATCATTGAGTAAGGCCGACCTTAATCATTGTCAAAACATTCGATGGATTGCACATATATATGTTTAATTAGAGTTACACATGTAATATTTTTCTTCAGATTTATGCTAACATTTTATTATATATCATATTGCAAACCCAAAAAGGTGGAGCTAGATGTGGTGCAACCTTGAATTCTTATGAGTACTAGGAAGGGTTGCTAAGCAATGTGAAAAGAGCCCTCAATTAAGTCTCTAATCCCTTCTACTCAATGAAAAACATCTCAACATGGGACCATCTTAGATGTGTTGGTAAGTTGAATGAGTTAAAGAAGTTGATCAATGCAATGCCCTTTATGCCTAGTTTTAGCTATTATAGAATCCATAACCATATAGAGTTAAGAATATGGGCAACCAAATTTCCTATTAACTTAAAACCACATAATTGTACTACATATGTGTCATGTGTCATTGTCTAACATCTATGCTCCATTAATAATATATTTCAATTGTGTTGCTTTACTAAATCAACTTGGAAGAGATCGAAAAATTCAATCCCCAACTCCTTCTTGATTCCCTTCCATAGAGAGTATGCCACATTGAATTACCAAGTTTTATGCTTCTTCAAAACAATATTGGAATTGAAATTTTGTTTTCAATCTAAGAAAAAAGATTGCAAGTTTGTTTAATTAGAATTATGTCATGGTTTAGGGCCAAAAATAGGGCCTTATGCAATACAATTTTTCTTTTAGATTCATGGGCCGTGCATAGCGATTGCAAGTTTGTTTAATTGGAATTATGCCATGGTTTAGGGCCAAAATATAGGTCTTATGTAATACAATTTTTCTTTTAGATTCATAGGCCATAAATAGGACCTTGATCCATCACACATTCCCTATGTGCCTTGATCCATCACACATGCCCTATGTATGGAATCTTCCATATGTAAGCACGGTATGGAAATGGCAATATAGATATTTGAAGTATAAAAAATGGATTTTAAGATGTAGGACATGACAAACAATAGTTAGGGTCCAAGTCTATACCAACTAGGGCCTTGTATAACCAATATATGAATGCACCCAAGATTTTGATATTAAACTCATGCTTGTTAGATTTTGGTTGATTCTATTTAAGCATAAGCATTTGTTACTTTCTCCACAATGATAACATCTTGTTCTTTCTATTAATTTTGATATTGCACTCATGCTTGTTAGATTTTGGTTGCTTCTATTTAAACATAAGCATACTATATAATTTAACTTGGAATTTATTATATATGTTTCCTAGTGCACTAGTGAGGAGTAAGATTATAATTCCTTCCCATACACTAACTAATAAGGCCTTACCATGCATTAAATCTACGTGGTAATAAATGAAAAAGTGTATATCCATCGGGAAATATGCCAACACTTGTTATTCTGGAGAATCAAGGTATGGCCAGAATTACAATCATTACATAGGGGCTCAACAATAACATCGCGTATCTTACAAGAATTGAACCCGGGTGGGGAGGGTAACAATCATTCCTCCTTGCAATGTTTTCTATTATCAATTATATTAATTTTTTGGCCATATTTAATGATGGAAATGATCATAATTCCATCCCTGATTCTCCTTCCAACAATGTTTTTTTTTTATAATGGTAAGCTTCCACCATTGTCTTCCAAAACCATCATTACATTAGTGACAATGATTTGATAAGCAAATATGAGTATAGAAAAATATAATATGTTATACCAAATGTGTTGTTTTAATTATGGTCTTTGATAGGAGCTTGTTCATTACACCTGCAATACCAAAGGCATTAGTGTCAAAGCATATGTTAATAAATAAATACAAATAAGAGGCCTATTCTTACACATATTATACAAACCGTGGTTGCAACATACGAGAGAATAATTAAAACTTTGTTTTGTTTACTCCATTCATAATACAAACATGGCAGTGGTAACTATAGGGCGCTACCCATCAAGCACTCTCATCCCTTGGATCCACAGCGATGGTGGAGATCGATTAGCGAATGAATTTAGGTCTTACACAAAAAATAAAACGATTTGGCATTTTCATTGTGGGAAAGAGGAAAGGATAGGGTTATGCCCATTTCTCCATCCGCAACCCTGTAGCCGCACCCATATTTTTTATTTGGCACACTCGATGGCATACACCTCTGTTTAATAATCCATACAATTCAATTCTGGAAGAATCCAAGGTCGTGGGTGTGCCCAGCACTCCAACATACCTGTAGCCATACCCATCTGCGTTCTCCTTGCATGCTTGGGCGGCCAAAAAAATTGCATTCTTCTTGTATATTGATACAGCAGTGATATATACATTTCTATGGCTTCACCAAATTGATTTGTGGAAGAAAGAGAGGCACCATTACTAATTTGGGCTCGGCCTTCATTGTTCTCTTTTGGGTTCGAGAGGGATGCATTCAAACACATTTATTTGGTAGGAGCGTCGCAATGCCATGGCCAAGGAAAAAATCTCCACAATTCAATGCAACAGTGAAGAGGTAATTCTTCATCTTGTGAACAATTTTTAAGTGATATAAGTGCATGCTTGTGTGGTTGTGGTGGTGGCTCCATACCCATCTGTATTTTAACTTGGTATTTTATTTTAATGCTATCAGTGGATCCCAAAATCCCTCACTGCCTTATCTGTTTCAACCTCATATTTTGTTTTTTGGAGCTTTTTACAAACCAGTATTATCCTTGGGTAGTGGTTTTTTACCCCTAAAAGAGGTGAGGTACAGAATTGGTGTGTACCACCTTAAATATAGAACTTGAAACCCTCTATCAAAATGCATGTGCCTATGCTTATTCAATTGGGGATGAATTGAACCTACATGTAATACCGACCATTCCCAAGATCAAACCCTAGATAGTAAGGAAAGGAATGAAGAGTAGGCTTTTATAAACAAACGGTGATACAATCAGATCGAACCTAGGTACACTTAACAACCCTTAGAGCCTTTTCCTTTTTAGAGCCTCACTTTACCTCATATACCTGCTCATTTATTGCAGGTTATTAACCTTAGCTCACCTACTGCATACCTTACCTTCTTATTTACCCTTAGCCCCTTACCTTTAGTCCCTTATACTCTTTTCTGGAAGCAAGGAAATAAATACTTAATGCAAATGCATCTAGCAGGAAATTTTTGACACCAAGATGATAAAAATGGAACCATCATAATACAAAAGATTCAATTTTCTTTTATATATGTAATGTCTCCATCTGTGTCTTTGTATTAGGATTTTAACCTATCTGTTACTTGCCATGCATTCTCGTCCAAAAGAACCATATATTGCATAACTATTGCATAGCTAGCTGTCGATACTTGTGCAGTCAATAAGACATGGATTAAATTGACTTTTCCAAGGGAACCATTTATATTTGGGTCTCTGAGTCATGGTCCAAACCAATTTATGTAACCTCCTGAATATCATCAAATTGAACAACATCTTGCATGGTCATTTGGTGATACTTCACTATTTCACGTATAAATTTATTTTCATGAGCATAACTGGCATTCTCTTTGGAAATACGTTATTTTTCTGCTAGCAATGTCTCCAACTGAAGCCTTATCCGCAAAGTAAATAGTGAAACCAATAACTGGATATGGATGGCAATATGTGGAAGTAATGGCTTCTTAAACAAATAGTCTTCAAGACTGCAATTAATTGTAATTAAACTATAGCTTAAAAGGTACTCTATAAGGATATTATTTAGAATTATGTTTGATGCAATGCTTATTTTCTCAAAACATTGAGTCAAGGCTATGCCTATTGGCAATTTCCCATGTCCATTTTGCTTGCCAAAATCAATTTTTCGTAGGTTAGAAAGAGGCCATTCTAGGCTACATTTTGAAGTCATTCAATGATGTGAGTTTTGAACCCCTGACTCGGAAATTTATAGGGTCAATCCTTGGTCAAATCCTTCCTTTTTTTTAACTTGGTTATATGTGAGTTCTTTGAAGCCTCAACCTGTGGGCATCCCTAGCTTAAATTGTGACCTACACTAGTAATTGTTTTTACACACATACAAGGCCACACCATTTTGATGGACCTAGAGGAGTTTTCATTAGAGATCCAAATAAGGAAGCGGATAAAATTAATTCATGCAATTTTGGCATTGATTACATAGCTTCACACCCAATGGCTAAGTAAATGGCCGCCATCTATTTTCCTCTAGGGCTCATTTAGCCATACACAAGGCCCCATTGCACCACATTATTCATATGTATTTGAATTAAATTTTCTATAAATATATATTTTTATTAGTGCATCTTTTGGTGCAATTTTGATTGTATGTTTTTGTCTGTGTATGTCAACAAAATATTCATATGTAAAAAATTTGTTGATTCTATTCCTTACCATTAATTTTCTAGTTACCTGTAATTATTTATGAGTCAATAACATCTAGTGTATCAGATCATCAATAATTCATTTCATGTAGCATGTTGAAGAATCATCATATGGCCAAAACATTTTTGTATTGTGTTTGATTGAACACCTCTACACAATGTATATATATATATAGAAACTGTATAAAACTTTTCATTCTTATTGTTTTTTCAATTATATTTCCAGCACACTACACATGGCTTAATTTGGCATTTCTTAAACCTATAATTAAAAGAATGACTTTTATAGTTCAAAGAAATGTTTACTGACTTGATAGGCATTACACATGAGGATAATATTTTTATTAGATGAAGGCATTTGTTTGCCATTAAATGCTAGAATATATTCGCAAGTATCTTTCATATATAAAATTTTATTTTAATTATTGATAATAATTCTATTAAGTGTCTTATTTTATATATAGTTATGTTATTCCCACATAACTATGATAAAGTACATGTTTAATGTATGATAAATTATGTTAATGTCATGGTTAGTGTATATTTTCTATGGCATGCAAGGTTCACTTATAACATTGTTTAATTTAATTTATTATATATATATATATATATATATACAATAAAAATATTATATTATTAATATATATCTAATTAGATGGAATGTAAAACTAGTTCAATTTATAATTGTTAATTTTTTTGCTAACTTATAAAAGGATTAATTGGTTTCCAAAAAGTAGATAAAAATAAGTATCCAAAAATGCTCTTTACCTATATGTCAACTAATCCAAATTATTGTTGTGTTTGGCTTTGACAATTGTCACAATTTTGTTCTTATTGGTTAGACCATCTTCATAGGGATTTTAACATAAGGAGTTTAAGGTTGAATAAAATATAACACAATTTTATTTGAAAGCCACAATTACTAATTTGGGATTTTGGGATCGAAATTATCTCTCCCTTTTTACCTCTATAATTTATCCATAAGACCTCCTTATGATTTTCCCATATGATCTCTCCCTTTTGACCATAGCATATTTCCTTAGTTCACTTTGGAGTCCTTTAAGAGAAATCCTCTAGAAAATTAATGAACTTTGCCAATAATTTTTTTCCCAAGAAAAAATTCATGAGGAAATCTAAGGGATGCTTCTTCACATTTGTGGACAATATCCCAAGTAAACTAATTTGTGTAGACTATTGCATCTAACTTAGGGTGTTTATAATTAGGCACCTACTTGCTTAGAACAAGAAAAAACTTGCCCAACAACATAGGTGACAATTGATTGTTCTAATCCCTTAGGGAAAAATAGTCGGCAACATTTCCCCATGCCCTTAAACATCAAGTGAACGTGATATTGTTGGTACTTTGCTATCCCAAATTAGCCCACAAAGGGAAAACATGCCATAAGTAGGGGTTTGAACTTGGGTGGGGAGGATAACTCCCCTTAACCACCCAAACTAGACCCAATTGACTAAAATGTTTGGAACATCTCATCCTATCCTTAAGAACTTAAGTGAGATTGAGATCATTGGTAACCTGCCAACCCCAAGCAATTCATGGGGGGGAATATGTTACAAGCAAGATTTGAACCTAGGTGGAGAGGATAACAACTATTGATCTTCACCACCCAAGACTAACTTTTCCCATAATCTATATTAAAGGCATGAAAGATTAAATTCCAAAAAAATAGGAAAGCCAAATGAATTGACCTAGTATGTGTTATTTTCTACTAAGTATAACCATCAGTCCATTTTGCTTGCTAAAACCATTTTTTTGCTGGTTGGAAAAAGTCTGTTCCGAGCTACATTTCCAAGTCATTCGATCACGTGAGTTTTGAACCCTTGAATCATAAATTTATAGGGTTAATCCTTGGTCAAATACTTCCTTTGTTTTGTTGTGAACCTGGTAATATATGAGTTCTTTTGAAGCCTCACTTGCATTCATTTCTCCTTAAACATGTGCGCATCCCTAGCTTAAATTGTGACCTACAATTGCAATTGTTTAAGCACACATACATGGCCCACTGTTGAGATCGTGATGGACCTAGAGGAGTTTTTAATGTATATCCAAATAAGGAAGTAGATAAAATCGATTCATGTCGTCTTCACATTGATTACATAGCTTCACACCCAATGGCTAATAAATGGCGGCCATCTATTTTCCTCTAGGGCTCATCTATCCATACACAAGGCCCCATTGCATCAAAGAAGCCCTACATGGGGAATGATTATGATGATAGAATTTAGTAACCTAACGCCTTTGATCTGGGTCTTTTCCAATCATTTATTTTGTAAATCGTTGCTCTTGGCCTGATACCCTTGGCCTCCAACCAGTCAACATAGAAACCATAGACTGAATTTTATGAACCCTGATAATTTGAATAATGTGCTTGAGTATTATAGAGAGAGAGAGGTTCACACAATCATGTATTTAATAGTAGCATGATGCTCCTCTTTATAATTCTTCATTGAGTAAATACAGTGGGAAAATACTTAGGGCCACCAAACACTATGGGCCCAATACCACTTATAATTTAATTTCTCATTAAAACAAATTAGGAAATCCTTTTGCAATAGTGTTCCTCTTTTAATATCTTATTAAGACTTAGGCAATCTTGCTTATGCAAGTCTTTCGGGCTTAGCGCCATCCCCTCTTGGTTCATATGGTTCACATGTGCCGACTCATAGCTCATCAAATATATAAGGAAGCTATTACGATGATGTGATCCTCTTGTTCTCATGGTCATACGTTAGAATCATTACTACTAGGGGAGGCTAGTCCCTAGAGAAAGTATTCTAACTTAACCACCTAGAAGAACATCACACATCATCTTTTCCTCGACACATGAGCCACTACTTCGACACACGAAGCCTAGTCTTGACACGCGAGACTATATAGCAGCATCTTCCTTGACATATAAGGCATGCTTCGACACATGAAGCTCTGTCTCGATACATGAGACTCTTCTCCAATTTTCTCAAGACTAACTCAAGACAACCTCAACATACAATTCGTTGCTTCGACACGCGAAGCCTACTTGGAGAATGACTCACGATGCTGCAAACTTCAACAAGCAACAAGGAAAGGAATATGATAGTGTCAAATCTATGAGATATGGCCATCTCATGATTATGATAGATCAAGTACTTGTTGTATGTTGACAAATCTAGTTTTTATGTAAGTTTGAAGGATACATTGATTGAAAATTGGTTTATCCTTTGTTTCTTTTATCTCAATAATGCCTTGTACAATTGTGAATTTTGTAAAACATTTCTGATTGGTGTCAAGCAGGGATTCCCCCTATCCCCCACCTTACTTGGGATTGATATAGCTGAGTTGGAGTCCCTTCTACGTGATCATACCTAGGACAATGATGGGTTCCTACTCCATCTAAGTCTTGATATCCATATTGCTCTTCGTTGGAGGGGCCCCGCTGACTGTACTGCTGCATTCAAGATATGATTTGAAGCTATTGGATAATACTAGACATGGAATGGATGCAGCAGTGCAGTCTGTGGGGCCCTCCCCTAAAGATTTGAATGGTCTAGCATCAACTTTGAAAACTAGTTTAGGTATCACACAAAATACTTCATTTCCTTCTGAAGTTAAGGCGAAGAAAAGGGAACATACTGATTAGAATACATATCCTCTTAAACGAGAGCGTTTTAAAATTTAGATGGCAGTGATACAAGGCATTTAAAACAAGAATGCATTATGAGTCCTAAACAAATTTCCAGAATCATTAACAAATATGGAAGCCTCATCAACTCAGAAGTTGTTGGGAAGCTTGTGCATTTAATGTAGCTGGTTAGAAGTCATGATGGTAATAAAGGAATTGATTTGTCTTTTTTGGTGTACATCCCTTATAGGCGTTTCATAAACCATCAATAAATATGGCTATCTCATCTAATTTGTGCAGCTAAGGGGCTTTCCCATTTTGGGTGATTGGCTTCAAGAATCCCACAAAGGAAAGACTAGAGATGCAAGCAGTCCAAAGGAGGGTGAAAAAGTTGTTGAAGAACTATTGTTAATGTTGTTATGTTCTCTTGATAGACTACCTATAGATCTTGATGTTTTGAAGATCTATAATGTTGGGAAATTTGTAAACCACTTGAAAAATATCAAGAACCAGGAGATTCAGAGGAAGGCTAGGATCTTAGTTAATACACAGAAAAATGTGTCGATGTATAAATGAAAAACAAGGACACAAAGTTTGGATCAAGCCAAGGAGCATCTTTTCCTTGTAAGCAGGCTACATGCAAAGTTTATTATACTCATGGTGGTAGGCGTACAGGATCTGTTGAAGCTGTGAAAAACTCAACACCATTAAACTCTACTGCAAAAGCGGGCTCAAGCAGATTAAACCACACATATATTCTATCAAGATCAACATCTGTCCCCTTAGGGTCTAGTGAGGTTTCTATATTGCTATCCTCAACCATTAGCACCAAGGATTCACATTGTAAGTCAACCATGTTGAGTGGCACAAATGAATTTCTAGTGACTTCATTTAAAGAAGAGAAAAGTAGTAGTTCTAGTCAATCATAGAATAAAAGTCATTCTTGGTCGAGTGAGCCTAGAAAGACTGTAGGTTCAATTTGGAAAGAGGATTCCAGAAGCTCATAGCTATCAAAAAGTGACTCTTTGGAGTAAAATTTTTGTCATATATAGCATCATATCTATAAGATAAACTAGTACTCTTGACTTAACAATTATTTTGACTTATCATATCTTCCATTTTGCTTTATAAAAATATATGTGAATGTTTATAATTCGTTTAAACTTTATGGATTTGTGTGTGCGTTAATTTTTTTCATCTTTTCTTCTAGCAGAGATTTGAATCTTTTTGTAAAGATCTCAAAGCAACTTATGTAATTGTATTTGGCTTTTTGAAATTCTCACAATATTGCAACTATTACTGTTAACTCCATTTTGTGTTTTATTTTTGTGGGGTTACTATTTTTGTTTCTTAGCGAAGTTATTTCGATATGAGGTATGATTCTTGGAATATCAGGCACTACAATATTAGAATTTTGTCGCATTGAGATAATGAAGGTGATAGTATTTTGTTCTTTTATGCAAAATGTTATTGATGTGATGTCCAAAGGTTAGTATGCAAAATGTTATTGACGCATTGTCCAAAAGGTTGTTATGAATATGTATGCAAGATTTCACACTTTCTCCATAATTGAGGTTGAGTTTGCTAGTTTTAAAACTAAGGCAGTGTTGTAACATTATACCTTTTGTTGTTCTATACGAGGCCAATTTCCAAAGTGTGTTTATTTTCTATATAGAAGTCACATTGCAGGCTATGACACTATTCACTATGCTTGAATATGCATTTGGTTCCTCATCAACTCCAAAGTTGAGAGATGTAGCTAATCGAGAATTTTGGAGTTGAACAATTGTATTGTATTTTTTGTAGGCATTCGAGTAAAAGATATAACTCTTTGTTTTTTAGGTTGGGGTTTAAGTGGGTAGTGAGATTCAATCAAACCTTGCTCCGTGGAAACAAAGAAAAGTGAGATCAATCTTTCTTGGCTCACTGGAACCAAGAAAAGTCAGATCAACCTTTCTTGACTAATTATTTCTTTCAACTTTTTGTATTCTTCTTTAACAATTTCACATTGCCAATTAGGAATAGTTCTTAGATTGTGTTATATTTGGCACATTCATAATCTTAATTTCAATTCTTATATGCAAGGAATCCATCTTAATATTGTATTGGAATTGGCATGAACATAAGTGAAAATATATTTATCCTTATTTACGTACCCTATGTGTTATCGTTACCATGAAATGGTATTATATAAATTTCACCATTTGTGTATCTTTATAAGTATTGCATGTTTGAAACTTAACAATGGATATTTTCCCCTCTCCTGTAAAGATTAAAAAAAAAACTAGATATAACCCAAGAAAAGGTAACTAAACGTTGTTAATTCCCTTGATTGCAAGAATAAATGTAGATGAAGTGGAGGCGATTCATTGCTTCTTGTGAATGGCCCAAATCCAAGCTATGCACCTAATCATATGGTGTTATTGGAAAGTAAGAGGAATTTTTCTATGCTCATATGGGTTCAAACATTGATGTTTGTTTTAATAGGAAGGTAGGGAAGTCCATCCACTAAAGGGTTTCAATTTTGCGTTTTTATGGAGTTTAATTTATTAATATTATAGAAAACATGAGCTCTCTATGGCTATACTTGTATTTACATGATATAAAATTGGTAGATTGGCAGGTTGTTGTGTGAAATCTCTGCAATTCTCATATTTTCTAAGCATTGCATTTACTATTGGACTATTAGTCTTTTACATTCTTTGTTACATTGATCTCTTGGTTGGGTTGTATTTTACTCATTTTTCCTTCCCCATTACTATTTCATTGGGTATTCCACTATCCAATGCTACAAATTGATCAATTGCCCCTGCAATCCCAATGTGATCATTATTAGCATTATACTATTATTTTATTTAGCTTCATGTGTGCTTATATTAAGATGTTTTAGGTCTCCTGTTTGTTGCAACTTGATAATATTATATAAAGGGGGTATTAAAAATGGGTTTTTAAAAATGGATACCTACAATTTCTGGTGAAACTAGGGGTTTTCTTAATAGGAAAGGTATATTGGGAGGGGGGTTCAACAATACAATTTTAGGAGGCATTTTCCAATATTTAGTGAAATTAGGGATATTCCTTATTATCCTACGAACGATCGTGCTATGTAACAAGTTCAATGGGTGAACCCCCCGTGCTTGCAGTAAATTATGTCAATCTGTAAATTTCCTTCCTTTCTCTGTGAAAAAATCAATGTCTAAAATTTCAGTCATTATTTGAATAACAAGTCAATCGGCTAAGTTATAACATAAAAAAAAATTGTTCGTCCCGATTTCCTTTTTTCGACATGAAGGATCAGTCGCCCCTTAATGGCCAACACAAAAAGGATCGACCGACCCTTCTTGCAGTGTTAAACTATTATGATAATAATATTGGGAATAAGAAGGTTTGACTGACCCTTCAATTTTGAGGGAATTATAAAATAGAACACCTTGGAAGTTATAACATATAAAAATAGTTTGTCCCAACTTCCATTTTCCGACAAGAAGGATCAGCCGCCTATTCTTTTCGTAGTAAACTGTGAAAACCTTTATCCAACAATTCAGCCATATCCATAATGGAGAACACAAGAAGGAGTGACTGACCCTTCTTGCAGTGTCAAAATATTATGAAAAGAATACTGGTAATAAGAAGGGTCGACCGTCCCTTCTTGGAGTTTCAAACTATTATAAATATAATATGGGGAATAAGAAGGGTCGGATGACCCTTCAATTATGAGGGAATTGTAAAAATAGAACACCTTGGAAGTTATATCATATAAAAATGGTTTGTCCCTACTTGCGTTTTATGACAAGAAGGATCTGTCGACCCTTCCTTTCCTAGTTAATTGTCAATACATTTATCCATCAATTCAGATATAGCCATAATCGATAATACTAGAAGGACCGACCGACCCTTCTTGCAATGTCGAACTATTATGAAAAGAATATTGGGAATAAGAAGGCTATGCCGACCCTTCATTTAGGAGGGAATTGTAACAATAGAACACCTTGGAGAAGGAGTGGAGAAAGAGCAGCCGCTCTTTCTCTGAGAATATTTCCAGTTTCCAGCAAAGTCTTTAAAGAAAAACTTCTATAAATGTTGTTGTTAACATATAAAAAATGGTTTCTCTCCACTTCCGTTTTTCGACAAGAAGGATCGGCCACCCCTTCTTTTCATCATTAGTTGTCAAAACCTTTATCGAGCAATTAATCCATAGCCATAATGGAGAACACAAGAAAGATCGACCGACCCTCCTTGCAGTGTCGAACTATTATGAAAAGAATATTGGGAATAAGAAGGGTCAGTCGACCCTTCATTTAGGAAGGAATTGTAACAAAAGAACACCTTGGAGAAAGAGCGGCCGCTCTTTCTCTGAGAATATTTACACTTGCCAGCAAAGTCTTTAAATCAAAACGTCTATAAATTTTGTTGTTAAAATGTTCTTATCTAGTATCCTAGGGTGACACGTGTCATATTTGACTTGGCACATTGAGTATAGGGAGGTTACTATTTTTTATCTAATTTGACACATTGAGTATATCGATGTTACTAATGCAGGTTTAACCACAACACAATCAGGAAATGAAAATTCACTCATAGTAGTTTTAATGATTAGGAAAATGCAAGATTACCATGTAGCTGGAATGCTAATTGAAAAATTAACATGAATTTATTAATTTATGTTAATCATTTGCAGAAATAGATAAATATTTTAATTAAATAAATTCATTGAAAAGATGAAAGACACACAGATCATGAGTAAAGACAAATCCAAACTGTAGATGAATGTATGGATTATTGATTGCAAAAATTAAATAGTGTTCATAAATAATCTGAAGTGAAAATAAACATTCATCAAAGAAATTTGATCAATTAACAAAAGAGGATTGAAGAGAAGGACTAACTGTATTACTTCAAAGTTGCAAAAATTTACAATCTCTGCATCAATCAGATTGTCTCCAGTTTTCTTTTGCTGATTTTCTCCCCCCTACCCCATGAGACCTCTACCAACCCTTCTTGCATTCTAGAACTAATATGAATACAATAATGGGTAGAAGAAGGGTCAGTCTCCCCTTCATTTATGAGGTAATTGTAAAAATATTCAACCTATGAAAAATAAAATCTGATTAAGTAGATTCTAAGGAGAATTTGACGAAAGTTAAACGTCTATAAATTTTGTTGTTAAAATGTCAATATCTAGTTTTCCAGGGGGACACATGGAACACTCAGATTGTGAAACGTGGGACGCTCAGATTGTGAAATGTGAAATGCTCAGATTGTGAAACGTGGAACACTCAGATTGTGAAACATGGAACGTGAGTGACATCTGTATCATGGTGTATATTTTGTTCGTGACAAGAAATAATGTCGACTAAAGCATGATGAGATTATTTTCTTCACACGAGTAATATCTACGATTACTCCAGCAAAATGTATTGTCGCTACAGATGATATCTATGACCACCATACCGGGCATACTGTGATAATTACATTACCCATCCGTCCCATCCCGGTCAATCCATCAACTCACTGGCCATTCACTATATATAAGCTAACCATGCCCCATATCACAACAAATTGAAATCTTCGGGAATAAAAGACATGGAATTTTTCTTTACTGCCTCTGTTCTCTATCCCTTTTTATGAGAAATGCTTGAGTCTTATGATCTCTCCCTAGTTCTCCTCATGATATAGAAGCATTTTGAAATCGGCTCCCTTGAAAATCCTGACTAGACCATGATATATGGGCATTTCGAGCACTGTCGAAGTCCCAATACATGGATTTGTCATTATGTTTTTTGGAACCAATCACATTTTTGTCAATCTTCTTTTCGTCACTCTTCTTTCAATAACCGATTGGTATGCAAGCCACTGTCTTGGAATATTTATTCTCTAAGACAACATGTACTGCTGCGGTCCTCAATGTTAGCCTTGAAGTAGTCGTTTAATGGTTTTTTAGTACCGGACCATGCTATCATCTTCTTCTTCGTGCATGGAGATGTTTCCAGACATGGTGACCCATTTCCATCCAAGGGAGTATCGGGTATCAGCTCATAGTTCATCTTGTCTGTGCCTCCAGACACGTTTCTAGACATGACAAACCATTTCCATCCAAGGCATTTTATGTGACTCCGACCTTTCTTCTTGGTTGGGTAATGCAACCTTCTCGTTTCCTTAGAAAGATGTGGATTAGCACAGAAAGTAGCTACAAATTTCACTTTGTCTCTGGAGTTTCTTCCAAGCCTAGTTATTATTGTGGCCAGTTGCAAGAGCTTACTTTGTTGCAGTGGAAAAGATGAAAATTACATATGCAATATTGTGACCAAAACCTGGATAGAACTACCTAAGCATCCTGAACAATATAAATATAGTAGCCTCGATTTCATTTCTCCGGATTTAGATACGTGCGCTACATGCTGTAGTCTCATCATGGGAAGGAATTTGAGTGGAGACAATGATACAGTAGTTGAGATGTACGATTCTGAGTCTCATAAGTCTGATCAATTAGTTACTTTGGATAGGGAGCATATATATATATATATATATATATTATAGCTCTATTTTTCCTTGCAAATGTTTTCTTTGTAAGAAACTCCTAGATATTTTGTAATGTTCGAGATTTGTCAGAATTGGTAAATCTGTTGTAGTTTTTGTTAGAATTTTGAACTGAATCGTGAGCTATAACATGAGAATACTTGGTTTAACATTTGGAAACTATCTTGTATCGAATCTGCTGTGCTGAATTTTTTCTGCCAATTATTTTTGTAAAATGGAATTTAAACCGAAATGTGATGAAAAGATTAGAAACACCATTTTGTTCAATTCCTTTTTATCATGGCATTATTTGAAATAGTCATGTGATAGAAAATATATTGAATGGCCTAATCAGTTATATATATATGAGGTTTTGACGCCCATGAATGGTCAATCATAAGGTGTTTTTTTTTACTCTAAATATGTAAGTGTATGGAACCATTTTCAAGGTTTTATATGGTCAATTTATTTTGATGGTTGAATATCTTCAAGGTTTTAAATGGTTAATTTATTTCGATTGTTGAATATAATGTTTAGTAGACAATAATTTGATGTATGATATTTCTTTGTTTATGGGATAAGGTAGTTTGTGTGTCTCTAATTTTACATTATATACCTTATATCAGCTTGTAGTTCATCATCTCTGTGCTTCCAGACACGTTTTTAGACATGACAGCCCATTTCCATCCAAGGGAGTATCGAGTACCAGCTCATAGTCATCAACGCATTTTTCATCCAACTCCAGTTATTTTCTGATTTCTTCGAGACGAACAAAGGAATTGTTCATGGGGGAGATGTTGGAGGAGGTTAGGTCGGCCGCCCAACTAGGTCCTCTGTTCGACCAATTCAGAGAGCATGTCAAACCATTGTGGGATGACCCTTCTTCTGCCCACTAATATTTTCATAATAGCTCTAGATTGCAAGAAGGGTGGTTCGATCCTTCTTGTGTTCACTGTTGTGGATATTAGTGAATTGTCATATATTGGTGTTCACAATTAACTACTAAAAGAAGGGGTGGCCGATCCTTCTTGTCGGCAGTTGGAAGTCGGGATAAATATTGTTTACATGTTATAACATAGGAAATGTCCCGATCCCTGCCACATACTGCGGAAGTCGATAGTGGGGAAATGTTGTCCCAACCTTCGTAGATTAATTGTTTTTCATTTCTCTTTTAAATGAAGGGTCGACCGATCTTTCTTCTGATTTATATTTTTCCAGTCTTGACCATTCTGGTTATAAATGAATTAATCTCTATTTTGGAAGGCCAAAATCTCACACGTGTGAGCCTTAAAGAGAGAATTGATGCCATAGGAGGTGATGACATGGCATCTATGATGACATGGAATGTGTGATGAGGCTGGAAAGACACATGATGGTGTTCTGGTGCTATCATTATTCAATGTTGCAATTTGACATCATTCTCAAAAAGTATGGCAAGTTCGTGAAACTTTGGAAATTGACAAAGTATGGAAAAAGTAGTCAAAACTGCTCTGAGAGAATGCCAGCCATAATTCATGGTTTCAGAAAAGTGCATGCACCATCATATCATGCTATAGCCTGTTGAAGTGGCTATATAGTTATACATGATTGCGTATTGCGGGAACTGTTTGAGTAATGGATTTGTGACATGCATTTCCGCAACCCACAGTTCGGATTACAGATTGTGGAAACTTTGGTTGTTTTTAATTTTGAGTTGTAGTCCTGCAACCCGCAATTGCGGATTGCAGGAATGTTGTATATATTTCCAAACAATTAAACCCCCACAACTCATCTTCCGCATTCCCCAGATTAGATCTCAGTCGTCGACTTGTCTTAATCTTACGGTCCAAATTAATAAATATGTTGATTTTGTTTCTATTTCCTTTTATTATTTTTTATATTCGAAAATTACGTGCTGTGTGGATTTTACTGTGAGTTTTTACCAGGGGTCATTTTCTCCATTTTTTCTAGCTTAAATGAAGGGTCGGGCGACCCTTATTGTGCTTAGTATTTTTGCAGTCTTCACCATTCAGGATATACATGAATTGACATCCTATACTTTGTCGGTTGAATATTTGCACTATTCCCTCATAAATGAAGCGGTGGCAAACCCTTCTTCTGCCCAATATTATTTTCGTACTAGTTCTAGACTGCCAAAAGCTTGACGAAGATCGACGGTTACAGAATCTTGACGGGAAGAAGGACAGATCTACGGACAATAGGTACTTCGATTATTTGAGATGCGCGGAGAAATGGACTTTTCAGATTTGCGAAGTTTTGGTTGGGACCGCATGTTTCGATGGTGTAGATATGGTGGGGAAAGGCATCAACGACGAAGGTTTAGTTCGCAGCTTGAACATCCACGGAGTATTGGCATGTTCCAAATTCGTGAACCTCGGTAAAGGGCGCATGTTTGGACGGTCATGATGTAGACAGGGTCCATATCGATAGTTGATAATAACTACACAGATCTAAGGTGTGAGGAAGGCAGCGTTTGAGAGATTGAATACTGCGGAAGGCCGTGGGGATAAGCATGGAAGGAGATCAACGGTACCAGATCGATCATGCAAGATGGACAGATCCAAGAAATTCCTTTATCGCTAGAGGTGAAAGAATGATAGGAAAGGATATAAAATTTGGAACTGGGATATTCCCTTAAACTTCAAATGCTTTTTTTGGTTCACCCTCAATGGAAGACTAAAGACCTGATGGAGAAAAATTAGATGGATCATGGAAGATGTGCAGCAAGAGGCATATTAATGCTAAATTCTGATCACCATTTCAAATGTATGCTAACTTGTGGATCAGGCACAAACATGAAAGCTGAACTTCTTGGCCTATGGTGTATGCTCAAAGTTGCCAATCTTTTTGGTTTAAATGATTTAAAAGTATTTAGTGATTCTATGGTAACAATTAAATGGGCTTAGACTACAAGCTTAAAATCATCGAACTTGAGCATTGGTGTCAAATGATCCGCTCAGAAATCCAGTTTTTCAAAACCATCTCCTTTGAGCATATATATAGGTAGCACAACAATGATGCAGATAAGCTTTCAAAAGATGCAATGAAAAAATAAGTTGGTTATTTGTTTTGGGAGGAAATTATTGATCACTTATGTTTTGATAAGGGATCAGTAAAGTTCTTTGACTAAGCCATATTTTGGACTGCTTTTTGACCTTAGTAGAAGGGATAAGTTTCTAAATAGCTGAAAGTTTTTTATTTTTCTGGCAGAAGGATGAAATTCTCAGACTGTTTTTGAGAAATTATTGTAATTTTCCAAGAAGTCTTTTTGACAATATCTCATTTACTTCGGCTTTCTAGTGAGTCAATGAACCTCATGGAACATCATGTACTATTTGATTCAGTTTTGAATAACAATAATATGATTTTTTTTTCTGTTGAAAAAAAATGGATTATAATGTTCATGTATTTAATTATGCTTGATATGTTCAATCTATGGAATGAATGTGTAAATAAATGTAAGCCATGAATATGCTATGTTAAGCCTGTTAGCAGTGGCTTCCCCTCATTCACACTACATTTAGATGGCCAAATCCCAAAATTGAATTTGGAAAGAAGTAAATCCAAAAATTGAATGGCATCTGTTCGTGACTCATATGAAGTTTTTCTATGTTCAAATTAAAATTCACCATCAGTAATCTCTTCTCCCTTTTTTACTCTTTCCCCTCCAACAATATTTTTTTTATTTCCTTTTTTTTTCTCTTTTGGAGTCATTTTCTGTGACTTTCTTGCGAAATAGAAAACCTTCCATTTCTAATATAAATAACATTTTTGTATGGGGAGCTGCACAAAAATATTGCTTGTCATTATATATACTTCGGAATAAATTTGTTTTATTCCGAAGTGGAAAATATTCTTTGTCTTTTACCTATCAATGGAAGGCCAACATTTGAATGGTGAGTAACATCGCTGGAGACACCGCATTTTGACACCAAGGCGCCCTCTCCAGGTTCAATATTGTCCAGGCCCTCTTCTTGTGCTGTATTGTCCAAGCTCTTTCCTGGTCCATTATTCTCCAATGTGATTTGCTGGCCAATCTCTAGGGACATCGTCGATCTGTGAAAAATGAATTTTTACCTTCTTGTGTCATTTGGTAGTTCTTTGTGGATTCTCTATCACATCCACTTTCTTCATCGGATAGTATAATTTGATTGGAGGATACCTAGGTATTCTTTTTATTTGAAGTTGTAGTAGAATAGGAATTTAAAGAAGTTATTGAACATAACCGAGAAAAGTAAAATAAAATCAAAGACATATGAAAATGTTAATAGAAATACCTTGTTTTAGAAAAGTAAAATAAAATCAAAGACTGTCATCTAAAAATGTTAATAGAAATACCTTGTTTTATACCCAATTCATGATAGAAACTGTTCATGAACAGCTCTTGTTGTACTGTCTCCACAATAGAAACAAGGCTGCATGGCAGCACATACCTACCGAGGTTGGTAGGTCAGAAGAGTTGTTTGGTTGAGCCTGTTGATGAGTAAAGGGGTATCCTGGATTGCTCCTTGGACTATATTCTTGATTTTTATGTTACTCAATGCTTAAGAGTAAAGCAGAAAAGGAAATTGTTGTTGTCGTAACAACAACGGACTTTATAATCTAGGTTGAATCAATTGGAACATGAACAACAACCAAAAGCACCTTTTCTACGAGGGATATGCTGCTTGGTATTTCGTTGGTGAAAGGGATGTTGTGGACTATGGTACGCAAACAAAAACTAGCTTTGTAATTGGTACATAAGTGACTGAATATAATATTGGTGGTTTTGTATCTTGATCTCGATGTGCTTTTACTTATGATTCTACCTTTGCCCTTAATAGAACTGCGCTCACTCTGTAATTGGTCCATAAGCAACTTAATATAATATTGGTGGTTTTGTATCTTAATCTCGATATGATTTTACTTATGATGCTACATTTTCCCTTAATAGAATCACGGCCAATTCGTTAGAGCTAAATATCGAACTAAAACCTACACCTTTTCCTTTATTGTTGCAGACTTTGCTCGGTTTCGTGGGGTGGTGGTTGACACCTGTTCTAACAGGCACAACATTGTAAATAGAACTTGCCCAAATCCCAAATATAGTAACACGCGACTATATTGACTAGCTTATTCTTGGTACTAACACAATTTGCATGCATGCATATAAGATAGATGACCGAGGCAATAATACAAGGCCTTCCACTCTCGCCCAAGTTTGCTAGTCCAGATGTCAATCCATTTGCATGTGGTCAGGATGCAGAGAGATGGTAAGTACAAGAGGAAGAAACCACCTACAAGACATGTAGTTATGTCTGCATCACTCTTTTTCCTAGCTGCATCTAGCCTATACACTATGGCTCCATATTTCATTGTTCAGGGTTAAACCAACAATCCATTGAAAATATTTCGTTGATCCAGTCAAATCCATTGAAAATGGTCCATTGTTTTAGTGAGACCGACTCCTACTCATCTGGATGCTCATGCAATGTGATTCCTAAGCAAAGTTTCCCATCCATTGTAAGCATAAGAAAGTACAAAGGGCATCTTTACGGTACACCATGGAGTGCAACATTTTCATTGAAGGTACGGATTCGCACACTGTCTATCAAGTTACAACTTCAATAAAACACTAGATTAAAAATCAATATGGGTAGCATCAAAAAATTGCTTTTCTTTTGTTGGTCCGGGGTTGCTGGTTATCAGTTGAGAGCATATGGCATTGCTATTGCACCTAGGAACCTCTGCGCACAGCATCCGCCCAAGGTTAATTAATTTTATTATTTTCCATCATCAAGAAATTTGTAATTGAAGCCTACACAACCATATTTCTATATGTATCATATTTACTTTATATGGTACATGCTTATAATTTTTCATGATAATGGGGTGGTCTTGGACTCCTGATCATCCACCTTCGATGTATATTGCAATCTAGTATGGAAGCACAAATACAATGTTGCTGAGTTTAGGACTTAACAATTGGTTCCAACATCCTCATAACCGCCTCAAATCTGCTGCAAAGAAAATGTCTTCAAAGGGCCTAGAGCTTCAATCTCCTCTGCGTTGCTACTACTGGCCCTCAGGAAAGGCATGTGGGTGGCCAAGGACCCAG
This sequence comes from Larix kaempferi, assembly GCA_027924585.1. Classification (NCBI taxonomy): domain Eukaryota; kingdom Viridiplantae; phylum Streptophyta; class Pinopsida; order Pinales; family Pinaceae; genus Larix; species Larix kaempferi. Next base: position 1,181,021 of record BSBM01000319.1, on the reverse strand, counting down.
ACTTAGAAACAAATTTGATAAAATTTTCATAAATGTTAGGCCACCAGTAACTGTATCATGGCTGACACTCCTTTTCCCTATCCATTTCTCCACCAAGACAATTCTACCCAACATGTAAGCCAAAAAAGGTTTTCTAAATTCATATAAAAATATATTTTCTGTAATGATATGGCAATGAGTTTAAAGTTCCTGTAATCTTATAGAAATTGGTTTTCTGTAACTATGTACATATTATTACTGTAGTTTACCGGCATTTTGATTGAATTGGTTGATTAACTTTATAACTTCTTACGATATAAGCATAGCTACCCGTCCCAGACTTCGAGAAAGGCATTAAAAATAGGCAAAATCTTCCCAAAATAGGAGAGATAGACAAACCCCATTAGCTCTCCGAATTTGATTTGGAATCAACATGATTTCTAAGGTCTCGACCTCTACTTTAAAATTCAATTTTTTTAGCTTACCTTACTTTTATGTAATATGACGGTTTTACTTTGTCATTTGCAACATATAGTAGTTTATTTGTCCAACAGCCTTCTATTCAACAGATCTAGTTCTAGCAGATAGTGCAGTTGATTCAGAAGTTGGCCTTCTATAAAATGATATATAGCCACTAAAACCTCCATTTCAAGTATTAGATAGTTGGTTGAATTTTTCAATTCAGAATGCCTTAATGCTTAAGTATTTGATAGCTTGGTAATTTTGATATTAGGAGTGTCCCATCCTGAATTATACCTGAATTTGATTGAGTCTCAATATTGATGTAAGAATTTTGATAATTATGTTTAGATTATTAATTCGCAGTTCAAATTCTAACTCATGTGTATAGGCAAAAGACTAGATTAGTTTTGTATAACAGTAAAATGAAGAAACTACGTTATATTCACTATAGTAACATAAATGCAATTAAATGGTCCCTTTCAATGCATAAATATGCATAGCTCACAATAATTCAAGAAATATGCAGAGTTCACGGTGATGCCATAAATGCACTTCTGGTTTCACCGGAGCGAGCTCGAGCTCTATACATGTCCTCTACCAATTCCAAAATAAAAGTTATGGACTTGCTGTAGTATCTGGGGTTCAGTATTGGGTGGATGGAAAATGTCAAAATATTTAGCATAAGATTAAGCTACTCCCAAGGTAAATGAAGATGAATACTAGTTTAGATTCAGCGCAAGCTCAAGCTAACCATGCTATCAAGATTTATATATGTGATTTTCATCTCTTTTAAAATCAACTATGAGTGGCCACTAGAATCATAATTTCATGCAGTATCCAATCATATATTTGAATAGTCTAAGCACGTTCTGCTTAAATTTGCAGGAAATGAAAAGAATTTAGCTAAAACTCACAGATTGAGATGCAATCCAAAACCAATTGAGAGGTGAGCCGCGATCCGAAGCGGAGATGTAGGATTTGGGTGGAGAAACTGAAGCTAAAACTCAAAGATTGAGATGCAGTCCAAAACCAACTGGGAGGTGAGCCATGATCTGAAGCTGGAGATGTAGGATTTGGGTGGAGAAACTGAAGCTGGAGATGTAGGATTTGGATGGAGAAACTGAAGGCAGTGATAAGGTGGTGAAGGTGGTGTAGAATGGATAGTTGATGAAGAAGGCGGTGTTGAGAAGAGTATTGAAAGCATGACAAAGGTGGTAGGTGATGGGTGCAATGGTGGTGATGGCATTTACAATGGAAGTGTAGCATTGACAGAGGCGGTGAGTCCAGTAAAGTTTAATTCTTCTAATCAAGATAGATGAGCCAGTTGTTTGAATGTATTCAATTTTGGGCTCGGGAACCCACCATCTCACCTTTGGCTCGGCAATAACACCTTCAAAATTTTATCCAATAGTGTGTAAGTTAAACTTTTCCAAACTTAGGTTAAATGAATTACATAAAATCATGCATGTGAAAAGTTTCGTTAAAATGCAAAATAAAATGTACAACTAATACATAGTCAACCTAACTAATAACTAGTCAACGCATATCGATCACAATGATACACTGCCTCTCAGCAGGTATAATAAATATTCTTTCTGGAGACCTGGTCAATGAACGAAGAAGCCTACCTCCTGCGTACAACGAAAGAACTGTGCTTTGAGAAGAGACCTGTCTGGAAACTATGTGATCCCAGAATTCTTGCGTCATTTCTTTTGCAAACACATGGCTTCTCGCACTATCGCTGTTAACCTTGGGCCGAGGTAAATCAATCATCGGTAGGCCCTCATCCTTCCAATCCATATAAATTTTAGAAGTAGATAAAATATCCTTATCCCTTCCAATGCTCCAACACTGTATAATAGAGAATCCTATAAACAAGTCCCTGGAGAATTCTCTATAAAATCCCTTTGTAGGATTCGGTGTAACATGTTTTTTTGATTTCTTGCTGAAAATTGTGAAAGCTTTAGAAATCATACAAGAGTTTTCCATATCAGCTAAAAAATTACAAGTACATGCCTCTTGATTTGTTTCTAAGTAGTACAAAAACGCAAGCATGTCTTGTTCTATCCATGGACTATCACAATTGCACATATCCACAACAACAAATTCAAAGCTGACTGTTGCACCAAAAAATGGAATTGATCTGACTGTGGTGACCAAAGAATCAGGATAACAACATTGAAAAGCAAACTGTGAACTATTTTCGACGTCGTTAATGGACATCCTCTCTTTATTGATATATAGATTCAATATTTTTTGATCATCAATTGGTATTTTGGTACCATTATCCACTTCAGATTCGTTCTTTCTCTTTTTGCTTGGAGAATTTGCTTGCTTTCTGGAGCAGAAAATACTGCACAGTTGCTGGAGATGGTTTGGTGCAATTTTATATATTTCAATGATGTTATGGTTAGTGACATTCTGTGATCGATCAATTTGAACATCATTAAATTTGAAATATTCAACGATCGAATGTCTGGTTGACCTTTTGTCCTTGATTCATTCGCAATATTGATTTGAAGTTTCTCACAAACGTTTTTATCGACTGATGTGCTCATCCAAACCGATTTGTTGATTAGATTTTCCGCCACAGACATCAATTCATCTTCATCACGATCACGCAATGGTCTAAAAAAATTAGACCCATAACTCTTTATTTTATTTTGAACAAAATCATCTTGAGTGATGCTCTTCGGCGAGCATGGAAAAGAGCCACTTTTGTAAAGCTTGAATACAGACTGCCATTTAGTCCACAGTCGATCCAATGTCAAAACAAGAGTTAGCTTGTATTTAAGGCTCTCCCTTGTTTGAACAAGAAAGATATCCATACATTCAGTTTGGAAAGACTGCAAACATATAAAATTGAATATTCCAGTCAATTTGCTAATTTCATAACACAGGAAGTAATCTAAAGACTTCTATTGATAAGAAGAAAAATTCCATCCCTGCCAAGCATCACTGGAAACATTTCCCTTTCCCGGGTGGGATGGAGTACCGCAGGATATCCATTTCTCCCTTGCTTTTTCAACACTAGAAATGAATGGAGTGTCTACAAATTCCTTGTTTGACAAATTTTGTTGTTTGCATAATTTGTTGATGATGTGCTGAAGAAACTCTATGTAGAAGACGAGATGTTCGATGCCGATACCTTGAATGAAGTTGTTTATATTGATCATCTGCAGTGATTATTTTCTACGCAGAAATAGTATGCTTCCCATCCAATTTATAAAAATTTACTAATAGCGAATTAATTTCTTCTTCATTTCCAGGAAGAAAGGACAATGTGGTCTCCTTATCGAAAGGCAATAGAATAACATCTCTCAATGTTGATGTAAATTTATGGAGAATAGATACAACCATCTTTTGCATGACTTCCTCATCAATCTTTCGATATTGTAAGTGTGGAGGCGCGACAACACATCTTGTTACGTCAATGGAAAAAACTTGCTCATTGAAAAAAAAGAATTTGATCTGCTCTTGTTGAACTTCTTTTGAACTTTCAAAGCTCTTAGTCGCTTTCCACAACATCGCTTTAGAAGGACTTTGTTTTATTTGTTTGAAGGAATATTTGTCCACATCTTTTATAATAAATTGGAGAAATGCTCTTCTATTGTACATAAGAATCCTTTCATGGCTTTCCTTTATCAACCTAGACTTATTAATATTCATGTAATGCAATACAAAGGATATTTTTGCACCTAGCATTCTTTTCCTCCATACCGACAAAATTCCTTTCTTCAGGGATGTCATGATATCAATTCCAGAATGATTAGAAACATCATACGATCAAGCTGTAGAAGGAAACACTTTTCACCATCGACCACTGCAACTTAAACTTGCAATTTTTCATCAGATTCAACGGGATCCACATATGTCAATATTCCAGCGCTAGTCTGAGCTCCATTGTAATCCAAGTAGAATAGATATAAATCCGGGTACAAATTACCTAGTTCTTCCATCTATCTCAACATACCATCCATTTGTGAATAGCTGAATGTAGTGATATTTTGACAATTCAAAGCAAGTCATTTCCTGGTAGTTACTGAGGCTCAACAATGCATCCATGCTTTATCTTCAAAACATTCAATATTAAGTAGTCAATATAAGAAGGCATACAATGTCTATAATTATAAATTAGCGTTTTAATATTAGATGTATACGTGCAAATGTTCATGCTAATGATCGATGGTTAAGGAACGACCCATCATATTCAAAATCAATTGATTGATTAAGAACAAATCTGCTAGCATTATCCATGAGAGATCGAATGCACATTTTATAGAGTCATTTGAGATAAGGAACGTTCATAGAACGAGCGATCATCATAGAAGGGGTGGCTGATCCTTCTTGTTTATGTGTATGAGTTTATCACATGTTTTGTATTCGAGTTTATGTGAGTTTTTGTACTTAATTTATATGTATGTGAATGGTGATTGCACATTGTTTAATTGGAATACAAGTGCATGATTGTGAAGAAGAAACACATAGTTTGATGAATTCATATCTAACTGGTGAATACATTAGAGATTCAACGTAGTTCTGTATACTGCGATAGCTGTCAAGTGTGAAGTCATCTGGTGTTCTAGTTGATGTTAAATAGAACTTTATGCAAAGATCGTAACCACATATGTGGATCGCTGTGGTTAAGAGAATCTTGATTATGCAACCCCCATATTCGCTTCGGGTTAGACTTCAACCTGTTTACAAGGTGATGCCAAAGGCACCAGTGAAAGGGGTTTTGTTGTGTATACATTTATCTTGTGAATGAAGGGTCGGCCGACAGTTATTGTGCTTAGTATTCTTCCAGTGTTCACCATTCTTCATATACATGAATTGACACCCTCGCCTTCGGAGGTTGAATATTTTAACAATTCCCTCATAAATGAAGGGTAGGACGACACTTCCTGTGCCGAGGATTCATTTCGTAATAGTTCTATACATCAAGAAGGGTCGGTCAATCCTTCTTTTGTTCCCCATTATGGATATGGGTGAATTCACAATTCTCTACTAAAGGAAGGGGTGGCCGATCCTTCTTGCCAGATGTCGGGAGTTAGGATAATTTTTTTTTATATGTTGTAACTTAGCTAATGTCCCGATCACCATGGTTAGAGAAGATTGATGGAGATCTACAGCCACAAGCATTGTTTGCAAAAGTAAGATAGGACGGTTTAAGCATGGGCAGAGTGTTGCTAGCCCGCGAGCAAGTTGAAAATTATATCAATAGGCAGAAGGATAGATCTAGGGATGACAGGTACTTCGGTGATTTGAGATGCGCGGGGAAATGGACTTTTCAGATTTGTGAAGTTTTGGTAGGGATTGTATGTTTCGATGGTGCTGATTTGCCGAGGAAAGGCATCAACGACGGAGGTTTAGTTTGCAGATTGAACATGCATGGAGTATCGGCACGTTCCAAATTCGCGAATCTCGGTAAAGGCCACACGTTTGGATGGTCAGGATGCAGACAGGGGCCAGATCGACAGTTGATAATAACTACGCAGATCTAAGGTGCGAGGAAGGCAGCGTTTGAGAGATTGAAGACTGCGGAACTTGGAAGGTCGTGGGGCTAAGTATGGAAGGAGATCAACAGTACCAGATCGATCATGCATGATGGACGACTCAGAGAAACTCCTTTATTGCTAGAGCTTGACCCCTTTCCCCCTTGGTCAAAGTCAAGGGGGTAAGTTAATTTAGATAGACTCAAATAGACTCTAGCACCTTGGTGAATGCACATTCTATCTGGGACCAAGTCCAACAAAACTGATGCAATAACTAAACAACTAGCTCAAAGAAAACTTCAAAGAATCGGGTAAGAGAGATATAATGGAATGTTAGATGATACATATGGAACATAGTTATAATCATTTTGAATCTTTGATATATAAGCAAATATTGGGGTTTAAGCTTGCTCCCATGCATGCAAGAAAAATTCCCACTTCCAAAGCTATATTCTTCGTCGATGAGATGAAATGAGCTAAGACTTAAAATTGGACAAAAGTATATACAGGGCACCCGATATTTTGAAAAGATTTTTTTGTATTAAAAATCGAATTTACATGCATTGAATAGATGGCAACCTTAATTAATCTTGGACAATTATTGGACAACAAGCTCGACAAATCATACAGAGATAACAAATAAAACTTATTAAAGAGTTTTGATTGGATTGTTTCTTATATCTTCTTTTCCATGAGACCAAAGCATTTTGACCGTAACTAAATGGATACCTTGCCTTTGTTAAAAATTGCCATGCAATGAAGGGGTGGCCAATTCTTCTTGTACCAAGTATTATTTTCATAATAGTTCTAGACTGAAATAAGGGTCGACCAATAATAGTTCTAGGTGAACTCGATATAGGTGTTCGCAATTTTATACTAAACAAATGGGCGGCCGATCCTTCTTGTCGAAGGTCGGAAGTCGAGATAAATATTGTTTATATGTTATAACTTAGCCAATATCTGTTCCCCACTACTTATTGTGGAAGTCGGGAGTCCAGAATTGTTGTCCCATCCTGCAACTAGCATTGCAGGTTGCAGGATAGTGGAATTGATGGAACATTTTAAGAAAATTAGGTATCCACAATCCGCAATATATTTGTGTCTTGGGAAAAGGCGATGAACCCTCATGCGAGGTGAAAGAACAGTCGACCGACCTTTCTTTTTCCAAGTATTATGTTCAAAATAGTTCTAGGCTGTAAGAAGGGTCGGTCGATCCTTGTTGTGTTCACCATTCTGGATATAGATGAATTGTAACATATAGGTGTCTACAGTTCTATACTAAACGAAGGGGTGGCTGATTCTTCTTGTTGCCAGTCGGGATAAATCTTGTTGATATGTTATAACTTAGCCAATATACTGATCCCAACTGTTCCTTGCGGAAGTAGGAAGTCTGGAATTGTTGTTGTAGCCTAGGCGGGTTGAATATTTTTACCATTCACTCATAAATGAAGTGTCGGCCGACCTTTCTTCTGCCCGGTATTCTATTCAAAATAGTTCTAGACTACAAGAAGGGTTGGTCGATCCTTCTTGTGTCCACCATTCTGGATACAGTATAGGTGAATGGTTGGATATAGTTTTTCACAATTTTATAAGAAACGAAGGGGCAGCCAATCCTTCTTGTCGGAGGTTGGAAGTCAGGATAAATATTGTTTATATGTTATAACTTAGCCAATCTTTGTTCTATGATGAATTCTGCATTAATTTGGAAGAAAGAACATTGACAATATTTAAATGTGTGGATCAGAGCATATAAAATGAATTCTAACTCAGATATTATAGTCAACTATGAGGCAAAGCGATAAGATGGTGTAACACGAAATACATTCACAAAAGAGAAATTAAAAGATTGAAGAAAATAACAACATATGAATCTCTGTTTCGGATGTACTAGTACTTCTGTTCTTCTTTAAAGTCTTCAAAAAATATTACGTCACTGTAATTTTTGCTTTCGGATCCAACCCCAATTACTTTGTAAAATAAACATTTATATAAAACGTTCTTTGAATTCTTCGCCAAAAAAAGAAATTTCAAAGAAATCTGTCTGATGTAACACTCGAGCAATTAACAAAGGAACCGCAACGTCATTTAAAATTAACACACTAGAATATTTATTCTCGACATAACCTGTGTTTTGGTTTCCCAAATATTTCAACAATTCTCCATTACTCTTGAGTTGGGATCTCATAATCCATAATTTCTTTCACCATCACCTCCAATTCTATGCATTCTGTGTAACATACATCTGGAAAACCCTTCTTAATCATTACAAACTGTTTAAGTATTTCAAAATCATCGGTCAATTTATCAATTATTGTCTTTCCAGTTAATCCTTTGACCAAACCTTCAAATTTCGAGTGATCCATGCGAGCCTGTACTATCAAACTGTGATGATTTTATTGATCCATTAATTTTCCATAGGCACTCCAAAAAGAAGTTATACCACATTCAAAAGGCCCCAAAAATAATTCCTTAAAATTTTGAACTTCAAGGACCATCTGCTGCGCCATGTTTTCTACTTATTTAACACGAACATGCTTGCCAATAACTCTTCTTGTTGAAATGATGATTGCTGGTCTATCTTTGATTCCAAAACTCTGCATATCTAATTGGGTTAGATTTTTTAACAAACTAACTAAATTTCGAGCTGTTTCTAAAGGCCTTTTGCATAATGTCTCGTTTGCCACTTTACAACTCCGGAGAGCTATGTTTGCTATAGCATCTTTATCTACTATAAAATTCAAATAAGACCAGAATTTGGTGACTTCCATTGATATCATATCCCATATAAGGTGTTTAGTTCCGTGTAATGGAAGCCGACCTGTCAATTTATCTTTTAATTCATCAACTTTCTTTTGCAGTTGATTTCTATCACTCAAAGCCTTTATCTTTGCTGCAGAATTTCGAATTACTTCCTCCTTCAACTTCTGGTTTTCTGCTTTCAACTCTTCTATCTCTACAGTTTTTAGACTAATTTGTGACATAGCACTGGTTAGTTCCTCTGTGGAGGAATTTTTCATTTGTCCTTCACTCGTACATAGAGATTTATCCCCTCTCTTCTCTGGCGCTAGCACAGTTTCAATCTGATTGGTATTCAACAATGAAATTTGTGACAACAATTCAATCCTTTGTTTTTCCCAAGCATTCTTTTCATCTTGTAACTTTAACATTTTACCTTTTTGATCCATCATTTCTTGATATATGGATTCCTTTTCTTGTTGTAATCATGTCAACTCTGGAGACTACACATGTTGATTATTTGGCACCTTCAATTTTTTCTTGAGAATTTGAATGGCACTTTATTTTTCATCAATGAGCCTTTTGGTAAACTAGTTTTTCCTTGGCTTGGCTCCCATGGTCACAAGTTCCACTTGTAGTCTTTTGATCTAGATCGAATTTGCTTTGTTTTCTTCCTTCTCTTGCCTCAGTTGACTCTCTAGCTTTTCCACCACAGACTGCAATTTAGAAATTTTTAAAGTGAATTGCAATAAATCATAATACAAGACATCTCCTATTTTTTATGCAATTGAATCTTATCTGGTATATTAATCACATCAAGCTTAACTTCCATTCCAAAAAATTTCTCATTGTAAACCACTGCAAACCTTATAGAGTTTCTTCCTGGATCCGTAGCTGTAAGGAGGGAAACTTTTTGTTCTGCCAACGTTCTTACTTGAGGGTACAATTTTTGAGTTTATTCGGAAGACTGATTCCTCTTTGATGTATATTGTGAAAGCACATCAAATCTAAACTTATACCGAGAGTTACTTCCAAATTCCTTTATTTCTGAAAAATAATATTGCTGCATAATATTTGCAGGTGGCTGCAAAATCAAACTAGTTTTTTCTGGAACAATTGAATCTCGTTCCTCCATACTAATAATTTCCTTCTATCATTCCACTTTTTATTTCTTCCTTGAAACTTCTTGATTGACTTCCATACTATCAACTTCTGAAATACTTCTCTTACTGGTGATATCAGATTTAGCTAGTGTTTGAACCAACATTTCCAAATTGCATGTTTGTTCCATATTCGCCTCTTTATTATCTTATTCAAATTTGAATAAATTTGCCATTTCTTTCAATCCTTCTACTGTTTGATGATCAAAATCCTTTTTTCCATTTTGATGTCTCCTTTGCGATATAATTTGATGAGGATCATAATTAATCCTTTCAGCCTCTTGGAAATCCATAATCTTCAGCAATTTTTCTACTACAGAGAGGGCTACCTTATTCTTAATGATGAATGGACCAACTTTAAGAGGGAATTTCACATCCGATGGTTTTTTGAAAGCACCAAAATGTTCTTCTGACTACAACCTTTGTCTAATAAATTCCAAGGAAAAGACCCTCGGTGTTAAAAACGCTGGCAATAGATATGGTGCTCCAGTAAAACCATACACCCTAATTATAGTATGTTCTCTATACAAGAACCAATCACCTATTTGGCCTTCTAGTGTAGGCTGCAAAGTTTCTTTCATTCCTTCTTACACTCGGGACATTTTAGCATTAAAAATAATTCTGTAAACTTCTGCCATGATTTTATGGGTGAAATCAAACATATTGACCTGTTTAGGAAGGTCATGATAAAAGATGGTACCAAGAAACTTGGATTCTAAAATTTTTGAACACACGAAAAGCTTCAGGAGATATGAATGATATCTAAAATGCTTCAACTAGTTGAAATTCATCAACTGCACATGAATCGCTTCAGCTAGGAATTCATCAAAATTAAAAAAACACACTGGACTCGATTGTGACTCTGGTGAAATTACTTGGAGAGGAAACCTAACATAACTTATGTGATTGACTTATCATTATCTAGACCTAAAATTTGACTCATTAAGGACAGAACTAACTAGGTATCTCGCTGAAAGACATCAATACTCAAAGGGAACGATATGTTTTCATGCGACTGACCATCTTTCAAGACATGTAATAAAAACTTGTTTTTTCTACAGGACCACAGTTTCTATAAAACTTTGCCAAATTTTCTTTGTTAAACGACTTAGGGATTTTGGGAAATGTTTCAGGTAAACCTAGAACCTCACAGACAGTCTGCGCATTTACTGGGCATAGAATTTTGGTTGTTTTTACATTAATGATTACCCTTTGGCCTTGCGAATAATTCGCCGCACACCAACAAACAAATTCGGGGAAGTGTGGGGTTTGTTCAACACAAAAATAGTACAGAAAAGAACCAAAAACATTAAATACATCCTTTCCCTGTGACTTAAACTCCACTAATTTCTCCTTAGACTGCAAAATACTACACACAGACAAAACATGGTCGAAAATATCCCTTTCCTTGTCAAATACAAGCTTCTCATTTTCATCTGAACTTTCATTGAAGGGAAGAAGGTCTTGGGTTTTCTCCATTTGGGACACAAAATCTAAACACTGAGGGTTTCGAGCTACCTATGAAGTGAGCTTCTTGGGTGTTGTTCCAGTTGACAAAGACAACGAGGTGTTTCCCATGGGTTCTTTTCCTCCAGGCAATAAGTGAAAAAAACATTTTTTAAAACTTCGAACAAACCTTTTATAGAACATATGCTTAGGTGGTTCTGGAACTTGCGATGAGCGGTTTAAATTTAACCTCTTTTCATAGCGGATTCCACCAACGCTTGCCATGTGGTAAGCGGCTTAATTTCCGCTCCACCTTATCCAGGTTTAACCACCGTGCAATTTCTAACGTGGGAACCCATTTCCACCGTTGATTTGCTTTTGGGTGAATCTGGATCATTATTCTGCCACGTTGCTACACGTTTGCAACTTTTGGTGTGAGTCGTCCAATTTTTTAGGGCCTTTTCCACCTCCGCCCTTGGCCCGTGAGAGACCTTATGTAGAAACCTTAGAATAGTAACAATATTTGCATTGTTCCTCTCTATAAACATTAATAAGCTAAATGTTATATTAATGTTAAATAACCCAAGAATCCATATAGAATAAATTTAAAAAACATAAAGACAAAAATGCTAACAATTAACACTTATTATGAAGAAATCACTTGTTTGATGAATTATACCAATTCTAGACATAATTTGTTTGTAGATGGGTTTGTAGAAGATCTAGTGTAACATGGGAAGAAGTCAATTAAGAAGAGGGAGAGATGACCATAAGAGATAAGAGAATTCTAAACAACAAGATCAATCTTCCAAGATGGCAGTGAGATGAAACATTAAATTAGGAAAAGAAGGAGTCGGAGATCACATGTTGTAGAAATAACATCTAAGGTTGGCGTTCTTTTTGTACACAACCCATTTCATACTAGCTGCATAATTGTTCATGTAGTGTCCCGTTTTAATAAATTTGTTAAACTTCAAAAATTACAATTTTTGGCCAATTTGACCCTTAGACTATTAATGACTCGAATGCTTCCAAATGGCTTCAAATGCTTCTGATTTGGGTCTAAATGTTTTTAAAAGGTATTAGGACATAAAAAGCGACAAAATTTGCATCGTTCCTCTCTACAGATTTTAATAAGCAATGTCTAACCGAGATAAACCAAGAACCCATATAGAGGAATTTTTAAAGCCCCCAAGGGTAGATGGCTCCAAAAGACTCTTTAAAGGATTTCGAATACGGTCTGAAGGTATATGAAGGGTATTAAGCCATAAAAAGGAACCTCATCGATGATTGTAGGCTAATATATTATGGAACATCTTCTACTGTCAGCAACCTCATGAGTTGAAACACCGTCTACTAGAACATCCTCATCAGCAACACCATTAGCTAGAACATCTTCTGCTGTTAGCAACCTTGTCAGGTGGAACACCATCTGCTGGAACATCCTCATCAGCAGCATCATCAGCTGTAATATATTCTACTGTCAGCAACCTCATCAACAACCCAATCTGATTCTGTGTACCCATATAGTCTAAACTCACTATCTAAGGCATATCTGAGTCCATAATCCAATGTACACTTCAGATATCTCATCACATGTTTTGCCACAATCAGGTGAACTTTCCTGGGTTCCACCATATACTGACTCAATGTGTTTACAGGAAAGCAAATATATGGTCTCGTATTTTCCAGGTACATCGAAGACCCAATCATTTGATGATACATCGTGGCATCAACCGAATCTGGTGAAGCATCACTCAATAGCTTTAGGTTCAATGCCATAGGTGTGGCCATGGCCTTGCAGTCCATCATCCCGAACCGCTTCAGGATATCTACTGCATACTTCTTTGTCCAAGGAAGATTCTATCTGCACTCTGCCACACCTACATGCATAGAAAATAGTGCATCATACCCAAGTCCCTTATCTTGAACTCAACAACAAGCTTCCTCTTCATATCAACAATCAACCCATCGTCACCTGTCACAACCAAGTCATCCACATACAGTAGTAGTATCAATGGATTTCCTTCCTCAACCTTGTAGGAAGCTGTCAATTCTGCCATACCATGTCCTGGGTGCCTGTTTCGAATCGTACAAGGCTTTCTTCAGTTTGCACACATGAGTCTCCATGTCATGTGTCTCAAACCCGAGTGGTTTCTCCACATATACTTCACCTTTCACTACACCATTCAAGAATGTTGTCCACATATCCTGTAACTTTTTAGATGCCTTCCATCTCTACCAGAACATTGTTAAGAGTGTGCACTTAGCTCCAACATGTTAGCAAAGAGGTTTCATTCTAGATAAGTAGCAATCAAATGTTGTACTACTACCATAGACCACTTAGTACCCATTACTTGCATATAAGTAGTTGGGTGGACTCCCTCTCAATCTTTGCTTCCTTTCAAGAACTACTGGAGTCTCTAACAGAGTGTTCTTCTTGTGGGAGCTGCTTTTGTTCCTGGGACAATCTCCTTGTGATTCTTCTTGGTGTGTGCTGTGAGAGTCTGCTCTTCACTACCCATGTTTTCTTTTCGAGCTACAATTCGAGCTTCTTCCTGTGAGCATTCCTCCCACAACCTACTGAATGAGATGATCTTCTTCCTAGCACAAATTCCTTGGATGAAGGAATCCCATGACCTAGGAGGACCATTCAAGGTGGTCATTACTATTTCTCCATTCTCTATATCTTCTTCAATGGCTTCAAGTTGTTCTTTTATCCCAGAGACCCTTGTAAAGTGTGATTGCATGGTCTCTGCATTTTGTATCTTGACATTCTTTAATTGACTCCTCAAAGTCATCTTCTGATTTATGTTCTTTCCTTCAAACAACTTGGTCAAGGAGTAAAAAATATCTTTATGGATGACACATGTGGTATGAGATGGTCCTTGATAGAATCTGCAATGATCCAAGTTCTTGGCCTTGACCAAGTTCTTCTTATGTAAGGCCTTAAGGCCTCATCTCCCTCTGGGACTGGAACCTTTTCACTTATGTAGGTATCCAATTCATTCTCTTCTAGGATTTAAACCCAATCCTTACTTTCATGTTCAGAAGTTATCAGCCCCTTCAAGCTTGGTGTGGTGATACATCTTAATGAGAAACTCAAATGGAAATAAAAGATTTAGATCTTACCACTGGATTTTGAGCTTGATAGCGTTTGATAGAAACCCTAAAAATAAAAATAAAAATTTGGAATTTCAAAATTTTGACTGGACAGGGAAATGCAATTGACTAAGGCAAGCAAGCTGGTGTGCTCAGATTTTGAAAACTCCAAAAATTTACCCCTCAAAAGTGACCTGCGAATTTTAGATCTGCAATTTCTTTCAAGTTTTGGTTTTCTGGTTTTCTATCCAATGCACAATGGCCTCTCCAATTTCTATCCAATTCACAATGGCCTCTCCAATTCCCAATTAGGATGGGAATCTTTCACCCTTGAAATTGGTACTAAGGAAAGTAGAGTAAACACTCTACTAGCATGGACAAGGTACAAGCTCTCCAAATTGAAAATATGCAAATAAATGATCAAAAGCTACTCTCCTTTGTTCTTGTGACTTTTATAAACTTCTCAAGTCCTCCATGGGTCGAATTCCTTCCAAAGGATTTCTTCCAAATCAATTTGGGAAGAGTTTCCAATGTGTGTGACTTGTCCAACAATTCCTAGTCTCCTTATTCCCTCATTTGGCTGCCCTAACTCCCTTGTGAACCTTCTTGGATGCTATTTTTATCCCTAACATGTCATATATTTCAGATGTCAGCATTCAGGTCTGATTTGTGTCATAGGTGTCATAGCATCTTCATCATTGTTGTCATACTAGAGGCTAGGGAATTTAGCCCAAGTGTCACAATTCTTCTAAGATGCCTCTTCCTCTTCCATGGAACTTATTATTCCACTCCAATTCAACCTTACATGACTCATGCCATGAATAATGCCTCTTAAACTACCCCAAGTATGTTACCCTTCATCTTGAACTCGAATTGGTGAGAGAATCATGCCAAGTGTAGTGGGGAATCATAGGGGCTTCACTAGAAGGCAATATAATATCACATTCATTTGTATTGCAGTATTAAATATTCATGAAAACCTAAAAATTATATTGCTTATATATTAAGGGGCAAATGGTTTTTTTATTTAATGTAACAATACAATAATACTTTGGGGTCTTTTTTATATAGGCAGGTTGACAAATATCCACCAAATGGAGATGGAGGGATCACGACCGGATGAGAAATTGTGTTGAGGCAAGCCTCGAGCTTACTAGTATGTAGGGAAATCGCATCTTAAGGCATGCTTGAGGCCAGGGGTTTCGTGGTGAAGTGGGTTTCCAATCGATCATAGTCGAGAGATAATGGTCATTGACAGCCAATTGTTACCAATAACACTCAGCCAGTTGTTACCAATAGCCTTGGGAGGCTCTAAACCTCCAGGGCCTATTATAGGCCCTCGATAGGCCTTGGGGGCTTGAATACCCAACCACTCTTGCCTATTACAAGCGTTGGGAGGTTTAGTTAGCCTCCTAGAGCTTGTTACAGGTCCTGGGGGCTTGGATACCTAACCCACAACAGGATTAGTCAGCGATTGGGGAACTGCAACATGCAATCTAAATGTTGTACTATGTGCATTAGCTCTAGTGACATACAAGAAGTGATCTCCTTTCTCTTCATTAGATCATTAGATGTTGCAAATCCTAATGATATGTTGTTAAGTAATTTCATTGTGGGTGAAGTAATGTGCATCCACGATATACATCAAAAGAATCAAGGTGCATTGTAGAATGTATGTGGGGTCATAAGAGGGGTATCATATCAATATACTAGGTAGAAATATAAAGGGGTATAAAAAATGTTAATGAAAAAATTGATACATACAATATCTAGTGAAAATAGGGTTTTTTTTAAATTGGGAAGGCATATTGGGAGGGGGTTAAAAAAATGATTTTGGAATTTATTTTCCAATTCTAGTGAAATTAGGGGTATTGTTTCATATGCCACGATCGAACGTGCTATGATAGTTGTTTATTGAGTGAAGCCCCTGTGTGGGGAATATTGCCACAAATGGGTTCCACAACCTCTTAATATGTGTCCTCGTGGTCCAATGCACAATGGCCTCTCCAATTCCCAATTAGGAAATCTTTCACCCTCGAAATTGGTACTAAGGCAAGTAGAGTAAACACTCTGCAAGCATGGACAAGCTATGCTCTCCAATATGCAAAATGAGAAATGATCAAAAACCAATCTCCAAAGGCATAGATATTATTGGTTATTGTATTGGAATATTCCATGCTAATGATATTGGCATGAGATCCCTCTAAGCTTTTTGAATGTACTACAAGGTCTATTGGTGATTATTTATGGGATTTGATTACACTCTTTGGAGGCATATTTATGGTATTGCTATACATCTGAAGTATAGCTTGGAAGAAGTTGCTACCATTCTTGGATGACAAATTTGGGGCATGTATAAGTTGGCATTGTGACATCGATATTTTTTGTGGCCTTGTGACAGAGACAATGATTGTGTCCTTGCGATGAACATGGATTGCGATAGTGACATCAATACAATGATACATGGACAATGATACAGGTACAAGGACATATATACACGTATAGGTTGATGGAAACCATGATACAATGGCAATGGAATATTATTCTTCTTATTCATATTAGGGTGGCAGGATCATGTGAAAGATAAATTTGAAAGGTGTTCATGAGGTGGGACAAGGTACAAAATCTCTGCACAAAGGGACCCCATTCTTAGCATTATTTTTTTCCCTAGTACCTAAAAAGATCAGGTAAATTTCATGAGCTTTGGAGTCCAAAGAAGGCTTAACACGTATAAGGGAAGTAAGCTTACCTTAGGGGGCCTACAAATTTATGCCAATAGGCTCAAGTGCTTAAAATATTAAGCAGAGGTGCTAGAGCATCAACTACACAAGACATTAGGCGACGATGAGGCCTATGCGGCAAGTGTTGGTTCACCCAACAATATTAAGAGGTGAGCGGGGGGAGGGGGGGATCCGTATTTCCTTTTTCTACCCTTTTTATATAAAATTAGTATTAAGCACATGTTAAATAATCATTCCCAATGTGAATAAGACAATTAAAAATTTGAACACAACGATACAAATCATATACAAAATTGTTCTACAAGAACCAACTTGATGGAGAACTTAATCCCACGGATTCTTCTGCCACTACAGAAAGGATGCTCCTACACCCTTGGTTTTCTACCTGCTAAACAAACAAGGATGCTCCTACACCCCTATTTTTCTACTTGCTAAACAGACAAGGATGCCCCACCACCCTAAATCTCTACCCACGACTAGAAGGAGGCAACAATTCCCTTAGAAGGCCTCAACCTGCCCGAAGAACCACCCAACAACCCTCTAATTTATAATAGTTTTAACTTCGGATTTTCAGATCTTGCTTCTGATATGCAAGTACCAAATTACCAAAAATTCATAGACACCAATGGTCCTCTTCATACATTTGACTTGTATAGCTATATATATTTTCAAAGAACTTTATTATTTGAGAACTTTATCAAGGAAAATCATGCCTCTTCATAAAAAAATATTGGATCCTTATAATGCACTAGCTATATTTCATAAATAATTTGCATCGTATCCTGTGCTTTAAACGATGCACAACTTAACCCCGCGTAACTATCCTGTAATGTTGGATCCCCCCATCCAAGATCAACGGTGGACTTCAAAAGTTTATGAGCCCAATTATGAACCCTTGCTGTCAATATGTCCCATCAGTTAAATCAAAGGGTAAAGTATGCTAGTTCTTGGGTAACATCTTTGACCCTTAATGTCCTGTAACCCGCTGTAACGGTCTTTCAATTGCTTTGATCTTTCATTCCGACGACTCTGGATATTTTCTGTGATCCAAGTTCTGGTTTTGGATCGTGTTTTGTTTTTTTTATTATTTCCACTCGTTTAAATAGGATCTGCTCCTGTTTGATCTAGCTTGCTAGAAATGTTTTCGAAATTAGCTCTGCATTCAACTCTTTCTCCGTCCACTGGCCCTCCTCAACAACTGGTTGTTAAAATTGGAGAAAAGGAAAGTCTCCATATTTCGACCACTGCTCTGCATAGCGGTTGCTTTTCAGGAAAGCTTCCTTACATCAGTTCTTCAAGAAAATTTTCTTACAGTAGTTCTTCAGGAAATTCTCCTTGTTTTATAATGGAGGAAAGTAGCACACGTGGAAGGACCAGATTCACCGATGAAGCCAACCACATCACAGTGGAGAATCTAGAAAGGCGGATTGACGAGATTCAGTAGACCATGGAAACCAAGCTAAACTCGATGGAGCAAAGAATGGAAAGCAACCAGACTGAAATGATGGAGAAAATCTGAGTCATCCTCTATGTGCACGACGAAGCCATTCGAAATCAACCCGCCGGACCTCAAGGTAATTCCTAGGGGAGCCCAGTTACTTCGGTAGGTTCTGGACAGTCCTGTCCAACTGTCGGAACTCCCTCATCAACTCCCGCAATTGCCGAAACTCCCTCATCAACTCCCGCAACTGTCGGAACTCCGTCAACTGCCGAAACTCCCTTAGCAACTCCCTCAAGATCATCCGACGGTGTGAAAACAATGGAGATTGACTCATCCTGAGAGAACCACACGGCCCACCCACCATGGTCTCATGTTATTTTACTGAAAACTTTAATATTTTAGGTTTACTTTTCTGTTAGTTTAGTTGAGGGATTTTTACCAAGGCCCTTCTGTTCAGTTTGTATCGACAGTTATTTTAGGTTTACTTTTGTGTTAGTTCAGGGGAGGGATTTTGTCCTTGGCCCTACATTTTGAAAAATTTAAACTCTGTGATATGTCCAGATCCTCCTTGAATGAAATATATGCAGTTTTTTGAATATTAATTTTAATTAATTTTCTAATTCTTTGGTCTTTTCTATATTCTTAACCTCTCTTATTTATCGATTATGTTTGGATTTATCTATTCTTTTTCAATTTAGATAAAGTTTTGAATTTCTTTTGAATGATAGGTTAAATAATGGAAAACAAAAAATCCATACCATCAATTCGACATAGTGATTATTTACTCGAGAAAAACTCTTTGAATGTAGAACTACGGGGTCCCAACCCTTACTGCTTGGAAGTCTAAGATTTTGGCATATATTCAATGCTTCAATGCTACATCTTTCTGCCATGTGAGCAGAGTCTACAATCAAAATGCTAATCAACTGTCAAAGATGGGTCTCTCTCTAGTAGCGGGAAAATCTATTTTGAGGCTTTTTCATGGTAGCCATCTTTTGGAGGAAAAGAGCTTCATCATTTACTGATTGAGACTCTCATTTTTGTTTTTGTTTTTTCCATTGATATACTATTCGAGACAATTGATGGTTTTAGAGTGCTTCTATATGATTCTGGAGAACACTACATTTTAGTAACAATGCTTACTGTATTAAGAATATAGTAGAGTAGTAGAACATTGGTATATGTATTTCTTTTTGAGATTTTCTGAACATAATCTTGATTAGTTATGACTTGCTGCTGGTATTTATTGGTAGACCAGTTTATTGTAATAGTCTTTATGATAGGGGCTCTGGTAGTTTCCTTGATTCACATATGAATAGTAGGGAACTCTTTTTCTTTTGGAAAAAAAGGAACTCCAGGAGACACATTAACAAACGATATTTTATTTTGTTTTTCAGATTGAGCGATGAACCATTTTTATCTTGGAAGTGCATTTTAGCTATTTTCAAAGTATTAATGTTTGTAAATTACCTTACTTTACTTTGCATAATGTTTGTTGGTTAATATCTAAATATGGCTTAAATTTCATGTTTGAAAACAATAATTTTTAATAAAAATTTATCAATAGGATTATTATAAAAAGAGTATTATCGAAGGCCATGTATCTCTTGATTTTTCCCTCAATGTTTATGCTCTTGCATTGGAATTACTATAAATTTAATCCATAGGTTTATATTGAAATGGTACCTTTAAGATCCATAATATTCTTTTAAACAATAGCAAAAGTACTGTAAAAATGCCACTTGTCACAATCTAAGCATTCCACATATCACCCTGAAACCCTGGAAGCTAGATCTCAACATTTTAACAACAAAATTTATAGAAAGATTCCTCGAAAGAGTTTGATGGCAAGCTAAAACTTGTGTTTAGTGAAAGGGGTGTTGGAATTAGATGCTGAGGAGAAAGAGAAACCGCTCCTTCCTCCAGAGATGTTTTGTAGCAGTGGCAAAAGTAGAGATCAACACTCTAAACACAAATTTCATAGAAACATTGCTTCTCACAAATTGATTGCAATTGGAAATATTCTCATAGAAACAGCGACCGCTCTTTCTCCAAGTTTTCTATTTTTACAAATCCCTCATAAAGGAAGGGGTGGTCGACCCTTCTTCTGCCCATAACTCTATTAATAATAGTTTTAAGAATGCAAGAAGGGTCGCTCGATCCTTCTTGTGTTCGCCATTATGGATATAGGTGAATTGATGGATATGGGTGTTCACAATTATCTACTAATCGAAGTGTCGGATCCCTACTATTTACAGCAGAAGTTGAAAGTCGAGAATTCTTAGACTGCCATTTGTTTATTAATTTTTTTAATAGTAGTCTCGTAAATGATGGGTCGGATGAACCCTTGTTGTGGTAAGCATTCTGCCAGTGTTCACTATTATGGATATAAATGAATTGACGGTCTAGCCTTCGTAGGTTGAATATTTTTACATTTTTTAGTGGAAGTATTCTCAGAGAAAGAGCGACCGCTCTTTTTCTTTCTCTAAGTTGTCTATTTTTACAAATCCCTCATAAAGGAAGGGGCTGCTGACCCTTCTTTTGCCCATAACCATTCATAAAATTTCTAGGATGCAAGAAGGCTCGGTCGATTCTTCTTGAGGTAAGTATTCTGCCAGTGCTCACCATTTTGGATATAAATGAATTGACAGTCTAGCATTCATAGGTTGAATAAGTTTACATTGCTTTGCATAATTTGCTTGCAAATGGAAATATTCACAAAGAAAGAGCAACCACTCTTTCTCCAAGTTGTCTATTTTTACAAATCCTTCATAACGGAAGGAGCAGCCAACCCTTCTTTTTCCCATAACTCTATTCATAATAGTTCTAAGATGCAAGAAGGGTGGGTTGATCCTTCCTGTGTTGGCCAGTCTGTATATAGGTGAATTGTTGAGCTCACCGTTTTGGATATAAATGAATTGACGGTCTAGCCTTCGTAGGTTAAATAAGTTTACATTGCTTTGCACAATTTGCTTGCAAATGGAAATATTCTCAAAGAAAGAGCGACGCTCTTTCTCCAAGTTTTCTATTTTTACAAATCCCTCATAACGGAAGGAGCAGCCAACCCTTATTCTCTATTCACAATAGTTCTAGGATGCAAGAAGGGTTGGTTGATTCTTCCTATGTTGGCCAATCTGGATATAGGTGAATTGCTGAATAAGGCTATTAAAAATTATCCACTAAACGAATGGATGGATCACAAATATTTACAGTGAGAGCTGGAAGTCCATAATTCTCAGCCTGGCCTTCATGGATTAAATATGTTTAAACTTCCTTTGTAGTGCTCACCGTTTTGGATATAAATTAATTGATGGTCTAGCCTACGTAGGTTGAATAAATTTACATTACTTCGAACAATTTTCTGGTAAGTGGAAATATTCTCAGAGAAATAGCGGCTTTATCTTCTTTCTCCAAGTTGTCTTTTATCCCGACTACGGATGGCGGAGACATTAAACCGCTCAAGTTTAAATTCTCACATCAGCAATTCCACTACCAAATTAATAATTTCCCTTTCAAAATTAATAGATTTTTGTGTGTTGCAGAAAACATAGATTTTCTCCCTGCAATCATCTCGCAATGAGGATTGCGGATTTCTTGGGCATTTGGATTTGATATTTTTTTATTCCGCAACCCATAATTGTGATTGATCTCTTTTCCATGCTGTGTCTATAACACAAGAGGTCACTGAAGTCTTGTAGGCAATTGTTGATTTGCTTGATAGCATTATGATTGATGATCCCACTCCAAAGGTCCATTAATGATCTCTTTGTTATGTCCAGTTAATAATTTTCCCTTTAGAAAATTCATTGATTTTTTTGTGCTTTTGTGATTTGCGGAAAGCACAAATGTTCTCCAAATTTTGTGCTTTCCGCAACCCGCAATCCGCAATGCGGAAACTTGGTTAGTTCGATTTTAAAGTTTTTTCTTTCCGCAACCTATCATCCTGATGTGGATGAGTTGTTGGGAAGTTTACCCTTTGTATCTATTTGGTAATTATTATTTAAGGGGGGGAGAAAATCACAGAAAGAGGACTGGAGAATATCAGTGATGGAATTTAACGGGCAAAATGGCCGTCATGGGGCATTTTGACTGTCAAATACGCTTTAAAATTTTAGCTAATCGTCTTTTGTGAAGGGTGATAAAATTTTTAAAACGTATTTTTGAAGGGCAATACATTTTCTAGATCGTCATTATATTACAACTATTTTTGAAGGACAACAAAATTCAGAAAATGTTATTATATTACTAATTTAATAGTAGTATTAATATATTTATGTTATATAAATTATACTTTCTAAATTCCAACTTAGAAAGCATACATTCATTAAATAAATAGAAACATCTATTAAATTAAAATTATTTCCATGTGCAAAGTTGCATTGATTTGTTAATCTATACTTTCTAAATTCCAACTTCCAAATAAAACATTTATTAACAAAATAGAAACATCTATTAATTTATAATTATTTCCATTCCTTTCCATCTGCAAGTTGCATTGATTTTCCTAAAAACAAGAACACTCATATTTTTTATTTTTTTATTAGTGCAATGGGCATCTACAGTCTACAAATTTTAGTGCTTAATGCTCATTGATTATATTAGCATGCTGCAACAATTTTGGGAGTTGGAAGTTGGGAGTTGGAGGGCCTTGGAGACAAATGTTGAAAGTTATTTGCATTATAGAGGTAATTCTTGAACTATTTTTTTGCATGTGTATTTAGTCATTTATCCCATAATTTCAATAATCTATATAGATTTGGACTCGAAGAGTATTGGTTAATTCTCCAACTCCCGTTGAAATTGAAATGAACATCTCTTATATTTCTCTCATGGTTCAATTTTAGTGAGGGATGCAGAATTTAAATGAAGGCAAGTACTAAATAAGGGCTTGAGAGAGATGAAATCTGTGTGCAACATTTGGAATGAAAATTTCCTAAGCAATTTGTAGAATAAACGATACATACAAAAAACTGCATATAGAGCTATATTTTGTAGAGTCTTGCATTCATTATTTATAACGATTCGATTTACAGAAGCTTGCATCTATTTAAAAAAATGGATTATGATTACATGTGCCATGTATTTACAAAGGCTCAAGCATCTTTTATAACAATGACTAGCATATAGATATATAGCTTTCTAGTGGGCATATTGATTCAATTCAAATATAATGTAACTTTTACCTCCATTTTATGATAACAATTTTGCAAACAAAAATAATTATGTGATATTTGTTTTATTTTTATATGCATAATTGTGCCAAATTATAAAATCATTTTTTGTTTATTTATGCTTCATTATTTATTTATTTTTGCGTATTATGAAGTGCATTCATATTTATTCTTTTTAAGTTATCTTTTTATATAATATTAATTTAGTACATAAATGGTAAATAAAATGAATGTGAATCAAATTAATGGATAGTGATACATACCACCATAGATCCATCTAAAAGGGGATCTACCAAGCACCGAAAGGGATCAAAACTCTCATAAGTGCAAACTCCTTTTTAGACTGGAAATGTTGACGAAGTGTGTAATACAATGCTTATGGTTTTAATTTATCTCATTTATGTAGTTTTATATATATGTTGTTTGAAATATTTTAAAGTTGATCTCAGGTGACATGTTATTTTTTATAATATATTAATATTTTGTTTTAAAGGCACGTGTCATCATTTATAGGATGAGCACGGAAGGAGTTAAATATCTTCCCCTACTGGGCTGTAGAATGCACCTCTTTGGCAAAATTAATAATGATTATTTTAATTTTAATATAAAAAAGTCAAGAAAAAAAATATTTCTAAAAAAATCAACAAAATTAAATTATTAAAGGGTATTTTTTGGGGGAAAACTTCATTGTTGAAGGGTGAATTTTTAAACAAAATGTTTCCAGACGGGTAATATAAAAACCCAAAACGTAAAAAAAAAATAAAATCTGATGGGTAGAATGAAAACCAAATTCCAACACTGCTGGAGATACTCTGATTCATTAAGAGATTGCAATTTTTTGTAGCCTTGAAGAAATACAATTAGTTTTCTCTTGATATCTGTTTTGTTAATTTATCAAATTTGTTTGATTTATGTTGAAATACACTGATTTAGTTTGCAATCACAATTAATACATTGTTCTATAGTTTAGATGTGTCTTGACTTATGATCTATGTTTTCATGTTTTAAATGAATTTGTTTATTTAAATCATTTATCTATTTCTGCAAATGATCAACATATGTTATTAAATTAATGCCAATTTTCCAATTAGCATTTTATAATAGGATAATCTTGAATGTGCTTCAATCCTTAAGCTACAATCATACTGTTTGCACCAGTTTTTCCCTAGATGGTTTGAGGGGTTCAGGTCCATAAAACGAAGGGTAAGGCCTCTGTTGTCAAATCAGAAGACCCAAGGGATGTCTAATGGGATCTCTGGATATGAATTTGCAGCACGTGAATAAAATAATCAAAGATCCTAAGCTTTAACATTGCTGATGGGGGAGAATTTTGTTTTTTTGTAAAGATGCGGATTTATATTAAGCTAACAAAAATACAGTAGAGATTACAAACATTGCTGATGGGGGAGAATTTTTTTTGTTGTTGTAAAGATGCGGATTTATATTAAGCTAATAAAAATACAGTAGAGATTACAGTCAGTGGTGGTCTTATCTAGAGGTGCCAGCCATAGATATCAGCAGAGTTGTGGTGATTCAAAATCAAACTATACAAAAAAAAACCTTCCCGTTGTAGAGAAACCAGGGTGGATATCAGTAGTAGTCATGGCCATAGAGGTAAACAAAAAACTGGCAGTCATAGGAAGAACCTAAACATACAAAAAGTAAGAGAGAGACATCAAAAGAACCTCCTCAACTAGTTGCAGAGGGGCCTTCTGCATCCAAAGGTGTCTCCTCTAGAATTGGGCAGTTGTAGTAATCAGTGTCCTTCCAATCGCTTGCAGGTGTTGGAGTAGCAATCCCAGGTAGCTCTCACGGGAGGAAGAGTAGTTTTTGCAGAAGGATGAGTGCCCTGAGCAGGGATCTTGACCTGCAAGGACATCATTTTTCGGGGCATGAAAGGAATGAAACTAATCGGCTCACTGCGTGTATGCTTGGCCAGGATCAGGCGCAAGGTGTAGGGGATGGGGTCCCTGCTGTGTGTCCAATCGGGATGGGGTCCCTAGGTTGGAATTATCCATGCCAAGAGGAGTGGCCAGAGTTCCAAGGTTGGCTTCAGGTTTGACAGCAGACGTGGTGACGCCAGGTGTATTGTTCCCAGGATGACTGTCGCGGCCGAAGGGACGAGTGGTGGCATAGGAGTCCCAACTGAGCATGTGGCCACCATTTTTGGCAGAGTAGCTTGCAGAGTTTGGGTGGCATGGCGAGAAGAGGTCCAATTAGTCTGCATGTCCTCCATAAGCTGGCCTAACATGTTTTTACAATCCAATAGGGGTCCCAGGTCTTCTCTTGATTCCTGTTAGCCATAATGTTCATAATTATCCTAGTCTCCCAGTTATCAATTAGTAAACGGACTGGAATTGAGACTTCAGCACCATAGCCTGCCTGGTGTGACCCTTTGGCCTACCCATGGGAACCAATGAGAAGATGTTACAGGTCCAAGTAACCAAGAGCATGAGGAGAACTGGAGCATGAAGAGCCTGGAGTAGAACCAGGTGAGTGCAAATGCACAGTGTAGAGGGCCACGACAGAACATAGTAGCGTGAACCTGGAAGCCTGATCTTCGCACGTCGGAGATCCATGTGAATTGTTTCCAGGTAGGATGAGGTGATGTCGGAGGCAGGGGAATTAAATAGCCCATCTACTTTACGTTGCATGGATGACCTCATAATTAAAACATTGATACCAAATTTGCAACGTGCGAATGAAATAATAAAAGATCCTAAGCTTTAACATTGGTGATGAGGGAGAAATTATAAAGGCCCGCTAAATGTTATATAGGGGCATAGATGAAGGCTGTAGATCTTTGGCAACGTAAATCGACGGCCATAGGTGCCTTACTATGAATATTGTTATAAATGAGTATCTTCTTCACTAATATATAACATTTATCGGAAAATAAAGTTAAGGATTGTGAATACCTTGTGTAATAGAATACATTCTTGAGTAAATATAAACATGGTTCTTATTGAGTAAATGAATTTAACATGTGGATGAAGTTAGTATTTGGATATCACATAGAGTGAAATAGGTGGAGATAGATCTACCTTTTATGTACATATAAAATAAGGTGATCTCATTTAGTTCTCAAGTTTAACATCCTTGGGAAAGCATTAATTGGTTATGGAATGACTTTTGAAAATGATGACCCTAGAAATAAAGTTTTAATTAAGAAATAATTGTTCAAATATGAAGTGAGAAGGATGAAACACATTTGGAAGATTTTGGTGAGTGTTATATATATCAAATTCGGAATCAGATCAACGGGCATAAAGGCAGATCTACGGTGGTCAATTTGTTTGTGATTTCGAAGTGCGCAAAAAAATAACTTTTCAAATATGCGAACTTTTGGTAGGCCTCATGGATTGCAACAGTGTAGATTTGGTGGAGTTAAGATCTACGATTGAAGATTTGTTCATAGATTGAACATGCAAGGAGAATCGGCGTTTTCCAAATCTGCAAACATGGTAGGCACTGCACCTTTTGATGGTCAAGATGTGGGTGAGAGTGAGATCGATGGTGGATAATGGTTTCATGGATCTAAGGTACATGGAAGCCAGCACTTGAAGGATGAAGTCTGCTGAAGGCCCTGGAAGTTAAACCGGGATAGAGATCCACGGCCCAAAGTAGATCTTACAGTTGGACAACTTGAAAAACCTATTTGCTCCAGAACATACAAGGATGATATGTTCCTCTTATAACACAGCACAATAATCAGAGTTTATGGGTTTTCCCATGCACCTTATGCACTGCCCGCTTTTCTAACCCCTAGACTATTTACAATGGAATCCATCAGGAAAAATATTTTCCAACCATTGAAGGTATGATGGCAGACATAGGGATTCAAACCAAGGCTTCTATAAACTATGATCCCCACCATATCATCTCAGACAGAAGGAAAGAAAGCAATAGAAAGGGTTTTAAACATTTTGAGCTTGCAGGTCTTGCTGAGGCTGCAAATTGGTTAGAATATCGTGGCAAAGAGAAGATGGAGGTAGATGTACAGGATGACTCCACCTCCATGGTACCAAAAGACACTTCTCCACCACCTACCTCCTCCACCGTGGTCCCAATGGTTGAAGAAACTATACCCCTTGCCAGTGGCTATGGGGAAACCAGCAAGTTGGAAAATATTGATGTCATGGATATAGATGATGACACAGAAAGAGCTCCCAAAAGGAAGATAGTGAAAAAACCTAAGCAATAGATTATATAGGTGTCAACGGGTCAAGGCAAAAAGAAATAGGTTAAGATTAAACCTAAGCAACAGATTGTACATGTGTCAATGGGTCAAGGCAAAAAGAAACAGGTTTAGATTAAGCTGTCTGCTTTCAAGGTCAAAGAATATGTATTCAGCCAAACATCCACTGAACCTGTTGCACCCAGCAAAAGTAGAGCAGAGCTACTGGGTGAGTACAAAGAGATCCCAAAAGCAGCCTCAGAGGAGTCTAAGCTATATGAAGAGGTGAGGCAGATTTCAAATAAAGATGTGTCTTTGGTAGCTAGTAGGAGCTATGACCATAACACCTTGAACTTGGCCTCGGCTACCAAAACCAAAGCCACTGAACTGAAAGTGAACTTGGAAGATATTCTTGTTCCTAATATGATCAACTTGCACAAGGAGACTGGGGAGGTTATCTATGCCAAACTGCTAAAGGCTTCCTTAGAACTGTCAAAATTGCAAGTCAGAACAAAGCCCACAAGACACAAATAAAAAACTTGCAAAATGCATTGTTGGCTACTGAAATCCAAGAAGAAAAGAAGGGTAGTATAAAAAAGATGTTGGATGACAAAGACAACATCATTCAGTCATTAAAAAAGAAGCTAAAGATCCCCTCCATCCAGCTGGTAGAAGCTTCTGAATTGGCAGAGATGGAGGAGAAGAGAGAAAAGCTACAAGAGGAACCAACAGACTGCAAAGCTAGGCTGATGAAGTCTTAAGAGAAGGAGAAGTTGAGGTTGACTGATATAGCTCTTGTGGTGGAAAGTGAAAATAAGTGGAGAGCTAATTTTGAAGACCTTGAAAGGAAAACGCGGGAGAAGAGCAAAGAATTGGAGAACATGGCAAGCCTAAAAGACTGAGAAGCGGAAAGGTTGAAAAGCAGAACACAGAGCTAAGGAGCGGAGTCTCAAAAGAAGAGCAGGAGGGAAAGGCTTGGGAGGTAAATACCTAGGGCTACAAGTCAAATATGATGAATTAATAAAGCCGCTTACAGGTGAGACCTCCCTGCAGGAAGCAAAGTAAGTCATTTGGCATGACAATATTGTAGAGGGCCACGGAGAAATTTAGGTCATATCTCGATTTCATTCTAGACAAAGAGGCTGTAATAAAGTTAGCCAGGAAAAGCATAACAACAGTCAAGGAAAAGTTGAACAAGAATCCCATAGAGTGTGCAGAAAAGGCCATAGAATTTTTGAATAGGATGAAAGAGGATCAGGTGAAAACAACTAGCATAAAGGATAGAGTGTCTACTATTATTTGGGGAAGGTGGTGAATAAGTATCACCAGATGAACACAATTCAGGAAAGGATAGACATTTTAGCACATCAAGTAAAAATCTACAAATAAATGTTTGATCCATTATTCAAGAAGGGACTTCCTCTCTTTTAAGAGGAGGATGGCACCATGAGTCATTGTAATTTTTTTGCATAATTAATGAAATTCAGTCGGTTTCTCTTGGCCATCTTTTTTGGATTTCTTTCTTAATTAATTAATTAATTAATGCATCAATCTGTAGGTTGGATTTCTATTAATATACGATTCATGTGTTATTATGTCTTAAATGAATTTCTTCGTTTAACTCATTTTATCTATTAATTTTCTGCAACTGAATTTCTTCGTTTAACTCATTTTATCTATTAATTTTCTGTAACTGATAGACAACCACACATTTATATTGATGGTAAGTGGAAAAGCGCTCTTACAAAGCCAATTGCTTGGATCTGCATTCGATAAACATAAGCTATGTAGCACGGGAACCACTCCCGGCTTTTAAGAAACTCGTTCCCGAAGTTCTGACGCTCCAGGGAACTTGGGAACTTGTAGGAAACTTTCCAAATCCGATGGGAACTGTTCCGGATGGATGGGAACCTATTGGGAAATTCTACCCTCTAAAATCGGGAACTTTAGGACTTTTTCTTGCATGTTCCCTTCACTGGGCGCTTACATGCATTCATGATTGCCATGTGGGTTGTTAACGACATTTCTATTGCCTCACACCCATACATATACATGGTTGACTCAAAAGAAATTCAATATAAAACTAAGCTACAGTAAAACTCTATTTCGTGCTACCTTGTCGACTTGGTGCACTAATCTCTATCTACCACCCATTCTAGAGTATTCACTTGTCCCTACGTTGAATTGCAATTACCGTAAACAATAATAAATGAAAATATATTTTGACTTTTATATATTAAATAAAAGAAAGTAAATTTATATATTTTACTATTTACTTTATGAATAAAAAAATAAACTTTTAACTAATTGGAAATAGTTTTAAATCTTACTTTAAAACTAAATTCATATATTACATTTAAATAACAATTATCTTGATTTTTATTTTATAATAATTTAAATTTAATTATTTATACACCTTTGCGAATACCCTAGCATAGAACATCTTGTAAACATATAATATTTTAATACATTTTAATCATAGTTGGCACGAAACTGAAAACTTTATACATATAGCCACAACTATAGGGACTATAAATTCTAAAAGGCTCCATTTTAGAAAGATTTTTCCTTATATAATCAACTATAAGGAAGACTCTTTGGTTTTGGTTACAACTGTAATATAAGGGACCGGCCACATCATATCCACATGTGCCAGCAACTGTGAAGGATGGGCAAAGGTGGTTTCACAAATGGAGGAAGGTGGTTTTCCTTACCGCCCTTCCAACTTGCGAAATCATGTGGTGCTGCCATGTGGAGAGCGGTTTCAGATTTCGCAACCACCCATCCCTTTGTCCTAGCGCACATGTTGGGGATGTGGAATTGATGTGGGACCCTTGATCTTTCATCGTCTGATTGATCTTTTCCGCTATTTAAAATGGTTTGTACGTTGGCGGAGGTGATCTTTTCCGCCATTTAAAATCGTTTGTACGTTGGCAGAGGTGATCTTTTCCTCCATTTAAAAAGGTTTGTACGTTGGCATGGAGTTGATCTTTTCTGCCGTTTAAAATGGTTTGTACGGCACTAATGGTAAATGATGGACTGTATCACTCGTGTGAAAAATCTCCTCACGTTTATGATGGATTGTGTTTATGTGTCAGGACTTATAGATGATATCCCGCCACACTATGATAATTAATGTCATGAACATTTATGCATTGATACTGTGTGATGATATCCCGCCACAGAACATTGAAACTTAAAGTTCAAACTCCCTGTGGTTGCGAGTTTGGAGCTCTGTTTTCTCTAACGACCGAGGTTTTCTTTTGTTGAGGTGGAACTGAGAAGAGTGTTGGGCGGGTAGAGCAGTAAGATTGGTTTGAAGAATCGACTGCTAGTTTTTCAATTGGCAGGTATTTATATTATTCAAACCATAAATATAAATCTGTAACACAGCATGCTTATTCAGCCTCCAGGCTAAAAATCCATATCTTCCATGGTTGTCAAAAATCAATGCAATGAAATTTTCAAATTCACAGTAATTTAAAGTCGCTGAACATTTTAGATTCTTTAGATTTCCTTCTACCCTTGTTTGTCTTCTTCATATTTCCAAAATTTATTTCCTTCAATTCTCGGTAGTTATCTTCTTACAGTCCATTAATATGAATTCACATCGTTATATTTGCAAAATCGTGCGTTACAGGATTGTCGCCAGCTTGCATATGTTTTATGTTTGGTGGTGTAGCATATTATTTTCATATATTCCATATTGTCTTCTACAAATCCTCTAGCATTTGGCTAGGTTTGTTGGAAAAAGATAACGACAAATGAACTCGGAAAATTGAAACATGTTTTTTCTTTTTAATATCATTTTGCAGTTAATATTCACTATTGAAAAGTCCCATGTGTTGGTTAGTTGGACGTGGTTTATGAATCAAATTGTTGGATGCAATGAGAACACATTTGAGTCTTTCATACGATACCAAGGCATTTAGTTGAAGAGATAAAGCTGATAAAAATGTTCTTAAAATTAAGTGAATTTTAGCAGAAAATTCATGAAAATTGGTGAATACCCTTGTTTGTCTTAGTTTGCAGGTTGCTAATGAAGAAAAGAAAATAATCCATTAATATTGGGCATTGGTCATAAATGAATCCAATATCAATTTTAGCAGAAAATTGGTGAATACTTAGATGCAGTAAACCAGAACATAAACATATGAATTCTGATTTAAGATTACTTTCATCCAAGCATGAAGAATAACACAATGGAAAAGATTTACTGAAAATAACAATTAATAGAGAAAGGAAGGAAATTTACAGACTATCATTACTGGAAATAACAATTAATAGAGAAAGGAATGAAATTTATAGAGTGTCATTAATGAATAATCAAATCCATGTGGCACAATTTGAGCATTCCACGTGTCACCCTGGAGATTAGATTTCGACATTTGAACAAAAAAATTTACAGAATTTTTGCTACAAAGAGCTTGCTATCAAGTTGCAATTTTGTTAGAGAAAGCAAGGTCGCTCTTTCGTCAGATTGTTCCATTTTGGGGTGTTGAAAGTAGATGCTGAGGAGAAAGAGCATCCACTCCTTCCAGGGATAAGTTTTTTGGAGTGGCTAAAGTAGGTATCCGCACTCCAAACACATCTTTCATAGGAACATTGCTTCGCACATTTTGCTGGAAAGTGGAAATACCCATAGAGAAGCTCTTTCTCCAAGTTCTATTTTTTACAATTCAGAGAGAAAGATAGGTCGGTCTTTCTCCAAGTTCCATTTTTACAATTCCCTCGTAAAAGAAGGGGCCAGATGATCCTTCTTCTTCCCAATATTCTTTTCGTTATAGCTTGAGACTACAAGAAGGGTTAGTCGATCCTTCTTCATCTTCATGATTCTCGATATCATTCAATTTCTACATAAAGGTTTTCACAATTATCTACTAAACGATCCTTCTTCTCGAAAAACAGAGGTCAGGGAAAACAATTTTATATTTTATAACTTAGTCGTGCTCATTATTATTCGTAGGTTTAATCCAGTTCCAAGGTGGCATCGTCCTGGAGGTTGGAAGGTAAATTAGAAGACCTGTCATCTTTATTTTCTCAGGGTTTGGCGAATTCTTTCTCCCATGTCAAACGCAGTGGCAATAAATTAGCTGATGTGTTGGCCAACTTCGGTAGTGGGATTCACATGGCCACCAGTGCTAATACATGGGAGGATCTGACGGGCTTGGTTGTTCAGGACAACTGCAGAGTTACCCAGGACAATGACATGATGATATTTCGTGCCGAACATGCGAGGGTACATCGGGTGGAAGCTGGCTAGGACACGTAACCCTCATTTCATGCCATGGTTCATGTCATTATTTAAAAGTTGGGATATGATTTGTCTTTTCATTTTATTAAGTAGATCCGGAGTAGTCTTCTCCAAGCTTGGTGGGAGTACCTCGGGTGGGGGAATGATGAAATAAAATTTAAGAGTAGTGAGTGTTCATAAGGGTGAGCGTCACCCGTTGTACCTCCTTCAGTTAATAGGAGGTACCAGCCTAATCATGACAGTAGCTAGAAAACGTGTTTATATGAAGGAGCAAGGTGGCATCTAGGATTGTCATCGCTATTCCTTCACATGCATGCAAGCTCTATTTGTTAGTTTGATTATGGAGCAAGACTCTGGTAGAAAGTTGGAAGATCCAGCGGACACCAATTGCCAAGTGGAGGAAGATACTGATACTAGTCAAAAATTTAGGAAGAGAAACCGTGGGGAGGCCTCGGGGGAGCCGGGTGGTGGCTTTTCTCGAGCATGTAAGCATGCTTTCTGAGAGGCTAATGCTTTCGTTCTTAACGTCCCTACGGAGATTCAGAGGAATATCCGTGATTATGAGCATCAATGGTGGTTGAGGTTGAATAGGGAGACGCTGCTGGGGGAGCTCAAATAGTTGAAGAACTGGATTATGGATCTAGGAAATACGGCTGGGTGTGTTAGTCTATACGAGCGCACGGTAGCTCTTTACTGGATGATGAAGCGGTGATGCCACTTATGGTGCAGCGTAACCTATAGGAGACTCGTGCATTGAACAGGAAGTTGGATTTTCTTCTCCAAGAAATGGAGCTGCGGCCTCCCCCGTATCCTTCTTCATCTTCCAGCTTCCCCCATCCAGGGACCTCTCCTGATGCTCCTTACATTATCTGTTGATGCTTGATCTGGAATCGTTTTTCCAAACTGCAAGTCTTTTTATTAAGGGAGGGTCGGCTGTTAAGCTAGATTGTCTTTTCCTAAATGTATATCCTGCCTAATGGGTGTAGTAGCATTTTGCTGTGCTTTTCTATTTTGGGCCTGCATGCCTATGCTAAAAATATCTCCGCTTCAACGACTTTTTGGATAGGTAGTGATTTTTGTTGTTGCAAAGCTTCTGAGGATAGGGATGGTCAGTTGAATGAAAAACATATTATCTGTTTTGGTGATAATTGTCTACCACAAGGTTAATGATGCTGGAGTCTATGGGTTAGTAGTTAGATGGTTTGTTTTGATGAACAAGTCTAACTCTTAGACAGCTTGTTCCTTCTGTAACTCCTCTTTGATTTAATACAAAAACTTCTTACTTACAAAAAAAAGAAGGGGCGGCTGACCCTTCTTCTGCCCAGTATTGTATTCATAATAGTTCTAGAATGCAAGAAGGGTCGGTCAATCCTTCTTTATTTCGCCATTTTGGATATTGGTGACTTGTTGGATATAGTTGTTCACAATTATCTCCTAAACAAAGGGGCAGCTGATCCTTCTCTTTGGAAAATGGAAGTCGGGACAAACATTTTTATATGTTAGAACTTAGATGATGTTTGGGTCAACTCCCTACTATTTACAGCAGAAGTTGGAAGTTGGGAATTGTCGACATAGCCTTCATAGATTAAATATATTTAAATTTATATCGTAAATGAAGGGTCGGCTGACCCTTGTTGTGCTCAGTATTCTTCCCTTGTTAACAATTTTGGAAATACATGTATTGACGGCGTAACATTCGTAGATTAAATATATTTAAACTTATATCATAAATGAAGGGTCGACCGACCCTTGTTGTACTCAGTATTCTTCCCTTGTTAACAATTTTGAAAATACATGAATTGACGGACTAGCATTCGTAGGTTGAATATTTTTAATATTACGTCATAAATGAACGGGCGGGAGAAGCTTCTTCTACCCAGTATTCTTTTTGTAATCTTTCACGACTGCAAGAAGGGTCTTTCGATCCGTCTTGTGTTCGCTTCTTCTACAAGAAGGGGCGGCCGATCCTACCATTCGGAAAATTGGAAGACCAAATAGACATTTTTTTATATATTATAATTTATGTTATATCTTTGTTTAAAATAAATATGATTGTTAATGTGCTCCTGTTATTTTATATTTCATAAAACGTTTCTGAACTGGATTTTGGTTCTGATCAATGTGTCCTATTATTTTATATTTAAGATATTGTTTATGAAATGGATTTTGGTACTCAACAATGTGTGGACCTACTTTTGAATGGATTGAAAGTTGCTGAAGGAATCTCTTTTCCAAAAAGAATTTTTTTGCATAATATCATAATTAAGGACGGATGTATCATTGTAAATGTTACCAAGTCTTCCATTGCCCTATCAATCAGAAGGTGCAGATACATTGTCAGAGGCAGTTGGTGGTTATATTCAATGGCCTGTATTTGAGATCGTTAACCGGATTGGGTCTACTCTTTGCAAGAATGAGGTGAATGATATACCAGCTTCTACTTCGACAAGTGTAGCACATATCATAACAACTGAGAATGAGGTCAATGATATACCATCTTCTACTTCAACGAGTGTAGCACATATCATAACAACTGAGAATAAATCTTCTTTTATTATGAGAAAAGTTAAGTTGTTACATAAGTGTTCAGAAAGAAAGTATTGCATTACCATAGGTGTTGTAACAAATGTGAGTGGGAGTGATTTTGTTGGGGGAACATTTTTGGGTGAATTCAACTTTGGAATTCTGGTGGATGAAATGGTGTTTTCTTGTATGGCATGTTGTCCAGGGTTGAGCAATGGAGCTTTTGTTGTATGGCCAATTAAAAGAATCATCGATTTTAATATAGAAACATTGCTTTCGTTTGCAAAAACTTTCAACAATAATCAATATGAATCTACTTTGAAAGTATTAAGAGAAAATCACAATGAAAGGTTGTTGGGATGGATAGTTAATTTGATACATCAATGTTCTCTAAAGCCACAGTATGTTTCTCGGGGAATAGTGTCAACTGTTTTTGAGGGAGACATTGTACAATTCAAAGCACTAGATGCTAGTGAGTTTGGTATTTTAGTTCATAAAGTCTTCTGCAATTGCAAGGATTGTGGTGTATTTGAAGGATCCCTTATAAGATGTCCTGCAAACAATTTTCTTGACCTCAATGTTCCCTTGGATGTTATACTAAAAAAGAAAGTAGAAGAAGAAATGGTCAACTTTTGGAATGTTTTTGAAGAATGTCCTTTATAGATGGTCCTTCCAGGTACTCCTCGTTGTGAATATACAGATGTTAAAGGTAATGGAACAAGGCCATACAATTCCATAAATTGGCAAGATGGAACTAAAATTTCCTAAAGAAATTCAAGATCGGTACCTTACAGGCCTACAATAAATCTGGGTGCATTCCTTTCAA
This sequence comes from Larix kaempferi, assembly GCA_027924585.1. NCBI lineage: Eukaryota > Viridiplantae > Streptophyta > Pinopsida > Pinales > Pinaceae > Larix > Larix kaempferi. The sequence continues at coordinate 1,144,508 of BSBM01000319.1, read as the reverse complement.
ACATTGACATCGAACATTGTTGCTCAAAACTTTGTATATAAAAAATTCCACATAGATCGATAGTTGAATGTGCGAAGAAATTTGAGAGTATGAATGGAAATTCAAAACGACAGTTTGTTATGAATTCTTTGGGATCAAATGCTCCTGTGGACAAAGAAGGAGATGACAGAAAAACAAGCTTGTTTACAATGAGATTAGACACAGTAGACGTCTGTCAAAATGCATGGTATAAATGCCATCGGATCAAAAAAATCACTTTCTTCAATTATAAAATAATGTTCATGAATGGTGATGTGAGAGTTGTGCACGGTAATAGTGGCTTGGAAAAATCCAAGGCGAACACTATTGCACTTGTTGGCTTGGTTTTGCAACCAAGCTTAGTGCAATGGGCACCTATCAACAAGTGATAGCAGTTTCAATAAAAATAAATAACAAACTACTTTAAACTATATTAATCAAGGATCTATGTGAAATAGATAAGCAAACAATGGAAATATTATGAAAAGAAAAACAATTGACAATATGTAAAAAATGATTTTGTATTAAGAATAGGGGCAAGCAAGTGCTTGCAATGGTAATACTTCCAAGTGGTGGAGATTGTTGAGTAGCTCCAAGGGTGAGAAGCTCCAAGCTCCAAAGGTCTCTTATCCAAGATAGCTACAATGGTCAAAAACTCATGAGAGATTTTGACAGCATGAGGATAGGATGATGGATGGATGGAAAGTGAGGAGCCCCTACCATCTTTTTATAGTTTTTGGTGGTGGGGAATACCATTATGGTTTTGAGGAAACCAATGGTATTGCCCAACATTGTTTAGGTACCTTTTCCCTCCTTTTTCCTTTTTTTGAATATTTTGAATATTTTTATTCCCTTTTTAATATTTTTGAGAATTTTGGACCCCTTTTTAAGGGTTTTTTTTATGTTTTTTGAGGAAAAATATTCATTTTGAGTGGAAAAAGGGGTGTATTAAGGTCTTTTGGTGACCTTTTGATGGCTTTAGAGGCTCAAATGGTGGAAAAGTGGACAAATGGGTCATGTGAATAAGGAAATGAGCTAGTGAGCACTTTTTAGGTGTTAACAGGCATGTCTAGAGGGGTTGTTGTTACCATGGATGGCACAGTAGTAGAAGGGTTTGTGGATGTATCTCCAATAGTACTGGTAAAAAGTGGGTCATATTGTGTTCCAGCCATGAGGTTGGTTGGTAATAATTCAGTAGGGTTTTCAGGTTCAACCTCAGAATCATATGTGAAGTGAGGCGTGTCAGAATTGGATGACTGTATGTTTGGCCGATGATGTGTCGAGTCAAGGGATACGGCTCAACATCGGTGACGTGAAGAGCCAAGTAGACTGAACTGAGGGGGTTCACCCTGAAGACGACGAGATCATCTAAAATTCTCAATGGTGAGAAATGAAAAATTTTCAGTGTAAGGTGGTGATGTAAAAAACTCGAAACCCTAATGCAACCAAGAGTGCAAAAAGGGGGAGTGAAAATAAAGGCTCTCAGGCCAAAAATCAATCTCAAAAGCACTTATTATAGCAGTTGTGCTATACTAAGTGGAGGGATGCAACAAAATTGATCAGAATACCAACAGTCAAACATTTTCTAGAAAAAAGAGGTGCTACTAGACCAAAGGTGGGTAATGTATCATGCAAACACCTAACTAGAAGTATTGTGAGTCAACAAATGATATCCTCTACAAGGTGATGAAATCCAAGTCAGACAATATAGAGTGTTGAATCAACGGCTAGATATCCCCCTACCGGGAGGGACACCGGGTAGACAATCCTAAAGAATGGCAACTAGGATACCCTGTTCATGACACGTTCAGAAAAGGTGAATCTGCCATTTGGTCCTTTTACCACAGTACCCCCATACAGGGATACCCCGAGAACTGCGAAAGTAGCCTTCGGTTACTGAATGGATTTCGGTATTCCACTCAGGCCTCCGGAACCATTCTGGTGACTTCAACTCTCCTAGGGGAGAGGCCCTCTGATAAACTGGTTGTGACCATGCCAAAAAATACTAGGGGAATTTGGTTCCCTAATGGACAACAGCTATGTCTCAAATGTAATAACTTAGGGGTGTTATTGGAACACCTATCCCCTCAATTCTACCTAACTGCAAAATTCTTTTAAGTGCTCCCCAAGTGGGGTTAAAAGTTGGTTGAGTTTAAGGTAAATTTTAAGGCTCAGTTTAAATTATGTGGCAGAGTGGGTGCAAGTGTGGTATTTAAACTGAAATTGATTTGCCTCGCTTGGGCAATTTTACAAATGAAAGAAAAAGACGCGTTCAGTTTTGCAAAAAATAAAGGCGTTTTTGAAATGTAAATGCTTGAAAAAACTACTCAAAAATAATGGATCTTTGAAATAATTCGAAGGAAAGCAAATAACATGAATACTTCAAGAAATAAATGGATCTCTTAAAAATTGCTTGGGCAAAGTATCAAGCAAATAAACAGTAAAACCTTGATCTAGCTAAAATGCTGAAAAATCTCTCTTTCAATTTCTGAAAATTTTGTAAAAAGACTTTTTAAAGGAGCATTCTAAATAGTAAAAGATTTCTATGGCTGTAAAAATGCAGAAATTTTAATACTGTAAAATATGCTAAATGGGCAGAAAATACAGCAAAAAATATTTTTCAAAAATTTGGCAGAATTGAAAAAACTTGCATCGCGGGTTTCAGGCAAACAGTCGCGATGGGTCGTGCGGGTTTCGACTGCAAAGGCGCGCTGTGCAGCGCAGATTCCTGTCGCATAGTCGCGATGGGCAACGCGGGTTTCAGCCGTGAAGCCGCGATGTGTAGCGCGGATAGCTGTCACACAGTCGCGATGTGCAGCGCGGAAAATGGTCGCGAAGCCGTGATGTGCAGCGCGTAAATTGGTCGCGAAGCCGCGTGGAAAAAGGCCGCAAAGTCGCGATGAGCCGCGCGACTGTCAGGAAAAAAACCGTGAGGCGAAAGCTGAAAACGGACACCAAAAAATGAACCCGAAAATGGAAATTTCGGGCTGTTAATGGCAATAGAATGGGCCAAGATCTAGAACAACAATGGATCTGCTGTCTAGGATGGAAGATCTATGAATTAAGCTGACTAAAACTAACAAAAACTAAGATCTAAAGCAAAAAAATGAGATCTAAGTATTCGAAGCCAGCGGAGTCGCCAAAAACTGTTGGCTTGGTTTTGCAACCAAGCTTAGTGCAATGGACACCTATCAACAAGTGATAGCAGTTTCAATAAAAATAAATAACAAACTACTTTAAACTATATTAATCATGGATCTATGTGAAATAGATAAGCAAACAATGGAAATATTATGAAAAACAAAACAATTGACAATATGTAAAAATTGATTTTGTATTAAGAATAGGGGCAAGCAAGTGCTTGCAATGGTAATACCTCCAAGTGGTGAAGATTGTTGAGTAGCTCCAAGGGTGAGAAGCTCCAAGCTCTAAAGGTCTCTTCTCCAAGATAGCTACAATGGTCAAAAACGCATGAGAGATTTTGACAGCATGAGGATAGGATGATGGATGGATGGAAAGTGAGGAGCCCCTACCACCTTTTTATAGTTTTTGGTGGTGGGGAATACCATTATGGTTTTGAGGAAACCAATGGTATTGACCAACATGGTTTAGGTACCTTTTCCCTCCTTTTTCCTTTTTTTGAATATTTTGAATATTTTTATTCCTTTTTAAATATTTTGGGGAATTTTGGACCCTTTTTGAGGAAAAATATTCATTTTGAGTGAAAAAAGGGGTGTATTAAGGTCTTTTGGTGACCTTTTGATGGCTTTAGAGGCTCAAATGGTGGAAAAGTGGACAAATGGGTCATGTGAATAAGGAAATGAGCTAGTGAGCACTTTTTAGGCGTTAATAGCACTGGTAGCTACTATTAATAAAATTTTAGTAGAGAATTCATACAAATCTCCACATATTACACGGATAATCAGTAAAGATGGAACAAGGACAACCTTGAAATTATTGCCCACTAATATGTCCCATGGTTTACTGTGAAAAATGGCTAATGATGAAATCACAGGAATTGGTTTTCCTCCAGTATCACAATTCTCCTTTAGCAAGGTGATGAGACAAGATTTTCCGGATGTTAAAATTTCTAAATCAAACAACTTTGCAAGGTGTAATGAGTGCATTACAATACAGGATAGGCTTAAGGGGACCACTGATCCAGCTGAGGTGGAAAAGTTGCGATCAAATCAGGATGGTCATAATAAATACGTCTCAAGTTGTCACGAGCTCTATTATGCTCATAGGTCGACTTCCCAACAAAATATAAAGACTTATGTCAGTATTGTTCATGACAAAATGGATAAGTCAAAGACTTCCATTCCAAGGATGGGTAAGAAGGAAAAATATTTTAGTAATGTTATGAATCTTCCCATATCATTGACTGGAATGTTGACCCATGGGCACTAGATTGGGGGTTTTGGTCATTTCATCCTCTCATTTTTAGAGATGGGATCGAATTTCACTGTGACATCCCTGGCTAAATGCTTGAAGTGTCTTGAAGAACCAGTGGGTGATAAGTATGGTGATTTTCTCTACAAAGGTAGAACATCTAAGCACCAATTGCATGATGCTCTATTGCAATCAGACTCATATGAAAAGTGTTCAATATACAGACAAGATGTAATGCAAGATGATGTAATGTGTGTTGATGGTACTAATCAATGCATGCCAAATAGAAAAATACCACACATATTGTTGTTGCAAATGGATAATTGTTCAGGTGATAAAAAAAACCGCTTTGTATTTGTATTTTTATCTCTTTTAACAGCAACAAGAGTGTTTGAGAAAGTTGAAGTTGGATTCCTCCCGATCGGACACACCCATGAAGACATAGATGGAACTTTTGGCAGGTTATCAACAAAGCTAATGCGCAAGGATATATTTTCTCTCCCGGAAATTATGGATACGTATAGGACATGTGAAGATCAAAATTCCTTTGTCCCTTATCTAATTGATGAACTTTACGATTTTAAGAGTTTTGTGATACCCCACCTTTTGGATGGAAATGCCAAGATCGTTGGTATCAAAAAATGCCAGTTTTTTAAATTTCAGCTCATAGATGACATTCCAGTCATGCAATGGAAGGCATCACTTTGGGATGAAGATTGGTTGTCTCCTCTTAAACTTTGGCAGTCATTGCCAGATGGTAGAGCAGACTTGCCGGTGGGACAACCTAGGTTATTAAATCTGCAATCAAAAAGTCCTTCGGACATTGACGAAATAAAAAAAGGACTAGAAACATATATTTCATTATGGAATGGAGGGATTGAGAAGGGAGGTGAACAATTTTGGCGTCCCAAGTTAAATTATTGGGAGCCTGTATATAAAGCTTTCGATAGTCCCTTCGCGAGTGTTGATCAGCCATCAACTAACTTTTGGCCATCGACAAGCCATGATATTCATAGTGAACCTACAAGATCTGAACATGAAATTATGGATTCCTATTTGAAGGAAAATGTTCCTTCTTTGCAGGATTGCTATGTTGGACCGCTATGCAACAAGCCTAGAGATGAATTCATTCCAAGAGTGGATGTTGTAAAGGGCCAAATGGTCATTGTGCAATCACTAGACCTAGATTGTGCAATATGGTTGGGTAAGGCGATTGGTAATGTTTATTAGGAGTCAGATGCTAGTACTGTTTGTTGATGTATATGTAACTTCGGAATGTATTTCACATATATGTATATTGTATTCCTATAGAGATGGTATTATTCCTCTATAAGGAAGTGTCGTCATTTATATTGTAAGTGTCGTAACTTATACTTGATGGGTTATTAGACCACCTTATTTGGGGTCGGCCCTGTATAAGTCATGTGGGTCAAAGGGTTATTAGACCACCCTTTGGGGGTCGGCCATGTGGGTCAAAGGGTTATTAGACCACCCTATTGGGGGTCGGCCCACTCAGAATTATGTTATGTGGTTAAGTTCGAGCCTACATGAATTAGGTAAAAAGGCAAGTCAAGTCAAGTATAAATAGAGTGCGGGAGGCACTCTATTTACACACTCACTTCTCACACATGCACTCAAGGAGGAGTGGTGCACTTATGGAGGAGGAGGATCTACTGCTAGGTTATGTCTATCTCTCTTGGTTGGTTGTATCATTGCTCTATCTATCTCTGAGGAAGTTATTGGGGTTTTTCACCTTTATGGTTTTCCCCAAGTAAATCTTTGTGTCTCTTGTGTGCTTGCATTATTGTCTCCATGATTGATATGCTGTAGATATGCTGTACATGTTGTTCTCTCAGTTAAGATCCTAGATCATATTGAAGTAAATTCAGAAAATTTAACATGGTATCAGAGCTAGCCTGAAAGAAGGCATGATATGGCATGTATGACACTTGTTGCACTTACGATGCTAGGGCTTGATATAGCAAAAACCAGTCATCGTAGCACTTTCGCTATAAATCCATTTTGGCGAAGTTTTCAGATCTGAAATTGTTACAGGCCGAAGCTAAGATCTCCAGGTATCTTGTGTCCAAAGGACAACCTCTAATTCGTTGTACTTTGTGATTTATGATCTGTACAATATAGGGTTTCTGCCTCTTCCAGATCTGAGTCAAAATCAGGTGACCTTGGGAAAAAGGTCATATCTTGGGCTAGGAAGCTCCAAATGAAATTTCGTAAAAAGTGACAGGTAGTACACAGTCTGTACTATCTCATAAAACTTTTTCAGAGGCCGAAGTTGAAACAGTGACACGTGGCACGCCGTACAAGTTCGCTCTTCTGTTTTATCCCAAAACAGGTCACATTGCGACATTTGGCATAACTCTCTCTCAGAAAATCCAATTGAGGTCAGACCTATCAGGATGGAAAGTTAACAGGTCAGGCTATCTCAGGAAACTTTTTCAGACCTTGTGGATCAAAAATTCCAGAGTTACACCAGAAACAATCAGCTCCAGGTCCAGTCCTTGCACATCAAGTGGATTGGGTTAATCCTAGAAGAAGATGGATTGGTCACCTACATAGGTGAAGAAGTTCCTGTTTCAGAGGGAGATGAGGCTAAGGCCTTACATAAGAAGATTACAAGCGATCTCGACAGGTATGACTCATCGAGGTATGTTTTGATATTTGTCCATGATTAAGTTTATGGTATGTTTGTCTTCATGTTATTACGGTTAGTACAATTTTGATTTTAGATTTGTCGTATTACCTTAATAAAACTATGAATGCACGATAGAAAATATTCATTGATTAGGGTATTGACACTTATGATTGTACTAATGAATTATGGTGTTGTATGAGGTTTATGTTGTCTACTAACATGAAAGGTACACCAAGAAAGACAAATCATGTTCTGGTTCAAGAACATGTGATCATGATGACATGAGGACAAAGATTCATCCATTGTCATGGATCTCATAGAAGATCCATTTACGAGGTATGTATAACTTGGTTTTGCAATGGTTAAATTATGAGACATGCAGGTTACTAGCACAAGTCATTGACGAAGAACAAGAAGACATTATGCGGGTATGTTAGACATAAATAGCTAGCATGCTAATCCAGGTATGTTTTTCCTATATCAAGCTAGATTCCTACCTTGGGTTAGGATCTTATACTATCGCGTTGTTGATAATGATTATTCATGAAGTCATAGGTTTGAATAATCATGATTGTATGCATATTATGTTTCTTACCATAATTGATGATATGACTAACCAGAAGAATCATGATGGTATAGGTTTGAATAATCACAGGTTTTATGCATTTTATATCTCTTATCTTGATTGATGATTCAACTAACCTGAAGAGTCTTAGGCTTGAGTAATTACAGGTTTAGACATGTTATGTTTCTTATGATTTGACTAACCATAAGAATCCTTGAATGCTAATGCTTATTATTTCTGTTTGAAATGATCATGACTATACATGCTTGAGATTATTGTGTTTTAATAGTATACTAATGAATGTATGATTTTATATGAGATCACAAGGATAACACATTCATGATACTAATAAGCATGCATAGGGACCAAGGATGAATATGAGTTCAAGAACAGGTAATTGAGGAAGCAAAGATCAAGAGGGAGCACACTCTAGTTGTTCCTACAAGAAAGCAAAGGAGCACACTTCAGTAGTTTCTGCAAGGATGCAGATATTCAGAGGGAGTTGATCATCTCTCTACATTTCACAACAGAAAGGTGTAGAAGAAGCTACCTCAGATTAGGACTCCAGCAGCTCCTGCAAGGAAGCAAAGACTCAGAGGGAGTCCACCCAACAAACAAAGAAAGATAAGTATTTTAATCATCATTTATTGCATATTTGTTTGTTTAAATAAAATTGTTCAATAATGTATATACTGATATTCCTAGAATTAGGTTGTGTATTATGCATATTAGAATAATTGCATTGATGAACAATATACTCCTAATATGCATGGGTAAGTGGCCTATGGCACTGTACAACATTCCATTGCTACTTATCTAGAATGAAACCTCTTTGCTGACATGTTGGGAGTTGTGCACACTCTTAACAATGTTCTGGTAGAGATTGGAAGGCATCTAGAAAGTTACGGAATATGGATAAATGTTGTATTGAAGCATTGGCTAAGATAATTGCATGACTGTATGGCATATTTCTTTATGTGTAAGAATGTGTTCTGAAACTATGAGATATTTTCTAATCATGCAATTTAACTTGTTGTGTAGGAAAGATCGTATGCCATCTCCTACAAAAGAAGAACTACAACATTTGTTCCAGCAACAAAGATATCTATTGAAGATATTGAAGATATTGAAGTTCCCAGTATCTGGGATGAAGAAATGAAATGCCATGATCCGTCGATCATGAAGAATGATGTTTGGGATGTAATCCCAAGACATGAAGGGAAGTTTGCTATGACTTCCAAATGGAACTATCAGATCAAGCATGTTGCAGATGGCAGCATTGAGAAATATAAAAGTGATGAAATAGAAGATACACCAGATGGATTCAAGACAGCTTCCTTGAATGGTGTAGTTGAAGAAGAAGAGTACGTAGAGCAGCCACTTGGTTCTGAGACACATGCTAGGAAATCATATATGTGCAGAACTTGGTATGGTGAAGATAGATTGATTGCCGACATGCAGCGGAAGCTTACTGCCAAGTTCGAGATGAAGAACTTGGAGATGATGCACTATTTATTTTTTGGCATGGAGGTGTGGCAGAGTGATGGAATCTTCCTTGGTCAAGGGAAGTACACAGTAGATATCTTGAAGAGATTTGGAATGATGGATTGCAAGGCCATGGCCACACCTATGGCATCGAATCTGAAGCTTCTATGTGATGCTTCATCTGATCCGGTTGATGTCACGATGTATCGTCAAATGATTGGGTCCTCTATGTACCTGACGAACACGAGACCAAATATTTGCTTTGCGATGAACACATTGAGCTAGTTCCTAACGGATCCGAGGAGTGTTCACCTGGTTGCTGTAAAGCATGTTCTGAGGTACCTGAAGGGTACAGAGGATTATGGGCTCAAGTATGAAGCAAATCAAAAGTTTAACCTGTAGGGTTATGTTGATTCAGACTGGGCTGGCAGTGCTGCAGACAGGAAGAGCACATCTAGGTGTTGCTTCAGTATGGGATCAGGTGTGATCTCTTGGTTTAGCAGGAAGCAGTCCTGCGTAGCACTGAGTACAGCTGAGGCAGAGTATGTTGCAGCCTGTTCAGCTAGTTGTGAGGCAATATGGCTACGGAAGCTACTGTCTGAGTTATTTGATCTCCCGTTGGAGGCTACTGGTATCTTCTGTGATAACCAGAGTTGTGTGAAGTTGTCCGAGAACCCAGTATTTCATGACAGGTCGAAACACATAGAGATCAAATATCACTATATCAGGGATATGGTGCAGAGAGGAGCTGTAAAGCTCCTGTATGTTGCGACGGACGAGCAGATTGCAGATGTGCTGACAAAGCCACTAGCCAGGGTGAAGTTCGAGTACTTCAGAGAGAGGCTTGGCGTGCTTCAGATCGAGGATACTTCAAGGAAGAAGTGATGGACACATTTGCTGAAGCCATTCCAAGCATGTTGGAAGCAGGATCCTTCACATGACTGTGGATGTAAGCGCTGGATGATGAACATCAGGATGATGTTCTGGTTTCTGCTTGATATGATCAATTGGATCATTTTTATTTATGTATGTATGCATCATGTTAGATGCTGGATATGATCAGTTGGATCATGTGTATGTACTTTGTATATGCATCCTGTTGGATGCTTGGACCATGTATCTGTATATGTATCAGGTGGATACATTGTATGATCAGGTGGATCATGTATGGTGATATGTATCATGTATCTGTATATGTATCAGGTGGATACATTGTATGATCAGGTGGATCATGTATGGTGATATGTATCATGTATTTGTATTTGTATCAGGTGGATACATTGATGATCAGGAGGATCATGTATGATGGTATGCATCAGGTAGATGCATTGATGATCAGGATGATCATAGATGACGAGCTTCAGGATGTTGCTCCAGATGGTATGCATCAGGTAGATGCATTGATGATCAGGATGATCATAGATGACGAGCTTCAGGATGTTGCTCCAGATGGTATGCATCAGGTAGATGCATTGATGATCAGGAGGATCATGTATGATGATATGTATCATGTATTTGTATCAGGTGGATACATTGATGATCAGGAGGATCACGTATGATGATATGTATCAGGTAGATACTTGGTATGCATCAGGTAGATGCATTGATGATCAGGTGGATCATGCAGCAGGATGTTGCAGTGATGATCAGGATGATCATAGATGACGAGCTTCAGGATGTTGCTCCAGATGACATGCAGCAGGATGTTGCAGTGATGATCAGGATGATCATAGATGACGAGCTTCAGGATGTTGCTCTAGATGACATGCAGCAGGACGTTGCAGTGATGATGATCAGGATGATCATGGATACATCAGGATGATGTATGGTGAGTATCAGGTTGATACTCTGTGGCCGTGGATCAGGTTGTGCAGATGAGCATGTAATCCGGTGCCCTGGGAGATTTGCAGATGGTCTTTCGAGGTTTTGCCTATGGCATGTAATTCGGTGCCCTGGGACATCTGGCAAATGCTCTTTCGAGGTTTTGCTCTGGGAGGACATGTAATTCGGTGCCCTGGGAGATCTGCAGATAGTCTTTCGAGGTTTTTCCTATGGCATGTAATTCGGTTCCCTGGGATATCTGGCAGATGCTCTTTCGAGGTTTTGTCCTATGGCATGTAATTCGTTTCCCTGGGAGATCCGATAGGTTGGGCTGTGTGCCCGTAATCAGTCCTGGGATGCTCTTGCGAGGTTTTGCCATGACCACATGTAATTCGTTGCCCTAGGAGATCCTATAGGTAGAGCTGTGTGCTCGTAATAGCCTGGGATGCTCTCGCGAGGTTTTGTGGTGAGGTCACATGTAATTCGGTGCCCTGGGAGATCTGCAGATAGTCTTTCGAGGTTTTGCCTATGGCATGTAATTCAGTTCCCTGGGATATCTAGCAGATGCTCTTTCGAGGTTTTGTGACGCACGTAATAAGTCCTGAGGATTCCACAGTATGGCCAGTGATGATGAAGACCTGCAGGTGGTGGGCCTACATCCAGTATGAAAAAGGACTGGCTCTGTAGAAATTCCTATGACGAGTAGATTCAGAGATTGATTGAGATAGCAGTAGCAGTGACGATGATGATGACTCGATGACGATTATCTAGTGACGATGATCCAGAGAAGATGACTTGTGCTAGAAGAACTATGCTGAGAAATACCTTCCTAGTTAAGAGGGAGTGTTGATGTATATGTAACTTTGGAATGTATTTCACATATATGTATATTGTATTCCTATAGAGATGGTATTATTCCTCTATAAGGAAGTGTCGTCATTTATATTGTAAGTGTCGTAACTTATACTTGATGGGTTATTAGACCACCTTATTTGGGGTCGGCCCTGTATAAGTCATGTGGTTCAAAGGGTTATTAGACCACCCTATTGGGGGTCGGCCATGTGGGTCAAAGGGTTATTAGACCACCCTATTGGGGGTCGGCCCACTCAGCATTATGTTATGTGGTTAAGTTCGAGCCTACATGAGTTAGGTAAAAAGGCAAGTCAAGTCAAGTATAAATAGAGTGCGGGAGGCACTCTATTTACACACTCACTTCTCACACATGCACTCAAGGAGGAGTGGCACACTTATGGAGGAGGAGGATCTACTGCTAGGTTATGTCTATCTCTCTTGGTTGGTTGTATCATTGCTCTATCTATCTCTGAGGAAGTTATTGGGGTTTTTCACCTTTATGGTTTTCCCCAAGTAAATCTTTGTGTCTCTTGTGTGCTTGCATTATTGTCTCCATGATTGATATGCTGTAGATATGCTGTACATGTTGTTCTCTCAGTTAAGATCCTAGATCATATTGAAGTAAATTCAGAAAATTTAACACTGTTGTGTTTTACAAATTAGAGGTGCAATGGTGGAAGCCAATAGGAGCATCGAAGGATCTGAAGGTCTTGTACAAAAAATGCTTAGATAGACATCAACAATGGGTTGTAGGTGCAGAAAAAAATATGAAGATCGATGTAAATAGCATCATATGGGCATGGTCACCAAGGCAAGGATGGGCAGGAGAAATAATTAGAATAAATGAGAAGGGCCTTGCAGCAGTCAAGGCACAAGGAGTAAACATGGGGAATAGTGTTTAAAATGATGGATGTTCTCAAGGGTTGATAGTAGACAAAATTGGTTTCTAAATTTCCCTATGTGGCAATTTTAAGCAACAAAATTGTTGTGTTTCTAAATTTCCACTTGGTCAACAAAAAGTTGTATTTTTTCATTTTCATCAATAAAAGTTTTATAAAAGGAAAGATACAAATTATAGCCATTGGGATTGATAATGGATGGTTATTTGTTACAAAATTGAATTTGTGATAAGTGTAGTCATTTGTGCACTAACTATCGTTAAGTGTTGTAATTAACACCTTAATTACTAGTTAATTGTGCTTAAGAATAATTAGCCTTTAGAAGTGGTTTATCCGTTGCACTTAAAATCAAGTAATTATCCTTAGAGTAACTACCAAAATACTAAAATATGATCCAATATAGTCAAACTGCCAAATTCAATGGTGATGGTGCTCATAGGAGAAAATATTCTATACAAGCCAATCTTATAATTAAACTATATTTCTAATACTCAATGTACCAAATCAAATATGCCACGTGTCACAATATGATCATTCCACGTGTCACCCTGGGATACTAGATATCAACATTTAAAGAACAAAATTTATAGATGTCTTGCTTCAAATATTATGCTGCCAAGTGGAAGTATTCCTAGAGAAAGAGCAGCTGCTCTTTCCCAAAGGTGTTCTATTGTTACAATTCCCTCGTAAATGAAGGGTCGACCGACCCTTCTTATTCCAAATATTCTTTTCATAATAGTTTGACACTGCAAGAAGGCTCAGTCGATCCTTCTTGTGTTCTCTATTATGGATATAGCCGAATTGTTTGATAAAGATTTTCACAATTAACTACGAAAAGAAGGGGCGGCTGATCCTTCTTGTCGGAAAATGGAAGTTGAGAGAAACCATTTTTATATGCTAAAACTTCCAAGGTGTTCTATTTTTAAAATTTCCTCATAATTGAAAGGTCGGCTGACCCTTCGTATCCCTAATATTATTTTCATAATAGTTCGACACTGCAAGAAGGGTCCCTTGACCCTTCTTATTCCAAATATTCTTTTCATAATCGTTCGCCACTGCAAGAAGGGTCGGGTGATCCTTCTTGTGTTCTCCGTTATGGATATGGACGAATTGTTGGATAAAGGTTTTCACAAATAACTACAAAAAGAAGGGGCGGCCGATCCTTCTTGTCGGGAAACGAAAGTCAGGAGAAACCATTTTTATATTTTAAAAATTCCAAGGTGTTCTATTTTTAAAATTTCCTCGGAACTAAGAGGTCGGCCGACCCTTCTTATTCCCAATATTATTTTCATAATAGTTGGACACTGCAAGAAGGGTCACTCGACCCTTCTTATTCCAAATAATCTTTTCATAATAGTTCGCCACTGAAGTTTAGCTTGCCCGTTTAGCTTGTTGGTGTTAGCACTAGCGTTGTCTTGGATGAAACTGGGAGGTTCAATTTCTAAAAAAAATGGAGAATCATCTGGGTAGGTATTCACGGCCTCAAGGGTGAAATGATCAAAATGCCAAGCCCGAAGCTTTGCGAGGAGAATTAAATTGCAGAGGTCTTCCTCCAGTTACATATCTGTGCAAATAAATGGTCTAGATCTTCGGTGGTGAAGATCTACAGTCATGAGCAGGATTCGTGAAAAAGCGTGAGGTGTTTTAGATGGAGGCGGATGTTTAGCCAACGAGCATCTTAAGTAGAAGATCAATGGCCAATGGAGCAGATCGACAGTTGGGAACTACTTCTCCGATATGACATGTGTGGAGCAAACAAATTTTTGGATCCACGAAATTTTGGTAGAGGCCCACGAGTTTGGATGAGGCATATTTGAGGAGGCCGAGATCTATGGCTAAGGTTTTGTTCGTGGATCTAACTTGCATGAACCATCAACACAAGCCAAATCCATGAATTTGTTAAAAGTCGCACCATTTGACGGCTAGGATTCATGCAAGATCCAGATCAACGGTGGGCGACTTCCCGTGGTTTTAACTGGTAGAAAAGTTGACATGTGGTGGGATTCGAGGCCACCAGGGATCATATAGATAGAAACCAGCATCGTACCACGGCCTAAAATAGATCAAGAAAATAGATGGCCAGGGAAGCTTCCACGCCGCAAGAGATGCAAGGGTGATAGTAAAGGATAAATAATGTAAAAAACTTGCCTGCACGGAGAGCTGGATTCCATCTATCCTATTTTGCATACAAGAGCGACAGGAGAAAGCCATGAAGAGATAGATAGGTCAACCAGGGGCCCAAACCAACCTTAAAAAAAATAGGTAGGTTCTCTGCTCTACATTAAACTATTAAATGGCTGAATTGAGTGATAAAGATCCAACAATCAATATTTGAAAAAGGTGTTGACCAACGCGACCTCGGTCGATAGGAGTTCGCTTCACTGTTGACACATACCGCAGTCTCCCTAGGCACCGGCCTGGGCAGGTTTGAGCCCACTCAGTAACTCCTGCAGAGCGAATGAGGTCTCACCGAAGGCATCCAAGAAGAGCAGATGGAACCATGTTTCCGCCGAGGGAGGAGGAGAGTTGTGGCTGCACAGACTAACTCTATTGTGGTACTTAAACAGAAACTTTAAACATTCAACAAGGAGTTATAACATGTTACTTCATCGCAGCATTTATCATCACATTCAACATAGAACACATTACTTAATCACAACATTTATCGTCATAGGAACAGTAAACAGATATTGCATCAAACAACATTCATACATCGCAACATTGCACAAAGATCGTACCAAACAATCATCATTATATTACTGTCATGATCATATACCAGAAGCAAAACACAGATCTCGTACACAATCGTTCTTCTTTCTCTATTCTCCTATTCCCTCGCTTCTTCTCTTTTTCTTCCCTCTCTTAACACTTACAACTCTTATCTATTTTTAGGATTCCGCCATTACAATACTTGTCCACTTACAAACAAATTCCCAATCGACATTGTGGACAATTGACCCAATATCTAACTGACTCTATCCAAATGACCCCAAAAACCCACATACTGCGATACAACTGACTCACTATTACATAATATATGGTCCAAGTGACCCAAAACCCGCCAACTACAGTATTCTTTAATAAAAAATACTCCCTTCGCGCCCTCATCCATCGTGTCGCAGTGTCGGCGGTACCGTGACCTTTCCCCATCAAACTGCCTTCCAATAGGCCCCCAACACAATCTTATGGCTCGCCCTCGAGCCACGTCAACTGTTGGACAAAGTGCATGTTGCGATCTTTGCCTTCAAGTCTGCATACGACTATTCGACATTCTGTACCAGTTCCTGAGCATCCTTAGCTGCTGCCTGACTACTGATCACATCGTCGGCTGATGGGTGATCAACAAGCTTGTACATAACCTGCTGTCGATACTTCTGTACTACTTGTAGTGCTTCACTGGCCTGCAACATCAGTTTCCTACCAATGTCCTGGAATTCTTCCATCTGGGCTGCACGTATCTTCTGGCGTTCATCTGCCTTGGCAACCTGTTGTTGCAAGTCCTTCAGCTCACGTGACTTAGCAACTTGCTCCATTAGTGGTAAGGTTCTCATCGCAGCCTTTAATGTGGCCACCTGGCCCTCTGCTTCTTACTGGATTTTAGTGAGTTGTTCAACTTGCTCATCGTGAATGATGCAACCCCAAAATTGTACCGTTTCGACAGTAAATCTAGTTTCCTGTGTTTCCAACTCCTCCATCTCAGTGGCAACTTCCTCAAGTGCCCTTCTGCGTTCATCCACCTCGACCTGAGGCATACTTGGTTTCAACTGAGCCTTCAATAGGTCATTCTCCTGTCACAATTAAATAATGGCAGCCCCCAGCCACTGCACTCGGTGGAGCACGTCTATCACTTCAGTGGGCTCCGGGTCATGTTGATAAGCCTCTGTGATCGCTTGGTCAACCCGAACACCGTCGACCCACATGCGAGCCGTTTCCACAATAAGGAAATCTTGTTCCTCTTTAAGTGCTTCCATAGCGTGACCCTTCTCGGCCCACTCCTTCTTCAGGTCAGCTTCAAGGTCATCCACTTCTTTCCATGATGTGGCAGCCCTGCTTGTAAGCTCATCAATCTTGGCAGTTGTAGCTGCTTCGCTTGCCTGAAAGTGTTGAAATCTCTTTTTGATTTCATGCATTCTTTCCGCTATTTCCTGCGAGGCGACCCTATGCATTGTCGCCAGTGCCATTGCCGATAGTTCATTAACATTGACAGTCACTTGGGCAATCGAATGCAACATGTTTTGCAAAGCCTCATTGTTGGTCACAACCACAGTCGGGGGAATATTTATATTCTGGACCCAAGGCATGGTGTGAATTGTGACCATTTCCTGCATAGGTACATTACCAGGTTCCTTTTGTAACACTGCATTACACAAATAATCCATATGAGCAGCAAGTGCAGAGAATCCCTCCTCTGCTTTGACGGACATCTTGTTGGCAACCGATGTGGCAACATGGTTAAGAGCTGTAATTAACCGACCCAACTGCGCCTTCGCTGGTAAAGACATCCCACTGATCATCGCATGCTCGTGATGCTGTTTTGACCAGTTTTCCTCAAGACCGCGGCAGCTATCATCGACAGTTGGTGTTCTGATTGACTCGTGATCAGAACTATGATGACTTTGCTGATCCTGAGCTGATACTCGATCCGCAGGGCCCACTGGTGGACCTCCAGCATCAATTTCTACGGAACTCATGAGCTATCGCCAAGCTTCCGGCCACTCATTCACAATAGCCTCCAAATCTGCCGCGATCACTTTATACCTGGTCTCCAACAATAGTTTATTAACATCACGGCGACCTTGTATATGTATGACACTTGGCCATATTGCAAATGCCATGATAGGTGTAAATCATGCCACAATATCTTTGGATATTCATGGGACCTGTGTCGCAGCATCACAAAGCATTTCGGAATATAGCCAAAATTGCAATTGTCACTCTCAGATGCGCTCAGGATCTCGTACATACCATAGATTCTGATAACATGCCCCTCGTCGTTCCGCTGCAACCGGGCAGTCCATACCCTGGTAGGTGTCGAGCTCTTTCCATGCAACTAGAGCGATCAACAGCAACAACCAACTATATGAGAAAGTGCCCCTACCCAGTTGGATGTCTGCGACATCCTCCATCAGCTAATTCAAGAGATATAGGGACCAATTCATCTCGACTCCTTTCACACATTGCTTTGCGCAAGCGACGATTCCTGAATTACCTTGGTTAGGGTGACCTCCCCTAATCACGTTACAGGACAGGATCTTAATGTCAGTGAGTACCACTTGATTATTGTAGCTACTGGTGCGATACCCACGCCCATCCGATTCCAATTCATACTTTTGTGCCAACCATCACGCCCGCTTCTTCTCGTTTGTCTTTCCTTGAATAAACTGCGTGGGATAAACTCCATTCTTAGGAAAACCGACAATAAAAGAAATAAGGTCAACAGTGACCGGGACCTCTTTGTCCAACCACAATGAACCCCCATGGAAGCATGACAAGAGTTTTTTTACAAAAGAACCAACTTCCACTAGGCGCCCAAAATGCGGCATGTTAATTAGCCCTAATAAGCCGGCCTACCATAGTCCTCGTGCCCAGTCGTGTATCTTTGGAACCGATGAATTGCGTGTCTCAGGCACATATGGTGCTGATGCAATTTCAGGTTGGGCCACCATGTCATGGTCCTCGTAGCGCAGGTGCATCAGTGCCGGCTCAATATCCACTAAGCACTTCATCCTAGCCGAGAGTGTAGGCATCTTCACACTAAATTTCTGTTTCAGGTTTATCTTACGCGGGGTGGCATCCGACCGAACAAGAGGGATGTAACCAAGGATATTATTCGTGGACTGTCCCAGCCATTGGGAAAATGGATGAACGGTGCGAGTGGACTTCCCCACCTACTCCGGAGCTTCGCCAGCCACCACAGACCGAAGCAATCTCTTACTCTGCAGAGATTTAGAAGGTTGATGCCCTCGGCGCTTCTTAGCAACACTTGATGCTCCCACCAGCACGTTGGAAACCTCGGCTCCAAGATCAACAGTGTCCGAGGACACACCTTCTCGTTCTACAGCAGTCGGAATGAATGGAGACTCCACTTCACTGCTAATGTCCACTGTCTCCAGTTCTCCTGGCATACCTCACCACTCTTCGTTATATACCTAACAGTAACTAGCTCAAATCACTACAACGCTCCACAACAACACGTCTTGCTAATTCCTCGGTGTCTTCTGCCCGATGCTAAACCATACTTATAGCATCTACCCAAATCTGCCATAGTCATGACTAAATCATGCATTAACTCAACCAAATCCTATATTAATGAGGCAAATCCGCCATTGATCTTGTTCGTCGATCGACCGGATCCGCCATTAATTCCCATCATTCGAACATTATTGTTAATTAACTGTCCAACTTTTGGCATTTATTACTGATTTCACCGGGTCACAACGTTGCCATGAATCTTCGACTGTTCCAAACTTGTGGCACAAGCCTTCTCACTTGCACATACCTTCTTCTGTTGGTGCACCATCTGCCACCAAGCAACCTGCAACACATACATTTTTTTTTTTCGATGCGACTCAGACATCGCACTGCTCCAAGCCTGATCGATAGGGATTCAACCTGTGACCATTTACCAGCTTGGGGAGCATCGCCCCATCCAACCGCTACAACTGAACCGCTCCACCTGAAGTAATACTATTGATGCAATATGAACCCAGCCAATGCATCTGCAATTTTCCTGGATGTTTCATAAACTTGTTGTCATATAATAACACTAAGTCGCCTTGCTGAAACTATTTACTTTTGATATGTCGATCATGCCATGCCTTCTGGCGATCCTTCTCCACCACTTGGTGAAAGCCAGCGATAAATTGATCCTATTCCAGCTCCACCAATTGTGCTAGATGTTCATCTAATGCTACAACATCATCCATGCTCGTAACAGCTGCAATTCATAGACTTGGAACAATGTACTCCATAGGCATAATTGCTTCCTTCCCATACCAGCTTGAAAGGTGTCTAACTAGTCAACCTTTTACGTGTTGTGCAATAGGCCCACAATACTGCTGGGATTTTTAGATCCTAGTTGTCACAGTTTGCATTGCACACCTTTGTCAACACATGATCCAATACCTTGTAAAACACCTCCACCGTTCCATTCACCTATGGGTGATAGGGTGTACTCTTCTTATGCTGTATCTGCAACTCCTACGTCAATGCGCTGATAGTGCGATTAAGAAAGCGGTTGCCTTAATCACTCAGCAATATCTTGAGGAAGCCGAAACAAGTGATAATAGGATCAAACAAAAATCGAGCAGCTGTTGCGGCAGAGCAATCAACTATAGGTGCTTCCTCAACCCATCGGGTCAAGTACTCTATCGCAGTGACAATATACTGTGCACCTGTGCATTTCCCTGGTGGAGTGATCGGTCCTACAAAATCCATAGCCCATTTTTCGAATGGTTGCACTGCCACTTGATGTAGCAGTGGAATCTCGTCTCGTTTGGATGGCTAGCCCGTTCGCTGACAAACATTGCAAAACCACACATAGTCTATTGCATCATTATGTAGTGTGGGCCACCAAAGTCCTACACACAGTACATTCTGGGCAGTCTCCTGACCGCCATAATGTCCTCCCGCTACTCCACCATGTGCCTCATCCAGTATCTGCACTTGCTTATGCGGCAAGACACATCTGCGCAATATCTAATCAACACCCAATTTATACAATTCTCCCGCGATTAGATGAAAGTCAGTAGCCTTGACAACCAACCGCTTCTTCTGAGTAGTGGTAAAGATAGCGGGTGCGGTGCCTATCACCAAAAACTAAAGGATGTCATCAAAATATTGATCAGCGACGGCAACATGGAATAGTTGGGCATCCGGCAACCCGTCTTCGATATTCGTCATTTCCTCCCCCGTGTCAATCCGTGACAAATGGTCTGGTCCAGCATTCAACCGCCCCGGTTTCACAATGACTTCGAAATCAAACTCCTAAAACAAAAGTAGCCAACGACAGATCTTCCCCCCCAACACAGGCTTATTGACCAAGTATTTTAATGTCGAATGATCAGTAAACATTTTAAGGTGGCCACCCAACAAATAGTGCCTAAATGTTTGCAGCGCGTAAACCATAGCTAGACCTTCGTGCTCTGTGGTAGTATAATTGTGTCATGCAGAGGACAGCTTCCGACTGGCAAAAGAAATGGGATGATCAGGTCGCCTTCTCCAATTTGAACCAACACAACCTCTAATGCAATCGATGAAGCATCAACATGGACATGGAATTCCTTACTCCAGTCCGGAAAGACCAATATTGGGTCCGACGCCATCTTTTCTTTGAGCATTTCGAAACTATCCTGATATTTCGGGCTCCACTAGAATGCTGCGTCCTTCTTTAACAATTTTTCCATAGCAGCGGTAATCATAACATACCCCCTAATGAACTTGTGATAATATCCTGTATGACCTAATGTCGCGCGCAACTACTTAAGGGTGGTTGGCGGTTGCAACCCCAAAATGAGCGCAATTTTGGTGGGATCAACCAGCAATCCCTGCTTACACACGATATGACCCAGCAATATACCGAACGGTGCATTGAAAATACATTTCTTCAAGTTTAGCGATATCTGGTGCTGTCGGCATCGCTCAAGCATTAACCGCAGATTGGCTAGATGGTCACGAATCAATCCATAAACGGTCCAATCATCCATATATACCGTGTACTGAAAGCAACACCATTCAGTAACGAAAGTTGTCTTATGGCGCTCTTCCTTAGCAATGCGAATCTATTGGTAGCCAGAGAATCCATCAATGAAAGAGTACATCTCCTGGCCACCCTTTCCTTCAAGTACTTCATCAGTAAACGGGGTCGGAAAAGGGTCGTGCAAGCAGGCATCGTTCAACTTTCGCAAGTCGACGCAAATGCGCACTTCGCCTGTTTTCTTGTCCTGCACCACCATAGGACCAATCCATTCAGACTCTTCCATAGGTTCGATAATAACAGCATCAAACATGAGATCAAGTTACGCCTTGACCTTTTCTTTATGTCGCAGATTCAGCCGATAAGGTCGCTATCGGACTAGCTTAGCATTGGTTTCAATGGAATCTTCATCTCTCCTAAATCACCCAAGATTCCCTTCATTTCGAAAAACTTCGTGGGAAACACATCTTGAAACTCATGAAGTAACTCAGTAACCTTACTCATCATCTCATCGTCCCAATAATACCCAACATTGGCAAACTTGGGAGTAGCCTCGGTGCTGATATTCGTCTTGCGGAGCTGCAACGGTTGACTGAACGGATTACTTGATGCAGCAGGTGGGACCACATCGTGACTTCCTTCATATTTGGGAATGTTAATTTTCCAGGGATCATCGTCATCCTCTGGCCCACCACTGATGTTAAAGCATTCCATGAGAGACTGCATCTGATAATGTGTGTGCAGGTCGACAGGTTAGGCTGCCAGAACAACCTGGAATACCACGTCGCGGATGAACTGCAGGGCATTATCGACATCAGGGTTAGCATCCACAAAAGTGAACATATGATTGAAACAGATCATCAACTCCCCCCATGTTGTAATGTCTCGGTGCAACTCGGTTGCAGTGTACCACGAGCGCGGTATCTCATCCAGAGTGTGGAAAAAAGCATGGACCCACTCATCTCTGGGTCGCGCTACCCATAAGCATTGGCATTCCATCACATGATCACTGGGATCGTTCTGGCCATCATATTTTCCAGTGTTATAAACCTCAATATTGCCAAACCGAACCATCATCAACCTTCGACACTGTGACCAACCTTTAATGAATTTCTTATGTGTCTCCCACCAGGAAGCTGGAGCAGCCTTCAATACTTCACCCAATGCCAGCAATCGGTGCGGTTCTGAGACGCGGTCTTCAAAATCTACTAAAAAGGTGGTTAGGCTAGGAAACCCTTCATAGATAGGTAATGTGATCGTTTCTGTCACAACACAACATAAGGATTGTGTAATTAAGCCACATTTCCGGAATGGTACTTCATGCATTTGGTTTTGCCAATGTTCCAAGGCATCATTAGAGTCGGAAGATGTAGAGCTCTCACTGTGCCACTCCAACTCACCGTGGACAGTAGGATGAATATAATCTTCAGAAATATTGAATGCATGGTCCCATCTAGCGGGATCATCATCTCTTACAGGTTCAATGTATCGGCATCCTTCAGCCAGATCCAATGGGGCTATGACCCTGAAATCACGATTCTCAAAGGTCATCATGCGCTTTTTGAAGTTGATGATAGCTCCACTATAGTTAGACCATCTGATCCCCAAGAACGCCGGATAAGAGCTTCCTCCCTCAAACACTTCAATAACATCAAAGTCAGCATAAGTCTTCATGCCCTCAATATCAATCGTGAGTTGCGGAACTCGCCCAATAGGTGTTACCTTCGCATGGTTAGCTAACCGGAGCTGCACAGGAGACCAACTCAATGGGGGACTCCCCATCTTCTGCCATGCCTACTTGGTTAAGATACTAACATCTGAACCAAGGTCAAGAATCACAAAGTCAACATCATATTCATCAATCTGAATATTCATGCACATCTCCTTGCTAGTCTTCCGTCGCTGTAGGGAGTTGACTGCCGACTCCTGCCTTCCTTTCGAAAATCACTGCAACCATCCCTCAATATCAACCAAGGTAGCTAGGTCTCGTGCTAATGACAGACAGCTTTCAATGAACTTTTTCAATGTCCCTGGTGGTGGCAGGCAGTCAGCGTCTGATTTAGTATCAAAGACAGGTGACATATTGCAAACAACAGCCTTACCGCGGTCTTTCTCCATAGTGCAACATGCCTCCAAGAATGTTTCACGCTCCGTATCAATGTCGAAAAGTATTGTATTCTGACCAGCCAACCGAATCAGTGGTTGTGAACCATCTTCCCCGGTCGTCTCGCCTCCACGAGTGACAACAGCCACTGAAGCATCTTGTGGTCACGGTTTGGCAGAAATGGTCACAATATTTGCACCCTGCATCTGGTTATGCTGTAGATTCCCTGGTTGATTGACATTTTGATTGACGGTCGGCGGTGGTGATGGGGGCTGGTTCTATACTGGTTGCTGGACTGGGTTCTGTACTGGGTGTTGTGGCTGGGCCTGATTCTGTAACTGCGGAGCGTTCCCAACCTGCCATCGTGCAATCAACTTTGGACAATTCTCAACTGTATGATCTTTACCAAAACAAAACGTACACTGATTCTGCAGCAGTGGGTAGTCACGCTGATAATGTCCCCATACCACATAGTGGTAACATTGAACAGGTTCACGACCACCTTGGCCTCCTCCTCCATGACCAAATCCGCCAGTGAGTCTACCCCTATATCCTCCTCCATAGCTACCCTGCTGTTGGTACTGAGGTTGTTTAAGTTGTTGCTGCATTGGTGCTGGTGGCATCCCTTGCCCTTGCGGTGCATACTGCGGTTGCTATACATACTGTGGCTATGGGGGAGTCATCTACATCAGAGTGTAATGTGGCATGAACTGCTGCAGTCGTTGTTGTTGTGGTGCAAACTGCATCTGCGGTTGCGGTAGCGGCTGGGCTACCTACGGTTGCAGTTGTGGTTGTTGCACAGCGCGCTGATCATCCTTGACGTAGAATGCATCACACATCCTCTCCTGTAGCAACCCATATGCACGACAATCCTTGTCATCATGACCCACCGACTTGCAGAATGTGTAATAAAGATTTCGTAGGGTTGTGACCATTTTCTGCATATATGGGCAATTATCGTGACTGTGCCCAAACACGTGACACATGTGACACCATGGCATACTGACGCCATTCAACAGGTTTGGCATGCCTGACACCAAATAATTACGGAAATCCAAGAAATTATCCTTTGTATGCCCTTCTCCTCAGCATCGTGTACACCATACTTCATCATGTTGTTCCTTGTTCTTCTTCAAATCTTGCAACTGTATAGTTAGGTTAGCAAGCTGTGTCTGTATCTGCGACATCCCGGCTGCATTATCTCCAATCGGTGATGCATCCAATCGCATTGCAATCTCTAGAGATTCACTAGGCGTCAATATGTTTTGCTACACCAGTGGCAGCCAAATGTGGGGTAGTAGTGCCGCAATGAACCATTCTTTATGTTGGACAGCGCTCATATCAAAACTAACTTTTTCCATCAGCGTCTTGAATCATTGGTCGAAATCCCATACCGTCTCATTGGGATACTGCCTAATTTCCTTCAATTCAGTAATATATTGGGCCTCCGACTTAGGCCGTCTAAATTCAGCAATTAGCCCATCCCGAATCTCATCCAGTGACTTCTCTGGGGCCCTCGTAGGGACTAAAATAAAATTCATGAACCAATCTAATGCACGACCTCGCAGAGTCATGGCTAACTGTCCTTTCTTAGCATTGGCATCAGTGATCTGTTTCATGGTATATAATGCTTCACACAAAAACCAATACTTTTATGGGTTGTCTGTCGCACTTCCATTGAACAATGGTAACTTAGCATCCTATCCCACCATTCTGGACTTCCTTCCTCCTGTCGTTGTGCTACTACCAATTAACTTATGCGGAATTGACAAACTTGGTAGTGTCGAAGTAGTATTTCTTGTTGTCTAAGAGTCAGTGAGCGGAGGTGTGGGTACGTTGGTGCTTGGGTTTGGTCCTGCCTCTATCCTGGGCATAGCCTGGTCATCCCTATCAGGACTGTGAGGTCGCTTCGTCCCATGTAGTCTTCCTTCGTGGTTTTGCGGTTTGATCGCAGCAGGACCTTCTCCCATCCTCTTCCTCTTCTCCTGTTGAAACCTCGCTCCTCCTCTTGTAAGACCACTCTCTTCCTCGGCTTCGCTCACAGTCTCCTCATGGTCTGCACCCATCTACCCCTTACCATTCCATATAGCGCCCCCCAGTAGACACGGTACCCACAGCCTATGCCCACCAAGCTGTCTACTGATCAAGGTGCATCTTTAATATACCCTTTTCACATATTAGCATCTTAATCGACAGTTGGAGTGACAGTAGAAGCCTTCCCCTTGGTCCTTGGAAGAAGTATCTTTTCGCTTCACTATAGGATTTCTTTGTGTCGACCGCAAATTCAGTGATATATCCCTCCAAGATGCTATCAAGCCAAACTTCGACAGCCTGTGATGCCTTATTATCGACTTCCTACATCTCCTTAATCAATTCCGATGTCCAAGCCGTTGGCTCACCACCTTGGAAGTTCCTCTTCTGGAAGGTCAGCTTTGACAACCATTCATACAAAATAACCGGGAATTCACAGAAAAACCCTTCATGCGGACTGTCATGAATATATCTTCCTAGCCAGTGATCTACTGTCAGTCGCGTGTTCTAGCTTTCTTCTTCAGCAAACTCCTGCAACTTCTGATCAAACCAGCTCTGTATCTCCGGCTTCGTTGGGTGCCACAACGTGACCTCCTTTCACTCTGCACATGGTCCCAGCAACGAAACCATTTGTTGACCAACGCGACCAATGCGACCTTGGTCGACAGGGGTTCGCCTCACTGTCGACACATACCACAGTCTCTGCGGGCACTGGCCAGGGCAGGTTTGAGCCCACCCAGCAGCACCCGCAGAGAAGATGAGGTCTCACCCGAGGCATCCAGGAAGAGCAAACGGAACCATGTTTCCGCTGAGGGAGGAGGAGAGTTGTGGCTGCACGGACTAACTCTATTGCGGTACTTAAACAAAAACTTTAAACATTCGTCAAGGAGTTATAACATGTTACTTCAACACAACATTTATCATCACATTCAACATAGAACACATTACTTAATCACAACATTTATCGTCATAGCAATAGTAAACATATATTGCATCAAACAACATTCATACATTGCAACATTGCACAAAGATCGTACCAAAACATCATCATTATATTACTATCGCGATCATATACCAGAAGCAAAACACAGATCTCGTACACAATCGTTCTTCTCTCTCTATTCTCCTATTCCCTCACTTCTTCTCTTTTTCTTCCTTCTCTTAACACTTACAACTCTTATCTATTTATAGGCTTCCGCCATTACAATACTTGTCCACTTACAAACGACTTCCTAACCGACATTGTGGACAATTGACCCAAATGACCCCAAAAACCCACATACCGCAGTACAACTGACTCACTATTACATAATATATGGTCCAAGTGACCCAAAACCCACCAACTGCGGTATTCTTTAATACAAAATACTCCCTTCGTGCCCTCATTCATCATGTCGCAGCGTCGGTGGTATCGCGACCTTTCCCCATCAAACCGCCTGCCAACAAAAGGAAAATGATCAGACGATAGACGTAAAGAAGTTATCAAGTGGCAAAAAGTACATGAAATCTGACAATCCAAATCATAGCACGTGAGATCGACGATGGAAGAAAATGAGTGCCCGGAAAGATGCAGGGAGGATAAAGAAAATAAGTTATATATAGCACAAAAACATGCAAAAGTTGGCATTCCTCTTTGTATTGTTAGCGTTGGAAGGTTCTGGACGAGTTGGCATTACAGACAACGACATAACAAAACAATGTGCTTGATTGTCAGTGACAGGTAGGGCCTTGAAACTCAATCTAATAATATTTTAAGTCTGTTTATAAAGGAGAAAGATGGAGACAGTTCAGAATGGAGACATTGATAAAGCCAGAGATTCTCTAGAGGATAGAGACAGGGATATTTTCGACACCTCAATTAGCTTATCAGTAGCAGAGATAAAAGTCAAATTGAAAGGCTTGCAGGATGAAGGTTTAGATGTACATAGAGTCAACTAGTCGTCCCTTTTGTCATTTTTCCCTGACCAATTTGTCCCATTCCCAGAATTTGTTTCTTGGTGTGCATCCTATTATTCAGACGTTGAGCGAGCAGTCATGAATGTCCAAAAAACTATAATAGTTTATCGAACTGAACCCTCTGTCATAAAAGATGCCCTAGAAGTTCCCACGTCCCAATTGCTTGAACTATAAAGTTTTTCTCAAACATCAATTTTAGACCTATATCGCCAATTTTCCCCTGAGAGTAGACATATATTTTTATCCTCTTGCCTTAAACCAGACTTGGAAATTGCTGATACTCCTTACCCCATAGATGTTAGTCTTTTTAATGAGAACACTCAACTTGTTCTTTCCCTTTTGGCTTATTTCTTAGGTTTTGGCATAGATGCATGGGTGACTGAATTTCAGTTAGGTTTTCTATTTAGAATGAGCATTAATGAACTTGAAGGTGAAAATAGTCATACACCCCGTCTCAAGTTTGAGGAATTTTTAGCTGAAAGCATTCATTCACAGATGATGCAATTTCATAGTATGAGGCAGTTCAGGCTTCAGTCGCACCTGATGAAGATAGTCTATTTCACCAGCCAGAAGGAATTACATTTTCCAAGAATAATTTTTAAAAGTCTTGTAGAAGACAACATGTTTAATTATATGAATTATGTGTCATCAAAGATATACAACATGATTTTCGGAGAGAAATTACCCAGAGTATTACCCGAGATGAAGACACTCATGCAATTGAGTTCAGATTTGGCAGTCGGAGATTGGTTTTTATCAGAAGACCACATTGTAATCAGATTGTATGGTTTTAAACACCAACCGTATATTCTACCAGCATTTTTTACTTTAAGAGTTTTTTCCCTTCAATTCTTGAGACAGAAGTTTATTGTGGAAGATAACCATTTCTTATTTTTCAAAAAAGCCAATGATATCAAATATCCGTTTGCAATAGGTCCATTTATTGTAAAGAATAAGTATGCTATTTTGCACATAGAGAGATTGTTGGAAGAAATGGATTTCAGAAAGGAATTCATTGTTAATTATGATCCCCTCCATGTCATATTGAAAAGGAGGCAAGGACATCATACTAAATCTTTCGATCACCAGGAGGTAGAAGGGATGTCATAAAAAGTAAATTGGTTGCAATACAAAATTGCAGACAAAGAAAATACAATTCCACAAGGAGAAGAGTTGGTTTCGATAGATTGTAC
Source organism: Larix kaempferi (assembly GCA_027924585.1). Classification (NCBI taxonomy): domain Eukaryota; kingdom Viridiplantae; phylum Streptophyta; class Pinopsida; order Pinales; family Pinaceae; genus Larix; species Larix kaempferi. The sequence goes on along the minus strand of BSBM01000319.1, from coordinate 1,115,844 downwards.
AAGAGAAATAGAAATTACAACTAGCACCTAGTTATTGGAGAAAAAAAAAATTCCAAGATGCAGTTGATCTTGAAGAGGAAGAACAAGAAAAAGCGAAAAGGCTTAAGTTTGATGAACCACATGATTTGATTACATTTGTAGATGATGAAGGAAAAGAAAAAGGTGAATGTGTAGTGCCAGAAGTTCAGATACAGGAGTATACTTTTCAAGAGGCCCGTGAAGCAAGAAATGTTGATAAATTCCATACTAGAGCAGACATGTATAGCAAGTACAACCAAGACAAGCAGGCTTCGTCTCAACATACTTTTCAATTATTTGTTGAAAAGTCATATACGCTCTTACACAGGCAGATAGGTGAAGTCATATATGCTGATTTCTTAGAAGCGCTTTTGGAAGTTGAGAAGTTGAGAAACATTGTAGATAAATAAAACAATCAGTTGAAACAAGAGAAAATAGAAAATAAAGCCCGACAACAACAAATCAAAAAGCTACAAATTGGTTTGGTTGACAATGAAGGGAATGTGGGAAAAAAAATGTTAAAAGAAAAAGAGGATATAATTCAAGGATTGAGAAAGAAATTAAAAATCCCAGAAACCCAGCTTATACAAGGGCCTGAGATTACCATGTTAGAGCAGGAAAATGAAGATTTGTCCAAGGAAGTGAGGGATAGCACAGCCAAATTACTGAAACTCACTGAAAAAGAAGCTAGTTGGGAGAAGGAAAAAATGAGCCTAAGAAATCAAATTGATGATTTGAAAAATAAATTATCAAATTTGAGTTAGCAGCAAACAAGTATAAGTCATACTGAAGATGGAAATGATGTTGATAGTCTTCTACAGGCTATGTCCCAAGTAAGTTTAAAAGATGTTGAAATTAAGGAGTTAAGAGAAGAGGCTCAGAGGTTGAAAGAAGAGAATGAGAAGAAAGATGAAGAAACGAAATCTTGGCAAGAAAAATATAAAGAATTGATTGAAACCAACAAAAAATTGTCACATTAGGTGACAAGGAAAGCGGCTATGCAAGGATGTAAGCACATGGTGTGGGACTTAATCATTAAAGAAGTAGAAAATTTCAGACCATATTTAGATTTCATAAGATTAAAGTAAAAACAAATTAAAGATGCTTTAACAAGTTGTACAGCAATTAGAGAGAATCTGAACAGGAAGCCCAAAGAGACAGCACAAAACACAATTACCTTTTTGAATAGTTTGACAAATGAAGATCTGCGGATCCTAGGTATTAAGGATAGGATTGTAGTCATTACATGGGCAAGAAGAAGTTTAGGAAAGCATGCACACGTCGAGAATGTTGAAGCCAAAGCTGGAGAAATGAGGAGAAAAGTAGTGGAATTCAAAAAGCAGTTTGAGAAATTGATTGAAAAAGGTTTGCCTGCTTTCTGGGATGAGAATCAGGATTTAATTCTCCAAGATGAATATAAGAAATTATTGTTCAATATAAGAATGGATCATACGAAATTTCAGTATTTAAATTTATTGACAGGGAAAATTTTAATGGAAAAGATTGCAGAAGATTTTGAAATTCTAAACAAAATGGTTTCAATTGGCGAAAGACTTCCACATATTTCTTATGCAGATCATGTTGAAATGAGAGTCATGGTAAAAGAGATGGCCATTTATGATCATCCAACTGTTGATTAGTGGATAAACGTGGAAAAGTACAGAAAAATGAAGTACACAGTTCATTCTTGAAAGTAGCCATTGGATTCTACATCAAAGGAGGATTTTGAAGTATTTTTATTGAAAAAGAAATTTGTAATATTGTTTGTGACTTTGGCTCAAATGACATTTGGCAAGTTTAATTAAGTTATTTCAGTTTTTAGTTAAAAGACATTTTGTATAAAAGACATTATGAATTACTTTGAAAGGGTTGGAAACTTTTTGGAGAGACAAGAATTTTGTATCGAGTTGATATATTTGAATATAAATAGCCACACAGGAAATAACTCATCTTTACAGAATCAAAGATTCATGTGTTGATCTTGTTTACAGTTGACTGTATTTTTCTCTTCTTAAAATTGATAGTGTATTCAGTTGTAACTTGGTGCCCATTATTGATGGAGTGTCTATGTTTCTTTCTAAATCACCTACAAAAATCTTTGACTGTAATCTGACAAATACCTTGCCTCTGTGAAAATATTTATGGTGGTTTATCTGCTGGTATATAAATTGTTTAGTTTTCGACTCCATGCCCAATGATTCTTACTTGAAATTTCAACCAGTCTGTTTACTTCTTCTCTTATGTGAATGTTTCTCTCACGGTTTAATTCATACTGTTATGCTTTTTCATGCCTTGATAAGTGTTGTATCGGGACATAATTCATAAATATTATGATCTGTTGCTTTCATTTCAAGCATCCACTACCATTTTCTGCTAAAGTCAGTATAGAATTCATTATCATATGCTCTATATTGATGGGTTGTTCATATCTTCTTCTTTAATCACCAAACAAAATCTCTTTGACTATGAGCGAGTGGCTATCCTTCCTCTGATTAGTTTTCTTTGCAAAGCACTGTCATGTTTAATCATATTTGTAATCAATAATCCATACATTGATCTACAGTTTGGATTTGTCTTTACTCATGATCTGTGTGTCTTTTATGTTTTAAGTGAATTTATTTAATTAAAACATTTATCTATTTCTGCAAATGATTAACATAAATTAATAAATTCATGTTAATTTTTCAATTAGCATTCCAGCTACAGGGTGATTGTGTTGTGGTTAAACCCGAATTAGTAACCTCGCTATACTCAATGTGCCAAATCAAATAAAAATAGTAACCTCCCTATACTCAAAGTGCCAAATCAAATATGCCACGTGTCACAATATGATCGTTCCACATGTCACCCTAGGATACTAGATATCAACATTTTAACAACAAAATTTATAGACGTTTTCCTTTAAAGACTTTGCTGGCAAGTGGAAATATTCTCATTTCTCCAAGGTGTTCTATTGTTACAATTCCCTCCTAAAAGAACACTCCGCCAACCCTTCTCATTCGTAATATTCTTTTCATAATAGTTCGAAACTGCAAGAAGGGTTGGTCAATCCTTCATGTATTATCCATTATGGCTATAACTGAATTGTTGAATAAAGGTTTTGACAATTAACTACTAAAAGAAGGGGCAACTGATCCTTCTTGTCGTAAAATGGAACTAGGGACAAACCATTTTTATATGATATAACTTCCAAGGTGTTCTATTTTTACACTTCCCTCGTAATTTAAGGGTCGGCTGACCCTTCTTATTCCCCATATTATTTTTATAATAGTTTGACACTGCAAGAATGGGTCGCTCGACCCTTCTTATTACAAATATTCTTTTCATAATATTTCGACACTACGATAAGGGTCAGTCGATCCTTCTTGTGTTATCCATTATGGATATATCTGAATTGTTGGATAAAGGTTTTCACAGTTAAGGGGCGGTCGATCCTTCTTTTCGTAAAACGAAAGTCGGGACAAACTATTTTTATATGTTATAACTTCCAAGGTGTTCTATTTTTATAATTCCCTCAAAATTGAAGGGTCGACTGAAAGTTCTTATTCCCAATATTATTTTCATAATAGTTTAACACTGCAAGAAGGGTTGGTCGATCCTTCTTGTGTTCTCCATTATGGATATAGCTAAATTGCTGGATAAATGTTTTCACAATTAACTACGAAAAGAAGGGGCATCTGATCCTTCATGTCGAAAAACGGAAGTACAATTGACTTGATATTCAAACAATTACTGAATATTTTAGACATTGATTTTTTATGTTATAACATAGCCGATTGACTTGATATTCAAACAATGACTAAATATTTAAGACATTGATTTTTTCACCTTAAAATTTTGAACATTTACAAATGAAAACTGCAATCTTCAAATATACAATTGCATTTTTCTATTTGAAATTCACTTTTCAAATCAGAAATTGCATTTTTTATTTTAAATTCAACTTCACAATAATTTAAAGTCGCTGAACATTTTAGATTCTCCTTATCCTTAATCAAATCATCTCCTTTGAAGGAGTAATAAAAGACTAAACTTTTATTGGAGCTTTGACTTGTAGACTTAGAAGCACTAGACTCATTCTAGACATGAGGGACTATACTAAAGCAACATTCGATGACTGCTGCAAGTGTCTTTGAAAGAATGAAACCAAATCATTCACTGAATGCATCATACCTCCTGCACAAGGTGGTAGTATAAGTTAAACTTCAAAAAATGTTGAAAATCCCATAGTCATCCAAGGATTCCAATTTCGATCCCATTAACTTGGACTAGTTACTTGTGGATGCATGCTGGAAAAACTTTAGAAAGCCTCCTACCCTGATGATTTTCACAACTTCAGCTACAAAGGGAATATTCTTGCAAAGACTGGTAAGCTCTCTGGGCCAGATGTAGTTATTTGTTGATGAATAGTGCAAAACATGTGTGATGGTGATAACAAGTTTACTGTCTATTAAGTGTGATACTACATCATCCGAGAGTCGCTCAACAAACTTTGAGATAGAATGTTGATTCAACCACTTGGCACAGTTAGAAGAAGCCGACATCATGATCTAGAGGCATAGACATTCGAATATTAGCAAGTGGATAGCCTAAACATGGCGGTATTGCATCTCTCTTGAATACCTACATAGCAAACAAATAATTGTTTATCACGCTGCCATAAAAAGAAACCATTTCCAACAAATGCAAAAATAATCGTTTTATTGTAGCCAATGCGTGAGCACACATATCATCGTGCACAATAAAAACAGAGAAACTATTCCTAAATTGCCAAGTGCACCATAACAGGGGATGGCCAGACAGTTGGTCTGGGCATCCCACTTGGACGGGTTAGCTCCTAACACCATAGTTAGTGGAAGCAAAGGCATTCAACCAATGAAATATAATTTGCAAATGATAAGCAAACACTTAAATTAGACGTGTGTATAATAATGAGTACAACATTTCTTTCTTAACGAGAAAAAACTTTTGTGGATATGTAGTCTTTCAAGGTTAGGAAGTTGCTCCAATAAGTTGAGAAGAGGAAGAGGCTTTGGAATATGGATATCAAGATTCTACAATGATTTCAAGCTACCTAATATCTCCACAAATTTCTCTGCGGGAAAATGGTCAATTAGATCCATTATATGAGAACGTTTCTTCATAGCTATAACATTCTGACAGTTCACAGTTAAAGCCACAGCCCATTACACATATTAAGTGTGCAATGTTGGGAGAGGAAATAATAGGCTTCCGCAGTCCATAAAAATATATTAGCTCAAGCTCTTGAAGAAGAGGGCAATGAGAAATAAAGCAAGCTAAAGAGTCATCTGTCAAAGCGAGCTAACAGCACCCCATTGACTCTCAGGCAATTTTCATGAATTGAAACAAGAGTAAGAAGAAGCTGACAGCATGGTCTGGTACTAAAACAACATTTGACGACTGCTGCAAGTGTTAACGACCGTAATAGTGCATGTTGTCTTAGAGAAGAAATCCATGAACATAATGACAAGTCCATGTATTGGGACTTCGACAGTGCTAATCTCCCTATGTACCCTCCTCGTTGTAGGAAATTAATGACAAATCCATACATACCCAGGTATTTTCAAGGGATCCGACTTCGATATGCTCATATATCATGAGCAGAACTGGGGAGCGATCATAAGACTCAAGGTGAACAAACTGAAAAATTCCATTTCAGTTCGTTGTGAGTGGCCACTGTGTTGATGGATTAGCCTATATATAGTGAGTGGCCACTGTGTTGATGGATTGAATGGGATGGGAGTCTGGGACGGATGGGGAATGGTAATTATGATAGTATGGCGGGATCATGGTGGTCAAAGATATTATCTGTAGCGACTACAGATTTTGTTGGAGTAATCATACACGTATCATTCCAATTGATTCCTTGAAAATCCAACGACAAACATGCATGCTGCCAGCGCATTAAATAGCCTACCGCAGGCTAAATAATATTCACCGTAAATGATGGATTGTATCCCTCATGTGAATAATCTCGTCATGCTTTCAGTCCACATAATGTTTATGTCTTGTCACCAAAAAATTCTCTTGATGGGGTCAATGGTAATTATCACAGTATGGCAGGATCATAGGTATCATCTGTAGCAACTACAGATTTTGCTCGAGTAATCGTACACTTATTACTCCAATCGATTCCTTGAAAATCCTACAGCCAACATGCCTAGTACCATTAATATCCTTAATATTAGTTTAAAAAATCTTTGAAATAATTTTAAAAATTAGATATGCCATGTGTCACAATATAAGAGTTCCACATGTAGCCAAATTTATAGAAGTTTTGCTTCAAAGACTTTGCTGGCAAGTAGAAATACGCTCAGAGAAAGAGCGGCCGCTTTTACTCTAAGGCGTTCTATTTTTACCATTCCCTCGTAGATGAAAGGTCGGCTGACCCTTCTTATTCCCAATATTCTTTTCATAATAGTTTGACACTGCAAAAAGGGTCGATCGATCCTTCTTGAGTTCTCCATTATGGATATAGCTGAATTTCTCAGGGAAGGTTTTCACAAATAACTGCGAAAACAAGGGGCAGCCGATCCTTCTTATCGAAAAACAAGGATCAAAAACAAAATTACTCAAAAACCATTTTTATATGTTATAACTTACAAGGTGTTCTATTTTTACAATTCCCTCGTAATTGAAGGGTTGGCCGACCCATCTTATTCCAAATATTATTTTTATAATAGTTCGACACTACAAAAGGGTTGAGCAACCCTTCTTATTCCCAATATTATTTTCATAATAGCTCGACACTGCAAGAAGGGTCGGTCGATCCTTCTTGTGTTCTCCCTTTTATGATATTTCATTCTATTTAAAAAAAAAAGAAAAAAGAAATAATGCTTTGATTTAAAAAGAACAAAAATAAATAATGTTTCTATTAAAAAAATGAAATAAGAATGATTCTATTTCGAAAAATAGAATAGTTTTCGTATAATGCTACTATAATGATACTAATGTAAATATGTAAAGTTACGTATTTACAATTACTTGAAAAAGTAAACTTCTGTTCGACGAGCATTATGGACCACCAAGGAGCAAGAGGAGAATATAATTGTGGTCGTCGCAGAGTCTCTCATGCTCATAAGAGGTTTGGTGGATTAAACAATTAAAGCTGTTGTCAGTCCCGTGTCTGACCTCTTATCTCAGTTCAATGGCGGTCCTTGCTGACGGAATGATGTTCCTAAGGTCTAGTGTGGAAGACTTCAAAAAACGCCTACTAAAGGTTTATGAGGAAGTCTGCTTGGGCATCAAAGCGCACAGAGAGTCAGTCGACCACATGCAGTATATCTCTCAGCAATTAACCTATTACGACTCCAAAATTGATGATTTGGAATGAAATCAAATTGAACTTATGGGGACAATAGATTTTATAAAAGATGAAATTTTGAAGATGGCCAGTATGTCACAGTGCAGCCACTGCTAGGAATCCCCCTCTGTGGACATGATAATTGTTGAGTCTAACTCAGTTCAGCGGCATAATTTTTTGTAGAAGAGATCCCTACTTGGATTAGTTTTTACATCAATTTTAGAATTTTTTTTCCATCAGCTTGTTAAATTTACAGAGCCATACTGGGAAAGCTATTCATGCTCCTAGGCTCTCCTTTTTGTAATGAATGGCTATGCACAACCTTCTGAATAAATCCATCTATATGCTTCAATATAATAATAGAGAAATATGGTCAATTGATGAATATATCTTTCTAAATATAGCTCATTGTATTTTACATATTAAGAACAAAACCATTTTACATATTAAGAACAAACATTTACAACCGAAAAAATCACCGATTATTGGAAAACATTTACAACCGAAAACTAGAATGGTCAAATAATGGAAAAATACTAAGGCTAGGCCGTCATTTCATGTATAACCAGAATGGAAAATAATGGAAAAATATTAAGCACAAGAAGGGTCAGTCGACCCTTCGTTTAGTAGATAATTGAGAACACTGGTATCCATCAATTCACCTGTATCCAAAATGGTTAGCACAAGAAGGATCGGACGACCATTCTTGCAATCTAGAACTAGTATGGAAATAATACTGGGCAAATCGCATGAATGGGGGGGACCATCGAAGGAGAGAACTAGAGACACTCTATACTTGGATACTAGTAATGCTTTACAATCTTTAAAGAATTTTAGTTAGTTTCTATTTTACTTTCTTTTTTTATGTGTATCAAGTTTCCTTGATTCATTTTGGTTTATCATACATACATCTAATAACACTGTTTTGTATTGTTAAATCATAAAACATATAAATCTGTGTGCTTGATTTATCATTCATATGATTTTTATGCAGGTTATGCATCAATCAATTTCTTTACTTGATTCATATAGTTTCACATTCTACAATATCAGCGCAGTTATTATCGTCATAATTTAATTTGTTAATTAGCTCATCATTGACATGACAGTCACATTCTTTTTAATCCTTTGAATAAAATAACACAGGAATCTTTACTCTTGAAAATATGCATCAACTCTGCTCAGGAATATTTATTCAAAATTGAAGGGCTCAATACAAAACGAGTATCTCTTCACGGGTTCCAACACTTACTACATTGTCAAAAATCAACATCTAATCCTTTCAATAAAATAACACTGTAATCTTTATACATTGTAAAACCTCTCGAGGTAAAACCTTAACTGCTTCATAACTAAAAATAGAAAATTATAAACTAACTATTACATTCCATTTCATTCAAAAATTATAAAATTTCCAAAATTTCTCAGAATATAACATTTGATGTCTTTCTATTGGTTGTAGCTGCTGATAGGGCTTCTTTCTCGAATAGTAGTCTTCAAGTGTGCAAGGTGTACTTCATTTTCCCATATCTCTCCACTTTCTTCCATTGCTCTGTAGAAGGTACCTCATAACTAGTCATCTCCTCGACCAAAACTTTCATCTTTATGTGTTCTACAATGGAAGTTGGAGGAATCTTTTCAGCTATCATGGCCAGCTGGTTTAGAATTTCAAAATCAAGGGAGAGTTTCTTCAGTAGAATTTTCCCTATTAGAACATGAGTCAAACCTTGAAATTGCTCATGGTTCCTCCCAATGTTATATAGTAAATCCTTATAATTGTCCTGGGAAATTAACTCATTATTTTCATCCCAAAAATAAGGCAGTCCCTTTTGTATTACCTTCTCAAATCCCTTTTTGGACGCTTCAACCTGTTCCTCCATATGTTCTGCACTAGCCTGAACATTCTCAATGTGAGAATGTTTGATAAGGAATCTCCTAGCCCAAGTTATGACTGTTACCCTATTTTCGATAGCCATTGCTTTCATATCACCTTCTGTCAGAGTATTTAAGAAACTTATGGTACCCTGGGCTGTATCTTTTGGTATCTTATCTAAAACTTCTCTCATTGCTTTACAGCTTTGTAAGCTATCATTTTCTATGGCTTCCTTTGTCTTCAAAAATTCTAAATAAGGCCTCAATTTTGTAGCCTAATCGATGATTGAATCCCAAATCAAACGCTTTGCACCTTGCAATGCTAGTTGTCCTATCACTTGGCCTATCATCCTCTGATTTCTGCCTACCAAATCTTTATTGTTTTTTGTCAACTCTTTTATTTCATTTTCCTTTTTTCTGATTTTCCTCTTCTAGTCTTTGTTTTTATTCTTTTAGTTCTATGATCTCCACCTCTTTCAAGCTAACTTGGGACATAGCTTGAACTATATCATCTGTGCTTGCTTCTTTGTTGCCTTGATCTATTCCTTTCTTCTCTTGTGCTTTATTTTCCAATTTCGCCTTTAGATATTCAATTCCAGTCTTAAGACTCAATATATCTTTCTCCCAACTTTCCTCTTTTTCCTCAAACTCGAGCAATTTAGCAAGACAGTCATCCAATTCTCAAGATAAAGATTCTTTTTCTTGTTCCAACACAGTTAATTCAGAGGCTTGAATTATCCGTGTTTCTAGAATTCTAACCTTTTGTTGAAGTAATTGGATATTCTTTTCTTTCTCAGCTAAAATCTTTTTAATTGTCTCCCCTCTATTTGGTTCATCATTACTCTTCACCAGGTCATCTTGCAATCTTTTTATTTGCAGCTGATGAGCTTTGTTCTCTGTTTTCTCTTGTCTCAGTGGATTTGCAGCCTGTTCACTGTTTTCTGTAATTTTTCCACTTTTAAAGTAGATTTCATCATATCAGCATAAATCACCTCTCCAGTCTGTCTGTGTAGGTGAATTTTATCAGGGACTGTTATCTTCTGCAAATTCAATTTCATTTCTGTGACCTTATCATCAGACGATACGGCCAAATTCAAAGTATTTTTGTATGGATCTCTGCTAGTCATTAGAGTAATTTCTAAATCAACAACATTCTTGACTTTTGGAAACAACTTATGCATTGCTTCTGCTACTGTTTGTTTGTCTTTGCCATATTTTACATATATTTCATCTCTTGAATGAAATTTGCTAGAATCACCTGCAGCTCTTGCCTCATCAAATTTGTATTCCTGTACTTGAATACCTAGCCCTTGGTATTTTTCTTTCTTCATTCCCTTTTCTTTGTCAGATACAACTACTTCATCTTGCCGGCTTGATTTTAATCTTTTGGCTTCTCTTTCTTCGTCCACCTGCATATCAGTACTTTCATAAAAACTTATTTTACTTGTTGCTTCAATCTTTCCTGGGGTAGGTACCATCTCAGGTACCAACTCAACTGAAACTTTATACAAGGTAGAAGGATTAGCGTGTGAACTTCCCGAAACGTCCATGTTTAATTCATATTGTAGTAAATTTTCCATCTTCGATGAACCTTCAACCTCTTGGTGGTCAAAGGCTTTATTTTTGTTCTCTTTCCTTCTGTCATAAATAACATGACAAGGATCATAAATAATAGATGTCACTTTCCTAAACCTCATTGCTTCTACATGTTTTTTGTAGAAAAGGGAGAGCATTCTTGTTCTTGATGATAAAAGGACCAATTTTTAAAGGGAACTTTATATATATAGCTTTCTTGAAAAGTAGAAAATAGTCATTTTCTACTGTCAATTTTTGTCTAATAAACTCCAAAGAAAAAAATCTTGAAGTCAAAAAGGCTGGTAGAATAAAGGGCTCCTTAACAAATCCATAAAGTCTGATTACTGTATCTTGCTTCCCTAAAAACCGGTCTCCAATTACTTTTTTTGGGCTTAATTGCATTAGGGTCTTCATCTCTGATAATACTCTAGGCAAATTTTCTCCAAACATCAATTTGTATAATTCTGATAAAATAAAATTCATAAAATTAAACATACTGTCTTCCACTGTTTCTAAAAACACAGATTGTGGGAATTGTAAATCTTTTCAACTGCTAAATAGGAGCATTTTCATTAGGTGTGTCTGGAATCTGAAATGTCTCGAAGTGTGGAAATTCACTAACTGAGAGTGGATGTTCTGAGCCAAGAATTGATCAAATTTAAGGTAGGGTACTTGACTATAATCCATTTCTAGTTTAGCAATGCTTAATCTAAAAAGCAAACTTAATTGGACCTTTGTGACCATGGAATCATCATCAAACCCTAAAAACTGTGAAATGAGTGACAAAACTAACTGTGAATTTCCACCAAAGAAATTAATGTCAAGTGGATAGAGAGTGTTATCAATGGCAAGGCCAGGTTTCAAACAACTGGTCATGAAGGTTTGTTTGGTCTCAGGGGATGACTCTTTGTACTGGCTAACTAGGGCTTCTTCGGCAAAATATTCCTAGTCATGGGAGGAAAATAGGGGTACTCCCGGTAGATGCATTTACACGGCAAATAATTTTTTTTTGTGATGAATTCATAATGACTCTTCGACTCTAAGAATAATTTACTGCACACCACGAAACAAATTCTGGAAACCCTGAAGGTTGTTCATGACAGAAATGGATAAAACGTGACTTATAAACATTGTGCACATCCAAATTTTGTTTATATAAACCCTCCAACTTGCTTTTTATTTTTGAAATTGAGAATTTAACCATTATGGGGTGACGAATGTCACTATCTCTGTCCACTAGGGTTTCTCCTATCCTCATAGTTTCAATGTTCTGATAGCCGGTTTGACTACTTCCTTCCATTATGTAAACAATTCTGGTTACTTTCATGAGTTAAGAAGACCTACCTGGCACGGACAGGTTGAATAAACTATTCTCTGTCGCTTTCGAGCAGCATAAACATGTTCCAATCCTCTGTCATTCGCAACACAAAAGTCAAATTTTTACGTGCCCTTCTCTTTTATACACCACCGAAGGTGGTTTCACAACGCGGTATGGTATTTTTCCTTTCCACTTTCTCTGATTGCGAAATTATGTGGAGACGGCACACGTACAATGTTATGGTATTTCGCAACCACTCATACCTCCATTACGTCGTGCATGTTGGCGGTGCGGAAAGATTATGGGTCGTCAATCTAACCTCCCTTTATCGAATAGCCGTTGATCTAACTTCCCTTTTATCATTCTCCCATGAGGTATGGCGGGCATTTTCCCAAGGCCACCTGAACCAGTTTTCCAACACTTGGTCATTTCCAAGAATTTCTCCAACTTGGTTGATCCTAAAACCCTATTTTGGCAGACTTATAAATTTCTCCACAGAAATGATTAAAGCAAACTGATACCATGACTAGATAGCCACTTTAACAAGCTATAGCATGATATGATAGTGCATGCATTTTTCTCAGACCATGAATTATGGCGGGAATTCTCTCTGACTAGTTTTTTGTACTTTTCATACAACATGTCATATTGAGACACTGATTTAATGATAGCACTAGAACACCATCATGTGTCTTTCCAGCCTCATCACACATTCCATGTCATCATACATGCCACGTAATTACTTCCTATGGTGTCAATTCTCTTTTTGAGGTTCACACGTGTGAGATTTTGGCCTGCCAAAATAGAGATCAATTCATGTATAACTAGAATGATCAAGGATGGAAAAACAAAAATCACAAGAAGGGTCGGCCGACCCTTTGCTTAGTAGATAATTGTGAACACAAATATCCAGTAATTCAGCTGTATCCAGACTGGTGAACACAAGAAGGATCGGATGACCATTCTTGCAGTCTAGAACCAGTATGAAGATAATATTGGGCAGAAGAAGGGTTGACCACCCCTTCATTTATGAGGGAGTTGTCCAAATATTCAACCTATGAAGTATAGGCTGTCAATTTATCTATATCCTGAATAGTGAATACTGAAAAAATACTAACCACAAGAAGGGTCGGCCGATCCTTCTCTTAGAGAAATGAAAAAATATTAAATCTAAGAAGGTTGGCATGACAATTCCCCACAACCGACTTCCGCAGTATATGGTAGGGATCGGGACATTGCCTAAGTTATAACACCTAAACAATATTTCTCAGGACTTCCAACTGCTGACAAGAAGGATCAGCCGCCCCTTCTTTTAGTAGATAATTGTGAACACCAATATCCGACAATTCACCTGTATCCATAATGGTGAACACAAGAAGGATTGAACCACCCTTCTTGCAGTCTAGAACTATTATGAAAATAATAGTGGGCAGAAGAAGGGTCGGCTGACCCTTCATTCATTTATCTCGAGCCTCATTTGAAATGAGGTGTCGGTTAATGAAATACAACTTCAAATGACCACCATATTATGTAGACACCGATTCATTTGATAATTTGTATATTTTTTACTACTTCAAATGACCGTCATAATTATCATATCAGAACAACGCAAAAACCAATTTCAAAAGTGGCAATATCAAAAGAAAAAGTATGGTTTTGGAACCTGGATTTGGCAGTAAAATCCACACAGCGGGTAATTTTTGAAGATGAAAAATAATAAAAGGAAACAGAAACAAAATCAACATATTTATTAATTCTGTTGGCTAAATTCTGGGTCGTTGTTACAACGTAATTTTCCACCTTGTGAGCATCAACACTCTTTGGCCTAGAGGATCCATTCTACTGACTTAGATCCACTTTTTATCCTCTAGAGACACTATTTTTCCTATTTTTTCCTCTATACGCTAGCTGCATCATTACAATGGGCGTACCCGCGAGTTGCATCACTATAGCCCGCGGGTAGCATGTAAAATGGTAGAAATCAGTAGTTAATTACTTTTTACTCCCAAAAAGCGGTCATTGGGTGACCTTTGACCCTCCATCTGCCCTAGAAGTGCCTCAATGTGTCCTTTCATCTACCTTTGAGAGGACTATATATTGAGCACATATGGATTATAGATGGGAGAAAGAAAGGAGAGCAAGAGAACTCTAGTGGATTTCTGCCCTATCTTGAGTCTACACTCATTGATCCTTATAGTTGTGAACCCTTTATGTTCACCTTCCAAACTCCTATCATAGTTTGAGGTTGTCATTCTATGGAGGATTGAAGTGGTGGAGGCACAAGTGGATTGACCCGGATCTTGGTTCATATTGGTTGTCGACAAGAGGTCGTATCAGATTGTACTTCTTGTTATTTATTAATAGAAATACTCATATTCTCATCCATTAATGTTGTGAATGTGTTTATATTACATTGGGTTGCATTTACTTATAATATCATTGGACCATTTCTATTGATGATGTTAATGTCGTTTATATATTATATGCGCTTGTTGTATATTGGCTGTCAAGACTAATTTGCAGGCTCAAGTGCATGGATTGAAAGCTCCAATGGGGATCTACATCAAACGTTTGGATCGAGGTTGGTTATCTTCTTCATTATCTTAGCATTGTCATTTATATATCATTGCATTGGGAATTGAGTTAATTTTTGGTAGTCCGCTGTCTGTTGTGGTCCACCCCAAGCCATAGGAAGTTTCCTCCAACACAGAAATGGCAACTCCGCTGGGGAGAACATCCATTTTTGGGGATTTTTGAGCATTAGTCCTTATTTAGAGTTGTTGTTTGTCGAATCTTTTTGTCATTGATTGGTCATTAGGATACTATATAGAAAGCACCATTTTTCTGATCCATTGGACTATTTGGTTGCTCATTTTCTTTTTCCTACCTGTGGGTGAGCTTAGCTCTGCCCATGTCTACCCGCTTTTGTTTGGACTATAGCCCGCGGGTACCCGCAGGTTTTCCTTTGACAGTAGCATACAGCTCCAGATTTGGTTGTTTCATGACCTTTCGTTGTTGCTAGGTTGATTCTGAGTGTTCCTGAGTCTTCTTTGGCCTTGTTCCTGACCATTCCAAGCCTTGTTTGTGACCAGAACTCCTCTTTTTGCTTGGTTTGAGCCTCATTGGTTTTTGCCAATTTCTTTTTGTAAGCTCATTCCATTGGCTGAGTCTTACTGTTTATGATCTGCTAGGTTGTCTGAGTGATCTCCCTTGCATTTCTGTAACTGAATAGTAGGATTTTGATTTCATTTTTCATTTCATCATATTGAAAAATACAAAAAATATAGTTTTGCATTTTCCTTTCATTTATAAGCGAAAATACAAAAAAAAAATTACTTTCATGTACTGCATTTTGCATTGAGTGCTTCCTTCTTTCATTTAGGTTCTACTTGTGCATCAAAAATATAAAAGAGTTGCATTTTTTTATTTTGAAACTGTTGGATTTATTTTTCATGCTAGTGACATTGTTTTTATTGGATAGATGTGTCTAGAATTTAACGATTTTGCATACTATTGAGTCTTATACATCACTAGTTTCACGACCATATCCTTTGAGTAACCACAGCCATTAAAATTAATGCTTAATATAAAATTGATTAGAACGATTTTATTTATAGGGTACACCAACTAGCATAGGTCTAGAGTCTTGGAATAGATCATTGTGAGTAAACAATCCAAAACTACTAGACGAAACATTATGTGTCTGACCAGGGAGTGGTGAAATCCATGGTATACATCGGTGCTCTCAGGAAGCTCTACTCAGACCAGAGTTAAGCACAAGGTCATGAGAGGTTGTTTGCGGAGATATCCCTCTAATACCGGCTGAACGTGGGAGATATTTCCAAGGTTTGTTCATATCTGGGGACTCTTGGGGGATTTGACCCTTTTGAGTTTCAGGCTTAGCTACCCTTCCCATACGATGGATCCCACCTGCAACTGTCCCCCTATGCATTGGTTATACTGCAGTGACCATAGTTTCCTTACCTAGGTATCGCATAGGGTACTTGCAATGGTTATACTATTTGTGTCCTAAGTCAGATAGGGGTTGGACAACATAGTTGTTTGTTGCTGAGGGTTACGGCCCTTTGCACGCAGTGAAGCTTGGGTGCCTCTATAACTGATTTTGTTACCTCCGGATACAGTTTGGGAGTCTCAAGCCTTTCCTAGGCGAGACATACCGGCTCTAGTGTCGGGAGCTCATTTAGCCACTCTGTTTGTCTTCTCTTGGTTGTAGTTTCTGTAGGTGTGTGCTTTTCATTTACTATTTTTTATCGATAGTTTGGCCATTAGGGGATGCTATGATTTTATATTCTCTCCAGAGATATCATGGCGTGGAGTCCTACTCTCCGCTGATCCCGTCGGTTGGCTGGTTTACAACCGGTCAATATTTCATGCCATGTTGCTAGGGGATGCCGGTGGGTTCCCTCTGAGTCTTCGGATTCTTACGAGACATACGTCCTAGACATCATGACTACTGCAAGTCCTCCCAATCACGGTGGTGTACATATACCGCATACTTTTACATTCGCTGCTGCTACTAGTAGTGCTAATGTAGGAGGTGGAAATATACCTTATCCACATGGTCATAATGCTACCATTCATGCTACTAGTAACACCAATGTTGGGGCTAAGAATATATCTCATGCTTATGGACACCACACGACTGCTCATGCTAATCCTAACACTTACGCTAGGGATGGGAACATACCCTATAATCCTGTTTATTACAACACGGTTCCCGCTATGAATAGTTCATATATGCCCCATACTTATGTTGGAAACCCTTACTACAATACAGTCGATGTTGGCAATCAGTACAACCCACCTCAATATGGTCCACAAAACACTCATATACCTGCTTACTCTCATATGGGTCAGGTCGGGGGAGGTTATCAACCTTATGGCCATGGTCATGCTCATGGTCAGACAGGTCCATATAATCAGCAGTTTAATGCTCATGGTCAAGCATTTGGTCCTTCCTATCCTTCAGATTCTTATAACCAACCTTTTATGGGAGATTATAATCAAGCTTTCCAGACGCAGCTCCTGTTCCTTGCACTTTTGAATCTTCTAGATCTTTCAAATCTCATGAATGATCCGGTGTGTCACTACCCTAGTTGGCCTTTGGCTCCTACCAATCTTCCTTCGGACATCCCTAAGTTTGAGGGGAAAGGTGGTGAGGATCCGGGTGATCATGTCACGACGTTTCACCTTTGGTGCTCTTCCAACTCGTTGAATCACGATTCCATTAGATTACAACTATTTCAATGCACCCTCACGGGGGCAGCTACGAAGTGGTATGTCGAGTTGCCCGGGAACACTGATGGGGGATTCAATGAGATCGCTTTGGTTTTCTTGGATCATTTCTAGTTGCCAATTCATTACGATACTGGTACTGAAGTTTTGTCTACTTTTTGTCAGAATAAGGCCACACATATTTCTGACCAGGTTCAAAGGTGGCGTCGACGGAAGTGACTAGTGAAAGCCAACATTCCTCCAGAGTTTCTGTTGGAATGGTTCCTCAAGTCTCTACTCTCATATATTGCTAAGGGTGTTTTGATGTTTGGTATTATGATTGAGGAATAAGCCATCTTAAAAGTCCAATAGTTGGATTTACTATGCGACATCATCCCTGACGCACCGCGAACAAGACATGAGCCCAAGACAGTTCCTAGACCGCATGCCGATGGCATTGTGGGTTCCACAAGTAATCGCCTTGTAGATTTGGTGGCTAATCAAATGAAAAAATTGTCACTAAACCAGTCTACTCCCAGATAGGTTCACACCTTGTCCACTTCCACCCCATCGTCCGATGTACACACTGTGCAAATGACTAAACCATTGGGTAACCAGCATCCTAGTGGCAAGAAGAATGGGAGAAATAACTATAAGGGTGGAAACAATGGGAACAATAATAGCAATCACAATACCCCTCGTAAGGAGAATGCCAACTCTCCTCGGGAAGGTGAAAATGATGGTAAGGACTGTAAACCTAGGCGTAAGGTGAAATTTCCTTGTAATCTTTGTGGGGAAGATCATCTTACTCGCTTGTGTCCTCGAATCGAAGAAGCATTGAAGCATTTGGAACAGAGCCCAACTGTGTTGAAGGATCCCCTCCCTTATCATCATCAAAACATGGCTTCGCATGCTCCCGCCGTTGGTTATGGACCTAATGAGACTCCTACGTCTTCTTCCAATACTAGTGGTTATGAATGCGTGAATATGGTCCAATCGGAGGTTAGTGTTGCTACTCGTCAATGCGATTATGGGGTACCACAACCTAATATGTTGAATGAGCCTCCCCCTCCTCCTGATACTTCCTTGCATATCAAGAAGCCCTCTATTATTCCATGGATACCAAAAGGTGTGCTTAAGTGCGCTACATATAATCCCAATGCCCGAGCCACCCAGAACTACTCCATTGTAGAAGATTTCAGCCAAAATCCGTGTGCTATGTCAGCTCTTGAAGTTCTACAGGCATGTCCTTCTCAAAGGCATGCCCTTTTATGTGTGTTAGGAGTTTAGGATGGAGGGAGTCCCAACGTCATCAAGTTCGACACTACTGATGTACAACCTCACTTACCTTACCACGTGGCTTTTCAAATCCATGTGGAGTGCCTTAAATTTTTTGTCAAATGAACAGTGGTTGACGAAGGCGCTTCCGCTTCAATGATGTCGTTATCTTGTTGGAAAGCTCTTAGCTCTCCTCCTCTACTCACGTATAGGACCATGTTCACTGCGTTTGATGGTAGGTCATTTAAGCTGCATGGGATAATCCCTTCCCTTGTTATCTGCTTGGGAGTTAAACCTGTGCCTATTGAAGTCAAAGTGGTTGATGCGCCCATAGACTACAACCTTTTACTGGGATGGAATTGGATGAACGCTATGAAATTTGTCATGTCTACTGTATTCAGGATAATTTGCTTTCCACATGAAGGCAGGATTGTGACCCTCGATCAGTTGGACTTCATTAATCTTCCCATAGCATCTACGAGATCAGTGGTCCTGCAAGTTACAGACTCTTAGCTGGAAATTGGGAGCTTGGATGTTGGTATGTAACCTTCATTTATGGGATCTTACAATTTCCCTACACCCGTGAACTTTATTGGAACCATTTCTGACAATGCGCCTCCTCCTTTACATAATGTACCATTCCGGACTTCATACTTTTATAATTCATGGGATTTACCGTCCACAGGTTCTACGTCTGAAGACACTACGCACGTCAGGATGTCTATGGCACTTTCTATTGCTGAGCTTGCTTATCAGGATATTCAACAAGACACTGTAGAGTCGAATCTCCCCTCACCTCGGATAGATGAGGAAGATCCTGTTACGTTTCCAGTTTGGGAAGTCAACTCGTCTTGTTCGAACGATTGCCTTGATGGTACTTTACCTTCGAATGAAGCTATTATAGAGGCCATGTGTGGTAGTGAGAGACCTTGGAAGGATATGCATCATCGCTCTTATTTCCTTCCCAACCTTGATCTCGCCAAGCAAGAAGAGTTCAGTATGACTCTTGCAGAGATGGTTGGTCACCCTGTGGCTCTTTTGGGTTCACATGAGATTTATGCGGAGGGGAACATGGCTAATATTTCCCCAACTCAATCGATCAACATCTCTCACACTCCCGAAAAGATTGAGAACGTTTACATCGGTGATGATTTCTCTTCTGAGGAGGTTTCTATCCACACCGAATTGTTTACTGAACTTCGGGAAGCTTTCGCCTGGTCATACAAGGAGATGCCAGGAATAGACCCTTGTATTTTCGAACATGAGATAAGAACTTATCCTCATGCTAAACCGGTTTGGCAACATCTTCATGCCATTAACCCTAGGAAGGAAGCCTCTATCAAGGCAGAGGTGGAGAAACTGCTCAAAGCTGGTTTCATCTACCCTGTTCCCCTCACCGAATGGGTGTCAAACCCTGATCCTGTGGATAAGAAACAGGGAACGATCTGTGTGTATATTTATTTTAGAGACCTGAATCATGCATGTCCGAAAGACAACTTCTCCACGCCATTCATTGATCAGATATTGGATGCTTGTGAGGGAAGTGAGATTTTTTCGTTCATGGATGGATTTTCGAGGTATAATCAAATTCAAATAAAACCTGAGGACCAACATAAGACTATGTTCATTTGTCCTTAGGGTACATTTACATATTGGAAAATGCCCTTCGGCCTTAAAAATGCCGGAGCTATGTTTCAGCGTTCCATGACCTATGCCTTTCATGACCTTAAAAGTATAATGGAGGTTTTCTTGGATGATCTTTCCGGCCATTCTCGTAATAGAATGGACCACCCCAAGCACCTTCGTTGGATTCTCAAATGATGTTTACACTATAAGATCCGATTGAATCCCAATAAATGCATCTTTGCAGTAAGGTCTGGTCGCCTTCTAGGATTTGTAGTTACGAAAGAGGGTATTAGAGTCGATCTTCTCAAAGTTAGGCAATACTTCGGTTTCCTCCTCCGCGCAACTTGTTTCAACTTCAGAGCCTCCAAGGGAGAGCTACTTTTCTGCGACATTTTGTAGTCAATTATGCTAATCTTACCAAAGGTTTCGCGCGCTTGTTAAAGAAAGACACACCGTTTATCTGGGATGAGCGAGCCTAGCAATCTTTCGATGCCCTTAAGAAAGCTTTGGTATCATCCCCTATGCTTAGTCCACCAGACTTCGCATGAGATTTCATACTTTATGTGGCTATGTCTCAAGAGACGATTGGCATGGTATTGGTTTAGGTTGATGATGCACTCATCGAGCACATCATCTATTACCTCAATCAAAATCTAGTAGACGTTGAACTGAGATATACTCATGTAGAAAAGTTGGTACTTACGACTATACATGTAGTCCAATGGTTACAACACTATATTTTTCTTAGAACAACCACAGTTGTAGTGCACATCAATCCGTTTCAATTCGTGCTATCGTGATGCCTTATAAGGGGGGAGTACAATAAATAGATTGTGATCCTTCAGGAGTTCGATCTCGATTTTGCTTCGGTGCAGTCGGTGAAAACATTGGTGTTTGTTGAGCTTATGTCGGACCTTTGGAAACTTGATGAGGATGTCATTCATGAAGATTCCTTTGTGGTGAACATTTGTTTCTTATCTTGTTCAAGGACCCTTGGTGTGGGGATGTCATTGTATATCTCCAAACTTTGAAGTTTCCTCCACATTATGCACGAGATGAGCGACGGCGTGTGAAACATCATGCTAAAGATTATACTATCGTCAGTGACACTTTGTATCGCCGAGGAAAGGATTCTATTCTCCGTCGTTTCTTGACTCACGGAGAAGAGGAGCGGGTGCTTAATGATTTCCATGTAGGGGCGTGTGGTGGTCACTTATCTGGGCTTGCTATAGCCAAGCGTATTATGTGAGTTGATTACTTTGACCTTCAATCTTTAGGGATTGTATTAATGCTGTGAAGAGATTCCACCCTTTCCAGGTGTTTCTCGGAATATACACTCACATCCAGCACCTCTTCATCCGGTCGTCACCGTCGGTCCCTTCACCAAATGGGGGGTGGATTTCATGGATTGCAAACTAGCTTCAGCTAGGGGGCATCACCATATTATAGTGGTCATGGACTACTTTTCCAAATGGGCTGAGGCCATGCCTACCATAAAATCCGATGGTGCTACAGCAGCCCATTTCGTGTTGAATCATATTATTACTCGGTTCAGTATTCCGAAAGAGATTGTCACTGACCATGGCAGTCACTTTCAGAACAAAATGATGGAGGATTTGTCTCTCAAGCTTAGGTTTCGTTAGGAACACTCATCCTCTTACTATCCCCAAGCAAATGGTCAAGTGGAAGTAGTCAATAAGTCTTTAAAGACCATTCTCCAACGTACCATCCAACAAAGCAAGACCAACTGGCACATCATGTTATATCATGCTTTGTGGATGTATCGAACTGCATTCAAGACTGCCACCGGGTTCTCAGCGTTTCAGCTAGTACACGGTGTGGAGTCACTTTTACCGATTGAATGCGAAATCCCTTCTCTTAAACTGGCCATAGAGCTCCTCCCTGATACGACGGGTCTTGAGCAATGTTTAATCCACCTTAAGCAACGTCGAGATGTCGTCGTCGTTATAGATGCCAATAAACGTCATGTTAAGGTTCAGTATGATAGGTCTATCTGTCCCCGGCAATATGTTGAAGGTGACTTGGTCTTGTTATATGACTAAGCTAAAGAACCCTTGGGGGCAGGCAAGTTCAACCCCATGTGGCATGGTCCTTATATTTTGAGACGTGTCCTGGAAAAAGGAGCCTATGAATTAGAAGACTATGAGGGGACTGTCTTGAAGGAGCCTAGAAATGGGCTCTACCTCAAGCGGTATTACGCTTGAACCTCTGGTTCAGGCTAATACTTTTGTATACTACTGTACAGTTACTTATGTACATATTTTAGCTTTCTTTTGTTTTTCGGGTCTGCTAATTAGCTTCCGTTTGATTGACAGATGTCAGCGGAGTTTCCTACGTTCTTAGTATTCGCAGATGGTGCTAGCCATCATACACAGCAACTTGCTTCTGCTTCCTGGGTCATTTTCTCACCTGACCACCTAATTGTGTCTTCAGGATGTGCTTGTCTTGGTCCTACATCTAACAATGTGGTTGAGTATAGTGTCGTCATTGAGCTACTTCGGGATGCTATTTCACATGGAATTCAGTCTTTATAAGTTCGCCTAGATTCACAACTAGTTGTGTCTCAACTGAATGGTCAGTACCATGTGAGAGATCCTATGTTACTACAAAAATTCTTAAAGGTAAGACTCTTGGAACAACATTTTGTTTCAATTACATACATTCATGTTCCAAGAATTTTTAATCATATATCTGATACATACACTAACTATGTATTAGATTGGCATTTTTCACATTCCCAATGAAGCACACAAATAAAAGATACATTCATACATTTGTACATACACACATATAGTAGAACCGGTAAACCAAAGTTTTTATAAATAATATGTCCAAAAATGGTAGTGTCATGATACAAAACTAGAGCCAGTAGCTCTCAAAATATACATATCGATACAAAATGGGAACCCAAGATGTCTAATCCCTACGAGGAGGCCTAGCTGCTTCCTCGACAGGATGTTTCTGATAAAAATAATGCACTGCATTCGCGACACACTACAGTAGTTGCACCCAGTTGCACGGCACCCCCACTACCTGGCGCTACATATCCTCTGGTAGTTGCGCCACCTCTACGTGTGGTACCCTGGCAGTCATCTGTGATAGGTTGGGCCACAGATTCTGTAGTGTCCGCTCTACTACAGTACCTACCATCTCATCACCCCTGCCCCGACGATGATGTCTTGGAAAACCATCGGGTCTCACTGGGCCCTTTTCTGCGAGAAAATAGTCAAACATTAATACATGACACTAACCCCAAAATGATTTTTTCATTTACACCTATAATAAAAAATCCATAAAAATTTAATATACCAAAAACCTAAAAAGAGTACTCACCAATGTCTCTGAATGCGGAATCTAGTGGGAGCGGCATGTCTCGATCCTGCCGGTAGTCTATCCATGCATAGGGGTAGTCCTCTATCGCTATGAACTTTTGGTCCCACCAGTGGAAAAACTCCTCTGTATATGGTGATGCCTGACGGCCACCACCCTGTCACGTCAAGACCTCATCCCACCGAGTCATGGTTGGGTCGCGGAGACTATGAGGAGGGACCTCAACCCTCGAACTAAGCCCTGGAACCTGCTTGAAGAAGAAGCTACACAAAATACTACCATATCCAAAGTTTTTCACATCCCCCTGCTTGCACTTTGTCAGTTGGGTCTTCATGGACCCCAGTAGCGTAGTACACCAATCAAATATCATAGGCTGCATACACTGCGATGCATAGAACATAACTGGCTTGGATGCTTGGTGAAGAGCTTTTGAACCAGTAATCCGCACTAAATTTGCCATGACAACCTTCATGCTCAGGTTGACTATGGCTCAGATCGGCACCTAACTCCCCACTGCCCGAGTATTTGGAACACAATACCTCTCTATATAATCGGGGATGATGATCCCACCACCCACAGTTTGAGACCGAAGGCTTGCCACCTCACCTCGGTGGGACAAACCTGTAATGAAGTAGATATCTTCCACTTCCAGTGAAAGTATTTTCCTATCCAAGTTGAAGTTCTTTGCATCGACATCCCAATAGTCTATCAAATGGTGGAGCAATAGGTTTTGGGCCCTCAAACTCCCTATGCTCCAAAATTTGTATAAACCACATGCTTTTAGCACTTGTTGTGCATGCACATTATTATGAACAGCCTCATCCACTAGGTCATGTTCTCTCTCTCTCCACTCTAGAACCATCCTGGAAAGAGAAAAAACCAAGAATTTAGTCAGTTTTACTTAAAAAACTAGTTTCACGGCCGTACCCGCATGCAGTTGTTCTCACAAAAGCGGGTACCAGCGGGCAACGTGTGCGTTGACTGCATGTACCCATCCCTACCCGTGACCCGCATAGTTATAGCCCATGAGTAGCGCTGTGACCATGTAGGGCATGGCCAAACAAAAATTTTAACCAATGAAAACTGAAATAAAAACATTGAAATGGAAGATGGGGATGAGATCACCAACCTGCTCCTAATGGTTCGATGATCGGACGCCCGTAGCTCCCAGAATCAGCAGTTGAACTTTGAGGTGAAAACTAACCACAAAAATCCAAATGGGTGAATAGTAAAAATGAATTGTAAATTGAAAATTTTTGTTACTATTTATAATTTTCAAAACCCACTTGTCTATAGTTTTCGCCATTTAATGTTGTTTTGGACTAATACAATGTCTTGGAGTGGCATTTTTTACCATATCTCTTCAGCAGAAGTTGTTTCCGAGCGTTTCACACCTACAGCAGGTACGTTTCACACCTGGCATATAGGTTAGATGTCATTTTCACATGCATTATGCATTTGACCTTTTGACCACTTTCATGAACCCTAGGTGCGACCCCACTTCTTAACTAACACAGAACCTTCACACTGTTATAGAAGTGTCGTTATGTGGCGATAGGGCCTTTCCGAACATGGGTACCCTATTTAGAACCCCTTTTTGCATTCTGGTGCCCATGTTGTTGTTTGTCCTTAGGATTGGGAGTCCTTTGTAGTTACACCATGACGTTGCGATAAAGACTCATACTCTACTTTTTCTTATGCTAGCCATCTCCCATAAGGACTCCCCCATTTATATCAAGTTGTGATTGCATTGCATCATCCTGTTTGCTTCTTGATCCTTGTGTTGGCTCCCGCTTACTCCGTTATTAGCCTGGTGCCTAAGCAATTTTCCTATCGAGCCCTGCAGAGCTTACATTTTCCCTCCACAATTTGATGACCTTTTGACCCTGAGGGAACATTCCCCCCGAGTGCCCACATCCTACACACGCTTCCTTGCATTGATCATAGGTATGTTCCACTGCTTGGAACTAGTTTGCTCGTTATTTGACACTCGTTCCCTCAATTGTTGTACTATAAGCAATTTTATTCTTTTTCAAGCTTTCCCAAATATGAAAAAGACCAAAAAAATCAAATATTCCAAAAAGTCGGATGGGATTATGGTTACTACTTCTAGTTGGCAGTTGTTGTGTTGCCTTTGAATAGAGCATTCATTCCACTCCATACGTTATGAATCAGGACTATAGTTGGACCTTAGGAGCTGTACTAGTTTCTCAAGTTTACTCCATCGATTGGTTAAGCTTCCAGTCATTATGGAGCCCTTTGTGATGCCTCCTGCTTCGCACAGTTTATATTGAGTCTATGTTTCTTGAGTCTATCCATCTGCTCATGCTCGTGTTCAAAGGAAGTCCTGAAACCAGTGTCAGCCACTACTTAGATCTCTTGACTATTGCATGTCGGCCATCCTTATTGAGTCAGTCTGTTTCACTTGAGTTCTTCCAAATCTTTCATCATAGCTGATTCCTCGTGCTTGTTGATGGGGGATGCCTTAATTCCCTCCTTCCAGCGAGTCTCATTCCGTCGACTTCAGCCCATTTATTCCTGAACTTGAGGCTTAGAGTTCATTTGAGTACCTTGAGGCTTGCATTCATTAGTGGCAGTTTCTCTCGCCATTGACAGTTTTGGGAATACATCAATGTCCCCTGATCGATGGATTCATCCTAGTGTTCGACCTCAACACATCTATTCACACTTTGATGATTGTGCTTTGTGCCTTAATGCCCATTTTCATTATTGGTGGGTTATCTCGCGTCTATTAACGGTATACATCATTGACCGGTAATCAGATGATGTCATATCAAGTTCAACCCCAACTCTTTTATTCACTTGATGGGACTTGCACCATCGAATGCTTGTGTAGAAGACCCCAGGAGATAGTGGCATTCAGTATGCTACTTATGACTATGACTTTAGATCTGAGATATCACCTCTCAGATATCAACAGTTTGTACCTCCAGTTTTCACCAGTTGTTTCCTTTTCAGCAGGAGACCATATTTTACTGGAGAGGGATCATGGCTATGATCACTTATGACATATGTACTGCCTATTCATGGCCATTGTATCAGATTGTTGTACTATACCGACATGTACTCAGGGATACTATTGTATTATGACGAGTGAGACGCTCCTTCCACTTGTGTCTCCATCACTCCACTTATGAGATTTATAATGTATTTCGGCCATCATAGCATCAGTCTCTAACCTCACACATTAGGGGGCATATGTTACAATGTAATTTTCCACCTTGTGAACATTAGCACTCTTTGGCCTAAAGGATCCATTCTACTGACTCAAATCCACTTTTTATCCTCCAGAGACACTATTTTTCCTATTTTTTCCTCTGTACGCTAGCTGCATCATTATAATGGGCGTACCCGTGAGTTGCATCACTATAGCCCGCGGGTAGCATGTAAAATGGTAGAAATCACTAGTTAATTACTTTTTACTCCCAAAAAGTGGTCATTGGGTGACCTTTGATGCTCCATCTGCTCTAAAAACGCCTCGATGTGTCCTTTCATCTACCCTTGAGAGGACTATATATTGAGCACATATGGCTTATGGATGGGAGGAAGAAAGGAGAGCAAGAGAACTCTAGTGTATTTCTGCCCTATCTTGAGTCTATACTCATTGATCCTTGTAGTTGTGAACCCTTTATGTTCACCTTCCAAACTCCTATCATAGTTTGAGTTTTCCATTCCATGGAGGATTGAAGTGGTGGAGGCACAAGTGGATTGACCTGGATCTTGGTTCAGATTCATTGCCAACAAGAGGTCATATCACATTGTACTTCTTGTTATTTATTAATAGAAATACTCATATTCTCGTCCATTAATGTTGTGAATGTGTTTATATTACATTGGGTTGCATTTACCTATAATATCATTGGACCATTTCTATTGATGATGCTAATGTCGTTTATATATTATATGCACTTGTTGTATATTAGTTGTCAAGACTAATTTGTAGGCTCAAGTGCACGGATTGAAAGTTCCAACGGGGATCTACATCAAATGTTTGGATCGAGGTTGGTTATCTTCTTCATTATCTTATCATTGTCATTTATATAGCATTGCATTGGGATTGAGTTAATTTCTGGTAGTCAGCTGTCTATTGTGGTCCACCCCAAGCCATAGGAAGTTTTCTCCAACATAGCCGTAAGATTAAGACAAGTCGATGACTAAGATCTAATCTGAGGAATACGAAAGATGAGCTGCGGGGGTTTAATTGTTATGAAATATATACAATGTTCCCGCAATCTGCAATTGCAGGTTGCATGACTACAACTCGAAATAAAAACAAACCAAAGTTTCCGCAATCCACAATCCAAATTGCATGTTGAGGAAACGCATGTCGCAAATCAATTAGTCAAACAGTTCTCGCAATCCGCAATCATGTATAACTATATAGCCACTTCAACAATCTATAGCATGATATGATGGTGTGTGCATTTTCCTGAAACCATGAATTATGGCGGGCATTCTCTTAGAGTAGTTTTGACTACTTTTTCCATACTTTGTCAATTTTCAAAGTTTCACAAACTTGCCATACTTTTCCAAAATGATGTTAGAAAGCACTAGAACACCATCATGTGTCTTTCTAGCCTCATCAGACATTCCATGTCATCATAGATGCCATTTCATCACTTCCTATCGTGTGAGATTTTGGCCTGCCAAAATAGAGATCAATTCATGTATAACGAGAATAGCCAAGACGGGAAAAATATAAATCAGAAGAAGGGCCAGCTGCCCCTTCGTTTAGTAGATAATTGTGAACATCAATATCTAGACTGGTGAAGAAAAGAAGGATTGCATGACCCTTCTGGCAGTCTAGAACTAGTATGAAAATAATAATGGGCTGAAGAAGGGTCGGCCTCCCCTTCATTTATGAGGGGATTGTGCAAATATACAACCTACGAAGTATAGGCTGTCAATTCATGTATATCCTGAATGGTGAAGACTACAAAAATATTAAGCACGAGAAGGGTCGGCCGACCCTTAATTCAAGCTGGAAAAATTGGCGAAAACGACCCCTGGTAATGTTGATGTATATGTAACTTCGGAATGTATTTCACATATATGTATATTGTATTCCTATAGAGATGGTATTATTCCTCTATAAGGAAGTGTCGTCATTTATATTGTAAGTGTCGTAACTTATACTTGATGGGTTATTAGACCACCTTATTTGGGGTCGGCCCTGTATAAGTCATGTGGGTCAAAGGGTTATTAGACCACCCTATTGGGGGTCGGCCATGTGGGTCAAAGGGTTATTAGACCACCCTATTGGGGGTCGGCCCACTCAGCATTATGTTATGTGGTAAAGTTCGAGCCTACATGAGTTAGGTAAAAAGGCAAGTCAATTCAAGTATAAATAGAGTGCGGGAGGCACTCTATTTACTCACTCACTTCTCACACATGCACTCAAGGAGGAGTGGCGCACTTATGGAGGAGGAGGATCTGCTGCTAGGTTATGGATATCTCTCTTGGTTGGTTGTATCATTGCTCTATCTATCTCTGAGGAAGTTATTGGGGTTTTTCACCTTTATGGTTTTCCCCAAGTAAATCTTTGTGTCTCTTGTGTGCTTGCATTATTGTCACCATGATTGATATGCTGTAGATATGCTGTACATGTTGTTCTCTCAGTTAAGATCCTATATCATATTGAATTAAATTCAGAAAATTAACATGGTATCAGAGCTAGCCTGAAAGAAGGCATGATATGGCATGTATGACACTTGTTGCACTTACGATGCTAGGGCTTGATATAGCAAAAACCCGTCATCGTAGTACTTTCACTATAAATCCGTTTTGGCGAATTTTTCAGATCTGAAATTGTTACAGGCCGAAGCTGAGATCTCCAGGTACCTTGTGTCCAAAGGACAACCTCTAATTCGTTGTACTTTGTGATTTATGATCTGTACAATATAGGGTTTCTGCCTCTTCCAGATCTGAGTCAAAATCAGGTGACCTTGGGAAAAAGGTCATATCTTGGGCTAGGAATATCCAAATGAAATTTCGTAAAAAGTGACAAGTAGTACACAGTATGTACAATCTCAAAAAACGTTTTCACAGGCTGAAGTTGAACCAGTGACACGTGGCACGCCGTACAAGTTCGCTCTCCTGTATTATCCCATAAACAGGTCACGTTGCGACATTTGGCATAACTCTCTCTCAGAGAGTCCAATTGAGGTAAGACCTATCAGGATGGAAAGGTAACAGGCCGAGCTATCGCAAGAAAAAATTTCAGAGGCCGAAGTTAAAACAGTGACACGTGGCCCGCCGTACAAGTTCGCTCTCCTGTTTTATCCCAAAACAGGTCACGTTGCGACATTTGGCATAACTCTCTCTCAGAGAATCCAATTGAGGTCAGAACTATCAGGATGGAAAGATAACAGGTCAGGCTATCTCAGGAAACTTTTTCAAACCCTGTGGATCAAAAATTTCAGAGTTACACTAGAAACAATCAGGTACATATTTCTGTCAAAACAGAATTATTTTTTGGTACCTTCATTCATGGCTTCCGGAATTTAGGGCTTTGGAGAAAGTTGGAATTTTTGTAATCGGAGACCACGGCTGGATGCTACTCATCAAAATAGAAATTTAGAGACCAAGATCAGAATTTTTGGTTGGGCAAAAGGCCGGGCTTGATTAGACCCTAGTTCGGGACTTTGATCAGAAAAGTGGAAAATTAGGGCTTCTGTAAAAATGGGAATTTTTGAAATCTGTGACCACGGCTGGAAGCTCCTCAGAAAAATAGAAGCTTAGAGCTTTGGATCAAACATTTTGATTAGGAAGAAGAGTGGGCTTCATCAAACCCCAGTTCAGGGTCACGTCCAGTGAATCCAGAAGTTTCAA
Organism: Larix kaempferi; assembly: GCA_027924585.1. Classification (NCBI taxonomy): domain Eukaryota; kingdom Viridiplantae; phylum Streptophyta; class Pinopsida; order Pinales; family Pinaceae; genus Larix; species Larix kaempferi. The sequence goes on along the minus strand of BSBM01000319.1, from coordinate 1,085,395 downwards.
AAGCAAAATTGAGGAGTGAAACTTTGCAGTTTTCAAATTCTGAATATACCAACTTGATCAGCTCATCAAGGCACATATTTCTATCCTGTTAGAAGTTTGAAATTCAAAGTTTGAATTTTTGGGGTTTCTCTGACAAACCCATATCCAGCTCAAGGTCCAGTTCTTGCAAATCAAGTGGATTGAGTTAATCCTAGAAGAAGATGGATTGATCACCTGCATAAGTGAAGAAGTTACTGTCTCAGAGGGAGATGAGGATAAGGCCTTACATAAGAAGATTACAAGCGATCTCGACAGGTATGACTCATCGAGGTATGTTTCGATATTTGTCCATGATTAAGTTTATGGTATGTTTGTCTTCATGTTATTACGGTTAGTACAATTTTGATTTTAGATTTGTCGTATAACCTTAACAAAATTATGAATGCATGATAGAAGATATTCACTGGTTAGGGTGTTGACACTTATGATTGTACTAATGCATTATGGTGTTGTATGAGGTTTATGTTGTCTACTAACATGAAAGGTACACCAATAAATACAAATCATGTTCTGGTCCAAGAACATATGATCATGATAACATGAGGACAAAGATTCATCCATTGTCATGGATCTCATACAAGATCCATTTACGAGGTATGTATAACTTGTTTATACAATGGTTAACTTATGAGACATGCAGGTTACTAGCACAAGTCACTGAAGAGAAACAAAAGAAATTATACGGGTATGTTAGACATAAATAGCTAGCATGCTAATCTAGGTATGTTTTTCCTATATCAAGCTAGAATCCTACCTTGTGTTAGGATATTATACTGTTGTTGATAATGATTATTACTGAAGAGTCATAGGTTTGAATAATCATGGTTTTATGCATATTATATCTCTTATCTTGATTGATGATTCAACTAACCTGAAGAGTCATAGGTTTGAGTAATTACAGGTTTAGACATGTTATGATTTAACTAACCATAAGAATCCTACATAAACCTTGAATGCTAATGCTTATTATTTCTGTTTGAAATGATCATGACTATACATGCTTGAGATTATTGTGTTTTAATAGTATACTAATGAATGTATGATTTTATATGAGATCACAAGGATAACACATTCATGATACTAATAAGCAAGCATAGGGACCAAGGATGAATATGAGTTCAAGAACAGGTAATTCAGGAAGCAAAGATCAAGAGGGAGTACACTCTAGTGGTTTATGCAAGGATGCAGATATTCAGAGGGAGTTGTCCATCTCTCTACATTCCACAACAGAAAGGTGTAGAAGAAGCTACTTCAGATTAGGACTCCAGCAGCTCCTGCAAGGAAGCGAAGACTCAGAGGGAGTCCACCCAACGAACAAACAAAGATAAGTATTTTAATTATCATTTCTTACATATTTGTTTGTTTAAATAAAATTGTTCAATGATGTATATGCTCATGGTCTTAGACTTAGGATATGTATTGTGCATATTAGAATAATTATATTAATGAACAAGTATACTACTAATATGCATGGGTAAGTAGCCTATGGCACTGTACAACATTCCATTGCTACTTATCTAGAATGAAACCTCTTTGCTGACATGTTGGGAGTTGTGCACACTCTTAACAATGTTCTGGTAGAGATTGGAAGGCATCTAGAAAGTTACGGAATATGGATAAATGTTGTATTGAAGCATTGGCTAAGATAATTGCATGACTGTATGGCATATTTCTTTATGTGTAAGAATTTGTTCTGAAAACTATGATATGTTTTCTAATCATGCAATTTAACTTGTTGTGTAGGAAAGATCATATGCCATCTCCTACAAAAGAAGAACTACAACATTTGTTCTAGCAACAAAGATATCTATTGAAGATATTGAAGATATTGAAGTTCCCAGGATATGGGATGAAGAAATGAAATGCCATGATCCGTCGATCATGAAGAATGATGTTTGGGATTTAATCCCAAGACATGAAGGGAAGTATGCAGTAGAGATCCCAAAGAGGTTCGGGATGATGGATTGCAAGGCCATGGCCACACCTATGGCATCAAATCTGAAGCTTCTATGTGATGCTTCATCTGAGCCGATTGATGTCTCTATGTATCGCCAGATGATTGGGTCCTTGATGTACCTGACAAACAAGAGACCAGAGATTTGCTTTGCTATGAACAAATTGAGCCAGTTCCTGACGGATCCGAGGAGTGTTCACCTGGTTGATGTAAAGCATATTCTGAGGTACCTGAAGGGTACAGTGGATTATGGGCTCAGGTATGAGGTGAATCAAAAGTTTAACCTGCAGGGTTATGTTGATTCAAATTGGGCTGGCAGTGCTGCAGACAGGAAGAGAACCTCTGGGTGCTGCTTCAGTATGGGATCAGGTGTGATCTCTTGGTTTAGCAGGAAGCAGTCCTGCATAGCACTGAGTACAGCTGAGGCAGAATATGTTGCAGCCTGCTCAGCTAGTTGCGAGGCAGTATGGCTACGGAAGCTACTGTCTGAGTTATTTGATCTTCCATTGGAAGCGACTGGTATCTTCTGTGATAACCAGAGTTGTGTGAAGCTGTCCGAGAACCCAGTGTTTCATGACAGGTCGAAACACATAGAGATCAAATATCACTATATCAGGGATATGGTATAGAGAGGAGCTATGAAGCTCCTGTATGTTGCGACGGACGAGCAGATTGCAGATGTGTTGACGAAGCCACTAGACAGAGTGAAGTTCGAGTACTTCAGAGAGAGGATTGGCGTTCTTCAGATCGAGGACACTTCAAGGAAGAAGTGATGGACACATTTGCTGAAGCCATTCCAAGCATGTTGGAAGGAGGTTCCTTCACATGGCTGTGGATGTAAGCGCTGGATGATGAGCATCAGGATGATGTTCTGGTTTCTGCTTGATATGATCTGTTGGATCATTTTTATGTATGTATGTATGCATCATGTTGGATGCTGGATATGATCAGTTGGATCATTTTTATGTACGCATCATGTTGGATGTTGGATATGATCAGTTGGATCATTTATGTATGTATGCATCATGTTGGATGCTGGATATGATCAGTTGGATCATGTGTACGTATTTTGTATATGCATCATGTTGGATGCTTGGACCATGTATCTGTATATGTATCAGGTGGATACATTGTATGATCAGGTGGATCATGTATGGTGATATGTATCATGTATTTGTATTTGTATCAGGTGGATACATTGATGATCAGGAGGATCATGTATGATGATATGTATCAGGTAGATACTTGGTATGCATCAGGTAGATGCATTGATGATCAGGAGGATCATGTATGATGATATGTATCATGTATTTGTATCAGGTGGATACATTGATGATCAGGAGGATCATGTATGATGATATGTATCAGGTAGATACTTGGTATGCATCAGGTAGATGCATTGATGATCAGGTGGATCATGCAGCAGGAGGTTGCAGTGATGATCAGGATGATCATAGATGACATGCAGCAGGACGTTGCAGTGATGATGATTAGGATGATCATGGATACATCAGGATGATGTATGGTGAGTATCAGGTTGATACTCTATGGCCGTGGATCAGGTTGTGCAGATGAGCATGTAATCCGGTGCCCTGGGAGATTTGCAGATGGTCTTTCGAGGTTTTGCCTATGGCATGTAATTCGGTGCCCTGGGACATCTGGAAAATGCTCTTTCGAGGTTTTGCTCTGGGAGGACATGTAATTCGGTGCCCTGGGAGATCTGCAGATAGTCTTTCGAGGTTTTGCCTATGGCATGTAATAGCGCCCTGGGATATCTGGCAGATGCTCTTGCGAGGTTTTGTCCTATGGCATGTAATAGCGCCCTGGGAGATCCGATAGGTTGGGCTGTGTGCCCGTAATCAGTCCTGGGATGCTCTTGCGAGGTTTTGCCATGACCACATGTAATAGCGCCCTGGGAGATTTCAGGTCAGAGTTGTGTACCCGTAACATCCTGAGATGCTCTTGCGAGGTTTTGTGGTGGACCACATGTAATTTATGCCTTGGGAGATTTCAGGTCGGAGTTGTGTACCCGTAACATCCTGAAATGCTCTTTCGAGGTTTTGTGGTGGGGTCACATGTAATAGCGCCCTGGGAGATCCTATAGGTAGAGCTGTGTGCTCGTAACAGCCTGGGATGCTCTTTCGAGGTTTTGTGACGCACGTAATAAGTCCTGAGGATTCCACAGTATGGCCAGTGATGACGAAGACCTGCAGGTGGTGGGCCTACATCCAGTATGAAAAAGGACTGGCTCTGTAGAACTTCCTATGACGAGTAGAGACAGAGATTGATTGAGATAGCAGCAGCAGTGATGATGATGATGACTCGATGACGATTATCTAGTGACGATGATCCAGAGAAGATGACTTGTGCTAGAAGAACTGTGCTGAGAAATACCTTCCTAGTTAAGAGGGAGTGTTGATGTATATGTAACTTCGGAATGCATTTCACATATATGTATATTGTATTCCTATAGAGATGGTATTATTCCTCTATAAGGAAGTGTCGTCATTTATATTGTAAGTGTCGTAACTTATACTTGATGGGTTATTAGACCACCTTATTTGGGGTCGGCCCTGTATAAGTCATGTGGGTCAAAGGGTTATTAGACCACCCTATTAGGGGTCGGCCATGTGGGTCAAAGGGTTATTAGACCACCCTATTGGGGGTCGGCCCACTCAGCATTATGTTATGTGGTAAAGTTCGATCCTACATGAGTTAGGTAAAAAGGCAAGTCAATTCAAGTATAAATAGAGTGCGGGAGGCACTCTATTTACTCACTCACTTCTCACACATGCACTCAAGGAGGAGTGGCGCACTTATGGAGGAGGAGGATCTGCTGCTAGGTTATGGCTATCTCTCTTGGTTGGTTGTATCATTGCTCTATCTATCTCTGAGGAAGTTATTGGGGTTTTTCACCTTTATGGTTTTCCCCAAGTAAATCTTTGTGTCTCTTGTGTGCTTGCATTATTGTCACCATGATTGATATGCTGTAGATATGCTGTACATGTTGTTCTCTCAGTTAAGATCCTATATCATATTGAATTAAATTCAGAAAATTAACAGGTAAAAAATCACAGTAAAATCCACACAGTAGGTAATTTTCGAAGATAAAAAATAATAAAAGAAAACATAAACAAAATCCACAAATTTATTAATTCCGTTGGGTTAGATCTGGGCCGTAACATTAAGACAAGTGGACATCTAATATCTAATCTAGGGAAGGCTTCAATGAGTTGCATGGGTTTAATGGTTTATAAATATATACAACATTCCCGCAATCCGCAATTATGGGTTGCGGGACTACCACTCAAAATAAAAACAAACCAAAGTTTCTGCAATCCGCAATCTGCCTTGCGGGTTGCTGAAACACATGTCACGAATTCATTATTCAAACAGTTCCTGCAATCTGCAATCATGTATAACTAGATAGCCACTTCAACAAGCTATAGCATGATATGACGGTGCTGAAATTTTTCAAAAACCATGAATTATGGTGGGCATTCTATCACAACAGTTTTGACTACTTTTTCCATACTTTGTCAATTTGCAAACTTTCACAAATTTGCCATACTTTTTGAGAATGATGTCAGATTGCAACACTGACTAAATGATACACCAGAACACCATCATGTGTCTTTCTAGCCTCATTACACATTCCATGTCATCATACATGCCATGTCATCACTTCCTATGGTGTAAGTTCTCTCTTTGAGGCTCACATGTGTAAGATTTTGGCCTTCCAAAATAGAGATCAAATCATGTATAACTAGATAACTGAAGGAAAGATACATCTGGAAAGGGATGCGTATTCTATAACCCTAACTTAGAATATACCTGTTTGGTTATTGGATTTAATATGCAGAGCATGTTTTATTATTTCATTATTATTCTAGACTGCTTGAGTATGATTAGGGCCTACATGTCTTACATCCGAAAGGGAGTGCACACCTTTTTGGTGTTGGGTTATGATAGGGTTGTCAATATTGACTACACCCTAAGGGAACGGATGCATTCCTCGTGTTTCAATACTTGATAGTGAATGTTATGAAATATGTTTACAATTTTGAGACAATAATATCGATGAGCTTGCTTATCCTACTTGTGCTACCAGCTTACACAGATACAATTTGGTGCTGCACGCCGATGAAGCAAAATGAAAGGTTTTTGTGGAGGTATTGATGAAGGGTTGTTACATGCCTAATAAACCCAGTTGATGCACTGTTTGGAATTATTTGTTGGATGTTGTGGGTATTGTGGGGCCATGTTGGCCTACAGTTAAGGAAGTCACCTAAAGAGTTCCTAAAGGGAACCGCCGGTTTTGCACAAGAGAAGGAGTGCCATCCTTGTATGGGTGAAGAATTTTTATGTGCATGAAAGGTTGTGACATGTGTGAAAGGCATATTGGTAGAGCCTTGACATTTAATGGTCGGTGGTGCAGTTTCCTTCCATTGGTCGATGACCCAGACGAATGTGCTGGCTCGGCAATGGAGAGGGCCAACCAGGTATGGGACTGGTTGGGCACTACAAATGCTTAGTAAATCTAGCCGGCATGAAGGTGTACTGGTTGGGCATTAAATATTTGATGTTATGGAGCAGCATATGTGTTGGCCAAACATCCAAGTCCATAGGCAATCCCAAAGCTTGCAAAGTGAAGTAGGATCCTGTGGACCGGAAAGAAAATGCACAATACAGATAAGTATTCATTTTTATTTATTTCTTGTTTGGAATAGTGAATATTTTGGGTATAAATCTTCTAACAGCTAAGCTGATACATGTTGATGTATATGTAACTTCGGAATGTATTCCATCTGTGTATTATATATATATTTATTGTACCCTTATAAGAGATGTGTTATTCCTCCATAAAGAAGTGTCGTCATGTGGATTGACAAGTGTCGCAAGTGTGTGTACTTGCCGATGGGTTATTAGACCACCATTTGGGGTCAGCCCGGAATTATATATAATATAATGTGGATGTATTTAAGTAGACAAGTCGGCCCCATAAGGTCACTGGGCAAAAAGGTGAGTATAAACAGAGATAGGAGATCTCTATTTTACTCACTCGAAAAAGTAACTCACTCTCACTCTCAGAAGTGGCGCACTAGTGAGGAAGAGGAGGATCATCTGATAGGAGGCTATCTCAGTGTTATTCGGTTGTATTTTGATTGAGCCATTTCTCTCTCTATCTCTGAGGAAGTTGTGGGGTTTTTCACCTTAGGGTTTTCCCCATGGAAACTCTGTGTCTCTTGTCTCTTATGCTTTTGATTCTTGTGATGCTTGTCATATTGTGATTGTCATGCATTGATATACTGTATATGTCATTCTCTCAGCAAAGATCCTAGAGTATACTGAATTAATGCTCAAAATTTAACATGGTATCAGAGCTAACCTGAGAAGAAGACATTTTGCAGTGACGGAAGCTTGAGTTCCTTGTTTATTGGGTTTCTCTCCATAGACTTCTGAAAATCAGTATAGTAGATTGACTCTACTCATCAGGGCGCATCTATCTGTCCAATCAGAATTTAGTTCCGACCATTTTCAGATTTGGCCCTAAAAATTAGGGTTTCCACAAAAATAGGAATTTCTGGAATCTGAAGACACAGCTGGAAGCTCCTTGCCAAAATCGAAGGTTAGAGCTTTGGATTGAGATTTTTGGCCGGGTAGATCTCTGGAAAACTCAAACTCTAATTCAGGGCTCTCCCCAGTGAACCCGGGAGGACAAAAAGGCAATTCTGAAGGGCAAGACTTTGTTGATCTCAAATTCTGAATGCACCAGGCTGATCAGCTCATCAAAGTGCATCTTTCTATCCTTCCAGAAATTTGAAATTCACATTTTGAATTTTTAGGGTTTCTCTGACAAACCCTAATCCGGGACCAGATCCAGATTTCAGCATTTCAAGTGGTAGGACCTAAATCTTTTCTATTTCCATTTGAAGTACTCTTTAAGATGTCTCTCCACACCAAGCTTGAGGATAAGCTTGAAGGGGCTGATAACTACCGAGCCTGGAAGTATAGGATTGGGTTAATCCTGGAAGAGAATGAGTTGGACTCATATGTGAAAAAAGACATCCCTATCCCAGAGGATGAAGAGGCCAAGGTATTGCATAAGAAGAACTTGGTCAAGGCAAAGAGAATCATTGTTGATTCTATCAAAGACCATCTTATACCCCATGTGTCTTCTCTAAAGACACCCAAGGAGATGTTTGACTCCTTGACCAAGCTATTGGAAGGGAAGAACATAAATTAGAAGATGACCCTGTGGAACCAATTGAAAGGAGTGAAGTTTCAGAATGGAGAAACCATTCAATCTTATTTTTCAAGGGTCTCCCAGATCAAGGAACAACTAGAAGCAGTGGATGAAATGGTGGAGAATGGTGAAGTGGTGATGACCACTCTAAATGGCCTACCCAAGTCATGGGATTCCTTTATCCAAGGAATTTGTGCAAGGAAGAAGTTGATCTCCTTCAGTAGACTACGGGAAGAATGCTCACAAGAAGAAGTAAGGCTTGTGGCACGAGAAGAAAAGATGGGAAATGAAGATCAAGCTCTCACAGTACATACCAGGAAAGGTAAGTCCAAGAAGGAATCATCTCACAATAGAAGATCCTCTCACCACCATTATCATAAAGATAAGAAAGATCTCAGATGCTTCAATTGCAATGAGAAGGGACACTTTGCTTCAGATTGTCCCAAGAAGAAGAAAGACAACAACAACAACTTCAACAAGAAGAAGAAGAATAACAAAAGAAGATATCATGCTCATGCTGCCGAAGATGATGAACCCCCAAAGAAGAAAGCTAGGGCAGAAAGTAGTAGTGATGATGACTCATCAATTGAAGAAGAATATGTTCTAATTTCTGCTCTCACAGGTACCATCTCCCATGGTTGTAATGATTGGTTGATTGATAGTGGGGCTTCCAAACACATGATTGGGTTCAAGGAATATTTTGTGAATCTTTCTGAACATGAATCACCCCATAAGGTGAAACTTGGGGATGATTATCAATACCCAATCAAAGGAAGTGGTGAAGCCTCCTACAACCTAGATTTTGGAAAATTTTTGAAGATGAAAGAAGTCCTTTATGTACCTGGGCTCAAGAAGAACTTACTCTCCATCTCTGCATTGGATGCAAAAGGTATGAGGGTTGCATTTGTGGATGGCCAAGTCCTAATGTGGCCAAAGGGAAAGAACATAGATGATGCAGTAGTGATTGGAGAGCAAGAGGGAGGTTTGTATAAATTGAAGGGACAACCTGAACATGCCATGGTACAAGAATCCATGGAGCCAAGTGAACTTTGGCATAGGAGACTTTCTCACATGCACTATAGAGCACTTCCAATTGCAAGCAAGGCAGTAGAAGGTCTTCCTGAAATCAAGACCAAACAAGAAGGTGTTTGCAAAGGATGTGCAAAGGGTAAGAACATTAAGAAGGCTTTCCCAAGCAGTGAAAGCAAGGCAAAAGACATCCTGGAAATCATTCACTCAGATGTATGTGGTCCTATGTCATCAAGTTCTCGAAGTGGGTATGGTTACTATGTCTCATTTATTGATGACTTCTCCAGGAAAACTTGGGTATACTTCTTGAAGAACAAATATGAGGTGTTTGATAAGTTCAAGGAATTCAAAACCTTGATGGAGAACCAAACTGACAAGAAGATCAAAACATTCAGATCTGACAATGGTGGAGAATTCACCTCAGGTGAGTTCAAGAAGCTTTGCAGTGATTCAGGGATTAAGAGGGAGTTGACGGCTCCTTATAATCCTCAACAAAATGGAGTTGCAGAAAGGAAGAACCCATGGAAGCAGCAAGGGCAATGCTGCATGACCAGGATCTACCTATGCATCTATGGGCAAAAGCAGCTAGAACAGCTGTATATGTGCAGAACAGAACACCCCACAAGATATTGGACAACAAGACACCAGAAGAAGTCTTTTCTGGTAAGAAACGTGAAGTCAGCCATCTCAGAATATTTGGTTGTCCAGTATACACTCATGTCCCAAAGGAAAAGAGGACTAAACTAGATCCTTCAGGAAAGAAGGGTATCTTTGTGGGTTATAGTGAAAGTTCGAAGGCTTACATAACATACTTTCCAAGGTTCAAGAAGATTGATGTCAGCAGGGATGTAACATTTGATGAAAAATCAGCATTCATCAAATCAAGGAAGGCACCCATTGAAGTTTATGAAGAACCCAAGGAAACTAGATTTCAAGACACTACCATAACTGAAGCAGTTCCAGAAGTTTTTCGTGAGTTTGAAGATCCGCAAGAACCTGTAGATCCACTCCGTGAGAATAACTCTCACAAGAGGAAACCTGCATGGGCTAGAGAGCTCATTCAAGATGTAGAAATATTTGGCATTCCAGAAGAAGAACACAGAGCAAAGAAGACAACCAGATCACATACCAGCTATGTTGATTTACTCTGTGACATTATGAACAAAGAGTCTTCCAGTTATGAAGAAGCAGAGGAAAAGAAAGAATGGAAGGATGCCATGGTTGAGGAATACCAATCAATAATGAACAATGATGTTTGGGATGTTGTCCCAAGACCTAAAGAGAAGTCTGTTGTGACTTCTAAATGGATCTTAAAAATCGAGCATGCTGCAGATGGCAGTGTATAGAAATACAAGGCAAGATTCGTAGCTCGTGGCTTCTCTCAGAAAGAGGGAATAGATTATGAAAAAACTTTTGCACCTGTAGCCAGGTATACTTCCATCAGAACAGTGATTGCCCTGGCTGCAGCTATGAAATGGAAAATACACCAGATGGATGTCAAGACTGCTTTCTTGAATGGGGTAGTTGAAGAAGAAGTATATGTGGAGCAGCCACTCGGTTTTGAAATACATGACAGGGAGTCATATGTGTGTAGATTGAAGAAAGCCTTGTATGGCTTGAAACAAGCTCCCAAAACTTGGTATGGTAGGATGGACAGTTTCCTATCTAGTTTGGGCTTTACCAAGAGTAAAGCGGATTCCAACCTTTACTACAAGGTTGAGGAAGGGAATCCTTTGATTCTACTCTTGTATGTGGATGACTTATTTGTAACAGGAGATGACAGACTGATTGCAGATACTAAGAGGAAGCTTGCTGCTTAATTCAATATGAAAGATTTGGGAATGATGCACTATTTCCTAGGTATGGAGGTGTGGCAGAGTACAGGTGGAATCTTCCTTGGTCAAGGGAAGTACATAGTAGATATCCTGAAGAGATTTGGGATGATGGATTGCAAGGCCATGGCCACACCTATGGCATCAAATCTAAAGCTTCTATGTGATGCTTCATCTGAGCCAGTTGATGTCTCAATGTATCGTCAGATGATTGGGTCCTTGATGTACCTAGTGAACACGAGACCAGACATTTGCTTTGCTGTGAACACATTGAGCCAGTTCCTGACGGATCCGAGGAGTGTTCACCTGGTTTCTGTAAAGCATGTTTTGAGGTACCTGAAGGGTATAGTGGATTATGGACTCAAGTATGAAGCGAATCAAAAGTTTAACCTGCAGGGTTATGTTGATTCATATTGGGATGGCAGTGCTGCAGATAGGAAGAGCACATCTGGGTGTTGCTTCAGTATGGGATTAGGTGTGATCTCTTGGTTTAGCAGGAAGCAATCCTGCGTAGCACTAAGTACAGCTGAGGCAGAGTATGTTGCAGCCTGTTCAGCTAGTTGTGAGGCAGTATGGCTACGGAAGCTACTGTCTGAGTTATTTGATCTCCCGTTGGATGCTACTGGTATCTTCTGTGATAACCACAATTGTGTGAATATGTTCGAGAATCCAGTGTTTCATGACAGGTCGAAACACATAGAGATCAAATATCACTATATCAAGCATATGGTGCAGAGAGGAGCTGTGAAGCTCCTGTATGTTGCAATGGATGAGCAGATTGCAGATGTGCTGACAAAGCCACTAGCCAGGGTGAAGTTCGAGTACTTCAAAGAGAGGCTTGGCGTTCTTCAGATCGAGGACACTTTGAGGAAGAAGTGATGGACACATTTGCTAAATCCATTCCAAGCATGTTGGAAGGAGGATCCTTCACATGGCTGTGGATGTGAGCGATGGATGATGAGCATCAGGATGATGTTCTGGTTTCTGCTGTATATGATCAGTTGGATCATTTTTGTATATGTATGTATGCATCATGTTGGATGCTGGATATGATCAGTTGGATCATTTTTATATATGTATGTATGCATCATGTTGGATGTTGGATATGATCGGTTGGATCATTTTTATGTATGTATGTATGCATCATGTTGGATGCTGGATATGATCAGTTGGATCATTTGTATGTATGTACGCATCATGTTGGATGCTGGATATGATCGGATGGATCATTTGTATGTATTATGTATATGCATCATGTTGGATGCTTGGACCATGTATCTGTATATGTATCAGGTGGATACATTGTATGATCAGGTAGATCATGTATATAGATATGTATCAGGTATGATCAGGTAGATCATGTATGTTGATGGATACATTGTGTGGATCATGTATCTATGTATCAGGTGGATACACTGTGTATGATTATATGTATCAGGTAGATACTTGGTATGCATCAGATGGATGCATTGTATGATCAGGATGATCATGGATGACGAGCTTCTCCAGATGATATGCAGCAGGATGCTGTAGTGATGATGATCAGGGTGATCATGTGTACATCAGGATGATGTATGGTGAGTATCAGGTTGATACTCTATGGCCGTGGAATAGGTTGTGCAGATAAGCATGTAATTTGTGCCCTGGGAGATTTGTAGATGGTCTTTTGAGGTTTTGCCTATGGCATGTAATTCAGTTCCCTGGGACATCTAGCAAATTCTCTTTCGAGGTTTTGCTTGGGAGGACATATAATTTGTGCCCTGGGAGATCTGCAGATAGTCTTTCGAGGTTTTGCCTATGGCATGTAATTTGTGCCCTAGGATATATGGCAGATGCTCTTTCGAGGTTTTGTCCTATGGCATGTAATTTGTGCCCTGAGAGATCCGATAGGTTGAGCTATGTGCTCGTAATCAGTCCTAGGATTCTCTTTCGAGGTTTTGCCATGACCACACATAATTTGTGCCCTGGGAGATCCGATAGGTTGAGCTGTGTGCTCGTAATCACTCCTGGGATGCTCTTTTGAGGTTTTGTGGTGACCACATGTAATTTGTGCCCTGGGAGATCCGATAGGTTGAACCTTGTGCTCGTAATTAGTCCTGGGATGCTCTTGCGAGGTTTTGTGGTGAGGTCACATGTAATTTGTGCCCTGGGAGATCCTATAGGTAGAGCGGTGTGCTCGTAACAACCTGGGATGCTATTTCGAGGTTTTGTGACGCACGTAATAAGTCCTCAAATTTCCACAGTATGGCCAGTGATGATGAAGACCTGTAGGTGGTGGGCCTACATCCAGTATGAAAAAGGACTGGCTCTGTAGAACTTCCTATGACGAGAAGAGTCAGAGATTGGTTGAGATAGCAGTAGCAGTGACGATGATGATGACGATGCGTCGATGACGATGATCCAGAGAAGAAGACTTGTCTAGCATATCTGTGTCGAGAAATACATTCCTAGTTAAGAGGGAGTGTTGATGTATATGTAACTTCGGAATGTATTTCATCTGTGTATTTTATATATATTTATTGTACCCTTATAGGAGATGTGTTATTCCTCTATAAGGAAGTGTCATTATGTGGATTGACAAGTGTCGCAAGTGTGTGTACTTGCCGATGGGTTATTATACCACCATTTGGGGTTGGCCTGGAATTATATATAATATAATGTGGATGTATCTAAGTAGACAAGTCAACCCCATAAGGTCACTGGGAAAAAAGGTGAGTATAAATAGAGATAGGAGATCTCTATTTTACTCACTCAGAAAAGTAACTCACTCTCACTCTCAGAAGTGGCGCACTAGTGAGGAAGAGGAGGATCATCTGCTAGGAGGCTATCTCAGTGTTATTTGGTTGTATTTTGATTGAGCCATTGCTCTCTCTATCTCTGAGGAAGTTGTGGGGTTTTTCACCTTAGGGTTTTCCCTACGGAAACTTTGTGTCTCTTGTCTCTTATGCTTTTGATTCTTGTGATGCTTGTCATATTGTGATTGTCATGCATTGATATACTGTATATGTTATTCTCTCAGCAAAGATCCTAGAGTATAATGAAATAATGCTCAAAATTTAACAATACATTATTGTTTCTTGTTGGAAACATTGGTCATTGCAGGAAAGCAAGGACCCTGAAAGAACTATAAATGCTTGGTAAAACCAAAGAGTTACTGGTTAGGCGCTAAAATTATTGGTAATCTAGAGAGTAACTGGTTGTGCATTCTTGGTAAAACCAGAGAGTGATTCATTGTGTGCTATAAATCCATAGTAAATCCATAGAGTAATTGGTTGTGCGCTATAAATTCTTGGTAAACCCAGAGAGTAACTGGTTGAACATTAACTAATTGATGTTGACATTGATCAAACTAGTCAGCATATTGGCTTGGCATTTCCATTTGAATGACTATGGAGTAGCCTGCGTGCTAGGCCAACATTCATTATTGTATCCACGAAAAATACAATGCTTCGAAAGCAAAGAAGGAGCCTGTGGAATAAAGGGAAGACATCCAATACATATCAGTATTTGGTTATCTTGCAACTTCTTGCTTATGAATATACATGTGTATGTGATTTGGATCTGATTTCTTAAATTCTCATTTGGAGATAACCCTATGAAAATAAACTAAACATGTGAATTGATTCAATCTTTGAGTGTAGGTATTGCTAGAAGCAAGGACTATGAAAGCATCTGGAGGATGCATGTGGACATGTGACCGTCCTAAAGAGAGCTCAATATGAGAAGTAATGAAAGATGGTGCTAGTTGAACTATGTGGGTCCTAGCAGCCAAAGGTTCTGTAAGCAACAATGGGGAAGGGTTCCCTAGCCAAAAAGCATTAGACAGACCTTAGACACTAAGTGTCATAGCCAAGAAAGGGCAAGTCAAGCATTCACATTGAAGTGAAAGAGGTTGAGGAGCATGAAACCACAGTGATGGTGTGGCTCCATATTGGAACAAGACTAAGAGGGGAAAACTCTTACTCTTCTCTTTCCTTTTTGACCGATGCATCTTAAAAACAAAGGATTGTTGAGTGCATGCAATAGATGAAAATAGATTGAGTTTAATTGCTTGAAATTAATTGTTAATGCTAAAATAGTTATTTTTCCTATGAATGGATGAACGTGAATGAGTTCATGTGTATGTTGGGAAAGCATGAAATATGTGGAAGTATCATGAGTAAAGAATGGACGTTCTAAGTCAATTGGGAAAATAATTGACTAATTTTAATATTGTGTTATGCTTGTCCTAACAAGAATTGGCATGATGAGTCTCATAGGTGAGAAATTGAAATCCATTGGTTGCAGTTGTTACCAACCAAGTGTTTCTAGTGAGCAAAGTGAGAGCCATTTGCACACATTGGCCATAGCAGCAGACCAAAGGCTATTTGTTTTGGCTAAAAGTCTTCCTCAGATAGTTGCCAAGACAACAAGAAAGATGGCATCCATGAAATTCCAGACTTGTAGATCAGCCAGAAGGTAAATAAAAGGGAAGAGATTGCTGTGGAGCAATACCCACCTGTAGAGATGGAAGATCAAAGCCAGTAGAGGCAGTTGTGGAAGCCAAAGGACCTGGTCCTGAAAGCTCAAAGTAAAGATATGAAATGTAGGACAAACCTGCCACGAGTTGTGAATTTTGAGGCATGTGTAAAGTGGGTATATATTCCGAAGTGTTGGAACACCAAGGACAATGTTATTCTAAGGGGAGGGGTATGTCATGTCCCCATCTTGACCCTATTGCATTAAAAATGTAAATGATGTAATATTTTTTAAAATCATGGGGAGGAGATCAAGGCCAAGGCTCCTCCATCGATTTATTGATGCATATGGTTTACGGGCCAACGAGGCATAGTGGAATTATGAATATCATGTAATTATGCATTTGAATAAAATACCCACAACTAGTTATGCAATGCAACAAGAGATGGAGGCATGATTTTACAAGAAATTGGGAGGCAAAACATTCAAACCCTTGGATCCAATCAAGTCAAGCCAAGTGTCAATGAGAGAACCCATCAAACCCTCAACTACCCATGTTGACTTTTGTACCCAATCATTGATTTCTCGCAAGAGTTTGTTGAGGTAGTTAATGCCTTGGGGAATGGGAGCTATGGTTGTCCAAATTCGCGTATGGGTAAGCCACCCTGCCTGGGAAATCGCATTTTGCTTCTTAGGAAAGAAAAGAGCCATGAATTGCTCCCCAAGCCATCACCGATCAAGCAGTCTCTCTCCCTCACGAGTTTGGAGCTACCTGGGTGTTTTCTAACCACGTTTTTCTGTGTTTTCCTTCATTCTCAGTGGGGAGAAGGGCATTTTTGTGTTGTATACCAGTGGGGAAGAAGAGGAATTGATTTGGGGTTCCATAGAGACCAATTTGGGCTATTTAATGCTTAATTAGCTGGAGGAGAACTCATTTTCCTCCCTGTGATTGTTTTTCCCATCCCTCAATATGTTTTTGACTGCAAACGATTGGGAAACCCATGGCCATCATATTGGTAAATCCATTGCTTTGGCTTGAGCTTGAGTGCAAGCATCCAGGGTTCAAGTGTAGCCTGATAAAACCAGTTGTGGACTGGCTTGGCTCAGTTGAAATGATAATTTGGTTGCGAATGAGCTTGAATGTTCCATGTTCCTTATAGAAATCATGCCCAACTTGGGGGTGGTCTCTGAGTGCTGAAGGAATACAGGCTGGGGAGAGACCTATGGTTTGGAGGAACATTGTAGCGACATAGCTAGTTGTTTGGGACAATTGTGAAATGAAGATAAGTATCTGATGTTAATGTATATGTAACTTCGGAATGTATTTCACATATATGTATATTGTATTCCTATAGAGATGTTATTATTCCTCTATACATAAGTGTCGTCATTTATATTGTAAGTGTCGTAACTTATACTTGATGGGTTATTAGACCACCTTGTTTAGGGTCGGCCCTGTGGGTCAAAGGGTTATTAGACCACCCTATTGGGGGTCGGCCATGTGGGTCAAAGGGTTATTAGACCACCCTATTAGGGGTCGTCCCAGTCAGCATTATGTTATGTGGTTAAGTTCGAGCCTACATGAGTTAGGTAAAAGGCAAGTCAAGTCAAGTATAAACAGAGTGTGGGAGGCACTCTATTTACTCACTCACTTCTCACACATGCACTCAAGGAGGAGTGGCACACTTATGGAGGAGGAGGATGTGCTGCTAGGTTGTGTCTATCTCTTATGGTTGGTTGTATCATTGCTCTATCTATCTCTGAGGAAGTTATTGGGGTTTTTCACCTTTATGGTTTTCCCCAAGTAAATCTTTGTGTCTCTTGTGTGCTTGCATTATTGTTTCCATGATTGATATGCTGTAGATATGCTGTACATGTTGTTCTCTCAGTTAAGATCCTAGATCATATTGAAGTAAATTCTAAAAATTTAACATGGTATCAGAGCTAGCCTGAAAGAAGGCATGATATGGCATGTATGACACTTGTTGCACTTACGATGCTAGGGCTTGATATAGCAAAAACCAGTCATCGTAGCACTTTCGCTATAAATCCATTTTGGCGAATTTTTCGGATCTGAACTTGTTACAAAACGAAGATTAAATCTCCAGGTACCTTGTGTCCAAAGGAAAACCTCTAATTCATTGTACTGTGTGATTTATGATCTGTACAATATAGGGTTTCTGCCTCTTCCAGATCTGAGTCAAAATCAGGTGACCTTGGGAAAAAGGTCATAACCTGGGCTAGGAAGCTCCAAATGAAACTTCGTAAAAAGTGACAGGTAGTACACAGACTGTACTATGTCAAGAAACGTTTTCAGAGGCCGAAGTTGAAGCAGTGACACGTGGCACACCGTACAAGTTCGCTCTCCTGTATTATCCCAAAACAGGTCACGTTGCGAAATTTGGCATAACTCTCTCTCAGAGAATCCAATTGAGGTCATACCTATCAGGATGGAAAGATAACAGGCCGCGATATCTCAGGAAAAGTTTTCAGAGGCCGAAGTTGAAACAGTGACACGTGGCACGCCGTACAAATTCGCTCTCCTGTATTATCCCAAAACAGGTCACGTTGCGACATTTAGCATAACTCTCTCTCAGAGAATCCAATTGAGGTCAGACCTATCAGGATGGAAAGGTAATAGGTCAGGCTATCTCAGGAAACTATTTCAGACCCTGTGGATCAAAAAGTTCAGAGTTACACCAGAAACAATCAGGTACATATTTATGTCAAAACAGAATTATTTTTGAGTACCTTCATTCATGGCTTCCGGAATTTAGGGCTTTGGAGAAAGTTGGAATTTTTGTAATCGGAGAACACGGCTGGATGATACTCATCAAAATAGAACTTTAGAGACCAATATCAGAATTTTTGGTTGGGCAGAAGGCCGGGCTTGATCAAACCCTAGTTCGGGACTTTGATCAAAAAAGTGGAAAATTAGGGCTTCTGTAAAAATGGGAATTTTTGAAATCTGTGACCACGGCTGGAAGCTCCTCAGAAACATAGAAGCTTAGAGATTTGGATCAAACATTTTGATTGGGAAAAAGAGTGGGCTTCATCAAACCCAGTTCAGGGTCACGTCCAGTGAATCCGAAAGTTTCAAAGTCAAAATTAAGGAGTGAAACTTTGTAGTTTTCAAATTCTGAAAAAACCAACTTGATCAGCTCATCAAGGCGCATATTTCTATCCTGTCAGAAGTTTGAAATTCAAAGTTTGAATTTTTGGGGTTTCTTTGACAAACCCATATCCAGCTCCAGGTCCAGTTCTTGCAAATCAAGTGGATTGGGTTAATCCTAGAAGAAGATGGATTGGTCACCTGCATAAGTGAAGATGTTCCTGTTTCAGATGGAGATGAAGCTAAGGCCTTACATAAGAAGATTACAAGCGATCTCAACAGGTATGACCAATCAAGGTATGTTTTGAGATTTTTTCATGATTAAGTTTATGGTATGTTTGTCTTCATGTTATTACGGTTAGTACAATCTGGATTTTAGACTTTTCATATCTCCTTAATAAGATTATGAATGCACGATAGAAAATATTCATTGATTAGGGTGTTGACACTTATGATTGTACTAATGCATTATGGTGTTGTATGAGGTTTATGTTGTCTACTAACATGAAAGGTACACCAAGAAAGACAAATCATGTTCTGGTTCAAAGAACATATGATCACGATGACATGAGGACAAAGATTCATCCATTGTCATGGATCTCATAGAAGATCCATTTACGAGGTATGTATAACTTGGTTTTGTAATAGTTAACCTATGAGATATACAGGTTACTACCACAATTCATTGAAGAAGAACAAGAAGACATCATGTGAGTATGTTAGACATAAATAACTAGCATGCTAATCCAGGTATGTTTTTCCTATATCAAGATAGAATCCTACCTTGGGTTAGGATCTTATACTGTTGTTGATAATGATTATTCATGAAGTCTTAGGTTTGAATAATCATGGTTGTATGCATATTATGTTTCTTACCATAATTGATGATATGAATAACCAGAAGAATCATGAAGGTATAGGTTTGAATAATCACAGGTTTTATGCATATTATATCTCTTATCTTAATTGATGATTCAACTAACCCGAAGAGTCATAGGGTTGAGTAATTTTAGGTTTAGATATGTTATGTTTCTTATGATTTGACTAACCATATGAATCCTACATAAACCTTGAATAATAATGCTTATTATTTCTATTTGAAATGATCATGACTGTACATGCTTGAGATTTTGTGTTTTAATAGTATGCTAATGAATGCGTGATTTTATATGATCTCACAAGGATAAAACAATCATGATACTAATAAGCATGCATAGGGACCAAGGATGAATATGAGTTCAAGAACAGGTAATCCAGGAAGCAAAGATCAAGAGGGAGTACACTCCAGGGGTTCATGCAAGAATGCAGATATTCAGAGGGAGTTGACCATCTCTCTACATTCCACAACAGAAAGTTGTAGAAGAAGCTACTGCAGATTAGGACTCCAGCAGCTCCTGCAAGAAAGCGAAGACTCAGAGGGAGTCCACCCAACGAACAAACAAAGATAAGTATTTTAATTATCATTTCTTGCATATGTGTTTGTTTAAATAAAATTGTTCAATGATGTATATGCTCATGTTCCTAGACTTAGGATATGTATTGTGCATATTAGAATAGTTGCATTGATGAACAGTATACTACTAATATACATGGGTAAGTGGCCTATGGCACTGTACAACATTCCATTGCTACTTATCTAGAATGAAACCTCTTTACTGACATGTTGGGAGTTGTGCACACTCTTAACAATGTTCTGGTAGAGATTGGAAGGCATCTAGAAAGTTACAGGATATGGATAAATGTTGTATTGAAGCATTGGCTAAGATAATTGCATGACTGTATGACATATTTCTTTATGTGTAAGAATTTGTTCTGAAAATTATGAGATGTTTCTAATCATGCAATTTAACCTGTTTTGTAGGAAAGAACGTATATCTTCACCTACAAAAGGACTACAACATTTGTTCCAACAACAAAGATATCTATTGAATATATTGAAGTTCCCAGGATCTGGGATGAAGAAATGGAATGCCATGATCCGTTGATCATGAAGAATGATGTTTGGGATGTAGTCCCAAGACCTGAAGGGAAGTTTGTTATGACTTCCATATGGAACTATCAGATCAAGCATGTTGCAGATGGCAGCATAGAGAAATATAAAAGTGATGAAATAGAAGATACACCAGATGGATTCAAGACATCTTTCTTGAATGGTGTAGTTGAAGAAGAAGTGTATGTGGAGCAGCCACTTGGTTCTGAGACACATGATAGGAAATCATATATGTGCAGAACTTGGTATGCTGAAGATAGATTGATTACCGACACGCAGTGGAAGCTTACTACCAAGTTCGAGATGAAGAACTTGGGGATGATGCACTCTTTGTTTTTTGGCATGGAGGTGTGGCAGAGTGCAGAAGGAATCTTCCTTAAACAAGGGAAGTATGCAGTAGAGATCCTGAAGAGGTTCAGGATGATGGATTGCAAGGCCATGACCACACCTATGGCATCGAATCCGAAGCTTCTATGTGATGCTTCATCTGAGCCGGTTGATGTCTCTATGTATCGTCAGATGATTGGCTCCTTGATGTACCTGATGAACACGAGACCAGATATTTGCTTTGCTGTGAACACATTGAGCCAATTCCTGACGGATCCGAGGAGTGTTCACCTGGTTGCTGTAAAGCATGTTCTGAGGTACCTGAAGGGTACAGTGGATTTTGGGCTCAAGTATGAAGCAAATCAAAAGTTTAACCTGCAGGTTTATGTTGATTCAGATTGGGATGGTAGTGCTACAGACAGGAAGAGCACATCTGGGTGTTGCTTCAGTATGGGATTAGGTGTGATCTCTTGTTTTAGCAGGAAGCAGTCCTGCGTAGCACTAAGTACAGCTGAGGCAGAGTATGTTGCATCCTGTTCAGCTAGTTGTGAGGAAGTATGGCTACGGAAGCTACTGTCTGAGTTATTTGATCTCCCGTTGGATGCTACTAGTATCTTCTAGAGTTGTGTGAAGCTGTCCGAGAACCCAATGTTTCATGACAGGTCGAAACACATAGAGATCAAATATCACTATATCAGGGATATGGTGCAGAGAGGAGCTGTGAAGCTCCTGTATGTTGCGACGGACGAACAGATTGCAGATGTGCTGACGAAGCCACTAGCTAGGGTGAAGTTCGAGTACTTCAGAGAGAGGCTTGGCGTTCTTCAGATCGAGGACACTTCGAGGAAGAAGTGATGGACACATTTGCAGAAGCCATTCCAAGCATGTTGGAAGGGGGATCCTTCACATGGCTGTGGATGTAAGCGCTGGATGATGAACATCAGGATGATGTTCTGGTTTCTGCTTGGATATGATCGGTTGGATCATGTGTATGTATTTTGTATACGCATCATGTTGGATGCTGGATATGATCGGTTGGATCATGTGTATGTATTTTGTATACGCATCATGTTGGATGCTGATGGATACATTGTGTGGATCATGTATCTTTGTATGATCAGGTAGATCATGTATGCTGATGGATACATTGTGTGGATCATGTATCTTTGTATGATCAGGTAGATCATGTATGCTGATGGATACATTGTGTGGATCATGTATCTTTGTATGATCAGGTAGATCATGTATGTCGATGGATACATTGTGTGGATCATGTATCTTTGTATGATCAGGTAGATCATGTATGCTGATGGATACATTGTGTGGATCATGTATCTATGTATGTATCAGGTGGATACTTGGTGTGCATCAGATGGATGCATTGTATGATCAGGATGATCGTGGATGACGAGCTTCTCCAGATGACATGCAGCAGGATGTTGCAGTGATGATGATCAGGATGATCATGTGTACATCAGGATGATGTTTGATGATTATCAGATGATACTTTGTGGCCGTGGATCAGGTTGTGCAGGAAAGCATGTAATTTGTGCCCCGGGAGATTTGCAGATGGTCTTTCGAGGTTTTTCCTATGGTATGTAATTCGGTGCCCTGGGACATCTGGCAAATGCTCTTGCGAGGTTTTGCTTGGAAGGACATGTAATTTTTGCCCTGGGAGATCTGCAGATAGTCTTTCGAGGTTTTGCCTATGGCATGTAATTCGGTGCCCTGGGATATCTAGCAGATGCTCTTGCGAGGTTTTGTCCTATGGCATGTAATTTGCTCCTGGGAGATCTGGACAGGATGAAAAAGGCCTCAAATGCTTCAGCCAGGTTTTTCCATGACCACATGTAATGTGCTCCTGGGAGATCCGACAGGTAGAGCTGTGTGCTCGTAATAGCCTGGGATGCTTCAGCCAGGTTTTGTGGTGAGATCACATGTAATGTGCTCCTGGGAGATCCAACAGGTAGATCTGAGTGCTCGTAACAACCTGGGATGCTTCAGCCATGTTTTGTGATGGGTCACATGTAATGTGCTCCTGGGAGATCCTACAGGTAGAGCTGTGTGCTCGTAATAGCCTGGGATGCTGCAGCCAGGTTTTGTGACGCACGTAATAAGTCCTGAGGATTCCACAGTATGGCCAGTGATGATGAAGACCTGCAGGTGGTGGGCCTACATCCAGTATGAAAAAGGACTGGCTCTGTAGAACTTCCCATGACGAGTAGATTCAGAGATTGATTGAGATAGTAGCAGCAGTGACGATGATGATGACTCGATGACGATTATCAAGTGATGATGATCCAGAGAAGATGACTTGTGCTAGAAGAACTGTGATGAGAAATACCTTCCTAGTTAAGAGGGAGTGTTGATGTATATGTAACTTCGGAATGTATTTCACATATATGTATATTGTATTCCTATAGAGATGTTATTATTCCTCTATACGGAAGTGTCATCATTTATATTGTAAGTGTCGTAACTTATACTTGATGGGTTATTAGACCACCTTGTTTGGGGTCGGCCCTGTATAAGTCATGTGGGTCAAAGGGTTATTAGACCACCCTATTGGGGGTCGGCCATGTGGGTCAAAGGGTTATTAGACCACCCTATTGGGGGTCGACCCAGTCAGCATTATGTTATGTGGTTAAGTTCGAGCCTACATGAGTTAGGTAAAAGGCAAGTCAAGTCAAGTATAAATAGAGTGTGGGAGGCACTCTATTTACTCACTCACTTCTCACACATGCACTCAAGGAGGAGTGGCGCACTTATCGAGGAGGAGGATGTGCTGCTAGGTTGTGTCTATCTCTTATGGTTGGTTGTATCATTGCTCTATCTATCTCTGAGGAAGTTATTGTGGTTTTTCACCTTTATGGTTTTCCCCAAGTAAATCTTTGTGTCTCTTGTGTGCTTGCATTATTGTCTCCATGATTGATATGCTGTAGATATGCTGTACATGTTCTCTCAGTTAAGATCCTAGATCAGATTGAAGTAAATTCTGAAAATTTAACATCTAATCTGTATTTACTTGTACAATGTTTAATTTGTAGTTTATTTTGATATGCTGGATGAGCATGAATGGTGTGTGTATGATGTTTTAATTCTGCTGTGCATACTTGCTTGATTGCATCTGCACACTCTTGTTTTTTTAATGGCATGAATCTAATGAATGGGCTGAGTTTATGTAAAATCCCCAGAGATTGGAATCATGTTCCCTCCCTCGAATTGGGTCCAAGGGTGGGTAGGTGACAGAATGGTATCAGAGCGATGGTTGCAGCATTGGGCCTAATGGGCCAAATCAGGCAACATGTAGAGGTAAGTATGCTTCCTGTTCTGCACAGACCATTAAGAAAAATTACAGATTTCAAAATTCTCAAAATTTTTCTAAGTTTTTTTCCTAATTGTTTCGGCGAGTCTTGTGGAGTTGAGCCGATGTGTTTCTGCGAATCTCACTAAGTTGCACCAAAGTTGTCGGCAAAACTTGGCGAGTTGTTCCGCAACGTATTGGCATAAAATCTATAAGTTCACCAAAAAAGGAAGGAAAATTTTGGCAGAAAGTTATGAGTTCTGGGCCAAAACGGTGGAAAGAGTTGGCGAGTTTTCACCGAAACGGCGGAAAGAGTTGGTGAGTTTTCGCCGAAATGGCGGAAGGAATTGGCGAGTTTTTTCCAAAATGGTCAACCAAAATTTTTTGAGTTTGCCGACCGGAAGAACTCAGCGAGTTGGTCCGACACGGCGGCAGAAGGTTCCTCCACAACAGGTCGGAAGAACTCAGTGAGTTTGTCCGTAATGGGCCAGAAAAGAATTGCCAAGTCTGCCGAAACAGAGAATTCCAGTTGTTTTCCAGGGAGATTTTTCAGGTTCCAAAAGTTGAAAAATGCCATGAAACTTATGCACGAGATTGCACGAAATGGAAGGATTTACAAAAAAAGAAAAAAACAAGGGCGCTGCCCTTGACTCGCTCTGTAGTGGCACAGGGAAGCCACAAGGGGCAAGCCCCCTTGACCCCTGTCATCCCTCGGAGGTAGTCGTTGAAAGTGTGAAATGCATTCTCTATGCTTGGGATAAGAAGCATGAATTGCATAGAAAGGGTGTGGAGGCCTTATTAAGAGTAATTGGCTGTAATATGCATTGCGGAAGAGCAATGGGAGCAACAAGGAAACATCGATGAGAAGGAAATTCCTCACCTTAAACTATTTTTGTTTATAGCATAAGAATTGCATGTTTGGAAAATGTCAAGAATGCATGATTATATGTATGTATATGTCGAATTGCTAATTCATGAGAAGATCATAACTAATGATTGCTTGTATGCTTGGTAGGAAAGCCAAGAAAAGGATCAGCTATGGTGTGGAGGGGGAACTCCATGTCATGATGAGGAATTTGAAAGGGATAATTCCTTAACTCCTCTCTTGCTATTGTATTTATATTTCTTGAGTTTATATATACTGGAATTTATGGCATAGAGGTGTTGGAAATACAAGAGGGTAATGCATATGAATTAGTGGGCATGATTAAAGAGTCATTGCATAGTGCATGTGAATTGCTTATGCATGAGCATGGTGTTGCATATGGGTAAAGGTAGTGAAAGTTACACATGCAATAGCCCATTGATGGTATTGCCTATGATTGATCACAAGTAATGTTGTTGATAATGATTGTACGAATCAGACCATAGAATCATGATTGAAAATGCAAGAGGATAGATAGATGAAGTGAATATTTACTAGCCGAAATACTAACAGACATTGCATAGTGCAGGAGAAAATTTTGGTAAAATAGTGAGGTTTTACATATGCAATGAGCCACTTAAGATCATTATGGTGGTTGCTAATAATTAGTTTTGTTTGCATTGGTTGTAGGACCAAAGAAAACCGAAGCATGGCTAAGGATGTGGATGATGTTGTTACATATGACCAACAACCTTATGAGGAAAGGATGGTGCAACAAATTTGTGATCATGAGGTTGGAAAAAGGACTGTGAAGACTTGGTAAGAGGAGAACTGATCAGGTAACATCAAGAGATGTTAATAACAGCCATGCAGGTAATGGTTAATTTGCTTAATTGCATGAATGTTGAAAGAGGACTTGGTAAGGTCTCTTCAACTATGTTTAAACTATGTTGATTTGGTAATGAGTGGATGGATGTGAATATAATCCTGCCAAGTATGGTCAAGTGTGGGTAAGTGAAGGCAAGGATCCTTACACCCTATAGTTTCTTAGAAACCTCAATGCATTCATATGAAATTAAATCATACCATCTGTGTATCTTGGTTGTGAGTTTAACAACCAAAGCGAGTGATGACTTATGGTCCTGTTGTAGTGTATGCCATAAGAGATAGGCATGGTTAGGCCATAATATGTTGAAATGCCTAGTATCCATGGATTAACACAAGGTTGCATTGGTGGGTTATACATTGAGTGAATGCACCTTAAACGATTATGTAAATGTCGTAAGTGTGCATGCATATGTGTGGGTGCACATGTTGACATGCATTGTGTGAATGCATGGGTGTGACATATATATGTTTCAATACAGTTAGATAATAAATGAAATGGTGAGCTATTGTTAATCCTGAGACCATTTCATGAGCTGCTATGAATGCAGGAGAAAGGTTGCATGAAGAAGATAGACATGTGACGGGCTACCAGAGAACTCCATTGGAAGGACAGAGTTGCATGGAATGTGAAGTAACGAGTATTTAGAGTTTATTTAAATTGCATGGATAGTGTGACTGTGACTTGCAATTTTATTGTGATAATGATGCATATATAAAAATGTATATATTTCATTGCATTTCAAATGTTAACAGCTGAAGGTGTTTGAATTATTGAGTGTTATAATTCTGAGATTACTTCAGTGACTATTGTGGCAATGAAAGGATCATATGCATAGATACTCACAACGTGTTTGGCTGATTGAAGTTTTAGTTTTTAAGTAGAAAATTATTGCATATGGAAATGAGGATAAGTCCATAGTAAATACTGGGATCTACCATCTGCAGAAGCCAAAGGTTATGAGAAGGTTCTCATGGTTGTAACTTATGCATGAAACAAATCTGAAAATTGTCTGATTTAAGTTTATGAGAATATTATCATGGTTGCAAATCTAATTTCTGTAGGAAAACAGATTTGTAGATTTTTTATTTGAGAATTTGCTTATAATTACTAATCACTGTTTGGATTATATAAAATTGTGTCAGGAGGACATGTTGTAGGTGGATGTTCATGTATGGTAGCAAGTGTAAAACAATAAAGGACAGAGTGATACCACTTACAAGAGCCAAACAATATGAGGATAGCCTCATTGCTAAGCAAATCAATTTATGTAGTAGACATAATTGAAAATGCATATTGAATTTAATTATTAATGTTATTGATTGGTTATGGAACAATCATATTTGAAGCTTATTGCTAAATGTTGCTGACTGTTTGGCTATTGGGTAAGTGTACTAGGATGACACAATGCAGGAAGACCATGTGTGATGGCATGAAAAAGCCAAACTAGATGGGAAGGATCCCATGCTTTGGAAATGGGTTTCGGGTGAAACACCATTGTGAATTTTGATAATACCTCAGCTGCACTGCATGTGAGTTAGACAGTAAAATCATGCCAAGAAGGCTTGTGTGGGTTATGGAACATGAAAATATTGGCGTGGAAAACCAAAGTACTGTTGACTCAGAGAAGGGAGCCCCCATTCTTTGCAAATGAAGGAAAGATACATCTGGAAAGGGATAAGTATTCTGTAACCCTAAATCAGAATATACATGTCTAGTTATTAGATTTAATATGCAGAGCATGTTTTATTACTTCATTATTATTCCAGACTGCTTGAGTATGATTAGGGCCTACATGTCTCACATCCGAAAGGGAGTGCACACCTTTCTGGTGCTGGGTTATGATAGGGTTGTCAATATTGACTACACCCTAAGGGAATGGACGCATTCCTGGTGTTTCAATACTTGATAGTGAATGTTATGAAATATGTTTACAATTTTGTGACAACAATACTAATAAGCTTGCTTATCCAACTTGTGCTACCAGCTTACACAGATGCAATTTGGTGCTACACACGGATGAAGCAAAATGAAAGATTCTTGTGGAGGTATTGACGAAGGGTTGTTACATGCCTAATAAACCCAGTTGATGCACTGGTTTGGCATTATTTGCTTGTATGTTGTGGGTATTGTGGGGCCATGTTGTCCTGCAGTTAAGGAAGTCACCTAAAGAGTTCCTATAGGGAACCGCCAGTTTTACACAAGAGAAGGAGTGCCATCCTTGTGTGGGTGAAGAAATGTTATGTGCATGAAGGGTTGTGACACGTGTGAAAGGCTGATGCAAGCCTAAGGAAGATTGGTAGAGCCTTGACCTATAATGGTTAATGGAACAGTTTCCTTCATTGGTCGGTGACCCAGATGAATGTGCTGGCTCAGTAATGGAGAGGGCCAACCAGGTATGGGACTAGTTGGGCACCACAAATGCTTGGTAAATCCAGTCGGCATGAAGATGTACTCGTTGGGCATTAAATATTTGATGTTATGGAGTAGCATACATGTTGGCCAAACATCCAATTCCATAGGCGATCCCAAGGCTTGCAAAGCGAAGCAAGATCTTGTGGACCGGAAAGGAAATGCACAATACGGATAAGTATTCATTTTCATTTATTTCTTGTTTGGAATAGTGAAGATTTTGGATATAAATCTTCTAACAGCTAAGCTGATACACTATTGTTTCTTGTTGGAAACTTTGGTCATTGCAGGAAAGCAAGGACCCTGAAAGAACTATAAATGCTTGGTAAAACCAGAGAGTAACTGGTTAGGCGCTAAAATTATTGGTAATCCAAAGAGTAACTGGTTGTGCACTAAAATTCTTGGTAAAGCCAGAGAGTGATTGGTTGTGCACTATAAATCCATAGTAAATCCGAAGAGTAATTGGTTGTCCGCTATAAATTCTTGGTAAACCCAGAGATTAACTGGTTGAACATTAACTACTTGATGTTGACATTGATAACACCAGTCAGCATACTGGCTTGGCATTGCCATTCGAATGATTATGGAGTAGCCTCTGTGCTAGCCCAACATTCGTTATTGTATCCACGGGAAATCCAATGCTTGGAAAGCAAAGAAGGAGCCCGTGGAGTAAAGGGAATACATCCAATACAGATAAGTATTTGGTTATCTTGCAACTTCTTGCTTATGAATATACATGTGTATGTGATTTGGATCTAATTTCTTAAATTCTCATTTGGAGATAACCCTATGAAAATAAACTAAACATGTGAATTGATTCAATGTTTGAGTGTAGCTATTGTTGGAAGCAAGGACTATGAAACCATCTGGAGGATGCATGTGGACATGTGACCATCCTAAAGAGAGATCAGTATGAGAAGTAATGAAACATAGTGCTAGTGGAACTATGTGGATCCTAGCAGCCAAAGGTTCTGTAAGCAACAATGGGGAAGGGTTCCCTAGCTGAAAAGCATTAGACAAACCTTAGACACTAAGTGTCATAGCTAAGAAAGGGAAAGTCAAGCATTCACATTGAAGTGAAAGAGGTTGAGGAGCATGAAACCACAGTGATGGTGTGGCTCTGGATTGGAACAAGACTAAGAGAGGAAAACTCTTACTCTTCTCTTTCCTTTTTGACTGATGCATCTTAAAAACAAAGGATTGTTGAGTGCATGCAATAGATGAAAATAGATCGAGTTGAATTGCTTGAAATGAATCGTGAATGCTAAAATAGTTATTTTTCCTGTGAAAGGATGAACGTGAATGAGTTCATGTGTATGTTGGGAAAGCATGAAATATGTGGAAGTCTCATGAGTAAAGCATGGATGTTCCAAGTCAATTGGGAAAATAATTGACTAATTTTAATATTGTGTTATGCTTGTCCTAACAGGAATTGGCATGATGAGTCTCACAGGTGAGAAATTGAAAGCCATTGGTTGTAGCTGTTACCAACCAAGTGTTGCTAGTGAGCAAAGTGAGATTCAGTTGTACACATTGGCCATAGCAGTAGACCAAAGGATATTTGTTTTGGCTAAAATTCTTCCTCAGATAGTTTCCAAGAAAGCAAGAAAGATGACATCCATGAAATTCCGGACTTGTAGACTAGATGGAAGGTAAATAAAAGGGAGGAGATTGTTATGGAGCAATGCCCACCTACATAGATGGAAGATAAAAGAGAGCAGAAGCAGTTGTGTAAGTCAAAGGACTTGGTCCTGAAAGCTCAAAGTAAAGAGATGAAATGCAGGACAAACCTGCCGCCAGTTGTGAATTTTGAGGCATGTGTAAAGTGGGTATATATTCCGTAGTGTTGGAACATTGAGGACAGTGTTATTCTAAGGGGAGGGGTATGTCACTGCCCTATCTTGATCCTATTGCATTAAAAATGTAAATGATGTAATATTGTTATAAAATCATGGTGAGGAGCTCAAGTCCAAGGCTCCGCCATCGATTTATTGATGCATATGGTTTACGGGCCATCCAGACACAATGGAATTGTGAATATCATGTAATTATGCATTTTAATAAAATACCCACAACTAGCTATGCAATGCAACAAGAGATAGGGGCATGATTTTACAAGGAATTGGGAGGGAAAACATTCAAACCCTTGGAGCCAATCAAATCAAGCCAAGTGTCAATGAGAGAACCCATCAAACCCTCAACTACCCATGTTGACTTTTGTACCCAATCATTGATTTCTCCCAAGAGTTGGTTGAGGTAGTTAATGCCTTGGGGAATGGGAGGTATGGCCTTCCAAATTCAGGTATGGGAAAGGCACCCTGTGTGGGAAATCGTGTTTTGCTTCTTGGGAAAGAAAAGAGTCATGAATTTCTCCCCAAGCCATCACCCATCAAGCAGTCTCTCTCCCTCACGAGTTTGGAGCTACCTGGGTATTTTCCAACCACGTTTTTCTGTGTTTTCCTTCATTCTCAAGTGGGAGAAGGGTGATTTTGTGTTGTATACCAATGGGGAAGAAGATGAATTGATTTGGGGTTCCATAGAGACCAATTTGGGCTGATGAATGCTTAATTATCTAAAGGAGAACTCGTTTTCCTTCCTGTGATTGTTTTTCCCATCCCTCAATTCGTTTTTGACTGGAAACGATTGGGAAACCCATGGCCATCCTGTTGGTAAATCCATTGCTTTGGCTTGAGCTTGAGTGCAAGCATACAAGGTTCAAGTGTAGCCTGATAAACCCAGCTGTGGAATGGCTTGGCTCAGTTGAAATGATAAATTGGCTACGAATGAGCTTGAATGTCCCATGTTCCTTGTAGAAATCATGCCCAACTCGGGGGTGGTTTCTGAGTGCTGAAAGAATACAGGATGGGAAGAGACCTATGGTTGGGTGGAACGTTGCAGCGACATAGCTAGTTGTTTGGGACAATTGTGAAATGAAGATAAGTATCTGATGTGTATTTAATTCTGCAATGTTTGATTTGTAGTTTATTTTGATATGCTGGATGAGCATGAATGGTGTGTGTATGATGTTTTAAGTATGCTGTGCATACTTGCTTGATTGCATCTGTACACTCTTGTTTTTTTAATGGTATGAATATAATGAATGGGCTGAGTTTATGTCAAAGCCCCAGAGATTGGCATCATGTTCCCTCCCTCGAATTGGGTCCAAGGGAAGGTACGTGACAGCTGGCAAGAAACCTGTGCTCTGGCATGCACTTCACCTAAAATTGACATGCATTGTCATGCATGGAACCAAAACTGTCATACACTAATATGCACTCACATGCGCTAACAGGCATCCACATGCACTGTGCCAAAACTTACATGCACCTGTTTATTCAACCTACTTTAGCCTCATGCACCTAAAACCATCTGCTATGTCCCCACTACTGGCGAGGAGCATGCTTTGATACTATTGTAATATACCAACTTATATTTTATGTTCTGTTTTTTAAGTTTATGATGATGTTGTTGCTTTCTTGTAGTTTTATGGTCCAATATTTAAAGGAAACATGAATGCATGTGGTGAGCTATGCTTGCATGAGCATGCATGCAAATGCATGGGTTTTCCAACCCTTAAATAACCCAAATAATCAAAATGCTCTAAAGTAGGGATAGAAATAATGCATGTACGTACCAATAGTAGTGGTGGTAGTAGATGTAGACCAGTATGGAACTAGCATGCAAGATATGTGCCAAGTATTGGGAAAGATATGAGGCGATCTTCCTCCAATAATGCGCCCTTATGATAAATGCGCACTCTTCAATATAAGAATGGATGAATGAGAGATCAATTGATGTCGAAATGATCCCGGATGAATGTACTAGGGTTAGAATCACTCTCTAATCAATATGGCATTGGCATGCAAGCCGTGCAATAAATCTAAGGCACAAATCGTGGATATCCTCAAGGAAAGTCGCCCATGCATGAAAGGGCACCCCTCAATTACTAAATTTAATGATAACTTGATCCAGAAGGTGAATGAGCAGCTTATATTTAGTAACTAGGATAATAGTGGTGTTGTAGGAAGTATGGAGGCTGCATGTGGACAAAAAGGCCACTGTATGTTGAGATATGAAGATTCCCTACTTGTCTAATTCTCCCCTACAAAGAGGGTGAGTCCTCCTATTCCATTCTATGGATTGAACTGTGTAGAATGATGAAGAATGTTGTCTGATGATAGTAGTAATGTTGAATCTAGATGATCCAACCCTGATAATGACTATGGTATATAGATTTCACTGCCGAAGTACACTTGATGGTTGAGTGGTATTCCCTCAACCCTAAACTAGCTCCCCAAGTGGACTTCTCAAATCGATAATCAATAAGAAAACCTAATCATTCACCTTATCCTTCTTTTATAAATTTGACATTGCATGCCCCAACGTTTGCATGCCTAGGTTGCTTTTCACTTGTATTTTTTAGTTGACTTGCATACATTACTTTCTATGTGCATGAAGGCTTAATTAAGGTATTTATGTTCATGCATCATGAATTACGACCTCCATGTAATGCGTGCAGGTGTCCCCTAGTTCTTGTGGCCCTCTTTTATCTACTGATGATCTAATAACCATGATTAAGATATTCTTTTGGTCTGAATGGTTTCAATCCTCAGTCAATCCCACTATATGTTAAAAAGGGAACATTACAGACCCCACTAAACAGATTTTATGCCCTCTACTGCCACTAACCTTTATTACATTATTCTGATGGAAACATTCGCTCAAACATTTACACTATTCGATGGATTCTATGCAGGATTCAAATTTGAAGCCTTCAATGTTGTTACGTGCCTATATTAACTTCATAGAAAGGCACAATCATTTTTGACATAAAATAAAAATAAAAATAAAAATTTGCAATTTATATAATTAAATTGATTATTAATTTGCAATTTTGCTCAATTTTTAGTTGTCAAATTTTTAGGTGGTTGAGAATGGACTATTAAGAAACAACAAAGTGACAACTTAGTAATTTATCAAAATTTAAATCACTATGAAACTTTAAACATTTAACGTTAAATTTAAATGTTAGTGCCACGTTACATGTAGCTTCTTCCTATATAATTGATCTAAATTCCGAACACACCACAACACACAACTATCCTTGATAATTTATGTAAATTCATGTGGATAAAATTGTACAACAAACTTAAGCCTCTAATGAAGTCAATAGTGAAAGCTCATTCAATTATTAACCAAATGAGACTATCCAACAACATACAACAAGATATGGATGGAGTCTAGTCAAATCGATGTCTTTATAATTATTTTTTATTCAAATATAAGTTCTTTATAAAAAAGTAAATGAAAATAAAAATTTTAATGTTCATTAATTTGTTTCAATGTTACAATAGTTGTTTTTTATATGATTTGACTTTGCAATGGGTTGTATAGATTTTATAAAATTTGGTCTAATACTTAAATTCTTATTTTCTAGCATGGATGCATTTGGGAAGAAGACTTAAATTCTCATTTCATTGTATCATATGATGGTTGCATTTTCATTACTACTCTTCCTTTCATAAAAGCATCCCCTTTCTTGGATCTATAGATGGGAATTGTGTTCATCTTTTAGGCTAGAGGCCATCGAGATATTGTGCAAGCCATCAAAATTTTACTCTGTGGCCTTTTCTTCTTTTAGAGTTTGAATCCTCCAAAACCACGTTTTGCAAAGCCATGTTTGGTTTATTGGATGCAATAATTATCACTTGTTGGATGGGAGGTGTGCTATAATGTAAGGTGGTTGTGCTACTAGCCATGGATTCATGATTTCATCAAATATAGCTAGTTCAAGCATCTGGAGGCTTGGAGTAGAATTGAACGAGATTTTACATCAATATATTAATTTAGGGGAATGGGACAACAAGACTGCCAAACTCTGAGAAAAGAGTATGTGACACATGGAAGTCAAATTTACAGACTCGTTTGGTGTAGATCTATGTTGCAATTTTTTGTTAGAAAACTTGTCCAAAAGGAAGTGACTGAGAAAATTTGTCAAAATAAGGTGATTTGATAGCTCCTTCTCCTAGGTTAAATTTGATGGACAATTTGTATTATATTGAAAAAAGTGATCCATAAATGCGAGGAGTCTATAACTTTCCACTCTTTGCCACAAATTTACAATCAGTGATCACCCATGACACATGATGAAACCCTAAGTGCCAAGCATTAATTGACAATCAACTCTAGTGAGGTTGTATCATGGTAGCAAATAAAGCATTAATTGATAACCTGTTGTGGTAAGCTAGTAGCCTAGTATCCTGGTGGGTTAGCTCAAGTGGTTGAGAGTTGTGAGATGTAAGCAGAAGGTATTGGGTTCAAATCCCCGGGTGGCTATGCATAGTTATTTAAGGGCGTCACTCGATGTCCCCATCGGGTTAGGCCTTGTAGTCAGGGTCGGCGGTTTACTTTGGGTACCATCCTTGAAATGAGGGGAAGTACCTGAGGTTTTTCCCACGACATGTTCCAAGGAAAAAAATAAAAAAGCTAGTATCCTAGTAGCAAATAAATGCATTAATGATGGGTTGTGTTTCAATAGGCTATCATAGTTGAAATCGAATGAGAACATGCTCCAAATGCTTAATGTAGATTGAAAACTATTCCTTCTCAAATCCCAACCAATCTATGTGTAAGGTGAATAAGTAATGTATTAATAGAGAATGCAATCACATAAAATGAAATTAAATTGTGCACCAAATGAGATCAGAAATTAGAATTAGAATCGATTCATCATTTTATTCACTAGTTTATAGTTACTGTAGGTGAGTGATTGGAATTAGGGGATCTGGATTCATAACTGTGGTTAATCAAATGGTTATTGGAATTTGGAAATATGATTATGAAATTGGATTTGGAACTGTGGTTAATCAAATGGTTATTGGATTTTGGAAATTTGATTATGAAAGTTTGGAACTCAAATGGTTTTAAACTTTAAATTTTTCTTTATCATTATTATAATTTCCAAACTCATCAACCCTTCTTAGGTTGTGTTGACTTCCACTGTCACCATTGATTCTTGAACCTATTTCAATTTCATATTTCTATCGTGTTTCATGTCTTAATACATGCTAGAGTTATGATAGCTACATAGGGGGAGCGAGTTCATGCCACAACACAGGTAGCTTTGATCCTCAGTCGAGACTTGATAGAGTTAGTTGGTCAGGAAGGTGAATGAACATAATTATGAAGGCTGATATTGGAGCAATTTCCTTGATCACTTTCTAGTCAATATTTACTTTGTCATTGAGAAGTGAGACATGGAGATTCATGCTGGTAAGCGAGATGGTGGGTCAATTCCTCTTTTTTTGTGTTTGTCAATGGTTGATATGGAGACTTGACTAGAAGATTTTATCCATCTATCTCGAATGGACCCATTGGTATTTACACAGAGATGGATGCACTGCTCAAAGGCCCCCAAATATCATAGGAGGAAAACTTGCCTTATGATTGGATATTGCTATCAGTGTTTGCAAGAATCATGATGGACTAATCTTTTCATTTGGCCTACAAATTAGGATTCAATGGGAATAGGTACCTTAAACCATTCCTATTGAAATCACTTTAAGTTTGAATTGGAATAACTCTTCACCCTTGTTTAGGTTGCTTCCACTATCAACTTCAACCCTTGTTCAAGTTTTTTTCCACCATCACCATCGACCCCTTCATATGATACTTCCACCATTTCTTTCCCTATTCATTCATAAGGTATATCATACCCTCTTTAGACTCTAGGGGATTTTCTTAATAAAACGAATGACATATTCGCCCCATCACCACCCGTCCACCATCAACCTGCATAAGTGCGCATCTCCATTAGAGACAAAAAATACACCTCCCCCAATGATTGTTTTGTATAGGGGAGTATGTATCTCCTTTGGTTTGTAGAGCTTAGTGGATAGAAACATATTTAAAGGGATTCCTTCCCTCACTGGAGCTCAATATTGGTTGGGTTTTTCTTGCTATTGATTGATTTTGAAGGTATGTGCGTCACGATAATATTCTTTTGTTGTGTTATTTTATAAGTATTTATTTGCTTCTTCTTGTAAAGGACTGAAGTTTGTTATTCAAGTGCTTCAAGATAATAGTTTTTGTATTCATGAACATTCTTTTAGATTCACTCCATCTTTTATATTTATCGATCTTTATGTTCATTGGACATTGTATAGATTGTATTTCATTTTCATCCAACCTTGATTTTTCTGTTAGAAGTTTTATTACTTACCGACTCAATCTCGATTGATTATAAATGTTTTTCAATTGATTTCTTTATATTGTCATGTATTTTTTATGTTTCTAAAATTTCCTCTATATAAATTCTTAAGTTATTTGGGTTAGACATGCTTATTAAAAACCATAAAATGCTGCAAATTTTCACTATATTGAGGAATTTGATTACATTACTTTTAATATACAATGAACTTTGATGTATTACTACATTTTCAAATGAAAACAATGGTTTCTTTTAACATGTAATCATTGAAGGGTTCAATATATCATAACCCTTCAAAATAAAATAAAACCCTACTCTTCAAATTTGATCATTGATTCTATGTATAGAGTTATGGTGCACTTAATGAAGCGACCTATATAGCTTCAATGTACATTGTTGGATAGTTATCTCTATAAGGTTAATCATCATTAGAGATGATGGTGAATTGATTCATAAATAATTTTATATATAAAAAGTATATATAGTCTCGCACGCAAGCTCCTATAACCATTCCCCTACCCCAAAATCTTCTTGTTCCTCAGCATATGAATGTTGGGTGTTAACACACTCTCCCTCACGTTACTTTTATATATTCAAAGCGGTCGAGTGGATCTACAACTTCCTCTCACCTTTTTATTTGGTTGAGCACTTTGTTCCTAGTGTGCACTTCTAAAGATAAGTCCCTTTTTTAGTGTAGCTATTAGGCTCTCATTTGTAAAGTAAGGAGCATTGTAAAGACCATGCAGGAGTGGGTGTTGGGAATCTATTATATCCATGCTTAATATCTTAAGATTGGTAAGTGGGTGTTGGGACTCTATTATATCCATGCCTAATATCTTAAGATGGGTAAGGTTAAATAAGAGGAAAATTAATACATTTATCCATGGTATATGAATGAATACTTCTAGGATAGTAAGGGTCAACAAAGGAAGGATTTTGTGGAGATGGAACCAACGTATAAGAAGGAGTTAGAGATCCCTCTTTATTACGCCTACTATTTTATTTTACCCTATTTACCTTCTAATCCTAAGTAGAAAAAAAAACTCCGTAAATAATCCTAAGTAGAAAACAAAACTCCATAGATGTGTTGTGTCTCCTCCTTAGGCCCATGTAATCAATTTTTTATACCTAAGTATGAATTAATTTGTTAGCTGAATACTTCCAACTAAATCAGTAGGAGGGGCATTGGAAATTCTTAATGCTTGCGTGTTTCTATATTATTAGTCCTTGCCCGCAGGCAGTGCAGGGACTATAGAAATTGTTTCAGTGAAACATATATTAATCTGCATGTGTTTTTAGGGATTTTAACCTAAGTTTTGGGGATTTTTTTTAGTTTTGACCCATTAACGGTTCGAGAGCCTTATTTGGCCTCTTTTCTAGGCATCCAAAATTAAGTAAGCGAAACCTGGACACCTGGTAACCGACATTAATGCAGGAAGGCATGCGGCCTTGAGCCATGAACCACAATGCCATGCACTTTGCCATCTGCTTCATTCTTCTTCTGATAACTTACTACACACCAAATGCTACAATAGAATACAAGAATAAACCTCTAGCAGGGAAATGTACTGTCGTAGAAGAAATGCAACGGAACGAAACCCTACCGGTAATGATTAAGACATTGTTAGTGGTGACTTCTGTTTGCTACTTCTTCACGTCGGGGCCTGCTCGCGATTTGAACCAGAGGTGGAGGTTTGTCTCGATCCAGAATAATCTAATCTAATCATTAATGGCAGCAGATGCTCTGTGCATTCTAATCTAATCATTAATGGCAGCAGCTACTCTGTTCCTTTGATGCAAACTCTTGTTCAAGACTTCTATGATGCTTCCGAGGGATGCAGAGCTCTACACGATTGAACCGGAGATGACGTGCAGGTTAAGGCCATCTTGGTTGCGAAGTTCTTCTTCTTGTTGTCATTTTTTTATTTCATTTTCGCCTAGTCTTTGCATTTAGCCATTAGTGTTTCTCTTTTATGTGCATGGCTACCATGTCTGGTCTGGCTTGCTATGGATCTAGGCGTTTTTTAGTTCGTTGCATGCTTAGTGTATTTCGTATGCTAGTCTTCTACTATTCTCTTCGTGCGTCGGTGGTATCCTCTCCTCAGCAGCCTCTTCCCTCTAGTTCTCCCTTTCACTTGCATATTCTCTTACGAGGTCTTCCAACCTACTCTATGTGACGTGTATTTTAATGACTTTGACATGAGTTGACTTGGTGCATGTTATATTGTAACTGCATGTTCGATTTGTCAGGTAAAAAACATGGGGCCAGGAAATTGAGCCACCGGCATGGAATGTTAGGGATGGCATGTATGCTTTTGTATGTATGGTTCTCAGACTCTTTATATGTTGTTGTATGTTTTTCTCCAAAAAAATATAGTATGGCCATGAATGGTGGTTATTAGAAGGAAAAGTTGAGTCCGTGCATCATAAATTAAGCTAGTGTCATCATGTGCTTTGTGCAGTTGAGAATCGTTCCTGAATTAGTGTTTTTTAAGCAATTAGTTCTTGCTTTATGCCATCTAGAAAGATAAATATTACATTACAGTAAATTGCAAGATCACTAAATTCAGTTGTTTCTTGGACGTGCTCTCTATGAGTTACATCTTGTTAATCTTTAGTCAAATTGGGTTCGTTATATTGTTCTAATGATTTTACATAGCATTTTCTACTGTTTAGGTATGTTAAAAAATTCTGAAAGTACTTAGTGTCTTTTCTGTTTTTATGTATTTTATAGTAGTGTCGCTCACCATGCTTTACTCTAATGTCTTTGTATTATGGTGCAAATCATGCCATCATGTCATATATCTGTATGATTGAAATAAGGTCGTTATGCAGCAGTGGAGCCCTGATCTGAAGAAACAGTAGCAGCAAGCCATGGTTTATCTTGCACCACTATGGCTCTTTATGGAGTTTTCTACACATATTATGTATTGCATGACCACACATAATTTTCCGTCGAGAAGACTTCAATGTGTATGTAGCCGATTCTTTAAAAGTTTTGAATACAGTTATATATGGTGCAGAGTAGTAATTTTATCGGATTATATCACAACTGCCATCCTGCATCATTAAGTTCAACAACCCGGACCATTATTGCTTGCCAGATTTGGTCCAACGTTCATTGCTAGACAAATGGATCATTGTTGAAACCAATTATCTCAATAAGAAGGAACACGATCTTGTAAGTACAAAAATCCATTCTCAACCTTTAAATTATGTCAAACAACAAACACATTCTATTAAACTAGAGACTTCAATCTATATTTTAGCTCAAAGATCTTCAACAACATTCTAGAACCTCTAGAGCATGTAGTGCACAAATAATTTGGCCTAATGATGCAACTTTTAATTTGTCCATTAATTTGTTTGTATGCTAATTTCTTCTCAACAATTTGAATAATTTCTTGTAAATCTTCGCTTTTTTCAGATGTCCAGTGAAGTCATCCTGAATTCTGCTTGATTTTATGTACTCTGCAGGTTATTCGGTGGCTAAATTTTCCAGTAGAGATCTTCTTTTTATAGGGAGGATGTTAGGAGCAATACACTTCTAGACTCATTCTATTTTTTTAATAGATTTTCTTGAAAATTAGCTTCCTATTAAGATAGTGTGCCCTAAATTTAAATAAGTAGTGTACTTTTTCCCAATTTTGTTGAAGTAGTTGGCGATATACTATAATATTATGAAGCAAGTTGCTCCAATTTAGTTTATTTTGAAACATTTAATTCGAGAAATAGGTTTTTGTAAACGACCGTTTTGTTAGCAACTTAAGTGCAATTTCAAGAGAAAATATCATGTAATTTTAACGTACTTCATCCCATAATTTTGTTGCAGTTGTAATGTTAACTTACTTCATCCGAGAATTTTGCTGTAGCGGCCAAGCCCTTTTCAAACTGGCTAGTGAGATATAGCGCATACAACCCTTCTCCTTCTCTTGTTCTAAAAGATGCGCAGCCTCCCAAGAAACCATTTCCCTCTTTGACTGCCAATTTCAACACTTCCTCCTCACCCTCATCCTCACCCTCTCCCTCTCCCTCACCCTCGCATTCTCTCTTCTTCTTGTACTTGTAAATTTGGAATCTGTTGGAGACATATGCGCAACCAAGTGAATGGCCACCCTCTGCATCTTCTTCTACTACACATGGAACTCTACCACAACCTCCCTTACCAATCTCTTGAAAAACTCTAAGATGTTGTTCATAAAAACAAAAATGATTGTACCTGCACTTTTCCTTTGTCCCTCCCGAAAAACAATCTTTATTAAAAGATTCGCTTTGCTCTAGCCCGGATTCGCTTTGCTCTAGCATAGGCTAGAGTCCTGCAAAATGTTAACCTCTACTTTCTATCCCTGTGGCCCTAGTTTTCTTGTCCAAAGCCTCATAAAAAGTTGAAAATGAAATGGATGGATGTCGTGGAATATAATCCCTTCTCCAAGCTTGATTGCCTCCACCTTCATTAACCTATAGAAGCATCAATGAATATATACAAAGCCACAAGTTAAAATGCAGAAACAGAATCCAGAAAGTACTTACAACCATTTTTTTTGCAAACTAATATTGCTTGAAGATGTAGAAAGTGAATGGGAGAGGCTTCCACCATAACTATGTTGGTGTACAATAAGCGGTTATGTTGTTGTACAATAACTGGTTTTGGACTTTGGCTTGTGTAAGCCATGTCCAGGTTGTTCATATTACTATGGAATGTGAGGTTTATTTCTTGAAGTAATGTGAGTTTTATTGCTCGTATTATTATATGAAGAATAGTGACTCTGCTTCAGATTCATTGAAAGAGTTGGGTATAGTATTGCTCTTTGAAACGAATAGGTGGATCAACAAAATTTGGACATCACTTGAGACAATCTTATTACAAGTTTCTGCAATGGCCCAACAGGCCAACCTAGTATTATCGTAACAACACTTGGCATCCATGTTGATATCCAGTAGCCATATGCAGCACCAAATATATGTTGAGTCAAGCAAAAGCGACACGTAGCAAATAATTGGGAAC
The DNA here is from genome assembly GCA_027924585.1 of Larix kaempferi. Lineage (NCBI taxonomy): Eukaryota > Viridiplantae > Streptophyta > Pinopsida > Pinales > Pinaceae > Larix > Larix kaempferi. Next base: position 1,043,726 of record BSBM01000319.1, on the reverse strand, counting down.
TGAGGGATTGTTCATTATTACATGCCACAAAAGCACCGTCAAGACTTTTGATGTCTTAATTAAGGACTGGATTGAGTTAGATCTGACATAATTCTTTTCCCATTTAAATCTATTTGAAATTATTTCCACGTGTTCCGAGTAAGTGAATATCTTATAAATTTATTTTAAATTTAATTTCTTTTAACAATGGAGAGTTTCAACGTAACTATTTGTTTATTAAATGATTTGTTTTTGAATTCTTTTCCCATTTAAATCTATTTGAAATCATTTCCACGTGTTCCAAGTAAGTGAATATCTTCTAAATTTATTTTAAATTTAATTTCTTTTAACAATGGAGAGTTTCAATGTAACTATTTGTTTATTAAATGATTTGTTTTGGAAGGTAAAGGAAGATTTTAGACCACACTATCAAAACGTCAAGGTCATTATTATCAGATCATTACAACTTTCAATAATCTGCTAGATAAGGACATTTGAATGTTACATTTCAACATGTGAGCATCATCAAATAAGGGTTTCAAAATAATAATTGCCACGAAGCATATATAATTGTAGCATTATAAAGGGCAATTTCATGTCATCTCCAGTTTATGCCAACACCAAATTGCTGCTAAATCCACATTTCAATTAAGGAGCAACATGCATCCAGGTATGTCGTTGAAAGAGTTCATTATTCATTGTTTTAGATACCAATTGAACACCACGTTGTTGTTATAGAGTAAGACAGTTATCTTAACACATTCATGAGGGGAAAATATTATCAAACTGTCGAATCAAGGAAGAAACTGCGTGATAATTTAGTTTGATAATTTTCAAAGAAGTCTTGTGACTCACTATCCATTTTAATTATTATTATTTGACATAATGTATCGAATGAATATTACGGACATCCTAATCCCTCAACAAATTAGGTATAAGTGCCTTGACCCTAAATTTAATGCAGGTAATAATCTCTTTAATTAGACTGATTAGACTGATTTAGAGGAGGTTGGTATTTCTAGGTTAAGAACTACTAGAATCTAATGGGGATTTGAGCGTAGCTTCTGGTCATTCTTTATTATATGTAATTAGGTTTGTCTTTTTATTCTCTATCTAGTTATCTATAGAAAATGAAAACACCACTACCCACTTTTTGGACTCATGCAATAATCACTTTTATGACTTGGCATTTCTCAAATATGACTTTTATAACTTAGCAGGGACTTGAAGCTTTGCTTCTGTCTCCCTTGTTATATATTGTTTTTAAAAGGTTAATATTATATTTTAATTTATTTGTAAATGAAGAGTGACACTAAGTCTAAACGAGATTTTTTTTAATTTTAAAGTTGTATAAAAAGTTTGAGCAAACATCACTTTTTATAATGTTTAAGTAAAACAATATATAGATTAAGAATAATTAAATAAGTAACATGCACAACTTATTAGGATATGGTGTAAAACTATGAAAGTTAGAAAATCTATTTTCTTTGAAAAATATAATTTTTATTTATTAAAAAAATGTATAATTAATAAAAATTTATTGGCACATACCCCAAATCAAGTGCCAAACCATGGGAAGGCCACATGATAGACACTCATGAGCACATTTGGGAAACATTGTTGGATGGCATGAGGTGATCTAAGGGTGTGATGATGAATGGGTGTGCCCGAAAAATCAAGAATGGGTAAATTATGTGAGTTGAAGGTGCTCTACTTTGTGATGAAGACATGGTAGAGACTGATATGAAATTTGGTTTGAATGGCATCATAACCAGTTCACTCGAGACAATGACCATTATTGTTAGAAGGGGAGCACAAATCATGAAGAAAGGGAGAATTTCAACCCAGACTGCAACATCATAGGCTCTCTCTCCTCATATCCTGGGTGGATGTATTTCAAGCCCTAGTTCTGCTTTCCCTTTGGTTGCTCATTGGTCGAGCTCATTCTAGCGAAATAGGCGCAATGAAAGGGAGAATCGATACATTGGTTTAATGCCACATAATATTTTGCAGAATGAGCTCTCGATTCTTGATTTTCGAAGGTTTGAGTGGTTATTAATGGTGAGTGCACTATGTGACTCTCATGTTTTTGGCGTGGCACTCTAATTGATTAGTTCTAGTTTTTGGGTGTTCCTCATGAGTGGATAGGCAATGATCTCTTCCCATTGTAGTCTTCCACTCTACTCTATGCAATGGTTCATTGCAATCATATCGATTGTAGGCAACATAGGTCCATGAACATACCTAGAGCGATTTAGGAAGGCCGCATTGCTAAACATAATTATGGGGGGGGTCATTTTCGGGAAGGTACAAGATCAAATCGAGAAATTGGAGGATTGGGTGTAAAATGAGCAAAATGTACCACCGGAGAGGCAATTTAAAAAGAGATGGGCACCATTGTTGAGGACACAGGTTCTTCAAGAACCTGAGATACTAAATACACCAAAATAATCACCTTGCATTGGCATCTCATAACCCTATTAGGAAAGGAAATCATGGAGTAGGAGGAAGAGAAAAACGTCATCCTCCTACAAATGGATGAAATGCAAGAGAAAATTGGCCAAATCCATGCCTCCTTATGACTCATAGAAGGTCGACAGGTGGAACTGGGGGTGAAAATGAATGTTCAAGTGCAAGGGCCATGACTGGAATGGTATTCAAAGCAAATCCCCATGTGAGGAAACTAAGCTCGACTCTTGTTGATCCTAAGCTTCCCAACTCTGTCACCATTTCTAATGATCTTTAATTCTTGTTCTAGTTGCTTAGTTTGTTTTTGTTGCATAGGCAAGCAGATAAACTACCACATAGTAAATAAAATAGGACTAGCAAGATGAACTGTTCATAGGTTTAGTCCTTATAGGAAATTCAGCATTATTTTTTACTATTGTAAATAGTCTCAAAAACTCTTTGACTTAATGTTAAGTTGGATAGAGGTGGACAAGATAAAATCCTATGGATGGTCCGATTTCCCTAGTAGCAAACCAGCCAAAGAGAATTCAACATGAACTATCTACAACATAGAGGAAAAGAGACCGTGCCACTTATTTATGTTTTAATTCAAAATGCATGGCACTTTTTTTTTACATAAATAAAAGCATGTAAAACTCCCTCATCCTTCACATGTTTCAAAAGGAAATCTTTAGCACTAAAATTTTATTTTAAGGATAATGGGCAATATTTTAATCTCACATAGTCAAGGCCCCTAGAGCCACCCCTTCTTCAAAAATCACCTAATGGTGCCTAGAATGCAATTTGAAGATGAAAGACTGCAATTTGGAGATGAAAGACTTCATAGATAGGGTATGTGTTATTGTTGAAGGCCATATCCACAATGCTTGAGTGCTAGAAGGTTCAATTAACTAGCTAAATCCCTTCTTTTCGTTTTTTACCATGTTGATGGGTTTAGACACCTAGACCCATCATTGCATACCTCTTTGAGATAATGTAAGGATTTGTTCTAAATTACTAAGGTGTGACCATAACATGAATATGTTGGATCAAGAAGTGAATCATTATTAATATATTTTATTCAAAAATATATGTTTATTCACAAAACCATAAGTCTCTCAATATTCTATGCACAAGGAAAGATAGAGAATGCATTCCATATGAAGCATAAAACTTATTTGGAACAATGTAACATCATAATTAAGATTCAAAGAGGAAGCAAATATAAGATTGCAAATTTCTACTAAAAGAACATGAAGGGTTGATAGTGTTCATATATAGTTTCAACAAATTTATGAGCAATGTCCATGCCTTAGACAAATTTATGCAATCTTGCATGACTCATTGCAAACTATCAAAATAATTGTTATCCAACTACCTTCCGAAAAATGGGATTGTGTATTTATTAGGTACTATTTGTGTTCCTCTAAATTATCATACTCTCTTGTTAGGGGAATAACATTCCAAAATTATGGAGTTAAAAAGAGGACCTTTGAATTTTTGGAGGTATCTATTGTGGATAAGAATGAAATACTTGATGAAAATTTTTGTAAGAACTTTCTCCTTTGTATCATATCAAATTTTATAAAATTAAAAGCTAGGTAAGAACATTGTAGTTCCAACCGAAGAGAATCATGAAAAATAGCTTCAATTTTTAAGGAAAATAAATATCTAAAGATAGTCATTTGTTACCTAAATATATGATCATGTTCATATCATACATGAATGAAGTTTCATTGTAGTAAGCCACATGATTTTTCTTTGAACTAGGTTGATTATACTTTGTTTTACCATCGAAGTTATTCATCATCCCAATCATGATGGTAAATTCATTGCTATTAGGATTGAGAAATACCAAGATGAGGATCTCCTTCCATATTGAAACATATGGTAAAACAAAGATAATAAATATTATAATATTTAGATAGTATTTATTTTGCATCACATGTACTAAGTTATTTATGATTACAATTATTTACATATGTGACTTATATCTTTAATTAAAATTTGAGGGAAAAAATAATAAATCCCTCTAAATACATTTATGTGAAGATCCCCAATGGAAAATGTTGCAACAACTACTGCATCAAGTTTGGGTGAATATGTGACCTATCATTTGGATTGAGGTGTCTCATCCCGTAGGAATTGTAGATGCCAAAATATAAAAGACAAGTACAAATAATTTAAAGGTATTTTTACGAAATATTTTTTAATTGCAAAATTAAATACATAATCAATGAAAATATAAAAAATTTACCATACAAACCTTTTCTAGGATACTATTTCTAATAGGATCCTCTATCAAGAAATGAAAAATATGCCTGCAATGAGAGAATCGATGCAAAACAACTTTTCTAGACCTAGAATGGCTAGCCTAGATAGATGTAGTGCATGGTCTATATTCAACGTGGCTTGTAGGCCCTACACCCAGTGGTTTAGCATCATCATACAATGAATCTCAATGGAAAGGTACCACAAAGGTTCTATGCTAAAGTAGGTTTCATTTTAGGGATGATATCATAGTACTATGGCTAAATGGTTATGTCAAATTACATTTTTAATCAAGGCTTGTGTTCAATACTATGTTCATCAAGGTCTATGTCACATTGTGACATTCTTGAATGGTTATGTCATATTATGCCATTCAACTTGGCTTACTTGTGTTGAATTGCTACATTCTTGAATGGTTATGTTACATTGTGATGTTCAATAGGGTTTATGTTTTACAATGTTTGGTTGAATTTGGTTGGCCATGGTGTCTATGGTTGTCTATGGTTGACCTTGTTTGATTGTGGATGAATATAATCAACCATAATTGCCTATGAATCTATTGATGAGTTTGGTTGACCATCATTATGTAACATTATGACATTCCCCAAGTGTTATGTTGGATTGTAAAATTTTTGAAAGGTTACATCCATTTCCTACAGTTGATACCTAGTAAAAGTACACATTAATTGTTAGGCTATAAGTATATATGAATCACAAAGTTCTAGATCACTACTCATGTGAGTTCTTATTCTTATCACTCTATGAGTTGTAATACGTGTTTGCTTATGGGTTTTTAGTGAGATCTAGATCTAGAGGTGACTATGATCCATGTACTATACAATACTGTCATTGGTATGAAGATCAATGTAGAGAATGGCTCAATCCTTTTCTTCCATCTTTTTGTTGTGCTTGCTTAGTCGATAGTATAACATGGTGTTAGGGTGTCTTTAGTATTAAGTGCCTGAGTCTCCATGGTAGTTTTTCCATGAGAATTTGATATGCGTATGATATCTCACCATGGTAGTGATCAATGAAATTGGTGTAAGATGACCATGAAGGAAAATAATAGAAATTGATGCACATAGATCTCCAACGTAATGGCAAAGGAAAGGTCATAATTATTTTGACTTTTTTATTGATTGCACTAAGAGACGTTTTCTACAACCTGAGTGGGTGAGATGTGTCTTGTCTATCACGCTGACGTGACACATGTCAATCCTTTTTTTTTTAATTATTAGACAAGCACATGTTGGCTCTATCAAGCGTCAAGAGGATAGTATGAGAAGGTATCTATTTCTTGGTCTAGGAATCAAATCTAGTCTAGTGTCTTCTAAGAATCTACAACTGCCCCATCTCTTCTTGCTTTGAGACATGGGCCTAACAAAGAGCAATTGAGCACACCTGAATTTCTTTCTCAGCAAGTTGGATATACAAACAAGATCAACATCTTCGATGATAGTCAGCATGTTCGGCTTCATATTGATTAGGAAATCAATTCCTGTAGTCACCCAAACATTCAAAAACATTAACACCAAAACCAAATTAAACTACAATAACATTTAATAGTTGATTAGCTTCTATCTTTATAAGAAAATGTAAAGAGACTTTCTTGCATTTAGATAATCATTCGTGTGCAAATTCATTACTATTTTATGTAGATCAATCACATGTCATCCCGTCACAACAATGACAATAGAGAATTTAACCCTAAATCTTGAACAAATCATGACTTACATTCCCATCTCAATAGGGGTCCTTCGAAGACTTTTATTCCTCACCCAAATATGTGATAAATTACAGAGATTCAAGTCTCTGAAACAAAACACCAAATAACTCAAAACCAATCAAAAGTAAGAAAAGAAAAGAAAAAAAACTCAATCTAAATGGAAGATAGATGAATGACTTATTTTACAAAAACAATGCAGCACTAACAATACAAAACAACTTACATGGTTACAACTTTAACAATAAATGAAGAGAAATAACATTTTTCGTCATTTATGTGAATTGACTGAAATGAAATGAGTGCACATGACCCTACCGTCTAAGTTGGAAATGGGGATATTGTTTTTGTCGGTGACTAGGTGTGTTCTCACCTTGTTTTTTTGCACTTTGGATGAATTTTATACTTCCAATTCATATATACAATTGAACTTTGTCTTCCAGGCAATTGCAAAGTACCATCAATTCCTAATAAATTTGAGTTTTATTTCTTGGAAGTTTCAATTATGGTCAAATTCTCATAAGCCCATAGAGAATGAAAGATTTATCAACTCAAAAAAATTTAAAATAACAATTTGAAATGAAATAAAAAATTCATTCCAATCTAGAAAAGTGATAAGCTTAGTTAAATAATTAAAAAAAAAAAATCATCATATACAAAATTTGATTTCTTAATGAGTAGTTCAAAATTTTAATTATACTAAATCATCTCGTGGAGAAGACTGTTACAAAATTAACCAATTCTTCCGACTGCAAATTTAATGACTCCAATAACTCTCACTTGCTATGTGAGCAATCTCAAACTCCACATATTTGGATATTTAAACTCTCTCCTGCCATGTAAAACCAAACAAATCATTAAGTTACACATTACTTTATCACCAATTTGTGAATAATGAAATATTGTGTTTGTGTACGAAAACTTGCTTGAGACTCGAAAAACAATACATGGGCCACTCTAGGAAGCATGGATGCTTTAATAACCGATCCTAAAATAATATATGAGAAAGAGTTTGTACTATTATTGAGTTGGAGAATATTTGCTTCTATTGTATCAAGATATATCTAAGTGTGTGCTATAATTTAATATAAGTGAAATGAGTGATTTATTAGGTTCAAATTTTGGAAGTATAGTTTATACAGGAAATGAGTGATTTATTACTTTGAAACGTGAGAAGTAAAATATGTAGAATTGAAAAAGATATGACTTTGTGTTTTTAGTTCATTTTGGTATATTATGATTTTATATTTATATTTTATTATTATATATAAATAATAAATAATATGATTTAAATGGTAGTGATTGTATCAAAATAATTGCGCCGAGAGGTGCTTTACAGCTCAGTATGGGGGAGATCTTGTTAGTCGAGTGTTTGTCGTTATTGTTGGCCATAAATAACATTTGTCTGAGAGAGATCTTGTAAGTCGAGTGTTTGCGATATTGTCAGCCATAAATAACATTTGTATGGGGGAGATCTTGTAAGTCGAGTGTTTGTGGATATTGTCGGCCATAAACAAAATAATACAAAGTAAAAAGTAATAAATATTATGTCGGACATAAACAAAAAAAGAATAATACAAAGTAAAAAATAAATATGAGACTTAAACTAGAGAGTTTAGAACTTAGGATTAGGTGATAAATATTATGTTGGCCATAAACAAAAAAGAATAATACAAAGTAAAAAGTAAATATGAGACTTAAACTAAAGACTTTACTTTTTACTTTTAATACAAAGTAAAAAGTAAATATGAGATTTTATAGTGTTTGTCGAGTAACAAAATAATACAAAGTAAACAAAAAAGAATAATACAAAGTAAAAAGTAATAAATATTATGTCGGCCATAAACAAAAAAGAATAATACAAAGTAAAAAGTAAATATGAGACTTAAGCTAGAGACTTTAGAGCTTAGGATTAGGTAGCTCGGGTATTGCACTCAAGTAGCTATTCAAGGAGAGGTTTGCACCTGGGGAGATTTGATCCCTCTCGGCGCTTGATAGAGCCTAGGATTTGGATCTACGATGGTGTATCTACAATCATTTTTAGATTACGTTAGATTGAATTTAATTGTTTTGAGTATAAATAAATTAGTTATGGTTTGGTATTTTTAAGATGCATTGCTTAAAATGAAAGACATTTATGAGTATTAGTGATTTTTTACATTTTTTTATTGAGATTTGCGTTATGATTTAAGATTTCTCTAATTTGAACTCTTTCCATTGAGAAATACAATATTATCTAATAGTATTGTTAAGATTCATTGATGTTATTGATATTATATTTTGTATAATATCATTGTTGCATTGTTATGATATCAAGAATGCTATTTTTTTGTATTGTTAAGATGCATTGATTTCAATGATATTACATTTTGTATGATATCATTCAGTTGAAAAGTTTAAATCCCAATTTGATTCCAGAGTAGATGGAATCACCATAGTTAAAAATTCGAAATCCTAATTTGATTTGTTACCACAATTATTCAAGTAGATAGAATCACCAAAATTAAATAGTCAAAATCCTATTATTATTAACATAAGAGACACTTAGCACCCAAAATCTAGGATCAACTTTTGCCATTTTGTATGGTGTCAGTTAGTTAAATAGTCAATTCAATTACCACGGCTAAATAGTCAATTAAACCCTAATATGATTCAGTTATACTATGATCTATTTCTTTATGTCTTTATATGAATATTTGCATTAAGATCTAACGTCCCTCTAATTTGAAATTTGTGCATTGAGAAATAGAATATTATTTAATAGTATTGTTATGATGCATTGATTTCAATGATATTAAATTTTGTACTATATCATTCACTTAAATAGTTGAAACCCCAGTCTAATTCAATTAGCCAAGTAGATAGAATCACCATAGTTAAATTGTAAAAGACATAATCTGATTCAATTTCACTAAGGGACATCTATAATATATTTATCAATATCTTTATATGGAGATTTGTGTTATGGTCTAACATCCTTCTAATTTGGAATATGTGTAGTGGGAAATGCAATATGATCTAATCATATTGCTAATATGCATTGATTTCAATGATATTACATTTTGTATGATATCATTTAGTGAAATAGTCAACACCCTAATACAATTCACCTACCGTAGTTAGCTAAGTATATAGAATCGACACAATTAACCGAGTTGAATGAGAACTATAATCTATTAGTAAGTCATTTTTGGATACAAAAACCCCATGGTTGATCCATTTGTACTCACCAAATATCCATCCATTATGGCCATTTTGTATGATATCATTAAGTGAAATAGTCGTCACCTTAATATGATTTAGTAAAAATAGTCGAAACCCTAATTTGATCATGAAAGCCTAATGTGATCATGAAACCCTAATTTGATAGTCGGAACCTGAAATTTTGGATGAAATGATTTCAATGTGGTAATTTTAAGTTTTAAGCAACATTTTCTTAATGCATCCAATGTGATTGGAACTAGCATAGATCCATCTTAACTCTACCTCTATAGAGCACCAAGAGGGATCAAATACCTTGAGGTGCAAACCTTTCCTGAATTTTAGGACTCCGAAATTGGTTTCCACCTCAATAGATTTGATCCCACTTGGGGCTTGATAGAGCCAAAGTTAAGATGGATACATGTTGGTATAAACAATGTCTTAATAATAGATCTTCTCATCTTAGATATGATAATAGAATGAGATTTTTGTCATTGAATAAATCAGCTTGTTAGAGTGATAGTTCATTTATTTTATTTTACAATTGAAGAACCCTTTAATTTGGTCATTTCTCATGGAGTGTTGGCCCTATGACCATTTGAGAACTGAGATTTTTGTTTGAATTTATTAGCTAAAGACTTTACACTCCCAACAAAGAAGGGAAATATAGATACATAATAAACGATTCTATCCTTGAAGTTTACCATGTAATCCATTGTTTAAAATTTTTTAGTTCGTTGAAGATCTAAATCCATCATTACAAGATCTATCATTTTAGTGTTGAATTCTTGATGATTGCATTAGATATCTCTCAAGTCTATCAATCGCCCACATATTTTCCCAATGACCTATTCAATATTCCTAAAATAATTTGACCAATGAGCCAATGCACTATAATACAGATATTTAGGGATAGTTCGATTATGGTGGCTATTTCTTCGAGCATTATAGTGAAGTCTTCAATAGAGTGATTCTAGATATCTTCATCTCTAATTGTCAAAGGCGCCAAACTAAGGAGTTTGGATTCATGCTGTAACATTTTGTTTTTGGAAGAGATTTAATGGTTTTCAAAACTAATATTAGGGAAAACTTTAAGCATCCATAATTTTCTTAAAGTGTAAAAATATTGGATAATCTTATTAATTCTTAGATTTCCAACCATAAATTGTTGGGCAATATTTTTGTAAAAAGATCCAAATTTCTAAGGATTTTATATAGTTTCTGGACGATTTTGTCAAATTTTAGAGTTAAAAAATGTTATCCCATGGAATTTGGGTGAATCAACTTAGAATAAATTTTAAATTGGTGAAGCTTTTTGGAAAAAAGGGTCAATAATTAACCATGGGATAAATTTCGCCCCTAAAGTTTTCCGTTGCTAAGATCACCCTCTAGATAATATCAAATAAAATTAAGGAGAAAAATAGCTTTGCATTGATAAGGATATTTGAGAGATTAGAGAGGTTGAGGCACTAACAATAAATAAATCTAGACAAGTTTCAAACATGGGCCTTTCTTATCCACAAAAGTGTGGTTTGAATTCTCTCTACATTGTGAGTATGGGTTTTTTATTGGGTTTGAGTTATTCTGTGGAAGCTAAAGCATCTCATATTACAATAGTGGTTTATTGATCAACTTCTTAGAAGAGAGTATGCATTATCAACACAATCAAATTATCAACAAAATTAACAAAATTTAGTAAATTCAATCATTGGCACAAGGTACCTCAAATGCGGGTGCTAGTACCATGCAACTGCCAGATGGTGGCACCATGGTGACACTTGGTCACCTAATCTCCACGCACACCACCAATGAGGTCATTGAAACGACGTCATGCAGAGAGGCTAGTTAATATGCCTATCCTCGACATTTCCTCAGTCGCTCTATCCAGCATGACAATGGATCTCCTATGTGTGAACCACAGGCACAGGGCTTAAGGCCACCATCGCCCTGCTACTTGTCCAATGAAGCTCTCCGGTGAGTTCATTCTCTAGGCTCTCCATGCTCTAAGCTTCTCACTCTCTCTATTCGAAGACTTATGTGCCTTCCACCACCTGCAGGAAAATCCCTGTGTTTGTATCACCATTCCAACGAGGACTATGGGCTGAACCAAGGGTGCTAAGACTAAAAACAAGGAGGATACAAATGTCGTAGTGGAAGCTCCCCTGAGGAAGGGCTATGGATCTTCTATCTCTATCCCAATCCGTCTACTGCTGGACAATTGGGAGGCCAAGATCCTCACAGAAATAATGACACCTGGGAATCAGGAGCCGACTTGGGACCCATATTGGTTGGTCAAGAACATGACGGGGCAGATGATGGAAAACATGCAGTCTAACTGGATTACAGTGCACCAGGAAACCCAATCTCTGCTGGATACCCTTCCCAATTGGACTTCTACTCTTGGTACCTTGAGCAGCACGCAGAGTTGGGACTCTTATGCTACTACCCATTCCTTTGGTTGTGACTTTCGCTCGAGGATCACAACCCCTAGAGCCACCTCGTCTGCCACTGCCCTGAACTCTACACTTGGCTTGAACAATCTTAACCCTGGTTGCATCCCTATAGGATTGACTCGTAGCAAAGCTCAGAGAAAAGGCAAGGAGAAGACTCAAGCCCCCTTCCCTGTTCCATGCACTTTGGGCCCTATTCTTACTAAAAGCACCCACAATGAGCAGTCTTCTTTCACCCCTGTGATGCCCAGAAAAGATGCTCCTCTGCCAGTCAAACAACCGTTTTCTGGTACATCAGCTTCAACGGAGGAGAATGCTACTCGGATTTCTGACAAGGTGTGGCAGGACAACGCACCCTATAGCTGCTCAATCCTAGAGGAGACTCCGTAGGCTTCCTAATTTGCAGGTTTTTTGTTGTTTTGTCTGTTCTGATTACTTAGTTGTTTTTAGTTTGCAGAATGCCGAGTAGGATATGAACTCTTTCAATTTCCACCTGGTTCTCCCCTCTATAGACAAGGGTTTTTTGTATGGTAACTTTTTTATTATCATCAACTCTCTAGATAGACATGGATGGCACCCCTGGGCTGGACCATCGTTGAATGTAATCTATTTTGTACCTCTATTAATCTAATACAATCTGCAGCTATTACAAAAAAAAAATAAAAAATGGCACAAGGTAGTGAGCTATCCTAGGGTTCTAAAGCGATATATTTGTTAATTTTTTATCTTTAATTTGGAATTGCAATAGTACTTGAAATCAAATAACAATCATAAACATAAGAAATCACATTCGACACATGAATTTACCTTGGGGAAACCTTTTATGAATTGAGGGAGAAAACCCCAGCAAAACCTTCCTTAGTATATTGATAGATAGCAAACAATGCATTTTACATCGAGCACCCCTACTGCAATTATAGAGCAATAGAAACATAAAGAAGAGAGACTCAGAATAATTCACTTCACACTGAATTCATCAATCCTGTATAACATATTTATATATTCTTCACATGCATCGAATTCTATTTTTATCTTTCGACTTCAGGATGAACTTGCTCTCTATCTCGACACATCAATCTTCCATAAAGAAGTGTGCCCCACTTCTCATGCAGTGCATTAACTCACCAAAGTGACTCTTAGGAGGAACTTGCCCCTTTACTGAAATATTTCCCACTTAGTTAGGTGGATAACTTAAGTATCTTATTGCAAGTGTCGCAACTAAAGTGTCATCATTTAGTTTAACATAAGTATCATCTTTCAGTTTAACATAAGTGTCGTCTTTTAGTTTTTAACATTTAAGTGTCGTCATGCAATAACACTTAGTTAACTAGATCTTCTTCTTTATCACTTAGTTAACTCTCTTAACTAATTATTTCTTGTTAACATCACTGTAGTGATCAATTTGAGTTCTCCTTTGATTTATTGAAGTAATCACTGAATTTTAACAATTTGAATTCTCTCTTAATTAATTTTTTTATGTGTAATTCGAATTCTCTCATATCTTATCAGATATTATCTTTATCTCTTTTTTTATTTGCATGGTGCAAATGTACCAGCTTAATTATCATATCAAATATGCTAAGGATATTTTCCCAATGATGTGATCATATTTTCCTACTATCGTTCCAAGTGGCTATATGCTAAAGTAATTCACTCTAGGGATGGACAATCCCTAGAGGAGACTTAATATCTCAACCATGGTTAGTACATCGCACACCATACATGCTTCGACATGCAAAGCATCACCTCGACACATGAGGATCTGTCTTAACACACAATACCTTATCCTTGACTAGAAAGATTGTACAAAATCATCACTTTAACATGCAAAGCACTTGTATGAACACATGAAGCTTAACCATTCTTGATTCCAACTCAAGATTCTTCTCCAAGTTTCTTGATGCTAACTTAGGTAGGATCCTATAATGCACTACCTCGACACATGAGGCTCAATATTGACACACGATATTGACTTGGAGAATGACTCACGATGATGTAACTTAAACACTCCCTTTTAGGGAGGGAGGCATTCTCTGCCATGCCAAGGTTGTCTTGGAAGTACCTATATTTCGTCATGGGTAGAGGCTTAGTCAACATATCTACAATATGCTCACCAATATCAATGTACTGAATTAGTATGGATCCTTTTTTGGACCACATCTCTAATGTAGTGATACTTAATCTCAATGTGCTTCGATCCATCATGAAACACAGGGTTTTCTGAGAGCTTTATGCAAATATGATTGTCAAAGTGAATGACTGTAGTCTCAAGTTTCTCACTAAACAACCCAACAAGCAGCTTCCTAAGCCACACAGCTTCTCGGTAGGCGGTACTAGATACAATATACTCTACTTATATAGTACTCTAGACTACATAGCTCGATTTCCTACTGGACCAACAGATTATAGTTGATACTAAGCTAAAACATAATCCGGATGTACTCTTTTGGTCCACAATACTACCACCCCAATTGGAGTCGGCATATCCAAGTAACATCACTCCACCACTAGAATCATATCTAAGTCCATAAGCAATAGTACCTCCAAGGTATCTAAGCACAAGATTGGAAACAACCCATTGTCTATGTCTTGGCTCAGACATGAACTTAATCAAGATACTCGATGCATAACATATGTCTAGTCTACTATGTATCAAATACATCAAGGAACCAATGAGTTGTCTATACATGGTAGGATCCACTAGATCCGATCAGGAATCTGACTCATGTAGATTATTTATATTATACACCATTAGAGTAGACATGGACTTATAGTCTATCATACCAAATCTCCGCAATACATCAACTGTGTACTTTCCTTGAGAAAGAAATATCTCACCTTTCCTTTGCCAAACTTTTAGACCAAGAAAATAGTGTATAAGACCTAAGTATTTCATTTTAAACTTAAAAAGTGAGCTCCCTCTTGCACTGAGATATTTTTTGCTCCTCTTCAATAAGGAGCAAGTCATCAACATAGAGAACTAATATCAATGGTTGGTTCTTCACAACCTTGAAGTATAGGTTGGGATTAGCTTCACTTTTGGAGAATCCCAAGCTCAAAAGATCGATGTCAATCCTTGAATACCAAGCCCTTGGGGCTTGCTTAAGCCCATACAAGGCTTTCTTAAGTTTGTATACATGGGATTTCTTCCCATGAATTACAAACCCCTCAGGTTTCTATATGCAATCCTCTTCCTCAACCTCACCATTAAGGAAGGCAGTCTTCACATCCATCTGGTGAAGTTTCCAACCCAAAACTGAAGCAAGGGAAATTATGGTTTGGATAGTAGTGTACCCAGCCACAAGAGTGAATGTCTCATCATAGTCTACCCCTTATTTATATGAGAAACCATGGGATACAAATCTTACTTTATACATTTCAATACTATCATTAGCTGGATGCTTGATTTTATAAATCCACTTGGAAGTTACTATTGAATTCCTATTAGGTTTAGGAACCACTTCCCACACATCATTATTCATGATAGATTTGTATTATTCTACCATGGCATATTTACATACTTGATGCTTTGAGGCTTCCTCATAGGTACAGGGTTCTGAATCACTGATGTGACTCATCTATGCTACATATCCTGAAAATATTTTAGGTCTCTTTCTCTCTATAGCTGAGCTTGGAGGTTCTCCATGATTTTCTTCCTCTTGAAGAATGTCTCGACACCATGCATATATCCTCTTAGCGGGAGGTTCATCAATATATATTTCTATCAGATCTTCTAGCTCCTCAAGATCAAGAGGATCTATGGAATCATATGGATTCTCCCTCTCACCATCTGAAAGGGGAGAATTAGAAACAAGATCCTACATCCTAGGAGTATCGTGCTCCTCCATATCTGAATCACGCTAAAGTTCTTTGGAGTGCTTGAAGGCATCCTCTTCATTAAATGTTACATATTTGTCAACTTTAATGTTTCTTTTTACTAGAACATAGATTCTATAGGATTGGGAGGATTCACTATATCCAACAAATGTTCCTTTCTTTATGAATGGATCCATCTTTGTCCTCTTCTCTTTTGGTATGTGAATGTAAACAGGACAACCATAAATATTCAAGTGTCCAATATATGGTTTTTCACCAGTGAAAAACCTCTTCAGGAGTCTTTTCTCCCAAGATAGCATGAGGTATTATGTTCTGAATATAAATAGTAGTGCTAGTGTTTTATGCCCATAAGGATGTGGGTAGATCCTGATCACACATTATGGCTTCTGGAACCTCACATATTGTTTTGTTCTTTCTTTCAGCAACCCCATTTTGATGGGGGTTGTAGGGTACATTCAACTATATTTTTATTCATGCATCTCGACATAAATCCTTAAATTCATGGGACTCAAACTATCTTCCATTATCATATCTCAAATCATGAATCTGCTTTCAAGTCTGATTCTCAACCAATGCTTTAAAATCTTGAAACTTGTTGAAAGTTTGACTCTTTGCTTTCATAAAATAAACCCATGACTTGCAAGAGAAGTCATCTATGAAAATAACATAATACAAATAACCACTCAAGGAGGGTGCAAACATAGGACCACATACATAAGAATGAATCAAGTCAAGGATACCATTGGATCTCTTGGCACTACTTAGAAAATTCTTGTTAATGTTATTTCCAAGAGCGCAACCTATACAAACACTATCAAAATGATATTTAAACATGGAATACCTTTCCCCATCTTTTGCAATCTGGGTAGAGATTTGAAATGGAGATGAAAAAGTATTCTCTTCCACATATCACAAGGACTGATTATGTCATGGATCATGGATTGAATGATTTTTCCAGGAAATTTGTAGAGACCTCCCTCTCTAACTCCAATCACTGATGCAGATTTCAAGTCTGCATGCTCAGGACACAAGAGCGCTTTGTTGTCCATAAATATAACTCTGAATCCTTTATCTTCTAGAACCGAAATAGACAAGAGGTTCTTCTTCAATCTGAGGACAAACATAATTTAATCCACATGTAGAACATCTCCTAAATCCAACTGAAAAGAAGTGGATCCAATGGCTTGGATAAAATAGGTGGTATTATCTCCAAGCTCCACCTTACATGAAAAATTATTTCTTTCATATCTATGATAGTGATCCTACATCCAGTCATGTGCTTGGATGCACCATTGTTTACCATCCATGTCTCAACACTAGTGGTAATGGATCCAGAAATGGCTAAGACAAGATAGTACTCCTTCTTTGTCTCCTGATCGCCGGATGAATTCTTTCTTGTAGGTTCTTCTTTTGTAGCAGTAGAAGCATGAAACCTACCCTTGAACTTTCCTCTTTGATTTGCATGACATTATTTTTCATAATGACCCTTCTTATTGCAAAAATATTTAACTTTAGACTTATCAAAGTTCTTGAAATCATTCTTCTTTTGATGAGATAATTTCTTGTGATATTTCTTACCTCTTTTCATCTGTGCCGCAAGAGCGAGGTTGTCCTCTTTGGAGGGAATATATTTTCTTTGTATTCTCCCTTCTTCTTGTAGGAAATCATGACATAGTCTCCCAAAGTTAGGTTGCACATCTTGACCATTTACTACATCCAATAATGTCTCCCATGAAGATGGAATACCATCGAAAGTGGTTTGAATGAGATCATCATCATCGATTGTCACACCAATGCTCATCAGTTGATCTCTTATTTGAGAGATATTTGTGAATAACGAATCCACAAATTTTTCATTTTCCATCTTCAAATTTCGAAGCTTGTTCTTAAATGCTCTCTTATGAATGGGTGCCTTCTTCTCATAAATATTTGTCAAAGTGTCGAAGCATTCCTTTGTGGTCATCAATGGAGTAATCCTAGGCATCAATTTTTCTTTCACGGAATCATAAATAATCCTCTTTTCATTGGCTTGATTCTTCTTGAATTTGGTGCACCCTGCATTAGTAGTAGGTTCTTCAATAACACTGGATACATAGCCATCCAATTCATGCTCTTCCAGGATATTCATAATCTTTTCCTTCCAAGTATTCAAGACGATCTTCTGGTCTTGCTGAAATTGAAGCCATAATTATTCAAGTACTATGCACAGTAAGGATCTACATGGTCTCAAGCTTGATTGTTGAACTTAGCTCTTTCATTCCTTGAGCTCTGATACCATGTTAATTTTTTATCTTTAATTTGGAAATGTAATAACACTTGAAATCAAATAATAATCATACACATAAGTAATCACATTTGACACATGAATTTACCCTGGGGAAACCCTCTATGACTTGAGGGAGAAAACCCCAAGAAAACCTTCCTTAGTATATTGATAGATATCAGAGAATCTATTTTACATAAAGCAACCTTGCTGCAATTATAGAGCAAGAGAAAGATAAATAAGAGAGACACAGAATAATATCCTGCACAAAGAGAAGCACCTTTCCTTCAAGGGAGAAGATAATTCTCTTCATAATGAATCCATCAATCCTGTATAATATATTTATATATCCTTCACATGCATCGACTTCTATTTTTATCTTCTGACTTCGGGATGAACTCATCCTCTATCTGGATGCATCAATCTTGCACGAAGAAGTGTGCCCCACTTCTCATGCAGTGCATTAACTCATTGAATTGTCTCTTAGGATGAACTCGCCCCTTAACTGAAATCTTTCCCACTTAGTTAGGTGCTAACTTAAGTGTCATCATGTAAGTGTCGCAACTCAAGTGTCATCTTTTAGTTTAACATAAGTGTCGTCTTTTATATTAACATAAGTGTCGTCGTGCAATAACACTTAGTTAACTAGATCTTCTCTGTTATCACTTAGTTAAATCTATGAACTGATTATTTCTTGTTAACTTCACTGTAGTGATCAATTTGAGTTCTCCTTTGATTTACTGAAGTCTTCACTGAAGTTTAACAATTCAAATTCTCTCTTAATTAATTCTTTTATGTGCAATTCAAATTCTCTCATATCTTATCACATATTATCTTTATCTCTTGTCTTATTTTCATAGTCCACATGTGCCAGCTTAATTATCATATCAAATATACGAAGGATATTTTCCTAATGATGTGATCATATTGTCCTACTATCGTTCCAAGTGGTTATATTCTAAAGTAATTCAATCTAGGGGTGGCTAGTCCCTAGGGAAGACTTAATAGCTCATCCATATTTAGTAGTACATCACACACCATACATGCTTCGACATGGAAAGCATCACCTCAACACAATAGGATTTGTCTTGACACACAAGACCTTAGCCTTAACTAGCAAGACTGTACAACATCATCACTTTGACATACAAAGAACTTGCCTCAACACATGAAGCTTAACCATTCTTGAGTCCAACTTAAGATTCTTCTCCAAGTTTCCTGAGTCCAACAGAGGCTCCTATAAGGAAATACCTCCACACACGAGACTCAATCTTGACACACAAGATTGACTTGGAGAATGACTCATAATGTTGTAACTTTAACACTATTCAGTCATAGGATTGAAAGAGGGCCATGGTCTATCTTGTTGATATGAAGTATGTCCACTCAAATTTACAGTACAAAGTTGAGCCCATTCACCAGCTAGAAATAACAAGGAGTGGCCCATGTGCACTTATCAAGCAACACTCAAAGAGAGAAGGAATGAAGGTTTCATTTTTTTGTTTCTTTCAAAATAATTTGTATTCCACAATTGATAATATTTGATTGAGATGCTTTTTATTTAAAATATTGTGCCATTTTACTTGTGAATGAGGTAGGTCTTGTGTGGTTTGTTATGTTGATCGCTGATATGGTATTGAAAATTTTGTTGATTAAATAGATTTGGAAATTTTTCTTAAAGGTTTTTTAATGTATATTTAACCTTTGCTCAAAAGGTTTTGATAAAGTCCAAACTTTGTTTTTCTCATTAAAAAGAGGAAGGGTTTCTATGTATATTGAGCCTTTGCTCAAAATATATAGATAAAGACAAAAAAAAAATCTCTTTTTTAAAAGGGTTTCAATATATATTGAAACATTGCTAAGAACGTTTTGATAAAGATGAAACTTTGTTTTTCTCATTTAAAAAAAGGGGTTTCAATGTATATTGAACCTTTGCTCAAAAGGTTTTGATAAGGACTATTTAAATTTTGGTTGTCAAACTTAATTTTTCTCATTTAAAAAAAAGGAAGAAGAGGAGTTTTATAAACTTATCATTGGCTTTTGAAGAATTTTTTATAAACTTATAAACTTATCATTTGTAACCGTATTAAATTCATTTAAATGATCAGTAAGAGATCTTCCTTCAGACATCTTCATATTAAATAAACACTTCATTAGAAATACCTTTTTGGAGGCCGAGGGTTTTTCATACAGCTTACCAAATGCGCTCATCAAACCCTTCGTTGTCTTTTATTTTGAGATATTGAAAGCCACCCACGAGCTCCCTCTAGGTTGATGTCTCGTATAGGGCTCGACTCGAGAGGTCTTCTTAGTAGATCAGACTAGTCGTTCCCCCCGTTTCATCCACTTCTTTCCTCCAAACAATATTGTTCCTTGTCGAATCCCATAGACTGCAGCTATGGGGTCGTTCACTGAACAACTCCCACCTCTTTCCTTCACTAGATTTTTCCAAACATCACCACGTCTTTCCTTTCTCCTTCTATTGTTTTATCAAAAGGAAGAAAATGAGTTTTACAAACTTATCATTAGATTTTGATAAAGACTATTAAAAGTTTGGTTGTCAAACTTAATTTTTCTCATTTAAAAAAAAGGAAGAAGAGGAGTTTTATAAACTTATCATTAGCTTTTGAAGAATTTTTTTTTAAGAGCTAGTTGTATAGACCTTAATAAAAAAACCTTTATTTTTGGTGATTGGACTTGTCTTGAAATTGAATGAAATTGAATAAGGGGGGTGAGTTCTTTTTGCACTTGTGTGTGATGATGTTTTCTTGGATGCTCAAGGGTGGATGCTTTTTTATATGCTTGATGGTATTTTATGTCAGTTTGACACTCAATTCTGAAAATGAATAATCACATTAAGTGAAAATTGTGAATGCATCAAGAAGAAAATTTCTTTGAATCAAATTTTGGTTGAATCATTTGAGCATAATGATGTGTCATTAAATTGTAAAAGAGACTTCTGAAATTCAATAAGGAGGTTGTCTTCATCAAATTCCTATCATTGTAAAGATTACTTGGGGTGCATTATCAGTTGTACCCGACACCCTAAATTTGAGAACAAATAAAGAAATCAAGAAAATAAATAAGAGCAAGTGAGCATGAAAAAAAACAAGTGCAAGTGAGCATGAAACTTGAAAATCATGGCACATGGAAAATTGGTCCTAGGGCCTAGATTTGTAACCAGGAGATATAATATATTTCCATGAGTTTGATCATGTGTTCTAGGCCTATAAAAGGTGATCATAACATATAGAATCTCTCATGATCGATTTTATCTAATTTGACAGCTAGATGCAAAAATTGCATTGTGGCTCACTGTGCAAAACCCTAGTTTCTCATCTTTCCAAATGGAAGACACTTTTATCCATGGAACTCGCAAGGAAGGGGCATACCTAGCTATAATATAATTCCTAAAATCCAACAAAACTTATAGATTGATATTGGACTCACTATTTGTGTTTTATGGGGATTTACAACTCGCTTCTCAAAAACATTTAGGGACACAATATGGAAAATTGGTCCTAGGGCCTAAAATCATAACCGAGCAACATAATGGAGTTCCATGATTTTGAAACCATGTTTTTCAGCATAAAAAGGTAATTATTCCATATATAGGCTCTTGTGACTGAATTTACCCAATTTGACCCCTCGATGAAAAAATTGCATTTGTGACCCACTAAGAAAAAACCTAGTTTCTCATCTTGCCAAATAGAACATGCTTTTGGACATGGAACTCACAAGGAAGGGGCATCCCTAGTTGTAATATGATGGTTGTAATTGAACAAAACTGACGATTTGGTTATCGGACTCATGGTTTATGTTTTATGGGGAGTTACAACTTGCTTTCCAAAGTCATTTAGTACACATGTCAAATTGGTCCTAGGGCTAAAATCATAACCAAGAAACATATTATAGTTTTGTGCATTTGAGCATGTGTGTCTAGCCCTTTAAAAGGTGATCATGCCATACAGAGGATCTCATGATCGATTTTATCCAATTTGACCCCTCGATGCAAAAATTGCATTGTGGCCCAATGAGGGTTTAGTGTGTTTAGGGTTTATTGTTTTAGTGATCAATGTGTTAGTGACTAGATACAAGTTAAGGTTAAACATTGTTGTTGGTTCAACGTTGTAAGTGTTTGAGGATTAGTTAGGGTACTAGGGGCATGGCGAATACGTGATTTAAGGGGTATTGGGATAATGCAACTTCCAAATGGAAATAAAATATTAACATTATTATGGACAATGAGTCCATCAACATTGAAACGTGTATCTACCCCATGCAACAACTAACCCACATATGTAATATGTGTATTGGATAAATAATTCACATATGCAGACATGTCACCCACAAAGCTAACCAATGCACTTAACTCATGAAATAAGTGGCACACAACATCTATGCACTCGTTCACATATGTGGCACACTAAACATATGCTATGGCATCAATTCTAAGGTTTGCACCCCAAATCCAACTTCCAAACTAGCATATCCTTATGTGTATTTCATGCTTTAATAAACATAGCATAGCCTTACATGTAGGTCATGATTTAATAAACATTATCATTAGGGGTTAGTAGGTAAATGTTATTTCCAAATGGAAAGGACAAATCATGGCCATGGAGGACAAGTATATAAACCCAAGGGAGTTGCATTTAAGCCATCAATTATCCCCACACATGTAGCACAATTGGATAATACATGTGCCTAACCCATGCATTGACACACACGCAAAGATAACCAATGTACCTAACCCATGGATGTAACCTACACACACAAATTAATACATAAGTGATATTTTGAAACATGTTCCTATGGTTTAGTGAGTTTGAGCATGTGAGATTGCCTTATTGGTTACTTATATAGACACATGTCCTTGATTTATTTTAGCATCCCTTACCTATTTGATATAATATATGGGGAGAGAGAGCACTTGGAATTTAATTATTGTGCTCTATTTTTGTACTTGTATTGGATACATTGTGGTTCATGGTGGGTTCATGAGAGTAGAATTGGGCACATGGAGAAGTGGATTGTATGAAACACTTGGTTAGTGAACCAATATGGAAGTTGGACATTAGAATACATCTTCTTGGATATTGCACCATATTAGCGGGGGAGAAGTGAGCCCATAGGAGCAGTGAGCCCAAGGAGGATCATGCTTCGACGGTGTGTCATTTTGGGTGTTGGATGGACCCACACTTGTCCATCATTATATTTTAGAGTGATCCATGTGAGCTTTCCTGGTTGGTTTCTTATATGGACACATGTCCTTATTACCTTGCCTATTTGTGTATATAACATATGAGGGAGGGAATCTATCATGGAGGAGGGGAATATATGTTTGGGTAATCAACATCCACACCTTTTGGATCTATCTTTTTAATCTGACTCCCATATAATGTAATGCTCCAATTGCTAAGGGGGGTGGTTCGTCAATAAGCTAGATCTGTTCATTATATTTTGTAATGCTACCTAATTAATAAAATCAGCTAATTGATTATCAACATGTGAGGGAACTTCTTCCTGAAGCACATCCAGTCAAGAGGGCCCCCTCATCTGGTTGTGTGTGCAAAGTTAGCATTAGATTATATGGTTGTAAGTGTGTTTGTGTGATTTCCATTTCTAGCAATTCAATTCATGTTATTTACCACTAGATTAAATTTAACATCTTCTAGTGATTTCTTGAATATTTAAGTAATTTTAGTTAATTGCACTTTTACTTTCTGCAAGACGTTGCTTGGATTTTAGGGATCCCTTGGTGTCCCCGGTGTTTGAAAGATTATTAACTCGAGAGCTCCATAAGTGTTCTAACAAACCACAGGACCTGAACCTATGATCTTTCAACCATATGGTTTTACTTCCATGCATAGTGTGTTTTGATGCATCCTCTTGATAAGATACAAAAGCATAGTTGGTTCCTGAATACTTTGATAATACTAACAATTGTTGCAGAGATCACTATTTTAGTATTGAAGGTTGGTTGTCAGGTATACACAGAGTAAATTCATACAATTTGCTAGTAACTAGCTAAGGAGTTGTTTGTGTGAGTTGTTCTTTTCGTATTTAGTTTGGCTACCAACATAAGGTTGTTGGTTGAACATTTTGATAATATTGAACAACCCTCAAGATTAACCTTGAAATCCGGCGCATGATCGTTTAAGCATAGACTCAGTGAATTCATCCAACCTATATGGTATTTCATTAAGGAGATTAGCAAGTGTGGTAGATATATATGATCAATTGAGTTGGTTCTGCACTTCTACTTGATTTGGTTACAAGAAGGTATGGTTGTTGCATAGACACTCTAATAATGTTAGCAATCCTTGTTCATGAAGTTTAGAGTGTGATTTTTCAGCATACACACAATGAATCTCATCCAACCTACCTAGTACCTCATTGGGTAGATTGTTGGTTTGCCTAGTTTAGAGTTAGTTTCCTACTCCTACATATATTCTGCTAGCATATCACAAGATTGCAACCTCCCTGGTTGATAATTTAGTATACATCAATTTAAGCAATTAAATTGCCATATATATATAATAATAATAATGCAATGCAATGTGTTAAAGCTATGCTAGTGTCTGCATATATAGTTATGTTAAGATATGGATCTTATCATTAGCTTTTGAAGAATTTTTTATAAACTTATAAACTTATCATTTGTAACTGTATTAAATTCATTTAAATGATCAACAACAGATCTGCCTTCAGACATCTTCATATTAAATAAACACTTCATTAGAAATACCTTGATGGAGGCCGAGGGTTTTTCATACAGCTTACCCAATGCGCTCATCAAACCCTCCGTTGTCTTTTATTTTGATATATTGAAATCCACCCACGAGCTCCCTCTAGGTTGATGTCTCGTATAGGTCCCGACTCGAGACATCTTCTTAGTAGATCAGACTAGTCGTTCCCCCGCTTCATCCGCTTCTTTCCTCCAAACAATATTGTTCCTTGTCGAAACCCATAGACTGCAGCTATCGGGTCGTTCACTGAACAACTCCCACCTCTTTCCTTCACTATATTTTTCCAAACATCACCACATCTTGCCTTTGTCCTTCTATTGTTTTATCAAAAGGAAGAAGAGGAGTTTTATAAACTTATCATTAGCTTTTGATAAAGACTATTAAAAGTTTGGTTGTCAAACTTAATTTTTCACATTTAAAAAAAAAGGAAGAAGAGGAGTTTTATAAACTTATCATTAGCTTTTGAAGAATTTTTTTTTAAGAGCTAGTTGTATAGACCTTAATAAAAAAACCTTTATTTTTGGTGATTGGACTTGTCTTGAAATTGAATGAAATTGAATAAGGGAGTTGAGTTCTTTTTGCACTTGTGTGTGATGATGTTTTCTTGGATGCTCAAGGGTGGATGCTTTTTTATATGCTTGATGGTATTTTATGTCAGTTTGACACTCAATTTTGAAAATGAATAATCACATTAAGTGAAAATTGTGATTGCATCAAGAAGAAAATTTCTTTGAATCAAATTTTGGTTGAATCATTTGAGCATAATGATGTGTCATTAAATTGTAAAAGAGACTTCTGAAATTCAATAAGGAGGTTGTCTTCATCAAATTCCTATCATTGTAAAGATTACTTGGGGTGCATTATCAGTTGTACCCGACACCCTAAATTTGAGAACAAATAAAGCAATCAAGAAAATAAATAAGAGCAAGTGAGCATGAAAAAAAACAAGTGCAAGTGAGCGTGAAACTTGAAAATCATGGCACATGGAAAATTGGTCCTAGGGCCTAGATTCGTAACCGGGAGATATAATATATTTCCATGAGTTTGATCATGTGTTCTAGGCCTATAAAAGGTGATCATAACATATAGAGTCTCTCATGATCGATTTTATCTAATTTGACAGCTAGATGCAAAAATTGCGTTGTGGCCCACTGTGCAAAACCCTAGTTTCTCATCTTTCCAAATGGAAGACACTTTTATCCATGGAACTCGCAAGGAAGGGGCATACCTAGCTATAATCTAATTCCTAAAATCCAACAAAACTTATAGATTGATATTGGACTCACTATTTGTGTTTTATGGGGATTTACAACTCGCTTCTCAAAGACATTTAGGGACACAATATGGAAAATTGGTCCTAGGGCCTAAAATCATAACCGAGCAACATAATGGAGTTCCATGATTTTGAAAACATGTTTTTCGGCATAAAAATGGTAATTATTCCATATATAGGCTCTTGTGATTGAATTTACCCGATTTGACCCCTCGATGAAAAAATTGCATTTGTGACCCACTAAGAAAAAACCTAGTTTCTCGTCTTGCCAAATAGAACATGCTTTTGGCCATGGAACTCACAAGCAAGGGGCATCCCTAGTTGTAATATGATGGTTGTAATTGAACAAAACTAACGATTTGGTTATCGGACTCATGGTTTATGTTTTATGGGGAGTTACAACTTGCTTTCCAAAGTCATTTAGTACACATGTCAAATTGGTCCTAGGGCTAAAATCATAACCAAGAAACATATTATAGTTTTGTGCATTTGAGCATGTGTGTCTAGCCCTTTAAAAGGTGATCATGCCATACAGAGGATCTCATGATCGATTTTATCCAATTTGACCCCTCGATGCAAAAACTGCATTGTGGCCCAATGAGGGTTTAGTGTGTTTAGGGTTTATTGTTTTAGTGATCAATGTGTTAGTGACTAGATACAAGTTAAGGTTAAACATTGTTGTTGGTTCAACGTTGTAAGTGTTTGAGGATTAGTTAGGGTACTAGGGGCATGGCGAATACGTGATTTAGGGGGTATTGGGATAATGCAACTTCCAAATGGAAATAAAATATTAACATTATTATGGACAATGAGTCCATCAACATTGAAACGTGTATCTACCCCTTGCAACAACCAACCCACATATGTAATATGTGTATTGGATAAATAATTCACATATGCACACATGTCACCCACAAAGCTAACCAATGCACTTAACTCATGAAATAAGTGACACACAAGATCTATGCACTCGTTCACATATGTGGCACACTAAACATATGCTATGGCATCAATTTTAAGGTTTGCACCCCAAATCCAACTTCCAAACTAGCATATCCTTATGTGTATTTCATACTTTAATAAACATAGCATAGCCTTACATGTAGGTCATGATTTAATAAACATTATCATTAGGGGTTAGCAGGTAAATGTTATTTCCAAATGGAAAGGACAAATCATGGCCATGGAGGACAAGTATATAAACCCAAGGGAGTTGCATTTAAGCCATCAATTATCCCCACACATGTAGCACAATTGGATAATACATGTGCCTAACCCATGCATTGACACACACGCAAAGATAACCAATGTACCTAACCCATGGATGTAACCTACACACACAAATTAATACATAAGTGATATTTTGAAACATGTTCCTATGGTTTAGTGAGTTTGAGCATGTGAGATTTCCTTATTGGTTACTTATATAGACACATAGACACATGTCCTTGATTTATTTTAGCATCCCTTACCTATTTGATATAATATATGGGGAGAGAGAGCACTTGGAATTTAATTATTGTGCTCTATTTTTGTACTTGTATTGGATACAGTGTGGTTCACGGTGGGTTCATGAAAGTAGAATTGGGCACATGGAGGAGTGGATTGTATGAAACACTTGGTTAGTGAACCAATATGGAAGTTGGACATTAGAATACATCTTCTTGGATATTGCACCATATTAGAGGGGGAGAAGTGAGCCCATAGGAGCAGTGAGCCCAAGGAGGATCATGCTTCGAGGGTGTGTCATTTTGGGTGTTAGATGGACCCACACTTGTCCATCATTATATTTTAGAGTGACCCATGTGAGCTTTCCTGATTGGTTTCTTATATGGACACATGTCCTTATTACCTTGCCTATTTGTGTATATAACAGAGGAGGGAGGGAATCTATCATGGAGGAGGGGAATCTATGTTTGGGTAATCAACATCCACACCTTTTCTTTGGAATATTGGTTAACGTATGTTAAGATATGGCACATATTAATTTTTTGGCTATTCTATGGTTTTCTTTGGAATATTGATTAACGTTTAAAAAAGTGAAAACCATGGCTACAATTAAATGCTTGTGTTAACAACCAATGCAAATGTATGGAGTCAATGGTTGTGGATTTCTTACTTGCAATCCAGTTGGTGGAGTACTTGACATGGGCATCAACGATGGAGTTTGAACATTGATATTCACGAGGCATCGATCTATTAACACTTGGAAATTTGAAAAGTGAAGGCCATACGACCATTCACTACAGAGGAGTTCTCCCGTTCTCGGAATTAATGAGGCAATCTTGGTGATCGATCGTCTATCTGTGGCATTTAAATCAAGATTCTAAGCAGTTGAGCTGTCATGTTGTCAATATTTTGGTCATTTGGTGTATGAATTTTTTTAGGGTCAGGGTAATAGTTGTCTTTGCCTCTCTGTTTGGAATCACTGCTAATTTTTCTATGGTCGAGCCTCTGCTCAATTGGAAAAACATACATAAAAAAAACTAGTGAAGGACGTGAGTACATGATCCTCATAGGTTGAAGACATGAATCGACAATGACAGAATCTAAAGCAATTTTGGTAAATAGCTCCCCGGGTAAGCTTGACTGATACTAAATGGTTTACATTGCAAATTAGCGATGTTTATGTCAATTCAATGATAATAAAGTTAGCTTCCCTACCTAATGGACATTCCTGCCACCTTTTTCCCTAATCTACCCTGCCTTAGATATTTATATTTTTTGTTTGGTCCTTACTTGGGTTTTTGGTGGTTCTATTTCACCGTGTTCTATCATAAATATTTGCATTCTATCACTACTACATAGAGGAGGTATTAAGACAATATTTGTGTAAATTGTCTCAACTTAAGACCAAAAAAATTGTGTATTGTCTTAAATATTGTTTATAAGCAAGTGTCTTAAAGTATTGTCTTAAATTTAAGACAATAGTTTAAGACATTGGTTTAAAGACAATATTTAAGACAATACACAAGAAGGAAGAGGTTCAGGCCTCGCATTTATTTACAAAGTGAAAATATGATAGTCAAAGAAAGAATAGAGTGTGATTTTATGGCATTCCAAGTAATGATCAACTCAAGGATATGAGTCGACTTCATCCTTTGAGTGATTTCATAATGGGGTAAGGCCATCTTCAACACCAGAACATTAAGTTAAGGTAGAATGAGCTTAGGCCCATCATATTTTCTAGACAATAACCAAGGTTTCAACTTAAGACTTAAGATTTGATAAATCACATCAGCAGAGAAGAAGTTTTTATAATTTTTAATCATGTAAACTGGTATTTCTTCCCACTACTACAAGGAGGGGGTATTAAGACAATATTTGTATAAATTGTCTTAACTTAAGACAAAAAAGAAATTGTGTATTGTCTTAAATATTGTCTTTAAACCAGTGTCTTAAACTATTGTCTTAAACTATTGTCTTAAATGGCATTTATGTGATGATTTAAAGTATTGTGGCCACAAGGAGTACTTGGTATGATAATTGGGAATTCATTTCTCAATATAACCTTAATATTGGATAAAAAGGGCTCTATTTGAGTTTCTTTGATTCATCTTATTAAAATTTTAAAGTTATTTTAATATTTTCCTATTTCTAAGAGTATCTCAGTGGGCTTAATGGTTAAGAACATGTGTTATTTTTTAGGAGGTCGCAGATTCAAAACCGGTGAGGGGTAGGGTTGCTCATTGGCCCCTTGTGACAAGACTCCAAGGATACCCTTGAGAGGTTGCTATTATTCCCATGTTTAAAAAAAATATTTCATGGTCACATTGAAAGTTAGTTACATATATTTATGTCAAAGAAGATAAAGAAAGTGATAACCACCTTGGTTGTTCACTTTAAAAAGACATCAAACCTCTTGGAGAAGTTTCCAGTTTATCCGCATTTTGGTATGATTAGTATGAGTTCCTTAACATCTTAACGTTATTTCATGCATTTCATTTACATTATCTGGGTCTTACAATTATATTGATAGTAGGAGTCTACTTTAATCAGCGAGTTGGAGGGTCGAGTTTGAGATCTTATTGCATAAGGTATATTTGTTTATTCTGTTTGTTTTTCCTGAAGGTCTATTTGAATAGCTGAAACTAATTGATTTTTTGGTCTGCAGAATGTAATAGCAGCACTCAGAAATATTGTAACGTATTGCAGTTTGTATTAGTATTGTTCATCTCATTCTTTATTTACATATTTGCTAAGAGATTTTGGAAAAGTTGGCCTATGTGTGAGGACAATTCCCGGTCCTGGTTTCATAAAGAATTTCAGAGACTGATTTGTAATGTATTCGACGAAATATTTTTAATAGGAAATTTGTTATTTTCATTTTCATTTTTTTTTTTAATGTTTTGTTTACTGCATCTATATCTCCTTGACTTATTTATTATTGTCCTAATATATGTGTGTGTTATTCATTTGTATTCACTTTAAATTTTCGGTTATTATAATCACATGCTTAAGTCCGTTCTGTAAATATAACAACGATATATGAATATAGAGTAATGATTGTGTTTTATTTCCCTTAATTTAACATTATTTGTCATTATCGAAATTCTACATATCAGAGGTGATAATTTTTTGACGTGTCATACGAAAGCTCGACTGAAAGTATGGAAGCCATTTCTACCCACTTCTTTAAAAAATTCTTCTTAAATGTTGAAAAACGGATTCCAAACTAGTGTACACTATAATCATTTTGGAAAAAATTGAATACGGATTTACCATCTGTAGTTGTCACTTTTGATGTGTTTGTTAGAGTAAACAAATTTTGAAGCAACAAAAGGAATCTATTAAAAGTAATTGAACCAACTAGCCAATATGTCCAAAAATTTGTCTCGAAAGCTTATGAAATTATTTGTTGTTTAAACATGTTCTGGTTATTAGATAAGTCTACTTGAGATTATGAAAATATTGAAAGTTGAACATGCGCACAATAGTTGTGTCCTTACCGAAGAATGAATAACCTTTGAATAGATTTGGACCGCAAATGTTCCAATCTTTCAATATCAAACATAATTTCTGTAAAACCTCATTCGAAAATAGATTCTTTAAGGTACAAAAATAGACTTGCCACTAATCATGGCTTCACAAACCTCTACTGCAAATAAGTCCATAGAATATCACCATATTAGATTTCTTCTAAGATTAAAATTTTTGGTATATTAAATATTTAATAGAAATTTCCATTATGGAATCAGGGATACTGATTTTAACTACACTACAGGTGAAAACTGTTAAAAATTACACACCCTGTAGCTCTTCCTCACTGGTCCTCCTCTGTGCGACACACAGTCCAATCTTCCTCAACCTAGTCCTCATGCAAGGTAAATTTAAAAAGAAATTAACTTCAAAGTTTTCTCTTAATTTACTTGGACAACGCTCCTCAAATTCTATCTTTCTCATCATATAGACAACAATGCTTCTTTAGACAGTCACTTCATAATTGGTGTATGTGTGTGTTTTCTTTTTAATTCAACATACATGTTTGTATTTTTTGGCGTTTTATTTTTTGGTTTAAGTGTAACACCCAAACTCTAAATCTATATTTTCTAAAATTAAAAAATAATATTTAGTCTTTAGCAGTTAATATTTACTAATATAAAAATAAATTCAATCAAGATAATAAATTGGCTCAAAGGAAAAATATATATGTCTATAATCAGAAGACAAACTTAAAGCTATAACTTACAAATATAACTCTAGACTGACGTAGAGAGATACCACTCCTACCAGGTAAAACCATAGGTGGGGGACACATCCCTCACTCAAGTTTCAACAATACTAAGCTAGAAACACTCTCATCAAGAGAATCCTCTCTCATCCTCCAAACTTGACATCTTCTCTTGGCTCTAATAAAAAGTGAGAGGAGGAATAAGGAAAGACCCCTTTCCTTTTTTATTCTCTCTCTAATATTTCTCAAGCTTTGCCCAATTAGACACATGTCTACATGCAAAAATTCTGTAATTATATAAATAGATAACATTTATTATTTTATCTTACTTCCCCAATAAACCCTTATTATAATTAATTTAAAAATTAACTTAATTTAATATATGAAGTTATATGTTTTCATAAATTCCATGTCTTTATTATAATAATATTATAGGTTTATGAACCTACATAATATAATACTATTATGCAAAACTATGACCTACTCATGTGATCATCACAAGTGTATCCTACACCTACATAATGTACTTTTGATATCATTAATTTTTATTTTAAATATTATTATTATAAATAACCTTTCTATTTATATATAAACACCCATATCTCAATAATATATATATTAGGGTTCATGGTTCTTCTAATATATTAGGTTGAAGTATTCATGTTATATTATGATTGAACAATATATTGTCCTTGCGAACCCCTTTGGTGCACATGGACATAGGTATACAACTCTTTATACCATACTAAGGAACATTCTCTTTGTTAAATCTAAGAATGAGGAATGGGAAGGGTATTTAGATTCTATCTTCCTTGTTATTGTTACCATGGTATATAATTATGTAAATATATGATCATTAGCAATGTGCAAATCACATTTTGACTAGTCTTTTATAGAAACAAGGAAAATAGTTGCTTGTACCTACGTCATTATCTAAATTTTAAATGTCTTAATGAATATTAAAAATAAATGTCTTAAAATTTAAGTAAATATTTATAATATTTATATTAAATCTATTTTAAATATTAAAATAACTATTTTTAAATATCAAAATTTTTAATTTCTAAAATTACAATAAATTTATATTAAATAAAAACCTAAAACTTAAAACATATTTTTTAAATTCAAATTTAGTTTAGCACTTTTTGTTATATTAAAACCCTTTTGTATCAACTAACTGAAAAAATCTATTAAATGAAGATTAAGCGTGTTTAAGAGACTTCTCATATTTGTCTCACAACCACATTGAATTTCACAGCTCTCGTTTTTAGTATCAAACTTCATATTTGTGTTTTATGTTGAAAAATATAACCTTAATTTTGATGGTCACTTTTTTCTAGAACTAACTATATTTTTTGGCAAATTATTTTATTAGTTAAAAAATTCTTTTATATATTATAATAATGGTATGTTATGTTTTTCTTATAAAAAACTAATTATTAAAAATTATATGACAAAAATTCATACATAAATATTAAAAAAACAATAAAAATAAACATGCATATGAGATGGTCTTTAATAAATTAATCAAACTTTTTGTAGATAGTTATTGAGGATTAGAAAATATGTCCAACAGTAAGTCTTATTCTAAGATAATAAGTTTAGTAACTACTAGTAAGTTTGATTTAGATATGGGATTTGCTTTCAAGTCTATTTAACACCCATTTACACTACTCTTTTGGGGGAGAAATCAATGTCATGGTTCGATCCTGTCACACAAAAGTAAACACATGTATCCATGTATGCCAACATAAATTACAATATAACCACACACAAATCCAAAATAGTCATTTCCAAGCAAGGTTATTTAGAAAGCTATAATCCCTGCCTTGGCAGGACCAGCCTTGGCAGGACCAATAGATATTAAGATCCACCATCCAGTTCTATGGGTAGGATATCTATGGCTCTAACACACTTATTTATCCCTCTCCCGTAGTCATTTTACATATAACAAAACTTACTCGTTGCTTAACATATTTTTTGCACCGAGGTATTAAATAAGTTTAGTAGTTTTGGTTATATTCTTATGAAATGTATTATCAATGTTAACACATATCCTTACATACTAGTGGTCATTCAATGGGAAGGTTTTCAACGACGAGGATGGAATGCCATTCATTTTCAAAGCTTGTTCCTTGTTTACGCCCACCAAATCGCTTAGACAATGAAATAGCATTTCCTTTGCAGTATCCACTAAGCCACTACAACCTGCATAATTTGGGTTGCTTTACGCCATGCTTGGGGAGCTATATGTGGTGTATGAGCATTCATGTTATGTTTTGTTCCCATGTTAGCCCTTGCGTCTCATAAATTCATTGTCATCAGTGTTTACTATGCTAATTGGAATTTTAAATGGACAAGAGTGGATAATTTAAATCTTCTCCCTATTTTTCCTTTTTAGATTTGAAGGGTGGAAACGATGGAGAGGATCCCCTTCTAATTCTAGTTGCGTTGAGGATTTCACCACGCTTGGGAGAAACTCTTTTTAGGTATGATTTTCAAACCCAAAACTTGGTTAACTTTTCTTATTTTAGAGAATTAACACTTACAAGCTAAAAGGTATATTCTCTACTACATTATTTGTTTTAAGATATACCATCTATAGGATCCTAAATTCCAATTTTTACCTGTGTAATGTTGGGAATGTTATATTCTTTGTATGTAATAGTTGACTGAAAAAATTAATAGTCGATTGGTATAAGTCAACTAGAGTTGGAGGTGAAACGAAGTGGAAGTATGGTCGGTTGACCAACTGAAACAATTGTTTGGTCAAAGGAAAATGACTAGTTGATGGGAAGACGATGGAACGACCAAAATATCAACAGACGATCGACCAAAGTTTACCTAGTCAAGTTGACTGTAACAAAATAACTGAAAGTAGTTAGGAATTTATGGATTATCATTAATGAACAGTTGGTTGTATTGCATCTACAAATAAGATGTAATGACTATATGAGAGGGTAGCAAGTATGATGATGATGTAATGAAGTGTGATTTGTGGTCTAGAAAATCACGGTTGTAAACACTTGTTGTGAGTTTTTGATTAATATATGAGTGGTGAGCTCACTGGTTTGATGGTTTTACTCGAGGAGAGGGGTTTCCAGGGTTATTTATATATAATGTGTTGATGTGTTGTGTATCATTATTTTATGATTAATTGTGTTTTAACTGTATGAATCAATTTATGAACCTACTATAATCGCTATTAAGAACCAACAATTGGTACTAGAGTTGTATTTGGCTACAAGGGGACACCTTTGTTGTTGAGGGTTTGGCTTGGCCCTGGATTTGGTGAATAGTTATTTTAGTGGGAGTTTCCAAAAATATTGATTTATAGTTAGAATGGATAATGCGTCAATGATAGAAATTCAAAAGTTTAATGGGAATTTTTTTTATCTTTGGTGGCTAGTGGGTCATAGACTAAGCAGCAATAAGTGCTATGATAAGGACTTCTTACTTTAATTCATCATCCCGAGGAATGCACAAACTTAAGAGGTGATGTGCATTGTGTGTACAACTTATAAGGGATTCTAAACTATTGGAAAATGGAAAGCACTTGAATTAACTACTAGAAAGAAAAGATTTCTTATAAACATAATGTTGTGTGAGCAATAAAGCAAGAACTAAAATCAAATAAGGAAACTACAAGAAATGACAAAGCGTAAAGGAAATATTTCAAACACTGAATTTAATAGGAAACTACAGAAAATGATAAAGGAAACTACATACGTTAATATCAATCCTATAGGAAAACATAACATTTGTAAATTGTAAATCATTTGAAATGTAATCCATACCAACTTAAAAAATCATTAATGAGACTCTCGTGTTACCTTGAGGGGACCCTCCCCAAGGTAAGTATAGGAATCTGTACGAAACTCAAGAACTCACGGTATAGAATAAATGATGGTTCTTCATTAAGTTGATTAATTGTTCACAATCAACAACTAAGTACAAAATTGTAGTTGAAAATAATATATGTCTTCAAAACAGAAATGATAGTCAAACCCCTATGGTTGTGCCTAGGGATATCTATTTATTACAAGTTCAAAAAATCAAAACTAAAGATAAAAATTGGCATAAGATATTCTCATCCTTGTGATTTAGGGATGATCAACAATTATCTCAATCCAGAAATCTAAGTGGTGGTGCATGTGCCTAGAACTGGTGCTCTACTCGACTACATATACATGTTATCCTTGAGTCATGGTGACTGAGATATAATAACTATCCTTCTACGCCAATTTTTCTTGGTTGTCCCGTTGTTCCTCCTGCATTAAGTGTACAATTTCTAGTTCCACACATTAGATCAAGTTCAACCAAAACTAAGGTAATTCAAACAAGAAAAGGAAAACACTAACTACCAACATTCCTACTTGCTAGACATGCATGACAACCTAAATTTTTTTAATTATTATTCAATCGATTCTCTCCTGCTACCTCATTATGTTCCCGGAGAGGATTAAGAAGTGGAATTATTACCTACTAAGGCGAGGCCTATCATAAGCTTAAAATGGAAGATATTATTATGGATCAAGAAAAATGGGTTGCAGTCGACCCAAGAATGAATCTAGGTGTGTCAAAGGAAGATTCAAGGAAAAATATCAACGGGAAGGAAACGAATACAATCTGACATTGTTTAGAAAATTTTGTATTGTTGAATGTCTTAGAAGAAGACATTACAAAGAAGCTATGGGAAAAGTTGGGTAAATTGTACTAGTCAAAATATCAGGTTAACAAGTTGTTTCTTCGGAAGAAGTTATATCTTATGAGGATAGGTGAAGGTGTATCGGTTACAAATCACTTGAATGTGTTCAACACTATTATCAGTCAATCGTTGTATGTGGATATTAAAATCATCAAGGGGGGAAATTGCATCAATCTATTGTGTTCTTTTCCAGAATCCTATGATATCCTAGTCAATACTATTGGAAGCAATAACACCACATGATTGAAGATTGATGATGTGGTCGCATCTCTGTTGTCAGAAGAGATGATATGAAAGAACATGGAAGGTTCAACCCATGATATCTTAATGGTAAGAGGTATATCGGTAGACAATAGAAAAGGAAAAATCTTTGGTACAAGATCGAAATCGAGGGGTACATCTAATACTAGATCTCCTAGTCTGGCGATGAAAACCTGCTAGTGATGTAGTAAAGTTGATCATTATAGATGAAACTGTAAGTTGACAGAAGTCAAGAAAGGAAAAGAGTCTGAGGAAATTTAGTTAGTTGATGGTAAGTCTTGCAAAGAAGAGAAAGGTGATGTGTATTTGGCCTTCACAAGTACAGAGTCAAAACATGACCCTTGGATTATCAAATTCAGTGCATCATATCATATGACACCTCACAAAGAATGGTTTTGTGAATACGAGAAGTTCAATGGTGGTGATGTCCTACTGGGAGATGATTCACCAACAAGGATAGTCGAACTAGGTAAAGCTCGATTGAGGCTGAAATATGGAAGAATATGAACACTTCCTGGAGTGCTACATATTCCAAGTTTAGACCGAAACCTGGTCTCAGTTAGTAAGATGGGGAATGCAAGTGTGCAATTTTTATTTGAGAAAGATACATGTAAGATGGTGTGAGGAGCGATGGTATTGATGAGAGGAGTTCATAATAGAACCTTGTAGAAACTATTGGGAATAATATAAACCCATGAATGTGCTAATGTGGTCTATTTTGAGTCGTACAACATACCTTCTTATCTAGTCGACTTGACCATGTTGTGGCATGAAAGGATGGGACATATAGGTGAGAAAATGGTCTTCGTGCTATGCATAGTAAAGGTGTGGTCAAAGGTATGCCTGACTATCTTGAAGGAGTTGACTTCTGTGAACATTGTACTTATGGTGAATAGAGTCATGTAAGGTTCTCATATAGTGCTACTAGGGATAAGGAAATACTGGATTTAATACAGAGTTATGTGTTTGGACCTATGTTGGTCCCTTTGTTGGGTAAATTAATTTCTAATTAAAACAACCAAATTCCATAACGTTAATTATCAAGTAGAGCACATCTATTTGTTTCAAGGTTATCACGCAAAGTGTATATAGGAAACAACTTCCATTCTAACATTAGTAGGGAAATTCTTAGGGGCAAAATTTTGCCAATTGGATATTTTTGGGGATTTTTTTCAAAAAATAAATTTGCTATTTGGTCATTTTTAGTCTCTAATATCGCCTATATTTACATAGAATGTGTTTTTTTATCATAATATTCGCCAAAATGTACAAGTTTCAGTAGTAAATTGTATGATTCATATTTAGTATTCGCATACCTATCTATATATATGTTTTTTCCAATCTAGAATAATCACCTAGAATACTATACTTAAGTATACTATTAGACTCCTTAAAAAATACCCCGAACATTAGCTGTCTAATATGCGTTGCAGTAAAGTAAATCAATCCACTCTTGCATAATTGGAACACTCTTACAGAAAGTCACGGGGGCTTCACTAGAAGGCAATATAATACCACGTTGATTCATATTGCGGTATTAAATATTCATGAAAACATAAAAATTATATTGCTTATATATTAAGGGGCAAAGGGTTTTTTTATTTAATGTAACAATACAAAAATACTTTGGGGTATTTTTTATATGTGCGGGCTAACAAATATCCGCCAAATGGAGATGGTGGGATCACAACCGGATGAGAAATCAGGTTAAGGCAAGGCTCGAGCTCACCAGTACGCAGGGAAATCATGTATTGAGGCATGCTTGAGGCTAGGGGTTTTGTTGTGAACTGGGTTTCCAGTCGATCATAGTCGAGAGACAGTGGTCATTGACAACCAATTGTTACCAATAACACTCAGCTAGTTGTTACCAATAGCCTTGGGAGGCTCTAAGCCTCCAGGGCCCATTATAGGCCCTCGATAGGCCTTGGGGGCTTGAATACCCAACCATTGGTGCCTATTACAAGCCTTGGGAGGTTTAGTCAACCTCCTAAAGCTTGTTACAGGCTCTATGGGCTTGGATGCCTAGCCCACAACAGGCTTAGTTAGCGATTGGGAAACTACAACATGCAATCTAAATGTTGTACTATGTGCATTGGCTCTAGTGACATACAAGAAGTGATCTCTTATCTCTTCATTAGACCATTAGATGTTGCAAATCACAATGATATGCGGTTGAGTAATTGCATTATGGGTGAAGTAATGTGAATCCACAATATACATCAAAAGAAGCAAGGTGCATTGTAGAATGCATGTGGGGTCATAAGAGGTGTATCATATCAATATACTAGGTAGAAATATAAAGGGGTATAAAAAATGCTAATGAAAAAATTGATACATACAATATCTAGTGAAAATAGGGTTTTTTTAAATTGGGAAGGCATATTGGGAGGGGGTTAAAAAAAACAGTTTTGGAAGATATTTTCCAATATTTAGTGAAATTAGGGGTATTGATTCATATGCCATGAACGAACATGCTATGATAGCGTTTTATTGAGTGAAGCTCCCATGCAGAAAGCAAAGCAATTAAATAAATGTAAAGAAAGTAAACACAATATGGTTGCAACCACGCTTATCGATGAATTTAAAACACTTTCATAAATAAAAAGCATGAATTAAAAACAAATTTATAGAAATAAATGAAACAAAATAAAATACATCTTATACTTAGCAATATGAATAAGTTAGTCTATTTACAAACTAGAGAAATATAATCTACATTAACAAAGATCTCAAAACAAATATACTTTTATTCCATTAAGTAAATATGGTTAGTGAACCATGCGGTTGTCAAGCGTAATATAATTGAAAATGTGATGTACATATGCATGATAATAATAAATAAACTCACAGCTGACTATGCAAGGAAACAAGAGCAGGGTGCATGATTTTCCTAAGGTTGGGGAAGGACATATTGAACCCATGAAGATAATTCGATTCATGTGCCCCTAATCATTTAAAGCTTCCAAGAGAGAGGTAGTTGATATAGTTATTGTCTTGGGGAAAGGAAGGCATGGGTTTGAGATTTCTTGTGCCAGTCACCCTGAAAAACAAGGAATGGGGGGTTTCTTATTGGATAAGAAACCAGTTGAATTGAAGTCATCCTTAAATTATCTGTTAGTTGGAAGTCAACATATACAGTTCCTTTGTCTAAGTAACTCGACCCCTCATGTTTGGGAATCTATCTATTTGTTTTGGGCAATTTGGGAGTGGTTGAGTTATATTTCATGGTCATGGATGAAGCCCAGTATGGAATCTGTGAGCGCATTCCTTATGAATTTTCTTTTTTTTTCCATTGATGAGAGCTGG
This sequence comes from Larix kaempferi, assembly GCA_027924585.1. Taxonomy (NCBI): domain Eukaryota; kingdom Viridiplantae; phylum Streptophyta; class Pinopsida; order Pinales; family Pinaceae; genus Larix; species Larix kaempferi. The sequence continues at coordinate 1,003,583 of BSBM01000319.1, read as the reverse complement.
CATATTGTCCCATCTATTGAAATTGTGCCTATGTACCCTGAAATCGTGAGTGCATGCCAGTGATCGCAATAGTGTTCCAATACCATCTAAGTATGCATAATGGTCATGAAGTTGGTATGTGAATCCTCTGTAATGCACCTGGTCATCATAAGCATACCCCAGACTTGTTGAATCCTTCATGCCATACACCCCTGTTTTACTCATAGTTTTGATGTGATGTTGGGTATGGGTAATTGCTAGCCATGTTCTAACCCGAGTGGATAGTTATATAGTGACTCTACTGAACCCATGGAAGGTATTTGGTTTTCCATAGTTAATATTTGTAAGCTTTATAAGATAGAACCTCTTGGCAGATGACCCAAGGTTTGGTTGGTCCTTTTATGCACACATTAAATAACACTTGGAGGAAGGTGACTCCTGAGGGACTGTTGAGAAATGAAGGGGTACCTTCTTGGTGTTGTGTGGGTGGGTAATGTGGACCCAAATATAGTCGAGTCTGCATGAGGCACTTGTAATTCTGATGGTAAACCGGATCTGACTGTTTGTTTCCTAATTCCTAAGTTGTCTAAACCCTATGGTGTTGACTAAAGGGTATGGAATTCAAGAGTGGTAAGGAGCACAGAACTAGACAATGAGAATAGTGAAAACTATGACCTCTTGGTAGATGAATTGATCCGAATCTTGGGAGATGAGAACCGGAAGGCTTGAATGCCGAGAGAGGAGGAGATTAAGCATGCAAATCTGTCATAAAATTCACATGAAAAACACTAATCTTGCATGAGAATAAGCATGAACAAAAACATATGAAGTGAATGGGAGGTGAGGCTCAAAGAGGAGCCCCACCTCTCAAACTAATTACTAATAAGTCACTCAGATCTAATTAGTTTCACAATGAACAATAGAAAATAGGAGAGAAACCAAATGAGTAACTTTTTTATTATGAGAAGGCTTGCTAGGCCTGTATATAGCATTATTACAATGTGTCTTGAGGCCATACCATGGGCCAAAACTATGTGCTACAAAATACCATGGATGGGAGAGGGTGGCCTCTCCATTTAATGCTTTTATGATTAAATGGGAGAAGGTGGCCTCTCCATTTAATGCTTTTATGACTTATACATCCGAATTTAGACCATATGCCCTCTAAAATTCGGATCATTCATTCCCCCTTAAAAATGATGGTCCCCATCATTTCATGCTAAAAAGAGACCCATGATTACAATGTGCTAGTTGCCAATGAAGAGAAAGGTTTTGTGTGGTTGACCCATAACTGTGGGTTTGTGGTTGACCCATAACCGTTTACATTAGTTTTTTTTTATTTTAAGAAAATCCAAAAAATAATATGGAATAATCATGACTTTGGGGGTTTTGAACATCCTTCTGCAAATTTATTCATAACTTCTGTTGCAGGTGATGAAATCCAATTCTGTTGAAGACCCATTTGAACTACTGAATAGATCTTTTAGTTGGTATGTGGTACACGATCTGAGGTGGTTCATGGAGTGAGAAAAAGCAGGCCGAATTTGAAGGACATGCAGCCACGCTGGTTACATGCATGTGCTGTTTCAAACATTGATATCTCAAAAACCGGACAACGAAATGAGATTACGCGAAATACCCATTTTAGCTGACAAAAGGAGCTTTCCAATGAGCTATGGTAGCCCTTCTAAAACATCCTGTAGAGTTTTTGGTACTTGTTAAAAGTTGACTATACGTGCTGCCACAATGTGTAAAGACATGTGCTATTTCAAACAAGCATATCTCACAAACCGAGAAACAAAATGGAAATCCATAAAATACCTATTTGAGATGACGGAAAATCCTTCGAAATGGGCTATGAAAGACCCTCTAAAACATTTCGTGGAGTCCAAAAAGTCTCTTTAAAGTTTGTTGAAAATGTTGCAAACCAATGGATATAGTGGATCCATGTATGGATGTATCAGATCCAGATCCAGATCCATGTATGGATGTAGTGAATCCATATCCATGTATGGATGTAGTGAATCCATGTATGGATGTAGTAGATCCAGATCCATGTATGGATGTCGTGAATCCAGATCTATGTATGGCCGAACAAATGGATTCCGATCGTACCAAAAGGAAGTTGGTGATTGCTACAAATATTTGAAACCCGTAGAATGCTTGAAACACTTGTTTCGATGGAGAGCGTACCTGCTCTGATACCACTGATCCAAATCTTGGGATCTGAGAACCGGAAGGCTTGAATGCCAAGAGAGGAGGATATTAAGCATGCAAATCTGTCATAAAATTCACATGGAAAACACTAATCTTGCATGAGAATAAGCATGAACAAAAACATATGAAGTGAATGGGAGGTGAGGCTCAAAGAGGAGCCCCACCTCTCAAACTAATTACTAATAAGTCACTCAAATCTAATTAGTCTCACAATGAACAATAGAAAATAGGAGAGAAACCAAATGAGTAACTTTTTTATTATGAGAAGGCTTGCTAGGCCTGTATATAGCATTATTACAATGTGTCTTGAGGCCATACCATGGGCCAAAACTATGTGCTACCAAATACCATGGATGGGAGAGGGTGGCCTCTCCATTTAATGCTTTTATGACTTATACATCCGAATTTAGACCATATGCCCTCTAAAATTCGGATCATGAATAGAGTTTGGGTAGCTTTTTATGCACACACTAAATAACACATGGAGGAAGGTGATCCATGAAGGACTATTGAGCAGGGAATGGGTACCTTCATAGTGTTGTGGGGAGGGTATTATGGACCCCAAGTTGATTGATTTTGATAGAGGCGCATATAACGATGTGGTGAGTTTACTAGTGACTATTTCCCCTCTACTGCCTTAGCATCATGTTAACCCAATTATGCGCTAGCTTGGCTATGGACTAGTGTCACCTACCCAAATTTATGAAAATTATTATTTTATTTGCAAAATACTCTATGTTAAATTTAATTACAATGTTTTGTAATTATGATCAGTTTTGATTAAGGATGAATGTAATTACTAAATATTATTATTTAAATAAACTAATTAGGAGACAAAGACCCAAGGGGACTGTTAAATGGGTGTTCACTGACCCACTATGAGGAATGGAAGCTTTTGGAAGGTATGGGACATATGGCAGCAATTGCATCACACCACTAGATCTTGGTTATGGGACAACTACCCCTAAAAAAGTGGCATTATCCCCCAGGTGGAGGGAGTGAGCAAGAAGCTCATTTAATGACCCAGTAACATCTGAAAAGGCCTAGGCAGCCTACAAAAGGAAAATTCGAATTGAGGAAGCAGTTCTTACACAATATTTTCTACAGAAATATTTCCTCATGTGCATCAGGTGATCACTGAGCGATTCGAATAGGGAGGCTAGTTGTGAGTGCAATCTTAACTCTCCATATTACTGAGAAGAACCAAAAATGTTGGTGCAGTTCTATTGGACTGCTAGTTCTTGAAGATTAAACAGTTAGTGCTATTGGAAGTGGAGAACCTAATTCCTAGAGTTTCTTCCTCCTGGTGGTTCAGTGAATAGGCTTGGGGGTCCTAAGGAAAGTACTTGACTGTCTTCAGGAATTGGTTGGGTGGAACAGTCTTCTTGGTTGTTTGTTGCCCTACAGATTTACCCAGGTTTTACAAATTTTCTATTTTATCTCAGCTAGTAGTTCAGTTCTGTATAGTTAGTAATTTTTGTTTTCTGTTTCGAAAAAGAATCTAATTCTAAATCTGTTTAAAGTATGAATGTTAAAGTTTAATGATGAATTGGAATTGATAAACCAATATCTATATTTTTCCACATGTTGTTTTATGCATCGTACTCTAGTATAGATACGCAAATTAAGAATAGATTACAGGATAGGCAATTTGCCATTGAATTCGATAGATAAAGAAAGTAATTATATGTTTATCAGTTTCTGTCCTATAATTAATAATAGTATAAATTTCTGTACAATACTTAAATATTATCTATATTTCATTATTTCCAGTTTAAACAAATATCGATTAATTCCTGTACAGTTACATTGCATTATTTTTACCATTTCTATGTATATAGGAAATAGATAGAATTCGCATTTCTATCTATCATATTATGTTTGCAATATAATATCATCGCTGCAAATAAATAAATATGTGTTCATTATATCAAGGCTGTACATAACAGTCATCACATAGTCTTTCACATTGCACATACACACACTGTTTTCATTCTTATCTATAACCATTGCTTATAATTTTATAGTTCAAATAGATAATGAAAACATTATAAACATTTTATTGCCATTACTCATTTTATTCAATAGATATTCTAAACTGAAAGTGTCGATTTCCAAACTGAGACTCATATAAAAAACAACATGTTATCATTTTCAAGAAGTAGAGTTTTATTCACAGGTCAGACGAGCCTCGGCTCCATCACTTTTCCACATTAATACATATTAACAGGTGGAATGTTCAAACGATTTCACCATTACAAGTTCCGGACGCAAGAAAGAGGAATCAACAATTCCCAGCAAAAAAATTTCACATTTTGTTCAAAACAAATTCCAAGAGGGTTTTATTCCCTTAAACACCGAACTCATAAATCTGAGTTTTACGTTTCCATATGGACAAAATTTAAGCATCAAAATAAACACAGAGATCTTAAATGAATGTCTATCATTGTAGTTTTCACACCAACTTAAAAACCCTTTCGAAGGTTCAACCGACAAACGATGCCACGGCAAGACTGATTTCTCTCTATTGGAATCAACCACATCATCAAAGACCAAAGGAGCACCTACGAGGGTTTTGAAAGACCCAGAGCTTACCAGGGATGGAAGTTCGCTTTCCCTTTACAAACCCTTGCCCACAAACAGTCCTCGAACCCTGCAACTGACAAAAAATTCATAGCTTAGAGTTTGATAAAGATATTATTATATCTTAATTGAAAATCAAAGAATTCAAACAAAGGTTTTACTATATCTTCAGGGAAGTTTACCTTTCCTTTTAACGGCCAAGTTCCTTGCATTCCCAGAAAAACAACGAGATCTCTGCTATAAACAAGACGAGGGAAATTATATCACTCTATAGCTTGGCATATCTCACACAATTTCATAGCGAAGAGTTTGAAACCATTAACGCTGTAACAACTCAGGCTAGAGAGACGGTCTCTTATTAACAACGCCATTACAATGGTTTAGAACCTGCAACTCAAAACCTATCTACAGGACTCGAGGTCGAAACCTCCTGCAACTTGCTAACCCTCAAATTTTCAGCAGTCTGTTGGCCACACAGACCAAAATAATAACACAATAAAACAACTTTTCAAGCTCATAAACCAAATCAATGACAGATGTTAGGGTTGAAATCGAACGGTCCAAACTCATCACAATCAACGTTCATGGGTGTGCCAGTGAGGTTGCATTGGGTCGAACAACCCTTGCATTTAATGCACGATCACTTCACATACATGGTATTGCCACGATGGATCATGCTAGATCATTCTAACGTCTAGCTTGGAGGAGCATTAACTTACAACCATTACATAGTGGTCTCGGCATTCACCATTATAGCGATTTTACATTACGTGGAGTGGTAACATTCCTTGTCACCTGGAGTTTTCATTTCAAAGCTTTTAATGCAGGATCAAGACTCGATCTCCTTGACAGCTCAAGACATATGACTTTAATGAACCAGCAGCTCGCCACCCTGTCGACATTTAGTGCATGTCAGTACTCGTTTTCCAACGATATGATTTCAAACATTGTTACAAAACAATATAATATTTTATGTCATGGTATTTCGAATCCAAAGTCCATAAGGTTTCCAAGTTACAATTCATCACACACTTATTTTATAATGGCCAAGGACTATTTATATATTACTATAGTTCCAACCCTATGTCGTTTTAAAATTCACATTGTTATGTAGTTTAACATTGCGAAGCATATATAGTTCCAAGTTATGTTTTGTAGTTTGTAAATAATAAAAATATGACTTAGATATTAATTGATAGGACAACTATCGTCACATTTTGACATAGTTTCATTTATTTGTCATTTATACAATAATAGATATAAGCATCTTACAAAGATTATAAGGTATCACGACTAGTTAAACATTGTAAGGATATGAATGAAATAGTCCATACATAGGAGATATTAATATTACCTTTGTAACAGTGGTTGTGATCATACACAATCTTTTATCAAAATTATCAAATTAAATAGTTGTATATTAGACATTCGATGGATCTGATGATATATATTTAGCATGAAGACTAACTGAATGCTATGATTTCTTACCATATTTTTCACATTACAAATGTGTAATGATTTGCTGTACATTTATTACGACAGTAATTTAAAAGAAAATCTATTTATCTTAAGACAATGACAAAACCAGTTAGAAACAATGAAGATTACAACGACAAACCTATCAGCTTGAAGACGTCATAGATAACTATGTTTCTTTTTAAACATTGCCGTTTAGTAAGACATCATTTGAAGACAGTATTTATAGCAATGCAAATCAAACCTACGTACTTGGTGAGTCGCAACACAATTTCTAACGTTTTATTTAATTACGACGTTGAAACTAAACTATACACGTACTTTGTTCATACCTGTCGTCTGCACATTAGAACATTCAATTTGATTTAGCATTGCAGCTAAGTAAGCTCCAGGATATCTCATAGGACACCCTTATGCATCAAAAGTCAAACTGTCAGTATCATTGCAAAAGAAAAAGCGTCGCATCATATTTCCAATTTGTTAATTCATTTGTCGTCATAATCATGTTCATTAATTACTTTATTAAAAGATGTCATTGTCATATTGCTGCTAAACATAAATTAAAGTATGTTTAGTGCTAACAACTTTTCATTTGGTATTGTCATAATCAACAATTATTACTTCTGCAATTATAATTATCATAATTAATGCTATTATAAAAAATTTTAAATTTTTATGAAATTATGGGATGTTACATGTGGTATCAGAGCTTAGATTCGAACTCTAGGCCTGAATGAGGTCCAAAAACACGCAGCAGAAAATTTTATACATCAGAAAATTGTACTAATTTGAAATTTTAATTATTATGTTATATAGAAATTATTTTCAGTTACAGGTATGGAGAACTCAGCTGAACAATTAGACGACATATTTCAGCCAAACAGTCACAGCTCGGGACAACACTATGTAGCAGAAGGTCATGGTGAAATACATAACAGTTCGACAGAACTGTTACATGCTTTTCATAAATTAAAAGCAGAAATCAAATCCGTGAAACAAGACAATGAAAGGATTCTGCAAGCACGGGAACAATTAAACCAAGTGTTGTTTGAACAGTGCTTAACTGAGGAGCAAGAGAAGGATAATGAAGATATTTCCAAAGTTGAGGATCTGCCTCATGCTGATAAAAACAAGAGAATGAAAACCAGTAAGGTGAACAATAGTTCAACCTCATCAGGAGATGCTATTGAAACACACAGAAAGAAACGCAACTACACTAGTGATAGCAGTGAAGGAGATTTCAAACCCAGAAGGAAAAATCATAAGGAATATGAGTAGATTTCTGGGGAGTTCAAAAATATTAGACCTCCAACCTTCAATGGAGAAACTGAGAAGGGAAAGATAGCTAAAGCTTGGTTGTCTGATATGAAGAAATACTTCCATATTTATAACTATTCAGAGTCTTTGAAGGAAAAAATGGCTATATATAACTTGACCGGAAAAGTGGACATTTGGTGGTAGGACATCAAAAGAGTAAAGGGCATCAAAGATAAAGATGTAAGTTGGAGTACCTTTAAACGATACTTTAAAAAGAAGTACTTGTCTGAATAGTACTATGAAGAAAAATCCAAAGAGTTCTACGATTTGAAGCTAGGAGGTATGAACATGAAGGAAATGAACAGTAAGTTTCTGAACTTACTAAGATATGTATCATACCTCATAGAAGAGAAACCGAAAATTCAAAGGTACTTGAGCTGACCTTTTAATATTAAGGACAGAATTGAGTATGACAGTCCTAAGACCTTAGAAGAGGCAATGAGAAAGGCAGTTTTATGTTATGACACAAATCAGAAAAGAGAGGGAATGTCAAACTGGAAGAGTCATAAGCTCAACAACTTTGAGCAGAAATGAAAAATTTTCAGATTCAATGGAAATTCTAGGTTCCAAAGGAAGAATTTTCAGAATCGAAATTCCCAAGGGAACAACTCCAGAAACAATTCACAGCAGAATTCTACAGCACCTAGAAATGCACCTAATAATACCAGATCCAGTGAGCCAAAGGCACCTATCAAATGTTTTGAATGTCAAGGCCCCCATTACACATCAGAATGTTCCTTGAGGAAGCGGAAAGAAAACAGCATCAACTCTATACAGACTGAACCTATGGTTGGAGATGTGGTGAGGGAAATACCCAGAATCAATGCAACACTTGACAACAGGAAAGCAGATCATCAAATCTCCATGGTAGAGATTGAAAGTATGCTACATGATCATCCTGTTACTGTTTTAATTGATCCAGGTGCTAGCTTAAGTTATATATCACCAGACATTGTGAAAATTCTTAAATTGAAAACTGAAAAAAGTTTAGTAAATCTTAGCTAGTTAGACTAGCAACTGGAACAAAGAGAAAAGTATCAGATTTTATAGAAAACTGTGTTTTGTCCATGAATCATTTACAAACACAAATCAAGTTGAATATTCTACCTTTAGGATCTTATGATATTATAGTTGGGATCGACTGGTTAAAATCCCATCATGTCATCCTGGACTGTTATGGAAAACGTTTTACAGGTTTAAATGATGAAGGGAAAACTGTAGAAATAAAAGGCATCCCAAGGAAGGTAACCCTTAGACAGATTTCAGCCATGCAAGTTAAGAGGGAAGTTATAAAAGGATGCCAGATGTTTGTAGTAAACATAGTGAATGATGAGTTTATGGATAAAGAGGACAAACTGAAATTAGAGGACATACCTGTCCTAAAGGATTTTAAGGATGTATTTCCTGAGGAGATTCCAGGATTACCTCCCAAAAGAGATTTAGATTTTACCATAGATTTAATACCAGGAGCAGTACCAAATTCTAAGGCTCCGTACATAATGAACATGCTGGAGTTAAAGGAATTAAAATCACAATTGAAGGAACTTATTGACAAGAAATATATTAGACCCAGTGTGTCTCCTTGGGGAGCACCTGTCATCTTTGTTAAGAAGAAAGACGGAACCTTGAGACTGTGCATAGATTATCGCCAGCTTAATAAGATGGCAATCAAGAATAGGTATCCGTTGCCCCGCATAGATGATCTATTTGATCAGCTGCGTGGAGCAACAATATTTTCGAAGATTGATCTAAGATCAGGATATCATCAAGTACGGGTTAAGGATGAAGATATTTTCAAGACAACTTTCCAAACTCAGTATGGACATTACAAGTTCATAGTCATGCCATTTGGCTTGACTAATGCCCTGGCTGTATTTATGTGTCTAATGAATAATATTCTACATAAATACTTAGATAAGTTTTCTATTGTGTTTATAGACGACATTTTAGTGTACTCAAAAAGTAAAGAAGAGCATGATGAACATTTACAGATTATCTTACAAGTTCTAAGAGATCATCAACTATACGCCAAGTTTAGTAAATGTGACTTCAACAAAGACAAAAGTTAGTATCTAGGACACATAATTTCGAAAGAAGGAATCTCGGTTGACCCCGACAAGATAAGGGCCATTAATGACTAGCCGGTTCCTAAGGATGTGTCAGATGTAAGATCATTTATGGGCATTACTAGATATTACAGAAAATTTATAGAAAAATTTTCAAAGATTGCCAACCCCATAACTTCTTTGCAGAAGAAAGGAAAGAAATTTGTGTGGGATCAAAAATGTTCTGACAGTTTTAAGAAATTAAAGGAGTTATTAACGACAACATCTATCTTAAGGATAGCAAACCCCAACAAGGATTTTGTAGTTTGTACAGACGCATGCAATGAAGGACGTGGTGGAGTCCTGACACAAGAAGGGCATGCGGTGGCATATGAATGTAGAAAGCTGAAAGTACATGAAAAGAACTACTCTACCTATGATTTAGAGTTATTGGCAGTTATTCATGCCTTAAAAATGTGGCGTCACCACCTTATTGGCAGAAAATTTACATTATTGACAGATAACATGGGTCTGAAATATTTATTAGATCAGACAAACCTGAACACTAGACAAGCTAGATGGTTGACGTTCTTAAGTGAGTATGATTTCGAAATTCAGCATATTAAAGGGAAGGAGAACAAGGTTGCAAATGCCTTGAGTCGTAAGGCAAAACTAAATTTTATTTCAGCAATCAGTACTTATTCAACTGATTTGGAAAATCAAATTCTGGAAAAGAGTGAAACAGATGAAGAATACAGAAAAATGAAGGAAAAGACAACAAACAACAGTTCTGAAAATTATATGGCAGATTACAGCATGAAGGAAAATGGTTTATTACTGTATAAAAACAGATGGTATGTACCAGACATACCAGAAATAAAATTTCTAATATTAAATGAGATGCATAAAAGTCACTATTCTGGTCATCCAGGTTATCAAAAGACCATTACTATGTTGAGAAAAGAATACTATTGGCCCAGAATGAAAGATGAAGTAGTAGAGTACATAGCTAAATGTTTGGATTGTTAAAAAGTGAAGGTTGAACACCAACATCTTGTTGGATTGTTGCAACCATTACCAATACCAAGTTGGAAATGGGAAGTGATCAGCATAGACTTCATTATTGGATTACCCAAAAACTCAGCAAGGCAGCACATTTCATACCCGTAAAGACTACTCATAAAGCTCTAGATATTGCAAAGATCTTTATGAAATGGATTTTTAGACTACATGGAATACCGAAAGTAATAATTTCATATCGTGACTCTAAGTTTACATGAAACTTCTAGAGGTCACTGTTTAAGGGGTTGAACACAACTTTAAATTTCAGTACAGCATTTCATCCACAGGCGGATGGACAGACAGAAAGGGTAAATCAAGTTTTAGAAGATTTATTAAGAATGTATGTTAAGGATCAGCCTGCTAAGTGGGAAGACTACTTGCACTTAGCAGAATTTGCTTATAATAATCATTATCATGCATAGGCCAGACATAGTCCTTTTGAAATTCTTTATGGTAGGAAATATAATACACCTGTTTCGTGGAATGATCCAATAAATAGAGTTGTTTTAGGACCTAAATTATTGCAGGAGTTAGAACTAATTGTGAAACAGGTGCAAGGACATTTAAAAGCTGCCCAAGATAGGCAAAAGAGTCAAGCAGATTCAAAAAGAACTCATAAAGAGTTCCAGGTTGGTGAACATGTATTCCTCAAGGTAAGACCGAAAAAGAGTTCATTGAAATTGGGGATTTGTGCCAAGTTGGAAGCCAGGTATTGCGGTCCCTTTAAAATATTGTCTAAGGTTGGAGCAGTGGCATATCAACTGGCTTTGCCACCAAACTTAAAAATACATAATGTTTTTCATATATCGTTTTTAAAGAAATATGTACACGATACTACTCATGTTGTAAACTGGAATGATGTACAGGTGGGACAAGACAAAGATTTTCCGGTGGAACCGGACTACATCCTCGGAAGGAGGGAAACTATTCTCCGGAATCGCAGGATTAGGCAAGTGAAGGTGCAATGGAAGCACCTTAGACCAGAGGAGGCAACTTGGGAGTTGGAGAGTAGTATGCAGGCAGCATACCCAACTCTATTTCAGGAACACTCAAGGAGTGACTAACCAACATCGAGGACGATGTTGAAACTTAAGGGGGCGTGTATGTCACCTACCCAAATTTCTGAAAATTATTATTTTATTTGCAAAATACTTTATGTTAAATTTAATTACAAATTTTTGTAATTATGATCAATTTTGATCAAGGATGAATGTAATTAATAAATCTTATTATTTAAATAAATTAATTAGGAGACAAACACCCAAGGGGACTGTTAAATGAGTGTTCACTGACCCACTAGGAGGAATGGAAGCTGTTGGAAGGCATGGGACAGATGGCAGTAATTGCATCACACCACTAGTTGTTGGTTATGGGACAATAACCCCTAAAAATGTGTCATTATCCCCCAGGTGGAGGGAGTGAGCAGGAAGTTCATTGATAACCCAGTAACATCTGAAAAGGCCTAGTCAGCCTACAAAAGGCAAATTCGAATTGAGCAGGAAACTCTTACACAAATTTTTTTACAGAAATATTTCCTCATGTGCATCAGGTGATCACTGAGAGATTCGAATAGGGAGGCTAGTTGTGAGTGCAATCTTAAGTCTGCATATTGTTGAGAAGAACCAGAAATGCTGGTGCAGTTCTATTGGACTGCTAGTTCTTGAAGATTCAATAGTTAGTGCTGCTGGAAGTGGAGATCCTAATTCCTAGAGTTTCTTCCTCCTGGTGGTTCAGTGAACAGGCTCGAGGGTCCTAAGGCAAGTACTTGACTGTCTTCAGGAATTGGTTGGGTGGAATAGTCTTCTTGGGATGTTTGTTGCCCTACAGATTTACCCAAGTTTTACAAATTTTCTATTTTATCTCAGCTAGTAGTTCAGTTCTGTATAGTTAGTAATTTATGTTTTCTATTTCGAAAAAGAATCTAATTCTAAATTTGTTTAAAGTTTGAATGTTAAAGTTTAATGATGAATTGGAATTGATAAACCAATATCTATATTTTTCCACATGTTGTTTTATGCATCGTACTCTAGTATAGATACGCAAATTAAGAATAGATTACAGGATAGGCAATTTGCCATTGAATTCGATAGATAAAGAAAGTAATTATATGTTTATCAGTTTATGTCCTATAATTAATAATAGTAGAAAGTTCTGTACAATACTTAAATATTATAGTATATTTCATTATTTCCAGTTTAAACAAATATCGATTAATTCCTGTACAGTTACATTGCATTATTTTTACCATTTCTATGTATATAGGAAATAGATAGAATTCACATTTCTATCTATCATATTATGTTTGCAATATAATATCATCACTGCAAATAAATAAATATGTGTTCATTATATCAAGGCTGTACATAACAGTCATCACATAGTCTTTCACATTGCACATACACACACTGTTTTCATTCTTACTATAACCATTGCTTATAATTTTATAGTTCAAATAGATAATGAAAATATTATAAACATTTTATTGTCATTTGTCATTTTATTCAATAGATATTCTAAACTGAAAGTGTCGATTTCCAAATTGAGACTCATATAAAAAACAACATGTTATCATTTTCAAGAAGCAGAGTTTTATTCACAGGTCAAACGAGCCTTGACTCCATAAATTTTCCACATTAATACATATTAACAGGTGGAATGTTCAAACGATTTCACCATTACAAGTTCCAGACGCAAGAAAGAGGAATCAACAATTCCCAACAACAAAATTTCACATTTTGTTCAAAACGAATTCGAACAGGTTTTTATTCCCTTAAACACTGAACTCATAAATTTGAGTTTTACGTTTCCATATGGACAAAATTTAAGCATCAAAATAAACACAGAGAACTTAAACGAATGTCTATCGTCGTAGTTTTCACACCAACTTAAAAACCCTTTCGAAGGTTCAACCGACAAATGACGCCATGGAAAGACCGATTTCTCTCTATTGGAATCAACCACATCATCAAAGACCAAAGGAGCACCTATGAGGGTTTTGAAAGACCCGAAGCTTACCAAGGATGGAAGCTCGCTTTCCATTTCCAAACCCTTTTCCACAAACAGTCCTCGAACCCTGCAAGTGACAGAAAATTCATAGCTTAGAATTTGATAACGATATTATTATATCTTAACTGAAAATCGAAGAATTCAAACAAAGGTTTTACTATATCTTCAAGGAAGTTTACCTTTTCTTTTAACGGCCAAGTTCCTTGCATTCCTAGAAAAATGACGAGATCTCTGCTATAAACGAGACGAGGGAACTTCTATCACTCTACAGCTTGACATATCTCACACAATTTCATAGCGAAGAGTTTGAAACCATTAATGCTTTAACAACTCAGGCCAGAGAGTCGATCTCTTATTAACAACACCATTACAATGGATTAGAACCTGCAACTCAAAACCTATCTATGAGACTCGAGGTCGAAATCTCCTACAACTTGCTAACCCTTGAATTTTCAGTAGCCTGTCAGCCACACAGACCAAAATAATAACACAATAAAATGACTTTTCAAGCTCATAAACCAAATCAACGACAGAGGTTAGGGTTGAAATCGAATGGTCCAAACTCATCACAATCAACGTTCGCGTGTGTGCCAGCAAGGTGGCATTGGGTCGAACAACCCTTGCTTTTAATGCACAATCACTTCAAATACATGGTATTGCCACGATGGATCACGTTGGATCGTTCTAACATCCAGCTCGAAGGAGTATTAACTTACAACCATTACACAGTGGTATCGGCATTCACCATTACAACGATTTTACATTACATGGAATGATAACATTCCTTGTCTCCTGGAGTTTTCATTTCAAAGATTTTAATGCAGGATCGAGACTCGATCTCCTTGACATCTCGAGACATACGACTTTAATGAACGAGTAGCTCACCACCCTGTCGACATTTAGTGCATGTCAGTACTTATTTTCCAACGATATGATTTCAAACATTGTTACAAAACAATATAATATATTATGTCATAGTATTTCGAATCCAAAGCCCATAAGGTTTCCAAGTTACAATTCATCACACACTTATTGTGTTATAATGGCCAAGGACTATTTATATATTCCTATAGTCCCAACCCTATGTCGTTTTAAAATTCACATTGTTATGTAGTTTAACATTGCGAAGCATATATAGTTCCAAGTTATGTTTTGTAGTTTGTAAATAATAAAACTATGACTTAGATATTAATTGATAGGACAACTATCATCACATTTTGACATAGTTTCATTTATTTGTCATTTATACAATAATAGATATAAGCATCTTACAAAGCTTATAAGGTATCACGACTAGTTAAACATTGTAAGGATATGAATGAAATAGTCCATACATAGGAGATCTTAATATTACCTTTGTAACAGTGGTTGTGATCATACACAATCTTTTATCGAAATTATCAAATTAAATAGTTGTATAGTAGACATTCGATGGATCTGATGATATATATTTAGCATGAAGACGAACTGAATGCTATGAGGTCTTACCATATTTTTCACATTACAAACATGTAATGATTTGTTGTACATTTATTATGACAGTAATTTAAAAGAAAATCTATTTATCTTAAGACAATGACAAAACCAGTTATAAACAATGAAGATTACAGCGACAAACCTATCAGCTTGAAGACGTCATAGGTAACTATGTTTCTTTTTAAACATTGCCATTTAGTAAGACAGCATTTGAAGACAGTATTTATAGCACTGCAAATCATACCTGCGTACTTGGTGAGTCGCAACACAATTTCTAACGTTTTATTTAATTACGATGTTGAAACTGAACTATACACGTACTTTGTTCATACCTGTCGTCTGCACATTAGAACATTCAATTTGATTTAGCATTGCAGCTAAGTAAGCTCCAGGGTATCTCGTAGGACACCCTTATGCATCAAAAGTCAAACTATCAGTATCATTGCAAAAGAAAAAGTGTCCATCATATTTCCAATCTGTTAATTCATTTGTCGTCATAATCATGTTCATTAATTACTTTATTAAAAGATGTCGTTGTCATATTGCTGCTAAACATAAGTTAAAGTATGTTTAGTGCTAACAACTTTTCATTTGGTACTGTCATAATCAACAATTATTACTTCCACAATTATAAATATCATAATTAATGCTGTTATCAAAAATTTTAAATTTTTATGAAATTATGGGATGTTACAACTCGTGCTTGTTGAATGTGAGTGAGCTTGAATAGTTCCTCATTTTTTTAAGAAAATCATGCCCAACGTAGGGGTGGCCTCTTAGAAAAAATAGTATATGCTAGATAGAGTACCTACAGTTGGGTGGAATGTTTCTATTGTGAAGTGAGTTGCTTGGAGAAGCTACATTCAAGATAAGTGACTACTTGATATCTTATTGTTGTTATTTCAATTCCATTTTATGAATGTTGATTGGAATGACAAGATGAATGTTGTAATTAATAGATTCGGATATGAATCGTCTTGGTAGAGGTAATCATGAATGCTTATGTAGAGATGAAGGTCCACATGTGAAGTCAAATTTCGCATATAATTCCAACCATAAAGGAATTCTTGACTTATCATTATAATTTAAAATTGGAATGCATTGGACATCATGCATGGAAATTGATGTGTAGTGGTTAAAGGTTTTTGCATGATGTATCACATGGAAAGAAGTGTTAACGCGCATAGCTTAACTACGTGATAGAAAATTGATACATGCAGAAGTTGCACAAGGCTAAAATGAGTGCGCACAGTCATGTGCTTAGACTAAGTTATGATGTATGTTATGCTACTCCCAATAAAGTAAAAATATATGGCACAACTTATTGTTCATTAATAAACTTAAGAACATGGATTTGTTGTCTACAAGGAAAGGAAAAATCATCCCCCATGGTCATGATGTTCCACTGAGGCCACCAAGGACATGATAGTCGATGAGGAAGAAAAGTCTGCAACTATCATATATTTTATTCTTGTTGAATAACTTAATGATGTGTTTGGCATAGAGCATGTATGCATCATAGTAATCCATAATAAAGAGCCTCCTTAAGGGAGTCGTGCAAATTCAAGATCACCCTTCCACTAACTCTAATTAGATATGGCAGATAAAATTCATTTTGGAAATAACGTTTCAAACTCTAAGAAAGAAAGATTTTAGTTAAATATGGAAAAAGAAACTTACAGAGGCAGAAAACATAATGACTTATCTTGCATCAGAGTGGGTTCCTAAGGAACAACAAAATTCAAAAAGACATGGTGCATTGCTTTTATTATGCACATACCATGAATCAATATTGAAAATTGTCACTACATAGCTTCCACGACGCCCATTTATTAATCCAAATAAACTCAAAACTTGTCAAATGGAGAAAAACTGAAAAGCCACCGACTCAAAACCTTTCAAACGAGAACAATTGGTTACTACCCAAGATGCAGAATAGACTCCCTAGTTACCTTCCCACTCCACCCATTTCCTTAACAATTCGTTATATGAACTAAAAAATTCCTAGTTAAAACCCACCCATGGACTGGACTCCACCATTGCCTTCCCAATCCACCTGTTGCCTTAACAATTAGTTATGTCTCCTTAATGATAATTCACGCCTCTTGGCACAGGTTTAGAGTGCACAAGTGCGGAAACCCCAAACGGTGAAAGGGTCAAAGACAAGAACAAAGGACCAGTCGCAAAGCCAAGATATGCGGAAGTGTTTGGTTAAGTTAGTTAGCAATGGGTCATTAGGACCATTTTGCAATGGCTAAGTGAGCCTATAAATAGAAGTATGATTGTAAGCATAAAAGAAAGTGATATTTTTCATGATTGTAATCCTAAGGGCACCTTTTTGGCACTGAATTGCATATTATGAGATGGTATCTTCACATCTATCTGCGTTTTTATCTTTTGGATCGATTTATGGAAGCACTTATTTGGTTTTGGTCTATCAGATCGCAGCAATTGCTTTGAGTTTGTAGTGGTTCTGCAATGAATGATAAATATTGCGAATGATTGATATAGATATCTGTCTTTTTGTCAATCGCAATGTTTGATGTTTCTCTGAGATCGCAGTAGATGTTTCTGCAACTATGTTATGTACCGCAGATTCCTTGAACATGCTTTGATAATCTATTTAATTCGTTAATTATAAGATGATAATATAGTTAAAGTGATTAAGGATAATGGTTAATAAGGTGATGGTATGATATTATGATGCAGATGCAAATCTCTGGCTTGTGTTGCGAATGAGAGTGAGGTAGTGCATGTCTTCTCACAATTGCAGAAACTTGGTTCCTATAGCCCCCCTTAGGCATCTCGGGTGAGACTTCACTCGCTTTGCGGGTGTTGTTGGGAAGGGTAAAAATTTTATGGGACGATGTTTAAGGGTTTTTGGTCTATGTTTGTTGAAAATAGTGCGAAGTGAACCCTTGTCGACAGAACTGTGTCAACAAATGGTTCTATTGTCGGGACCTTAGTGTAAAATAAGAGAGTACATGTTGTGGTATCTGACAAAGACATAGATTGAGGAATGGTTCCACAAGAAGGTGCAAGAATTTGTTGAGGAAGAAAATAGGAACCCTGGATGGTCGACAACTGACTGGTTACAAAAGTATATCTACTTTGATATTCACGAATTATTCTTCTGCGAATTTCTTATACAACTACACGAGTGGTTGCCACAATTGAATTTGCAAAAGAAGAAATTCCAAGGGGATGAGCTTGAACACTGGATGCCAAAACTGATCCATCAATTAAAATAAGTGAACAACAAAGCGTCTAGAGATGTCAAGGTCTAGGTAGACAGTATTTTGGAAGAATACATCATTGAATTTGTTGTCGACATGATTAAGTCATATAGTGATGCAAAAATGAAAATTTTCAAAGGACCCAGAGGAAGGTTTCTACTGTCGTTGAAACTGTGGATTAAGATGCTCATTTTTTAAAAGGCCATACTGAATATGAATTCCGACGAGTAAAGCTCGAGTGTGCGGAGGCTATGGGTACTACACATATGCGGGTTTGATAGAATGATGCAGGGTAGATGGATTTGAGTTACAACAAAATTTTGAGGGAAGTTGTGGAAGATTGTGGTACCCTGCGAAGTGGGGTGAGGTTCCGGCCGGAGAAGAAGAGGAGGATTGAGATAGAGAGAGAGTCTCCTAGGGTGAACGGAACAGAGAACTGTGAAACAGGACCACAAAGGACTAAGTGACATTACTGTGACGAAGAGAGAGACCAAGCTACCCCTAAACCCGAGGAAGGCCAGACCCAAAGATACAACATACCCACAACTCCGCGCACTAAGCCAAACTTCAGAGGAAGAAATATAAGCTCTTCGCAGGGTTGTCCTGCATGTTAGAACAACGGTAGGAGTAATGAATCTACGGATACCATTAGGAAACCAAGGATGGCAGGAGACAATGTAAATATGGTGATCTTTCATGGTAACAGGACCGAGGATCTTGTTAGAAAAACAGGATCGCAAAGCAATAACAATAAACACAAATGCAAATATAATCACACTCACATTACAAGAGAGACACAAATATATCGTGGTTCACCCCAACTTGGGCTATGTCCACACTGAATTTTCCAGTCCTTATTATTATTACCGTCCAACAAGGTGAAGGGATACAACCTGCAGCACAGCCGCTGCACTTCCTCTTCACTGTCTCACAGTCTCTCTCCTGATCTTAGAGATCTTTACAATGCATAAAACCTAATACATCAACCCTAGCCATATTACAATGAATTTATTTTATAAGGGAAATACAATGGGAAAATACCATGGGATACCTAGAGCCATGGGCCCGAAAACTGGTGGCGAAAACAACCCCAAAAATTTTCATTGGGGGTGCTGGCCCCCGCGCCCCCCGGACCCCCTGAGTGTCGGGCCGGGATCATAACCGAATCTGGGGTACAGACACGGCTGAATCATCATCTATGAGACTAGAAGATCTGGCTCCACAACCAACAATATCCCACTTGGAGACAGATCACAACAACTCCACCGATGTTGTACTTGCTAGACTTTGACTTGGCAACTTTCCCCTCTTCACCTTCATGCTAGAAGGCCAACTGAAATCGAGTAGGAACTCAGTTTCTCTCTGGTCACTACCTTTGTTAACATGTCTGCAGGATTCTGGCTAGTATGTATCTTTTCCAACTTCAACAGTTTATCTTCTAGAACAGAGTGTATGAAATGGTACTTGAGCTATATATGTTTAGTCCTGGAATGGAATGTTGAGTTCTTTGCAAGATGAATGGCACTCTGGCTGTCACTATACAACCTGCTATCCGTCTGCTTCTTACCCACTTCCTCCATAAACCTCTGTAGCCAAATCATCTCTTTACTAGCCTCTGTAACAGCAACATACTCTGCTTCTGTTGTTGAAAGTGCAACAACCTTCTGCAGTCTCGAAATCCAGCTTACTGTTGTTCCACCTACAATAAACACATACCCTGTGGTGCTCCTCCTACTATCCTTATCACCTGCCATATTTGCATCAACATATCCCTGTAGAAAAGTGTCTGAACCTCCAAAACATATGCCTGAGTGGTGGTACCTCTCAAATACCTGAGAATCCACTGTACTGCCTTCCAATGTTCTTTACCTGGATTGTTCATATATCTGCTCACAACTCCCACTGCTTGTGCAATATTTGGTCTTGTGCACACCATGGCATACATCAAGCTACCAACTGCTGATTGATAGGGAATCTTGGACATGTAATCTATCTCTTCCTGTGTCTTGGGACACATTTCCTTACTTAGACTGAAATGGCTGGCCAAAGGTGTACTTACTGGTTTTACATTCTACATTTTGAACCTCTCCAACACCTTTTGTATGTATTCGCTCTGAGACAATGTCAATTTGCGATTTTTCCTGTCTCTTGTTATTCTCATACCAAGGATTTGCTTTGCAACACCCAAATCCTTCATCGCAAATGAATTAGCTAGCTTCCTTTTGAGTGCATTTATATCTTGCATGTTAAATCCTGCAACAAGCATGTCATCCACATACAATAACAAGATAATATATATTTCATTGTCTAGATTCTTGAAATAAACACAGTGGTCAGAATGACATCTACTATAACCTTATTCTGTCATAAACCTGTCAAATTTTAAATACCACTACCTTGGAGCTTGCTCCAAACCATACAAGCTCTTTTTCAACCTATACACCAAATTCTCCTTACCTTTGACTTCATACCCTTGTGGCTGCTGCATATATATATCTTCCTCCAAATCCCCATGGAGAAATGTTGTTTTTACATCTAACTATTCAAGATGCAAATCTTCTATCACCACTAGACTTAAGATAGTCCTAATTGAAGTCATCTTAACAATAGGAGAAAATATTTCATCAAAATCAATACCTTTTTTCTATGCAAACCCCTTTACAACAAGTATGGCCTTGTATCGCTTCTTACCTCCTTCTTCCTCCTTCAACCTATAAATCCATTTGTTCTGCAATGCTCTTTTACCAGCAGGAAACTAAACCAAATCCCAAGTCTGGTTTCCTACCAATGAGTCCATGTCCTCATTCATGCCTTGCTCCCACTTCTTTCTAGTTTCCACCTACATTGCTTCTTCATAACATTCTGGTTCACGAGCATCAGTCATCAACAAATAATACATTGAAGGAGAGTATCGTTCAGGGAGTCTACTTAACCTGGTAGATCTTCTTGTAGTTGCAGGAGTTTCAGGTACTTGTTGTTGTTCTTGATTTTCTGGCACCTTTGGAACTTCATTTTCTTGAATTTCATCAAGTACTGTGTACTCTATGGTTTCCTTTTCCTATTTCTTTCCCTACAACTGATCTTTATACATGACCTTTTCATTGAATATGACATCTCTACTTCTAATGATTTTGTGATTTTCATAATCCCATAAACGATAACCAAAATCATCAACCACATATCCAATAAAGGTACATTTCTTGGATTTAGCTTCAAGCTTTGTTCTGTTTTCTTTATCAATATGGACAAATGCTTCACAACTAAATGTTCTCATAAATGAGTAGTTTACCTTTTTATCTGTCCATGTGTCCTCTGGAATACCACCATCCAAAGCACTTGAAGGTCCTCTGTTTATTAAATAAACAGCAGTATTTACAACATCCGCCTAAAACTGTAAGGGCAACCCTGCATGCAATCTCATACACCTTGCACGCTCCATGATCGTTTTGTTCATCCTTTCTGACACACCATTTTCTTGTGGTGTTCCTAGGACTATCTTCTCTCTATGAATCCCATGGTATGAACAGTAACTATCAAACTCCTTGCCGCAGTACTCACCTCCATTATCAGATCTGAGACACTTCAACCTTTTTCCTGTCTCATTCTCAACCAAAGATTTCCACTTCTTAAAAGTAGCAAACACATCAAATTTACGTCTAATGCAATAAACCGAAGTTTTCCTAGTTGCATTATCTACATAATAATGAGAGCCACCAAGAGATTGTACCTAAGTCGGTCCCCATACATCTGTTTGCACTAGCTCTAACTTTTAATTCTTCTTCTATTTCCCAACCCTGAGAAATCTGACTCTCTTCTGTTTTCCATAAACACAGTTTTCACAGAATTTCAAACTTACCTACTTCAAATCTGGCAACAACTTCCTTGAGTGGAGAATCTGCATCCCCTTCTCACTCATGTGGCCAAACCTATAATGCCACAATGCTATATCTGTTTCTGTGGAAGCTAAAGAGATAGAATGATCAGTATTATGAGGACATAAATACAATGTACCTATCCTGTCTCCTTTTGCTATCACCATTAATCCTTTAGTGATCTTCCACCACTTTTCTCCAAATGTAGATAGACAGCCGCCATCTTCCAACTGCCCTGTTGAGATCAGATTTCTTTTCATAGTAGGAATATGCTTAATATCTTTCAAAAACCAGTCAGTTCCATTCTTAACTTTTATCCATACCTTACCCATTCTAACAATTTTACATGGCTCATCATCACCCAATAAAACATGTCCAAAATTTCCAGGAACATACTCATGAAAGTATTTCCTATGGGGTGTAACATGACATGAAGCTCCTGAATCTACTACTCAATAATCACTAGTATTATCTAATGCAAGAATCAAAGCATCTTGTAACACATCACCAGCTATATTTGCTTCCTGGGTAGTTTCTTTTTGTGCATCTCCTTTCTTCTTTAGAGATCTGCAGTCTTTCTTCAGATGTCGTTTCTTTCCACAGTTCCAGCACTCTATTTTTCCCAGAGTGGACTTGGATCTTCCCGTTTTAGACTTGCCACAATTACCTTGGCTCTTTCCTCTCTCCTTTTGTCTTCCCTTGCTCTCCATGGTCAACGCATCACCTGATGTCTCATCTATGCTTTTTCTTCACATTTCCTCGCTAAGAATAACACCAATAACATCATCAAATTTCAAGGTGTTTGAACCAGAGATAGAGGTACTTACAGCCATGACCAAGCTATTCCAGCTTTCTGGAAATGAACACAAGATTAGAAGAGCCCTAACCTCATCATCGAAGTTCACACTTACAGAACTTAGTTGATTTGTAACCATATTAAACTCATTTAAATAAACAGTAACATATCCACCTTCAGGCATCTTCATATTAAATAAACGCTTCATTAGAAATACCTTGTTGGAGGCCGAGGGTTTTTCATACAGCTTACCCAATGCGCTCATCAAACCCTCCATTTTTTATTTCTTTTGAGATATTGAAAGCCACCGACGAAGCCAGGATCAACCGTATTGTTCCTAGAGCCTTTTTGTCAAGAACCTCCCATTCTTCATCCTTCATGGCCACCGACTGCTTTGCTCTTCCTCCCAACGGTAGGAATAGATCCTTCTAGTATAGATAGTCCTCCATTTGCATCTTCCATAATTGGAAGTTTTGGCGGTTAAACTTCTCGACCTTAAACTTTCCTTCTTCCGCCATTGCTCCCACTCGAACCAAAAACCCTAGCATGCTGCGGGTTAATCTGCCAAATAGACCTTTGGCTTTGATACCAATTGTTAGAAAAATAGGATCGCAGGGAAATAACAAGAAACATGAATGTAAATATAATCACACACACATTACAAGAGAGACATAAATATATCATGGTTCACCCCAACTTGGGCTACGTCCACACTGAATTTGCCAGTCCTTATTATTATTACCGTCCAATAAGTTGAAGGGATACAACCTGCAGCACAGCTGCTGCACTGCGTAAAACCTAATACATCAACCCTAGCCGTATTACAATGAATTTCTTTTATAAGGGAAACGCAATGGGAAAATACCACGGGATACCCAAAACCATGGGCCCGAAAAATGGTGGCGAAAACAGCCCCAAAAATTTTCCTTGAGGGCTACGCCCGCAAACCCCCATTTTCTCGAGGGCTTTGCCCCCAAACCCCCTTTTCAAGGGTGCTGACCCCCGTGCCCCCCATCCCGGGGGGGTTAACCCCCCCCGGACCCCCTGAGTGTCGGGCCGGGATCATAACCAAACCTGGGGTACAAACATGGTTGAATCATCATCTATGAGACTGGAAGATCTGGCTCCACAACCAACAGATCCCGAACAATATTGGTTTTTATGCGAAGCTGTATGAACGGTGAAGCAACTCCAAGATGATGATATCAAGAAGGGACAACTAGTGATGACCTTTAGGGGTCGTGCACTGGATTAGTTTATGAAGTTTGTACAAGTACCTACAGGGAATCTTGAGAAAACTTTGGCCTAAATAAGAACAGGATTGATTGATCAGTTTAGGAAACCAAAATCAGAGTCGCAATATATCACATAAATGAACGAAATAAAGCAATTTCCTAATGAATCAGTATGGGAATTGGATCAGAGATATAAAACTATGATGGACAAAGTATTTTTTGGAATGAGTGACGTGCAACACAAAGAATGGTTCATTACGGGATTGGTACCACACATTCATATGCTACTAATGCAATAAAATATTGCATCCCAGGCAGAGGCACTGGAAATTGCGATGAAGCTTGATGCTTCACCAGTTGGCGAAGCAGGGATAGGTATGAACCAAATTCAAGCGTAACTAGTGAATCTGATGATCCAAATATAAGATATCAAGAAGGGGAAATAAGTTTGTGAAGAAATATGGTACATGCTATGAAAATTTGAAGGACGCCATAAGGATCAGTGCCTGGAATTCCGTGAATACTTACAGTCTGGCGCACCAAATCCACTCAGTGAGAGAGGGATGCTCTAGTTTCAAATTTGTCAGACGAGGGGACATCGATCAGAAGAATTTGTATACTTATAGAAAATTGTGTCGAAGCTGGCTAATCTTTTTTGTAATTTCTTTCGACCGATCAGCCATGAAGAAAAGGATTGTAGAGCATATGATTACTCCAAGAGAGAATGACGAATACGTTTTTTATGAAGGGAGAGGATCAACCCCCTGTACAACAAAAACATCAATATAATCAACGAAAACTGCACTACAATCAACCACCGCCACAGTATAACCAGCCGCAGCCGCACTATAATCAACTGCAGCCTCAGTACAACCAACCATCGTCGTAGTACAACCAACCACTGCTATAGTACAACCAACCACAGTATCAACTACCACAATAACAGCCGTACAGTCAGCCACGATGAGGTTTTAGAAGAGGATTCCACGGAGGTCACGGTGGAGGCTTTGGTCGCGGAGGAACTTTTGGACGAGGTCGAGGGCTAGTTACATGCTATAATTGCGGCCATATTGGACATTATCAAAGGATTGTACGAATCTAACTCCACGGTGTAGTTATTGCAGTGCAACAAAACACAGTGTTGAGAAGTGTCCTCAGTTGATTGCGAAGTGGAAAAATAAGAATCCACCACAACCACAACTGAATCTGAATGTGAATCAGAATCAAAATACAAATCTAAATGTACAAAAGATCTCAGTGGAGATAAGAAGTCGACCTGTGAACGTTGCAGTAGTGACCAAGGGGGGACTATGACAGGAGAAGATAGGCCAATGCCTAGTGTTCGACCTACAACAAAGAAATGGGTTTGATTCAATGAAGAAGTAGAAAAGGATACCTTTTTGGAAGCGCAAGATATGATGAGAAAGACTAAGTTTCCACCTATAAGCTAGAAAGAACATCTTTATGAGATTCCACCAATGTTCGATATGACAAATTCATAGAGGCCACCAGGGAGGGTCAGCACTTTAAGGACTTTCCTGGAAATTTGTGTGACGCTGGAAAAAGATTAGCGTGCATTAGCAGAGATAACCAGTTTATTATATTGACATGAGGATGGACGAGAAGATCATACAGTGAATCGATTGCACAGAAAGAAGACAGGAAGAGAAATAAGGATGACTGCGTAGATTGGTGCATTCAATGTCGATTCTATCATTCTGGACTTAGGATCAGATGTAAACATTCTGACTAAGAAAACATGGGAAACAATGGGGAAACCATAGTTGGCATGGTACCTTGTACAACTTTGACTGGAAAATCAGAGCAAGGTCACACCAATTGGTCAATTATGTCATCTTCCAGTCGAAATAGAGGGATTGAAGACTTACGCAGACTTCGACGTTATAGAAATAGTTGACAACACAAGCCCCTATCCAGTGTTGCTAGGAATAGACTGGGAAATGGAGAATCAAGCTGTTATCAACTTTAAGAAGAGGACAATGTCTTTTTAAAATCGCGACATGATGGTAGTCGCCCCACTTGATCCATCATAAGGGAAGAGGTACGTCGATCCAATGCAGGACAGATTTACAGAAGGATGGGACAATGAGATCGAAACAGGAATGGGTCCATACATTCATCCATACACTAGATGAGGTACCACAGAGCTAGTACATCGCAACATAACTGCGATGCGAAACAACTACATGGGAAGAGTTAACCATTAGTTTCATCCAGACTTTCAGCTTCTCAGATGAGAACCCCTTCATCCATAGTGCACTACAAGAGATCCGTGAGAAGGTACTCGAAGCAGTTCCGATGGAAAAACCAATGGGATTATAGTGGACCACGACACCATAAATGTTGATGGAGTGCTACAATGTGATAGGAAGACCTGACGAAGAAGATGATCCATGAGCTATTTATGTCCCAGAGTCAGAGGGAAGTCAGGATGTCGAAGCACCAGAGATGTCGTTCAACAAATTCTAACAGCCGCTGAAAATCAAGAAGGTTAATATTGGATCGGAGGAAAATCCCAGGTTAGCAAGTATTGGAGATTACTGGTATGATTTGACAAATGGAAAAGTTATTGATCTACTACATGAGTTCCAAGACTTGTTCCCAACAAAATTTTCAGAAATGAAAGGCATTTCTGGGGACCTAGACGAAATGAAGATTCTGTTGAAACCTGATGTGAAGCTAGTAAAGAAACGACCATATAGATTGAATCCCAGGTATAAGGAGCAAGTGAAAGCTGAGATAGAGAGAATGATGGATGCAAGAATCATAGAACATGTCGAAGATTCAGAATGGATCAGCTATATGGTTTTCCAAGATAAGAATACTGACGAAATTAGGATTTGTGTCGATCTAAGGAAATTGAACGATGCATGTCTTCACGATCCATTCCCTAAGCCATTCACTGATGAAGTAATAGAAGGTGTCGGATGTCAGGATATATATTCATTTACAGACAGATTCTTGAGATGCCACCAAATAAAGATCGCGAAGGAGGATCGACATAAAAAAAAATTTGTAACGGAATGGGGTTGCTTTCAATACACAGTGATGCCATTTGGTCTGAAAAATGGCCCGACAATATTTTCAAGGCTAGTTGTCACTGCATTTAAAGACTTCACTCATAATTTCCTCGTAGTATATATGGACGATTGGACCATATATGGGCTAGTTAAGGACCACATTGCAAATCTAAGGCTGATGCTGGAAAGGTGCCAACAAAATTAGATTTCGCTGAACATGAAGAAGTGCATTTTCTGTGCTCCATTTGGAATCCTGCTAGGACACATTGTATGCAAAGAAGGGATGTTGGTTGATCCAGTGAAGATTGCAATCATCATCGACTTACCACCACCAATGATAGTGAAGAAAATAAGGGCTATGTTGGGACATACTGGGTATTACAGGAAGTTCATCAAGGGATATGCAACAATCACAACACCGATGGAAAAGATGTTAAAAAAGGATGCAAAGTTCGAATGGAACGATGAGTGCTAGAAGCTCCTCGACATACTAGAAATGAACATGGTCGCAGCACCGATATTAGTCTTCCCCGATTAGACAAAAGAATTCCATGTTCATGTGGGTGCATCATCAGTAGCATTGGAGTGATATTGGCCCAGCCAGGAGAAGGATCAATTGATCATCCGATCGCATTTGAGAGTAGGAATTTGTCCACTGTGGAGAAGAATTATACGATGATGGAACAATAAGGCCTAGCAATGGTCTATGCATTGCAAAAATTCCAACACTACTTGCTTGGAGGACATTTCAAAATGTTTACTGATCACTCCGCATTAAAATACTTAGTCAATAAGCCTGCGCTAAGGGGGGAAGATCTATCGCTGCTTGCTGCTAATCTAGGATTTTGATTTTGAAATCATTGTGAAACTAGGGCGATTGAATGCAGGACCTAATCACCTGTCCCAAATCGAATCAGGTGAAGAACCAAGAAGCATTGATGAAGGCTTTCCCGATGTGCAACTATTTTGAATTGAAATGGTCGATGACCATTACGAGCAAATAATTCAGTTATTGGCTACGGAAAGTGCACCAGAAGAATTCACTACCAGTACGAAGAAGAAGCTAGTTGTTAGGGATGCTGACTTTCAACTAATTGTAGGCCAACTCTATAAAATGTGACCATATGAAGTCCTTCATCGATGCATCCTTCCGCATGAACAAGAAAGAGCATTAGCGGAAGCTCACAATGGGAACGTGGGAGGTCATTATGGAGGGAATTCCACTACTAGGAAAATACTTAGGGCTGGACAATGGTGGCCAACAGTGCATGGTGATGCCGCAGATTATGTAAAGAGCTGCGATGTATGTCAAAGAACAGGGAAACCATCGCGAAGGGATGAAATGCCAGTAGTACCTCAACTGACGTTACAAGCCTTCGACATATGGGCAGTTGACTTCATGGGACCCATCAAACCACCACAGAGAAGAACATGGTCATGATACATAATTACTGTGACTGATTATTTGACGAGATGGGATGAAGCAGCACCGGTAAAGGATTGCATGGCTGCGACAACAACAAGGTTTCTCTTTGATAACATGGTCACCAGGTTTGGGTGCCCAAATATACTGATGAGCGATCAAGGCAATCAATTCATCAATCAAACTATCAAAGCCATGATGGAAGAATTTCAAATTCAGCATTGAAGGAGTACCCCATATCATACACATGCGAATGGTGGAGTGGAGGCACTGAATACGGTATTGGAGAATGCACTCACAAAGGTGTGTAACACAAACCGTGATGACTGGGATTTGAATATTCTACCAATACTATGGGATTACAAAACGACATGTAAAAGGTTGACAGGCCAGACTCCATTCAAGTTAGTTTATGGACAAGAAGCAGTGATGCCGATGGAATATATCGTCTTGAGTCTGCGTATCACAGAAGCAACAGGAATGAGTGACGACGAAGCCATCAAAGAATGGTTGGCATAACTGTTACAACTTGATGAGGATCGCTTCATCACAGGATTCCATCAGCAGGTAGAAAAGGATCAGGAGAAGGCTTGGCACGATCGCCACATTAAGTCGAAGCACTTCTAGTGAAGAGACATGGTTTTGATGTATGACAGTAAGTTTGCGAAGCACCTAGGTAATCTATAGATGCATTGGTTGGGTCCATACATTATGAATTTTATTACTGATGGAGGTGCAGTGTAGCTACAAAATCTAGATGGGACACTGTTGAAAAATTTAGTGAATGGAAGCCAGCTGAAGCCTTATCGCGATAGCCAAGTGCGTAGCGACTAGAAAATAAATTAAGTGAAAAAAATGATGAACGTTAGGAATCTGTCGACAACACTGGGTCTGTCGATGAAACAATGGAAGAGTAAGGAGTAGCAACGAGGTTTGGAGCTTGTCGACGTTCAGCACGAGTAAGTCAAATCAAGTAATAATTACAACAGTTAAGCCTCGGTCGAGGTGGATAATGACACAATTGATGATAGGATTTGGTAAATCAATGAAGGATTCAACGGACGATTTGGAAATCATTGTCCAAAAGTGACAAGATGGATGGGCAATGGGAAAGTAAAGTTAGAAATACATGTGCAAAAGGATAGTTAAACTCATTGAGCCTTATGTGCATTACTGAAGAAGTTGCAGAAGAAGAGTCAGAGTGAAGACTGAGATTAGAGGGTTACAATGATGCATTTCATTTCTAGCATGAGCACACAAGGTGTGCTAAGGGTAGGGATGACAAGAACAACCAGCTGTTGCATCAGTGCGAACAATGAGGAACAAGAGAAATACTAGCCGACCGATGGATACTGACCGAAGGATGAAGTGATGTTCTTGCAACTCTACACAAGCTGCAGTTAATGGAGAACTAGAGGGATTTTAGACCGCCGCAAAACCAACGTACGAGACACTCCGGCTCCAGTGAAGGATGATCAGATTCGTGAAACCGATGTGTCAAAACTGGAGCAATTGGATTTCGCATGTTTCGTCCACCATGGGTGCTAGAAATATTGTTTGCTGGCACCTGAGCAGTTGGATTTCGCATGCCTTATCCAACATGGGTGCTAGAAATATTGTTTCACAAGATGAGGAGGAGTATGAAGTAGTAACGGCCAAGGTAGCGATCAAACAAGTCACAACAACTTATGATGAGTTCAAGAAGCAAGTAAATGCACCAGTAGTTTCCAGTTGAGGTGGCTCGAGGGCGAGCCACAATTTTGTGTCGGGAGCCTGTTGGCATGGGTTTAGAGCGCACAAGTGTGGAACCCCCAAGCAATGAAAGCATCATAGACACGAACAAAGGACCGATTGCAAAGCCGAGATATTGGGAAGTGTTTGGTTAAGTTAGTTAGAAATGGGTCATTAGGACCATTTTGTAATGGCCAAGTGAGCCTATAAATAGAAGTACAATTGTAAGCATAAAAGAAAATGATATTTTTCACGATTGGAAGCCTAATGGAACCTTTTTGGCACAAAACTGCATATTATGAGATGATATCTTTGCATCTATATGTGTGTTTATCTTTTGGATCGATCTATGGAATCATTTATTTGGTTTTGGTTTGTTAGATCACAGCAATTGCTCTGAGCTTGTAGTGGTTCTGCAATGCATGATAAAGATTGGGAATGATTGATATAGATCTATGTATTTTTGTCTATCGCAATGTTTGATATTTCTTTGAGATCACAATAGATGTTTCCACAACTATGTTATGTACTGCAGATTCCTTAAACATGCTTTGATAATCTGTTTAATTTGTTAATTATGAGATGATAATATAGTTAAAGCGACTAAGGATAATGGTTAGTAAGGTGATGGTATGATATTACGATGCGGATGCAAATCTCTTGACTGTGTTGTGAAGGAGAGTGAGGTAGTGCATGTCTTCTCACAATTGCGGAAACTTGGTTTCTGCAGCCCCCCTTAGGCATCTCGGGTGAAACTTCACTCA
Organism: Larix kaempferi; assembly: GCA_027924585.1. Taxonomy (NCBI): domain Eukaryota; kingdom Viridiplantae; phylum Streptophyta; class Pinopsida; order Pinales; family Pinaceae; genus Larix; species Larix kaempferi. Next base: position 972,324 of record BSBM01000319.1, on the reverse strand, counting down.
CTCTGTGGGTGTTCCTGGCAAGGGTAAAACCTTTATGGGATGATGTTTAAGGGTTTGGTCGATGTTTGTTAACAATAGTGCGAAGTGAACCCCTGTCGATAGAACTGTGTCAACAACGACACTTAAGACTGCCGACAACGAATAATCTCCCCCAATATCGAGATTCTAGAGATCAAACTCCATCCTAGGGAAAAGTGGGGAGAATAATGCCTATCGACATAATAATATATATTAAGACATTGTTTAAATAAAAAAATAGTCAAAAGAATTATGAACTTTAATTTTCCATTACATTAGATCTGCATGCATTAATTGCTATTATTTTCCTTCATACTCATCTTACACCAATTTCATGGATCACTATCATACACATATCAAATTCTCGTGGAAAAAATACCATGGAGACATCAGGCCCTTAAGACCAAAGACACTATGATACTATGTTAAACTATAGATCAAGCAAGCACAACATAGAGCTCACAGAAAAGACTTGATCCATTCTCTACATAATTTGATCTTCATACCAATGATGATATTATATAGTGCATGGGTCATAGCCACATCTAGATCTAGATCTAGATCTCGCTTACAACACATCAATGGATATGTATGAAAACTCATAGAGTGATAAGAATAACAACTCACATGAGAGTCAATCTAGGACTTCGTGATACAACTCACATGAGAGGAAATATAAGACTTTATGGTGGTTGGATAGGGACTTGCAATCTAACAATTAATGTGTACTTAAATACTATGTATCAACTGTAGGAAATGGATGTAGCCTTTGAAGAATATCACAATCCAACAAAACACTTGGGGAATCTCATAATGTAACATAATGATGGTCAACCAAACTCATTTGTAGAGCCATAGTCAACTATGGTTGATTATATTCATCCAGAATCAAACATGGTCGTCCATAGACATCGTGGTTAAAAAGTCAACCAAATATTGTGCAACATAACCCCTATTGAACATAGCAATGCAATATAACCATTCAAAAATATAGCAATTCAACACAAGTAAGCCAAGATGAATGGTGTAATGTGACATAACAATTCAGGAATGTCACAATGTGACATAGACCTTGATGAGCATAGTAATGCAACACAAGCCTTGATGAAAAGTGCAATTTGACATAACCGTTTAGTGATAGTACTATGATATCATTCCTAAAATGCATCATAGTTCAACATAGCACATTTGTAGTAGCTGTCCATTAAGAGACATTGTATGGTAATGTTAGACCACAAGGTTTAGGACATTCAGGCCATGTTGATTCTAGACCAAGCACTACATCTAGCTAGGCTATCCATTATAGGTCTAGGAAAGTTGTTTTGCATTGATGCTCTCGTTGTGGGCATACTTGGCATTGCTCGATAGAGGAACCTATTACGGGAAATTTCCTAGAAATGGTTGGCATGACATATTTTGTATATATTCATTGATTATGTATTTAATTTTGCAATTAAAAAAATATTTTGTAAAAATAACTTTTAATTATTTGTACTTGTCTTTTATCTTTTGGCATGTACAAATCCTAAGCAATGAGATACCTCCATCCAAATGATAGGTCACATATTCTTCAAAACTTGATGCAACAATTATCGCAACATATTCCATTAGGGATCCTCACACATGTATTTAAATGGATTTATGATTTTTTTGCTAATAGTTTAAGTAAAGTTATAAATAGAGATGTAAATAACTGTAACCATTTACAAATAACTTAGTACATGTGGTATAAAATATATTACTTTCTAAATTATTATGATATTTAAATTATCTCTATTTTACCATATGTTTTAGTATAGAAGGAGATTCTCATCTTGGTATTTTTCAATCCTTATAGCAATGAATTTACCACCATGATTGGGGATGATGGTAAAATAAATTGTAATCATTCTAGCTCAAAGAAAAATCATATACTATAATGAAACTGTATAATATAAACATGATCATATATTTAGGTAACAAATGATTATCTTTAGATATTTATTATCTGAATTTGTTAAAGAAGTGAATTGATACCATTTTTCATGGTTTTCTTGGGTTGAAATTACAAATGCTCTTACCTGTATATTTCAATTTTATCAATCCCTATAGTAATGAATTTACCATCATAATTAGGGAAGACCGTAGAACAAATTGTAATCATTCTAGTTCAAAGAAAAATCATATACTATAGTGAAACTATATGATATAAGCATGATTATATATTTAGATAACAAATAATTATCTTTAAATATTTATTATCATAATTTGTTTTTATTGAACATTTAAAAAAGTGAATTTATATTTTTTCATAGTTTTCTTGGGTTGAAATTACAAATGATCTTACCTATATATTTCAATTTTATAAATTCGATATGATAAAAGGGAAAAGTTCTTAGAATTTTTCCAAGTATTCTATTCTTAGTCATAACATCTACCTTTCAAAAATTCAAAGGTCTTCTTTTCAACTCCATAATTTTAACATCTACCTTTCAAAAATTCAAAGGTCTTCTTGTCAACTCCATAATTTTGTAATCTTACCTATATATTTCAATTTTATAAATTCGATATGATAAAAGGGAAAAGTTCTTAGAATTTTTCCAAGTATTCTATTCTTAGTCATAACATCTACCTTTCAAAAATTCAAAGGTCTTCTTTTCAACTCCATAATTTTAACATCTACCTTTCAAAAATTCAAAGGTCTTCTTTTCAACTCCATAATTTTGTAATCGTGTTCGTCTAAGAAGAGAGAGTTTGATAATTTAGAGAAACACAAATAGTGCCTAATAAATACACAATCCCGTTTTTGGAAAGGTAGTTGGATAACAATTCTTTAGATAAGGTTCTAATGAGTCATGCAAGATTGCACAATTTTTTCTAAGACACTATTCATAAATTTTGTTGAAACTATATGATAACATTATCGATCCTTCAATTTTTTTTAATTTACAATCTTATATTTACATCCTCTGAATTTTTTTAATTTACAATCTTATATTTACATCCTCTGAAACTGAAACTTAATTATGATGTGACATTATTGCAAATAATTTTCCATATTTCTTTGTGCATAGAAAATATTAAGAATCTTATGGGTTTTTTGAATAAGCATATATTTTTGAAACATGATCATCATTGAGTAATTTACAACAACTCCTTCGGATATCTCAAAGGGGTATGCAATGATGGGTATAAAAGCCGAAACCCGTCACCATGGTCAAAAAGGAAAATAAAGGCTTTAGGTAGTTAATTGATCTTCTAGCACTCAAGTATTGTGGATATGGCTTCCAACCATGACACATACCCCATTTATGAGGTCTTTTACCTCTTAACTGCATTGTATGCATTATTAGGTATTTTTTTCAAAAAGGGGTGGGTCTAAAGGTCTTGACTATGCATAAGAAAAATAGAACAAATCTTATCTTTAAAATAAAGTTTTAGTGCTAACCATTTCTTTTTGAAACATGTGAGGATGAGAGAGTTTTCCCTGCTTTTATTTTATATAAGAATAAAGTGCTTGCATTCTAAATTAAAATAGAAATAAGTGACCTTGTGTCTTTTCCTCTATTTTTTGGACAATTCATGTTCCATAAAAAAAGCACACTCATTTTACAACTGAGTATTACTATCTCTAATTTTTAGGAAGTTCTTCAATATGGTCCACATATTCATGACATCCTTTTGGATACGTAGACTTACAACCAAGTGTAGCAAGTGGGTATTATCCTCATTGTTTTCTTATAGACTTGAGGTTCACGGCCTTTTGTATTTCTATTATACATTTGGAATTTTTTTTTAATGATTCTAGAATTTGCTTTTAATAGTAAAAGTTCAATGCTTTGGTTATACATCTAGAATTGAGGATACAAAGTCTTTCTAAAGATTGACTTTGATGTTTGCTTTAACTTTAAATTAAAATGGTAGAAAATATATAAATATTTTATTATCATATTTATTTATAACATAAAAAATAAATTAAATTTTTTAAACTTGCTTTAAAAGTAAAGTACTTTAATGTGTGTTATAAACCATGTACAATCATGTTTAGTTATATACTTGGAAGTTTTGACATGGGTAAAAAGACCATGTATGATATGTACTTTTTGATTTCAATAAAATAACAAAAGTATGTTCTCTAAAAAAAAATAAAGATGTTGTCACTTAAAGTAATTTAACTTAGGCTACCGAAAATAAAAGTAATTAAAAATATGCATGTATACTCATAAAATATAATTTTTTATGAAAAATAATTTAAAAAATCCATGTGAACCTATAAAATAAAAATTTAAATTTAAACCAGGATCTATCAAGATCTATCAAATGATCAAATTTTTTGAATTTAAGATTAAAAAATACACTTAAATAAGGATTTAAAATGGATTTATGCTCATTATTACTAAGTGATGACATAAAGTCAATTTATTAGGATGTTCATTATTAATTGTTATTAATTAAGGACACAAAGTTAATTTATTATGATGTTTATTGATTTTACAAAAAGAAATTATCTTTGATAAATAATAATTAATAAATATTCTGATTAATATTATAAAGGTTGAATTTTTATATATACATTAATGAATTGGACAAAAAAACAATCCTAACTACCAATTTTATTATACAAATTTAAACACTGTTCTTTAAGATTTCAAAGAATTCTTTAAAATTTTAAAACATTCATGAATTGGTATGAAAAAAAAATTATAATTACCAAATTTAATTTATTATACAAATTTAAACACTGTTGTTTAAGATTTCAAAGAATTCTTTAAAGTTTTAAAGCATTCCGTGAATTGGTGAGGGATTTAGTCAAAACGAATTGTCTAAAAGCTTTGCTCACAGAGAAAATAGTTTTCAGATACTTTGTTATAGAATTTTTAGAATCTTAAATAACAGTTTTAATCCTGTATAATTTGGATGTTGTGGGGTTTTTCATGATACTGAATTTATTTAGATTTTTAGAAAAACCATTTAATCAACACAAATTGTGGGATTTTTAGATTTCATATCACTTAATTTCGACCAAGTTTTGATGGGACTGATGAATGAATCTTTGAGCTTTCAGACAGCTTCCTTCCGTCAAAATGGTCTCTGGAAATGACGAAATGGTCGAATGTTTAGGCTGGGCATTAATGGAAGTCCTATAACTGGAGTAGATAGTAATAGTAAAGTATGAAATTCTGGAGTAAATAGTAATAGTAAGTATGAATTTTTGGGTTGATAGTAAAGTACGGATATTTGGGAAGCGTGTAAATCCGGCTATGACTCACTGAGCCACTACTTGTTGGAAAGGTCAAGTTTGTTTGGTGATAATAACAAGGACTGATTATATTTATCATGGCATTGATATTTCACAGGTATTTCTGATTGTTCAGTTGCAACCATAAAGACGTAGTCAACGTCAATAAATTATAGGTATTATATCATTAAATGACTTATCAACTACCAGACACACGCTATAGAAATGCTGAAACCTACCTATAGGCTATAAGATGTTTTCAAGGACGCGAGTTTCCAGCACTGCCTCTCTGAAAACATTTTATCGAAGTAATAAGTTGAATTCAGTCTATTTTAATTCATTTGATGGCGATCAAGGTGCTTACGAATCTGCACGGAGATGGCCATGAACTGGAAGGAGAAGGGCAGCTAGTAGAGCCCATCAGCCAGTCTCTCTACGTCTCGCCCATGTCTGTCTGCATAAATGTCGTATTCGAATTTGATGAAGCCATAACAGAAATCACTCGCTGCAAGAAAATGATGGCCGATGCCCTTTTGCCAAAGAACCCCCTTTTCTCTTGTATAATGGTCGTTGCTCTAACTTCCAGGATCGATAGTCCGTTTCTTCAATTTGTCTTGCAGGGCGTACTGTAGTCTGTAATATCTCATTTCTTTGGAGTTGGATATATATATCTCTGCTCTCATATATTTCTGTTTCTGTATTTGCTTTGCAGAAGAAGGATGATCAGGGAGCGTTGCGATGGCAGAAAACAAAAGTCAACGTCGATGACCACATATTTATTCCAGAGTTTCCCCCTGGCCAAGAATCATACGACGCCTGGGTGGACGAATATATCTCTAAATTGGCCCTCAGATCTCTCGATCAATCTCGACCTCTGTGGGAATTCCACCTTTTGAATTATAAAACGAGCAAGGCTGGAGCCACCTTGGTTATTAAGATCCATCATTCCCTCGGAGATGGTATTTCTTTTATGTCGACATTGTTTTCTATTGTCACCAGAGTTGACAATCCTGGTCTTCCACCGACTTTTCCTAGTGCCAATCATAGTATTAGATCCGCTACTATCAGCTCAAAGCCGTCCATTGCAGCTATTTTTTTTCACATACTTTGGTATTTCATTATTTTAGTATGGTACACTATGGTTGATGTAATAAGTTCTTCACTGAGAATGACCGGATGGATTGACGATAGCCAGCTGCCTATTCGAGGACCCCCTGGAGTCGAACACATGCCCACTGCTCTTTCTTCTGCTACGTTTCACTTGGAGGATATCAGACAGATAAAAAATTCTGTCGGAGGGGTATGTGATCACAGCCATATGCTTGCAGCACTAATTTATATTGTCTGATTTACATGAGTACTTACAGCTACAGCTCTCTTTGGTATGCTCTTCCAGACAGTGAATGATGTGATAACGGCAGTAATTTTCTATGGCATGCAACGCTATTTGCAGATTCAGCTGTCAGCTGGTAATAATTTTCATTACTGTACTTTTGTCACTCTTATTACTTCACAGTTTAGAACAATAATTCGTTCAGACTGAACTTTTCAATACTCTTTGGGTACTGCAGTGGGAGAACGAAGCTTGCAAGATGCATATGAAAAGAGATCTGAGCCTCCGAAGGACACTGTTATTAATCAAATGAAGAAATCAAGAATCACAGCATTATGTTTGTTAAACACTAGAGTCTTGGCTGGAATACAGGTTATGCTCTAAGCAATTAACCCATAGATTTTTCAAGTGCGTTTATTCATTCTGTAAGAGTTTTTTGCGTGTTAATAAGACGAGAATACTTTGAAAGATATGTTGACAACGTAAATTTGTGCAGAACATAGATGAAATGTTGAAACCAAAATCTGAAGCGCCTTGGGGAAATCACTTTGGTTTCTTGCATGTGCGGGTACCTATAATGGGAAAAGTGGAGAACCCTCTGGAGTTTGTGAGAAAGGCAAAGCGTACCATAGATAGACATAAAATGTCTTTAGGGGTCTTTATCAATGCCAGAATTATCAGATGTTTAGCCAGGTTAAAAGGACCGCAGGTATGTTTCAACTTTCATTTATAAAAAACCAAACCATTTTTAATTGCATTAAAATTAAATCGCTAATTCTTAATTCTCATCCATGATATAACCCAGGCGACGTCTAAATCTTTATACAATACTATTGTCAATACAACAATGGTAATATCAAATATGATTGGCCCAATGGAAAAGATTGCAATAGATGGGAATGCAATAAAAGGCTTTTCCTTCTTTATATCCGGTGCACCTATGGTGAGTAAATAGACTATCGAGTTATTTTCAACCTTTTAAACTTATTTGCAATAAATCAACGCAATAAATAAATTTACAATATGGTGTTTGAATTTCAAATCTTTCAAAATTTATTTGATTGATATCGTGGAATTTAACCAGAAAATTTTTCATGCAGTCTCTCTTTGTGTCGATTCTGAGTTATATGGGCACTGTCAAACTCCAAGTGGCGGGTTCAAAAGCTTATGTCGATGCAAATATGCTATCCAAGTGTTTCATGGAGGCATTTGAGGAGATAAAAAAAGCTTCCATCCATCGACGTTTTGTGAAAGGGAAAATTTACTAAACATATGAGAATGCTGAATATTTTCTTTCTTAATGGCTTCCTCCCTGCGGGATTGATCATCTTTGCATTGAGAAAAGGATTTTCCAATGTATTCCTAAGTGTTTGATCACTTTGCACTGAGCATAGCAATAAAGGTATTAATTATTTTCACAGTTGGTATCAATGATTATGATTTTTATATTTTTCTCAGCAAGACAAAACAGGTTACTTCCTATTCATATTCATATTATGAATAAAAAATAACATGATCCATTACAATATCACAGCCGGACAAAATGCTAATATACTATCATCCCTAACTTTTCAGATTCCCCAAAATTTTCACCCAAAAAACTAAAACCTTATATTTTGCGTTTCATATCTAAAACGTCTACTTTTTCATCATGATGTCTTAAATTTCATTTGTTTAAAAAAATTATGTTTGATTATTCACGCTTCATATATCACATTTGACATGGAAATGAAATCATCTTCAACGGTCTTGCCATGATTAAACAATTACACAATTATTTTTTAAATCCCTCATTAAGAGATTAAAATTCTTATTATTTTAATATAAATATAATTATTATAGTTGTTTTAAAATTAAATTAAATTAATTAATATATATTAGAAATTAATAATATATTATTTAATATAAATAACAAGTTTAAAATTAAATTAAAATATTTTGTATAAATTAAAATAACAAAAAAAATTCATTATATATATATATATATAAAACATCATCACTCTCAAAGATATTGCTTATTTAAATTGTAGTATATATGATCTTTTGAATAATTACTTATTTCTCATTTAAATTGTAGCATATATATGATCTTTTAAATGGGAGCATAAAGCTAATGAGAAGTTATTACACAAATACCGTCTTTCTAAAGTTATTGGTAAAGCATTTTTTCTTTTCTTATTGGTAAAGCATTTATTTTATATATTATTAAAGAAATTATACGCTATTATAATTTAAGGTTTAGGAGTTTGTGTTCACTCATTGAAATAAATGGTAGATATTCAAATTTAATGAATATAATTTTTTTTTTTATTAAAATTTTTAAAAGTAATTTATTTTGTTTATTAAACCATTTAAGATATATTTAATAAGTTAAATCAATTTTAAAATTATTAATAATAATAATAAAATATTTTATTATTATTATTATTATTATTATTATCTTGTAAGTTAGCATGGATCTTTATATATTATTCATCAAATTATACAGAAGTTGCAGGGCCCTCTCTTAAAGAGAAAACAAATCTGTGACCAAAAATTACCAAAGTATGAAGGGTCTTCCCATATAGAGAAAACATACCCAATTAAGAGTTAATACTGTAGATACGAGTTTTGAGACCAATCCTTTAGATAAATTGAAATCCTAAAAACCATGAAAAGTTTTAGAGATTAACTAGAAACTAAAGAATAACAGAGTCTGAAACCAAACTATTGGTCTAATTTGTGTTGCATACATGGAAACCGATGAGCTCGATTCCCAGACGCTTAGCAATTTGTTTCTGGTTCCAAATGATTTGCTGGAGGAGGAGGACCATCTCGTCCTGCTGAAGGAGAATTTCAGCATGGGCTTCCCCTCTTTCTGCTAGAGCCTTCCCCAGAATAACTTTCTGCTTCCAGTGATAATCCAGGGTTTTCTGATACAACGTCGTTCTGCCTCTCGTGTTCCCGGGGTTCGAGATTAAGGCCTCGAATTCATTCTTGATCTCAGTATCTGACAAACATCCTCTGGTAACCTGCACGTCCTCCTCGGCCTCTTGGATTTCTGCTTACGCCTTCGGTGGAATCTCCTATTTGTATCTACGAGCTTTCCTGACTACCCCTCTCATAACTTTAACCGACACTCCAGATGAATGACCAGTCGCCTTAGCCTTCCAGCCATACTTCCTCCTCTCAGGTGGCATCAGAACGAGGGCGAAATGCAGGCTGGAAGAGGAGCTTCCCCAAACGAGACTAATGTTGCAGAGGGTGATACAACCAACACGTTCCCTGCTACGATTACCCTATAGGCTTTGCAAACCCAGTAACCTTCTCTTGCTGCAGTGCTCAATACCTCTGCGAGCCTTCAACTCCATCACACCATTAACTCAAGCATCCAACCACATAATGATATTAACGCTCGCTTCCATTTGCATAAATATTTTATTAATTATTATTATTGTTATTATAAATATTTGATTAATATTATATAACATTTATGATTTATAAATCTTTATAATTAATTACACTAATAAAAAAATACTTTACAATATAAGTAAAAATTCTCCCTAACCCTATCTTCCATTAATCTTAGTCTCGATTCAAATTTTGGAAATGTGGTTGCATTTCATTCACATGCCAATTAACCCTATCTTCAAATTTTGGAAATGTAGTTGCATTTTATTCATATGCCAATTAACCCTATCTTCCATTACTCTTATTCTCAATTAACCCTATCTTCCATTACTCTTATTCTCGATTCAAATTTTGAAAATGTGGTTGCATTTGATTCATATGCCAAATGCAAATTAAACATTTTCATATTGTTTAAACAAAATTACATTTTAAAAATAAATAAATAAATCAAATATTATTCTTAATGATTATTATTTAAAAAATTAGTTTGTAATATTATCATTTAAAAAATAAGATGCTGAAATCATATTTATGTAAAATTAAACTAAAATGTCATATTTTAAAACCATGAAACTATATAATGACAATTATAAATCAACATTGCAATACATAAATATATTACGCCTTCACCATAAGGATAGAAAAAACTAAATATGCAATTTAATAACTTCATAAAAGATTTAATATAATAACTTTACTTTAATATAAAAATTTGAAACTATATAATGACCATTATATATCAACGTTGTAATACATAAATATATTATGCCTCCATCACAAGGATAGAAAAGACTAAATATGCAATTTAATAGTTTCATAAAAGATTTAATATAATTATTTTACTTTAATATCATCCTTAGTTTTTATTAATAAAGATTTATGATTATTTTAGTGAGAAAAAAATCAAATTTAAAATATTTAATGATAAAAAATAAAAATTTATAAATAATATTTGTTTTTAATTTATATTTTTGTAAATAAGTATTTTTATATCCATAGGTGTTTTTATTTTAGAATTTGGTGTATGTTAGAATTTATGTTTTTCTTAGATTGCATGAGGATGAGACAAGTGTATTGTCTAGATTGAGTTTATGGCAATCATTCCAAATTAAAAATAAATAATTATAAAAAAATATAAAAAATAATTGGTAGTTGATGCCTAGATAAAGGTCACTTGTGATGCATAGATAACTCGAAGTCCATGGTAGAGTTTAATTCGAAAATGGAGAGAACAAATTAACATATATGTTACCGAGCCACAAGTTAAGTGGTTGTACTAGTTATGAATAGCACTCATCTCTACGGATCGAGATTGCACGACAAATAAAAAATTATAAAAAAATATCAAAAATATGAGTAGGTTCTTGATGTACAAGTTTAAAATTATTAACATAAAAGATCGTGCTTGGTTTTAAAACCATTGGGGATTGATGAAAATGTCATTTTGCAAAATAACAATAACATTAAAAATATTATCTCATCTAAGTTTAAAGAGAAAATGTGAAACCATAAAGAGCTAGAGGCTCTATAAAGAGGTCATTAACCCTAATATGGAAGATCAAAAGTATCTATGCATTTTAACTAGTTGGAAGAAGAAAATTAATATAGCCAAGATAAGAACAAACTCTCATGAGCTTCATAGTGAAATAGGAGGGTGAACAATTCCTAAAACACCATGGGTGGAAACGATTTACCATCTCTATGATACTATGAGAATTGAATTTAATGAAAGTTACTTTCTCTTAAAGTATCCTTAGTACACCAACATTAGATCGCAATTTCATAGACTTAATCATTTCCTTTTATTTAACAATTGGTTGTTAACCATATCATTATCATTATCATTAATATCATATTTTACTAAATTTATTAAAATAATATTAAATTTAACCTCCATTTTTACTACAAAATCATAAAGAAAAAACATACTTAATATAAAGATTATAAAGATAGTGACGCCAAAAATGCATATAATTCTATTATAAAATCCCTGTGCTTTTTCCTTTCAAATTGGTGGTATAATAATTTATGGCGTTGGCAGATCCCTCTTAAGATCAAGTGCTTCATGTGGTTCACTTTACAAGGAGGATTAAAAACATGGGAGAATCTAGCAAAAAGAGGCTGGTCGGGTCCAAGCATATGTTTTCTCTGTAAAAATTCCTAGGAAACTTCAAATCACATTTTGGTTGATTGTATATTTACTAGAACAAACTGGTTTAAAATCATTTCCTTTCTGGATTTGCGTCAGAACTGGGGTGTGGGTATATTTGACTGAAGCGTCTATGACTGGATACATCATTGCAAGCTTTATACATCCTTACGAGCTATTATATCTTGGGTTATTTGGAAATCCAGGAATGTTGTATTATTTGAAAACAAAACTCTTTGTGAGGATAGCATTATAAGACAGATTATGATATTGTTAAAGGAAAATCATTCGGGGAAGTGGATTGCAAAATAAAAAACAAAGGTCAGCTCTCTCCGTCTTTCAATAAGTCGCTGGCCTTCTTTGACGAGGCTGCTTCAAATGGATTGTGTGTTGTAGGTGGAATCATATACATCAACAAAGATCACTATTACAATCTAAAGCTAAATTGCGATACAAGTACAAATATGAAGTCCGAGCTATTGGCACTGTGGGTGGTCCTCAAAATGGCGAATTCCTTTGGCTTATTTGAACTTTCGGTTTATGGTGATTCTAGGGTGACTATCAAATGGGAAAGTGGAGATTTCAAACTAAATGTCATCTCACTATTTCAGTGGTGTAAGAGAATTCAACCTGAGATCAAACTATTGAAGAATATTTTGCTTGAACATATTTATCGTCATGACAATTCAAATGTTGATCTGCTATCAAAACAACCTATGGATGGTGTAGTGGGAGTATTATATTGGGAAGAGATTCAGGGTCAACAGATCATTGAAAAATGCAGTATCAACATATTCACTTGGGAAGCTCTGTTACATTGGTGCTGAAGGGAAGACTTTTTTGTGATAAAATGTTTGAGCTTAGAATTTTGTTTTTTGTGTAAAGGAGGTCAAGACACTGTTTATTACCGTATATATAAGTCATCTTTGACTTTGATACATAATGTACTCTTTGATTCTACATAAATAGCAATAGTACATTTTTTATTAAAAAAAAATTATAAAAATAATAATAAATAATCATTACAAAAATCATAAAATTAAAAAAATATAAAGTTATGAATGATAGAATGTACTTTCATCCAACAAAGCCCACACACGGAGGTGTGGAGAGTAAAGTGTGGATTTTGGGGAAAATGGGGAGGTGACTAGCTACCTCCCTACATGAACTTGACGTTCCACGGAAAGTAATTTTATGTTGAGTTATTTGATAGTGATAATTAAATGTTGAACATTAAAAACATAAAGACTTTTCGAAGTCCTATATTTGTATTTCCATGATTGGAAAGTATTTTTTTAATAATGAGTTAATGAAAAGTTATATATATATAATCGGAAGGGTATTTTGATGATGAGTTATTTGATAGTTATAATTAAAGATAAAGACTTTTCAAAGCCATATATATATATATGGCAATCAATTATTTCTGACCTAAGTTGTACCTTTGTTGGAATGGATTTCTGACATAAGTTGGAATGGTTTCATTTCACTTTTTTTATATTTCTGACATAAGTTGGAATGGTTTCATTTCACTTTTTTTATATTTCTGACATAAGTTGGAATGGTTTCATTTCACTTTTATTTATGAGTAGTTGGAATTCCAACTACTCTACAAAGAATAATGGCTACCTTGGTTGAACCTTTGTTGGAATGGATTTATTTCACTTTTTTTATATTTCTGACATAAGTTGTAATGGTTTCATTTCACTTTTATTTATGAGTACTTGGAATTCCAACTACTCTACAAAGAATAATGGTTACCTTGATTGTCATTTACTATTTCTGATTTGCAAACGGGAACCCATTTGAACAGTGTAATGATAATTTTGATGTATTCGAAATAAATAGCTTTATACATGCTCGGTGGCTAATTCAATGAGCTTAGAAAAATGCATCTGAAGTATCAAACACCTTATGCATGCTTTAGTTGTAGAAAATCATACAAGAATCTTGCAAATGGGTCATATTTGCAAGGTCAAACAAATTGCCTTTGGAGAAATAATTCTGTAAGGATTATTTGAAATAACAAACATAATGTTTTAAAGTATTCACTAGAGATCTCACAACATTGTATTTAATGTTGTTGTGGGTATATGGATAATTCGATCTTATCAGATTCAATAGTCAATCCAAGCTTTATAATCCCACAACAACAATATTAAATGTGTTGTCGTGGAACGCTGGTTTAACACCATAATATTTACTAAACACCTCACCACGAAGTATTTAATGTTTTTGTGAGTATATGAATAACTAGATCTTATTCGATTCAATAGTCAATCCAAGCTTTATAATCCCACAACAACATTAAATGTGTTGCTGTGGAATGCTTATTTAACACCATATTTTAAGATGTCAAGTTTGAAATTGAAAACAAGTATTGTACCATGTTCCAGAAATAGACTTGAAATAAAACAAAATGCATCGTAAAATTTTGTCCATCTCTCCAGCCAAGGAGGCAAATTTGAAAGACCAAGCAAAGTGCAAATTTAAAAATGCACTTTGACAAGGTATTATCAGAGAATCTCGAGGTTGTCGCTGATAAAAATCACCAGCCTTCAACAACTCCATATAATAAATTGGATGAACGTATTTTCCAATATAAGATTTCACATTTTATTGTCATTCTCCAAATATATTGCTTAAAAACCTAATATTCACAATTTTCATAGGTATGTCAAGTTAAAATTAAAACATATCGTATTTATTAGATCATTGATTTTTTATTGTGTTAGTTAATCTATGACTAAGCAAACATCCAACATTTATTAGTTGTTGATGTTTTAGAATGTGCTATGGTCCATACATTAATAATCAAGATCGAAATGTGTGAAGTTGCCACATGTGATGATAAATGGAATTTTTCAAATTTATTTATTATAAAGTGATCCATGAGGATTTGAACCCTAACAAGATAAGCACTTTAGCCATATACCACTCTTTGGAAACGATATAGCAAAATTTTTTATGTACCAAATTCTCCACATAGCATAAAATAAGAGAGAGAGTAATTTAAGGTTTTAAGAATGAAGGAAAAAATAAATAAGAATTTTAGAGAGGAAAACCTCTTTATACAATGTACCAAATACATAAAACAAGATGAAATGATGCTAAAGCTAGGTCTCTTTGATATATATATATATATATATATATATATAGAGAGAGAGAGAGAGAGAGAGAGAGAGAGAGAGAGAGAGAGAGTGTACAATTATAGTTCTAGTCGACCATACAATTACAACTAAGGTCCTAGTTGACCAATAAAGACAATTCTAATATAAAAATAGAAATGTAATGTTATAATATATAGGACTTAACATTCCCCTGAAGTATTTCCAAGTGGGGGCCACGCTATCAGACATCCACAATTAGCTAACACACATTATACGTAGCTTAGCTGGAAACTTTTTTATTATAATTTTTTAAAGCTGGACGTGACAAAATGAATGAAACAATGAGAAGATGGACGGGTTAGGAAAGATTGGGATGGTTGAAACCCTAGCTAGGGTTTTCTGAAAAAATGCAACAACTTGGAGTTTTGTTGCCTTCCCGGTGGCCTAGTACTAAGCAAGACAAAAAGTGGGAATTACATTATTTTTCTGGTACATTTTTTTAAACCCCTAGTTACTAATTTTGATTTAGTTTAATTTAGATCAAATTTGGTTTTAATCAGCTTATCGGGTTTTCTTTTAATATTGTAAAATTATTTGGTGAGTCTTTTCTAGATTCAGTCTTTTTAGACTCCTATGGCCACGTGTCTGATGTGCTAGGCCTGCGTATTTGGGTTTCGTGTGGGGTTACCTATGGATCTGGGTAAAGGATCTACTTCTTTTGAGAAACCACTTCATTTAATGCATTCTCTGCAATGTGGGGATATTAGGGTTTGCTCGGACCAAGATGAATCGACGAGAGGGTCTGGTTCTTTTCCCAATAGTTGTCGGTCTCTAAAGACTAGGGATTTAACTCTTGGCTCTACCGATCTCATTAAGAAATGAAAAATTGCTGGTGTCGCTGCCAGACAAAGGAGGAAACTAAAAACATATAAGGTTCAGAGGGATTTGAGCAAGCTTTTCTTGGGTCGGGATGTGAATTGGATAGAGTTACTTCTCTATCCAGTAGGGCATTGGCGGGAAAAATAGAAGGGACTAAATTTTCTGGGGTTGAACACATAGATTGGGTTAACCAGAATTGGACAACAATTGCTGGTCTAGCCCCACAAACAAACATGTTATCAAATGGATGGATCTATTTTGTTTTTTCTTCAGCTGAGAGTATCCCATCTATCTTGCCAAAAATATAGTTGATTAAAAAGGGATGTTTTGTGTTGAAGAGATGGCACACTAATTTCAATCCTGAGAGTGAAAATTTGACAAAGCGCCACGTGTGGGTTCTGTGGCCTGAGTTTCCACTAGATCTTTCGACTAGAAATGTATTTGAGGACCTTGCAAAATTCTTGGGTAAGTTCATAAGAATGGAGAAGCATATTATGTTTGGCGTTGAGAAAAAAATCGCGTCGGTTATGGTCGAAATTGATATCACCAAAGGGATTCCGGAAGTGGTGGAGATCGTTTGGGGGGAGAAGAAATTTTTTCAAAGGATCGATTATAGAAACATCCCCTTCCGATGTTCTTACTGCAGAGAAACGAGACATGTGAGGGCTCAGTGCCCTACATTCTTTCTCGGTGACAATCCTTCTTTTGATTCTGTGGAAGGAACGAACTTGGACTAGGTGGTACACACTGCATCCAATGTTAACCCAACTCCTTTTCCACAAACCAATCAATCCAATAAGTCAAATTATCTATCTTCCATGCATTATGAGGGGTCTCTAAAGAGGATCTTGAATTTTATCTTTCAGCCGAAAAATCTTTAAATCTTAGAAAAATCCCGGGTTGTATGATTCCCCCACTACTATGAAGGATTCTACTACTCTAACCCTAAAAACCCTTTTCCCGACATCTCAATATGGAGATGTGAACGATTCCTTAATTGAGGATAGACCTCTTCCTCATAGGGTTTTTAATTCTGACATTATCCCTATGCCTATGGATCACTACAAAATTTGAACCCAAAATCCAACGAAATTCGACAAAATTGTCAGTGTCTTTGGATTTCACCTTTAAAATTACGAATTTTGATCAATTTTTTTCTAATTGATACATGTCATTGTCGAATATCCAACGACTGTCGGTTATCCGATGACTCCCGTCGGATAATGGACGGGAGTCATTGGTTATCCGACATATATTCTATAATAGTAACTATGATCATATCGTCGGATATACGACGAACCTTTAAATTTTAAAATCTATAAATTATGGAAACATTTCGACATGTTTTCTATACAAGCGACGGTTTGCGGAAATTTTATTCTTCGACGGACTGTTTTCCGTAAAAGAATACACAATTATTTATATTGTTTTTGTGATTAAAAATAGTGAAGTGTGGAGCTTGATTTTCTAAGATCGATAATCTTCATTCAAGCTCTTTATGAGAAAATGTCAAATAGCAATATTCCTGATCTAGAGGAACAAAATCGACAATTGCTTGCTAGATTGTGGGATGGACTGAAAAGAAAGGGTGATGGGAAATGTTATTGTCCATGTAGTCAATGCAGGGGGTTTAAGAGGAGAAGAATAAAGATCACAACATCCAGAAAACACTGTAGGGAACATGGACACGCTGAGGGGGGACATGAATATCGTCCATTTGTAAGTTTTGCATTATATATGTTTTTATATTGATTGCTTTTGTAAATGTATGTATTATTTTAATATTTCTTATATTAACTTATATCTATTGATGGTTTCATGTAATTATGAAGGAAAGACATCCTACGGCATATCATTTGGAGGAAGTGCTTTCAGAACAAGTACCGGAGGAACATGGAGCTATGAATAATGAAGAACAAGTTAATGATCATATTGAAGAAGATGATCATACTGATAACATAGTTGAAGATGATGGTACAAATACATTGATCCATGATACGTTTAATGTTAGAATGGATGATGATGGTGATGATCATGAAAATGATGATTTTGATGATATTCATGATTTACCTCTTCTTGAGAAGGCATACGAACCCCTTTATGAGGGCTCCAACACAAATATTCTCTCTGCTATATTGTTGATAATGAACTTGAAGGTTATGAATGGTCTTTCAAACACATCAATCACAGAGATGTTAAGGTATGTAATATATTCCATCACATAATATATATGATCAAGCTAAAGGTTATCACTGTTTGTCTAATAATTTTATTGTTAATTCATAAGTCAAATTAATACGGATGAAATGTGTTTCATTAATATTATTTATATATTATATTAACTAGATTTTTATTTTAATTTATTGTAGCTTGATAGCTGAATTTTTGTTACCACTGTCAAATATTTTACCTAGCACATATCGAGATTTATCTGCCATCATGAAAGAAATTGGAATGCAGTATGAAGCAATTCATGCATGCCCCGATGACCATGTTATATATTATAATCAACACAAATTTAAAACAGAATGTCCGGAATGTCATATCAGTAGATATCAAACAGATAAAGTAACAAAAAAGGTGCCTCGCAAGGTTCTTTGTTATATTCCCATTATTCCATGTTTGCAATGACTGTTCAAGTGCAAAAACATAACACAATTTATGGATTACCATGCACGGAACAGAAGTCAAGATGAATTATTCGAATGCCTGCAGATGGGTCTGCATTTAGAGATATGGAGGAAAAATGGCCTCACTTCAAAGAAGAACCTTGTAATCCTAGGATTTCTTTGGCAGTAGATGGTGTCAATCCATTTGCATAGATGAGATATGTTTACTCGGTGTGGCCTATTTTTGTTATCAACAATAACATTCCTCCATGGTTGTCAATAAAGAGGGAGCACATAATGTTGTCAATGATTATTCCAGGGATATTGTGTCTACAACCTTTCTTCTTATTGTAGTGGCATCTCATTTGTCGTATTTTGTTGCATATATATATATATATATAGATTATTTTTCTCTTGTGCATGGTTTATATATCTAAATGGTTCTCATAATTATATATTTTATATGTTCAAATCAATTAGGTAAGTACCAAGTTAAAGATATAAATGTATATATCAAACCTCTTATTCATGAGATATTAAAGTTATGGAATGGAATCACTATGTATGACGTATCTAGACCAATACGACAAAGGCAATTTCAATTCCATGCAATGCTTGTGTGGACAATACATGATGCCCTAGGGTTAACCCATTTTTGCGGTGTGTAATTATAAGTTCCACTTTAATTGCATTTAATTTTATGAGCTAGTTAATATACTATGCATGCATTTTTTTAAAATAATCCATTCATTATATATATAATTATAATTGACATAGATAATCCATCCCTTTATGTAGGTCTTCAGGCAAAGGAAAAATTTGCATGTCCGGTTTGTGGTCCTAAGATAAAATCTCGTCGTTCAAAAAGCATAGGAAAGGAGGTGTTTGATGAGTATAGGCACTTCCTCTCTAAGAATCGCAGGTATAGAACTACCGAAAAACATATGTTCAATGGGAAGCAAGAGATTGCATTAAAACCACAGAGAATGACACCTCACCTATGGAAGTTGCAATATAATAGAAATCATCAAGGTACATATGAATCATCATATATGAAATGTTATATATATTTTTTATTATGTGTTGTTTACCTTAATTGACATTGATTTTTGTAATTTCTTTATAAACTATGATTCATGATGGCCATCGTGGTCATGTAGGCATTAATGGGCTCCCACGAGGAATGGAAAGTTATCCTAAACAATTTATTAGGTTTCCCTACTATGAGCACCTAAAAATTGCTCATCTGTTTGATACAATGCATATCGGAAAGAATGTGACTAAAACATTATGGCGAATATTGGATGGAAGGAGTGAGAAAGAAAAAATTATCAAAATTTGCAAAGACATTCAAGAAGGAAACCATGCAATGAAAGACGTCATTCAATTTCATAGCAACAGAGACCAAATTAATATAAACTCACTTCCATGGATGTTAACGGAGCAGCAAGGTAATGTTGTAAAAGAAGTCATGTGAAAAATTAAATTTCCTACTGGATTTTGTGCGAACATGCAGAATATCATAACAAAGAAAGGTGATTTTCTGGGGATGAAAATGCATGATTGGCATATCTTCATGAAGGTAATTATTACGGTATGCATACAATTATTGCTATATTTTTTATTCCAGTGCATATTGTTGGTATTTTGTTTGTCTACTTTTTGTAAAAAAAATGAAACGATTTGTATATTGTTACAGTATCTTCTACCTCTCTCCCTCTCCCGTACAACTTCGACAGCAATGTCAAACAAGTTATATATAATCTTGGGAAATACATGAGGTAAGTAGAAATTTTTTGCTTAGTGTTTGTTGAATTCATCGTAGAAATTATATTTGATTTTTGTGCATTAATTCATGTTATGTAATATAATGTTTTTTTTGTTAAATATCATGATTGGTTTGCGTCACTTGTAGATGGTTGTCATCTAAAGAAATCCATAAAGAAGATATAAAGTATTCGAGGAGAGAAATTCCTCGTCTCATGTGTGAAATAAAGAAGCATCTACCTTCACCATTTTTCAATGTAGAAGAACACTACCTCATACATCAAGTTGAAGAGATTGAATTGTGTGGACCTGTACACTCAAGGTCCATGTGGATGGTTGAGAGGCACTTGAAATTTTTGAAGGGTTTGGTTAGACAACGAGCATGTCCCGAGGGTTCTATGATGGAGGGATATATGGTATACCAAAATATGCTGTATATTAGTGAATTTCTTCCTAAATTAGCATCAAAGCTCAATTTATGCCGCATTTGTGATCCAGACTCCAATAAAAATTTAGAAGGGGACTACCCAAAGGGGAAAGGTAGATCAAGGAAGGTGAAAGGTAATTATTAGCTAGTGGAGATTAATTAATATAATACATTTGATTGTTTATTTTTATGTATATATCATACATAATCTATTTTTATATTCAATATGCATCAATTAAGAGTGTATACTTTGTTAAGTGAATATACATTTGTATTCAATTTTAATTTTATTTTCATCAAACAGTTGGTCGAGAGTGGGATGCACTTCATTTATACATCGCAAAAAATCTTGACTGGATGAAGGTATGGATTGAACGATGTGAACAATCTGATCATGGAATATCATGGGAATGTGTGGCTTCATTGGTTAAAGCAACACATCGCAATGGAGATACCAATATTACACAAAGGGAAATCGATTTAGCATATACTTTAAAAGATAAGCAGGAAAGCATATTAATGAACCACACTATTTTTTTTTTTTCAAACATATTGATGTACACGTTGATTTTTTCCCTGCAAGGCATAAACATGCACTTTATCATAAATGGATCATTATGTAATCTTTATGTGTATGGCTTGTTGTAGGTAAAACACCATAAGGCTATGTGGTGCAATGGATGTAGATATCGCATCAAAAAGTTGGATGAAATGAAGAAAACATCAGATTGTGGGATATCTGCAGTCTTTGAGGTGACCAATGTTTCCTCTAGAAGTGACAGACATCCAGAACTCTCAAAAAATCGATACTATGGGTATTTGGAAGATATTCTTCAGTGTGACTTTAAATCCTTCAAGGTAGTTCTGTTCGTTTTCAAATGGTACAGGTTACGAATGAATCAACGTGATCCCGATAAAACTATTATTAAACATGATAATGGATTTACCATGGTTAATACAAGGTTGTTTGAGCCAGGAATGGATCCCTATGTTCTTCCAAGCCAATGTGAACAAGTGTTTTACTATGAGGTTCCAGGTAGAGGGGGTTGGTCATTTTTTGTGAGACACGATCCAAGGGGAAGGCCAGTAAAGTATAATGTAGAGGAAGGTAATGAAGAGGGTCTCGAAGAAGAAGATGATGTTGAAGATGATCAACATGAGTTATATGATCATGTTCTAGAAGAAGATGTTGAAGAATTAGTTGATCAAATGATGTAGCAGACAATGTCCATGAAGATGATATCGATGATGACATGATGATCATAACTGACATCGATGACGATGATGATATGGCCAATCCTTGCAATGTCAATTCTGGATTGGATGATACAAATGATGACTTGGATGAAGAAGATGATGTTGAACATGATCAACATGAGTTAGATGATCATGTTCTAGAAGAAGATGTTGAAGAATTAGTTGATCAAATGATGTAGCAGACCATGTCCATGAAGATGATATCGATGATGACATGATGATCATAACTGACATCGATGACGATGATGATATGGCCAATCCTTACAATGTCAACTCTGGATCGGATGATACAAATGATGACTTGGATGAAGAATATGATGAAGTACATTGAAGTGTATGAGGTATGCCTTAATATATCTACTCCAGATATTTTCATTTAATATTGCGATAGAAATATTGAATTTTATTGGTACGTATAAATTAACTATTTCTTAGTGTTTTTTTCCATTTTCCTATATGTTGGCATATGTTATAATTAGAAACATTGCTTCTTATAAAGTATGACAACAAACACAATTAAATTTTTTTTTTACATAGATTTTGTCGGGTTATGGGGAATTGCGAGTGATGTGAGGGGGGGGAGGGGCCATAAGAGCTTCCACCTTCATGTGGTTGGCTCTGTATAGTAGAGAATATTAAATTATTCTTGAAACAAAGAGAAGCTCAGTAAGGAAATGCACAATTATCATGCTAACCCAAAATGGCGTGCTTGATCATGTACTACACAGGGCTAACATTGAATTTTTTTTAATTTGTGCTTGCTTGGAATGAAATTTGGCACGGTTAGACTAGACACATGCATTGACGGTGTGGGAGGGTTTCCAGGCTCAAACATGACTGACACTAACAATTCAAGCATAAAAAACCATACATGTAGATTAATTAAAGTGCTACATGGGGACAACATTGAAATTTTTTAAATATGTGCTTGCTTGGACTAAAATTTGGCATGGTTAGAATAGACGCATGCATTGATGGCGTGGGAGGGTTTCCAGACTCGAACATTACTGATACTAAAAATTTGTGTATAAAAAACCATGCCTATAGATTAATTAATGTGCTACATAGGGACAACGTTGAATTTTTTTAAATTTGTGCTTATACGGACTGAAATTTGGCATGGTTAGACTAGACGCATGCATTGACTATGTGGGAGGGTAAAATACCAAGGTAAAATCCGAAGCACATTATCTCATTCAAGGATGGTACAAGGTAAAACCTATATTTTTCATGCCACATATGGTACAAGGTAAACCCTATAAAACAATATTAGGATGGAGTAAACTACAAATATATAGAATGCAACTTGAAATATGAGACAATAAATGCAACTTGAAATATGAGACAATAATAAGATAATATAGCACGAAAAGAGTTTTTTTTTTTAATAAGATAATATAGCAAGAAAAGACACAATTTTAGCACTTAAGCATAATTGACAATACATTGCAATGCATTGTTTTCCATAACACATAATGATCTCCTTGAATTCTCCCTTATTTGTGCCATAATTGGCGATTCTATTATAATTGTCTAATTAGTTAATCTATTAGTTGACTCCTCTGATAATCAACTATCCCAACTAGTTGAGAGCCTAGTTGACTCCTTCGATAATTGGTTCCATGATTTTCATCTCACTCAAATAGTGTGTGTGTAGGGGAAGGGTTTGATATTGGTGAACATGTTGGTGGTTTGAAATATGTTATAACATATATGTTAATGCATATATTAACATATATAATATTTCATATATATTAATATATATCATAAAGTATACATGGTAATGCAAAGAAACAACTCTCAACAACATATATCACTGTCTCTTGTTACGATGAAGCTGAATGTAGTGAAATGTAATGCTTGGTGTGAAATGTAGAATTTCATGAATTGAGTTTTTTAATACAATTTACACCCAATGAATCCACTGAGGGCACTTATATTTGGGAATCACATCCAATTAATATAAGTTCTCCTTGCAAGGTATTGGGGATGTGTTGCAGTGGTCACCCATGCGCCCCAATGTGGTATGATTGGTTGAAATACATGCCATGTTCTCTACCTTGCATTGGTGAGTTATGGTCATGTCCCCTTGGTTGGGTGAATTGAAATTTGTTAATGCAAATTGTTTGGGGCATTGAGGGAACTTTTTTACACACTATCCTTTAGCATGATTAAAATAAATGGAGAGTAATACTCTGAATATGGGATCTAGATCCCCCTTTATGCCTTTAAAAGTCTTCACTCAAACAAACTCATTGCCCATTATGAGACCATAACATCTAAAATGTGAAATTTATTAACTTAATCTATTGTTAAGTTTGACTATTCTATTAAATATTTTGTGATGCCTTTACCATTACACTATCTACTTGTCCTCAAATCCAGTAATTTTTTCAAAACATCGGTTTGAAAATTGAAACTTCTTTTAAATCCCCTTGAAGATGGAAATGACACTAGGAGTGCAATTTTTGCTGGGATGGGATGATATTATTATCACTATTTATCTATATATCTATACACACACACACACATTCCAAGACTAATATGGACACGATTCGAACACTAATATAGACCTTAGGAACTAGAAAAGGATGGCATGTCATGCTTACTAGATAAGGGATTGAAAGTGGAAAGGGAGAAACATGTCATCCCATATTCAAATAGAATGTTGAAGTTCTATCCCATCATTGATAATAATTTTTTAATGGAAATGCTTTATTAGAGGGGAATTTTGTCACATCCATATCCAATTCATGCATCCTTGTCTTTATAATCATAATCGTACATGTTTGAAAAAAGTACACAATATTAACTAATATTGAATTTGAAATAACTAGTTCATCCTACATACTATAGAAGGTACATGAAAATATTAAAGAATTATTTCAAAATACAAATTCCTAGGATTAAGCCTCTGGGCTAAGGATGTTAACTAAATGTGCACCAATATCATGAACATCCTATTACACACAAAAATGAGATAGAATAGTTCATTCATGAATTGTTGGAAACATGTGTGGTACATCCTAGTACCAACCCCTACTCTCTAAGCATCATGGTTCTAGAAATAAAAGGTGCTTCACCCCAATGTCATAACGTTTACTAATGACGAAGATGATGATTCTTATAATGATGATGATGGAGTTCTTGATCATGATGGTGTTCTTGACGATGATGATGATGATGTTGTTGTTTCTAATGAAAACGATGATGATGATAATGATTGTCATCTGTATGATGATGATGATGGTCGTGAAGACAATGACAATGATGGCCATGATGAATATGATGATATTATTTTCACTATTTATCTACACACACACACACACATTCCAACACTAATATGGACATGATTCCAATGTTAAATTTTTAGAATTTACTTCAATTTGATCTAGGATCTTAACTGAGAGAACAACATGTACAACATATCTATAGCATATCAATCATGGAGACAATAATGCAAGCACACAAGAGACACAAAGATTTACTTGGGGAAAACCATAAAGGTGAAAAACCCCAATAACTTCCTCAGAGATAGATAGAGCAATGATACAACCATGAGAGATAGACATAACCTAGCAGCAGATCCTCCTCCTCCATAAGTGTGCCACTCCTCCTTGAGTGCATGAGTGAGAGGTGAGTGAGCAAATAGAGTGCCTCCCGCACTCTATTTATACTTGACTTGACTTTCCTTTTACATAAATCATGTAGGCTCGAACTTAACCACATAACATAATGCTGACTGGGCCGACCCCCAATAGGGTGGTCTAATAACCCTTTGACCCACATGACTTATACAGGGATGACCCCAACAAGGTGGTCTAATAACCCATCAAGTTTAAGTTACGACATTTACAATATAAATTACGACACTTCCGTATAGAGGAATAATAATATCTCTATAGGAATACAATATACATATATGAAATACATTCCGAAGTTACATATACATCAACACTCCCTCTTAACTAGGAAGGTATTTCTCAACACAGGTCTTCTAGCACAAGTCTTCTTCTCTGGATCATCGTCACTGGATAATCATCATCGAGACATCATCATTGTCACTGTTGCTGCTATCTCAATCAATCTCTGAATCTACTCGTCATAGGAAGTTCTATAGAGCCAGTCCTTTTTCATACTGTATGTAGGCCCACCACCTGCAGGTCTTTGTCATCACTGGCCATACTGTGGAATCCTAAGGACTGATTACGTGTGTCACAAAACCTTAAGAGAGTCTCTTGACTAGCAAGAACTCTAAAGAGCATCTGAGGCCTTTTTCATCCTGTCCAGATCTCTAGGGCTTATTACATGTGACCCCTACCACAAAACCTCGCAAGAGCATCCCAGGCTGTTACGAGCACGCAGATCTACCTATAGGATCTCCCAGGGCACCGAATTACATTTGGTTATGACAAAACTTCGCAAGAGCATCCCAGGACTGATTACGGGCACACAGTCCAACCTATCGGATCTCCCAGGGAACCGAATTACATGCCGTAGGACAAAACCTCGAAAGAGCATCTTCCAGATATCCCAGGGAACCGAATTACATGCCATAGGAAAAACCTCGAAAGACTATCTGCAGATCTCCCAGGGCACTGAATTACATGTCCTCCCAGAGCAAAACCTCGAAAGAGAATTTGCCAAATATCCCAGGGAACCGAATTACATGCCATAGGCAAAACCTCAAAAGACTATCTGCAAATCTCCCAGGGCACCGAATTACATGCTTATCTGCACAACCTGATCCATGGCCATAGAGTATCAACCTGATACTCACCATACATCATCCTGATGTATACATGATCATCCTGATCATCATCACTGCAACATCTTGCTGCATATCATCTGGAGCAACATCCTGAAGCTCGTCATCCATGATCATCCTGATCATCATCACTGCAACATCCTGCTGCATGTCATCTGGAGCAACATCCTAAAGCTCGTCATCCATGATCATCCTGATCATACAATGCATCTACCTGATGCATACCAAGTATCTACCTGATACATATCATCATACATGATCCACCTGATCATACAATGTATCCACCTGATACAATTACAAATACATGATACATATCACCATATATGATCCACCTGATCATACAATGTATCCACCTGATACATATACAGATACATGGTCCAAGCATCCAACATGATGCATATACAAAAATACATACACATGATCCAACCGATCATATCCAGCATCCAACATGATGCGTACATACATATAAATGATCCAACTGATCATATCCAGCATCCAACATGATGCATACATACATAAAAATGATCCAACTGATCATATCCAAGTAGAAACCAGAACATCATCCTGATGTTCATCATCCAACGCTTACATCCACAGCCATGTGAAGGATCCTCCTTCCAACATGCTTGGAATGGATTTAGCAAATGTGTCCATCACTTCTTCCTTGAAGTGTCCTCGATTTGAAGAACACCAAGCCTCTCTTTGAAGTACTCGAACTTCACCTTGGCTAGTGACTTCATCAGCACATCTGCAATCTGCTCGTCCGTCGCAACATATAGGAGCTTCACAGCTCCTCTCTGCACCATATCCCTGATATAGTGATATTTGATCTCTATGTGTTTCGACCCGTCATGAAACACTGGGTTCTTGGACAACTTCACACAACTCTGGTTATCACAAAACATACCAGTAGCATCCAATGGGAGATCAAATAACTCAGATAGTAGCTTCTGTAGCCATACTGCCTCACAACTAGCTGAACAGGCTGCAACATACTCTACCTCAGCTGTACTCAGTGCTACGCAGGACTGCTTCCTGCTAAACCAAGAGATCACACCTGATCCCATACTGAAGCAGCATCCAGATGTGCTCTTCCTATCTGCAGCACTGGCAGCCCAATCTGAATCAACATAACCCTGCAGGTTAAAATTTTGATTCGCTTCATACTTGAGCCCAAAATCCACTGTACCCTTCAGGTACCTCCGAACATGCTTTACAGCAACCAGGTGAACACTCCTCGGATCCGTCAGGAACTAGCTCAATGTGTTCACAGCAAAGCAAATATCTAGTCTCGTGTTCGTCAGGTACATCAAGGACCCAATCATCTGACAATGCACAGAGACATCAACTGGCTCAGATGAAGAATCACAAAGAAGCTTCAGATTCGATGCCATAGGTGTGGCCATGGCCTTGCAATCCATCATCCCGAACCTCTTCAGGATCTCTTACTGCATACTTCCCTTGTCCAAGGAAGATTCCATCTACTCTTTGCCACACCTCCATGCCAAAAACAAATAGTGCATCATCCCCAAGTTCTTCATCTCGAACTCGGCAGCAAGCTTCCGCTGCGTGTCGGTAATCAATCTATCTTCACCTGTAACAAATAGGTTATCCGCATACAAAAGTAGTATCACTGGATTTCCTTCCTCAACCTTGTAGAAAAGGTTGGAATCCGCTTTATTCTTGGTAAAGCCCAAACTGGATAGAAAGTTGTCTATCCTACCATACCAAGTTCTGCACACATATATGACTACACCATGCTGTCTTGAAATCCATCTGGTGCATCTTCTATTTCATCACTTTTATATTTCTCAATGCTGCCATCTGCAACATGCTTGATCTGATAGTTCCATTTGGAAGTCATAACGAATTTCCCTTCATGTCTTGGGACTACATCTCAAACATCATTCTTCATGATAGACGGATCATGGCATTCCATTTCTTCATCCCAGATCCTGGGAACTTCAATATCTTCAATAGATATCTTTGTTGTTGGAACAAATGTTGTAGTTCTTCTTTTGTAGGAGATGGCATATGATCTTTCCTACACAACAAGGTAAATTGCATGATTAGAAAACATCTCACAGTTTTCAGAACAAATTCTTACACATAAAGAAATATGTCATACAATCATGCAATTATTTTAGCCAATGCTTCAATACAACATTTATCCATATCCCGTAACTTTATAGATGCCTTCCAATCTCTACCAGAACATTGTTAAGAGTGTGCACAACTCCCAACATGTCAGCAAAGAGGTTTCATTCTAGATAAGTAGCAATGGAATGTTGTACAGTGCCATAGGCCACTTACCCATGTATATTAGTAGTATACTATTCATCAATGCAACTATTCTAATATGCACAATACATATCCTAAGTCTAGAAGCATGAGCATATACATCATTGAACAATTTTATTTAAACAAACAAATATGCAAGAAATGATGATTAAAATACTTATCTTTCTTTGTTAGTTGGGTGGACTCCCTCTGAGTCTTCGCTTCCTTGCAGGAGCTACTAGAGTCCTAATCTGAAGTAGCTTCTTCTACACCTTTCTGTTGTGGAATGTAGAGAGATTGTCAGCTCCCTCTGCATCCTTGCATAAACCACTGGAGTGTACTCCCTCTTGATCTTTTCTTCCTGAATTACCTGTTCTTGAACTCATATTCATCATTGGTCCCTATGCATGCTTATTAGTATCATGATTGTGTTATCCTTGTGATCTCATATAAAATCATACATTCATTAGTATACTATTAAGACACAATAATCTCAAGCATGTATAGTCACGATCATTTCAAACAGAAATAATAAGCATTAGCATTCAAGGTTTATGTAGGATTCTTATGGTTAGTCAAATCATAAGAAACATAACATGTCTAAACCTATAATTACTCAAACCTATGACTCTTCAGGTTAGTCATATCATTAATTAAGGTAAGACACATAATATGCATACACCCATGATTATTCAAACTTATGACTTCATGAATAATCATCATCAACAACACAACAGTATAAGATCCTAGCCCAAGGTAGGATTCTAGCTTGATATAGAAAAAAACATACCTGGATTAGCATGCTAGCTAGTTATGTCTAACATACCCATATAATGTCTTTTGGTTCTCTTCCGTGACTTGTGCTAGTAACCTGCATGTCTCATAAGTTAACTATTGTAGAAACAAGTTATACATACCTCGAAAGTAGATCTTCTATGTGATCCATGACAATGGATGAATCCTTGTCTTCATGTCACCATGATCATACATTCTTGAAGTAGAACATGATTTTCCTTTCTTGGTGTACCTTTTATGTTAGCAGACAACATAAACCTCATACAACACCATAATGCATTAGTACAATCATAAGTGTCAACACCCTAACCAATGAATATCTTCTATCGTGCATTCATAATTTTGTTAAGGTGATACAACAAATCTAAAATCAAGATTGTACTCACTGTAATAACATGAAGACAAACATACCATAAACTTAATCATGAACAAATATCGAAACATACCTCGATGAGTCATACCTGTCAAAATCGCTTGTAATCTTCTTATGTAAGGCCTTAGCCTCATCTCCCTCTGAAACAGGAACTTCTTCACTTATGTAGGTGACCAATCCATCTTCTTCTAGGATTAACCCAATCCACTTGATTTGCAAGAACTGGACCTGGATCTGGATATGGTTTTGTTAGAGAAACCCCAAAAATTCAAACTTTGAATTTCAAACTTCCGAAAGGATAGAAATATACTCCTTGATGAGCTGATCAAGCTAGTATATTCAGAATTTGAAAACTGCAAAGTTTCACTCCTCAAATTTTCCTTTGAAACTTCCGGATTCATTAGACGTGACCCTGAACTGGGGTTTGATGAAGCCTACTCTTTTTCCCAATCAAAAGGTTTGATCCAAATATCTAAGCTTCTATTTTTCTGAGGAGCTTCCAGCCGTGGTCACAGATTTCAAAAATTCCCATTTTTACAGAAGCCCTAATTTTCCACTTTTCTGATCAAAGTCCCGAACTAGGGTCTGATCAAACCTGGCCTTCTGCCCAACCAAAAATTCTGATCTTGGTCTCTAAATTTCGATTTTGATGAGTAGCATCCAGCCGTGGTCTCTGATTACAAAAATTCCAACTTTCTCCGAAGCTCTAAATTCCGAAAGCCATGAATGAAGGTACTAAAACATAATTCTGTTTTGATAGAAATATGTACCTGATTGTTTCTGGTGTAACTCCGAACTTTTTGATCCACAGGGTTTGAAAAAGTTTCCTGAGATAGCTTGACCTGTTATCTTTCCATCCTGATAGGTCTGACCTCAATTGGATTCTCTGAGAGAGAGCTATTCCAAATGTCACAACGTGACCTGTTTTGGGATAATACAGGAGAGAGAACTTGTACTGCGTGCCACATGTCACTGTTTCAACTTCGATCTCTGAAAAATGTTCCTGAGATATCTCTGCCTGTTATCTTTCCATCCTGATAGGTCTGACCTCAATTGGATTCTCTGAGAGAGAGTTATGTCAAATGTCGCAACGTGACCTGTTTATGGGATAATACAGGAGAGCGAACTTGTACGGCGTGCCACGTGTCATGGGTTCAACTTCGGCCTCTGAAATTTTTTTCTGAGATAGTACAGTCTGTGTACTACCTGTCACATTTTACTAAATTTCATTTGGAGCTTCCTAGCCCAATTTATGACCTTTTTCCCAAGCTCACCTGATTTTGACTCAGATCTGGAAGAGGTAGAAACCCTATATTGTACAGATCATAAATCACAAAGTACAACGAATTAGAGGTTGTCCTTTGGACACAAGGTACATGGGGATTTAAAATTTGACTTGTAAAGATTTCAGATCCTAAAAATTCACCCAAACGGATTTATAGAGAAAGTGCTACGATGACGGGTTTTTTCTATATCAAGCCCTAGCATCGTAAGTGCAACAAGTGTCATACATGCCATATCATGCCTTCTTTCAGGCTAGCTCTGATACCTTGTTAAATTTTCAGAATTTACTTCAATATGATCTAGGATATTAACTGAGAGAACAACATGTACAACATATCTACAGCATATCAATCACAGAGACAATAATGCAAGCACACAAGAGACACAAAGATTTACTTGGGAAAAACCATAAAGGTGAAAAACCCCAATAACTTCCTTAGAGATAGATAGAGCAATGATACAACCATGAGAGATAGACATAACCCAGCAGCAGATCCTCCTCCTCCATAAGTGTGCCACTCCTCCTTGAGTGCATGAGTGAGAAGTGAGTGAGCAAATAGAGTGCCTCCCGCACTCTATTGCCTTCCGCACTCTATTTATACTTGACTTGACTTGCCTTTTACATAAATCATGTAGGATCGAACTTAACCACATAACATAATGCTGACTAGGCCGACCCCCAATAGGGTGGTCTAATAACCCTTTGACCCACATGACTTATACAGGGCCGACCCAAATAACGTGGTCTAATAACCCATCAAGTATAAGTTACAACATTTACAATATAAATGATGACACTTCCGTATAGAGGAATAATAACATCTCTATAGGAATACAATATACATATATGAAATACATTCCGATGTTACATATACATCAACATCCAACACTAAGATAGACCTTAGGAACTAGAAAAGGATGGCATGGCATGCTTACTAGATAAGGGATTGAAATTGGAAAGGGAGAAACATGTCATCCCATCAAATAGAATGTTGGAGTTCTATCCCATCATTGATCATCATTTTTTAATGGAAATGCTTTACTAGAGGGGAATTTTGTCGCATCCATATCCAATTCATGCATCCTTGTCTTTATAATCATAATCATACATGTTTGAAAAAAGTATACAATACTAACTAATATTGAATTTGAAATAACTAGGTCATCCATACTATAGAAGGTACATGAAAATAACAAAGAATTATTTCAAAAGACAACTCCCTAGGATTAAGCCTGTGGGATAAGGATGTTATCTAAATATCTTCATGCCAAGATATTAATACCTCATGATATCATTTCGGCAATTTTTGGCACAAAAACACTCATTACTTTAGTGATATTGCATGTGGTGACAATGATACACAAGATAAGAGGGATGGGTAACTCATAGAGTGATCTTATTAGATAACCATATATTGCTCTCAAAGCCTCTAGAGTGCACATAATATGGGATTGATTGTTGTTGTTATGTGAGAATTGCTTCATTACTTCACTTCATTGGCTTTGATATTGATATACCACCTTGCATAGATTTTGAATGGCCGCTCTTGATATCTCCAAGGGAGAGACAAAAAATGAAATTTATACTGATATTTATAAATCCTACCTTCGGTTTAGATGACCTGATCCCAAATAATCACTTTTTCTCAAACTTCAACACTACTCAAACTTGTATTTCCAGTGTAATGATGGGCTCATTCATCCCTTGAGGTGAACCAACCATAAATTTGGGGTGGGGGATTTTTTCATCTCTATATTCCATCCATGCATCCTTGTGTTTATAATAGTAGTTTAATCTCATGCTTGGTTGTAGTTTTTAATATCCCTAATGCAACTGTGAAGGTTCTTCAATAGTGTAAATGGGAATAGGCGTTTCTTTGGAAAATGAAAATTTAGAATAATTTTTTGATGAATCATTTAGCACCATATATATTCCAAAATTATATATAAGTGCTTTCCCACTTCTCTTAATTGGTTCATGCTTACTCCTAGTTCCCCATTTTTAATGGGAATAAGGAGCTTGTTCCAACCAACCATATCAAACTTTTTCCACCATTAAATTTCACCCCTTTCCATATAAAGACCCTGATTGATTTTCAAATTTGTTTGATCACCCTTCCAAGGAAAGAAGTGTCGAGAACATATAATTTGGAAATGGTGATAGAATCAATCTTATTAGGGCTAGTTTTCCATGAGGAAATATCCATTAGGTCCATGAGGAAATATTCTTTTTAATTGTTTGAAAATTTGGTTTTTGATCACATTTTTGTGATGCTTACTATAATCAGGGTCATAAGATACTAGAAGTCCTAGTAATTTAAGTTATATTTGATTTTTTTTAATTTTGTTTTATGTTTATTATACATACATATATATATATATATATATATATATATATAGATATAGATATAGATATATAATAAACATAACACAAAATTACAAAAACTTAAAACCAATCTTACCTCTTGCGTGAAGAGAAACCACAAACCAAGCCCAGACACTGGCATTCCTACGCATTTACCCATAAACCAAGAGAGGATGTTGGCATTCCTACTCCGGCTTTACCCACGAACTGAGTGAACCAACATTCCTACTGAGCCGGAGGTTGCGAAGGAACTTGTTGTCTAAACTGGAGGTCGCATAGGAGGATAGGTTGTAGTCTTAGCCGAAGGTCACGAGAACTTGTTGTCTGATCCGAAGGTCATAGAGTAGGCCACATTCGCCAAGCAGGGGAGATAATGCCCCCTAAATTGGTGAGAAAATCGAATCCCTCCGGCCTGGTTATAAATTTATCCTCAATTTACATGAATTTAGCCTGTTCTTGGAGTGGAATTTAGCCTAGTTTACTTGAATTTACCCTATTTTTCTCAAACCTGCTATTTCCATTTTGGAAATGGGTGGGGTCTTGGAAGCAGGTTTAGATCCATTGTTTTTGACAGTAATCTCACCATATTTTGATTTTCTTTTCCTTAGTGGTATCGACATTTAATACTTTCTTGTTTTTTGTATTACTGTATTTGTATTCATACACCTGCAAGCTTCCAAGATTGTGCACGGGTACGGGCTATGGCTCTCTATCTATAAAATAATACTGGGAGGAGTAGCACTACTTTAACCTTGCCATCAACTAGAACTACATCTTGATCTGCAATCTACCTTATGGCTGCTTTCATACGGTAATCTAGGCACTCTGTTTCTTCCTATGAGAGTGATTATTAGGGTCCGTACAATGGGTAAACATTCGAATAAAACTAGAAACCTAGAGAAATCCAAAGAATAAAGGGCATACCCTCATTGATCTACTAATGGAGGGATAGTTCTTTAGATATCCCAACGATTGAGCATCTTTTTACAATCTAAAACACCTATGCAATATCTACGGCTCCTTTGTATCAAGGTGGTTTTCTGGGTTGGTCCTCCTTTCACTAGATCATCCTCTGCTTCTTGTGGTGCTGGGTTCTATTAGCCTTCTGCGTGAGGTTTTGTATCTCTTGTTTCAATTGGTTGTGTTTATCAAGTTATTGAGCCTTGTCACAACTAGAATTGAGTTTTTAGGTTGTGCGTGAGGTTTCGCATCTCTGGTGCCACTGTTGTCTATGTCCCTCTAGTTATTTTGTGATGCAGACCCAACCTACAAGTCCCTCAATATTAGACCAAACAGTCACACAAAGGATCTCTATGCCTCTCAACCTGTAATTGTTCAAAACAACAAGAAATTCCTTCTCTCGTTCGAGACTCATTGGGTCATGAATTTAACACTCTGTCAAGTTCATATTTGCGGCATGCCACAAATCATCTCTCTCTGTCACAGATTTATGCCAAATAATTCACAAATCGAAACTGCAA
Source organism: Larix kaempferi (assembly GCA_027924585.1). Lineage (NCBI taxonomy): Eukaryota > Viridiplantae > Streptophyta > Pinopsida > Pinales > Pinaceae > Larix > Larix kaempferi. The sequence goes on along the minus strand of BSBM01000319.1, from coordinate 936,821 downwards.
ATCAAATCCATTAGCTTCACCTCAAATCGATTTTACCACTCGATTTGTCCAAGAGATTATAAAATAGAATCCATTAGCTTCACCTCAAATCGATTTTACCACTCGATTTGTCCAAGAGATTCTAACTCCACAACCAACAAGATAATTTCTCACAGAAATTCCATGATATCCTTCTACGTCTTGATAGGTCAATGTATTCCAACGCAGATTTCATTTGGCTTTAATGCCAGCAATCATCCTCCAATTGAAATCTCTTGTTCGATTTCTCCATTACTGCTCGAATACACTACTATTCATCTCCTCCATACCTTATTCAATGCACTTCTCCAATAGGTCGATTGTTCAAAATCGATACTCGCCTCATTCTCTATTTTTACATATTCAATACACAGTAAATCCCTCTGCATTGCAAACCAGACTCAAGTACATATTTCAATATAAATACAAGCTATCAAATCTTATGCATTTCATAAAACGCAGAACACATACACACATTATCTTGGTAGAAATATTGACTCTTGTTCAATTAATAGAACATCTGTACATATTAAAAAAGTAACCTATAGATTGACCTAAGGACAATCGATTCCATCCTTTCCATGAGTTGGGTGAACCAACTATGGACCAACTACCTTTATGAAATGCTTTTACAACTTACATTTATGATTGAATTTTTGTCACTGCCAACACATCAACAAGTTTCCTATATTTTAGCAACTACCTAAACATAGGTATTCGAACTCATCTCATCAAATGACTTGCTGTTGTGATATTTATGAATCCCTGAGATCTGCCACAAATCAATGGATTTGGTTTGATGATTCACCATACACAATAACACCTATCTCTATGACTCATAATTCAAAAATTTCTAATTGGCACCTCACCTAGTGACTTGTTACTTCTAGAAAGACCTATAGAACTTATAAACTAATGACATAGTTCAAATGTTTCTACAAAAATTTTACAAAACATTTACATTAGAGTTACAAAAACACCCCTCCTGGTCTGGTTTGAGACCCTAGGGTCTCATTAAATTTAAAATTTCAAATGGAAGCAAGATGCTCCTGCATTAGACTCCCATGGAAAAAATAAAACATGATCCCCTGTTCATGTGCGTTTAGTCCTTATTTTTCCTGGATCCCATACTTTATTCTGTAATCTCCCATGAGTTTTACTGATGCATATTTGTATATTCAACTGATCTTCATGGCTGACTGTCTTCCTCTTTCTATAATATCTCCTCTCGGAATTTCTTTGCATAAGCTTCCACAGCTCATCGATTTCATCCTCCAACATGTCTCTTTGTTGAAACATTTATGTCTGGATGTTCTCCTCGGGAATAGGAATATTAAAATCCTTACCATCCTCTGTTGCAACACACTCTTGCTCAAAAGTGTTTAATCCTTCCAAAGGATCCTCCCATTGCTGCACCACAAAAAAATTATTGCTACTCTCCTTAAAATATTCAGCCCTCTTCTGAGCTACCATACTGTTTCTCAAGACAATTTCTTCCTCTGCATTTTCCTTTAACAAATGAAAGGAAATTTTTTTGTCACAAGGAAACTCTGCTTCTTCATTCATTATCCTAGCTATCCATTTGCACAATGTCTGTAACAAGACAATCAAATAAATATTCATAATATAGGCATTCCACCATATGCCTGCGATTTCAAATTCTCCTTTATCTTCATCCTCTCCAATATGTTGGACAATATTCAACAACTATCCTTTTCTTCCACTTGTGCAACCTGCAGTTAAACACAACTCATTAGTATTAAAAAAACAAGGATCTTCAGTCTCAGCTGATGCCTTCACCTCCAACATTCCATGTTGAACTATTTCTACAAAACGATCTTTGAGGTATTCAAAAGACCCCTCGTCGACATCCTCTTCTTCCTTCTCATACTGATATGAACTCTTTGACTAGTTCATGAGTTTATTAGTAAACTCTTTATCAACATCTTCTTCCTCTTCACCAAGGAATACTCCTTGTTCTGGTTCCCTTACCACAATCTCCCTTAGCTATTACATGTGTTTTAGTGTATTTTCTTTTGAGATGCCCTTGGATTATTCTCTCTTATTTTTTTCAATTTTATAATACTTTCAAAATTCCAAGAGACTTTTTGAGAAGTTTGAATTAAAATACCTTCTAATAATCACACATTGTGTTTCTTTAGAGAATCACACAAACTTCTATTTCTCTTTATTCGAATTTGTCTTTTTTGAATTTTGTCACCACTCTGGAATCTTTCCGTTCTGATACCATGTTAAACATTTAAGCTAACAAGAAAGATAAAGACACAATTAGAAACAAACTCATGTAAATATATGCTTTTATTACAGTGATGGTACAATGGGGTTGATCCCCTTTTATGTCATTTGCTAGGTAGTTGGTAATTCCCATATTATCCATCCCAATGAATCCTTGAAGGAAACCATCATTACAAAGGGTGAAGGAAACCAACATTACGTTAATAGAGAATATGGAGGTAGTTACAAGGAGCTATTGCATATAAGAGGTGGTTACAAGGAGCTATTGCATATAAAAGGTAGTTACAAGGAGATATTGCATATATTTGACCTTATTGGACCTTATATCTCTTTGGCATGTCAAATAAGAGGTAGTTACAAGGAGCTATTGCATATATTTGTCCTTATTTGACATTCCATCTCTTTGGAAGGTCAAATACGAGGTAGTCACAAGGAGCTATTTCATGGATGCATGGTTACCCCACATTGTCATGATTTTATATAAAATTGGCATTCAATATGCTAGTTTAGATGTTATATTTCTCATACTCTAGATATAGGGTGTGCTTGACAGACTCAAACCTTAATTCTTTTCCAAATTGTGTGCCAACAATTATGGGTATTCCTTTACCAATTATGGGAATTAATGTATGAGATTTTTTTGTTTAGTGTCATACTCATTCCCATGGCCAATATACCTCATCATGACCACATGATCCATGTGGACCCTTCTTCATACAGTGATGATGAACTTTCAGGTTATATGGAACATTTGATCATTTGAGAGAGAGACGACTGGTTGTACCTTCCCAAAAATGGTCGATTTACTTTTGGTCCTTACACCTTGTTGTTTATTGGTCTTGTGGTACCTTGTCCTTTGCGTGTGGTTATTAGGGTCATTTAGCCCATATTGAGTTTTTTGTACCACCCTTTAATGTTTTTGGTCCTTTTGGTACTATGGTTGTTTGTCCCCTAAATGACCCTAGTACCTCACTTATGATTTATGTTATTACTTATGACTCCTTTTTATTTTATTTGTTTCCTTGGCTTATTTTATTTGTTATTTTATTATTTTACTTTTAATTTTTATTTTTTATTTAATTTTTTATTTTTTGTATTAAGTAGTTAAGACTTGTCCTGTTAGACAAAATTGTTGGTGATTAGATATGTGTTTTTTTGTTAAGATTTTACTTGCACTAAGACTTTTGTTGTAATCATTCTTTGTGCTTTACTTAACTTTTGTTATGAATGTAACTGTCTTTTTCTAACTACTGTTGCATACAACCTTTCTCTCTCTCTCTAGTTTGTACTTACCCTTTAGTAGGGTAAGTGGGTTCCTAGTGTTGGCTGACCTCTAAGAGGTTTAGTTTTCACTGAAAGTAATATTTCTAAGTATCCAAAAAGAAGGTTCCACATTCAATGTAAGTACCTTAAACCTATATTATTTACTCATGTTAATGTTTATTAACTATTGTTAGTAATTACAGATTACTGAAGATTACTTTAACACAATGAGCCAATTGGTAGTGATAATGTTGAAAAGTTGAAAGAGATGCAAATTATGTTTTGTTACTGTTGTTCTATCTAGTTTCAGTAGTACTTGTTTATTAGATGTAATAAAAGAAAGGAGCTTACATTTGGTGGAGGCATGCTAACTATGTATGATTATAGTGGAAAATGCATGCCTTAATGCCTTGTAATTTTCTAATATGAACTATGCATACCCAACAAGGTCCTATTTGAACTTTTTTCCCATGGTGCAGGTAGAACCAAACAGGAATTTGCTAGATATGCCTTCCTCGAGCGAGGGGATTTTAGGAAGGCTAGAGGAAAGTGAGACATCCAGTAGGTCTACAAGAGTTATATCAACTAGATGTCAAAATATCAGAAGAAAATTCAGTAACACATGGAATTTTTTCTCGCTGAAGGGGGGTCATGTTCCTATGATGATGAGACAATAGGAGACATCGAGGTGCCCTTAAGGTACAAAAATCTAGTGAAAAAATGGGTACCCAAGGATCTTCCTCAACTGAACACAATTTTTTGTGTGAACAAGAGGATATATCGAATTGCACCATCGTGATTACATGGTTTGGGGTTGTTTTGCATGGATGGCATAAAGGTCGGTTATGACAGATGTATAGAATTGATGGAGTATGTTGGACCCTGTTACAACTACAAACATTGGATGAGCCTGGTCCAATATACACGAAGTATGCGTAGATATGGATTGTCAACAAATTATTTATAGCTGAAAGACAAGGATCAAAATAAAGGAGCAACGTTGTACATCGACGGAAGGCCAAAAGCCACAGGGAATATTGCGGGGTTCATAAACAGTACACAACCAAGGTCTACAATTAAGCAACCCAACTACATATTTGAGGGGTGTGAAGGAAACTGTGTTTTTGTATGTTCCATTAAATCAATAGATGCAGGGGAAGAGTTTCTTATTAATTGCAATTTGAATCGAGTAGATACAAACACAGTTACTATGGGAGTTGTACATCTAACAATCCCAACCATTTATGAATGAATTTAAAATCTTAAGGATTTTTCGTTAGTATATTGTTATAATTTCGTTTAAATTTTCTATATTTACTTTGTAGGGTAGTGATTGGGGCATCTTCCCAGCAACTGGTCAGAGGAGTACAACTTCCTCGAGGCAGCATGTATACATCTTTGTAATAGTAAAAATATAATATGAAAAAAGAATTTTTTTTGCTATGTTTTTTCAAGAGTATATTCGTTTTGTTTTTATAATGTTATCTATATTTGATGTAGAGTGTTGATCGGGGAATCCACCCGGCTGTTGATCAGACGACAACAACCTCGGGGAAATAGGTAAACTTGATTATAATTGTACAATTTAAATAAGTCAAAATGTTTTCTTATCATGTTATTCTAGTGAGTATTTTGGTTTCGTTTAGATAATTGTTTCTATGTTTTTTATGTAGGGTTCTGTAAGGGGCACCTGTAGCTAGGGTTTTACCCCTAGCTTGTGCAAATGAGCACCTACTAAGGAGAATGGACTCCTTAGTAGCAGTTCAGTATATTAAACTAATTAAGCTAAAACAACAATTAAATTACTTCTAAAATATGGCATGAAACATAAACATCAAATGAAAAGAATGACTTTTTCTATTAATGTTACCTTGAGTGTCAAGGTTTGATGAAGCCCTTTGCAGTGTCCAAGAGGATGCTCCAAGCTTCAAGATGCTCCTTCTCCTTCTCCAATGTTGGGAATGGGCCAAAGGTGGCTCTCAAGGTGAAAATAGTTCAAAGGTGAACTAGGGTTTCGAGAGAGATTTTGGCAGAGTAAGGGTGCTTGTGATTGTGGATATGAAATAAGGGATCTCCATCACCTATTTATAGTTTTTTGGTGGTGGAGTGCTGACCCATGGTTTTGTGCAGCTGTATAGGGTTTTTTCCTCCTTTTCCTCATTATTTTATATTTTTTATTCCCTTTTTAGGGGATTTTTGCTATTTTTGGAGGAAAAGGGGTTTTTTTAGCCTTTTTTAGGCTATTTTGAGGGTTTTATGGCCTTTTGGAGGCATTTTAGGCCTTTTGGAGGCTTTTTAATGGGATTTTTTGGGATTTTTAATGGAAATATGGTAGGAAAATGGACAAATGGGCCATATAATGTGGTAAATGAGCTAGTGAGCACTTTTTGGGTGTTAACAGCACCTCCCTAGCAGTAGATGATACCGGACCTGCCTCGAGGCAGCATGTATACATCGATGCCATTGTACAAATTTAATTTGAACAAAAAGTCTTTTTGTTGTGTTTTTTCAAGAGTATATTCGATTCATTTAGATAATATTATCTATATTTTTTGTTGCAGAGTGTTGATCGGAGAAACCACTCAACTATTGATTAAATGACAACAGCCTTAGGGAAACGAGTATACCTGATTGCAATTGTACAATTTAAATACATCGAAATTTTTTCTTATTAATTTTTTTCCGTGAGTACTTTGGTTTCATTTAGATGACTTTTTCTATGTTTTTTATGCAGGGTTCTGATCGGGGCACCTTCCTATTAGTAGATCGTGGAAGGTCACCTATAACCATTGATCCGATGAGTAGATGGTCCTTGAGGCAACAGGTATAATTAATTGGAATTGTACCAATATAATATGTAGCATAATGTTTTTTTTGTTATGTGTTTTTTCGTGTCTATATTGGTTTCATTATGATAATGTTTTCTACTTCTTTTTGGAAGGGGGGTGATCGGGTGACACCATCATCGAGGCATCAGGTAAACCTAGTTGTAATTTTAGGAATATATCATGATCGATATGTTTTGTTAATATAATTTTTTCCTCTTTCTATTGCTTTCACATCAGTAATGTTTTATATATTTTTGTTGCAGACCAATGATTCAGTATATGAACCAACATCACGACAGTCAATATATTTTTATGTGTATGAGTTGATGAGCGATGCTGAGATTGTTTCTTCTCTAGACCCGGTTAAGATGATAGAGAAGACCTTGATAAATATTAATGAGGATATCCTTTGTCTACTATTCATTCAGCCACAGACATATGAGATTATATCCAAGGTTGATGTTTTGGTAAAGAGATCTCATGCCTTGAAAGTAAGTTGCAGAATCTTGAATCATAATATAAATTCATTTAGAACTTTGTAATTTTTATTTTTATATGATAGTGAACTTATAAAATATGGTTGTATTTATAGGATTTTCTGCGACCACACACTAGTGGTCAAGGCAATGTTGGCCCTAGTGGTGCTAGTGGAGAGTCGTCACATGAGCAAAGGACTCCACGTACATATCATGATCCATTGTTGTAGACTGAACAGTCGGCAACACGTTCCGCGACACCCCTGAGGCTAGTTGTGAGTGCACTTGCTCGTGACTGACACACACTAGATCGTGCAAAAGAATGGGTTGATGCAGAGCCTGCTAGTATTGATATTGTTGAAGCAACATTTCCTAGATCTTCCTTTGTCACTAGCACGGGTACAATACATAAAAAAATTTGGTGGACGAAGATCTCATTCCAGTAAAGATAGAGAAGATCCCAGGTAATTATATATTGTTCAAGTTAGTGTTTATAATTTGATTGTAATATACCGATAAAAAAAAAATTTCAACTAATGATGGCATGATCATTTTGTAGGAAATGATGTTTTTTATAAACATCTAAATGATTTGTCCTTGGAGATCTTCGGGCCTACCATCTGCACAAGGTGGGATAAACAAATGAAAATTTTAAAAGATGAGCTCACTAATCGGTTGGTTGGCCTGTTCGGCAATGAGACCTTTGATCGATCCGCAGTCCTAAAGAAGGCTGGACAACATATGAAGATTTTCTAGGACCAATATAGGGTTCACCTAGAAAGGAACCCTAGGTATGAGCGCCCTCCGATGATTCCAACAAGAGAGTGGAAATCCCTAGTGGAAGATGGAATGGAGAGGGCTCTGAGAAAAGAAGGAAAGCTACCACCATGCACAAGTAGGTATGCAATACTTTCCACAATGTAACTCTAAACCTTATTATTATTAATTTTTATATCGAATTTGGAACATCTAATGTATTTCAACACTTGCATAGGATTTCAGACACATCGAAGGCCACAAAGGAAAGACTAGAAAAAATTGGCCAACACAAGCTTGGGCCTAGTGGTTATCGAATTTGGAGGCACGAATTGTAAGTATCGAAAAACCAATAATGCATCCAAATAATACATTGCAAATTATTTTTGTTTTATTGCACCAGAAAAGGTAAATTAATGACGTTATGCAAATATGCAGTCCGACCGATTCAAATAAGTTCCCACTAAGGAAGACTTGAATCTTGGCTTCTAGCACGGCTTTGGAGTTGTTGTTGAAAGCCAAAAAAGATTGTCTGGGAAAACACAGTCTTCTAGTGATCCATCTCATGCACAGGTATATAAAATCTATATAGTTTAATGAAAGCAGGAAATCAATAATCCCCTTAATGTCAAGGATGGACAACAACCAATCGGAGATCATGCTTCAAATCCTGGTAATGAATTTATTGATATGCTACAATTTTATATATAACATTGCAGATGGTGAACATTAATTGTACTTCTCTGTGTTTCAACTGTAGAGCATCTAGAGGGTCACACTATACAAGTTGAGCCTAGACAAGAATATGAAGAACATGATGTGTCCACAATAGGTAAAAAAACACCTTTGTAATGTTTTTTTTAAATGAAATACTTGCCATTATAATAACATAATATATCAATGTATCATTTTCACATTATTGCAGCAAATCCAGACCCCTTGCCACAAAATCCACGTCGTGAGTGCTCTACTCGGTAGACATCACGACAAGTTGATGAAGCACCAAGAACTGAACAACAAGTTCTAGAAGATGAGCTTCTTGTTGATTTTGTAAAGAGAAAAAAAATTAGAAAGAAGTGACTGAAGAAATATTGTGTAATTATTTTTTATAATATAATGTCATGCATTATTTTTTGTCTACTAAATGAATGAATGGTTTAATGAATGTTAGATTTTATTGAATGCATGTGTTGACTAAATGAATGAATGGTTTAATGAATGTTATGTTTTATTGAATGAATGGTAAATGTTTGTTTATGATGAAATCTGCATGTTTGCACGTAATTTGTTTTTTCAAGTACATGCATTGGGTATGGGCAATTGAAAGTGATGTGAGAGTGGGTGCATAAGAGCTTCCACCTTCACGTGGTTGGCCCTGTTCAGTAGAGAATATTAAATTATTATCGAAACAAATAGGAGCTCAATGAATGGCTACGGTGGTGCTTTTCTACAACCCACTCGCGTGTCATCTAAATTTTGACAATTTCTTGGGGCTTGTTATGAAACTAAAGCATCTTATCCTACTTTCCAAGCCTCTAACAAGGTAAGGAATTATTAATTTCTCACTTATGACATTTTGAGAAAAAAGTAAAATCAAATGAAAGTAAGCACCAACTCTATAAACATAAGCAAGCAATTCTTACATAGTGATATTCTCATATAGAAGTCGTTGAAATCAAGTTCCACAAACCTATTTATGTTCAAGATCCATTTTCATTTGAAAGACATAGTGGATCCTACATATCTCTGCACATCTTATATCTTTCCCCACAATTGTCATAATGTCCTTGTATATTCATGACATTTCTATAGCTCCTGTCAACATGCAACCTTACTTGGTGGTCTGCATCTCTGACTACCCACCATGCTCTCTAGCCACACCAAAGGCTCTACAACAAGATAGCACCAACACCATCAAGTCCAATTTTGTTATTTCACTAAGCATGCCTCACACAAGCTCTCTAAGCAAAGAGCTCCAAGTATCCTCTATGGTTTCTTTGTCACATTCCCTAGGATCTACGTCCATCTCACAAAAGGACTCAAACATTAACAATTCAAGTATCCTCTAATCCCCCCCAAAACCCTAGTTCCTTCATTGATTGCATAGATACAAGTACAAAGACTCAATACAAATGCATCTTCAAGATACAAATGATGTAATGAACTTGCAAATGGATTAAGGCAAGATGAGGTTCAAAATCAAATAGGTAAGGAAATCGAGACATGGAATACTTATGATAGTTTGAGCAAGGGTAAAATCAAATGAAATTAACCATCAACAACAAACAAATAAGCAAGCAATTCTTAAGCGATATTGTAAGATAAAAGTCATTGAAATCAAATTCCACATGAATCCTATATATAGGCATACTTGAACAAGAATATCACTAATCAATTCAATTTTTAACAATAAACCATGGGCATGTAGCTATGGATGACAAAAGATAAGATTGATAAGATAATTTTATCAATGTCCATTGAATCAATACAATACTAGGTCAATAAACTCTAGGGTTGCAACTAGGACATAAACCCTAGTTGTGGGAATAAACCAATAGAGAAATGAGTAAGGAACTCCCACACTCTCTTGTATACCATGTTGAGGTTCATAAGAGACAGCAAGGATGAAATTGAACCAACCAACAAACCCTAATTCCTATAATAAGCAAGGAGAACAACAATGTTATGGTAGCACAAAATTACAACCTAAGAAGTTTATTAGAGATGATTTATGGGTGCACTAGAGGGAGAATCCATAAGTGTGCTAGAGAGAAGATGCAAACAATTAAGAAGATATTTTAGTGTGTCACATAGTTTAAATCACTTGTATTGAAGAGATTAGGAAGTTCACATGAGGCATGGGTCCTTGCCCAATTTATGCCAAATGTAAAATTGTGTAATTCTAGTATTTGTGAGGGTTTTATTTGTAGTTATGGTACATTTATGGCTTTTAGTTCTAGTTATGGTACATTTCTGGAAAATTCATTGAGTGAACATCTTACTATACTTGTTGTACTACAATGCTAGAATGTAATCTTTGCATTTACTATTTATCATGGAACTAAGATGAACAAAATTTATTACATCTATTAGATTTCATCTAATTTTTTCTACAAGCTAAGGCAATAAATGAATTGGTGATGTTTTTTAATTCACACGTTTGTTAGCAAAATAATGTAGTCTTTACAGTTTTGGAATATCTGTTCTATCTCTTATCATCATTTTTCATGGTACTAATAATATTTGTAATATGATGTACTTGTGAGGGACCCTGCATGAGGTCTTTACATCCAAATAGAGAATTTGGAGAGGATTCCAACTATAAATCTCTAGGTTTAACAAAAATGCAAGTAAGGGTAAGTTCAAGATGCCACCACTTCTTGTAAACGAGATGCTAGTTTTTGAGCTTTTCCAATTCTTGTTATTATCTTGATTTCCCATGATTACTCGTATTTGGTGCAGGATATAAAAAAATTCTACTACCTAAGCTGTAATCATAAGAAGCATTAGTACAACTTTATAAAATGGTATGCTATTTAAAGTAACCCGTTGTTTTATGGACATGAGTATATTCATGTGAACATATATAATATATATTGACATGGTGTATGGAAGGTCCCATATATAGCTTCATCATTGGGGGGTGTCAAGCTTGGCACAAATAGTCATAAAGACCTATTTGACTGGGTCACTATACAACTTGCAAAACTTAATGATCAACGTGATGTTGTACAACTTTTGAAACCGACATCCCTTGCTCTACAGGTATGACATATTGTAGCTGTCCATATTTTTATATAGTCATTGTATTTGGAATATTTCATTGAAAATGCTATGGATATTAGGACAATTTATACTAGTGATGGTATTATCTATAACTATTAAATTATAAGACATACTATTTTTATTTTTTCAGACTAGTTTCCTAGCTATTATAGTTTCTATTGCTTGATTCTTAGATATTAGATCTTTCCTTTTTGACAATAGCTTAGATATCCGATCACATTTCCACTCACACTTTGTACTAACAGGTTGTACGTTATTTTAGTCCCATGGACTTACTTCTATGGTCATTTATTGGTAGAGAAAAAGAGTTCAAAAGAACACAACTCATGATCCATAGACAACATAAACTATATATGCTCCTAATGTTAATAATTGTCTTTTTTTATTGTTTTGATTTCCATACTAATGACCAAATATCCTTTTTCACTAGTACTCCTATTGTTTCATAATATTCCCTTCTTATGTGATTATATTTTGACTAATATTGTATTTGACTAGGTGACAAGGATTATTCCTCTAGATACAAGTAATCCATATGATGTGTTGGGATTGAATAGAGGTGCATCAACTGACAGTGTGAAGAAAAGGTAATTATTTTAACTTATCCTACAGTATTTGGATATTAATTAGCATAGTATCTATGTGAATCAGTATTCTAAACAATAATGCATTATATTTTTTTAGACCATGAATTTTATAAATAAGGAAAGCAACATTAAATTCGGAAATAAGCAAGATTTCCTATAATGCAAGGAGTTCCTACAAAGCAGACCAAGTTTTTCACAAAGTTTATTTTTTTAAGATTTATGGATCACCAAATTGCTTCCCTTTCCAATTGGTGTCTTGGTCAAAATGCAATGGATCCTTTTTATTTCGCATTCATTGTTGGCTATGTCTTAGCTTTAATAATCACACACTATATCAATTATTATGACATCTTATGTAGTAGAATGCAGTTTCAAAACAATAATTGACCCAAGAATGGACCTAGGAACACATCATAAATTGAACAAGCTCCTAGCATAGAAAGAATCTTGATCCATAGAATTTTACCTTGCAAGGTACATATGTATTGGAAAAGTCATATTTCCTAGTAAGAAGCATCTTGGATTTCAAAGTTTATTTCAAATGTATTTAGTAAGAGAATTTATTGCTTGGTCCAAGGCCTAGGCATTGCTTAGTTGGGTTTTTCATGTAATTAACCAACTTGTTGCTTTGATAGTTGGACATTGACCCCATAGGGATGGGGTTCATACCATATGACCTCTTTAAGAGAAAAATAAAATTATCACAACTATAAGTAGGATTATCAAAGGATGATTTCTGTGCTTGTGAATAGTTTGTGTTTTTCTGTGCTTGCTTATCTTTCAGTTTAAAGATCTAACTTAATTGAATTAAAGTGCAAACACTAACAATAATCCACTTCATGTGCCCAGGATTGTGCTCTATTTGCAACTATTGAAGAAATAGCCTTGAAACAATGACTCTTGAACAACCAGTGATCCATAATAGCATCAAAATTCCCTTCAAGCAAATTTTCCAAGCACTCTGAATTATCAGGAAAGCATTTCCCTAGTTACCCCTACAATATTTGGGGTAACACACCTCATTGTTCATAGTATTACTAATCCTCCAAGTATATTCCAAGTATTTCCTTCCTTCAATGTCATGGATGACACCCCTTTCTCCCTCCACCCCACACCAACAACTTGCAAATTTTGAAAAACCTTGAGAAACTCCAAATCATGCCCATTTTGTGCATATCATGTAATCATAACTATACATGATATTGTATTTAAGAGATGTATTTTTTCAAATATGATGCATGCCTTCTCTATACTTCCATATTTTGTATACATGACTACAATGACAATCCCTATAAAAACATTATATTGGAATCCACCTCTAACTATTTCTTCATGGATCACCATACCCTATTGTAGAGTTATCAAGCTAGCACATGCAAGTAGCTCATTAGCAAATGTTATGGAGTTTGTTACTACATAGACTAGTTGCATTTTCTAAAAGAGATTCAAGACCTCATCAAAGTGTTCATTATGTGTGGACACTACAATCATTGCATTATATGATGCCATAGCTTGCGAATGCATTTTTAGAAAAAAATCATATGACTGCTATTGGATTGCTCATTTCACCTACATGTCTATGAGAGTAGTGCCCACAAAAACACCATAATGAAATCATCTCCCAATTATTTCTTTATGGTTGTTAATTAACCTTGATCCAAAGCCACTTCTTTGACACATGATAGAATAATCTGTAGTATGGGGGTATTGATTAATGAAGAATCAAGTAATTTTTATAAGGATACATAGGCAATATCGTTGCAAAAAGTTTTTCCTCACAAATACAAAATTTCAATATGTTTCAGTAAAAGGATTTATCAATGTCACAAGTTGTTATGAGCCCCTTGGTTGCATATATTTTTATACCACTAGCATATATTGATGTGCCAATGTCACCTAATTTATTAACTATGCCGCATATGATTATTTTACTAGTATCTTCTGATGAGGACAATATCACCAATAATGTCACTACCATTAGTGACATTCTACTCTTTTTCTAGAGTTTTCATATCAACAATTTCATTGATATCCAAAACACATTATGCTTCCTAAAAATTAGCTTGAAATCTATCTGGGCTAGTGGCAACTATGTTTTTCTTTTTGTGGAAAATATTACTTCTAGTTCTTTAAGTTAAGCCAAGGTTTCTTTGGAAGGGATACATTTAATTTAGATAAACATTTTTAGGAATGCTACACATATTCACTTGTGTTCCACTATTATCTATGAAATAAATTAGCAGAATCCTTTCTCAATTCCATTTTGACATGCAAATCATTACTACCCTATCTCCCTATTGGGGTAATGTGTGAAATGCATTATGTATTATTTTTCATCACAACTGATTTATGAAAACATTTTTTTGTGTCTCTTCCTCCACCATAACATCACTAGTAAGAGTCAAAAGAGAAATCATAAAAGGAGGTTTAAGTGCCCATATTTCCCTTTGTGTATAAATAGGATATGTGAAACTGTCATGTGATCATATACTTTATCATTATTTTATGCAATTTCTCCAAAGAATTTTTTAGCAAATTTATGTTTTGTTTAAACATTAGGATCATAGATCATTCGAATGAGTTTGCTACGGTTTATTTATACAAGTTTTGGAGGACATTCATATATTTGTGTTTTGATCCACATACAGCTAATAAACACATATATTTTACTTATATGTAATTGAAAAACAATGTTGTCATTTTAGAGTGGTTTATCACGGTAATTAGGATTTTTGCCGTTGAATTCATTTTTGCAGTATGCATGGATGTGTTGGCAATGATTCATGATACACCTTGTAAAATATAATTTTTTACATCATGAATTGCAACTCCTATCCCACATTTCACCCAACTTATTTCCAACCACAACTGAAATAATAGATTGTTCCTCGGATATTTATATTTGATCCAAATTCCACTAGCACCGCTTAGTATTGGATCAAGTGGTTGAGAATTGTACATTTTTTCTTCAATTAAAGCCATATATATGGCATCAACCACATTATTATAGTGGAGGAGGAAGTATGCATCTCACTTCATGTTTCAATGAATAAGGGATGCATTTTTGTTTCATTGATTTTTGACTAGTTGATGGAAATGCTAGTATTATTTCTAAACATATGCTCCTTCTTTTATAATCAATGCAACTATTGTCTTTTCACTTTTCAGTTTTAAATGCATGTTTAATGTATTATTTGAATTCTCGATATATGTTTCACTTGTTCCAAGAGAGAAAGCACCACCTTCTACAAAGAGAGTAAGAAGAGGGACCTTTTTATATCTTCCACTTGAGAAGATATTGGTGGCTCATGGCACTTAACACATAATACTTCATTAACGACATCAATTCCCTCTACGAATTGATGGATGAATTTGTCACTTCAATGATCACTTTCTCCATACTCATACATTTCTACAAGTTGAGAATTTTCCCTATTTAGCATCTTTGTAAGCAACCTACAATGTAAAAAAAAAAAGAATAACGTTGCAATATGCCTTCTACAATTTCTTATACACGGAAAATAGAATGTGAAAACCCTATCTTCATCCTTACAATAGAGGAGAAGGAAATCACGCCAACACCAACACCAACTCAGTTGATATTGATCAAGACAAATTGCATTGCTATATGAGAAAAATGTGTGAGCAAAACCATTTGAAAGATGCACTTAACATTCTGTGCATCTCATGGGATACCAAGACATTCTCCTAGATTCCTCTACTCATGCTTCCCTATTGTAGGCCTGTGTAAACAACAATTGTTTGCAAGAAGGAAAGGTTTCTTTGGAAGGGATACATTTACCTTAGATAAAAAAATTGAGGAATGCTACACATATTCACTTGTGTTCCACTATTATCTATGAAATAAATTAGCATGCTATACATAGTCATCTCTGTATGGTTTTCTTTGCCTTAAATTTTCCAAACTGGAATAATATTGAATTACTCGATGACGGTAAAAGACATTTTGGGCATCGAATATCTTTGTATTCTTTTTTTATTAAATTCCCCATACTCGTCGGATATCCAACGACCCCTTCCAAAGAATACGATGACCTCGCCATACCACCGACAACAAATGACGTCGGATATCAGACATCATATAATGTAATTTGGGTCGGATATCCAACGACCCCTTCAAAAGAATTCGACGAACTTGCCATACCACTGACACCAAACTTCGTCAGACTTTGTCGTTTGTATGTGGGTATATGCATCGGATAGCCAATGGACATGTTGTTGGATATCCGACCACTTGTAAAGTAATTGGGGTTGGATCTTTGACGACTTTGTTTTCGGATATTCGACCACCTGTAAAGTAATGGGTGTCGGATATCCGACCACATTTAAAGTAATGGGTGTCGGATATCCGACCACATTTAAAGTAATGGGTGTCAGATATTTGACATGTATATTAAAATATTTGTGGTCGAATATTAGACATAGTTGTGTCGGATATCCACTAAAGGGAAACCGACGTTTAAAAAAGGAGAGGCTTGTCGGATGGTCGACAGCGTGATGTCGAAAATCAGACATATATGTCGTCGGATTTTTGGATCAAAATTGCTAGTGGATGCTGTGATCCCTCCCTTGAAGACCTCAATTCCTACATACTCTAGATTGCACCATTTAACTTTACCCCATGATTTACAGTCTGATTTGTCTACCCCTGAGCACAATTGCCATAAATCTCCACTGGAGGTTTTTTCAAAGAAACCTTCTTCTAGTTCTGAATCTATGCCTTTATCTTCCATTAGATGCCAAAACGTAACTATTAGAAACATGAAAAAAAAGATAAGCATGGTTTTACTAACACTGAACTGGAAGTTGAAGTTGGTAATTCCTTCATTCCCTTATCTGAAAGACTTTTCCAGTTTGATTCCACTTCTCGGCCCCTTAGAGAAGACCAACCCGCCACCAGTGGTGTTTAATGTCTTTTCTTTCATTCAATATCCATGGAATCAGGGGGGTTGGAAAGGGTAGTGCCCTCACCAAATTATTTAAAACTACTATCCCTAACATAATTTTAATTCAGTAAAACCTATGCAATGCACAATATGCTATTGATTTTTTATCAAATTTTTTGCCTACCTAGGATTTATGTGCTATTGATGTAGTCAGTCACTCCGGGGGTCTCCTATTAGGATGAAATCCCTCTACATCAAACTTCAAAGCAATTAAAATAGTTGGAGGTCTCCTTATGGAAGGAAATAGCCATGCTTTTGATAAAAAAATTGTCATTCTCAATATGTATGGTCCGTATAAGGATAGGGAAATATTTTGGAACAATCTAGACATTAGTGGCATTTTTAGACTACCAAATTTGATTGTCATTGGGGACTTAAATTTCACGCCATATGTTTCTTAAATTTTGGGTATCTCAACTCGACCGGATGATTTAGCATAGTTTTTTGGTAATCTACTTCAGAGAAACAATCTCATTGACATTAATCCTGTGAAATTGTGTGCTACTTGGAGTAATAAGAGGTGTGGAAGTCAAGGCATTGGGAAGAGACTTGACCACTTTTTAATGGAAGATTCATTATTCAATAGTCTACATAAATTCAGATTGTGGGTGGAAAGCTCGAACATCTCTCATCACCAAGCTATTATGCTTCAAATTAACGGTAATTTGTCTAAAAAGAAATATCCTTTCAAATTTAATAATTACTGGATGAAAGATAATGAGTTTTTTGATTTGGTTAAAAAAAAATGGTTGCCATTTACATCTCTTGAGGATTTAAATCCTATGGAGGCCTTGGTTTATAAGCTAAAAAATATGAAGAAGGAAATGATAGTTTGGGAAAAGCATGGAAAATACCATGATAATGAAGATTTAGAGGGGATAGAGAATAAGATCAGAATCAAGTTTGAGCTCAACCATGATGGTATTTTTATAGAGGAGGAAAAATTGGAATTACAGTTACAGGAACAAAGGAAAAAATAAATCTTAGAGTAGGAAGAAAATGCATGGAGATTAAAGAGTAAAGCCACTTGGGTGACTCTTGGTGATGAAAATGCCACGTTTTTTCATAGATATGCCTTGGACAAAATAAATTTTAATTCTATTTGGGAACTTCTTGATGATGATGACAATATGGTTAAATATCAAGGTGAATTAGAGAAGGTTGCAAATATTTTTTTTCTCTCGTCACTTCTCTGATCCGGGCACATCTAGAATTGAATATCATATGAAGGTTATTAACCATTTTCCTACTTTCTTTTATGAAGAAGGAGTGGAACTTGGCAAACCTATCTCATTGGAGGAGATTGCAAATGTGCTAAGAAAATTTGTTATGGACAAAATCCCTGTTCCAGACGGCTAGACGATAGAGCTTGTTTGGGTTTTTTTATATAATGGGTCAAGATTTAGACTCCATGATTGAGTTTTTTAGAAAAGAAGTATTGATGTATAAACGAATCAATTCTACATTCTTGACTTTAATTCTGAAATGTAGCAAGACGGATAATTTTAATGACTTTAGGCCCATTGCTTTATGCAATTTGGATTACAAAGTGATCACCAAAATTATTGCAAATAGAATGAAGCCAAAACTTGTTGAGGTAATTTCAAAAGAAAAATTCATTTTTTTGTCAAATTGCCATATCTTAGATGCAGTTGGGGTATCTCAAGAGATACTTCATACCATAAAAACAAAAAATATGAAGACACTAATCCTAAAAATGGATCTGGTCAAGGCATATGACCAAGTTAATTGGGTGTTCTTAAGAATTCTTCTTCTTCATATTGGTATTCCCCTTATGATGACTAATTGGATTATGGCGTGTGTTACATCCAAATCTTTATCTGTTTTGATTAATAGAACTCCTAGTCATTTTTTTGGTTGTTCTTGGGGATTGCGCTAGGGATGTCCCTTGCCTCCATATATGTTTATGCTTGTCCTTGAAGGTTCGAGTCGTATGATAGCTGAAGCTAGAAGAAATGGACTGCTTCAGGGTATTAAGATCTTTGACTCTATTATAATTACACATATATTGTTTGTAGATGATGTGGTTCTCTTTGGTTCGGGTACTGTGGAAGAATGGACACAACTATCTGATATCATCAAGGTTTTCTGCTCTGCTTCAGGTATGGAAATTAGCATTAACAAATTGAGTCTCCATTTTAACAATGTGGATGTGTTGATTTTGGACACTATCTCTACTTTTCTTCCTTATCAAAAGTCTAGGATAGAGGATGGATTCAATTACCTTGGATATTACATAAAACCAAATTGTTACAGAGTATGTGATTGGTATTGGTTGGTGAAAAGGTATGAGAAAAGGATCGATCAATGGAGTTATAATTATTTATCTCTAGGCAATAGGATCACTTTTATTATGGATGTCCTCATAGGGATGTCCGCTTATTGGTTTTCGATGATCATGGTTCCTAAATCAATTCTTCATATGATCAGAAAATTAATGTTTAATTTTCTTTGGTCCGAGAATATTAAAGGTGGTAAGATGCATCTTTCTAAATGGGAAAAGCTATCTATTCTAAAAAATCTTGGAGAATGGAACATAAAGAACTTAATCTGGTTTAACACTACACTCTGTCTAAAAATCCTGCAACCCAGCCTATTTTGGATCGAGTCTATGGACTGATATTGTGCATGTTAAATATTTGAAGGACAACCTACTCCATTGGATAAGAAACCCAAATAAAAAATTCAAGAAACTCCTCTATTATTTGGTGTGGTTTCCTCAAGATCTATCCTTGGCTCAGTAAGTATTTAACATCGAGTATTGGAAATGGTCGAAAGGTATTGATAGGGCCCAATCCCTATGTAGGTAATGAGGAAAATTTAATTATATCTCCTAGAATTAGAGACCATTTCTTGAAATTCGGGTTTGTTACTCTCAATCACATTAGATGTCCACAATGGCTTCAGAATTCTCCTAATTATTGTCCGACTGCACAATATTTGGGTCTCTAAAACAATATGGGTGATGAATGGAATATGTACATTTTGATGCTCAACAGGAAGGGCATTAAACTTAATGACATGGAGGATAAACTTGTGTGGTCATTCAATATAGAATCTGAATTTATTACTGCAAACTCATCTTATAACTCTATTGTGCATGATCAACCTATATCTTTTCAGAACTAGTGGTCTGTGATTTGTGGAAATGGCACATTCCTCTAAAGGTAAATTTTTTTTTATGGCTTTAATTGGAAGTTGGAATGGACCTAGCATCTGTCCATTTTGGGAGAACAATGGAGAGACTGTTACTCATTTATTTATTGACTGTGAAATGTCAAAACTAATCTGGTCTTTGATATGTTATATTCTCTCTATTAATGGTAGTTGGGGATTAGATAATTTGGGATCCTCATTATACTTGTGGTGCAGAGATAATGAACCTCATAAGACGTTTCCTGCCTTTGTCACTTGGCTTCTCTGGAAAGCTAGAAACACATTAATTTTTTAGGACAGAAGGATTCATTGTATGCAGATTGTTTTTAAATCCATCGGTATGTACAATTATTATAAAGGTTTGATATCCACCATAGGTCGATGTCGTAATTTGCAAGGGATTGTTCACTCTTGGATAGTCATGTGATATTTCGATGGAGCAACAGTTTATGGAAGATGTGCGGCTGGGGTATTCCTGCATATAAATAAAAACCATTATTTCAAAGTCGAATTAAACTATGGCATGGTCACAAACTCAAAAGCATAGATTCTTTCTCTATGGTGTTTACTGAAAATTGTATCTTGTTTTAGGGTTGATACTCTAAGGATATATGGTGATTCAATGATGGTTATTAAATGGGACAAGAAACTCCACATGATCAAATTTCTCTCCTTCCAAACTGGTGTCGCAAAATTGAATCTCTTTTTTGCTCATTTTATGACTGGTCAATTGATCATATATATTGTGAGATTAATGATGTGGTGGATGCTCTATCCAAGGAAGCACTTAATGTTGAATAAGGTATTCTCATTTTGGAATAATGGATTGATGAGAACCAGGAATTCCAAGGATTGATGATGACATCTTTGTTTCTGTTATCTTTTGGACTTTTTTATTACAAGGTTTGTCCCCTGTTGAACTGGACTGGGATGTTTTGATATTTTGGAAGCTATGGATTATATTGTAATACTGGATGATGATCTGGTTTTTTTGGAGATATGGATGTAAGGAGGAGTACTTTTTTGTTTTATTAATAAAAGAAGTACAATTTGTTTCTTCTTGAAAAGAGGACTTAACATGCCCCTTCCCTTAAAATAAGTGTTGTCCTTAACAATTGATTAATTTTGGATGTTTCTACATGAAGAAATCATCATCCCATGTCATCCCTTCTATTGGAAAGTTCTTCCACTTGATGAGGTACTCGGTAATTGCTTAATTTCACAGTTTCTTGGTTCTTGTGTCAAGGATTGTTTTAGGTTATAGTAAAAATTCTCCTTATTCATCAATTGTTGGTAAAAGAATATGGACCGGGATCTTCTCACCAATTAACGTTTTTAGGCAAGACACATGGAAGACTAGATGTACACATGAAGATGGAGGCAACTCCAATTTGTAAGCCATACTTCCAATCCTCTAGAACACATTATAGGGACCATAATACTCAAGGGTGTTAATTTATTTCCCTTCTTTCGTTGCTTGAGGGACATCTCTTTGTATGGTTGTATCCTAAAAAAAACTCAATCCCCCCACTTCAAAATTGCTTTCATCGCAATGTTGATATTCTTGTTGTTTTATCCTTTTTTGTGCTATAGACAAGTTATCTTTCAATAGTTGGAGAACATCTTGTTGGTGCTTATGTGATCCTCCACTACTTGAACCTTATATGTATTTTTCAAGGATGATATTATAGAAGGAGGATGATAGCCATAAAGTGCCATAAATGGTAACAATTTCTACGAAGCATGGAAAGATGTATTGTACCACCATTCCAATAAAGGAAACCACATGACCCATTGTGTTTGTTTCTTAGATGCAAAGAAACAAAGATACCCTTATAGGAATTTATTCACAATCTCAGTTTTCCCATCAGATTGAGGATGGTAAGAGGATCTATGAGCCAACTGAGGGCCCAAACAAGAAAGTATTTCCTTCCAAAAATCATCAGTGAAAATTGGATCTCTATAACTTATAATAATCTTGGGGATTCCATCTAGATTTTGAATAGACTCCATGAATGTTATGGAGAAAACTTCCTATGGCTTGGGGTAGACCACAACAGACAGTTGACTACCAGAATATAACTCAATTCCCAATGAAATGCTATATAAATGACAATGCTAAGATAATGGAGAAAAGACCAACCTTCAACTGGATGTTCGAAGTAGATCCCTGTTGAGCTTACAACTTCTACACTTGGACCTACAGATTAGTCTCAACAACAAGTACAAGCAAGTGCATATAACATGTGAAAGATATTAGCATAATCTATAGCATGATCCATGATATTATAAGAAAATATAACCCAATGTAATTTAACAATATTCACAACATCATTTGGATGAGAAAATGAGTATTTACATTAATGAAGAACAAGAAGTATAATATACGACCTCTTGTCGGCAACCAATCTGAACCAAGAAGTGGATCTCTCCACTTGTGCCTCCACCACTTCAATACCCCATGCAATGGAAAACTCAAACTATGAAAGGAGTTTGGTAGGTGAACATATGGAGTTCACAAGAACAAGGATCAATGAGTGTAGGCTAAAGTTACGGCAAAAATCCACTAGATTTATCTTGCTCTCTCGTTCTCCTCCCTTCCATATACCATAAGAACTCAATATATAGCCTTCCAAAGGTAAGTGAAAGGACACATTGAGGAATTTCGAGGCATATGGAGGGCCAAAGGTCACCCTAAGACTGCTTTTTGGGAGTAAAAAGTAATTTTCTAATGATTTTTACCATTTTACTTGGTACCCCGCGGGCTATAGTGGAACAACCTGCATGTACGCCGGCTATAGTGGAACAAGTAGAGTACAGGAACAAAAATAGGGAATTATGTGATCCTGGAGGACAAAATGATGAATATGAGTCAATGAAATGGATTCTGAAGGCCAATTAATGCTGATGCTCACAAGGTGGAAAATTACGCTATAACAATGAATGTTACAGAGATTGAAGGTCCCTCACACAAAGTTGAGGGACATTTTTGATGAAATCATAGATGTAAAAAAATCGCTCAATATTTTGAAAAAAAAATGTGTAGTCGTTTACTACATATAGCAATGTGCAAGCCCAAACCTGCCACATGGATGGCCATGCAGGATATGCACAGGAAACACGTATGTATTTTTGTCTAACTAAAATGTGTACATGATTTATTAATCATGTTCTATTTCCCAATTCGGCTCACACTCCTTATTTCCTCCACTACAGTGCTAATAGGCCCATGTTATAGGAATCATTTGCACTTACAAATCCTCTTTTAGACTATCACAGAACAACAACTTAGCATGAAATAACCCCCTTTTTGTAGGCTAGGATATGATTATAGTTGATTATAAAGTAATGTTGGATATGTGGTAATATTTCTTTGTTTAGAATTCATTAAAAATAACTAACAAGCGGATTAGTGTTATGTGTGATTAAGTGCATGATGATGGAAATAACATAGGACAAAAGATCACAACTTTTTGGGGGTTAGATATAAGAAAGCTCGAAAGAAATTAGTTTCAATTAACCACAAGGAGAAATGAAAAAATAACTTGAGATCAATTCAAGAGACTACAAATCTCCCCTAATTTTTAGGAAATAATGAATCCAAAGAGGATTGATCTTGTGATTTCCAATGTATATTTTTAAGGATATTTTGAAGTTTTGTAATAAGTAAAGACTCACACATTACATTAGATGGATAGATACATACATTTATCATTTTTACCTCAAACATTTTTACACAGTTTGTAGCAGTCAAGTTTTGTACCTTGATGATGGATTTTTAAACATCTTGATGGAAGAATTGTGGTTTTCCAAATTCATGAGTTCATAGTTTAGTTCAAGATCCTATGTACACTTTGAAGTGGGCACCTCATCGTGTTGTGCAGGAGTTATGTTTTCTATTCAGCAAAATTAGTTTCATGGATTTATTCGTCTAAGTTGGCTGAACAGATTTACAAGTGTAATTTCATTAAGATCATTCTTGGTTTTCTTTTATTGAATAATTTAGATCTGTGGATTAAAATATGTGGGTAGATAGTTGAAGCTCTGAATTACCAAGTAGAATTTTGAATTTAATTTCTGAAATTGCTCTGTCTTTCTGTAGAAAAGAATAACAATGTATGTAGTTTAAATTTATGGCATCTATAGTGTTGTAGGTCATTTATGTAGAGCAGTCCAGATAGATTTCTAGTTCACAGAATAAATATCCCAGTTTTTTAAGATTAAATCTTTCACACTTTCCTAGATTAACATTCCTCATTTTCATAGAGTAAAATTTCATTAGATTAAATATGTTACTGTTTTTTGAATTTAAATCTCCAAGGCATTTCATTGAATAAATATTTATTGTTTTCTTAGATTAGCGATTTCATGCTTTCTTAAGTTAGTTCCAATTTTTAAATCAAATCATTTATTGGGTTAAGTAGATTAAGGATATGCTTTCTTAGAATAAATCTTCATGCTTTCATAGACTAAAACCTTTCTATTTTTTTTTATTCAGTATCATGTGAATTTCATAGAATAAATTTCCTTGTTTTTTAGTTAGAATCATTTCCATTTTCATAGATTAAATCACTAGATAAAACTCTCTCAACATTTGCACATATATTTCCCAACACCTCTTAATTTTGCACGATCCCTGGGTTGATAATTGAAGTAGGATTCCTGAATTGTGAGAATTTAATTGGCTAGCATATCAGTGAGCCACCACTTTTTGGCACCATTATCGGGGAGGTGCTAGGAATCTAAGAGAAAAAGAAAATAAATTTACACATATATATATATATTGAAACTTCAAACCTCATAAAATGCAAGAAAAAAACAAATATCTTAAAAAGAAACACATAAATTAAACCCTAAATCTCTTCTTCCCTACCATGCATGCCTCAATGAAGGAAGGATGCATTTGAGTGTTTTATGTCTAATAGACCAGCCGACAAACCTATGAGTGACACAAACTTAGAATAATTATTCACAGCATCCCCATCGTCCGTAGGATCAGATGCTAAATATATAAACCCTCTATCAAATTCAACAAAATTTTCTGAAGAAGAGATGAATGAGGAAGAAGAAGAACCCAAGGATTTGTTCACCTTTCCCATTAGTGTACCCCAAGGGGAGGCTCAAATGAAAAATATCAATCCCGCCAACCTCCCTAACTTTCATGGCTTGAGTTCAGAAGACCCTAATACCTTTATATTTGAGTTTGAAGTAGCCTGTAGAACTTTTGACTATACATCAGATGCCTAGAAGATGAGGCTTTTCCCTTAAAATTTAAAGGATTTAGCATTAAGATGGTTTATAAGCATGGGAGGAAACAACATTTTTTCTTGGACCATATGAAACAAAATTTCCTGGACAAATACAAAGATTACTGCAATGCCAAAGACAATAGGGATGATATTTTTGGGACGCATCAAGGAGAGAAGGAATCCTTGGAGGATTATGCACAAAGATTCCATCTCAACTACAAAAGAGCCATTAATTGCAGGTTGGATGATGAGTAATTAAAACTAGTACTCCTCAGAGGAGTCTGGGATGAGAACCTAGAATTCCTAAACCTTTTGGGTGATGGAGATATCTTCCAAAATACCTATGATCAAATCATCCAAATATTTAAAAACTATTCAAGGCCTAGAAAAGGGAAACCCGAGGTAAGAGGCATGGCATCGCCAGCAAGTGGGTCATCTATTCAAGTACCAAATCTAACCAAATATGATTTGCTAAACCTTCTAGATTATATGAAGAATGACATCCTCCAATCACTTACAATGCAATTGGATGCAGTGCAACTAAAAAGGAAACACGAAAAAGAAACTCAAGATCTAGTTATTTTCTATCCGAAATGTAGGAAGAAACATGAAAGAGGTTAATTCCAATTGAATATAATCGAATCCTGTGGGTTATGCACATAAGACCATGCAACAAAAAAATTCCCTCTGCTTCCTTCATCCAAAGCAATCATACAAGACCCAGGATCAGAGAGATCTATGGAGAATCTCTATTTTGTTAACCAACGCTGAAACAATTTTTCTAGACCATTCCAGCCTAATAAGCAGACCTACTTCAATCCTCATGGAAATCCTTACCAAGCACTGATTGGAATCCAATGACACAAACCTCGTGGCCTATGCAAGCATGTCCTAGTCAATGGGAGAAAAATAAAAACCGATACAATCAAATTCAACAGTATTACACCCCCAATTAGCAATACCGGCAATACCCTCCAAATTTCCACCAGCCACAACCAAATTTTGGGAATCAGTACCCTTCTTCTTCAAAATTGGAGGCCTCAACAATAACAAGCTTCCATAATGTCTCCACCTCAACACTAACGGACACCAAGTCCACCTTAGATTCCATCTCAGCCCATACCAAACCTAAACAATAAAAGGTCCAACAAGCAAGTTTACAACATTGAAATAATGCAATTCCCAACCTATGTTGTAGAAGCATTGGACCTAAATGAAGTAAATTTGAGATCAGGTAAGTTTGTACCAGGCCCTCCACCACCCGCAGAGGCTAAACAAGAGTCCCATCAACCTCAACAACCTATAATTGTGGATCTACCTTATGAGAAACATACAAAAAAAAAAAAAAAAAAAAAAAAACAAAAAAAACAAAAAAAAACAAAAAAAACAAAAAAAACTAGAAACCCCTGATGTTCCAAAACCCCCATTTCTTGATAGATTAAAAGACAAAGTTCAGATTGAGATAGGAAATGCTATCTTTGATGAACTAAAACACTTAAACAAACGAATCCCCCTTATCCAATCCATCATAGACATCCCCATATGTAATAAATTCATAAGATAAACATGCATAAAAAGGAATGGGATAAAGAAAAGGGATCCTACCACCATCAATATTGTAGGACAATTTGCAGATCTCATGTTGGCAAGAACTATCAACCCTAAGTATCTAGACCCAGGAAGCCATGTAGTCAATGTAAGCATTAACAAAATGCTAATAAAAAACAATGTCATTGACTTAGGGGAAGCAATTAATGTAATGACTATGGATACAATGTTGGCCATAAATATGCAATCCTCACTTAGATAGACAACTAAAATAGTGCAGCTGGCAGATACTTCCATTGTCCGACCGGAAGGTGTACTTGAATACATCATCATTAACATTGAATCCTGGGAGTACCATGTCATTAAAACCCTACATCCACCAGTCAAAAAAGTAGCAAAGGGATGTACTATAGAAGATTCATAGAAGGGTTCAGAAGAGTAGCAACCCCCATGTTTGTATTGTTAACAAAGGATGCAGACTTAGTATGGACAGAACAATGCATGCCATTGTTTGAGTAGCTAAAAGAGAAAACTATTACAAATCCTATACTCCAAGGCGCAAACTAGAATATATCCTTTCACATCCATTCTGATGCATATGAAAAATCTATTGGAGTAGTCCCAGGGAAATAGAAGGATAAGAAACCCTATGCAATCTATTATATCAGCAAGAACCTAGTAGTAGAAAAGCTCAATTACACAGTGAAAGAAAAGGAATTCCTAGCTTTCAATTACTCCATCAACAAATTTCGGCACTACGTAATAGGGTATTTATTCTATGTGCACACATATCACTCGGAAATCGGGTACTTAATGAACAAACCTAACACTAGTGCTAGGATTATAAGATGGATACTTCTTTTACAATAATTTGATTTGACAATTCTAGACAAGCCAGGAAAACATAATGTAGTTGCATAATTTCTATCAAGGTTAACCCGTGTTCAAGAAAAGTAATTAGTAGAATATTCCTTCCCAGATGAGCCCATGTTTGCAATATCAGTTGAGAGCCCATGGTATGCCGACATTGCCAACTACCTAGTTTCTGCCAAATTCCCACAACATTATGAATACAAAATGAGATGAAAAATAATAAGGCAAAGTGTAACTTACATTTGGATACAAGGGTTCCTTTTTAAGAAAGGTCCAGATCAAATATTAAGAAGATGCATAAGGGAGGGTGAAGTACATGATATACTTCATGCTACTCACAACAAACAATGTGGAGGACACTATGCATAAAAAAGGACAACCTATAAGATACTACAAATATGATACTCTTGGCCAACACTCCATAAAGATGCTCAAGAGTATGTGTTGCGCTATGATGATTGCCAGAGAATGGGGAAACCCACACAAATAGATGAAATGCCCCTACAACCCCAAGTATAATTAGAGCCATTTGATAAATGGGGATTTGAATTTGTGGGATCATTTAACCCACCAGCCAACCAAAATAACTACATCTTGGTATGTACAGACTACCTCACCAAATGGGATGAAATTAAATCTCTTTCTACAACTGATGAAAAAAGTGTGGAAAAATTATTCACAGAACAAATATTCACTAGATTTGGGGTCCCTAGGGAGCTAGTCTCTGACCAAGGGACATAGTTCACATCCAACCTGATTAAATACCTACTAAGAAGAAACAAAATAAAACATAGGCACTCTTCCTCCTATCACCCCGCAAGCAAATCGAAAGGTCAAAGCCACAAACAGAGAGCTAGAGAAAATTCTAAAAAAGATAGTCCAATTACATAAAAGGTATTGGGAAGATAGATTGAATGAGGCCATATGGGCCTACAATACAACATGGAAAACAACAACATGATTTACTCCCTATGAATTGGTATATGGGAAAAAGGTTAATCTACCCATTGAGTTTTAGATAAAAACATTGAGAACAACTACTGAGCTCAAAATGGAACTATCCAAAGCATAAAAAGAACATATTTTGTATTTAAATGAACTAGATGAATATCAACATCAGGCTTTATCACACACTGAAATGGTGTAGCAACAGATGAAACAATGGCATGATAAGAATATAAGGACAAAGAAATTCAAAGAAGGTGATTGGGCATTATTATATGACTCCATATTCCAGAATTTCTAATGCAAGTTGAAAACCAGATGGTTAGGGCCATACCAAATAAATACCATCTATGACAATGGACCAATCAAGATAATAACAATAGATGACACTCAATTTCCAATGTTGGTGAATGGACATAGACTAAAGATGTACAAAAAACCACTTTCCAAAGAAGAGTTCACATAGAACCTATACAAGAAGCATCTTATGCTTATTAAGGACACTCATGTCCTCCAAGACAAATGAATTATTTTCCCAAATTGAAAAAAAAAAGAGAAAAAATAAAGAAAAAGAAGAAAGAGGAAAATAGAGAAAAAAATCAAAGCAGTAACTACAACTACAGAACTCCTATACTTACAATTAAGTCAGCCAGAAATAACAATTAAGCGAGCTAGAAATAACAATCAAGCGAGCCACAAGTAACAATCAAGCAAGCCATAAATCATAATCAAGTGAGCGTAACCCAACTACATAAGACAACAAAATTACTACAGAATGAACAACACCAACTACAGAAAGCCACATCATATACAATCTGCCACATCACATTAGTCAATGCACCCACCATAACAGCTCCACCAAGTACATTAAGTAGAGAAGGGTAACCACTAACCCCATTCTTTCTAATCACTACAATTATATCCTACCTATAGAAAGAATCTTTAACCTATAACTGAGCTGAGGACAACTAAGATTCAATCAGGGCGAGGCGACACACCGTTCAAAGGGGGGGAAGCCTTTTACAAAACATGACAAACAATGATTGCACATCAAAGGTATGTCAATATGAGTTGGCAGATGAATATATAAAAGGCCATGATTATGCATAAGATAGCATATCTCCCCACGATTTTATTGACAATTAGTCGTAGAAGTGAGCAACTGATGAAGCGATAAGGGACAAGCAAAGATGGATGAATGGTTAAGACATAATACATGAGGTGAGAAACCTGAATTGTTCAAAACAAGATCACAATAGAGGGGTATCGAGAGCAGGGACATGCATGAATTGTTCAAACAACAGTTCAATAAGACTATTGCTCGGCTCCATTAACGGAAGTAAGTCTATCCTCAACTCTTTAATCTGTTCAGTTCGGCATAAATTTTTCTGCAAAATGACAATGGGTTTTAATAAAAGTGAACCTAAGGATTCCTGCCCTATCTATAAAAACCCAAAGGTCCTAAAAATCCTCTGCATGGTGGGATGGATGACCTTTCTTACTAGTTTAAATGGTTACGATTAAAATGTGGCCCTAGAATTATCCAAGAACCTCAAACACCTGAAGGAAGAGGAATATGTAACCTGGGTAAAAGGAGTGCATATCCATTTAAATGAGGAAAATATTTCAGAGTATACAGGCATTCCAAGAGAATTTCATTGGGGAAAAGATGACAAGGAGAGAACCATTAAAGCTAAGAATTATTTCTTTGCAGAAGGGGAAAAATATGAAGAAGGTAAGAAGAGAGTGAAGAGGGAAACCATGCCCAAGACATGGGATGAAGTGACAATCGTGTTTCTAAAGTATATCACTTTCACAAGGAGGTTGAGCTATGTTCCCACATTTCATTTTAGGATACCAAACCTCCTATGGAACCGTGGTCATATAAAGCCGGATAATAACACCAACATTCCATTTTTCCTCTTACAATATATATGGGATATGGCCAAGAAGGTAGGACAAGGTAAAGAAGATGTTATGGCGCATCATGGATTGATAAAACACATTACCTACAAATAATTATCAGTACAGATACCTGAACTCTCCTGGGAGGAGTTTATAGACATCTCTACTGAAGATGTATAGAGGATGAGAGGAACTCTGGGCTCAGTCCTCACCTCCATTATAGGAAAAAAAGAAAATATTAAGTTAGGCACTGAAGGGAATATGACCACTCAATCAGGGACCAAGAGGAAGATTGAGCTGGACATAGAAGATAATGAAGTCATCGCTAATACTTTGGTGAGGATAAATAATTTTGAAGAGGTCCATAATCAAAAGAAGTATTCATCGCCCTCCAAAGAATATGAATACAAGTGAAAAAGGAGGAGACTAAAAAAGGAGGCAAAGTTCAAGGAAGAACTAGATAAGGAATATGAAGAGAAAGAAGAAAATGGAGAAATTTCCATATAACTGACCCTAGACTAGACCGAACAGGACTACCAAGATGATTATGAGATTTTAGAAAGAGGATACTTAGGTTTTATGGATGTGGATAAACCAATAAAAGTGTAATGTACCAATCAGCTTTTATTGTACATCAACTGACTCTCCTACAAGACTTAAGGCAAAACAATGAAGACTAGTGACTTGACTGGCTGTAGCAAGGCAATTTAAAACAAATCTGGAAGGAATTAGGATCATGATAGCTAAGAGATATTTTGCGCAATGTACTGGGACAATTAATTTTTCAAACATCAGCTAGGGTGAATTCTACTTCAAGGCTCCTGGGCACCCCAGCATATGATGATGCAAGGGAGTTCTGCGGGACCTTCTTGCTTAACAATAACACATGACACACAATGCTACATAGACTTGGTGTAAACATGATGCCAAAAGTTGGCTTCTATTAATTAAATCAAATTATCGGTTACAATGCGAAATGAAAAAACAACTACCCTAGTCGGCCTTAGCTTGATACAATATACAGAAGTAATGCGTCCTCTCTCTATGTGCATTCTTCACCCTCTCACGACCTCTGTTGAATGCAAGCGCTCACTGAGCTATGGATCCGATCTCTCTGTCTCTCTCAATCCTCGGATGATCGAAAGCGCTCACTGAGCTATGGATCCGATCTCTCTGTCTCTCTCAATCCTCGGATGATCGAACTCCCTTGTCTCCTATGTGCCTGTGCACTGGTCTTTTACTGCTTCTCATCCCGAGGTCACTCCGTTCCCCGAGACACTCTTCCTCTGTTCGCCAAATCCTCCAGACCCTGAATACCTACAATTGTTAGCACCCTCTGGACATGTTGCACAACCTCTTCCCATGGTGACATCTGTCAGGATCCCAACCACCTTCATAACTACTCATAACTTTCTTAACAACCCCGAACGGATACCAAGTACTCCGCCTTGACTTCTAAACTTCTTTGACTCTTCTACAGTTGTCGGCCCCACATCTCGAACATAATGTGCTTCGTCATCCTTCGACCTTACTCGTCATCTTCACTTCGCATCTAATACTTTCTAGTCTGCCCCGTCCTCCACTCTTGGCTTCTACCTTGACCTATTAGTGTCGCGATTCAACAACATGTCGACCTTTGACGCCTTCTTTGCAACCCTGTCACCTGGCAATCTTCAACTTGTCGACTCTCGACCTTGTCACTCCTTCTGTCGACCGCATATCAACAGCTCATGCCCGAATACTTCTCTTCAACATCCAATCATGCTTCGCACCAGTGGTCATCGACATTCCTCCTGGTCGAATTCTCATGTCGATCATCTTCGATTATTTCACCTAGGCCCCGATGCTCCTACATCAGACTTCCTAGGTGAAAAAGAACTCGACTGCTCCATTAGTCTCCTGTATTCTTCTTAGTAAATCCATGTTGCCTCCTACAACTCATCATATTTCCATTGCACTAAGTATTCTTTCTTTCATGAACTTCGTGTCTATCCAACTTTGCGTTCTTCTAACACTTCGGTGATTTCCTCCTTGTCTTATCGATCTGGAATCTGCACTGTCCAGTCGATGTTCGACACTTCTGCTCTTCTGCTAGTTGAACCTTCTTCAAAGTTGTACATATCTAAGACATTGAACGTTGGAAAAATTCTCAAGTCCTTTGGCAACTCGAACACATAAGCATTGTCCGAAATATTCTTCAGAATCTTACATGGTCCAATCTTCTTCAACTTTAGCTTGTTGTACGTTCCTGTCAGAAATACCTCTTTCCGCAAATGTGCATAGACTAAGTCTCCTTCGCTAAACGACTGTAGCCTCTTCCTTCTATTAGCTCTCAACTTGTATGCCACATTACTCTTCTCAATGCGCTTTCGCACATCTTCATGCACTTCTTTCATATGATCTGTGAATGATTCTGCATCCGCGCTTTTCTTTATTTATGTGGTTATCTTGACCAAATATACCACTCCATGTGGGATTCATCCCTGAACAATCTGGAATGGGCTCAAACCTGTCGACCGATTCACATAATTGTTGTACGCGAACTCTACTTGAGCCAACACGTTATCCCATTGCTTGGTTCTGTCGGCTATCAAACATCTCAGAAGTTTTCCAAAACTTGTGTTCACCACCTCAGTCTATCCATCTATATGCAAATGAAATGCTGAGCTAAATTGTAACCTCGTCTCTATTTTATTCCATATGGTTCTCCAGAAATGTCCCATAAACTTGGTATTTATGTCCGACATGATACTCTTAGGCAACTTATGCAATCTGACTATCTCCTTGAATAATAGCACATCAATGTTTATGGCATCACTTGTCTTCCAACATGGAATAAAGTGTGCCATCTTCAAAAATATGTTGACTACAGCAAAGATTGAGTCATTACCTTGTTGCGTCTTCGACAATCCTAGCACAAAATCCATGCTCAGGTGCTACCATGGGGTATTCGGCACCGGGTAATGACATATACAACCCCGTATTCTGACTTCTTCCTTTTTCCAACTGGAAAAATCGACACTGTCGTACCCACTTACCGACATTTGTCATCATTTCTGGCCAATAATACTTTTCTTCTACCAATGCCTTGGACTTGTCGATGCCAAAATGACCCGCTAATCCACCACTATGCAGTTCTTGGATTAGGTTCTCTCTTATGAATCCTCTAGGAATACACAACTATTGTCCCCTGAACAGGTATCCTTCTTGGAGAAAATAATTCAAGTATGGTGTTCTGTCGAAACTCCATGGTTCACTACTCTCCTTCCATTCTTTCGAAAAATATTCGGCGGTATCATACTCTGTCTTCACCAACTCTATTCCTGTTGCTTGAACTGTCATCGTGTTCAACAATGCAACTCTTCGACTCAGTGCATTGAAAACCTTGTTTGACTTACCCAACTTATGTCACAACATGAAGGTATATCCCTGTAAGAATTCGACTCACTTCAGGTGCTGTTTATTCAACTTCAACTGAGTGTTGAAGTACCTCAGTGCTTGGTGATCTATGTACAACACAAATTCCTTGGGAAACAAATAATGCCTCCACTTCTTCAATGCTTGGACAATAGAATATAATTCTTGGTTGTAGACCGAATATTTCCGCTTTGCATCATCCAACTTCTCACTGAATAATTCAATTGGTCAACCCTCCTAGCTCAACACTGCTCTGATTTCCATTCCACTCACATCGCAATTGACTTGGAAAACATTGTCGAAATTTGGTAGCACTAACATTGGGCTCTCAGTGACCTTTTCCTTCAACTTGTCGAAATCTTTCTGGGCGTCTTCTGTCCACTCAAAATCTCATTTCTTCATGCACTATGTCAAAGGTGCACATATCTGACTGAATCCTCTAATGAACTTCCTGTAGAAACAAGCAAGTCCGTGGAAACTTCGCACTCTAGTCGCACTTGTCGGTTTTGGCCACTCCAATATAGCCTTCACCTTTTCTGGGTCCATAACTAACCCTTTACCTAAGATCACAAATCCTAAGTACACCATCTCTTCTTTCATGAAGAAGCATTTTTAGAGGTTCACCATCATCTTCTCTTCCTACAACTTTCACAATACTTGTCGAATGTGCTCCAAGTGCTCTGTCTTGGTTCGACTGAAAATCAGAATGTCGTCTAGGTACACTACGACAAAATTTCCCAAGAATGGTTTCAGTAACTTGTTCATCAACCGCATGAACATACTGGGTGCATTAGTCAATCTAAATGGCATGGATAACCACTCATATAGTCCTTCCTTTGTCTTAAAGGTTGTTATCCATTCATCTCCTTCTCTAACCTGAATCTAGTGATATCCACTCTTCAGGTCTATCTTCGTGAAGTATCTCGCTCCACTCAAGCAATCCATCAAGATGTCAATCCTCGACAATGGAAACCGATACTTGATTGTGATCTTGTTGATGGCTCTGGAGTCTATACACATCCTCCATTCTCCACCCTTCTTCGGTGATAGTACTGCTGGTACCACACACGGGCTCAGACTTTCTATGATCAACCCTCTGTCCAACAATTCCTGGACTTGTCGATTGAGTTCCCGACTCTCTGTCGGAGTCATTCTATGAGGTGGCTTGTTTGGAAAACTCGATACTAGAATCAAGTCGATTTGATGGGATATGCTTATTTTCGGTGCTAATCCTGTCAGTGCTTCATCGACTACTATGCTCCTGAACTCGTCGAGCATCTTTTTGACTTCAACCGAATCCTCTCCATTGTCAATATTTCGACACATGGTCCTTTCGGAATGATGGAAAAACATCCTAACTATTTCTCCTCCTCCATGAGGAATTCCTTGGCTAAGCATATCAACACTCACCTCTCCCAATAGTTTCTCTTGCGCTGCTTGCAGCCAGCTCGATCCTCTTGCTTCGGCTTCAGAGTTCTCCGCTTGCCATTTTTCCACACTGTGACTGTGTTGGCTCGACCATCATAGATCATCTTCCGATCATATTTCCATGGCCTTCCCAACAATAGATGACATGCATCCATTGGGATTTTGTCGCACAATACACTGTCCTCAATTTTCCCCACCTTGAAGTTAATCAGACATTGTCTAGTTACCTTCACATGGTGACCCTTCTGCAACCAATATATCTTGTATGGGTGTGGGTGTTCTTGACATCTCAACCCAACTTGTCGATGACTTCTGTCGACACAAGATTCTATGTACTGCCACCATCGAATATGGTATTGCAATACTAATAACCAATCAGCACTCTAGTTTGAAAGATATCCTTCCGCTGTGCCAACTCTTTCTCGTCGCGTCGGTCATCTTGAACCAATGTCCTCTTGGCCGTCATGGTTTGAAATTTTCTTCTGCCATCCTCACTATTGTCGGATGTCGACTCCGCCCTCTTGTCGACTTGCTCATCTCTTTGACGTTTGGGTTTCGAATCCTCTGCAGTGTGTAGGTTCTCTGGGCACTCATATTCCTTGTGTCTGACTCCTTGACATTTCTAACAGACTATGGCTGGTCTTTCAGCTCCTTTTCTGTCGGTTGGACTAGTTCGACCATATGCACATCGACTGCGAATCTCACGACCATCACGTCAATTACCTTGTGCTTTCTCCTTTGTCAATGTCCCTTGCACATGGCGGTTTTCTTCGACAGATTCCCTCCTGGTTCTACTACTTTGGCCTTTTGCGGAAACAATCTTCGCACATCAACCAGTCATCTTGAATCTAGTCGATGCAGATTTCCTCAATAGTTTCTCTTCTGCCTTTAAAGCTAGTTGATAGGCTTCACCAACTGCACTGAACCTCGACAAGCTCAACTCGTCCCGTATGGCATACTTCAAGCCATTCTCATATATGGCGACAGCTTCTTCTCCTTCATCGGTTTGTCCCAACCGAATCGACATTCTATAGAAATCTTCTGTGTACTCCTTCACGATCATCTTCTGTCGAAATTTTTTCAACTTTGGGAACAAGGAAATCACATAGTCACCCGACAAGAATTTACCCTTCACCTTGGAGACCATCTTGTCTCAAGCCTTTATCTTTTCCTTGCCTTTCTTGACTCTATCAGCCTGTACATTGTCCCACCACAATGAGGCGTGACCCTTCAACCTCAGACATGCAGTTTTAACCCGTCTCGGATCCTCAATCTGCTCGATGTCAAAGTATTTCTCCATCTCTCTGAACCATTCTATGAAGTCTTTCGGATATAGACTTCCTGAGTAGGTATGCACATCCATATTTGTCGGACCTCTCATCTCTATTAGGAGCTTGATGAATCTATCTTCTGGTTCTTCGACTCCCTCTTCCCATGCTTCCACTTCCTCGACTTCCTCGTCGCTGTGGTCAAGTGCATCGGGAATGCATCCATGTCTTTGACTTTCCTTGATTGCCGCGAATTCACTCATTAGAATTCGCATGTTCGCATGCACTCGTCGAACATTTTGCAATAAACTGTGATGGCTGCACCACTCACCCTTCATCCTACACCTCAGACATTAATGCCTCTGTGAGCCATTTTCAACCGCAACTAAAACTCCCACTCGTCCAATCGCAACTGAACTTTCACGACTCTTGCACAGCTCTACCCAACCATAGTTGGAGTTGTCTACTCACTCAACCAACTAGTGCACTCCTTCTCACAGGATGATTTCTACTCAACACTGGAGTCAATTCCAGCTCAACTGGATTTCAACTCTGGGCTATGATATCGTTATCCTTGCTACTCAAAGGATACTTTATCTCTAATACCAACTGATGCAAGGATGGTCTACGGGACCTTCTTTCTTAAGAATAACAGGGACCTTCTTTCTTAACAATAACACACGACGCACAACACTACATAGACTTGGTGTAAACAAGATTCCAAAATTTGGCTTCTATTACTTCAATCAAATTATTGGTTATAATGCAAAATGCAAAAACAACCACCCTAGACGGACTTATCCTGATACAATATATAGAATTAATGTGTGCTCTCTCTCTCTGTGATCTTCACCCTCTCACGGCCTCTGCTGAATGTAATCCCTCACTGAGCTATGGATCTGATCTCTCTGTCTCTCTCGATCCTCTGTTGATTGAACTCCCTTGTCTCCTCTGTGCTTGCACACTGGTCTTATACTCCTGCTCTGATGCTGCTGCTCATCCCGAGGTGACTCCATTCCATGAGACACTCTTACTTTGTGCGTCGAATCCTCCAGACCCTACATACCTGCAGTTTTCAGCGCCCTCTGGCCATGCTACACAACCTCTGGCCATGGTGACATCTGTCATGATCCCAACCACCTTCATAACTGCTCATAACTTCCTTAGCAATCCCGAATGGATACCAAGTACTCCGCCTTGAATTCTGAACTTATTTGACTTTGCTACAGTTTTCAGCCCCACGTCTCGACCATACTTCACTTTGTCATCCTTCGACCTTACTCATCGGATTCACTTCGCGTCTACGAATTTCTAGTTTTCCTCGTCTTCCACGCTTGGCTTCCGCCTTGACTTGTCGGTGTCGCGATTCGATAACATGTCGACCTTTGACACCTTCGCTACAACCCCCGTTGCCTGTCGATCTTCGACTTGTCGAATCTCGACCTCTTTTCTCCTTCTGTTGATTGCATATCGGTAGCTCATGCTTGACTACTTGGCTTCGATAGCCAATATCCATCATATAAATACTATAAATCATCAAGATTTCGAATGGGTGGCTTCCCAATATCTGCAAACAAGCTCAAAATTCAATGGATCAGAATTAAGGACCTGCAATAAAATCAATGATGAGAACTGGATGTCATCATCCTCTCAGAAGAAGCAGGGGTACATCTCCCATCTAGGACTAGGGACACATCTCAAAGTTATAGAGGCAAAATAACACTCAATTCAATTCTCAAACTGTCAAAATATGGGAAAGTGGTATGCACTCCTTCTTTGATATACTTGAGGTGACTTGTTTAGCAAGTCATCTAGGCTAATTTTCCATCATGGAGTCTATAAGGATAGCTTTCTTTCAATCTTTTCTTTTTTCTTTGATTTCTTCTTTTGCTTTATCCTTCTTTTGCTTTTCTATCCTGTTTTTTTGCTTTTGACTGTTTTTCCCTACTTTTCTGCCTTATCTTACTTTCTATTGTTATCTGCTTTACTGCTTTATTCTTCTTTTCCTAAGCTTTACTACTTTTCTTCCTTGTGCCAACTTTTCCTTTCTTTTTCTTGATTTCCTAGCTTTAACTACTTTCAAATTTTCTTCTTTTGCAAGCCATCTCTTGTTCAAAGCTTATCATCTAATGTGCCCTTGTGAATCATTATCCACTTTATCTCATTAAAATAAATATTTATTAATGAAAAATAACTTCCATTAAGTGCATCTCAAACGTAAGAAAATAAAATTAACACCTCCTAATTAATTAATGCCTTAACTTTCAAAATTAACCCCAAGTGTATGCAATTTTCTCCTCAAACCAAGGGATTGATTGGGTTAGGAACTCAATACAATGGACGTCAATGAGGGGGACATGATAGTCCTTCCCACCAAATATTTCTTGTCCTATAGCAATAAACCAAATCCAATCATCTATGAATCCAACCAGTTACTTCACTCCTCAAAAATATACTGTTGGATGTCCAGAATTGGAATCCTCAAATCCAAGCTAATTACTAGAGGTCCACCATGTTTTTTCTGCACCACTCTGATTATTATTCTCTCATTAAAAGTAACATTTTCTCCTATGCAACAATGAATTCCGGGATCCCACTTTTTGTACTACATTCCTTTAGATGACAATGACATCCCAAGCATTCCATAATGCCATGGAATTCCTAGATCCCACTATCTCTATTGCATGTCTCCCAATGGGACTCTTGCTTGTGGAAAAATTCCATTCCAAAGAATTCCAAGGTCCCATTGTCTTAACTGCATCCTCCCAAACACCAGAATCAACAAAAAGAATATATCATAATGGAGAATGTCTAGATCATTCCACCAAAATGGAAGTTCATCACTTCCAAAGGAAAATTGAGACTCCTCATAACCCTTTTGCAAACCAACTCTACATTTTCCATCCATAAGACATAGGTGACAATCCCATGTCCATCCAAGTATAATGTAAACATCACATAGCAACTATAAATGCCTATACAACTACTCACAAAATATGGATGATGTGTCCATAAACTTTCCACTTATGCAAGCAACAAACTTACCCCTTGGGGTACTCAAATCCCTCATGTATCTATCCACCCAATCAGTGGATGAATGCATACTCCATCTTAGTGATATGGATGGAAATATTGTAGCATCCCCATGTACCATCTTTTCTTTGGTGCAACAACTCTTTACTCTGCTACTTGTTCCACCTAACTGGCTCAAGTGGAACTCCCCTGCACTGCTATGCATGATGGAGACATCAAATATATTCCTCTGTTGCTTCTCATCAAATTGGTAAGGGACAAGTGCGCTTGTCAAAACACAAGATCTAACCATCAAAACATCAATAAAGTGTGTGGTATCCTCCTTCTCCTCATTTGGCACCAAAAGAAAGAATCCCTTACCCAATATTCATCCCTATGTGTGTTGGTTTCCATATGTGTGTGGAATGGAGAATGGTGAACTAAATCTCTATAACAATCATCCATCATGGTTGGCTCAACTGAAGTGAGATCATGTGCCTCCTCCAAAACTATACAACTACCACCTAGAGGAAACTCATAAAATCTCAGGCAATGCACAAGTTCTTGGTCTTCATTTTGCTTGACCTCAAATTCCCCAAGAACATGAAAACCAAAATGCACCTCATGTTCCCATTGCACACAAGTAGCATAGATCAAAACACTGTTGTTAAAATGACAAGGGTGAGAATCCCATGTCCAATAACAAAAAGGTAGGCATCATCAAAATTCCATGGATTCCCATGTTTCTCACAACAAGTTTAAAATGTATCCAAGAAGTATCCATAGATTCAAAAAGGAATATCAATCATGTGTCTTTTCTCCCAAATAGGAAAAGAAGAGACACTCCAACCCAATGCTCCAACTGGAAATCAAAGTGTGCCCCTATGTGAATACTCCCAATGGCTAAACTCTATGCCATTGGTCAAAAGGTGCATGCAATCA
Source organism: Larix kaempferi (assembly GCA_027924585.1). Classification (NCBI taxonomy): domain Eukaryota; kingdom Viridiplantae; phylum Streptophyta; class Pinopsida; order Pinales; family Pinaceae; genus Larix; species Larix kaempferi. The sequence continues at coordinate 896,120 of BSBM01000319.1, read as the reverse complement.
AAATGTGCCTTGCTGCTTGAAGTCAAGTTGGAACCATATGCACCTTTATGTGTGAAGGAATCAAAGGTAGGCATGGGATTCCTCTGCAAATGCTAGGAGGGAGGTGGTTCTATCCTTGAATCAACTGGAGCGAATGTGGGATCCTTCTACTCCTCTTAAGGAACCATCAAGAAGAAATTATTAACCCAAACTTCCCCCTCAATTGACATGGAAGAAGTAGGAAGAAATGATGTAGTATAATAGACCAGAATTTCATCACTGCAACCGCCATCCATCAAGCTAATGGATGCATCAACTCCATCAAAGGCTGGTCCATCAAACATGATCTCTTCTGACTCCTTAATGGAGGAATGACTCACTCCAGGAGGAAGCTCATTTTCTCTTTGGGAGATAGTATGTGCTTGGAACTTATAATCTGCATCCAAAAAATCCTCAAACACATGCTGGTCATTATGCACCTCATGAACCACCATCTCATGAGGTTCCTTCATAGAATTATGAATGCCATCAACCAAAATAGAATGGTTGACTATAATGTAGGAGGGAATGTGTGATCTCTGCAACTCTTGGTGAAGTTGTTCTATCTCCATCTTGGATTCCAAGAGGGCACCTTGAGTGCTTCTCAAAGAATCTTGGGTGGCCATAAAATGATTATTGAGCTTGCAAATATCATCATCATACTTCAAGGATTCTCCTTGCAACATATGAACAAGCTCATACAAGTAATCTCTCCCAAAAAGCATATGTGAAAAATTACCTTGGATTGTAGTCATTGTTTTCTGGATCTTCTCCATGGCTTCAAGGAAAGATGAATCTTCCAATGAAGCATCTCTCCAACAAGATTGTGACACTGAAACATGTGTGTCATGGAGAATGTGTAAGGCCTCTTAGATCTCCCTGTTAAGGAATTTGTTCCTTATGCACATGCACTCTATTATGATCTTCATCTTCACTAGGCCCATACGAAATGCATGAGGACTTGATTTTATGTGTCCCTAGTAAAAGGAACTCTTGATGTCCCTTTCCTTTCCCTCCTTGAACCTTTTCAAATGATTGTAATGAAATATATTGATGGATTTCACATCCATCCTCAATTCAGCCTTATGCTTCTTCACCTTGTCAGGTGGTCTACTAGTGGGAGACCTTCCAATCCCTTCTCATACATTCGTAGAAAGCCTCCAATTCCTCCAAAATGATAAGACATATTCATGTATGTGCTTTGAATGGTCATGAGGAACTTTGCAACCCTCTCAATGTACTCAGACCTCCTAAAAGATATCAAGTTAGAAACTTGGTAGAGGAAAATAGGCTACCCAATGGATAACATCCATTGGACTCCAAACTTTCTATAAGATATAACCACCAAAATGGTGAATGTAAATACTTCATTTTTGGATGATCCAATAATCATGAATGCATATACCCTCTTGATTTGCAGATCTGAATGCTCCTCATGCATATGTAGATCTTCATGCTCCATTAAATTAAGAAACTCCTCCTTCTCCTCAGGAATGCATTTGGCCATGTGTTCATGCTCATGCTCCATGCAAGATGGAAAATGTGACATGATCAACTCCTCATTAATATGACCTTCCTCCAAATATGATCCATAGGTCATCCAATCTTCCTCTTCAAAATCTCCTTCATCTCTGTCCTCTTCATACCCCATCATCATATGAGATTCTTTCTCCTCATCTTGTGTGCATTTGTCCTTATTTGGTTGGAGATCAAATAGGAGCGAATATAGTGGTATGGATTCTTCTTGGGAACATGGCGGCTTATTATATCCTTCTTCATGCTCAGGTGAATCTGCTTTCTCTCTATCCTCCATCATGCAAGTTGAAGCCTATCCATCTTGTGTAGTATGAAGATTTGCATCATGAGTAGGTTGATTTGAAGGATGTTCTATGATTTTATTTTCCCTCTTCCTTGAAAAATATTCTTCACCATAGTTTTTGCTACCCTTGGTTGTAAATTGTCTCATGAAACTCCCATTGATAGGTGGTTTGTTCTTCTTGAGAGAATTCTAATTTTGAGTAGACCTTCTCGATTCAAGATTGTCTTGCCAAACATAGTACTCCATGAAGGATAATTTATTTCTACAACCAAAACTCAAATCCATGTAGTCATTAAACCTTTTCATATATTTTATTATCTCATATGTATTTCTCCCATCAAAAAAGTCAAGGAACGACATGATGGTGATCTCTTTAATAAATCAAAGAAGCTTGGCCTTATTGCAAAGATTAACCCAAGTAGGTGCTAGTATCATGGCTGCAAATTCTTCAAATTGAGAGCTTAATTTCCACAAGAGTATAGGAAAGTGATATGATACCGCTGTAATGTACCAATCATTTTTTATTGTAGATCAACTGAATCTCCTACAAGGCTTAAGGAAAAACAGTGAATACTAATTGACTTGACTAGCTGAGGAAGGCAATTTCAAAAAACTATGGAAGGAATTAGGATAATTCTAGATAAGAGATCATTTTCAAAATGCACTGGGACCATTAATATTTGGAACATCATCTAGGATGAAGTCTACTTCAAGGCTCCTGGGCACCCCGACATATGAAAACTAGATCTTCAACTTAGCACTACCTAAGAACCAATGGTGAATTATTTTGACTTATAAAGGAATAAAAGCATTAATTGACTATCAAATATCAGTTAGGGTTCACACCAAAAATTTTACAGAAGTATTGATGAGGTTTCAAAAGAAAACAAGAAAAAATTGTCTTTAGGATTGCACAACTAGTTAAACTTCAGTATTTCCCAAACAGGGGCATAAGGCTTCGAATTCTTGGTTTCAGACATGGAATGAGTTAATTTACATGTTAAGTGATAGAAAAAATTGAAAGAAGTCAAATTGGAGTTTTAGAGGTTCATCTATCTACCAATCACTGGAAACTAATTATTTTCAATGGCAATCTAGACTAGGGCAAGCAATGGATATGAAAATCAGAATTCTCTTTATTCCATATGCATAATGTATTTTAGAGGTTCAAAATTACATTAATGAAATCCATTGAAATATGAAATACATCTCATATAAGTCTCAAAATCACTATAAGTCTCAAAATCACTAGGATTTGGAATGGGAGGCTTTCCAATCTCTGCAAACAAGCTTGAAATTCATTGTATCAGACTTTAGAACCTGAAATAAACTCAATGATTAATATTGGATGTCATCATCCTCTCAGAATAAGTAGGGGCACATCTCCCAGCTTGGACTAGGGTCACATCTCCCAAGTCACTGAGGCAAAATAACACTGAATTCAATTCTCAAACTATCAAAATATGGGCAAGTGGTGCGCACTCTTTCTTTTATAGACTTGAGGTGACTTGTTGATCAATTAATATAGGATAATGTTCCCTCATGGAGTGGATAAGGATAGCTTGCTTTCAAGCTTTTCTTTTTGCTTTTCTTTTTGCTTTGCTTTATCCTGCTTTTGCTTTTCTATCCTATTTTTTTTGCTTTTGACTGCTTTTTCCTACTTTTCTGCCTTATCCTACTTTCTTTTGTTATATTTTTCTGCTTTATTCTGGTTTTCCTAATATTTACTACTTTTCTGCATTGTGCCATATTTTCCTTTCTTTTTCCCACTTTCCCAACTTTAATTGCTTTTAGCTTTTCTTCTTTTGCAAGCTATCTCTTGGTCAAATCTTATCCTCTAATGTGCCCTTGTGCATCATTATCCACTTTATCTCATTAAAATAATTATTTATTAATGAAAAATAGCTTCCATTAAGTTCATCTCAAACCTAAGAAAATAAAATTAACACCTCCTAATTAATTAATTCCTTAACTTTCAAAATTAACCCCAAGTGTATGAAATTTTCTCCTCAACCCAAGGGATTGATTGGGTTAGGAACTCAATCCAATGAACATCAATGAGGGGACATGACACAAAGAATACTCTTGCTTAACAGGTGCCTTATCAGAACTGGCTAGAGTAAAAGAGGAGTTAGCAGCATTAAAACCTGTGACGTATTCCCCTGCTTCCACAAGACATAGTGGGAAGGTTGAAACTTAAGCAGAAACCCAATTAATACACAAGAAAATACAAATCCTCAAAATTTAGCATTCCTATCAACATAAGAGCCTAGAACAAAAAAATCAGGCATTGTAGGACGAACTGGAAAAGTATCAAGAGAAATTGGTAGAGAAAAGTCGACAAATACTATAGCTAGAGGCCCAAACTCTATGAGGAGATTGTTAGCTACATTCCCCTTTCCTGGATATATACCATCTATCTTAGGGAGAAATGGTGCATGTTTCAGTTAAACAGGTTAAAGAACAACTTTCCACTTGAATTGGTCACTCTAAAAGATTTTGTGGATGCATCCCTAGATAGTACAGACTTGGAAAAAGACCAATTGTGTGAGTTTTATCTCCATAATGTTTTAGTTCCTAACCCATGCAATTGGTCACCTAACCCATATATCGGTGATTTTCATCTAAGGGCTCTTTGTTCTTGGATGAATCACGAGGTGGAAAGGGTCCATGATGTCCACACTTCCCAGACGGAGGAATGGGACAATCCATTATGGATTCAGGAAGAAGCATCTAACCTTGAAACTATGATCCAAGATCACTATACTTTGACAGATGATGAGGAGCTGATCCCTATCCTTGAAGAAAAACAATAAGAAGCCATCGATAATTTTGACAAAACCCTTCAAATCATCCTTGAGGATGTGGAGGATTCCATCAACAATATATGGAAACGATTATATGTGGATTTAAATAAAAAAAGAGACACACTCTTCCCATAGGATGAATGTTTCTCTTTTTAGATATTGAATGAAAAAGGAACCCCTGCAGAAGAACATATTGAAATGGATTGGATTAAAGATAAATCCACCATTCCTCCTTCCCATGACTCTTAGAGAGGAAATTGATGATGTAGAAGAAAAGATGAACTGGACCAAAGAGGATCAAAATATGGGGTACTATAGGAAGACAAGGGCACAAAGAAGTCTTTCTTGGGATATCAGAGAGGGAATGGAAGAACAAATAGGTCTACTGAGCCAAGGTGATGGGTTACATAGGGATGTGTAACATCTTCAATTTTGGGGGAGATGATAGGCCCATGTTATAAGTATCATTTTCACTTACAAATCCTCTTTTAGATTGTCACAGAGAAAAAACTTAGCATGAAATAACCAATTTTTGTAGGCTAGGGTATGATTATAGTTGATTATAAAGTCATGTTGGATATGTGGTAATCTTTCTTTGTTTAGCATGCGTTAAAAAAAGCTAACAAGTGGATTAGTGTTATGTGCTATTAAGTGTAGGATGGTCGAAATAACATAGGACAACATATCGCACCTTTTTTAGGGACATTAGAGAAATTTCGAGGTCTAAAATGGGCCTCCTAAGGAAAATCACAAAATAATAGTGGAAATAATTAAATAATATTAGCATACCTCATAAATTTTGTAGGAAAAAAGAAGAAAACTACTTTTTCAACTTATCTCTATCTATATTCACTCAAATTTCGAGTAGGAGCATTTGTTGGATGGGGAATTAAGTTTTGCATCCAACAAGTACATAGACAACATACTTTTCATGGACCCCTCTCACTAAAAAACAAGAAATACATGAAAAAACGTGATGATCATCATCACAGTTTTTCATGTATTTCTTGTTTTTTGGGGAGCAAGGTCCATCAAAAGTATGTTGTGTGGGTACTCGTTGGATGCAAAATTGAATTCCCCATCCAAAAAATTCTCCTGCTCAAAATTTGAGTGAATATACATGGAGATAAGTTGAAAAAGTAGTTTTTTCACTTTTTAACCTTTTTACCTTTAACCCAAAAATGGTAAGTCATCCCCCATTGTTGACATCATCATCTTGAATCCTATTGGTGATTTTTTTTGGACAATATTATTGTTTTGAGGCCCATTTTTTACCTCAAAATTTCTCTAATGATAAATATAAGGAAGCTCGGCAGAAGTCAGTTTCAGTTGACCACATGGAGAAATGAAGAAAGAACTCGAGATCAATTGAAGAGACTACAAGTCTCCCCTGATTTTCAGGAAATGATGCATCCAAAGAGGATTGATATCCCAATGGGTGGCCTCTTTGAGTTTTTTAGGAAGGAAAGTACATGGTCAACAACTTAATCTTGTTCAAATTATTTTTTTCTTACTGTACTCCTTTATAGATTGCTAATATTTATAATTTTTAAACTTGCAGGCATTATCTGGCTCTGTAGATGGGAAAGGATTTGCTAGTAGCAATCCCTTCCATGGGGGAGAGACAACCCAGAAAAATGTAAGTATTACAACATGTTATTTTTTCAATACATCTTATTTCATTCATTCATGTGCATGTCTAACTACGACAACACTCTGTGACTGGAGACATCAACCCAAATCCTAGTTCCATCTCTTTTGTTTGCCTCTCCCTATAGTCCAAATGTAGACAAGGTTTGTGTCTACATCAAAAGACCATCTTCTGTAAATAGAGTGAGTATCCATGATCATAGTGTGAAATTATAGAACACAGCATATCATAGAGCTGCAAATGCCTCGAAGTGAAAAGAATGAGCAGAAAAGATGAATTACAGTGAAATGAGCAGTAAAATTAATCATGCTTTGGAATTCAGATGGAAATAGAAATGTGTTTTATGATCCATTAACCAGTATAGTCAACATATATGTTACAATGGGGAGAATTCGATTATCCTAGGAGAATTCAAATCCATGTCAGTCTAGCATAAGAATTTTCAACAATGGAGTGCTCCGGAAGTCCCAAACTCAACTCAACTGAACCATAATTCAGTTAACTGAAAAAGGAGGGTGCATTAGTGATTTCTGCATGAAAATTAATCAGAAAAGGGCGCATTAGATCACAATCAGTGGTGATCAGAGATCAAAACCCCAGTTATGTTCAATAACTTAGGTGGACTAACCTAGAAGACTGATTTAGCTCCTAAAATGTAGGGAACTAACTCTAGGGGTCCTAAAATCATGCATGCAAGGCACATCAGGTGGCTAATGGGTCCTAGATGACATCTGCAGACTACTAGGAAGGAAATAACATCATCAACTACTAGGAAAAGGTAAATAATGCTAAGTAGGACAAGGGTGGAGTATTAATTATCCTCACATCCCCTCGTAATCCAAACTTGGAAATCCTAGGCCCTGGTTACTAAGACCAAAGGTCACCCATACAATCAAATAAATGCTAAAAATAATTGTTCATGAAACTAAGGAAATGGAGAAAACCTCTTGGGAAAAATACCTCCCTAAAAAATGAACAACGGGAAATTGAAACAACCTTCACACTAAGCAAAGAAGGAAAAACTCATATGAGTGAAAGACTTTGTAAAACTGTAGGCAGTCTAATCCTATGTAGGATAGTAATGTAGGTGTTGGATCTAGATATGGATCTAGATCTGCTCCTATGATGTACCTTCCACCGTTTCAAATCTACATTTGCAAAAACAAGTCTTTTGGAATCCTTTCTTGCTACTGGGGCGAATGGATCATTATATTCCAAACCACGAACCTTTGAGTACACTTTGTTAACCAATCGAGCTTTGTACTTGGTTTATATCCATGATGGAAAGTCTCTTTGAAGGATTGTGGATCAGACCCCACCATCATGTAGCACCTCTATGAGAGAAGTGGATCTGTATGACATAGTGCAAGGTTTGCATCTCGATACTGAGATTTAATTCTTCTATGGTTAGATGGATCCCCATCTATGTTCCCAGTAGCTTCAAGGAATTTGTGAGCCCATATTGGCCTTGGCCATGGATTGGGAGCAGTTGCTAGATCTGGATATGGATCTACTTGAACTTCATACTCAACATCAAGATCTTGCTCCTCATCTTCAGAATATGAAACTAGATCATTAGAAGAGACATCATTTTGATATTCATCAGATGCTAATGGAGTAGGAAGAGATTATGGAAAAATTTTAGAGAATTCATATTCCTTTGAGGCATGGTTTGAAACCTCTTTTTCTATTATCTTACCAAAAGACATCTATGCAATCTCAACTGTCTTAGGTCCAAAAGTAAAAAAATTCGGTGAACCTGTGTGAGTCATCTGATAAAAAAATAACAAGTTTGATTCCAAGGAAGTCACATACATAACATTTTTGAGCTTTCCATGCTCTAGTTGTATTGTTCCCTTCCCTTCAATGGAGAGTTGTGAATAATCTCCCATGTGAATACTAGGACCATCAGTGAGATCTAAAGAAGAGAAAGAATATCTGAAGGAAACCATGTGGTTGGAGGGTCCAGAATTTATGAGGAAGGCTTATGATTGTGAGAATCCATCCTTCAGTGCATGGAATCTCTCATGATACTTACTCTCGCTTCCAGAATCAGACTCCCTTGCACTTTTTGGGAGGGTAATGTTGTGTTGTTCAAGAAGTTTGGTCAGTTGATTTATCTTCTTCTTCATGCATGAAATCTCTAGATGGTTTCCTTTCTTGCAATAGGTACACTTGGTATTCTCAAACCTATATTGCTTATCCTTCTTGGAGTTGGAGGCTCCTTCTGATGGATTAGACTTCTCCTTCACATTAGAGCAAATTTGCGGTCTAAAATGGGCCTTATAAGAATACGAACCACCTTGTAAGAAAACAAGCCACCTCATAAGAAAAAGAGCCATTGAATTCAAGAACCAATAAAATTTCAATAAAAGAGTCAACCATAATGGTTGACATGGCATATTTGACATAAAATAATAGTTAAAATAATAAAATAATATTTATGAATTTTGGAGGAAAAGAGAAAAAAACTACAATTTTTCATCGTATTTTCAACATATATCCCTGTCAGTTTACTCAAATTTCGAGCAGAAGCACTCGTTGGATGCGGAATTTAATTCCACATACAAAAATTACCCACATTGCATGCCTTTTAGGTACCCCACCCCACAAAAAATTAGAAATACATCAAAAAAATGTGTTACTTTGAAGTAACACATTTTTTGATATATTTCTCATTTTTCGTGGGGTGGGGTACCTCAAAAGTATGCAGTGCGGGTACTCGTTGGATGTGGAATGAATTAAATTCAGCATTCAACGAGTGCTCTTGCTCGAAATTTGAGTAAAATGATAGGGAGATATGTTGAAAATATGACGACAAATTGTAGTTTTTTTTTTCTCTTTTCCTCCAAAATTCATAAATATTATTTTATTATTTTCCTTAGGAGGCCCATTTCAAACCTCAAATGTTCTCTAATGGATTAGATTCAAATTTCTTCTTTTCTTTACCTCTCTGCTTCCCTTTAGCATTCACACTTTTCGACTCTCCAACCATAATAGCTTGATTTTTGGAGGTCTTCAAGGAACCCATCTCAATAAGTTTGTCTTGTTCTTGGATGAGAGATTCAGTGAATGCATATGAGGATGGCATTTTCCAGTTGGGGATTGAAAATATCCCAGAATGGAAGGTGGAAAAAAATCTAGAATATTATGTACCAAGCTTGCTTAGAATATTATGTACTTCTTCTCAATGCCACATTGTTTGTACTGCATAACCAAGGATTTGAATTTAGAAAAGAACCGTTGTAAGGTTTTGAAATTGCTGGGTTGAAGAGAAATTAATTCATTCTCCAGAATATGGCCTCTCATCTCATATTTCTTTATGAAGAGAGTCTCAAGCTTCAACTAAACCTATCTTGGAGTTTTCAATCCATCAAGGTGGAAGAGAAAATATATGGAAATATGAATACACATGGAACCAAATGCTTCATCTAATATGTTCAAGTACTTGGCTTTCTCAACAGATGCTTGAGGTTCGACCTCCTTTCCCATTGTGAACTTGTACACACTTTTGTTGCACAACACCATCTACACATCATCTAGCCAATCAAGATAATTGAAGGGTGTCAAGATACTTGGATACAAAGGAAAATTCGAATTCTATTTGTGAAACTACTGGAGAAAATACAAACTGAAACTACTGCTATTGATGCACTGGAAAACCTTCAAAATCCTGCAAAAAACTCTCAAATTTGGAGATAAAATTCTACTAAGCACTGCTCTAGGACAATAGGCACTTTTATCCGGATCCTTCACACCTTGCTAGACCTAAAAGGATTTCTCCAATGAATTCAATGCAATGGCACAAGGATTTGCTATGGAAATCCAGAGGATTCTGGTGCACTATTGAAAGAAAATTCTCAACCTATGCTCTCTGAGCTCTAATACCATGTGAAATTATAGAACACAATAGATCATAGAGTTGGGAATACTTCACAACGAAAAGAATGAAAAGAAAATATGAATTGCAGTGAAATGAGCAGTAAAATTAATCATGCATTGGAACTTAAATGGAAACATAAATGTGTGTTATGATCCATTAATCAGTATAGTCAACAGATATGTTACAATGGAGATAATTCAATTATCCTAGGAAAATTCGAATCCATGTCAGTCTAACATAGGAATTGTCACCACTGGAGTGCTCTGGAAGTCCCAAACTCAACTCAATTGAACCAAAACTCAGTTAAATCAAGCTATTATCAGTTAACTGACCAACAAGGGTGCATTAGTGATTTTTGCATACAAATCAATCAGAAAAGGGCCCATTAGATCACAATTAGTGGTGATCAGAGCTCAAACCCCTATTTAGAGTCAAGAACTCAGGTGGAATGAACCAGAACACTGAGTTAGATCCTAAAATGTAGGGAACTGACTCTGATGGTTTTAAAATCATGCATGCAGGGTGCATCAGGTGGCTAATGGGTCCTAGATGACATCTACACAACACTAGGGGGAAAATAAAATCATCAACTACTAGGAAAATGTAAATAATGCTAAGTAGGACAAGGATGGAGTATTAATTATCCTAACACATGGACCTACTGATTCCATGGTAATGTATAGTCTTCGATGATAGTTGTTGATTGGATTTCAATTCACTCCACAACTTGTTTTTATTAATGTTTTTTTCACATGTTTACAACATCATGATGGAGATTGCTACATGCCAGACCTCAATGGGGTCATTGATGTAGAAATTAATGCTTCATCTGCGATGGGAAGAAGTCACACAGAGGTATCTATTTCAATATCTGTATATAGTTTATTCATGTTATATTGTTTATTGATGCATGTCTAACTCTTTCTGCATTTGGTGACTATAGCCATTGGAAGAAGTAGTGCCTGTCCCCTCCAGACTAGTCACAAAAGTGATGTAGCATGATGTTCAACCTATGGCTCCACTCGAAACACAGGAAACTGAGTCTCCTGTCATAAATTCTATTTTTTTGGTGAGACACGTTCATTAATTACAAAGTGTAAGCTTTATACTTTTACATGCACATGTTGATAGTTGTTTCAAATTAATTGAGATTGTATCCTCTATTTACAAAGAGGATGTTGACAAGGCAGAGGAAACCACAAGCATCAATACCTTGGATGGAAGCAATGAGTGTTTGTTATAAGTAGTTGAATCGTAATTTAACTTTTTAAGTTTGTTAGTGTTAATGTATTAGTGCAGTTAACTGATCAAGAAATTTAATTGATTTTAGACTCCATAGATGCACACCAGTCCAAGACAGAGGCATGATGCATCAAATTTGGGAAAAAACAAGAGGAAGATCGAGTTTTTATGTGTAGTCTAGTTTAGATGTACTTTGGGATACATGTGTATCATCATTATAATTTTTGATACATGTACATTGACATGCCATTTAAGGGCCATCTATTTTGTCATAACTTGGATTATTGTATTATAATTTGCATGATATAATTTATTTCATATTTTCTCTTGACTTCTTCAAAAAATTCTTCAATGTGATCATACATGTGTGGCCAATGATGCTTCTATATTTCCATTGTTTGATAGCATGTACGATCACATGGAGATCATAGTTATAACGTCGATTAATTTTCTTAATGGAATATGATGGACTGAAATACTTTAATATGCAATAGGAATTTGTTTTGTAGTAGACAAATATGAATTCATGTATGAGGCATCGGTATATAATTGTTGTTGCACCAAATACTATTGGAATGTTTGATCTTCTTAACAAGTTTGCAAAAGAGAGCATGAAGTGGGTATGCAACATGAGAGAAGTCCAAGATAAATTATTTGTACAATTTTTCCAAGTCAATAAATATTCATAACCCTGTGGGCGCACCCTAACAATTCTTAATAAATCTACTTTAAGAAGTTGGCTCACCCTAATGTTCTGCCTCTATACTATTATAACTTGTGAAGAAGAAATGTTGTTAAAAAGGTAAGTAGGGCATATCATAGCATTGTAAATTTTAAAACAAGTATCATAGTTATGGTCATTTCTTGATCCATATAGATAGTTTGTAAATTTGGGAGATAATTAAAATATAAATTAATAACATTTTCTACCGTGCATTCTTGAGCTATGGTACATGGTCTTTCTACACCTTATTAACATCATGAAACACAAAGTCACACAATACACATCTTGAAAACAATGCACAGCTTGACACATAATGCACATTTACAATGTTCTTGAGTACAATCCAATTGTAAAGCCAACAATTTCATCATTATTAAGCCAACATTTATTCATAAAGCATCTTTTTAAACCCTAAGAAATATAACTACACTTCTTTTCATTTTTCATTTTCGATTTTAGGTAAATAACTTCAAGGACACATGGAAAAATTATGTTGAGTTTTGTTGAGCATCAAATGGTGTTGAGTTATGTTGCATAAAATCCGCAAATATAAATGATCTCAAAACAAAAGATAAGCAAAGTCCCAATCCTATCATCACAACATCAGATTGCTCCAAATAAGAAATTGAAAGAGATAAGGTCATTATAAGTCCATCATTTAAAGTTTTAAATCATTTAACAACTCAAAATATGACACAATTTTGATCTTAAAGGTATATTGCACATTTAATATTTCTATTAACTTGACCGAAGACATCAACGAGTGCACAAAAACTAGTCATATCCTTTGCTAGGGTTTCATGGTAGCCATAATGGCCATATTGTTAGAATAATTAACCCATCTATACCTTAGTTTAAACATTATTTTATGTTTCCTCAGTGTTAGACCTATGTTAGTTGTTCACCTACTTCTTGCTTGGCTCACGTTAGTAAATTTTATCCATAATAGTGCCCTCTTGTGCTTTAGTTACTGTTTTTACTAATATTTTATGATCTAGAGCGCCTTACATGATTTATTATGCTTTTATCCAAGTTTTGTGAGTTCAAGGCAGCTTTCTTTCTGCTTTTCACTTAGATTAGGATGAGCAAGTGTGCTAGGATGACTTTGGGAAAGCTGGTTGTCTTTTTCCTCAACCCCTTCCTTCTTTTTATCCTGAAAATAATCCAACCAGTTTCCTTTTGATCACTCATGGCCTCCCTAATCCAACTTATCCAATTCATGATTATCTAGTATGAGTTGGAGTTTGATGTTTCCTAGATGGGGGGTTTTAAGCCTGCCACATTTGATATTTTCAACTTGCCTCCAAGGAACTTGAATTCTCTCTAAGATATGTATTATATATTGTAATCTAATTAATGAATAATATAGAGTGGAAGTTTACACCAATTGAGTTCTCTCTCTTATGTTTTTGCTTCAATATTTCTTCTTATTATTTCTGCAAATCTCCGTGTAAATTCTTAGTGAGGACTATGTAATTTCTAGATCTTGTATTATTGAATTCTAGTATGGTATTGAAATTATTTATAATTTTGACATGGTATCAGAGCTTAGGGAGCTTATATTGAGCATAGCTACTTGTAGTAACGCACTAGAAGCGGTGGAGTTACCACATAAATATTTGGGAAATTTCCTTAAGTCCTTTGGATTGCCATTGGGGTCTACCCAGGTGTGATGCACTGTCAATTGTTCCTACTAACTAAATAATATCTCATAGATTAGTATATCATATAGTCATCCAATGTAAGATTTTAGAGAGTTTGATTTGCACATATTGAATATCAAGTTGCATAAATCTCAACATAGGTTTGGATGGTGAAAGTCTCTTTGAAGTGGATCCTTCTCCAATTGTAGTATAATTTTATGAGAACATTGATTTTTCCTCTTCATATGCATTTGATCCAAAGAATACACTCGAACCTAAATGTTGAAGAAGAAATCTCCTTCCATCTCTCATCATGTTCTCCTATCATTCTTCATACTGTGAGGATGAACAGTTTGTTGTGGAAGATCATTCACACCCTCATCCTTCTCTAGAAGTTGAAGAGGAATTTGATCCCTATCTTTAACACATGAGGATTTTGGTTCAAATTCCGATGTGGTATTGGACTTTTTAAATGATAGATCAAGTTATGGAGATTATGCATTCTCCCTCCTTGGTCTCTTGCTTCCTATCCACTTGTACATGATGAAAAACATATTTCCTCCTGAAGATGGAGACTCTCAAGCCTCTTTTGGACTTGATACCGGGAAGTTCAAGTGTGGTGAGCACTTGCATTCACTCTACTATCAATGGACCTGAGTTGTTCTACATGGTTACATCCATCATGCAGTTGTTTATGTTCCTAATTTAGTTGAGCACACTCCACTTCTTCCCAAGAAGAATATTCCTCCAGACATTTAATAAAGTTCACACTTGCTTGTAGTTTGGAGAGACTTATTATGGTGTATTTAATGTCCATTTTTGAGAGGGGGTTTTCTTCCCAAGTGGTTTTCTCTCTTTCCTCAGTTTACATGGACATAATAATTTGTAAAGGGTGACCATAAGCCTTTGTTGCTTGGGCCATGTTTTTGATATATCACTCACGTAAGTCAGGCTTAAGGGGGGTGTTAGAATAATTAACCCATATAGACCTTAGTTTAAACATTATTTTAGGTTTCCTAAGTGTTATACCTATGCTATTTGTTCACCTAGTGCTTGCATGGACCACCTTTATCAATTTTATCCACAATAGCACCCTCAGGTGCTTTTGTTCCTTCTCTTACTGATTTTTTAAGAACTAGATCACCTTACTTGCTTTATTCTTCTTTTTTCCATCTTTTTTGAGTTCAAGGCATCTTTATTTTTGCTTTTCACTTGGATTAGGATGAGAAAGTGCACTAGAATGAATTTGTGCAAGTTTTCCATCATTTTCCTTAACACCTTCCTGCTTTTTCTCCTGAAAATCCTCCAACCAATTTCCTTTTGATCGCCCATAGCCTACCTAAGCTTAACTTAGCCAATTCGTGATCATCTAGTATGAGTTGTATTTTGATGTTACCTAGATGGGGGGATTTTTTCTATTCTAAGCCTGCCACATGTGAGATTTTCAACTTGCCTCCAAGGCACTCAAATTATCTCTAAGAGATGTATTATATACTATAATATTATTGATGAATAATATAGAGTGGAATTTTACACCAATTGAGTTCTCTCTCTTATGTTTCTGCTTCAATATTTCTTCTTATTATTTATGCAAATCGCTGTGTAAATTTTTAGTGAGGACTACCAAATTTCTAGATCCTGGCTTGTTGAATTCTTGTATGGTCTTGAACCTATTTAGAATTCAGACACATATGATGAGTAGCTCCAACACCCGAATTGACACCTTAGTGCATAAATTGCAATGCCTCTTATTGAGGGAAACCCTAGTTTATGAAATTGTCAAACAACACCAGTCGTGGGCCATGGACAAAGATGAGAGATGCACCCCAAGAATTATGACAACATCATGAATCCAACAGATTCGATGGTTTTTTGATCCTATCCATGGTCATCATTTTATGTCTAGTTGAAACTTACATCCAAGAGGCTTTCAAGGACACATAGTGAATCCCTAACAGGGGCATAGAATCCCAACCAGGTATTTCCCATGTTGACTCCTTAGTGCAAAAATTTCAATGCCTCATATTAAGGGAAACCCTAGTTTCTACAATTATCAAACAACACTAGATGCACACCATGGATCGAGAGGAGAGAGACACCCCTAGAATTATGACCTTGTAATGAATCCAATGGAGCGGATGGTTCATTGATCCGAGCCACGATCATAATTTTATGGCCAGTTGAAACTTGCATCCTAGAAGCTTTCACAAGCACATAGTGAATCACTACTAGAGGCATAGGATCCCAATTGGGAAGCAGAACAAAGTTTCGTGAGATCATGCAAGTTTGTTTGGGTGGGTTCAACATGGGAACTATAGACACAAGTTACGGACAAGGTATTTCCCAAGTTGATCCCTTAGTGCAAAAATGGCAATGCCTCTTATTGAGGGGAACCCTAGTTTCTAAAATTATCAAACAACACCAACTGTGGGCCATGGAATGAGAGGAGATAGGAACCCCTATAATTATGACGATGTCACAAATACAACAGAATTGATGGTTCATTGATATGATCCACAATCATCATTTTATGTCCAATTTAAACTTGCATACTAGAGGCTTTCAGGGACACATGGTGAATCCCTACCGAGGGCATAGAATCTCGACCAAGAAGCAGAACAAAGTTCCATGAGATATTGAAAGTGTATTTGGGTTGGTTTGAAATGGTAAATCTAGCCACAAGTTCATGGATGATGTATTTCCCCAGTTCACTCCTTAGTGCAAAAATTACATTGCCTCTTATTGAGGGAAACCCTAGTTTATGCAATTGTCAAACAACACTAGTTCTGGGCCATGGACCAAGAGGAGAGAGGAACACCTAACATTATTACCAAATCAAAAATCTAACAAATTTTATGATTCTTTGATATGATCCACATTCATCATTTTATGGCCAATTGAAACTCATATCCTAGAGGCTTTCAGGGACACGGGGTGAATCCCTGTCAAAGGCATAGAATCACAACCAGGAAACATAATGGAGTTCTATGAGATCCTACAAGTGTGTTTGGGTGGTTTGAATGTGGGAATTCTAGCCACAAGTTCACAAATGAGGTATTTCCCAATTTGACCCCTTAGTGCAAAAATTGCAATGCCTCTTATTAAGGGAAAACCTAGTTTTTGAAATCGTCAAACAACATCAGTAGCGGGCCATGGAATGAGAGGAGTGAGTCACCACTATAATTATGACCATGTCACAAATACAACAGATTCAATATTTCATCGATATGATCCATGATCATCATTTTATGGCCAATTGAAACTCACATCCTAGAGGCTTTCAGGGACACATTGTGAATCCCTATTGAGGGCATGTAATCCCAACCAAGTATCAAAATGGAGTTTCATGAGATATTGCAAGTGTTTTTAGGTGGGTTCAACGTTGGAATTCTAGCCACAATTTTACATATGAGCTATTTCCCAAGTTGACCTGTTAGTCCAAAAATTGCAATGCCTCTTACTAAGGGAAACCCTAGTTTATGAAAATTTCAAAAAACACCAGTTGTGAGCCATGGACCGAGAGGAGAGAGGCACCCATAGAATTATGACAAAGTCACAAATCCAATGGAGCCAATGATTCGTCGAACTCATCCAGGGAATTCATTTTATGGACAGTTGAAACTTGCATCTTAGAGGATTTTAGGGACACATGATGAATCCTTTTCAAGGGCATAGAATCCCAACTAAGCAGCAAAATGGATTTTCATGAGATGCTGCAAGTTATGGAGTGAAGAAGACATACATATTTTCTAGGGATAGATTGGGTTTATATGATTATATTAGGTTTCTAGGATTCTACATTTCTAGAGTAGGTTTCTAGATTATGTTTCTAGGGTTATGTAAGTGTTTCTAGGGCTAGATTATGTTTCTATGGTTTTGGGGGTTATTTCCCAAGCTGAGCCCTTAGTGAAAAAATTGCAATGCCTCTTATTGAGGGATACCCTAGTTTCTGAAATTGTCAAAAAATAGTAGTTGTGAGCCATGGACCGATAGGAGAGAGGCACCCTTAGCATTATGACCATGTCACAAATCCAACAAAGTCAACGGTTCATCAATCCAAGCCATAATCATCATTTTATGTCCATTTGAAACTCACATCCTAGAGGCTTTCAGAGACACATGTTAAATCCCTTTCAGGGGCATGAAATCCCAATCAAGTAGAAAAATGGAGTTTTGTGAGATCATGCAAGTGTTTTTGGGTGGGTTCGACGTGGAACATTGGCCACAAGTTCACGGATGATTTATTTCCCAAGTTGAACCCTTAGTGCAAAAATTGCAATGCATCTTATTGATGGAAAACCTAGTTTATGAAATTGTCAAGAAACACAAGTTGTGAGTCATGGATTGAGAGGAGAGAGGAACCCCTAGAATTATGACCAAGTCATGAAGCCAATGGAGTTGATGGTTCGTCATTCTGAGCCATGGTATTCATTTTATGGCTAGTTGAAAATTGCATATTAGAGGCTTTCATGGACACATGGTGAATCCCTGTTAGGGGCATACAATCCCAATAGAGTAGCGTAATGGATTTTTGTGAGATCCTGCAAGTTATGGAATGAATAATACATACATGGTTTCTAGGGATAGATTGGGTTTATAGGGTTAGATTAGGTTTCTAGGATTCTACATTTATAGAGTAGGTTTATAGGTTTCTAGATTATGTTTCTAGGGTTAGATTACGTTTATAGGGTTTTGGGGGCTATATTAGGTCTATATTCGACTACATCAGGTTTATAGGTTTGTATATTTGGTTTCTAGGTTTATAAATTAGGTTTCTAGGGCTAGATATTGTTAAGTTAAATAGGTTCATTGGCTTGAGCAAGGAAATGATAGGTCAATTGTTTAGGTAAGTGTATAATAGGTTATATTAAGGTAGTTTAGTATAGGAAGGTTTAGTAGGTGAGGCTAAGGTAGTAACTAAGGTTGGGGTAGTTTAGGCTATATTAGGGTTGTTTAGTGGGATAGGCAAGTCTAGGCTTAGTTTATCTAGGTTAGGTCAGCATGGGTATGGTGTTCAAGCATGATGATGACAATGGATGAGGATACTATGGTGTACTTGTATGAGAGCACAAAAGAAAGACAAGGAATCCATGGTGAAGGTTGTGCAATTTATCAAGTTGTTTATGAATATCAAAAGTTGAACCAACATAGAAAAAAGGATATTGTGTTTGGAAAGTAGTGGGAGTGGCATAATGTGAGATGGATGGTGTTGATGTTGCATGATGGTGATGGTGACAATGAGCATAGGGATGGTGAATCATGATGATGATTATGGATGTGGATATCATGGTGTACTTGGATGAGAGAAAAAAACAAATACAACAAATCCATGACGAAGCTTGTGCAATTTATCAAGCTGTTTATAAATATCAAAATTTCAACCAACATAGATACATATTGATAGAAACATAAGAAAAAAAACATAACCAAAATTGGTCATGTAATTATATTAAAAAATGGTCCAACTATAAATTATTATACAAAATGGCACATCACGCCCAACACACATAATGACAAGTCATGCCAAACATGAAATACTTGCATCTCCTACCCAAAATGCTACAAGTTACAAAAAACACCACCCATGGCCGATGTGAAAATATACATCCAGTGGAATTTGATTTATCTTCCTTCATCTTCATAAAGTTTTCGAACCATTTAGCCAAGGATTTCTCCTCATATTTAGACTCTGCTCATGAAACACCAATTATAACTCATGCTTACCATTTGTAAATTTTAAAACAAATTCATGTTCAATTCTTATAATTGCAATTGAATACAACATAAACTTACTCTACATGTATAGGTGGCCACCACGAGGGGTGTTAGCATATGTTGATCAATCACTCGACCCTCATGTTGTGATGCCAAAGTACTGACCACTTCAATATTTTTTGGAAGGGCCTACAAGCACATTACAATCATGCATACGAGACTCACACATATAAATAATAGAAATTCATTGTATGTACCTACAATGACCTCTTGTATAAGAGAGGGAGAGGAATGTACCTAGGAGGTTGTGGGAGACTGAATGCATATGTCTCCACTCACCGAATTTAGGAGAATATTAGTATTACGAACATATGCATAAAAAATGAAGTTTGGGATATTCATAAACCTTTTATCTAAATGCAACCTTCAATTATTAAACAATATATACCATGTGAAAAATATTTTATAAAAGTACCATCAAATATCATAATCATTATAAAACCAAACCCTCTAGATATTCTCTAGTTATGGTGGTCTCCAGTAGTCTCTCATGCTCTACATCGGGTAGGAAGTATCATACCTTTGAGGGCTGCGTGCTAGGAATCATTTGTAACTAGAGGTTCGTACCAACAATTTAATTTGGTAAAGTGATAAATGATAGCACCTCATCTATAATCCATGAAAACATATCCACCCTTCTTTATTGAATTCTTGTCTCGTGTCAAGTATTCACCTTTAATGACCATCAACCTGATTGGAAAGTCAATATATTCATCATCAGTCATGGATGTATTGAGGATTTTTTTTCCCTCTATACAATGTGCCAACCAATAGTCCCCACACCATTCACTATCTTTCAAGGCAATCAATGCACATAGGCGCCCTACAAAAGATGAGAGTATGTATGAAATTAAAATTTGAGATTCATTGAAATATCATTAATGTCCAACTAAAGACCATGTAAATATTTCAAGTAAATTGCAAATCATACCAGGTTGTACAAGATCTGAGACATGATAAAAATATGGAGAAATAAATGCCTGATATTCTACATGATATCTACAGCAACAAGTGTTACAAAGTGTATTTATTCTAACATACCTGGGCTTTCATTTCTCAAAATATCTTTGTCCGAGTTCAATTTCCTATGCTCATTCTTAAATTGCTTACATAGTTATATTTTTGTTATATCAAGAAGGTGTTTGATGTGTGCTTCACGATCCTTTGAACCCCTTCTAAATTTTAGTACATACTCCCGGTTTGAAGAAGGCCTGGTTTTATCATTCCAAAAACTCTACATTAATCCTTTTACTGCATCAATTAGTTTCATGTCAAAATATGGAAACCTACCAATGAAGGCCCAAAAATTTGTTTGGTCGGTTTCAATACATTCTCTTCTAATACAATACCTACAGAGAATTTTGACATTCAAAATAACAAGTCTGTATGCAGGCCTAAGAAAACATCAGTCCCTATGTTCTTATTTATGATTACTTGTGACAACACTTGATGAGCTGCATTGCGATCCTTTGAATGAGTGTTCTTGCCAATTGTGCTAAAGGAATCTACCTCCAACCCCATAACATCACCCCTCTCTGTCTACGTCTAACCCCCTAGCACGAGCCACCTACCCCTAATCCCACCTATCTCTAGATCTCTATTACTTCCCCTACTCCTAGATAACCCCCTAACACCCCCCACCCCCCCTCTCTACCTACAACCTATGCCTCCCTCGATTCCATACTCCTCCAACTACACCTAACCCCCATCCCTATCTCTCTCCCCCAACACCCTAACACACCACCACCCCATTGGTTCTCTCTCTCTCTCTCTCTCTCTCTCTCTCTCTCTCTCTCTCACACACACACACACACACAAACACACACATACATATGCATCCCCCAATATGCATAACTCCTAATACTCTCTAGATCTCCCCAATACCCTAACACCCCCATTCTCTCTCCCTCTCTCACCACCCTACTTCTCTCCCTACCTCTAACCCTCCCTCCCTCTCTCTTAATAACCCCCTCTATCACTCTCTCTCACTACCCTACTCCTCCATCTATACCTAACCCCCACCCCTCTCTCTCTCCCCCAACCAACTAACACGCCATTTACCCACTCTCTCTCTCTCTCTCTCTCTCTCTCTCTCTCTCTCTCTCTCCCTAACCCTTACTAAACCATTCTCTCAATTTATTTCTACCCTAATCCACTTACCCCTAATCTCCTAACACCCCCTCTGTCTCTACATCTAACCCCTTAACAACCCCCTCTCATTCTACCTCTAATCACTTACCATCCCCAATTCTTTTTAACATTATCATCACCAAAACAAACAATTTAATTGTAATGTTTCATATCACATACATGTTTTATAATTACAAATCACATACACATTATTTTTACCTACACGTTTACCCCCCCCCCAAAACCCCTAATACACCCCCTGTCCAACTCTCGAATACCCCTAAACCATCTAACACACCCCCCAACCCACTAACACCCCTTACTGCTACTCCCCCTAACACCCCCCTCCTACCCCTTCCCTAACCCCACCCTTCTCTCCCTCTCTCTCCCCTCCTCCCCTAACTCTTGATAACCCCCCCCCCCCTCTCTCTCTCTCTCATACTCCTTCACCTACCCCTACCTCTCCCCCAAAACCCCTATTATCCCCCATCCCTACTCTCTCTCTATCACCACTTTTATCCTCTCTCTAACTTCCCTAATTCTCCCTGAACCCCTATACCCCCACCCCTAATCATACCCCCATTGCTCTCTCTCTCTCTCTCTCTCTCTAATCCTCTCAACCCTACCTCTAACCCCCCTCCTCCTACTCCTCTCTCTCTCTCCCCCTTTCCTGCTAAATATTTCTAATCCCCTCTCTCACTCTCCCTCACTCCCCTAATCCTCCACCTACACCTAACCCCCACCCCTATCTCTCTCCCCCAACCTCCTAACACACCACCACCCCCATTGGTTCGCTCTCTCTCTCTCTCTCTCTCTCTCTCTCTCTCTCTCTCTCTCTCACACACACACACACACAGAATCACACATTCCAATCAAGTAGGAATACTCAAACCAAAACACATGGACAAATTAAAATATTAATATTTAATAATTGTAAAAATATAATTTTTATTATCTTACATTTAAATTTCTCAATTTTGATTTATTAATAATAATAATACACATATTTTTTTGGTTGTATTTTTTTTTAAATTCCCTCCCTTTTCCCGTTTCGTGGATCTGTGTCAATGGCATAGTTTGGAGGGAGTTATCCCGACCTTCTAGTGACAAATTCCACAACCATTTTCCGTTAGATAGTCTGTATGAAATTAGAAAAAATACAACATTTATTTATTCATGGTTATCCCCTTGAATACCTATATTGGCGATATTTGAAGCCCTAGGTTGGCTTCCTCACACCTTCTCTCGCTCTCTTTATCCCCTACTCCACTTACCCCCAATATCCTAACACCCCCCTCTATCTCTACCTCTAACCCATTAACACCCCCCACTCTCTACCTCTAACCCCCTAATATATATATCTCTCTCTCTAACCCCTTAACACCCCCATCTCTCTCTACCTATAACCCCTGACCATCCCCCAATGTATCTCTCTTTACCTCTCTCTCTCTCTCTCTTTCTCTCACACACACTCTCTTTCTCTCTACCTCTAACCCCTTAACACCCCCCATCTCTCTACCTCTAACCCCTTACGACCCCCCACTATGTCTCCCTTTACCTCTCTCTCTCTCTACCTCTAACCCCTTAACACCCTCCTCTCTAACTCTAAACCTTTACCACCCCCAATGTCTCTCCCTTTACCTCTCTCTCTCTCTCTACCTATAACCCCTCAACAAACCCCCTCTTTCTCTATCTCTAACATATTACCACCCCCAATGTCTCTTTCTCTCTAACCCTTAACACCCCCCTCTCTCTACCTCTAACCTCTTACCATCTTACCACCCCCAATGTCTCTCCCTTTACCTCTCTCTCTCTCTTGAACACCTTAAGTCTCTCTCTCTCTCTCTCTCTCTCTCTCTCTCTCTCTCTCTCTCTCTCTAACCCATTAACACCCCACCCCTTTCTCTACCTCTAACCCCTTACCACCAACCACTATCTCTCCCTTTACCTCTCTCTCTCTCTCTCTCTCAATCTCTAACCCCTTACCTCTCTCTCTCTCTCTCTCTCTCTCTCTCTCTCTCTCTACCTATAACCCATTAACACCCCACCCCTTTCTCTACCTCTAAACCCTTACCACCCCCCAATGTCTATCCCTTTACCTCTCTCTCTCTACCTCTAACCTCTAACACCCCCCCTCTCTCTACCTCTAACCCCTTACCACCCCCCGAATTCTTCTAATGTTATCATCATCAAACAATGTAATTGTAGTGTTATACATCACACATTTGTAATAACATTACAAATTTCATACTCATTTTTGTGAGAAAAATTCATATGCATTATGTTTTCCTACACTACTACCCCCCAATACACCCTTCTCCAACTCCCAAACATCCCTCCAACCCCCCCTAACACACTTGAAAACCCATAACACCCCCGACAACCCACTAAAAACACCTCCCTAGCCCCATAACATCCCCCCAAACACCCTAACACCCCCTCTACAACTCCTCAACACACCCCAACCCCCTCACACCCCCTACCCCTACTCACCCAAACCCTGCACCCGTTGCCCCAAATATGTATCTCTCTCTCCATCTCTCTCTTTCTCTCACCCTCCTACTCACCCCCTTCCACGAACCCATCCCTCCTCTCCCTCTATCCCTACTCCTCCTCCTAATCATTGCTAACCCCCTATCTCACTCTCACTCTCTCCCCCCTACTCCTCCACCTACATCTAATCCCCACCCCTCCCTCTCTCCCCCACCCCCTTATAGAACACTGCCCCATTGTTTCTCTCTCTCTCTCTCTCTCTCTCTCACACACACACACACACCCATATGCCTCCACCTACCACTAACCCCCCTTGTGTTGAGATATTGTAACTTCTATGAATATTATATTTGCACTTTATTATTCCGGAGATGTTTCATTCCTCCGTGGAGACCCTATTGTATATCCGGAGATGTTTTATTCCTCCATGGAGAATGTGGTAACTTGGGTTATTAGACTTCACTAGTGGGGTCGGGCCTATATGAGTCATGTGGGTTATTAGAACACCCTAGTGGGGTCGTCCCTATCACGTTATGTTAAGTAGTTATGTTGGGGCTGACCTAGTTAGTGTAAAAGTTCAATTGGAATTCTTTATAAATAGAGGAGGTGTGTTCCTCATTTAATACACATTCACTCACTTGTGATTAGCGCATAGGTGAGAGAGAGATCTGCTATGGAGTAGGAGGAGATCCTGTTTGGGGATTACATCTTTGTATTTTTTGGTCATCTATATTGAGGAATCTTTGCTGGGTTTTCTACCACATGAGGGTTTCCCAGGATAAATCTGTGTCTCTTGTGTTTATCTTGTACTTGTTGTTCTTTCAGTGATCCTGTATATGCTATTGTTGTGAAATGAAATGTAATACTAATATTTTATGTCTTATCATATTAAATCTTAACATGGTATCAGATCTATCCTGAAGGAAGGGAATGTATGGCACTTACGACACTTGTCTCACTTGCGACAATTTGAAAGTTAGGGTTTTATATAGAAAAAACCAGTCATCATGACACTTTCGCTATAAATCCATTTTGACAAAGTTTAAGGATCTGAAACTTTTACAAGTCGAAGGTAACATCCCCAGGTACCTTGTGTTCAAAGAACATCATCTAATTCGTTGTACTTTCTGTTTTATCTTCCGTACAATCTAGGGTTTCTGCCTCTTCCAGATCTCAGTCATAAACAGGTGAACTAGGAAAAAAGGTCACAACTTGGGCTAGGAAGCTCCAAATGAAATTATGTAAAAAGTGGCAGTAATAGCACGGACTGTAGTTTCACAGATAAAAGTTTCAGAGGCCGAAGTTGAACCAATGACACGTGGCACTCCGTACAAGTTCGCTCTCCTGTTTCATCCCATAAACAAGTCATGTTGCGACACTTGGCATAACTCTCTCTCAGAGAATCCATTTGAGGTCATATATATGGGGTTGGAAAGATAACAGGTCAGGCTACCATAGGTCAAAGTTTCAGACCTTGAAGATCTGAAATTTCCGAGTTACACTAGAAACAATAAGGCACATATTTCTGTGAAATAGAATTGGATTTTGAGCATTCTCATTTTTGGCTTATCACTGCTGTGGGAAATTAGGGTTTCAGAGAAAGTTGGAATTCTTGGAATCTGAGACTACAGCTGGATTCTCCTCATCAAAATCAAAATTTAGAGACCAAGATCGAATTTTTTGGTTGGGAAGAAGGTCAGGCTTGATCAAACCCCAGTTCGGGATTTTGATTAGAAAGGTGGAAAATTAGGGTTTCTGCAAAAGTGGAAATTTTTGGAATCTAAGACCACGGATGGAAGCTCGTCAGAAAAATTGAAGTTTAGAGCACAAGATGGAACCTTTTGGTTGGGCAGAAGACCGGGCATTATCAAACCCTAGTTCGGGATCCTGTCCTAAAGATCCAGAAGTTTCAAAGGCAATTTTGAGGGGTCAAATTTTTGGAGATTTCAAAATTGAAGTATGCCAGCTTGATCAGCTCAGCAAGGCACATCTTTCGATCCTTTCAGAAGTTTGAAATTCAAAGTTTGAATTTTTAGGGTTTCTCTGACAAACCCTAATCCAACTCCAGATCCAGTTTCAACAAATCAAAGTGGATTGGGTTAATCCTAGAAAAGAATGAATTGGACACTTGCATAAGTGAAGAAGTTCAAGTTCCAGAGGGAGATGAGGCTAAGGCCTTACATAAGAAGACTACAAGCAATCTTGACAGGTATGACTTGAGGAAATACATGTATGTTTTGAAATTTGATTCTTGATTAAGTTCATAATATGTTTGTCTTCATGTTATTGAGGTTAGTACAATTATGATTGTTTGATAATGAATGCATGTGAATGATAGAATACATTCATTGATTAGGGTTATGACACTTATGATTGTACTAATGCACTTGTGGTGTTGTATGAGGATGATGTTGTCTGCTAACAAGATACAGGTACATCAAGAAAGATAAATCAAGTTCTATGACCATGATGACATAAAGACAAAGATTCATCCATATTCTTTGACCACATAGAAGCTCTACTTACGAGGTATGTACGACTTTGTTCTACTATGCTTAACTTATGAGATATGCAGGTTCTAGCACAAGGTCTCTAAATCATTGAAGAGAACAAAGAAGATATTGTTTGGGTATGTTAAGACATAACCAAGCATGATAATCCAGGTATGTTTTCTTATATCAAGTTACAATCCTACTTTGTGTTAGGATCTTAGGTAAGTATACTTATGTATGAAATGATCATGACCATACATACTTAAGTTTATTTAGAATTATAATGTTTTGATAGAATTGAGATTATACTATTGAATGTATGTTTATGTATGAGATCATGAGGATGACACTAGTGCACACTTAAGCATTCATAGTGGTACAGAATGAATAGAAGTTCAAAGACATATAGAGATCAAGCGGGAGGCAACCACACAAACATAAAAGATAAGTATTTGAGTTGTTATTTGAATATCTGAAATAGTAAATGATATTGCTTGTAATAGTTGTATGCATATTTGTATTCCTAGAATATATCATGCATAGTGTAAGCATTCATATAGCATTGAACAATATACTACTAATATGCATATGATGGGTAAGTTGGACAAACATTCCATTGTTGTTTATCTAGAATGAAACCTCTTTGCTGACATGCTGAGAGTTGTGCACGCTCTTGACATTATGTTCTTGTAGAGATGGAAGGCATCTAGATAGCCACTGTATACATACAGGATATGGAAAAGTGTTGTGCCAAAATATTGGTCAAGATAGTTGCATAACTATGTGAATCATATCAATATACATAATAGGTTATCATCTAAATGACAACATGATTTGATGATTATGAAGTATTACTAATCATGTAATTAACTTGGATTTGTAGGAAAGATCATGAAGAATGATGAACACCGAACAAGTGATGGATGCTCAACAAGAAGACTTACAAATCCAACATACTATAGAAGGCTTTTGGCTAGAAGATTCTCTTACAAAGAGGAAGAGGATCATGACGAGATCTTTGCTCCAAGTGGCTAGATAAGACCATTCTATTAATGGTGTAATTGAAAAAGAAGTACGAATCGAGAAAACGCCCAGGATTCAATCAAAGAAATCCCTGTACGGGTACCCAGGATCGATAGTCATTTGATGAGCTTAATGATCACCATGGGTGATGCGGATTTCAACCTTTTCTGTAAGGTTGAAGATGGTGCCTATATATAGATGACATTCTTCTCTTAGATGGATGCAAGAAGGAGCTCACCATAGAGTTCGAATGATCTTGAGGCCCATATCAATAGACCCATCTGACGGGAGATGGCATAGATAGATATGCAGAAGATCACTCAATGCAGAGTGTGAATGATGTTTAGTCACGGAGGGAGAATTGATAGCTTCTTGACAAGCTTGGGATTTACCAAAAGTAAAGTTGATCCTAACGTTATGGATGATGAACCTGTCATACTATTACTATATGTGGATGATCTCTTTCTGAAAGGAAATGAGAAATAGATCATGGAAAGAAAGAAGAATCTAGCTACAAAATTTGAGACGAAATATCTCAGATTGATGCATTACTTCCTAGGTCTGGAAGTATGGCAAGGCCCAGAAGGAATATTTCTCAACCAGAGAAAGTATGTTGTGGAAATCTTGGAAAGATTTGATATGTTGGAATGCAAAATCCATGGCCACTCCCATGGATTCCAACTTGAAGTTGTTAGCTGATGAATCATCAGAGTTAGTGGATGTGACTTTGTACAGACAGATTATTGGGTCATTGGTGTATCTGATGAATATCAGGCCAGATATATGCTTTTCTATGAACACGTTGAGTCAGTATCTAATGGAACCTAGGCGTGTTCACCTCATAGCTGCAAAGCATGTGATGAGGTACCTAAAGGGTACGATAGATTTTGATCTATGTTATCTTGGAGATCATGACTTAAGATTGTATGGCTACACAGATGCAGATTGGGAAGGAAGTGTATCAGAGAGGAAGAGGACATCGAGTGGATATTATTGTCTTGGATCTACCATGATCTCATGGTTTAGTAGGAATCAGTCTAGCATGGCTCTCAGCACAACTGAAGAGAAATATATAGTTGCTTGCTCTCCTAGTTGTGAAGCAGGATGGCTTCAGAAGTTGTTATCAGGATTGTTTGACCTAGAGATGGAACCCACTGTGATCTTGTGTGACAACCAGATTTGTATCAAGATGACAAAGAATCCATTGTTCCATGATAATTCAAAGCACATAGAGATCCGATATTTCTATATACGGGATATGGTGCAGAGAGGAGACATCAAGATCGAGTATGTGAGCACTGACGAACAAGTTGCTGATGTGTTGACCAAACCTCTGTCTTGATTAAAGTTTGAGTATTTTCGAAACAAGCTTGGTGTAGTTTAGAAGGACCCTCCTCAAAAGGAGGAGTGATATGGTCGATGATGATATTTTTGGATACTGGTATCGTTGTGGATACCTGTATCAATCATGAGATTTCCTATATCGACGGTAAGGTCGATGATGAGGATACCTGTATTGATGAAGATACATGTATTGATGATGTGGATACTTGTATTGATGATGAGGATACATGTATCGATGATGAGGTTACCTGTTTCGATGATGAGGTCGATGATGAGGTTACCTGTCCCAACGATGAGGTCGATGATATCAGTGATAAGGTTGATAAGTGGTCCTGAGACTTGGTCTAAGTTGACGAGAGGGATTGTATCATCGCCGGACTTCGGTCCCTGAATAGATCCATAGATAGATGTCTCCAAGAAATGGTCCCTAGTGGACAAGGAGGGATTGTATCATCCCTAGACTTAGGTCCCTGAACAGATCCGTAGGCAGTTGTCATCGAGAAGTGGTCCCTAGTGGATGAGGATGGATTGTATCATCCCTGGACTTAGGTCCCTGAACAGATCCATAGACAGTTGTCTTTGAGAAGTGGTCCCCGGTGGAAAAGAGGATTGTATCATCCCAGGACTTTGTTCCTTGAATAGATCTGTAGACAGATGTCTCTGAGAAGTGGTCCCCAATGGCTGAGAGGATTGTATCATCCCATGACTTTCATCCTTGAATAGATCTGTAGACCAATTTCTTCGAGAAGTGGTCCCTAGTGGACGAGAGGATTGTATCATCCCAGGACTTTGGTCCCTGAATAGATCTGTAGACATATGTCTCCAAGAAGTGGTCCCCAGTGGACGAGAGGATTGTATCATCCCAGGACTTTGGTCCCTGAATAGATCCATAGAGAGATGTCTCTGAAAAGTGGTCCCTAGTGGATGAGAGGGGATTGTATCATCCCCGGACTTCGGTCCCTGAATTGATCCGTAGACATATGTCTTCGAAAAAGGGGTCCTTAGACTTTGTCTAAGTTGACAATTGGACTGCATCGTCCCTAGACATGCTATGATGTCTTAAATGGATCATGTGTATTGCAGGGTATGCTGCTATGATATTGTTGCTCATGAGGATCTAGATGACAATGATGTTGATTGTGAGGATCCAGATGATGATGTTGTTGATCGTGAGGATCCAAGTGACGATGCTGAGGATGCAGATGACGATGTTGTTGATCGAGAGGATCCATATGTTGATGTTGTTGTGGCTGTTCGAGTGCTACAGAAGATGAAAACTCAGTACTGAAGATGTTGATGTTCCAGTATTGAAGATCTTGAATATATTCCAGTAACTGTTTGAGTTACTGATGATTTATGAATAAAGATTCGAATGATTTATAGATGTATCATGTATCATGTAGTTGATGACTCCTTGCTCCTGCAGATGTTGTTATAATATCCTTCTCGTTAAGGGGGAGTGTTGAGATATTGTAACTTCTAAGAATATTATATTTGTACTTTATTATTCTAGAGATGTTTCATTCCTCCGTGGAGACCCTATTGTATATCCGGAGATGTTTTATTCCTCCATGGAGAATGTGGTAACTTGGGTTATTAGAATTCCCTAGTGGGGTCGGCCCTGTATGATTCATGTGGGATAAAGGGTTATTAGACCACCCTAGTGGGGCCAGCCCTGTCACATTATGTTAAGTAGTTATGTTGGGGCTAACCTAGTTAGTGTAAAATTCAAGTCAGATTTGTGTATAAATAGAGGAGGTGTGTTCCTCATTTAACACACATTCATTCACTTGTGATTAGCGCATAGGTGAGAGAGAGATATGCTATGGAGGAAGAGGATCTCATGTTTGGGGATTACATCTTTGTATTTGCTGGTGATTTATATTGAGGAAGCTTTGCCGGGTTTTCTACCCCATGAGGGTTTCCCAGGATAAATCTGTGTCTCTTGTGTTTATGTTGTGCTTGTTGTTCTTTCAGTGATCCTATATATGCTATTGTTGTGAAATAAAATGTAATACTGATATTTTCTATCTTAGCATATTAAATCTTAACACCTCCTATCTCTCTCTCTCTCACTCTCTTTCTCCCTTGTTAAATTTTCAGAATTTACTTCAATCTTATCTAGGATATTAACTGAGAGAACAACATGTACAACAAATCTGCAACATATCAATCATGGACACAATAATGCAAGCACACAAGAGACAGAGTTTACTTGGGGAAAACCATAAAGGTGAAAAACCCCAATAACTTCCTCAGAGATAGATAGAAAAATGATACAACAAGAATACAAGAGAAAGTCTTCTCCTAGCAGCAAAGCCTCCTCCTCCATAAGTGCACCACTCTCCAAAGTGTGAGTGAGAGAATAGAATGTGTAAAATGAGAGAGGCACACTCTATGTTTATAAACTAACTTGACTTGACCTTTACTCAACTAGGTTGGCCTCAACTTAACCACTTAACATAATGCTGACTGGGTCGACACCCAATAAGGTGGTCTAATAACCCTTTGACCCACATGGCTGACCCCCAATAGGGTGGTCTAATAACCCTTCAACCCACATGACTTATACAGGGCCAACCCCAACAAGGTGGTCTAATAACCCATCAAGTATAAGTTACGACACTTATAATATAAATGACGACACTTCCATATAGAGGAATAATAACATCTCTATAGGAATACAAACACTTCCGTATAGAGGAATAATACCATCTCTATAGGAGTACAAAATACATATATGAAATACATGG
Organism: Larix kaempferi; assembly: GCA_027924585.1. NCBI lineage: Eukaryota > Viridiplantae > Streptophyta > Pinopsida > Pinales > Pinaceae > Larix > Larix kaempferi. The sequence continues at coordinate 864,323 of BSBM01000319.1, read as the reverse complement.
GTGAAATACATTCCGAAGTTACATATACATCAACACTCCCTCTTAACTAGGAAGGTATTTCTCGACACAGGTTTGCTAGCACAAGTCTTCTTCTCTGGTTCATCATCAGCGAATCATCATCCTCGAATCATCGTCATCGTCACTGCTGCTGCTATCTCAATCAATCTCTGAATCTACTCGTCATAGGAAGTTCTACAAAGCCAGTCCTTTTTCATACTGGATGTAGGCCCACCACCTACAGGTCTTCATCATCACTGGCCATACTGTGGAATCCTTAGGACTTATTACGTGCGTCACAAAACCTAGCGGTAGCATCCCAGGCTGTTACGAGCACACAGCTCTACTTGTCGGATCTCCCAGGAGCACATTACATGTGACCCATCACAAAACCTGGCTGAAGCATCCCAGGATGTTACGAGCACACAACTCTACCTATCGGATCTCCCAGGAGCACATTACATGTGATCTCACCACAAAACCTAGCTGAAGCATCCTAGGCTATTACAAGCACACAGCTCTACCTATCGGATCTCCCAGGAGCACATTACATGTGGTCCACCACAAAACCTGGCTGAAGCATCTAAGGCCTTTTTCATCCTGATCAGATCTCCCAGGATCAAATTACATGTGGTCATGGCAAAACCTGGCTGAAGCATCTAAGGCCTTTTTCATCCTATCCAGATCTCCCAGGAGAAAATTACATGCCATAGGACAAAACCTCGCAAGACCATCTCAGGATGTTACGGGTACACAACTCTGACTTGAAGATCTCCTAGGGCACAAATTACATGTCCTCCCAGAGCAATGTCTCAAAAGAGCATCCCATGCTTTTATGGGTACACAACTCCAACCTATAGGATCTCCCAGACATGCTCATCTGCACAACCTGATCCACGGCCACAAAGTATCATCCTGATACTCACCATACATCATCCTAATGTACACATGATCATCTTGATCATTATCACTGCATCATCCTGATGCATGTCATCTGGAGAAGATCGTCATCCATGATCATCCTGATCATACACTGCATCCACCTGATGCATACCAAGTATCTACCTAATACATATCATCATACATGATCCTCCTGATCATACAATGTATCCACCTGATACATACATAGATACATGATCCACACAATGCATCTAATTGATATGTATCAACATACATGATCTACCTGATCATACACAGTATCCACCTGATACATATACAGATACATGGTCCAAGCATCCAACATGATGCATATACAAAATACATTCAAATGATCCAATCGATCATATCCAACATCCAACATGATGCATAAATACATATAAATGATCCAACAGATCATATCCAGCATCCAACATGATGCGTGCATACATATACATATTAATGATCCAACTGATCATATCCAGCATCATCCTGTTGCATATACAGAGCAGTAACTAGAGCATCATCCTAATGCTCATCATCCTCCATGATCCTCCTGATCATCATAGCATCGTCCTCTTCAAATCATATCATCATCCATGAAGCACAACCCAGATGCACATCATCCATCACTTACACCACCGACATGGGAGAACACATCTACCACCATTCGGGGAAGGCTCCAACCCTTACTTTTTCACCATGGGATAACACATCTACCACCATTCGGGGAAGGCTCCAACCCTTACTTTTTCACCATGGGATAACACATCTACCACCATGTGAAAAATGGCTTTATCCCTTACATCTCCACCATGGGAGAACACATCTACCACCATGTGAGAATGTCTCAACAATTAATTCACAACCATGGGAGAACACATCAACCAAGTCAAAAAATCTCATGTGCATCTACATCTTCCGGACTCATCACTTCCCTTTGGAAGGAACCTCGATCTGAAGTGCACCAAGCCTCTCTCTAAAGTACTCAAACTGCACTTTGGCCAATGGCTTGGTCAATACATCTTCAACCTGATCATCCATCGCAACATACTATGCTTCGGATATACTCAGTGCTATGCAGGACTGCTTCCTACTAAACAAAGAGATCACACTTGATCCCATATTGAAGCAGTACCCATAAGTGCTCTTCCTATCTGCAGCACTACTTGCCCAATCTGAATCAACATAACCCTGGAGGTTAAACTTTTGATTTGCATCATACTTGAGCCCACAATCAACCGTACCCTTCAGGTACCTCAGAATATGCTTTACAGCAACCAGGTGAACACCTATGGGATCCGTCAGGAACTGGCTCAATGTGTTAACCGCAAAGCAAATATCTGGTCTAGTGTTCATCAAGGACCCAATCATCTGACGATACATCGTGACATCAACCGGATCAGATGGAGCATCACACAGAAGCTTCAAGTTCAATGCCATAGGTGTGGCCATAGCCTTGCAGTCCATCATCCTGAACCTCTTAAGGATCTCTATTGCATACTTCCCTTGTCCAAGGAAGATTCCATCTGCGCTCTACCACACCTCCATGCCAAAAACAAATAGTGCATCATCCCCAAGTTCTTCATCTCGAACTCAGCAGCAAGCTTCCGCTACGTGTCGACAATCAATCTATCTTCACCTGTAATAAACAGGTCATCCATATACAAAGGTAGTATCACTGGATTTCCTTCCTCAACCTTGTAGTAAAGGTTGGAATCCGCTTTACTCTTGGTAAAGCCCAAACTGGATAGAAAGCTATCTATCCTACCATACCAAGTTTGGCACATATATGACTCCCTGTCATGTGTCTCAAAACCAAGTGGCTTCTCCACATACACTTCTTCTTCAACTATACTATTCAAGAAGGCTATCTTGAAATCCATCTGGTGTATCTTCCACTTCATCACTGCAGCCAGAGCAAGTACGGATCTAATGGAAGTGTCAAAACCTTAATCAATGAATATCTTCTATTAAGGTAATACGACAAGTCTAGAATCAAGATTGTTCTAACCATAATAACATGAAGACAAACATATCATAAACTTAATCATGAACAAATATCGAGACATACCTGGATGAGTCATACCTGTCGAGATTGCTTGTAATCTTCTTATGTAGGGCCTTAGCCTCATCTCCCTCTAAAACAAGAACTTCTTCACTTATGTAGGTGACCAATCCATCCTCTTCTAGGATTAAACCAATCCACTTGATTTGCAAGAACTGGACCTGGAGATGGATTAGGGTTTGTTAGAGAAACCCCAAAAATTCAAACTTTGAATTTCAAACTTCCGAAAGGATAGAAATATGCGCCTTGATGAGCTGATCAAGCTGGTATATTCAAAATTTGAAAACTGCAAAGTTTCACTCCTCAATTTTTCCTTTGAAACTTCCGGATTCACTGGACGTGACCCTGAACTGGGGTTTGATAAATCCCACTCTTCTTCCCAATCAAAAGTTTTTATCCAAAGCTCTAAGCTTCTATTTTTCTGAGTAGCTTCTAGCCGTGGTCACAGATTTCAAAAATTCCCATTTTTACAGAAGCCCTAATTTTCCACTTTTCTGATCAAAGTCCCGAACTAGGGTCTAATCAAGCCCGACCTTCTACCCAACCAAACATTCTGATCTTTTTCTCTAAATTTCGATTTTGATGAGTAGCATTTAGCCGTGGTCTCTGATTACAAGAATTCCAACTTTCTGCGAAACCCTAAATTCCGAAAGCCATGAATGAAGGTGCTAAAAAATAATTATGTTTTGACATAAATATGTACCTGATTGTTTCTGGTGTAACTCTGCACGTTTTGATCCACAAGGTCTGAAATATTTTCCTAAGATATCCCAACCTATCATATTTCCATCCCAATAGGTCTGACCTCAATTGGATTCTCTGAGAGAGATTTATGCCAAGTGTCGCAACATGACCTGTTTATGGGATAAACCTAGAGAGTTAACTTTTACGGCGTTCCATGTGTCACTGGTTCAACTTCGGCCTCTGAAAACTTTTTCTAAGATATTACAGTCTATGTACTACCTTTCACTTTTTACAAAATTTCATTTGGAGCTTCCTAGCCCAAGTTATGACCTCTTTTCCAAGGTCACATGTTTTTGACTCAGATCTGGAAGAGGCAGAAACCCTTTATTGTACAGATCATAAATCACAAAGTACAACAAATTAGAGGTTTTCCTTTGGACACAAGGTACATGGGGATCTGATATTTAGCCTATAAAATTTTCAGATCCGAAACCTTTTCCAAAATGGATTTATAGCGAAAGTGCTACGATGACTGGTTTTTTCTATATCAAGCCCTAGCATCGTAAGTGCAACAAGTGTCATACGTGCCATATCATGCCTTCTTTCAGGCTAGCTCTGATACCATGTTAAATTTTCAGAATTTACTTCAATCTGATCTAGGATCTTAACTGAGAGAACAACATGTACAACAAATCTACAGCATATCAATCATGGACACAATAATGCAAGCACACAAGAGACACAGAGTTTACTTGGGGAAAACCATAAAGGTGAAAAACCCCAATAACTTCCTCAGAGATAGATAGAGCAATGATACAACCAGAATACAAGAGATAGTCTTCTCCTAGAAGCAGATCCTCCTCATCCACAAGTGCACCACTCTCCAAAGTGTGAGTGAGAGAATAGAATGTGTAAAATGAGAGAGACACACTCTCTATTTATACACTAACTTGACTTGACCTTTACTCAACTAGGTTGGCCTCAACTTAACCACTTAACATAATGCTAACTGGGTCGACACCCAATAAGGTGGTCTAATAACCCTTTGACCCACATGGCTGACCCCCAATAGGGTGGTCTAATAACCCTTCAACCCACATGACTTATATAGGGCCGACCCCAACAAGGTGGTCTAATAACCCATCAAGTATAAGTTACGACACTTATAATATAAATGACGACACTTCCATATAGAGGAATAATAACATCTCTATAGGAATACAAACACTTCCGTATAGAGGAATAATACCATCTCTATACGAGTACAAAATACATATATGAAATACATGGGTGAAATACATTCCGAAGTTACATATACATCAACATCCCTTGCTCCACTGACCCCAAATATCATAACACCCCCCTTTGTCTCTACCTCTAACCCCTTAACAACCCATATGTATCTCTACCTATAACCCCCTAACAAACCCACCTCTCTATCTCTTCCATACTCCCCCCTACCCCTAACCCCACCTCTCTATGTCTCTCATAATCCCCCTATTTTTAACCCCCCCACTATCTTTATCTCTTCTAATACCCCTCTCTTTTCCACTAACTAACCCCCCATGTCCCACTCTCTCTCTTTAACCCCAACACCCCCACTCCTCACCTATACCCCCTTTATCTCTAATCTCCTACACCTCCCCAAACCCCTAACCCCTCCCGCGCTCTCTCTCTCTCTCTCCCCATAAATCCTAAACCTCTCTATATCTCCCCCAATCCCCTAACACCCCCCATGTTGTCTCCCTCTCTCACCCCCTACTCCTCTCCATACCTATAACCCTCTCTCTCTCTCTCTCTCTCTCTCCTATTCCTTCTAACTCTTACTAACCCCCTTCTCTCATTCTCTCTCACTCCCTACTCCTCCACCTACACCTAACCCCCAACCCTCTCTATGTCTCTCAACTCCCTAACACACCATCGTCCCATTGGTTCTCTCTCTCTCTCTCTCTCTCTCTCTCACACACACACACACACATCCCTATGCCTCCCACTACCACTAACCCCGTCCTCTCTCCCCCCCTTTCTTCCCTCCTCTCCCTAACCCTTACTATCCCCTTCTCTCACTCTCTTTTTCCCCGGCTCTAAATACCCCCCTCTTTTTCTACTTCTAACCCCTTAACACCCCCCTTTCTCTCTACCTCTAACCCCGTAACAACACCCACTCTCTATCTCTCCCATACTCCACCTACCCTTATACCCCCCTCTCTATGTCACTCCTACTCTCCCTACCCCTAATACCCCCTCTATATTTGTCTCATAATCCCCCTCTCCTTTCCACTAACCACCCCCATGTCTCTCCCTTTACCTCTCTTTATCTTTCTCTCTAACTCCGACACCCCCACTCCTCACCTATACCCCCCTTTCTCTCTAATCACCCTACTCATCCCCAAACACCTACTACTCTCTTTCTCTATCTCCCCCCCCCCCCCCTACTACTCTCTTTCTCTATCTCCCCCCTCCCCCCTAACCCTTACTAATATTTACTATTAGTCTATATACCTAGCCATCCAAATATTTTTCATTTTATCATCACCAAGCCAAGTCTAACACACCAAGTCATATTCACTTTCTTCATGAAATATTTTCATTCTATATACCTAGCCATCCAACTATTTATAATGTTCTCATTTGTTATCATCATCAATCCAAGTATAACACACCAATTCATGTTCATTCTATATACCTAACCATCCAAATCTTTTTAATGTTGTCGTTTCCAAGTTAGTTCTAGCACGCCTTGAATTTTTTTAATGGTAGCATCACCAAGCCAAGTCTAATGCACCAAGTCACTATAACGAATCCAATTCCCATAAATAAATTTTATTTTTTTTGTAACTTTGTAATACAACATTAAGAATTTAGTTAGTGTTTATTATATTAACATCTCTACAGCATTATTTTGATTTATCGTTTGCTAACATGAGCTTGTTTTTTGTTTACATCGATGTTTTTCTAAATCTTGGCTTAAGTATTCACGGACTTATCTAAGGTTATTTAAGTCATTGCACAAACTTATTCTATGTATGATTGTTAAATACCTATTCCATTGGGCATTTAGTTTGACCCCATTAAACTTATATATATATATATATATATATATATATATATAATCAAATTAATAAATAATCTTAAATCCAAATGGCATACATTAGTATACCACATGTTTATAATTAAATCATTATAATCATAATTTAGAATAGCAATATATCACAACCCTCGACCTATGTGGTTGTGGCTGATCTTTTGCTTGATCAACATGTTAAACATAACATAAATATATTAACACTTTATCATAGCCTATGACTTACCTATTCGGGGCTAGATTTGATCTTTGAACCACCAGTTTAACATAATATATGCTTGGGGAAGGGTTTAGCCATATGATTGGATTGATGGATTACATAGCACCAAGTGATAATGAATGAATATATGTGATATCGTGCAAGTACAAACTATGCAAGTTACGTTAGGTATGGTGGAGGGATTTGGGAACCATGCCTAACACCCTTACTCTTCTACGCATTGGTCAAAACTTGCCATGTGAATGCAACAAACACTGATATACTATGGTGCGATGGGTTATCATCCTCCCAACCATTCACTAGCTCAAGCATTAAATGTAACATGATGTAGAACTAACTGAACAGGTGAAGTGTGGGGCATGTAGGGTCATTGGCCTCCACATAGCCGGTGTACTCTCTACATTAAATCCACTAGGTATGATCCTTGTTTTTCCAAGGAAATTAAGGTTAATTTGAAGTTTACCAACTCATTTTGCATTGCTATGATTATGGAGAGGCACAGACCTCCTCTATGAGAGCTTGGAGCTCGACTCCGTCTATGCTTTGTTCTATCATTGAAAACTTCTTCCAGCTGGAAGTGCTAAGGTAACATGTGGCATAGGTGTTATCATTTTCTTTGGTGGATTTGACCCTAGGTTGCAATCCCATGAGGGTTTATATTTGGGTGATTTGCTTTCCTCGTCATAGCCTACTCAACATTCATTTGACGTATGAATATTGTTGATAGTAGTAATGTCGTTTTTATTTCCATTTCCTATAATATCTTTATATTCATATATATATATATATATCTTGTTCTAAATCGAGTGCAAGTACTAGTAGGTTTATGCCAGAGTTAATCCACATAAATTTTTCCAACTTGGCTATGGTGAAGAGCATAGACTTTGGTAAGAATTCAGCCGCCATGGCATCAACCCTTTTCCGAGTTTTGAAATTATAACAACATGGATAGGATTGTATTTGTATACATACTATTCCTGGGTAGCTTTTGCCTAGTTTCTTTTGATGTAATAGTTACATGTAGTTTCTTTTGATGTAATAGTTACATGGTTTAAATGTGTGGTCATTGCCATTGAAAAGGTAAAACCCTTATTGAAAGGTGTAGTTCGGGACTGTGATACCCAAAAATATTATTATTATTTATTTTTGAATTATTAATTGTGGCAATTATTTTTATGTGAGAGTTATTTAAAACTCAAAAACAGAAAGTGACATTTTGCACAACAAACTATTTTTTATTATTAAATAAAAGAAAAAAAAGGCACTTGGAGAGGCTAGCTAAATGAGGGGACACCGCCATGGAACTTAGAACATGTGTAAGCAAGCAAGAGAGGTATTTACCAATCAAATCCAATCTAAAACTCAACAACTATACAAGATCTTAAATCATAGGGATTTATGGATTGATTGGAGATTTGATTGGGATGGCACAAGACCCGTGTAAAACTATTTATAATAGTGCACTGAGATAGCATGGAACACCATGTTGTGCATGGAGGAACTATGTTGAGTGTTTTCTCTTTTCATAATTCTATCATTGCTTTTTACAGACTCTGAGAGAGAGATTTTTGTGTGGAAGTGATTTCTTAATGTTATAGTGCATGGTGGTGATCCAGCTTGGGGGTGGAGTTGGAAAAATAGTCAAGTTGCTCTCTCCTATGGTTGGGAGGAGCTAATTATCCAAGCATCCATTCTTGTGTTTCTCAAGTAAGTATATTGATGTTACGGAAATGAATCCATCATATCAAGTTGTGTTAGTTTATTTTAAAATATGCTTAATATGTGATGAACTATGGTAATGGTGTTTTGGAATTACGTGTTCTTTTCTTTTATTATCATGGTAAAGTAAGAATTATGGTTACCTTTCAAATAGATTTGTATTGTATACCTGTGTGTTAATTATATCTGGGTATCATTCGGTTTTAAGTATTTGTATTTGTAAAAACTCGGCTTCTATGGAATTTTAACTCATTATATTTGTTTTATAAAAATGCTAAAAGGGAATAAACTTGGTGTATTTTTCTTCTCGAAAACGTTGATTTTCTTTTTAAAGTGAAGGCATGAAAACTCTATATTTTTTTTATTTTTCAAAATTTTAACCCTTTATGGGGATGTTAGACTGTGGTATCAAAGCTTAGGTTTATGAGACTTGGCCTTATGGTGTCCACTAAGTATTATGAGAAAGCTAATTTTATTATATGTTGTTCTTCTTTCGTGCATATGATAAATTTTGGGTCACTAAACTGCATGAAGAAATGGTTGGAAAGCAATCCCCTACCCCACTTGTTTGGGTTGAACTTAATGAGAATAAAAAGGTTAATAAAAAGGTTTTACAAACAATAAGGGATTTACAAGTCAAATTAATGAACTTTAAGACTGAACATGAGAGGGTATTGAAAACCCAGGAAGACTTAAATGAAGTTTTACTATATAAACTAAATGAGATAACTAATGACAAAGACAAGAAGAAATGTAAACGAGAAAATTCATCCTTTGACTGTCCTTCTTCTGACGGAATCCCTATAACTAGTGATTCATAAGACTCGAGTAGTGACTCTGAGGGTAGATGAAGGAAAAAGAGAAAATATAAAGATGATCTAACAAGCGAATTCAAAAAAATAAAGCCTCCTACCTTTGACGGCGAAGTCAAAAATGGAGAAGAATTTGAGTCTTGGCTCTCTGGAATGAAGAAGTATTTTACTATGTACAATTATTCCAACTTTATGAAGGGAAAAATGGCCATATTCAATCTAGTCAGAAAAGATGAGATTTGGTGGAAGCACTTAAAAAGAGCAAAAAGAATCAATGATAGGAACATAAGTTGGAACTGGTTTAAAAAGGAATTTGAAAGGGAATACCTCTCAGAATATTACTATGAGGGGAAAGCAAAGCAGTTTTATGAGATAAGACTAGGATCAATGTATATGCATGACTTATATACTAAATGTTTATCCTTGTTAAGATATGTGCCTTACCGAAATGAAGAAAAACCTAAAATTCAGAGATTTCTAGGTTGCTTACCTAAATTTTATAAAGACAAACTATAATTTGATGAACCAAAAACGTTATACAAAGCAATGAGGAAGGAAAAATTAACATATGATCAATGTAAGAGTAAGAATGAAAACCCCTATAACTTCAAGAAAAGAGATGGAAGTAAGTTTAAAAGAAGAGAATTCAAACCTTTCAATAAACATAAGGGTTTCCAGAGAAATATTTTTAAAGATAGGACTGAGTATAAACAACCCATGGGAACTGCTGAGTATAAAGATAACCTCTTTAATAAAAGTAAAGAAGAAATAAATAGAGAACCTCAGCAGTGTTGGGGCTGTGGAGAGAGTCATTTCTATTGGGATTTTCCTCATAAGAAGGATAATTAGAATATTCACACTGTCTGGGAAGCAACCACAGTTGGAGAGGTTGCTTGGAACATACCGCAGATTAGCACCACCCTGGACCTGGACAATCATCAAGTTGATTAGCAACCTTCCATGATCGAGTTAGATGGAAAGATATTTGAAAAAAATATTTCTATATTAATTGATTTTTGACCTAATTTAAGTTACATTTCTCCTAAGCTAGTAGATTTATGTAAAAAAAAAAAATACGATTTTTAAAAGTCATGGTTAGTGCAATTAGCCATAGGGACAAAAAGAAAAGTAACAATCTTTATTTATAGTTGTGAAGTTCATATACAGAATTTGATTACAAAAGTAGATTTGAATATTTTTCCATTGAGATCTCATGATGTATTAATTGGCATGGATTCGCTAGAAAAACATAGAGTTGTGCTAAATTGCTTTGAGAAAACTTTTAATTGTATTGATGAAAAGGGTGAAAGTAGAATTGTTAGAGGGATTCCAAAAAAGGTTCTAACTAGGAAAATATATGTTTTTTAATTGAAAAATTGTGCGAGGAAAGGATGTAGGTTGTTTGTTGTACACATCACCGAAACTAATGATGACAAATTGAAACCTAGTTTAGAGGATTTTCCTCGTTTAAATGAATTTAAAGATGTTATTCCAGAAGAGATACCTGGACTACCTCCAAGGAGGGATATTGAATTTACCATTAAGTTGGTACCAGGAGTGGTACCTACCTCAAAAGATACTTATCAAATTAACACACCTGATTTTGTAGAATTAAAATTACAATTGCAAGAATAAATAGATAAGGAGTATATAAGACCGAGTGTATCTCCATGGGGAGAACCAATTTTGTTTATTAAAAAGAAAGACGACACACTAAGGCTTTGCATTGATTACAGACAATTAAATAAGATGACAATTAAAAATAGATACCCTCTCCCCCGCATCGATGACATGTTTGATCAAGTACGAGGACTAACGATATTCTCCAAAATTTACTTGAGGTCTGGGTACCATCAAGTAAGAATTAATGATGAGGATGTTCATAAAATGACATTTAGAACAAGGTACTGGCATTACAAGTTCTTTGTTGTACCATTTGTCTTGACCAATGCTTCGACCATGTTTATGTGTTTGATGAACAATGTTATCCACAAATACATAGATAATATTGTAATATTATTTATTAACGACATTTTAATATATTCAAAAAATGAAGAAGGGCATCAAGAACATTTAAAGTTAGTATTACAAACCTTAAGAGAACATAAAATTTATGCAAAGTTTAGTAAATGCAATTTCTTTCAAGATAAAATTCAATGCCTAGGTCATGTAATATCTAAGGAAATAATTTCTGTAGACCCAGATAAAATCAAGGCGATCATTGGTTGGCCAGTTCCTAAGAATGTAACCGGGATTCGATCCTTTATGGGGATCACGAGTTACTACCGTAGGTTCATTGAGGGGTTCTCTATAATTGTTTATCTAATAAATTTACTTCAAAATAAAGGAACTAAGTTTATATGATCTAATAAATGTCAAGAAAGCTTTGAAAAGCTTAAATATTTGTTGACTACAACACCTATTCTAAGAATAGCAGATCCGTACAAGGACTTCGTTGTATGTACAGATGCCTACTTAGAGGGATTAGGTGGCGTGCTATTGCAAGAGGATTATGAAATAAGCTATGAGTCAAGAAAAATTAAAAAACATGAACATAACTATGTGACACATGACTTATAACTAGTTGCTATAATGCACGAATTAATGATGTGGAGACATTACTTAATAGGAATAAAATTCACTTTAATGTTCGATAATATAAGATTAAAATACTTATTTGATCAACAAAGTTGTAACGTCCCCAGTTTGACCCTATCACATTAAAATTGTAAATGATGTAATCTTGTTAAATAATCGTGGTGAGGAGCTCAAGGCCAAGGCCCCACCATCGATTTATTGATGCATATGGTTTATGTGCTAGCCTGGCACAGTGGAATTGTAAATATCATGTAATATGCATTTTAATAAAAATACCCGCAACTAGCTATGCAATGCAACAAAGAGATGGGGGCATGATTTTACAAGGAATTGGGAGGAAAAACATTCAAACCCTTGGAGCCAATCAAGTCAAGCCAAGTGTTAATGAGAGAACCCATCAAACCCTCAACTACCCATGTTGACTTTTGTACCCAATCATTCAAAGAGTTGGTTGAGGTAGTTAATGCCTTGGGAATGGAGAGGTATGGTTGTCCAAATTCGGGTATGGGCAAGCCACCCTTCATGGAAAATCGTGTTTGTCTCCTTGGGCAATAAAAGAGCCACGAAATTGCTCTGTAAGCCATTATTCACCATTGCCTTGCTCTCTCACGCAGCTCTAGCTGCCTGGGCGTTTTCCTCCCTGGGTTTTCTGTGTTCCCCTTCATCTCTTAGCTGGGAAGGGGCATTTTTGTGTTGATTACCAATGGGGAAGAGAACAGAACATTTTTGGGTCTTCCTGGAAGTTGTTTAGGCCATTGGAAAGGATCATAACCAGTGGGAGAAATCGGTTTTGCTCCCTGGGGTTGAATTCGAAATTCCACAGTTCGTTTGGGCGAACCACGAGTTGGGAGAGCCAATGTGGTCCCTGTGTTGTGAGTACCTCTGTGGTAAATGTGTTGGGGTATGGGTAATGGGTAATCCATTCTTTTGGCTTGAGCTTGAGAGTAAGCATCCAAGGTTCAAGTGTAGCCTGATAAACCCAGTTGGACTGGCTTGGCTGAGATGAAATGGTTAATGGGCTGTGTGTGAGCTTGAATGTCCCCTTTTCCTTGTGAGAATCATGCCCAGCTCGGGGGTGGTCTCTGAGTGCTGAAATAATACAGGATGGGCAGAGACCTACAGTTGGGTGGAATGTTGCAGTGACATAGCTAGTTGTTTGGGGACCATTCTACCATAAAGATAAGTGTTTCTTTGTCTATGCGATTTACTTCTGCAATGTTTAAATGGATGACTATTTTGATATGTTGTATGCATATGATATGTGTGTGGGTAATGCTTTAAATTTCGTTGTGCATAATTTCTTGTTTCCCATCTGTACACATCTCTTTTAATGGTGTGAATCTAATGAATGGGCTGAATTTTTATGAAAAGTCCTAGAGATTGCCATCATGTACTCTCCCTTGTCTTGGATGGATGGGTGGGTACGTTACAAAAGTTTAAATAATCATCAATCAAGGTGGTTATCCTTCTTGATTGTGTATGATTTTGAAATTAAACAAATTAAAGGAAAATAGAACAAAGTGGCAGATGCCTTGATTAGGAATTCCATTCCACATAGTTTGACTGCTTTTGGTAGTTACAAGACAAATCTCGAAGATTTGATAAAATATGCAGCTAAAAATGATGAAGAATACCTAATGATTTAAGAGAAATTGGAAAATGATGTAAATGGAAATGAATTCTCAGCTTACTCCATAAGATCAAAAGACTTGTTAGTTTATAAAAATGGTTATACATACCTAATTCAGAAGAAGTTAAACAATTAATCATGAATGAGTTACATAAGAAACCGTATTCCGGACACCCGGGATACCAAAAGATGATAAAAAAACTAATAAGAAGTTATTATTGGCCTAACATGAAAAATGATGATACAAATTACCTAACTAGATGCATTGAATGTCAACAAGTAAAAACATAACATCAACATCCTGTCATATTACTTCAACCCTTACCTATTCCCGAATGGAAATGGGAGATAATAAGTATGGATTTTATAATAGGATTACCTAGAACAAATAAACAACATGACTCAATAATGGTAGTTGTTGATAAGTTAAGTAAAGCTACACACTTCATACCTATGAAATCTACGTTCAAAGCCATTAACATAGCTGATATTTTTATGAAAGAAATATTCAGTTTGCATGGTATTCAGAAATTTGTGATTTATGATAGAGATGCAAAATTTACGAGTAACTTTTGGAAGTCCTTGTTTAAAGGTCTAGATACACAGTTGAATTTCAATACTGCTTATCATCCTCAAATGGATGGGAAAACTGAAAGAACTAATCAGGTGTTAGAAGATATGTTGTGAATGTATGTAATGGATAAACCAGGTAAATGAGAAGAGTATTTGCATTTAGTAGAAATTGCTTATAATAATGGGTATCAAGATTTATTAAAAATGAGTCCATTTGAAGTATTGTATGGTAAAAAATGCCACACTCCTGTGTCTTGGGATAACCCTGTTGACCAGATATTTATAGTACCTGACATGTTAAAGGAGATGGAACAAACAGTGAAAGAGGTGCAACAAAACTTAAAAGTTGCCCAGGATCGGCAGAAGAGTTATGCATATTTAAAAAGAAACCCGAGAGAGTTTAAAATTGGTGATCATGTATATCTAAAGGTAAAGTCGAAGAAGAATGCCTTGATCTTGGGAAGGTGTTCCAAGCAGGAACCCAGGTATTGTGGACCTTTCGAAGTGTTAGCTAAGATAGGGTCGGTAGCCTATCAGCTTGCACTTCCTCCTAATATAAAAGCGCACGATGTATTTCATGTTTCATTATTAAAAAATATATATACATGATGCTACTCATGTAATTGAATGGAATGGGATTCAGGTAGAACCCGAGGGCGAGTTCCAGACCAAACCTTTCTGCATCCTAGACAAGAAGGAACATATGCTACAAAATCGAGCCATCGTTCAAATAAAAGTGAAATGGAAGCACTTCATCCATGAAGAGGCAACTTGGTAAATGAAGGATAAAATGCGAGAGGCATGTCCCTCCATGTTCTAGAATGAGAAAAAGAGTTCAAAATAAAGAACACCGAGGACGGTGTTAAGAATAAGGGGGGAGGAAATGTGATACCCCAAAATATTATTATTATTTATTTTTTAATTACTAATTGTGACAATTATTTTTATGTAAGAGTTATTTAAAACTCAAAAACAGAAAATGACACTTTGCACAACAAACTATTTTTTATTATGAAATAAAAAAAGGCACTTTGAGAGTTCAGCTAAATGAGGGGACACCATCAAGGTACATAGAACATGTGTAGGAAAGCAAGAGAGATATTTACCAATCAAATCCAATATAAAACTCAACAACCAAACAAGATCCTAAATCATAAGGATTTATGGATTGATTGGAGATTTGATTGGGATGGAACAAGACCTGAGAAAAACTATATATAATAGTGCACTGAGATAGCATGGGACATCATGTTGTGCATGGAGGAACTATGTTAAGTGTTCTCTCTTTTCATAAGTCCATCATTGCTTGTTATGGACTCTGAGAGAGAGCATCGAGTGGAAGTGATTGCTTAACGATCTAGTGCATGGTGGTGATCCAACTTGGGGGTGGAGTTGGGAAGACAGTCAAGTTTCTCTCTCCTATGGTTGGGAGGAGTTGATTCTCCACGCATCCATTCTCGTGTTTCTCAAGTAAGTATCTTGATGTTACGGAAATGAATCCATCGTATCAATTTGTGTTAGTTTATTTAAAAGATGCTTAATCTGTGATGAACTATGGTAATGGTGTTTTGGAATGACATGTTATTTTCTTTTATTATCATGGTAAAGTAAGAACTTGTTAGGAACCCATGTCTTTACTTTGTTAGTATATTGTTGTTAGACGCATATGCTTTGTAAGTCATCCCGTAGTATTTGTTGATCCATAGTTTGTATTATTGTTGTAAGGTGCATATGCTTTGTAAGTCACCCATAGTATTGTTGATCCATAGTTTGTATTGGCCCATGGTTTTGACCCATAGTATTGGCACCTAGAATTACAATATAAGTGTGTGTTGAGGCTTATGAAGGCACCATGAAGTTATTTGTATTGAGCTTGCTCAAAGGAGGTTGCCCCCTCAAAGTGGCCTGCGATCAATAAAAGTGATTTTGAGTTCTATTATTTCTGTCATCTCGTGTATTTTCATTAATCAATTGTTGCAGGTTCTTCACATCTGGTATCAGAGCACTTTCTTGGGCTCATTGGGTGGAATTTTTGCAAAAAAAAAGTTTCACCTCTATTGCAAATTCGGATCTGGGAATAATCCCTATCCGTTTAACTATGGGAAGTACTTGGGCATAAGCCCTAAAACTCATTGTGAGGAGTACCACGGGAACCCCAAAGTAGCTGGCCCATTGAGAGGACCTGCTAGCTAAAAGGGCAACGACCCCTACCTGATTGACTAGTTCCCACCCGTGAGGTAAACCAAGAGCTGTCATTTGTGGCAAAGCAGTTATCAGTTTTCCCTGAGCCGTGGAGTGAGGGGTACTACCCTAATATGCAAGTCGTCAGACAACATTGGTGGCTGAGTGAAAACCCTGAACTGTTAGGAAGCCGCACATACCTGGGGTCCATATCTATTTTCAGTTGAACTGTTGTCGATCACTTCCGCGCCGTTTCATATCTAGCCATTTCAGATCCATTCTGAACGTCATTCTAGATCTAGACATTTCAGATCTATTCTGAAAGCTATTTCAGATCACTCTATTTTCCTTGAAACTTATTAGACACCCCTGTCATCCCATTTTGCATATTTCATTCGTGAGGACCCTATCCCAAATTCTACTTCCCAAAGCCCGAAATCCCACATTTGTCTATTTTTAGTGTTTGCCATAACTTCTTCGGATTTCACCCAATCGCCTTCAAATTTTACCACAGAGTTCCTTTCCTAACTCTGCTTCTTTGTCCCTCTCTACCCCTTTTTATCATTCTTTCACCCTACTTCTGAAATCCTCCTTTTTTGCTTCCCTGTCTATTCAACAGTGTCCAAAATCCAGTCAAACCCAAATTACCTTTCATATTTTTTCCCAAATCCATATTTTCCTTTACTGAAACAGTTTCTGTTTTTGTTTGTCTACCCACTCAAAAAAAGAAAAAACTCCTGGTTATGGTTGTCACCCACACAAGAGAAAAAGCCATGGAAGAAGCACTTGCAGCCATCCAAGTCAAACTCCAGGATCTGGATGAAAAAATTCTCGACCTTCATCTTGACCATTCAGCCATGAACAACAGACGACAGTCTGATTCTTCATCAGACAATGGGTTCCCTTCTTCCAGCAATTTTCGTGGTCCGAAGCTTGATTTTCCTCGCTTCAATGGTACTGATCCGACTGGATGGATCTATCATGCAGAACAATATTTCAGTCTACATAATACTTTTGATGTCAACAAAGTTCCACTTGCATCCTTTCATTTGGAACAGGAAGCTCTTCAATGGTATCGTTGGTACATCAAGGCTCATGAAGAGCCAAAATGGACAGATTTTTTCCAGCTCCTTTTGCAACGATTTGGTCCTAGTGCTTTTGATGACTTCACAGGAGCCCTCACTAAACTTCGTCAGATTGACACTGTGAGAGAGTACCAAACCGAATTTGAGAAACTAGCCAACCACACCAAAGGATTGCCTAATGACTTCTACCGGAGTTGTTTTATGAGTGGTCTAAACGATGCAATCCGCTCTGAGGTCGAGATGTTCTCCCAACACAATGATGGAAGCCCTGGGGTTGGCTAAGTTGGAAAAAGACAATATTGCAACCCAACAGCAATCCAAACCCACTTTTGTTCCCTTTCGAAATATGGGTTCTCAACGACCTCCCATCCCGCCATCTCCTCAACCAAAGCCTATCAAGCATTTGTCTGAAACCGAGATGCAGGCATGTAGAGAAAAAGGGCTTTGTTATAATTGTGATGAGATATTTACTCGAGGACATAGATGTGTTCAGCAAAAGCTCTATCTCTTGGATATGGATTCTCCACCTGCCTCTGAAATTGGTGAAGAAGCTCCAGATACAATGGATGCTTAGGTCAACATTCCGGAGCCGCTTATTGACCCTCCATCTCAGGATGACCATCCAGAGATATCTCTCCATGCTTTAGCTGGAATCACCATCCCCCAAACCATGCGGGTCAGGGGTTACTTCAAGAAGCTTCCTCTTACAATACTCATTAATTCTGGTAGCACTCATAATTTCATTAACCCTCGGATCGCCAAACAAGCTGATTGTTTTATCCATCCTTGCTCCAACTTTGAAGTCATGGTTGCTAATGGGGGCACCTTACCTTGCAAAGGGAAGTGTCGTAATGTGCGTATCTCTATGGGAGATTATAACCTGGGCTCTGACATGTTTTCCTTGACCTTAGGCAAATGTGATGTGGTTTTGGGAACTCAATGGCTACACACACTTGGCCCCATCTTATGGGATTTTGCTGAACTTTGGATGCAGTTTTCCCCCAATGGACAAAAACACACATTGACTAGCTTACAACCAAGGTCTCTCAGCATCATTAGTTCACATCGCATGGAAAAACTCCTTAAGAAGAATTCACATGGTGTCATCGCTCAAATCCATTCCATTCAGATGCAACTATTAGTGGTCTCCACTAATCCTTTGGATCTACAACAAATTCTGGATCGATATATAGGTGTCTTTGTTGAACTAGTGGGATTGCCACCTTCAAGGCCATAGGACCATTGTATTCAGCTCCTTCCTCGAAGCGTTCCTCCCAACATCATGCCCTATCGCTACCCATTTCACCAAAAAACAGAGATTGAAATACTCGTCTGAGACTTACTAAAGCAAGGTATTATTCGCCCAAACACTAGTTCTTTTTCTTCACCAGTTCTTCTTGTCTGCAAAAAATATGGGTCATGGCACCTCTACATTGACTTCCGAGCACTTAATCACCTCACTATCAAGGATAAGTTTCCAATTCATGTTGTTGATGAGCTTCATGGTGCTCAATTTTTCTCCAAGTTGAATCTTCGTTCTGGGTATCATCAAATTCGGGTTCATGAGGATGATATCCCTAAAATAGCTTTCCGCACACATGATGGACACTATGAGTTTTTGTTCATGGCCTTTAGCCTCACTAATGCTCCTTCCACATTCCAGGCCTTGATGAATAAAATATTCCGGCCCTACCTGCGGAAATTCATTGTGGTATTCTTTGATTATATCCTCATCTATAGTAAAACATGGGCTGAACATCTCCAGCATCTGTATCTTGTAATAAAACTTTTCTCTCACCATCATCTCCATGCCAAACAGTCTAAATGTGTTTTTGGACAGCAGGAATTCAAGTATCTCGGGCACATTATCTCAGCACAAGGGGTTCACGTGGATCCTTCCAAAATCGTTGCCATGAACAATTGGCCGCATCCTCAGACACTCAAGAGTCTTCGTGGTTTTTTGGGGTTGATTGGCTACTACCACAAGTTTGTCAAGGATTATGGGAATATTGCAGCTCCATTAACTGCTCTATTGAAAAATGATGCTTTTACATGGACACATGCTGCTGAGTGTGCATTTGAAAAACTGAAACAAGCTATGTGTAGTACACCTGTTCTAGCTATGCCTGATTTTTCCAAGCCCTTCACTATTGAGAGTGATGCTTGCGGCAATGGACTTGGTGTTGTTCTCCTTCAATATTAACACCCCATTGTGTTCACCAGCAAAGCCCTTTCAGGTAAGAATTTAGCTACCTTTACATATGAGAAGGAAATGATGGCTATTTTGCATGCAGTACAGAAGTGGCGACCATACCTATTAGGGAATCATTTCTGCATCAAGACTGATCACCAGAGTCTGAAATATTTCCTAGAACAATGTGTATACCCCCCAGCACAACAAAAATGGGTTAGAAAACTCATGGGTTATGACTATGAGATCACTTACAAGAAGGGTAAGGACAATATTGTGGCGGATGCTCTTTCTCATACATTTGATGACCAAGGTTCTTTTTTAGCTATTTCTATGCATATTCCAAATTGATTGCAATCTGTTCAACAGGGCTATGTCAATGACTCTTCATTATCTCAAATCATCCAACGCTTGGCCAACAACCCTTTTGTTGTACCACATTACTCTTGGGATGGTGCTTCCCTGAGATACAACAGTCATCTGGTGCTTCCCCAGAGCATAGATCTTCAACAGGCTATCTTCTATGAACTCCATGCTTCTCCATCGGCAAGGCACTCTGGGTTCCTCAAAACGTATGAGCAAGCACGGCATAAATTCTTTTGGCAGGGCATGAAAAGGACAATTCAACAGATGGTGGTTGAATGTGATACCTGTCAGTGCAATAAGGATGAAACGACACTCCTTTCGGGATTGCTCGAACCCTTGCCCATACCTACACGGATTTGGATAGATATTTCTATGGATTTCATTGAAGGGATCCCTAAATCTAGAGGGAAGACAGTGATTTTGGTTGTGGTTGATTGCCTCTCCAAATATAGTCATTTTTGTGCTCTCAGCCATCCCTATACATCCTCCTCAGTCGCCCAAATTTTTCTGGATCAGATCTTTCGTCTTTACGGGATCCCTTCTTCCATTGTCTCGGATTGTGATGCGACTTTCACCAGTCATTTTTGGACATAACTATTTCGCCACATTGGCACCAAACTGAAGATGAGTTCAAGGTATCACCCACAAATAGATGGTCAGACTGAAATTATCAATAAATGCTTGGAAACTTATCTTCGTTGCTTCACCTCTGAACAACAATATCAGTGGGAAAAGTGGCTCCCTCTCGCTGAATGGTGATACAATACCTTTTACCACACTGCCTCTAAAATGACCCCATATGAAGCAGTCTATGGTCAAGCATTGCCAGTTCTTCTTCCATACACCCCCAACAGTTCACCAGTTCAAGCAGTTGACATAGTCCTTCGAAACCGAAATCATATTCTTCGCATTTTGCGGGACAATCTTCACATGGCAAGCAATCGCATGAAGCAAAAAGCCGATCAACACCATTATGAGCGCACTTTTCAAGCAGGTGATATGGTTTTCCTTCATCTCCAGCAGTACAAGCAATCCTCCCTGAAACTCAAAAGGTGTCATAAGCTCGCTCCAAAGTTCTATGGGCCATATCAGATTCTGCAGAAGATTGGGTCCATTGCTTATAAATTGGAACTTCCTCCTTCTTCGCGCATTCATCTAGTATTTCATGTCTCTTGTCTGAAGAAAGTTCTTGGCACCAACATCAGAGGACAAACTATTTTACCCGAACTGGATAATGAAGGATCCATCCTTTTGGAGCCAGAGGCCATCCTCAATAAGCGCACTCACCAGCTTCGCTCTCGCTCTATCACAGAGGTCTTAATTCAGTGGCACGGCATGCAACCAGAAGATGCTACATGGGAACCACTCCTTCAGATTCAACAACAATTTCCACATCTAAAGCTTTGTGTTTTAGAGCACAAATCTTTTTCTAAGAGGGAGGGGATGTTAAGAACCCATGTCTTTACTTTGTTAGTATATTGTTGTTGGAAGCATATGCTTTGTAAGTCGTCCCGTAGTATTTGTTGATCCATAGTTTGTGTTATTGTTGTTTGGCGCATATGCTTTGTAAGTCGCCCGTAGTATTGTTGATGCATAGTTTGTATTGGCCCATGGTTTTGACCCATAGTATTGGTGGCTAGAATTAGTATATAAGTGTGTGTTGAGGCCTAAGAAGGCACCGTGAAGTTATTTGTATTGAGCTTGCTCAAAGGAAGTTGCCCCCTCGAAGTGGCCTACGATCAATAAAAGTGAATTTGAGCTCTGTTATTTCTGCTATCTCGTGTATTTTCATTAATCAATTGTTGCAGGTTCTTCACAGAACTATGGTTACCTTTCAAATATATCTGTATTGTATACCTGTGTGTTAATTATATCTAGGTATCATTCAGTTTTAAGTATGTGTATTTGTAAAAACTCAGCTTCTGCGGCATTTTAACTCATTATGTTTGTTTTATAAAAATGTTATATGGGAATAAACTTGATGTATTTTTCTTTTGGAAAACGTTGATTTTCGTTTTAAAGTGAAGGCATGAAAATTCTATATTTTTTTTTTACAGAATTTTGGGTTGAGTTTTTGTTCGAAGATACATCTTGCCATTGATTATTTTGATATCTGCAAATGAGTGAAAGGAAGCCTTTATAGGTTGTATGAAAAGTTATATTCTGATTGGAATTAGATACCATGTTTATGATTCACCAAAAACATGTGTATTGGATTTAGAATTGAATTTTTTTTCCTTCTGTTTAGTCAGTCTCTGTGTAAATGAGCTCCATCCAAATTCTATTGATTACTTGTGCCCATTAAACCGAACTACCTCTGCGAATATGGTAAGACACGGCTTTATGACTTAACCTCCACAGATTGTCCTTAAAACTCAGTATAAATCGAGAAAATTGTATATTCGATTCGACTCTTGGGTTTTGTGTTGATAAAATTATTGAATCTTGGACCATTATAAATTCTAGATAAAACTCCTAAAATTCATACAACAGGAAGTGGTATGACTTTTCATTTATGCTATCCAGTAGGAGATTTCAACCAAAATAGAGTGTTATCGGCCTTATTTCGATTCAAACGTTCGGTTAATTGTTTTATTTTTCAATATGCGGGAGCAAAGATCTACTCTCTACATTTTCTAGGCGGTTCCTTTTGAATCATAATACTTCATGTATAAATTTTGGACCCAAACTGCAACCGAGTCGTGATCCTTCTCTGGTCTGTTTCTTGTTTGTCCTTGTAAAACTTTACTCCGCAGTCTTCGTTTCAATGATTAACTCGCTATAGTAAGGAGCGAGGTGTCTGTATAGTAGATTGTGTTATTCCAATATCCAATTTTTCTATACTTGGAAGCTCTCTTAACTTAAACACCGAGTCATGTCTAAAACTGAGGCACTGTACAATGCTTCCGCTCGTGTTATTCCAATATCCAATTTTTCCATACTTGGAAGCTCTCTTAACTTAAACACCGAGTCATGTCTAAAACTGAGGCAATGTACAATGCTTCCGCTCCTAGTTGTTTCGCCAAACGTTAAAGCTTTTATATTACTAGATTATAGGTAATTATTCCACACCGGTTATCTTTTTTTTTTTTTTAGTTCTGAAGGTTAATTATTCATATTGACGACTGGACATTTAGGATTTATGTTTGGTACATTATATTTTGGGTAGTTACCTCTGATTTTTTACATCCAGTTACATGATCTTATGTTCTGTTTATTTTTGTTGTCCTCTTAAATCTGAGGATCAAGGTATATTTCAAGTGTGGTATGGAATTGTCTCTCTTTTAAGAGCTGTTTAAACTTTTGTCTCAGTTTTCATGTGGGTTGCTTAAAGTTTGATCCTGGCTGGTTTATATGCCGACTTAAAGATTTTATTAATTATGGCGGGTGTGCACTTTTGAATTTAGTTGTTGTTGTCTAAAATTTGAGTGTGTTTTTCCTATTCTGTCTTATCATTTATTTACCTTCTTGTTTTAAAGAAGTCCCATACTTATCATCTCAGTAGACTACCTACGTCTGGTTCGATTGCTCATGGACAGAAGTTGGATAGCTCCATTTTCTCCTTTTGGGTTGGTTAACTGGTAGTTGTAAATTTCAAGATTCAAGGTTTACTATGCTCGACTCAGCATTGATAGCCACTATGATATTTAGATGGTAGTGAAGTGTTAAAAAATATCATACTTTATAAACACTACACAAATATGGATTTGATTTTGGACGAGGATAAAGAAGTTAAAATGTGTATATATATATATATATTTAGTACATACATTTTATTAGTTTTGCTAATGTAGATCTCTTGCTAGTAAGATAGAAATTAAGTATATATTATAGTTTAAAAGGATGTTATATATATATATATATATATATAAAACATGGTTTGAATTATATACAGGGTGTGTGTGGAGGAACAAACTTTGGTATAAGAATTTTGGACTTAAAATGTTCATGTACTTTCTAGTTAGGAAATAGTAAGGTAGGTTACATGTATGTTTAATGTAATTGAGAATGGTTTTCTAAATGCGTAAATAATCCCAAAGAATTTTAAATAAGAGGATCCATGTACATTTAGAGCATAATGATATTAGGACTATCTATTCTATGGAAACTTATTTTGTGAATGTCATGTTTCGTGGATTATGCAAAGTACATATAATTATGTTGACGGAGGAAATAATGAGGTCATTGGGGTTGTTAAATATTCTATTTGAGTATCAAAAGAAATGTAAAATATTAGTCGAGAAATTTTTTTTTTCAAAATTTTAACCCTTTTATGGGGATGTTACAAGGCCAATCCCGACCTACAGTGTTATGGTTTACATATCACTGCAATATATGAGTTTACTGGCATTTCAGCTCACCATTGGATACACTATGTTTTTATTGTGCATCGTCGTCTATTATATTGCATAGTTACAAAAACATGCCATGGGATCAACCCTAGCTTTCCTATTATCAATTTTATTGTTAGTCTCTTATATTTTTAATAGAGTAGCCATATGTTTTCGGCCGTATGGTTTTACGATATTATTACAGGTTTACACCTTTGTTGTTGCAATTTTCATATATTTAGGTTGATAGGCGTATTTTTTTAACTTTTGGGGGTGGGAGCTCGGTGGCTGATTTATTGTATTTTTAATAATTGATGGCCAGATTTTAATGATCAAAGAATATGCTTTGTCTTACCGCATCTAAATTTAATGGGATAAATCATGCGCATGTTTAAATTGAATCGCCACCTTGCTAAAATAAATAATAATTTAATTCAAATAACAGGTAGTGATCCGTTACGTGTAGTGGTTATGATCAATCGGCTCGCTCCACTCCCCCACACTCCTCCGTTCGGCCAAGTGGAGGGAAAACTAAAACGTTACTGCTGCTGCCAAGTGTAGGGAAAACTAAAGATTTCCTCTCCATTATCAATTCATTGGAGGCGTTTAAAAAATATAGCATCGCATGAGGTTTTTGAGACACTGGGTTTTTGCAGAGTTTCAAGGGAGGAAGCGTTCTCTCTCATAGCCGCAGACGTAGATGGGAGGAAGGAAAGAATTGGACAGAGTTTCAAATTATTCAACTTAAAAAGAATTGGACAGAGTTTCAAATTATTCAAGAAAGAGTCGAAGGCAGCCTTCTAATCAAGATCACATCAAAGCACTTTCTCACCAAGCGCAGACCTGTTGGGGAAATAAGGATTGATAGGAGAACAACTGACGAGGTCTGACAATGTTCCTCCTGGTACTGTGGTGGACACGATCATTGTCCATACACAACAATTTGATTTCTATCTCTGCAGCCATAATGGGCTTCTGGGCACGAGCAAGCCAACCCATTACAATGTTCTATGGGATGAGAACGGCTTCGGTTCCGATGAACCGGAGAGCCTAGTCAACAATCTGTGCTATACATTTGCAAGATGCACAAAGCCAGTGTCCTTGGTTCCTCCAGTGTATTATGCAGATCTTGCAGCCTATCGAGGTCGACTTTACCTTCAAGGATCGCCAATTACGCTGTCTGAGACTGCATCTACTTCTTCATCGTTTTCCCAATCTCATCTTGATTTTCCTAAACTTCACGATGGAGTCAAGAACGCCATGTACTTTTGCTGATCAGGGATTTTGGTATTACAGTGTCTGTGATTTTAAGGAAGAGGGTCTCTGTATGGCTCTATTATTAAGGAAGAGGGTCTCTTTATGGCTCTATTATGGGTCTCTTGAATACAGCTAACACACACGGGCTTAGTTTCTGCCTTCTCCATTTTTGGCCCGCAACCATTGGTCTCATGATATTTGTTTAAACATGTTTTTGTCAAATTTATTTGTATGGTGTTACTTGTATGTATAGTAGCCTTGATGTAACGATGTACATGTGAGTCCTTATGCATTAGTGGTTTGTAGGTTATTTGATCGACCCGGCCGTCGACCTGCCATGCTGTATTGGTGGTTTTTTTTGTTGGATCCTAAAAATCCATAGTATCAATTAGCAGAAAAATGAGTGTTGCTATAGCCTACAAGAAAAACTGATAGTAATAATTCCGATACCAATTGTCAGCAAAAAGACTGAATACTGAGTGCTCCATGCCAAGTCCTAATTTGATTTCTTCCAAAGTGAAGACATCTAACACCAATATTTTTTAAGGCATTGATTCAACTCCAACAGTAGGAAAGGAGCGATATCTCATTGGAGAATCTACTTCACATTTCTTTTAATAATTTTAACCCCACTATGTGTAGTTATTGTGGAGAGAGCGGCGAGCTATACTCATGCGGTTGGCTTTAATTACATAGTGTTTGAGGAGCACCATACATTGTGGTGATCATAGCAAGAGATGTCAAAGAGATACGTTTAGAGTTTAATATTCTTTCTGTTTACAGATTGCTTAGTATGTAGAAAGGAGTGGACTCCTCATGGAGGGTCGATTACAATTGAAATGAATATTATCGTTACTATGTAGAAGAGGAAAAACCTCCATGCCAACTCCATCCTATCTTTATTTTTGTCCTCATTCTGAGTCCATCATTTACTTTTGTATTCCTTTGCGTGGTGCAAGAAAGCATTCACGACCCATTACATTATTGATATACATCTACGCGTTATGATCTTTATTCTCTGCGTTATCTAATAGATTTCTATTAGGTCTATGTTGATAAAGGGAGGTGGAATGCTGTATTTTTTGGTTATTTTTAGATCCCTACATGGGAAGAAGAGGGACGACCTTCCCATAGGAAAATTGATCCCCATTAATTTTCAGTTATGATATTACATCTGAAATGCTTACCATTCCTTTATTTTATTATCTCTGCATTAAAAGGAGAGGGTGATGCCCTATCATTTCCATTTACTATCTATGTATTGAAAATTAGGTCGGTCTTAGTGGGAGGACTGACCCGATGATAATTATATGGTTATTTGATTGCATTCCAGTTATATACATTGTTGTAGGTGGAAAAGATGAACAGTATGTATATAAGAGAACCGACTGCATTATTTAGAATCTTGTTTTATATATTGTTTCTTGTTATTAAATTTATAGAGGGAAATATCGGTAAAGATAAATCCGTATCTCACATAGTTTTATGTAGTCGAGGAGTGATCCTTGTGCGAAAATCAATTATCCACTTCCTCGTAGTGGTGAAGATAGTGGATTGAATTTTAAAGTATCATTTGACATAGATTGATTTAGTAGATATAAATATTTGAAATAATAAAAGTTAATTAAATTTACAATGATTTTTGGTTTTGCCTTTTTATTATAATTATAACTGGTAAAAACTGAAAATTATTTAGTATGTTGAATAGTAATTAATGTTGTGATAATTAAATTAACAATGTTGTGGTAATTAAGTTAACAAGCTGGATGATATAGATAATGTTAATCTCTATTTCTTATTAAATAAGTCATTAAAATTTGAAAAAAAAAATTGTTAATCCAATTTGTTTGATCCCTAAGTTTGGTTTTTTTTTAAATATTCCAATGCACCAATATGAAGGCTTGTGATACCAATGCACTAACAGGTTTCTGTTTATTTCAATGCACTAAATTTTAACACCGTGTTCTTTGTCAATTCAAATAATCTTGTTTAAAAAGATTATATTAAATTTTATTTGTTTTTAGTTTAAACCATAAGTTATAAGATTGTATTCAATTTTTTACATAAGCTATGGAGTTTAAAATGAAATAGGGTTATTATAAATTTAAATGCATGTATTATGTTTTCAATAGTATAGATTATTATATTGCATCGCAAAACAATAAGGAATTTTGTTAAATAGATATAAAAATAAAATTTGGCCAAACATTATATATAAATTATCTACATGATTTAAAATCGATTTGATTTAAAACATATATTCCGGAATAACATAACAATAAAATTTTAAACATAAGCTACCCAATTTTATATGAATTTAGTCTATGTTTAAAATGAGTGTCCACCAATACAGTACACCACAACATTTTCGATCAATTTTGATGACATTTTCCTTTTAAATTAATTTTGATGTGATTATTATTAAAATAAAATTTTAAAATGTTTAGTTTTTTTTTTAAATTTAATTAATATAAATATATAATATATTTTTAAGTAAATTACAATCAATGATTTTTTTATGTAAATTTGTTTAAATTGAATTTTCAATAGTTTTGAAATATAAATAGTAAATATATAGTATTAATTTTGATTTTATTTTTATTTAAAATGAATTTTCAATATTAATATAATTTTAAAATGAATTTTGTAATTTTAAATTGTTCCATTTTGATATTATTTGTGTTTAAAATGAATTTACATTTGATTATAAAGGGAATTTTGAAATATATTATAAATTTTCATGTAATTTTTGTTTAAAGTAAATTTAAAATAAATTTAAAATATTAATATAATTTTAAGAGTTTTCAAACATAATTTCTAGTACACTATACATTTTGACATCAATGGTTTTAAAATGAATTTTCAATATTAATATAATTTTAAAATGAATTTTGTAATTTAAAATTGTTGCATTTTAATGTTATTTGTGTTTAAACTAAATTTAGATGTGATTATAAAGTTAACTTTGAAATATATTATAAATTTTGATGTAATTTTTGTTTAAAGTGAATTTAAATTGAATTTTGAATATCAATATAAAAAAATTTGAAACATAATTTCTAATACACTATACACTTTGACATTTTGACATTAATGGCTTTTAAAATGAATTTTGATGTGATTAATTATAATAAACATATATTTTTAAATAAATTATAATGGCTGATTTTTTAGCCAAATCCAACCAAAATCAACCATAGTCAACCAAAATTAACCAAAGCTAACCATAGTCAATCAAAGTCAACCAAATTCAACCATAGTAAACCAAACTCAACCATGCTCAAGCAAATCCAACCATGGTAAATGAAACTCAACCATGGTCAACCAAAGTCAATTATGGTCAATCAAAGTCAACCATGGTGAAACAAAGTCAACCATGATCACCAAAGTCAACCATTATCAGTAAAAGTCAACCATGGTCAATCATAGTTTACCATGGTTGACTTTACTTGACCATGGTTGACTGTGGTAAACTTTGGTTGACCATGTTTGACTTTGTTTGAGTCTCGTTAAGCATGGTTGACTTTAATTCACCATGGTTGTTGATGGTCGACTATGGTTGACTTTATTTGACTTTATGTGTTTAAAATGAATTTAGATCTTTATAAAGTGAATTTTGAAATATATTATGAATTTTGATATAATTTTTGTTTGAAGTTAATTTAAATTGAATTTTGAATATTAATATAAAAAAAAATTGAAACATAATCTCTAATACACTATACAATTTGACATTTTGACATTAATGGTTTTTAAAATGAATTTTAATGTGATTAATTATAATAAGCATATAATTTTAAATAAATTACAATGGCATATTTTTTATGTAAATTTTTTAAAATTGAATTTTGAATAATTTTGAAATATAAATAGTAAATATATAGTATTAATTTTGATGTTATTTTTACTTAAAATTAATTTTCAATATTAATATAATTTTAAAATGAACTTTCAATTTTAATATAATTTTAAAATGAATTTTGTAATTTTAAATTGTTGCATTTTGATGTTATTTATGTTCAAAATGAATTTAGATTTGATTATAAAGTGAATTTTAAAATATATTATAGATTTTGATGTAATTTTTGTTTAAAGTGAATTTAAATTAAATTTTGAATATTAATATAATTTTCAAAGAATTTTGAAACATAATTTCTAATACACTATTTTGACATCAATGGCTTTTAAAATAAATTTTAATGTGATTAAAATAAATTTCTAATTTTAAATATTTATTTTTTAAGTAATCTAATACTTTTTAAATCAAATTCCAATGCAATAATATTAATATAGATTTAAATGTTAATATAATATTTATATAATAAATCAAATTCCAGTACAATAAAATTAATATACTTCTAAAAAATTAATATAGTATTGGTATAATAAATCAAATTCATTAATGGAGCATGGTTTCAAGGTTAACAATACTCCTAAAGTTAATCGTGGTAAACTAACGTCAAGAAAATGCAACAATAGTAAACTAAAGTCAGCACACTCAACCAATTCCATCATGGTCTGCCAAAGTCAATCATGGTCAACCATAGTCAAAGCCAACAAAAATTCAACCATGGTCAAATAAAGTCAACCATAATCAACCAAAGATCAACCAAAATCAACCATGGCCAACCTTAGTCAACCCAAATCAACCATGCTAAACCAAAGTCAACCATGGTGAACCTAAACATAACTCTAAATGACCATGCAAATGTGATATAACCATCGAGGTATATAACAATTCAACCATACTCAAACATAGTAAACCATGAGCAATCCTAGTCAACACGAACAACCATACTCATCTATGAACAACCATAACTAACCATAATCGGCTATGGATAACCCAGGTCAACCATCATTGACTATAGTCAACCATAGTCAATAATGAGCAACCATATTCAACCATGGTTTACCATCATTAATTATAGTCAACCATAGTCAATAATGAGCAACCATATTCAACCATGGTTTACCATCATTAATTATAGTCAACCATAGTCAATAATGAACAACCATAGTGAACCTAGTCAACCGTGAATAACCATGGTCAAGCATAGTGAACCATGAACAACAATGGTTAACGAAAATTTAAACAAAGTCAACCAAAGTTAGCCCTGGTTAATCAAAAGTCAGCCAAAGTAAACCATACTCAACCATGGTTAACAATAATCAACCATGGTCAACCAAAGTCAGCCAAAAGTCAACCATAGTCACCAATGTCAACCAAAGTGAACCATGGTAACCATTCTCAACCAAAGTCAACCATGGTAAATTGAAGTTAACCATCGAAACTAAAAGTCAACCATGGCTAGCCAAAGTCAAC
The DNA here is from genome assembly GCA_027924585.1 of Larix kaempferi. Classification (NCBI taxonomy): domain Eukaryota; kingdom Viridiplantae; phylum Streptophyta; class Pinopsida; order Pinales; family Pinaceae; genus Larix; species Larix kaempferi. The sequence continues at coordinate 833,288 of BSBM01000319.1, read as the reverse complement.
TATGTCCAACCAAAGTCAACCATGGTCAACCAAAATTAGCCAAATCCAACCAACGATAGTCAACCAAAATTAACCAAAGTTAACCATGGTCAATCGAAGTCAACCAAATTCAACCATAGTAAACCAAACTCAACCATGGTCAAGAAAATCCAACCATGGTAAATGAAAGTCAACCATGGTCAACCAGAGTCAATTATGGTCAATCAAAGTCAACCATGGTTAAACAAAGTCAACCATGCTCAACCAAACTCAACCATTATCAGCAAAAGTCAACCATAGTCAATCATAGTTTACCATGGTTGACTTTACTTGACCATGGTTAACTGTGGCAAACTTTGGTTGACCATGGTTGACTTTGTTTGAGTCTGGTTATTGAGCATGGTTGACTTTAATTGACCATGGTTGTTGATGGTCGACTATGGTTGACTTTATCTGACTATGCTTGACTATGCTTCACTTTGGTTGACCATGGTTGACTATGGTTAACCATTGTTACTTATGTTTTTTCATGGTTTACCATAACCAAAGTCAACCATGGTCAACCAAAAGTAAACTAAAGTCAGCCATGGTCAACCATAGTGAACCATGGTCAAGCAAAGTCAACCACAATTAACTAAAGTCAACCAAAGTCCACCATGGTTAACCAAAGTCAAACATGGCCAACCATAAACAACCATAGTCAACCATGTTTAACCATGGTTAACCAATTTCAACCATAGTGAGATACAAAGAGAGATTAATCAACCATAGTCAACCATTGTTAACCATGGTGAACCATGGTTGCATGGTTGACCATGGTCAACCATATAAATAATCTTAATTCCTTTCTAATTTGTTCATGGGTAACCTTGGTCAACCATATAAATAATCTTAATTCATTTCTAATATGTTCATGGTTGACCATGGTCAACCATGGTCCAACATGGTCAACCATGGTGGACCATAGTCAGCCATGCTCAACCATAGTTAACCATAGTAAACCAAAAGTCAACAAAACTTGCCAGGTCGCATTGTCACAAAACTTGCCATGTCACATTCTACTATGTTTCACCATGGTTAAGGATACTACCTACTCTTTCTACTAATGCTAGAATATGACATTTTTACAAGTCTACTTCAAAATATTGCAATGTGACATAACCATGCATCTATTTATTAACCTCACATAGACGTTTATAATATATTTTATTATTATTGTTGTTATTGTTAGTGTTTTTTTTTCAACCGATTGTTATTGTTATTGTTATTCTTATTAATAATATTATTATTAAAAAAAATATTATTCTTATTATTGTTAAAGTTGTCAATCCTCATTAGAAATTACTTTCATTGTTATAATTATATTTTCTTCTTTTCTTCTTTTCTTATTTTCATTTACAATTATTTTAATTAATAATTATTAATTATTATTATTTTAATTAATTTCTTATTTTCATTTATAATTATTATAATTATATATTTTTATTTATAATTATTTTTATTATTATTAAATTTTAAAAAAAAGTTATTTTATAATTATAATAGTAATAATAATAATAATAATTGTTATTATTATTTTATAATAACAAGAATAATTTTTATAATTAAATAATAATTTTTATTATTATTATTATTATACAGAATAATAAAAATAAAAAATAAAAAACATATTCTTATTTTCTTATTTTTTTTAAATATTTAATAATAATAATAATTATTTTATTTTTTTATTTATTATTTATTATATTTTTTAAAAGATTTATAATAAAAAAATAATTATAAATAAAAAAAATATTTATAATAATTATAAAGGAAAAAAGGAAATTAATTAAAATATTAATAAAAAAATAATATATAATAATTATTAATTAAATATTAATTATTAATTACTTATTAATTATTAATTAAAATAATTGTAAATGAAAACAAGAAAATATAATTATAACAATAATAAATGAAAATAATTTATAATGAGAATTCACAACTTTAATACTAATAATATTAACATTAATTTTAATATTAATATTGGCATTAATATTAATAAACATTAACATTAACATTAATGATTAACATAATGTTAATGCTAGAAAACATTAATATTAATATTAATGTTCAACATTTTTACTTTTGTAATGAGAATTCGCAACTTGAATAATAATAATAATAATTTTTAATAATAATAATAATAATATATTATTATTATTATTATTATTATTATTATTATTATTATAAAAACATATGCCACATTGTGATGTATTCTTTACAAAAATACTATATGTGTATACAATATTTTATTATTATTATTATTTTTATAAAATAACAAATAGAAAAATAATAATAATAGATGTTATTATTATTATAATTAATTAATATTATTAACCAAACCTCATGATATGGCTTGTATATGGGGATCAAAGTATATCTATTGTTTAAATGTAGTTGATATATGCCGAGGGTATATAAGCCATATTATTAATATTAATATAGCTTGCTAGTTAAATATCATGGTTATATTTATTGGTTGTTATTGGCCTCGTCACATTACTAGCCTCAGTGGGACAAGGAACCGGCTTGATGCCATTTCCATACTTGGATTCCCATAGATAACACTTGTAAATGAATAAACATTTATCGTGAAACCCTAGGGGTTCGACTTGTCAAAGAGCACATGGTTATATTAATGAATCTATTAATACATTTGAGGGCGAAGCCCATGTCACTAAATCTACGCCTAGAATATATAAGCCATATTATTAGTATTAATATAGCTTGCTAGTTAAATATCATGGTTATATTTATTGGTTGTTATTATCCTGGTCACATTACTAGCCTCGGTGAGACAAGGAACCGGCTTGATGCCATTTCCATACTTGGATTCCCATAGATAACACTTGTAAATGGATAAACATTTATCGTGAAACCCTAGGGGTTCGACTTGTCAAATAGCACATGGTTATATTAATGAATCTATTAATACATTTGAGGGCGAAGCCCGTGTAGCTAAATCTATTGTGATATATATATATATATATTGTTTAAATTTTATTCCTGCATAAAACAATGAGGCCGAAGCCCCGAGATTCGATCTAAGGTTTTCACTTATTGCTGCATGTCTTTATAATAGTTGATAAGAACATTGTTTAGGGCATCGTCGTGAGGCTCGACCCATGATATTGGTTTGGTTAACATATTTATATATGGAATATTGTGTTTATTTGTAAGATGTGTTTCGCATATGGATAGGGCGTAGCCTATGGCTCGAACATTGTATTATTGTTTAAGTATTTATTACATGTACTATATATTTATAATAATATAATATAGTATGTGCTTGCAGGTTAAGGGTTTATACCAAGGATTTGATCATCGAATCCTATCCTTGCTTGCATATTATATGCGAGATTTTTCGCTAGGGTTTGATCCATGATATAGTTAATATATTTATATAATAAATAGATGCATTTATTATTTGTGAAAGATGATTATATAACTCACAATATTTATGTTTACAACTCTATTATTGAAAATGCATGTATAAAGTAAATAAAAATATATGAACACTAATAAAAATTATTAAACTAAAAAGTAATTATCATAATATATTTTAAGTTTTCTTTAAGATAAGATAAACAGGCTAAAAATAAATCTATATTTTCAAATTAAACTAGTGGAAACATTGGATACTGTGTTTTATTCTTATAGAAAAATAATAAATTTATAGAAAAATAATAAATCTATAACAACATTAGGGTTAGAAATCCCTTTACATATACTATGACCTAAGTAAAAGAATCAGTTTATTTCCATCTATTAGAAATGCTTTTAGATTCTAAGATAGATATTAGAAATGCTTTTAGATTCTAAGATAGATAAGGAGTAATACAATTTATCAAAATAAGAATAAAACTTCCTTTTTTTCTTAAAGAACATTATACATAAATATACATAACTAATATGGTTAGATATAAAATATAAACAAGCCTGTAAATAACCTTCAATTAACCAAAAAAATATTTGTCTTTAATAAAACCAAGTAATAAAACATGAAAAGACGGATTATAATTATTTTCCCACAATTAAATAAACATAGTTAGATGTACTTATCGACTTAATGAATCCAACTTGTTAGGTAACTTTCAAATTCCTCCCAGCCATAGACTTCTAAATAGTTCGTATTTTTGTTCAGCAAGTCACTCCTTAGATAGACCAAACACACTAGAAGGTTAATAACTTAGGGTTTTTTCTCTATCTTTCTTACTATTGCAGAGTTGTCACAAGGTGTTTTACCAGCTTTGTGTAAATCCTGTAATATCATCCCCCTCACACAGTCCGTCTTGGACAAACCCTATACTATTCATGGTTACTGAGAGATCAAGGAAATACCACTGAACCCTACAGTGAACTAGGCACCATTACCCCATGTAATGTTCTCTCTCCACAACTTTCATTTCAAAAGATGGCTCATATTTTTTATTCAGGTTGATCTCTCCTAGATAGAAAAAGTGTGTTTTTTTCATCTTTTGTCTTCTTTTTATTATCTTCTCTTTTCAAGTAGTCAGGTTTTATTTCTCCCCATTTCTTTTTGTTTTTAATTTATTAATATCTATTTTTCCTCACATCATTTTAATTCTTCATTAACTCTTTTTATGCATTAATTAGGAAGTCATTCCCCCTTCTAATATGCTTGGTCACTCCACGGGGGCTTCACTCAATAAACCGCTATCATAGCACGTTCGTTCGTGGCGTATGAAACAATACCCCTAATTTCACTAAATATTGGAAAATACCTTCCAAAATCATTTTTTTAACCCCCTCCCAATATGCCTTCCCAATTAAAAAAAACCCATATTTTCACTAGATATTGTATATATATCAATTTTTTCATTAACATTTTTTATACCCTTTTATATTTCTACCTAGTATATTGATATGATACCCCTCTTATGACCCCACATGCATTCTACAATGCACCTTGCTTCTTTCGATGTATATTGTGGATGCACATTACTTCACCCACAATGCAATTACTCAACCACATATCATTATGATTTGCAACATCTAATGGTCTAATGAAGAGATAGGAGATCACTTCTTATATGTCACTAGAGCCAATGCACATAATACAACATTTAGATTACATGTTGCAGTTCCCCAATCGTTGACTAAGCCTTTTGTGGGCTAGGTATCCAAGCCCCTGGGGCCTATAAAAAGCTCTAGGAAGCTGACTAAACCTCCCAAGGCCTGTAATAGGCACGGGTAGTTGGGTATTCAAGCCCCCAAGGCCTATCGAGGGCCTATAACAGGCCCTGGAGGCCTAGATCCTCCCAAGGCTATTGGTAACAATTGGCTGAGTGTTATTGGTAACAATTAGTTGTCAATGACCACTATCTCTCGACTATGATCGACTGGAAAACCACTTCACCACGAAACCCTTGGCCTCAAGCATGCCTCAAGACACGATTTCTCTGCGTACTCATAAGCCCGAGCCTTGCGTCAACCCGATTTCTCATCCGACCGTGATCCCGCCATCTCCATTTGGAAGATATTTGTCAGCCCGCCCATATAAAAAAGACCCCAAAATATTTTTGTATTGTTAAATTAAATAAATAAAACCCTTTTCCCCTTAATATATGAGCAATATAATTTTTAGGTTTTCATAAATATTTAATACCACAATATAAATGAACGTGATATTATATTGCCTTCTAGTGAAGCCCTAGTGGGTCACTCTTTTAATTGGATGTTCCTTAACAACTTAGAAGCATTAAGTATATAAAGTAATATAAATAATCATATGGTGAGAATTATATATAGGTTGAATACCATGAAAGAATTCTAATAGCCAAGAATATTGAAGCAAATAAGTCCTCACAAGAATTATTCAAAGATATACAAGAAGAAGAAGAATAAATATTGAGACATAAACATAAGAGAATGAACTCAATTGATGGAAATATCATCTCATATATTATTCTTCAATATGAATACAATATATAGTACATCTCAAGCGAGAAAATAGAATGTCTTAAAGGCAAGTTGTAAAACACAAAAAGGTAAGGCTTACTAAAAACATAAAAAAACCTTAGGTGTCAAAAGCAGTTTCCAAAAACACTCTGAAGGCTCACAAATTGGCTGAATATGGTATGGAAGCTCATGAGTGATGTAAATGGAATGTAATGATGTCTTTAGGAGAAAATAAATGATGTAGAGGTCAAATTGGTCAAGTGGAAAGAGTTTCCAAGTTAACTAGCTTTACCTTATCCACTAGAAAGTAGAAAAAACAGGATAAAGCTGTCTAAATCAGGAAAGTGTCTTTCTAATTTAGGAATGGAATAAAATCAAACAGAATCCAAAGAAATCTTATCCAGAATATATACAAATTCGTTTTTGTGACTTAGGATGGCATATGGAGGCATAAAAGACAAAACTAGTCCCTATTTAGCTAGTCAAAACTTAGGAAATTAATCTAGATGACTAGTCAAATATATCCTAAGTATGGATGGGTTTTTTAAATGTTCCAACACCCCCCCTTAAGCCTGACTTTATGTGATAAAATATCGAAAATATAGGGCCCAAGAAACAAGGCTTATGGTCACCCCAATACAAAAAATTATTAGTCCATGTAGGTGAGGAAAGAAGGAAAACGACTTGGGAAGAAAACCTCCCCTCAAGATCATGGAATACACCATAATAAGGCTCTCCAAACAACAAGCGGGTAAGAACTTCGTCAAATGTCTGGAGGAATATTCTTCTTGGGGAGAAGTGGAATGTGCTCACTAGAATTGAAACTATTGAGATCAAATCCAAATGAAACTTGAGGGTGAAAACGCGAAGTTGGGTAACACTTATGGCTTGTTTTTTACAAACAAAACTGCTAAAGTTTATGTTTTTCAACTTTGACCTCTTCGAACCCATATCTCCCTTAGGAATTTCAACTTGAAGTAAACACAAATGTTTTAGAGAATTGAATTAGCTTTCTACTTGTATTTTTAAAAAAAAAAATTATGGACATATCGTGGGACAAATTTGGTGCTCGCCAATGGCACATACTTGAATATTTTAGGTATGGATAATGACCAGTGTGAGCACTAGTTTTTTGAGAGATGGCTATTCATTTTAGGTAAAACAATGTATGATCATAATCTACACACACTGAACTTGTGCATGGACTATATTTTGAGGTTTTTTGGACTTGAGAACTATTTTTTATTATTTATCAAAATAGCATATGTTCAGAAAATGGTGTCTTATCGACACATGTTGGTAAGCTTGAATTTTCTTTTTAGTGTGACTCTTATTGAAAAAACTAAAAGTACCCTTTTGAAGAGGATGGGGCAAGGAAGATCTATGTGAAGATTTCAAATTTTTTGGTGTTGTCTTTGTTATGATATCGAATTTTCATTTTGGGTGATTTTTAAAGTAAAAAAATTCTGAAGGGATAAGGTTTAGAAAAAATTTATTAATAAATTGAAATGAAACAATTATTATATCATTGGAAACTAGATTCAGAGATTAATCCATTTCTACCAGGTCCGATAAATAATATTTAAAATTTGTAGGGGTTTGGGCTTGCTGAAATTGTAGGTTCCATAAAGTTCGCAGTTTTGTTGACCATAAACTCTCGGTCGAAAAAATATCTTCCAAACTCTCGGCCGAGAGTTTAGTTCAAACTCTCATCCGAGATTTTTTTTTTTTAATAAAGCGCGGTGATTCAAAATCTCAAACTAGAGTTTTATTAAACTCTCGGTCGAGAGTTTGAACTCTCACAAACTCTCGGCCTAGAGTTTTTTAAACTCTCGACCTAGAGTTTTTTAAACTCTCGGCCTAGAGTTTTTTAAACTCACGGCCTAAGGTTTGAGGTTGACTTTTTTTCACGTGATCATCCGCGTGCACTAGTTTTTTTTTCACTCCGTTGTCATAAAAGTGTTTTCCAACTTCGTTTTTTCACCCTTGATGATTTCCTCCATCTTTTGTGCAATAGGTGACAAAAATCATGCAGTGAGTTAGAAGCATGACAAAGAGAGCGAAACCAGTCACTCCAAACTGTAATTTTTCCTCCATAGAATTCAAAAACACAACAAAAGCAACCCAAAGAGAGGTTCTAAGTGTGTATGAGCTGCAAAAACTGGCTAATGATTCGAATCAGAAGACATATGAGAGAACTTGAGATATGTCTCCAACTTCTTGAAAAACGTGTTGGAAATCATGTAGGAACTGGTAGAAGCATGGACAGAGGAAGTGAAGGCGCAACCAACAACCTCAAATGTATATTGAATTCCAAATAACTATATATCACCTTTTTGGATACCATTTACCAGCAAAGGATCCTCAATAAGCTGAAGTGTAAAAGGAGAACAATGATGACAGATGGAAAAATATGAGTTCTTCTTCAATAATAAATTTCTGCTATTTGACCTTCAGTACTTGCAAAACAAACTCTCTGAAACTTATACTGGAAGACTAATTTAATTAAGAACTCCAAGACTCTGATACCATGTGAGAATTATATATAGTTTGAATACCATGAAATAATTCTAATAGCCAATAATCTTGAAGCAAATAAGTTCTCACAAGAATTATTCAAAGATATGCAAGAATAAGAAGAAGAAATCTTGAGACAGAAACATAAGAGAATGAACTTAATTTATGGAAATATCATCTCATATATTATTCCTCAATATGAATAAAATATATAGTATATCTCAAGAGATAAAATAGAATTCCTTAAAGGCAAGTTGTAAAGCACAAACAGGTAAGGCTTATAAAAACATAAAAACCCCCTAGGTGTCAAAAGCAGTTTCCAAAAACACTCTAAAGGCTCACGAATTGGATGAATATGGTATGGAATTGCATGAGTGATGTAAATGGAATGTAATGATGACTTTAGGAGACAATAAATGACGTAGAGGTCGAATTGGTCAAGTGGAAAGAGTTTCCAAGTTAACTAGTTTTACCTTATCCACTAGAAAGTAGAAAAAACATGATAAAGTTGTTTAAATCAGGAAAGCGTCTTTCTAATTCAGAAATAAAATAAAATCAAATAGAATCCAAGGAAATCTTATCCAGAATATATACAAATTCGTTTTTGTGACTTAGGATGGCATATGGAGGCATAAAAGACAAAACTGGGCCCTATTTAGCTAGTCAAAACTTAGGAAATTAATCTAGATGACTAGTAAAATATATCCTAAGTATGGATGGGTTTTTTAAATGTTCCAACACCCCCCTTAAGCCTGACTGTATGTGGTAAAATATCATAAATATAGGGCCCAAGAAGCAAGGCTTATGGTCACCCCAATACAAAAAATCATTAGTCCATGTAGGTGAGGAAAGAAGGAAAATGACTTGGGAAGAAAACCTCCCCTCAAGATCATGGAATACACCATAATAAGGCTCTCCAAACACCAAGCATGTGAGAACTTGGTCAAATGTCTGGAGGAATATTCTTCTTGGGAAGAAGTGGAATGTGCTCACTAGAATTGAGCTTATTGAGATCGGATCCAAATGAGACTTGAGGGTGAAAACGCGAAGTTGGGTAACACTTTTGGCTTGTTTTTTACAAACAAAACTATTAAATTTTATGTTTTTCAACTTCAACCTCTTCAAACCCATATCTCCCTTAGGAATTTCAACTTGAAGTAAACACAAATGTTTTAGAGAATTGAATTAGCTTTCTACTCTTTTTTTTTAATTTTGTTTATGGACATATCGTGGGACAAATTTGGTGCTCACCAACGGCATATCCTTGAATATTTTAGGTATGGATAATGATTCACCAGTGTGAGCACTAGTTTTTTGAGAGATGGTTATTCATTTTAGGTAAAACAATGTATGATCATAATCTACACACACTGAACTTGTGCATGGACTATATTTTGAGGTTTTTCGGACTTGAGAACTATTTTTTATTATTTATCAAAGTAGCATATGTTCAGAAAATGGTGCCTTATCAACACATGTTGGTAAGCTTCAATTTTCTTTTTAGTGTGACTCTTATCGAAAAAACTAAAAGTACCTTTTTGAAGAGGATGGGGCAAGGAAGATCTATGTGAAGATTTCAAATTTTTTGGTGTTGTCTTTGTTATGATATTGAATTTTCATTTTGGGTGATTTTCAAAGTAATAAAATTATGAAGGGATAAGGTTTAGAAAATTAGTATTAATAAATTGAAATGAAACAATTATTATATCATTGGAAACTAGATTCAAAGATGAATCCATTGTTAGAAAAACAAGATCACAGAGCAATAACAATAAACAAAAATGCAAATATAATCACACATACACATTACAAGAGAGACACAGATATATCGTGGTTCACCCAACTTGGGCTACGTCCACACTGAATTTTCCAGTCCTTATTATTATTACCGTCCAGTAAGGTGAAGGGATACAACTTGCAGCACAACCGCTGCACTTCCTCTTCTCTGTTTCACAGTCTCTCTCCTGATCTCAAAGATCTTTACAATGCATAAAACCTAATACATCATCATCCCTAGCCGTATTACAATGTCTTTATTTTATAAGGGAAATACAATGGAAAAATACCACGGGATACCCAAAACCATGGGCCCGCAAAACAGCTGGCGAAAATAGCCCCAAAAATTTTCTTCGGGGGCGCTGCCCCTGAACCCCCACTAGGGGACCGCTGGCCCCCGGACCCCCTAGCCAGGGGGGATGGTCCCCCCTAGAACCCCGTGGGGGGCCAATGCCCCCCCACTGAGGTGACTGTACAGTCCACCTACATATCATATAAAAATGGGGTACAAACACGGCTGATACAATATCATCTTTGAGACTAGAAGATCTGGCTCCACAACCAACAATCTCCCACTTGGAGACTGATCACAGCAACTCCACCGCTGCTGCACTTGCTAGACTTGGAATTGGAAAATTTATCCTCTTCCCCTTCATGGTAGAAGGCCAACTGAAACCTAGCACGAACTCAGTTTCTCTCTGGTCACTACCTTTGTGAACATGTCTGCAGGATTCTAGCTAGTATGTATCTTTTCCAGCTTTAACAGTTCATCTTCCAAAATAGAGCGTATGAAATGGTACTTGAGCTGTATATGTTTAGTCATGGAATGGAATGTTGAGTTCTTTGCAAGGTGAATGGCACTCTGGCTGTCACTATACAATCTGCTATCCTTCTGCTTCTTAACCACTTCCTCCATAAAACTCTGCAACCAAATCATCTCTTTACTAGCCTTTGTAATGGCAACATACTCTGCTTCTATTGTTGAAAGTGCAACAACCTTCTGTAGTTTTGAAATCCAGCTTACTGTTGTTCCACCTATAGTAAACACATACCCTGTGGTGCTCCTCCTGCTATCCTTGTCACCTACCATATCTGCATCAACATATCCCTGTAGAACAGTGTCTGAACCTCCAAAACATAATGGCTCAGTGGTAGTACCTCTCAAATACCTGAGAATCCACTGTACTGCCTTCCAATGTTCTTTACCTGGATTGTTCATATATCTGATCACAACTCCCACTGCATGTGCAATATCTGGTCTTGTGCACACCATGGCATACATCAAGCTGCCAACTACTGATTGATAGGGAATCTTGGACATGTAATCTGTCTCTTCTTGTGTCTTGGGACACATTTCCTTACTTAGACTGAAATGGGACCATCCCCCCTGGAACCCCGTGGGGGGGCGATTCCCCCTCACACCCCCCCACTGGGGTGACTATACAATCCACCTACATATCATATAAAACTGGGGTACAAACATGGCTGATACAATATCATCTATGAGACTAGAATATCTGGCTCCACAACCAACATCCATTTCTACCAAGTTCGACAAATAATATTTAAAATTTGCAGGGGTTTGAGCTTGCTGAAATTGTAGGTTCCATAAAGTTCGCAGTTTTGTTGACCATGAACTCTCGGCTGAAAAAATATATTCCAAACTCTTGGCTGAGAGTTTAGTTCAAACTCTCATCCGAGAGTTTTTTTTAAAATAAAGCGTAGTGATTCAAAATCTCAAACTAGAGTTTTATCAAACTCTCGGCCAAGAGTTTGAACTCTCACAAACTCTCGACCTAGAGTTTTTTAAACTCTCGGCCTACAGTTTGAGGTTGAATTTTTTTCACGTGATCATCCACATGCACTTGTTTTTTTTCACTCCATTGTCATAGAAGTGTTTCCCAACTTCGTGTTTTCACCCTTGATGATTTCCCCCATCTTTTGTGCAATAGGTGACAAAAATCATGCACAGTAAATTAGAAGCATGACAGAGAGAGCGAAACCAGTCACTCCAAGCTATAATTTTGCCTCCATAGAATTCAAAAACACAACAAAAGAAACCCAAAGAGAAGTTCTAAGTGTGTATGAGCTGTAAAAACTGGCTGATGATTCAAATCAGAAGACATATGAGAGAACTTGAGATATGTCTCCAACTTCTTGAAAAACATGTTGGCAATCATGTAGGAACTGGTAGAAGCATGGACAGAGGAAGTGAAGGCGCAACCAACAACCTCAAATGTATATTGAATTCGAAATAACTATATATCACCTTTTTGGATACCATTTACCAGCAAAGGATCCTCAATAAGCTGAAGTGTAAAAGGAGAACAAGATGACAGATGGAAAAATATGAGTTCTTCTTCAATAATAAATTTCTGCTATTTGACCTTCAGTACTTGCAAAACAAACTCTCTGAAACTTATACTGGAAGACTAATTTAATTAAGAACTCCAAGACTCTGATACCATGTGATAATTATATATAGTTTGAATACCATGAAATAATTCTAATAGCCAAGAATCTTGAAGCAAATAAGTTCTCACAAGAATTATTCAAAGATATGCAAGAATAAGAAGAAGAAATATTGAGACAGAAACATAAGAGAATGAACTCAATATATGGAAATATCATCTCATATATTATTCCTCAATATGAATAAAATATATAGTACATCTCAAGAGAGAAAATAGAATTCCTTAAAGGCAAGTTGTAAAGCACAAACAAGTAAGGCTTACTAAAAACATAAAAACCCCCTAGGTGTCAAAAGCAGTTTCCAAAAACACTCTAAAGGCTCACGAATTGGATGAATATGGTATGGAATCGCATGAGTGATGTAAATCGAATGTAATGATGACTTTAGGAGAGAATAACGGATGTGGAGGTCGAATTGGTCAAGTGGAAAGAGTTTCCAAATTAACTAGTTTTACCTTATCTACTAGAAAGTAGAAAAAACAATATAAAGTTGTCTAAATCAAGAAAGTATCTTTCTAATTCAGGAATGGAATAAAATCAGACGTAATCCAAGGAAATCTTATCTAGAATCTATCCAAATTCATTTTTGTGACTGAGGATGGCATATGGAGGCATAAAACACAAAACTAGGCCATATATAGCTATTCAAAACTTAGGAAATTAATCTATATGACTAGTAAAATATGTCCTAAGTATGGATGGGTTTTTTAAATGTTCCAACACATATCATTTATTATCACTAGAAAATTTGGAACCGTTTTTCGACGGCAAAATGTCGGTCTTTACAATTAGTTTCGAAGTACAACAAACGATCCTCGAGAACAACAACCATTGGTTGAGAAAAAAAATAGGTCTACCGACATTTCGACATGGAAATACCGGTGGTTTAATTATAACCATCAGTCAACCGATGAACACGAGCTATATTTTAAAAAAATTAAAAATTTAGATTTTTAACAAGTATTTTTTATTGTCTTTTCGTACCATCGGATTTTTCTGTCGAATTTTGAGCCAAAATGTTCTAGTGTATCCTTGATTCCCCCTAGTTTCCCAAATCAACATCAAATCAAAAGTATTCAAGTCTAAGTATATTTTATGCTCCAAAGTTTCCCAACTCAACATTAAATTGAAATTATTTAAGTCTAAGTATCTTTGATGCTTCAAAGTTTTCCAACTCAACATGAATCAAAAGTATTTAAGTCTAAGTATATTTGATTCTCCCAAGTTTCCCATCTCAACATCAAATCAAAAGTATTTAATTCTAAGTATCTTTGATGCTCTAGAGTTTCCCAACTCAACATCAAATTGAAAGTATTTAAGCCTCTAGGAATTTATTAGCGAGGGTACAAACTTGGGATATTACAGTGTCCAAGTGCAATACCTCCAAAACATGTTCATTCTATATACCTAGTCATCCAAATCCATGTCAAAAGATGTTCATTTTATTTACCTATCCATCCAATTAGTTTTAATGTTACCATCGCCAAACCTTATAATGTAATTTTAGTTTTACATATCGCGTATACTTTTTGTAATGCATATCGCGTATGAATTTTTTTTACCACAAAACATTTTGGCGGAATCATAAATTTGAATTTAAAAGAAACGCATATGTGTTTCGTAGCACTAGGAACGACCCTCCACATGTGCTGGCATATCATCACTGTTCCTATATGTCTGCTTCAGATTAACCAAACTTTTACCATGGAATGTGGAAAACCATGGATAATTGAGCACTTCATCCATTTTCTCAGTATGCATGTGTTTTATTGTTGATTACAATATGCTACACACCATAAGTTTTGATGAAAATCTAGACCTAGATAGCATTTTTCCTATAGATTCCAAATATGTAATTTTGTAAAAAATATCTTTTCTTATTTTTCTTGTGTCATGACTCCTTAACTCAAAATACACACCTTTAGTGTTTCTTCCATAACGTTTTCATTTATCAAGCATTTAAAAATATATATATGTTGCACTACTATATAGAAACCTCTACATGCTATAAAAAAATCATTTCATGGTCATTGCATTAAGACCTTCAAAGGATGCACCCACACTTGGCATACTATTTTCAAGATTTGATCACTTAGATAAAAATTTATTTTTTTAATTATTAAATTAATTTTGTAAAATTAGTTATGCACTAGTATTAGGTGTTTTCTATATGTCTACCAGTCTTCGTAGGTTGATTCCATCATTTAGGGACTCAAAGGATAAACCCACAAAAACATATAACTTATATTTTTTCCAAAAAAAAGTGGTTGTTAAAAAATATCAAACTTTAGATAGTTATGAACATTATTAATAGATAAAATTTATATATTCGGAAACATGATTCAATTTCCTACATTTCACCCTTTTTACTTAGAGCAAGATTCATTGTGTGTGTATCTCAAAATATCCATGTAAGTTGGAAGATGCTTGGTTTTTCAGTTTTCTATTGCATCTAATGTGTCAAAAGAGACCCTCATGATTAGTTTGCACACACCATGTACTTTCTTTAAAAGGATGAGAAATAGATCATAAGTAAGCCTACGTTGTGATTTGATCCACTACTACCATGATGATTTTCTTTCCTTTGAATTTGGTAGAACTGTGATAAAATCCATTGAGATCTCTTCCCAATGTTGACTTGGTATGGCTAATGCTTGTATAAGACCCGGTGTCTTGATTGCATCTACTTTATTTTGTTGGAAAACCAAACATTCTGCAACAAAATTTTGGACACCATTTTTAAGACCTTCCTAGAAAAAATCCTTCTTGATTTTGTGGTACATTTTCAAGAACTTCAATTTTCCTCCTATAGGAGAAGTGTGCAATTCCTAAAGGACCTTCTATTTGAGTTGAGAATTATTACATAAATATAGGTGATCTCGGTACCATAATGAATCATTCTTTCACACAAATTTATCTAGTGAATTAGGGTCTTCTTATAGTTGTTGAATTATCTTGCATGCCTTCTAATCTTGTTTCCATTCTGTCCTTGATTCTTCTACCCAATCAAATTGCATACTAAAAATAGTGCAAATTCCTCAATGCCATCTTCTTTTCTTGAAAGTGCATCCGCCACCACATTTTGTTTTCATTTTTTTGTAGATAATTTCAAATTCATAACCTAGCATCTCTGTAACCCATTTTTGTTTCTCTTCTAAAGATAATCTTTGTTCCAAGAATTACTCAAGACTATCATTATATTTTATTACCTTGAAGTGTCTTCCTATTAGTTAAGGGAACCATTTCTTGATTGCATGTAATATTGATAACATTTCATTTTCACAAATTGGTTTCAGTAAGTTTTTTCCTTTAAGTTGGCAACTTTCAAAGGAAAGTGGCCTTCCTGCTTGCATTAAAACTACAATGCCATGCTTTGAGGATTCACATTCCACTATAAAGGTTTTTGTGAAGTCAGGCATGGCTAATACTATTAATTTTTCAGCATTTAATTCAATTTGATCTAGGATTTTAACTGAGAGAAAAACATGTACAGCATATCAAACATAAGATAAAAGAGACACAAAGTATTTCACCGAGGAAAACCAAGAAGGTGAAAAACCCCGCAACTTCCTCAGAGATAGAATAAGCACAAATAAAAAGATCACCAAGATGCAGCTACTCCTCCTCCACTTGTGCGCACTCCTCCTCTCTCTCACTAATGCGAAGTGAGTGAGTGAGTGAATAAAATGAGAGACACGCACTCTCTATTTATACAATGACTTGAATTGCATTTAATCCTAACTGATCCGACTTCCTAAGGAATCCTAATAACCCATCCACATGTCATTAGGCCAACCCCACTAGGGTGGTCTAATAACCCTTTAACCCACACTGGGCTGACCCCTCTAAGGTGGTGTAATAACCCATCAAATATAAGTTGCAACACTTACAATAATACTTGCAACACTTGCAAATACAAATGATGACACTTCCAACCGGAGGAATAATACATCTCCGTTGGGGATACAATAAAGTACAAATGTAATACATATAATATACAAGTGAATATCTTTCGAAGTTACAAATACATTAACACTCCCTCTTAACTAGGAAGGTATTCTCTTGACACAAGTCATCAATACATATATGCACAATTCTTCAATACTAAAGTTGGATCATCGTCACTGGATCATGGAGCATCATCGTCACTGTTGTTGTACTCGTCATCTCGATCACTGGTGCTATCCCTCAATTCTTCTCGTCATAGGAATTTCTACAAAGCCAGCCCTTTTTTATGTTGGTTGTAGGCCTAGCCTCCTGTAGGTATTCATCATATCTGGCCATCCTGTGGAATCCTCAGGGCTGATTACGTGCATCAACAAAACCTCAAAAGAGCATCCCAAGACTTTTACGAGCTTACTGCTCCACCTATCGTATCTCCAAGGATCTTTTACATGTTACCTTCACAAAACCTTAAAAGAGTGCCTTGCGGCCTGCAAGATCTCTAAAGAGCATCCCAAGACTTTTAAGTGCCTAGCACAACCTGTCCAGATCTCCAGGACTGATTACATGTGAACTCGCAAAACCTTAAAAGAGTGTCTTGCAACCTGCAAGATCTCTAAAGAGCATCCCAGGATCTTTTACGTGCCTAGCACAGCCTGTCCGAATCTCCAGGACTGATTACATGCACCTGCACAACCTATCCATGGTCACGGAGTATCATCTTGATACTCATGATCACACTGATCATCTTTGCACGAAGCATCATCTTGATGCTCATGATCATACCGATCATCATACAGTACATCATCCTGATGCACATCATCATCGCATGATCATACTGATCATCATCATAGCATCATCCTGATGCATATCATCATTACATGATCATCCTGATCATCATCATAGCATTGTCCTGATGCATATCATCATCACATGATCATCCTCTCCAGATCATCTCATCGTCCATGGAGCACATCATACAGCACTTACACCACCGACATGGGAGAACACATCTACCACCATTCGGGGCAGGCTCTAGACCTTACTTTTTCCCCATGGGAGAACACATCTACCATCATATGAAAAATGGCTTCAGTTCTTACATCTACACCATGGGAGAACACGTCTACCACCATGTGAGAATGGATCCAGCCCTTACATATGCACCATGGGAGAACACATCTACCACCATGTGAGAATGGCTCAGCAATTACATCGGGACCATGGGAGAACACATCTACAACCATGTTGGAAAATCCCATGTGCATCTGCGTCTTCCGGACTCATCACTTCGCCTTGGAAGGAACCTTGATCCGAAGTACACCAAGCCTATCTCTGAAGTACTCGAACTTCACTCTAGCTAGTGGTTTGGTCAACACATCTGCAATCTGCTCATCTGTCACAACATACTGGTGCTTCACTGCTCCTCTCTGCACCATATCCCTGATAGAGTGATATTTGATCTCGATATGCTTCGACTTGTCATGGAACACTAGGTTCTCTGAAAACTTCACACAACTCTGGTGTCAAAATAGATACAAGTAGCATCCAACTGGAGATCAAATAAATCAGATAGTAGCTTCCTTAGCATATTACCTCACAACTAGCCGAACAAACTGCGACATACTCTGCTTCGGCTGTACTCAGTGCTACACAGGATTGCTTCCTACTAAACCAAGAGATCACACCTGATCCCATACTAAAGCAGCACCCCGAAGTTCTATTCCTATATGCAGCACTTCCTCCCCAATCTGAATCAACATAACCCTCCAGGTTAAACTTTTGATTCACATCATACTTTAGCCCATAATCAACCGTACCCTTCAGGTACCTCAGAATATGCTTTACAATAATCAAGTGAACATGTCTAGGATCCGTCAGGAACTGTCTCAAGGTGTTCACAGCAAAGCAAATATCTGGTCTCGTGTTCTTTAGGTACATCGAGGACCCAATCATCTGACAATACATTGTGGCATCAACTGTTGGCTTGGTTTTGCAACCAAACTTAGTGCTATGGGCACCTGCTAACTAGTAGCAGCAGTTTCAATATTAAGCAAAAGCAATAAACTAAATCTAAATCTAAGCTAAACTAACATGTGCATATCATAATAAAATTTTGAATTAAAAAACGAGAACAAGAAAATATAGAAAATAAATTTGTATTGAAAATGGGAGCAAGAAAGTGCTTGCAATAGTAATACCTCCAAATGATGAAGATAGTTGAGAAGCTCCAAGGATGAGCAGCTCCAAACTCCAAAGGGTCATTTCTCCAAGGTTGCTACAATGGCCAAAATCTCAAGGGAGATTTTGGCAGCATGAGGATAGGAATATGAATGGATGTGAAATGAGGAGCCCCTACCACCTTTTTATAGGTTTTGGTGGTGGGGAATACCATTTGTGGTTTTGTGGAAACCAATGGTATTGACCAACATGGTTTAGGTACTTTTCCCTCCTTTTTCCTTTTTTGAATATTTTTATTATTTTTATTCCCTTTTTAATATTTTGGGAATTTTGGACCCTTTTTGAGGATTTTTTATGCTTTTTTAGGAAAAATAATCTTTTTGAATGGGAAAAGGGGTGTACTAAGGTCTTTTGGTGACCTTTTGTTGGTTTCAGAGGCTCAGATGGTGAAAAAGTGGACAAAGGGGTCATGTGAATAGGGAAATGAGCTAGTGAGTACTTTTTGGGTGTTAACAAATTGCCCCCTGATGTGTGAGGGCAGGAGCTCATCGTATGGCCGATAGACATCATAGTTCTTTTGTTTTTTTTCTGGGGTTTGGGGAGGAGAAGAGACCGTTTGGAGTCTGGATCCACGGACCTTGGAAGCTGCAAAAAATAAACGAATGTTACATGGCCTCAATATGAATGAGGGATAATCTTTGATAATGGACGAGGCGGGCATACCCATGCTCGTATCAAGACATACACATAACAATCAGTCCCAAGAAAGGGGGATCTAATACATAAAAAATATATTGGTACATCATAATGGTCCAGAGGGGACATTATTTTGGGATGTACTCATGATCATGACTGATCTCAATAACTGATACACTGGAATAACTGATGAACTGCTGAAATTGAAGGTGTCCAACATCTGTAAGGACGTAATGACTGTGAGCCATCTCTGGGAAGTATATGTAACTGTATACTCGAGGGAGTATAAAACTAGTGTACATCTGAATACTGTCGCCATGCGCAGCCCGGATGTCTATAGGAAAAGTATAACTGGTTGTATCCATAGGTAGACTCTCCAATGTGGAGGAGTCAGATGGTATCTAGGGTCTTCATCTAATAATTGAACGGACCGATGCCTCGTGCGAGTCTCAACGATGCGATCAAAGTGTTGAAGTCGAGCATGTGAGAAACAACCATTTGGAGAAGCACTGAGGACTCTTCTCGAAATGATTCGTAGGCACTCATTGTAAATGGTGATGAGTCCAAGACACAGGGACCTCTACGACTGTCCTCTGGAATAAATTTGGTTATCGTCGACAGAGGGAGACCAGCAACTAACAAGGCAATGATGTTTCCTTGATAGGAGCGCGAGGTGTAGAACTTGAAGTGTGGTAGTACTGATGGTAGGACTGACATACTTGTGGGGATGGGAAGTAACTGGGGTCATATATGGGAAGACTCAAACTTCCTTTTTTCAGAGCATGATGACATGGTTGACCTGGCAGCGTAGGGAACTGATTTGTAGGTGTGGGTATCATTGCTTTTAGGGACTGAAGGGTATATACTGACTCTGGGGGGGTGAAGTTGATGGGTGCTGTCGAGGGGTTTTCAGGATGACACACTGCAGAATACTCTGAACAAAGGAGACCAAAATGTGGGAAGCTTCCATATGAGTAGATGTGATCTGTTGTGGCGCCAAGGGGCACCATTGGGACCTTCTTCGTCGTTTTAATGAGCTCCAAGAAGGGATAAAAGTGTGCTCTGAAATGGTACTGTCCTGTGGATTTTGTGAGCCCAAGACTGTCCGTGCTCATTGGTGCTTTCCTTTTTAAGGAGTCTGAAAACGATAAGAAGACTCTGCAGTAGTTATGATTACTGTCCTGTTGGTTTTACGAGCCCAGGATGGTGATTGCTCATGGTCACTTTCATGTTTAGAGAGTCTGAAAGTGGTAAGTGGACTCCATTGGTGTTCTTTTTCGTAAGTTTAGTCTCCAAGGCCCGAAAAAGCATAAAATGATGCAAAATGGAGAACTCTTCTAGCCGATGTGACTAGAGTATTCCTTTTTCGTAATTAGTCTACAAGGTCCGGAAAAGGGGTAAACTTATACCAAGTAGACGCCCTTTCAGATACGTTTAGCGAGCATGAAAGGAAGCAAGGTTGCTCGACGATCTTTTCATTGTTTTAGGAGTCAGAAAAGAGCTTAACAGAAACTCCCTAAGTGCCTTTTTCGTAAAAGGGACTGCTCGGCCCGAAAAAGGGATAAAATCATACCGAACATCGAGGGATTGATGGGAGCGAGAAAAGGTCTCAAGCGTCATTATGTGGCGGGATATTGGATCCGGTGACATAAAGATTGTCACAAAGGGGGTTGCGGTCAATGTGGCATGCAAACCGAGGCCATAAGAGGGCATTTTGAAAAAATGGCCGAAAAGTATGGGCGTGAGAGCGAGAAATGATCTCAAGCATCGTCACAAGCACGGAAAACTGAATCCGGCGATATAAAACTTGTCAAAAACGGACGTCGACCGATGTGGCACGCAAACCGAGGCAACGAGGGGGCATGGGAAAAATGCCCAAAAAATGTGGACGTGAGAGCGAGAAATGATCTCAAGCATCATCACGAACGCGAAAAACTGAATCCGGCGATATAAAGTTTGTCGAAAATGGAGAACGGCCGATGTGGCACGCAAACCGAGGCGACGAGAGGGGCATGGAAAGATGCCCAAAAAATCTAGAGGTGAGAGCGAGAAATGATCTTAGGCATCATCACGAGCGCAAAAAACTGAATCCGGCGATATAAAACCTGTCAAAAACGGACGCCGACCGATGTGGCACGCAAATCGAGGCAACGAGGGGGCATGGGAAAAATGCCCAAAAAATGTGGACGTGAGAGCGAGAAATGATCTCAAGCATCATCACGAGCGCGAAAAACTGAATCCGGCGATATAAAACTCGTCAAAAATGGGCGACGGCCGATGTGGCACGCAAATCGAGGCTACGAGGGCATCCAAAAAAGGTCAAAAAAAGGACCTGGTGAAAACAGGAAAAGGAAAGAATCATCATGAAGTACAGTAATGGATGATGGTGTCCATCCAGTTTACTATGGGTAAAATCGCTTAAGGTACAACCCGTTGCGTGGGTTGCGGAGGGGGTTGCCTTCTGAATCGGTCAGAATGTATGCCCCCTGTCCGAGGCAGGTGTGTATAATATATGGGCCTTGCCACATGGACACAAACTTTCCTTTCCCAGTTTTGTCATGAGCTTGATCGTAGGCGAGGACAAGGTCCCCTTCAGAAAAATTTCTTGGGTGGACATGTTTATCATAATTTAATTTGGAGCGGTTCTTGGCTGCTTCCATGGTTTGAAGGGCTGTGCGCCGATCTTCATCGGCCTGCTCTAGGAGTAGCAAGCGTTGCTCGATTGGGGCAGTGTCCGGTAGGAGTTCAACGGCCATATGTAGGGTTGGAATCTGGCACTCGATGGGGAGGACGGATTCGACACCGTGAACTAAGTGGAAAGGGGTAAAACCAGTGGCGGTTTTAGTTGACGTGCGGTATGCCCATAGTGCCGGGAAGAGCATGTGGTGCCAATTTGACTTGTGTTTGTCTACAGTGCGCTGGAGGATGGTTTTCAAAATTTTGTTTATTGCTTCGACTTGGCCATTTCCTTGGGGGTAGTAAGAAGAGGAAAAATGGTGTTCAAATTTCAGTAGGGTTGATAGTTCTTTCCAGATGGCGTCTTCGAAGTGAGAGCCGTGGTCTGAGACAAGTTGCTTGGGCACTCCAAAACGTGCAATAACATGGTTGAGAAAGAAACATGCTGCGGTCTCGGCTATGCAATTGTAAGTTGGCATGGCTTCTGCCCACTTGGTGAAATAATCTACAGCCACAATAATATGTTTGTGACCGTTGGCTGACGTGGGATTGCAGTCAAGGAAGTCGATGGCCCATTTGCAAAATGGTCCGACAGTAACGACAGGATGAAGGGGGGTGGGTGGGGTTCTTGCTTTGGGGGCAAAAAGTTGACAGTTTTGGCAATGTTTGACTGCGGTGATGCAATCAGTGAATAGTGACGGCCAAAAGTACCCTGCACGAATGATCTTTTGGGCGGTGGCCATGCCGGAGAAATGGCCTCCGCAGGCGCCACTATGACAATCATTGAGGACTTGTTCCGCCTCGCTATGGGATAGGCAACGTCGTAGGATGGTATCAACGCCGCGTCGATAAAGTACATCCCCTAACAAGAGGTATCGGGGTGCTTGGTGAAGTATACGACGGCGTCCGTCACGATCGATGTGGGGTCGAAATTTCTGCGTGCGGAGGTAAACTAGGATGTCACCGTACCATGGGTCGTCAGACGAAATAACGAAGATGTGATCGTCAATCAGATCCGTTTGAATGGCAGGTGATGATGAAGGGGATGGGAGGTCAGTGATGAGATGGGCGAGTGCGAGGGCTTTGGTGCTCTTGGGAGTTTTGAAAGTGAGGTCATACTCCTGGAGGATAATGACCCATTTAGCAACACGACCTTGTAGGAGCCGACGGTTTATCCCCCACCATCTTCCTCCTCGGAAGAAATTAATACCATTTACACGATTTCCACTGGATACCCCTCTGTCCAGTCAGCCCCTTCCATTGATCCCTTTGACACACAGGTTCAACCCTTTCAAATCGACCAGGAAACCACATGTCCACAACATGGGGGCAGGCCCAAAACCTTGCCTACTCATCATCATCGTGATCCTCGTCGGAGATACTGGGGGCATCCACCCCACAAAGGGAATCCCCCATCATCATATCATCACTTCAGTATGCCACCAAGACCCACAGCCTCATGGTATAACACCCCGCCAGCAGTTGCTCAATGCCCTATTGATCTCTCTCTGAGACAACATCTGCACCACATTGACACCTTTGAGTTAGGGGGCATAATAGATTACCTCGACCCCGGGATAGGGGGCATGATCAATCATTTTGAACCTTCCCCATCATCTCTATCTCAACACCTCAATGAGCCCATCGTTCAAACCAACACATATGTGATCCATAATCACAAACCCCATACACATAGCATGGGGGCAGGTCATTAACCCTACTCACTTTTTCATATTCGTGATCTCAACCCTTTTTAAGGTCACGTGTCACTTGTATATTTGAGTTGATTTTATACACATAGTATTTTCCCCAGCGGAGTTGCCAAAAACTGTTGGCTTGGTTTTGCAACCAAGCTTAGTGCTATGGGCACCTGCTAACTAGTAGCAGCAGTTTCAATATTAAGCAAAAGCAATAAACTAAATCTAAATCTAAGCTAAACTAACATGTGCATATCATAATAAAATTTTGAATTAAAAAACGAGAACAAGAAAATATAGAAAATAAATTTGTATTGAAAATGGGAGCAAGCAAGTGCTTGCAATAGTAATACCTCCAAATGATGAAGATAGTTGAGAAGCTCCAAGGATGAGCAGCTCCAAACTCCAAAGGGTCATTTCTCCAAGGTTGCTACAATGGCCAAAAGCTCAAGGGAGATTTTGGCAGCATGAGGATAGGAATATGAATGGATGTGAAATGAGGAGCCCCTACCACCTTTTTATAGGTTTTGGTGGTGGGGAATACCATTTGTGGTTTTGTGGAAACCAATGGTATTGACCAACATGGTTTAGGTACTTTTCCCTCCTTTTTCCTTTTTTGAATATTTTTATTATTTTTATTCCCTTTTTAATATTTTGGGAATTTTGGACCCTTTTTGAGGGTTTTTTATGCTTTTTTAGGAAAAATAATCTTTTTGAATGGGAAAAGGGGTGTACTAAGGTCTTTTTGTGACCTTTTGTTGGTTTCAGAGGCTCAGATGGTGAAAAAGTGGACAAATGGGTCATGTGAATAGGGAAATGAGCTAGTGATTACTTTTTGGGTGTTAAAATCAACCGACTCTGATGAAGCATCACTCAATAGATTCAGGTTCGATGCCATAGGTGTGGCCATGTCATTGCAGTCCATCATCCTGAACCACTTCAGGATCTCTATTGCATACTTCCCTTGTCCAAGGAAGATTCCATTTGCACTCTGCCACACCTCCATACCTAGGAAGTAATGCATCATACCCAAGTCCTTCATCTCGAACTCGGCAGCAAGCTTCCTCTTCATATCAGTAATCAACCCAATCTCACCTATCACAAACAGGTCATCTACATACAGTAGAAGTATCGTTGGATTTCCTTCCTCAACCTTGTAGTAAAGGTTGGAATTCGCTTTACTCTTGGTAAAGCCCAAACTGGTCAGGAAGCTATCTATCCTGCCGTGCCATGTCCTGGGTGCTTGTTTCAGGCCATACAAGGCTTTCTTTAACTTGCACACATAGTGACTCCTTGTCATGTGTCTCAAAACCGAGTGGCTGCTCCACATACACTTCCTCTTCAACTACACCATTCAAGAAAGTTGTCTTGACATCTATCTAGTGTATCTTCAACTTCATCGTTGTAGCCAGATCAAGTACTGTTCTCATGGAAGTGTATCTGGCTACAGGTGCAAAATTTTCTTCATAATCTATCCCTTCTTTCTGGGAGAAGCCACGAGCCACAAACCTTGCCTTGTATTTCTCTATGCTGCCATCTGCAACATGCTTGATCTTGTAGATCCACATGGAAGTCACAACAGAGTTCCCTTCTGGTCTCGGGACCACATATATCATTCTTCATCATTGACTGGTACTCATCGATCATGGCATCCTTCTATTACTGCATCCCTGATCCTGGGAACTTCATATTATTTAATATCTTCAATAGGTAGTTTTCTTGAACTTTGTCGCTAGAACAAATGTCGTTGTCCTTGTTTTGTAGGTGATTGTACATGATCTTTCCTACAAGTCAAATTCAATTGCATGATTAGAAACTTCTCATAGTTTTCAAAACAAAATCTTACACATAAGAATATATGTCAGACAGTCATGCAATTATCTTAGCCAATGCTTCAATACAACATTTATCCATATCCCGTAACTTTCTAAATTCCTTCCATCTCTACTAGAACATTGTTAAGAGTGTGCACTACTCCAACATGTCAGCAAAGAGGTTTCAATCTAGATAAGTAGCAATGGAATGTTGTACAGTACCATAGGCCACTTACTTATTACTATATTAGTAGTATCTTGTTCATTAATGCAATCTTTTCTAAAATGCATAAAGTACATCCTAAATCTAGGAACATAAGTATGTACATGAATGAACAACATCATTTAAGTAATAAAAATGACAATTCAAATACTTATATGTGTTTACTTGTTGAGTGGACTCCCTCTCAATCTTTGCTTCCTTACACAAACTACTGGAGTGTGCTCCCTCTTGATCTTTGATTCCTTGTAAGAACTACTAGAGTGTGATCCCTCTTGATCTTTACTTCCTTGATTATCTTTCTTTGAACTTATATCCATCCTGGACCACTATGCATGCTTAAGTGTGCACTAGTGTCATCATTGTGTCATCCTCAAGATCTCATACATAATCTCAATACTATCAAAACATTATGATTCTAAATATGTATGGTCATGATCATTTCATACACAGGTAATTTATCACAAGTGTTAGTATTCAAGGTTTCAGGGAGTACTTCTTTTACTCATGCATATTCTTATTTAACCATAGGACTCTTATGGTTTGTCATATCATCAATCAAAGTAAGAAGCATAATATGCATCAACCCATGATTACTCAAACTTATAACTTCATGAATAATCATTATCAATCATACAAAAGGTATACTTATATAAGATCGTAACACAAAGTAGGGTTCTAACTCGATATATAAAAACATACATGGATTATCATGCTTGTCTAACATACCCAAACAATGTCTTCTATGTTCTCTTCAACCTGTGCTAGTAGCCTGAATATCTCATAAGTTAAGCAATGTAGAACCAAATTATACATACCTCATAAGTAGAGCTTCTATGTGATCAATGGCTATGGATGAGTCTTTGTCTTCATGTCACCATGGTCATATGTTCTTGATCTAGAACTTGATTTGTCTTTCTTGATGTACCCTTCATGTTAGCGGACAACATCATCCTCATACAACACCACAGTGCATTAGTACAATCATAAATGTCATAACCCTAATCAATGAATGTCTTCTATCATTCACATGCATTCATACTTTTACTAAGGTGATAAGACAAGTCTAAAATTAATCAAGATTGTACTAACCTCAATAATATGAAGACAAACATATCATAAACTTAATCATGAATAGATTTCAAAACATACCTATATCTCCTCAAGTCATACTTGTCGGGATTGCTTATAGTCTTCTTTTGTAAGGCCTTAGCTTCATCTCCCTCTGGAACTTCTTCACTTATGTAGGTTTCCAAATCATTATCCTCCAGGATTAACCCAATCCACTTGATTTTTTGAATCTAGATCTGGAGCTGGCTAGGGTTTGTCAGAAAAACCCTAAAAATCCAAACTTGGAATTTCAAACTTCTGTCTAGACAAGGAGATGCAAATGATTGAGGCGAGCAAGCTGGTGTGCTCAGATTTTGAAAAATCCAAAAACTGACCCTCCAAAATTGACCTCTGCGGCTTCTATCAAATTATGGTTTTCTAGTATTTCTAGTTTTCTAGTCAACATCCCAAACTAGGGTTTGATATAGCCCAGGGTTCTACCCAACCAAAAACTTTGATCTTGGTCTCTAAATTCATATTTTGATGAGGAGCATCCATCTGTGGTCTCAGATTCCAAAAATTCCAACTTTTGCAGAAACCCTAATTTCTTGCAGTAGTGACAAGCCAAAAATGAAAGTGCTCTAAATCCAATTATGTTTGGACAGAAATATATGCCATATTGTTTCTGGTGTAACTCTGAAATTTCAGATCCTCGGGGTTTGAAACTTCACCTTGTGGTAGAATTCCCTGTCATATTTCCAACCCCATAGATCTGACCTCAAATGGATTCTCCATTAGAGAGATATTCCAAGTGTCGCAACATGACCTGTTTATGGGAAGAAACAACATAGTGAACTTGTACAGAGTGCCACGTGTCACTGTTTCAACTTCGGCCTCTAAAAAGTAGACTTGTGAAACTAAAGTCCGTGCCCTAACTGACACATTTTACGAAATTCCATTTGGAGCTTCCTAGCCCGAGATATGACCTCTGTGCCTAGGTAACATGTTTAGGGCTACATTCTGGAAGAGACAGAAACCCTAACTTGTACGGATCATATCTCACAAAGTAAAATGAATATGGGGTTGATCTTTTGACACAAGGTACATGAACATTTCATATTCGTCCTGTAAAAGTTTCATATCCTGAACCTTCACCAGAACGGATTTATAGCGAAAGTGCCACGATGACTAGTCTTTACTATATCAAGCCCTAGCTTCCAATTTGTCGCAAGTGCAACAAATGTCATAAATGCCATACAATGTCTTCCTTCAGGCTAGATCTTATTCCATGTTATTTTTTCAGCATTTAATTCAATCTGATCTAGGATCTTAACTGAGAGAACAACATGTACAACATATCAAACATAAGAGACAAGAGACACAAAGCATTTCACCAGGGAAAACCAAGAAGGTGAAAAACCCCGCAACTTCCTCAGAGATAGAATAAGCACCAATACAAATATCACCAAGATGAATCCCCAAAAGATAAATGTCTATAGCAGCTACTTCTCCTCCACTTGTGCGCACTCCTCCTCTCTCTCACTAATGCGAAGTGAGTGAATGAGTGAATAGAATGAGAGACACACACTCTCTATTTATACAATGACTTGACTTGCCTTTAATCCTAACTGGGCCGACCTCCTAAGGAAGCCTAATAAACCATCAACATGTCACTGGGTCGACCCCATTAGGGTAGTATAATAACCCTTTAACCCACATTGGGCTGACCCCTCTAAGGTGGTCTAATAACCCATCAAATATAAGTTGCGACACTTACAATAATACTTGCGACACTTGCAAATGCAAGTAACAACACTTCCAACCGGAGGAATAATACATCTCTGTTGGGGATTTAATAAAGTACAAATGTAATACATACAATATACAAGTGAATATATTCTGAAGTTACAAATACATCACCAAATACAAGAGTTGTACACATAGCCACATTAAGTTTTTCAAGAGATTTGGGTACTTCTTTCATCAAAGAGAATTCCTTATATTGACTCATACCTCGTCACCTTCCAAAGAATCCCGCAAATGATTGTGAGGCCTATTTAGAAATATAAAATTTTATTATTTAAAATAGGTGGGACCCATTAAAGAGATCAATTTTGAATTTCATGCCTTAATAGTAAGATAAAAAAAATGGGTGTGCATCTGCCTCTTTTTATTGGTGATGAGTTCTGACTTTTTCAGTTTCCATCATTGGGATTAATAATTGCATCATCATTCCTTAGAAATATATCACATGTCATATCAAGGTTAATGTGAAATATTGAGAATGATGGATATGAATGACATGCGAGTTTTGCTTCAGACGCATCTTCCATCATAGGTTTTATCTGTTCTTATTTAAAAGGGAAAATGAGTAGAGCTACAAATCTCATGAAGAGAAGGGGAAAGTCATATCATATACATTACATTTGCTTGGCTTATGGAACTTAATTCCATGCAATATTTTGTTATTATTATTATGGATAACTCTAAGGTTATGAAAGAATTCATGGACCTATACTAAAGTCTCATACCTTGCTAAGTATGTTTTATGGATTTTAATAATGCACATGGGCTACGTATGAAAGGATTTTCATAATTTTTTTGCATAATTTTGAATGGATATTTAAAATATATATATGCAATACCTTTACCCTATCCCACATTTAGAACTGTGATATATCAACACTAAAGTTATGATGAAGTCGTGGCATATCATGTCCATGGACTGCTTATTTGTTGAGCACAACAGGGTTTGAATTTAATGTTGATGTGAAT
Source organism: Larix kaempferi (assembly GCA_027924585.1). Taxonomy (NCBI): domain Eukaryota; kingdom Viridiplantae; phylum Streptophyta; class Pinopsida; order Pinales; family Pinaceae; genus Larix; species Larix kaempferi. Next base: position 803,529 of record BSBM01000319.1, on the reverse strand, counting down.
GTCTGGAAGCACAATCATTGCAATCATTGCCTCATTCTTCAATACAAAAGGCTCTTTTAACCTGTGTCTACATGGATGTTGATGTGTAATATAGACTATGTTTGATTGGAATCTAACGTTGCAAATTTAGAAAAGGTGGTAGACGTGCTAAAAAGCACTGCCTCTTGTAATTAATGAGCCAACTTATTGCATTAAACAAAGTTTTTTGGGAATTTCACCAAGTGAGTTGAAGTTTTAACCTGTCATTTTTACTTTGCAATTTCTGAGGAAACGCCAAAGAACACCTTGTTGCTCATAACTTCCTATAAAATTGGTGCTAGGGTTAATCGTTTGAGAGATGAGCTTTTTCAGTAGAAGTGGTGGTAGAGGAAATAGAGGAAACATATGAAGTTGGAATAGAGGACAACCTATTGATTTGTGTTGAAATTTGGTTTTCATTGATGTCAACTAATGTCAAATAGGTTGTCAATTGATTCAATTTGAATCATTGATTTCAACTAATGTCAAAGTGGATGCAACATTCCTATGCTAGCTTAAAGAAGTATATGGAAGCCACTTTGAAGAAGTATATGCGCAATATGGTGAAGGACATGGATGATAGTATGAAGAAGTATATCTAGAAGTTGCATCCAGTCTAAAGATGTGTGTCCAAGGATACATTATGCATGATCAATTTGAGGAAGCACATAAGGAAGGTACATCATGCAGATCAAGTTCAAAGAAGCACATAAGGAATGTATCCTACTACATGTGGTACCTACGCAAATATCAAGTCCACCAAGTCATACTCTCTCAATGAAGCAATCAAAGAACTGGTTGGACAAAGGTACAAGTGTGCAAGCATGTCATGAGAATACTCTTGAATGCACAAGCATTGTTTGGTCAAATATAGTGAGTGTGCAAACAACAAGAAACAACTTATGGTTGGACATTCCTGAAAGTGTGCAATTATTACCAATTAGAAGATGCTTTCAATTTGTAAAGGGTGCACATTTTCCAAGAAGGGTGCATTACTTGAATTTTTTTATGCGAAAATTCCACAAGCCGACGATACAATAGGTGTGAAAGTCCCACACGTGATCATACAACAAGGTTCAAAGTCCCACCAAGTAGAATTTATTTTATCCATGGATTCTGCAAATCATTAATACATCAGGTGCACAATACCCACGAGAGATGGTACAATAAGGGTCAAAGACTCACCAAGTCAAAGAATAAGGATGCACACATACCTCAAAGAAATGGTACATCAAGAGCACAAGAATACACCACTAAGGTGTAAGTCCCACTAAGTCAAGGAATAGGTATGCACATGAACCATAAAGGATGACACATCTGCAGTGCAGAAGATGACATGTGGAAAAACCACAATCCATGAAATATGGAAGAAATGGATGCCACAACCAACTTGTGGACATACAATCCATGCAGGACATGTATAAATAGAGATACAAGTTGGAGGTTTGAAGTAATCTTAATGGTGAGATCATAGAATTCAAGTGGACGATACATATTTATATTCACGGCATCAAGGGATCAAGGACAGAACAACATGATCTAGCAAGGATCCAAGTGCGCACATGTAGTAGAATGAAATACTAATGGTGTGTAGAATGATGTTGTAGATCTGTGACGTATGCGCAAACACTAAAAGGCATAAACACATAAGTATGCACAAGTTCATGAGGACTGATTGAAAATATCACAGATAACATGCAGAAAGTAATAGATGTTGTATGTCAGAAGCGTAGAGACTGAACTGAAGTATATCAGATGATGCGCACATGTTTTTATTATGCACGAAAGTTGAAGTGAAGTGTGCAAAGTTGAGAAGTCCATCTGATGCGCAATGACAGAGCGGCAACATGATCCATTAAGCGTGTCATGATGAGGATGACCTGAGACAAGTGCTTTAAACCGAAAGGATGAATCACTTAGTGCATAGTATATCGCAGATTGTCTAAAATATTGTGGCACTTAAACAAAACAGACACATCAGAGTAAGTGCGCAGTACCATCTGTTACTGGTGTATTATGTCAAAAAAACAAACTATCAATTGAAAGCATAGTATCAGTTGGTGAGTGGATTTGCGTAGTAGCATATCGACAGAGCATACCTTAGCGTAGATTGCAGGATTAGAAGCACACGATGTATTAAGTAAGACATCAATAGAAGTGTAGAATTGAGAGGAATGAGAATTCAAGTGATGTATGCATCATGGTGATAATGTATCATCTACATATGAAGGTAGCTGTCACGTCCCCATTTTGACCCCCTTTGTAAATGATGTAAATACTGATATTTAATCATGGTGAGGAGCTCAAGGCCAAGGCCCCACCATTGATTTAGCGTTTATGTATCGGCAATTAAAATAGATGCCTATGGTTCTTGTGCGAGATGGGCACAATGTATACAAGACATCATGTAATTACGAATTTTTAATGAAATACCCACAACTAGCTATGCAATGCAACAAAAGAGATGGGGCATGGTTCTACAAGGAATAGGGAGGGAAATTATTCAAACCCTTGAGCCAATGGTATTAATCCATGTGTCAATGGGGAAACCCATAAACCACCAACTACCCATTTTGTCTCATGCACCCAATCATTTAATTTTTTTCAAGAAATTGGTTAAGGCAGTTAATGCCTTGGGAATGAAAGAGTATGGGCAAGCCATTTTCGTGCATGGGCAAGCCATCAACTTGGAAAATCGTGTTTTTGCTTGTGGGGCAAGAAACCACCCACGAAATGGTGCCCAAAGCCATGGGGAATGGGCAGTCTTCATTCATTCACACAGTTGGAGTTAGCTGGGTCCTTTCCATTTACGTTTCTCATCTAAATACTGCATTTTTCCATGCCTGGGAGTCGTTTTTTCCTGGTATAACAGTTGGGAGAGGAAGGCCACGAATTGGGGGACTAGGAGGGAGGTCGTTTTTGCCCCGAATTGACCCTGGACGTTTTACTAAAAACGGATTTGGCTTCCTGGGTTGTTCACCAACTTCCCATTTCATTTTTGTGGGTTCCCACGTTTTTCTGGGTTAGTTGAAACCCCATCTCATGCATCCCACTGTGGAAAACGTTTTTCTCATGCCCAGCAAGTGGGGTTCTGCTGTTATGTGCATCCTCGTTTTTGGTTTGAACCTGTGAATTGAAGTTTGGAGTGGTAGTGGATAGAAGTGGCTTGATAAACCTAGTGGGGGAGGCAACCTCTCAAGAAGATCAAGAGGGATTTGGTTACTCTTCTATGCATACCCTGAGAGCACTAGATAGGGAAGGTATGGCTTGAGGGACTGTGCAGCAGTGAAAAGAATACTTCCTTGTGCTGGGTGTGTAGGTATTGTGGGTGCCAAGCTAGATAGATCTTGCAAGGTTATCCCTAGCTCTGTGCTGGAGCTCACTAGCTTAGCAACTCTTCCTTTCCATCTCCTAGCAGCCTGATAAACCCAATTGCAGATTGGCTTGGCTCATCTTGGTGTATGCTTGGCTATGTGTGAGTCTGCTGTTCCCTGGTTCCTTGTAGAGATCATGCCCAGCTCGGGGGTGGCATTGGTGCTGAGAGATTGAGGAGCACACTGGCCTATGGTTGGGTGGAACGTTGCAGTTTCATAGCCAGTTGTGTGGGACTACTTTTGTATAAGATAAGTATTCTCTTGTGTTAAATTGCAATTACTTATTTGATGAACGTCTTAAATGTATGATCGATGTGAAATTCTTAATATTCCGCTGTGATTTTCTTAAAACCATACAGTTCCATCTATCTCTGTTATATTATGTTCATGCTTATGATTAAATGTTTCATAGGGCTAGACGCCCAGTTTAATATCACATCTGTTATGCATTTGTGTATGTATATATTCTTATTCATTTGAATTTGAATGCTTGTTTAATGAATGGATATGGGGGCTAGATGCCCGGTTTAACCTCACGATCCTCTCCATCTAGCTGGTAGGATGGGAGGGGACGTGACAGAATGGTATCAGAGCTGCGTTGCAGCACTGGGCCTCTATGGGCCAAATCTGATAAGCAATTACAATAAAATTGTTGTCTTATGAGTTTTGAAAAAAAATTTGGTTTAAGTCTGTTTTTGAAAAAAATTGTGTTTTAAGCCGTTTCGGGAAGTCGTTCCGAAATTTCGGAAAGGTTTCGCGAACCTTCCCGCAATTGCGGAAGAGTTCGGCCAACCTTCCCAAAATTGCGGAAGGATTCTGCGAACCTTCCCGAAATTGCGGAAGAATTCAGCCAATGGCTCCGGAACAGCGGAGAAAAATGTTTTTAAGTGAAAAAAAAAATTTCTAAGTATCGGAATTTTTTCGGAAAGAATTCTCTTCCAAAATTGCGGAAGGAATTCTCTTCCGAAATTTCGGAAGGATTCCGCGAATCGTTCCGAAACGCGGAAGAGTTCGGCGAGTCATTCCGAAGTTGCGGAAGACTTCGGCGAATCGTTCCGCAACTGCGGAAGACTTCGCCGAATCGTTCCGCAACTGCGGAAGACTTCGGCGAATCGTTCCGCAACTGCGGAAGACTTCGCCGAATCATTCCGAAAAAACACCCGAAATCGGGGAAGCATTCCGGCGGAAGCATTCCGCGAATGGCTCCGGTACTGCGGAAGCCTTCGCCGAATGGCTCCGCAATTGCGGGAGCATTCGCCGAATGGCTCCGCAACTGCGGAAGCCTTCACCGAATGGCTCCGCTCGGCAAATCGCCCCGCCATTGCGGAAGCGTTCGGCGAACTGCTCCGCAATTGCGGAAGCGTTCGGTGAACTGCTCCGCAATTGCGGAAGCCATCGCCGAACCGCCCCGCAGTTGCGGAAACCTTCAGCCAAACGCCCCGCCCATTGCGGAAGGCCAACCGCCCCGCAGTTCCGGGAGCATACCGTGAACCGCCCCGCAGTTGCGGGAGCAATTAGTGAACCGCCCGTCGCGGCCGGATTTCACGAACTGCCCGTCGCGGCCGGATTTCGTGAACTGCCCCTTGACCCCCTTTTTCTTCTTCCCCTCATATTTCGTTGTTGTGATTTGACGAATTTTCAGTATGGAATTTTTTTCCCACATGCATGAAGTAATTGTGAATCCTAAGAATGTAATGCAGCTAACAATTGTGCTGATGAACACATTTCAGAGAGCCATAGTTACAGCAGGGTAACACTCTAGTTAATACAGTGGAAAAAAAAATTTTGGATCTTGGTTGGGCCAAGAAAATGAACATCATGAATGATGCACAGGATCCCTATGAACCTGAGACAGATGCCATGGGAGAAAACATACAGGTTGAGAATGCTGAGACAGAATCTAATGGGAGAAGAAATCAAGATACCCCTCCAGATGTTGCAGCCACCATGAGAAGCCTAAGGGTGGAGTTACAAAGCTGTAGGGAAGATAATGAAAGGATGATTAAAGCTCAGGAAGAACAAAATCAGCTGAATGAAGCCATGCTACAGAGTTTGACAGACATCCAAAGGCAAATAAACTCTGGGCATCAGATATCAAATCCAGAAAGGGGTGGGAGTAGCTCTAGAAGGAATTCCCGTAAGAGGGCCAGTAGCCCAAGAAGAGTCTCCACAGACAGCACATATACTCCAGGAATATCTTCTAATGAATCATCTGACTCTAAAGAGTCCAATGAGGGTTCAAGTTCTTCATCTCACAGGAGCAAGAGGAAGAAGCACTACAAGAACAATTCACATGGGGAATTTAGGAAGGCAAAACCTCCTACATTTGACGGAGAGGTAAAATCTGGTCAAGAAGCTGAAGCTTGGCTTCTTGGGATGAGAAAATATTTCCAAGTCCAAGATTACTCGGGAAATATGAAGGCAAGGGTAGCCATCTTCAACTTGAATGGAAGAGCATCCATATGGTGGGAACACACCAGGCAGGTGAAGAAGATCAATGAGAGGAAAATTGTGTGGAAACAGTTCAAGAAATACTTCCAGCAGAAGTACCTCTCTGATAGGTACTATGATGATAAGATCAAAGAGTTCCATGAGCTGAGATTGGGACAATCGACCATGGAAGAATATGCAAACAAGTTCTTGGAGCTGCTGAGGTATGTCAAGTATATTCGAGATGATAAGGTAAAAATTTAGCGTTTCCTAAGTGGACTGCCCCAGTCATATAAAGACAGAATTGAGTTTGATGAACCTCGAACTCTAGAGGAGGCCATAAGAAAGGCCAAGTACTGCTTTGATCAAAACAGGAGCAAACCAGAATTCCATAAGGCATGGAAGGATAAGAAAAACGAAAAGTTTGATCAAAGGAAGAAGGGGTTCAAGCCTCCTCAATTCAGGAATCAGCAAAGGAAACCATCACAGGTTGTGACTAAGCCAACTAGGATGATGGGAGACAAGCCAAGAGATCCAAAGGAGCCAAGAGAACCACTTCAATGTTGGGGTTGTGGAGGAGACCACATGCTTAGGAACTGTCCACATAGGAATGGGAATGCAAATCAAGTTCACAACATCCAAGGAGCTAGAACTGTGGGTCAGGTGGCGAGGACAATCCCGAGAATCTATGCAGCAGTAGAAGACCGCCAAGCAGATCATCAATCAACCGTGGTTGAAGTTGAAGGTAAGATTGCTAAGCAATCTGTTTCTATTTTGATTGATCCTGGATCTACTCACAGTTATGTCACTCCTAGAATTGTGGAGATGTGTGCTTTCAAGAAATTAAAGCATAGTAAATCATGGTTAGTTCAACTAGCCACTGGAACCAAGAGAAAGGTTAGTGAATTAGTAGAGAAATGTCCATTAGAGATGGATGGGCTATTCACTTATGCAGATCTGAATATTTTGCCACTTGGTTCCTATGATATTCTCATTGGAATGGATTGGTTAGAAGCACACAGGGTTAAACTTGACTGCTACAATAAGACATTTGAATGCATGGACGAAGAAGGAAACCCGAGGGTTGTAAAAGGCATTCCAAAGGTGACTTCTGTTAGACAGGTTTCAGCCATGCAACTAAAGAAGTTCTATAGGAAGGGATGTCAACTGTATGCAGCCCACATTTTAGAGGCAGTAGAGAGTGAAACTCTTAAACTGGAGGACTATCGTGTATTGCAAGAATTTAGGGATGTCTTTCCAGATGAGATTCCAGGACTTGCTCCAAAGAGAGACATTGACTTTACAATTGAACTTGTGCCAGGAGCGGCACCAGTGTCTAAGACACCCTACAGGATGAGTACACCGGAATTGCTAGAATTGAAGATGCAATTGCAAGAGTTGCTGGAAAAGAAATATATTAGGCCAAGTGTATCCCCGTGGGGAGCGCCCGTTCTATTTGTGAAAAAGAAAGATGGAACACTCAGGTTATGTATCGACTACAGGCAGTTGAACAAAGTCACTGTGAAGAACAAATACCCATTGCCTCGAATTGATGACCTTTTTGATCAAATGAGAGGAGCAAAGGTATTTTCAAATATTGACTTGAGGTCTGGTTACCATCAGGTGAGAATCAAAGAAGAAGATATTCATAAGACAGCCTTTAGAACGAGGTATGGACACTATGAGTTTGTAGTGGTACCATTCGGTCTCACAAATGCACCAGCTACATTCATGTGTCTCATGAATAATGTTTTTAGCAAGTATTTGGACAAGTTTGTTCTTGTATTCCTAGATGATATTCTCATCTATTCCAAGAATGAAGAAGAGCATGAAGAACATTTGAGAATGACAATGCAATTACTAAGGGAGCATAAGCTGTATGCAAAGTTGAGTAAATGTGACTTCTATAAAGATAGAATTCATTATTTGGGTCACATCATCTCCGACGAAGGTATATCTGTAGACCCTGAGAAGATTGAAGCCATTATGAATTGGCCAACTCCAAGGAATGTGACTGATGTGAGATCTTTTATGGGCCTTGCTGGTTACTACAGGAGGTTTATCGAAGGATTCTCCAAGGTTGCTAACCCGATCACTTCTTTGCAAAAGAAGGGGATAAAGTTTGAATGGTCACCAAGATGTGAGGAAAGTTTTCAACGGTTGAAGAATCTTCTTACAAGTGCACCTATTTTGAAGATTGCAGACCCGGAAAAGGACTTTGTGGTGTGTACCGATGCATGCAATCAAGGACTTGGAGGAGTTCTTATGCAAGATAACCACGTGATATGCTATGAGTCAAGAAAGTTGAAGGAGCATGAGAAGAACTATGCTACTCATGATATAGAACTTGCAGCCATAGTACATGCCTTGAAGATGTGGAGGCATTACTTAATGGGAAGAAAATTCGAGTTAAGGACAGACCATTGTGGTCTGAAGTACTTATTTGATCAACCAATGTTAAATGCTAGGCAAGCTAGATGGTTGGAATTCTTGTGTGAATTTGATTTTGAGATCAAACACATAAAAGGGAAAGAAAACAAGGTGGCTGATGCACTCAGCAGGAAGGTGCATGAAATGTATATGGCAGCGCTTAGTACTTGCCAACCAGATTTGAAGCAGCAGATTGTTAGCCATATGGGTGAGGATGAAGTGTATGAGCAGATAAAGGACAAATTGCAGCAGCAAGACCTTGGCAAGAAGAATGAGGGCTATCACTTGGAAGAAGGAGGACTTCTTACTTATAAGGATAGAGTCTATATTCCAAATGCGGCAGATTTAAGGAAAATGGTTATGGATGAGATCCATAAAGCTCCATACTCTGGTCACCCAGGATATCAGAAAACAATTGCTACAGCAAGAAAATATTATTTCTGGCCAGGCATGAAGAAGGATGTAGCTGAATACATCTCTAAGTGCATGGAATGTCAGCAGGTGAAGGTTGAACACCAACACCCAGCAGGTTTATTGCACCCAGTGCCGATCCCAGAATGGAAATGGGAAATAATTTCCATGGATTTTATTACAGGATTGCCAATGACTAAGAGACAACATGATTCCATCATGGTTGTGGTGGACAAGTTAACAAAGGCAGCACATTTTATACCGGTTAAGTCCACACATAAAGCCGATGCCATAGCAGATATTTTCATGAAGGAAATTTTCAGATTACATGGGTTGCCTAAGGCAATAATTTCGGACAGGGATACCAAGTTCACTTCCAATTTTTGGAAAGGTCTCTTTGCAGATTTGGGTACACAGTTGAACTTTAGCACCGCGTACCATCCTCAAACAGACGGGCAAACAGAAAGAGTAAATCAGGTACTTGAAGACATGCTCCGCATGTACGTAATGGACAAGCCATCCAAGTGGGAGGATTATCTACACCTGGTAGAGTTTGCATATAATAATGGGCATCAAGAATCATTGGGAATGAGTCCGTATGAGGCTTTGTACGGCAGAAGGTGTAGGACACTAGTGACTTGGGACAATCCAGTGAACCGAATTGTACTTGGGCCAGAATTGCTTAAGGAAATGGAACAAGAGGTTGCAAAGATCCGGCAAAATTTGAAAGCAGCCCAGGATAGACACAAAAGCTATGCAGATAAACACAGAATGCATAGGGAATTCAATGTTGGGGATCATGTGTATCTTAGAGTAAGATCAAGGAAGAGTTCCTTGAAGCTTGGGAGCTGTGCCAAGCTATCACCTAGATATTGTGGGCCATTTGAAGTGCTTGAAAGAATAGGGCCAGTTGCATATAGACTTGCCTTTCCTACTAACACTAAAGCTCATAATGTTTTTCATGTCTCTTTGCTTAAGAAATATGTACATGATCCTAACCATGTGATTAATTGGGATGTGATCCAGGTGGAACCCGAGGGAGAATTCCAAACCGATCCATTGCGCATCCTAGACAAGAAAGTAACATTTCTCCGGAACCGATCCATCGGACAGGTAAAGGTGCAATGGAAGCACTACGGTCCCGATGAGGCTACATGGGAGCTGGAGTATGCCATGAGGGTGGCATATCCATTTTTGTTCAATTTTGATGAGCACTGAGGATAGTGCTAATGTAAGGGGAGGGGTATGTCACGTCCCCATTTTGACCCCCTTTGTAAATGATGTAAATACTGATATTTAATCATGGTGAGGAGCTCAAGGCTAAGGCCCCACCATTGATTTAGCGTTTATGTATCGGCAATTAAAATAGATGCCTATGGTTCTTGTGCGAGATGGGCACAATGTATACAAGACATCATGTAATTACGAATTTTTAATGAAATACCCACAACTAGCTATGCAATGCAACAAAAGAGATGGGGCATGGTTCTACAAGGAATAGGGAGGGAAATTATTCAAACCCTTGAGCCAATGGTATTAATCCATGTGTCAATGGGGAAACCCATAAACCACCAACTACCCATTTTGTCTCATGCACCCAATCATTTAATTTTTTTCAAGAAATTGGTTAAGGCAGTTAATGCCTTGGGAATGAAAGAGTATGGGCAAGCCATTTTCGTGCATGGGCAAGCCATCAACTTGGAAAATCGTGTTTTTGCTTGTGGGGCAAGAAACCACCCACGAAATGGTGCCCAAAGCCATGGGGAATGGGCAGTCTTCATTCATTCACACAGTTGGAGTTAGCTGGGTCCTTTCCATTTACGTTTCTCATCTAAATACTGCATTTTTCCATGCCTGGGAGTCATTTTTGCCTGGTATAACAGTTGGGAGAGGAAGGCCACGAATTGGGGGACTAGGACGGAGGTCGTTTTTGCCCCGAATTGACCCTGGACGTTTTACTAAAAACGGATTTGGCTTCCTGGGTTGTTCACCAACTTCCCATTTCGTTTTTGTGGGTTCCCACGTTTTTCTGGGTTAGTTGAAACCCCATCTCATGCATCCCACTGTGGAAAACGTTTTTCTCATGCCCAGCAAGTGGGGTTCTGCTATTATGTGCATCCTCATTTTTGGTTTGAACCTGTGAATTGAAGTTTGGAGTGGTAGTGGATAGAAGTGGCTTGATAAACCTAGTGGGGGAGGCAACCTCTCAAGAAGATCAAGAGGGCTTTGGTTACTCTTCTATGCATACCCTGAGAGCACTAGATAGGGAAGGTATGGCTTGAGGGACTGTGCAGCAGTGAAAAGAATACTTCCTTGTGCTGGGTGTGTAGGTATTGTGGGTGCTAAGCTAGATAGATCTTGCAAGGTTATCCCTAGCTCTGTGCTGGAGCTCACTAGCTTAGCAACTCTTCCTTTCCATCTCCTAGCAGCCTGATAAACCCAATTGCAGATTGGCTTGGCTCATCTTGGTGTATGCTTGACTATGTGTGAGTCTGCTGTTCCCTGGTTCCTTGTAGAGATCATGCCCAGCTCGGGGGTGGCAGTGGTGCTGAGAGATTGAGGAGCACACTGGCCTACGGTTGGGTGGAACGTTGCAGTTGCATAGCCAGTTGCGTGGGACTACTTTTGTATAAGATAAGTATTCTCTTGTGTTAAATTGCAATTACTTATTTGATGAACGTCTTAAATGTATGATCGATGTGAAATTCTTAATATTCCGCTGTGATTTTCTTAAAACCATACAGTTCCATCTATCTCTGTTATATTATGTTCATGCTTATGATTAAATGTTTCATAGGGCTAGACGCCCAGTTTAATATCACATCTGTTATGCATTTGTGTATGTATATATTCTTATTCATTTGAATTTGAATGCTTGTTTAATGAATGGATATGGGGGCTAGATGCCCGGTTTAACCTCACGATCCTCTCCATCTAGCTGGTAGGATGGGAGGGGACGTGACAGTAGCGCACAACATAACTAATATTAGAATATCAGAAGTGTGCGTGATTTGGAAGTTCAGTAATTCAGAATCTAGCATTGGATATATGGGTGGTAGGATTGGGCAAAGAGAAGGAGGTTGTAGCCTCCTTCTAGTTGGTGCTAGAGAACACAAGGAGTTGGAGCTTCCTTCAGGTAAGTGCCTATAAAACCAGGGGTTTGGTGCCTCCTTACAGTTGGTGCTGGTAAACACAGGAAGTTGGTTCTTCCTTGATTGTATTATTTTTATTTCAAAAGAACATTCCATAGTTTTCTTCCATTTGGGTTTCCAGTCAAAATCCTGTGTGTCTTAGTGCATATGTGGATGATTGATTTTGTTTATATTGGATGCATAAATAAAGATCAATATTAAGCTAAGACTAATATTTTAAAGAACGTAAAAACTGTTGATAACTACGCTAATATTGATTTACCCCCCCTCTCAGTATTAAATCAATTCCAAAAATTGGTATCATAGTGGGTGTCTTCAGTAACATATTAACATCTAAAAGATAGATCATTGTGTAGATATGGACAAGAAGGAAGGTCTTTCCACTAATAGAGAACCAAGATTTGACGGCACCAATTATACCTTCTGGAAGGTTAGAATGGAAGTATACTTGCAATCACTGGGAGCATATAATTGGCAATCTATTGTTGATGGTTACAATGTCCCAACAGTCATGTCAGCTAATATAGCACAAAGGAGAATCTATGAAAGCAATGAAAGAGCTGGAAACACACTACTATGTGGTTTGACAGATAATCAATTCGTCAAGGTTATGCTTGCGCTTCAACCAAGGAATTTTGGGACAAACTCTGAGGTGTCTATGAAGGCGACGAAAAGGTAAATAAAGAAAAATTGTAGAACTACTCTGGATTATTTGAATCTCTGAGAATGAAAGATGAAGAAAACATTATTGCTTACTTCTTAAGAGTATATGAGATAGTAAATGCTATCAAAAGTCTTGGGGTTACATTGGAATAGGAATCCGTGGTACAAAAAATATTGAGAACTTTAAACTCAAGGTTTGATGCGAAGGTGTTTGTGTTAGAATACCGAGCTAATCTTGAATACCTAACGAAGGACGAGCTTTAAGGGATTTTCATTGCATACGAGATGTGAACTAAGAAAGAGACTCCCATCATAAAGGAATTTGATTTAAAATCCATTGGAAAGGATAAGAGTGATTATGAAAAGGACTGTTGTGATGAATAAGATGATGTGAGGAATCAAACTTTGTCAAAAAGCTGAAAAGAGGACGAGGTAAGCACAAGAAAAATTTTCCCTTCAAAATTTTCAAATGTGGAGGAGTAGTTCAGTATGCCTCTAAGTGTACTTACAAAGAAAGATGAGACAGTGACGACAACGAAGAATCTAGTTTGAATGATTGGAAAAATACGTGATCTTAACACAGACCTTAAAATAAAAGGAGGATTCCAAAACAGAGGAAGAGTCTATACACTGAGGAAATGAGAAATGCATCTAAAGGAAGGAACTTTGGTTGTCATTGATGTCAACTAATGTCAAAGACAATGTCAATTGATTCAGCTTGAATCATTGATGTCAACTAATGTCAAAGTGGATACAACAATCCTGTGCCAGCTTAAAGAAGTATATGGAAGCCACTTTGTAGAAGTATAAGCACAAGATGATGAAGGACATGGATGTTAGTATGAAGAAGTATATCTAGAAGTTTCATCCAGTCTAAAGATGTGTTCCAAGGATACATCGTGCATGATCAATTTGAGGAAGCACATAAGGAAAGTACATCATGCAGATCCAGTTCAAAGAATCACATAAGTAATGTATCCTACTACATGTGGTACCTATGCAGATATCAAGTCCACTAAGTTATACTCTCTCAAGGAAGCAGTCAAAGAACTAGTTGGACAAACGTACAAGTGTGCAAGCATGTCGTGAGAAGACTCGGGAATGCGCAAGCATTTTTTGGTCAAATATTGGGAGTGCGCAAATAGTAAGAAACAACTTATGGTTGGACAGTCCTGAAAGCGTGCAAGTCTTACCAATCATAAGATGCTTTCAGTTTGTAAAGGGTGCACAAGTTCCAAGAAGGGTGTAGCAGTTGAATTTGTTTATGCACAAATCCCATAAGCCGACGATACAGCAGGTGCGCAAGTCCCACACCTGATGATACAACAAGTGTCAAAGTTCCACCAAGTAGAAGTTAGTTTATGTGAAAATTCCGTAAATCATTAATACATTAGGTGCACAATACCCACAAGAGATGGTACAGCAAGGGTCAAAGACTCACCAAGTCAAGGAGTAAGGATGTGCACATACCTTAAAGAAATGGTACATCAAGAGAACAAGAGTACACCACTAAGGTGTAAGTCCCACTAAGTCAAGGACCATGGACGCACAAGAACCACAAAGGATGACACATTTGCAACATAGAAGATGACATGTGGAAAAAGCACAATCCGTGAAATATGGAAGAAAGGGATGCCACAACCAACTTGTGGACATACAATCTATGCAAGACATGTATCAATAGAGATACAAGTTATAGATCTGAAGTAAGCTTGATGGCAAGATCATATAGCTTCAAGTGGAAGATACAGATTTATATTCGGGTCATCAAGGGCTCGAGGACAAAACAACACGATCTAGCGAGGAGCCAAGTGCGCACATCCAGCAAAATCATAACATTCTATCCAAGTCTAGCATGTATCCTATTTCATTAGGAATAATGCCGAAAGATGCTTTTAAGATGCTTTCTTTGTCAAAATATTCTTTCTTTTATTTGTTAAGATTCTCCACATGGTTGAGGAAATGATATTTTTTATTGTGAAGATGGTGAGTGAGTCAACTAATCGCAAAAGTATGTGGCCAGAAAAATTTTAATTGGGACAATTTCCTGGCAAATCATGACATTTTCCGACAAAAAAAAGAGTTAACATAGGTTCAACATGAGTTAGGAAGCGATGAAGGTGGGTTTAAGAGTCTTGAAATTCTAAATCGCATTCAATAACCAACGTATTCTAGGAGTGAAACCTGCAAGTAAATTTGTTTTTAATTTCTATGTATTTAAGAAAATTAGGGTGGCGCAATTATGTGATAGGAGTCGTGGAGAATCCATTCCTGATCACGATCTAATAGGTAATAAATTGAGAAACATTTCCTAAATTGAAATTGGTTGAGCATCCAAACCTGATCACCCATTTGGCATGCAACGTTAAAAAAAATAGGGAAGAAATTAAACTGATAATGATTTTCGAAAATCAAAGTGGTTGAATCACCGATCTGGTGGAAAACTTTAAAAAAATTCATGGAAGAAATAAAACTGAGAATGTTTTTCGAAAATCCTTTTTTTGGCGGTGATATTTGACATGGTGATCAAAGAACGAAAACATGCCAGTGTATTCATCATTACCTTTGGCCATCAAGACGAATCACAACAAAGACAATTCCTGAAAATTCATCCAAGCAAAAATTTCTTTTGATAATTTCATTTTGTTGAAGGTATGTCATGCAGGCTAGCAATAAACCATTCTATCAAGCCATTGTAATCTCAATAGGAAATAAAAATGCACTTGCATGTTACTATTGATCAATAAAAAACAAGAAATATAAGCAATAAGAGCATGTACTTACTAATATTTATAGAATTTTTTAAATTGTTTCTTCTATGTGTATCCCATTAATAGGATCTTCTGAGATGATAGTGATGATAGTAAGAAAAATCATTGGTTGATTGGTTGAGGAAGTGTGCATTTTTGTGTTAATCATGAAACAATGGCTTCCCTGCCAAATCATAGATAAGTAGGCTCAGATATGTGTATGTATCCAATTTGGCAGAGGTGATTCATGGATAAGTATGCTCATATATGTGTAATTATGCCTCAGACCAGATTTCATACATGGGGTGTACTTGGATTGGGTCGGTGTTCATTTTTGTGATGGACATGAAAAATTGGGAAACCCTATCAATTGTTCATTGTTTTTATTTCCTTGCAATAAAAATTTGAGGAATGATAAATCATTTTCATGAAAATTTATTTCCTATTTGAATTATGAATTTAACAATGATTATATAAAATGATTGGTTGAGTCTCTAAATTTCCGGAAATAATGTTTTTATGAAATGCAATGACAATGGTCAAGTGCATAAATCATCCACCTGCAAGCTTATGCTTTCAAAAATTCTTTATCCCTCACAGGAGAGAATTTTTTAATCCCAAGGCTACTTAATCCCTTTTCTTCAACACTTTACCAATTTTTCCAATGGCGAGCATTTTCCTAGGAGGGTGCATAACAGGATGAATGGTTGTTTTGGCAGGCAAATATCTCCATGACCAGAGAATTTTTTTTCCAAAAGGAGTAAATGGTCAAGTGAATAAATCATCCACCTACAAACTTATGCTCTCAGAAATTTTTTATCCCTCAAATATGAGAAATGGCGGGAATTTTCCTAAGGCAATTTAGGCCAGTTTTAGGTGCAAAAAAGGATGATTGGTTGTTTTGGAAGGAAAATATTTTCTTGACCACAGACTTGTTTTAAAAACTAAGCCAATGGTCAAGTGCATAAATCATCCACTTTCAAGCTGATGCTTTCCTAAAAACTTTATCCCTCATAGATTAGAAATGGTGAGCATTTTCCCAAGGCTACTTAATCCATTTTTTTCAATACTTAACCAATTTTTCCAATGGCGAGCATTTTTCTGGAAGGGTGAAAAACATGCTAAATGGTTGTTTTGGTAGAAAAATATCTCCTTGACTAGAGGAGTTTTTTCAAAAATGAGTCAATGGTCAAGCAAATAACTCATCCACCTACAAATTTAAGCTCTCAGAAATTTTTTATCCAACACAGGTGAGAAATGGCAGTCATTTTCCTAAGGCCATTTAGGCCAGTTTTAGATGCAAAACAGGCTGAGTGGTTGTTTTGGAAGGCCAATATTTTCCTAAACATGGACTTGTTTCCAAAACTGAGCCAATGGCCAAGTGCATAAGCCATTCACCTGTAAGTTTATGCTTTCCTAAAAAATTTATCCCTCACAGGTGAGCAATGGTGGGCATTTTCCCAAGGATACTTAAGCCCTTTTTTCAATACTTGACCAATTTTTCCAATGGCGAGCATTTTTCTAAGAGGGTGCAAAATCAGCCGAATGGTTGTTTTGGCAGGAACACATCTCCTTGAACAAAGAACTTTTTCAAAAAGGAGTCAATGGTCAAATGAATAAATCACCCACCTACAAAATTATGCTCTCAGAAAAATTTTATCCCTCAAAGGTGAGAAATGGAGGGCATTTTCCTAAGGCCATTTAGGCCAGTTTTAGGTGCAAAACAGGCTTAGTGGTTGTTTTGGAAGGCCAATATTTTCTTGACCATGTTTTCAAAATTGAGCCATTTTTCAAGTGCATAAATCAGCCATGTACAAGCTAATGCTTTCCTAAAAAAATTATCCCTCACAGGTGAGAAATGGTGGGCATTTTCCCAAGGCTACGTAAGCCCTATTTTTCAATACTTAACCAATTTTTCCAATGGTGAGCATTTTTCTAGGAGAGTGCAAAACAAGATGAATGTTTGTTTTGGTAGGAAAATATCGCCTTGACTAGATACTTTGTTTCAAAAAGTAGTCAATGGTCAAGTGAATAAATTATCCACCTACAAACTTATGCTCTAAGAAACATTTTATCCCTCAAAGGTGAGAAATGGCAGACATTTGCCTAAGGCCATTTAGGCCAGTTTTAGGTGCAAAAAAGGATGACTGGCCCTGTTTTGGCAGGCCAATATTTTCTTGACCATAGACTTCTTTTCAAAAATAAGCCAATGGTCAAGTGAATAATCCATCCACCTGCAAGTTTATGCTTTCCTAAAAAATTTATCCCTCACAGGTGAGAAATGGTGGGCATTTTCCCAAGGATACTTAAGCCCTTTTTTTCAATACTTTACCAATTTTTCCAATGGTGAGCATTTTTCTGGGAGGGTGCAAAACAAGCTGAATGGTTGTTTTGGAAGGAACATATCTCCTTGACCAGAGACTTCGTTTCAAAAAGGAGTCAATGGTTAAGTGAATAAATCATCCACCTACAAACTTATGATCTCATAAATGTTTTATCCCTCAAATATGAGAAATGGAAAAAATTTGCCTAATGCCATTTAGACCAGTTTAAGTGCAAAAGAGGCTGAGTGGTTTTTTTTGCAGGCCAATATTTTCTTGACCATAGACTTGTTTTTAAAATTGAGCCAAATTTTAAGTGCATAAATAATCCTCTTGCAAGCTGATGCTTTCGTAAAAAATTTATCCCTCACAAGTGATAAATGGTGGGCATTTTCCCAAGGCTACTTAAGCCCGTTTTTTCAATACTTAACCCATTTTTCCAATGGCGGGCATTTTTCTGGGAGGGTGCAAAACAAGCTGAATGGTTGTTTTGGTAAGAACATATCTCCTTGACCAAAGACTTTGTTTCAAAAATGAGCCAATGGTCAAGTGAATAAATCATCCACCTACAAACTTATGCTATTAGAAACTTTGTATCCCTTAGATATGAGAAATAGTGGGCATTTTCCTAAGGCCATTTAGGCCATTTTTAGGTGAAAAACAGGCTGAGTGGTTGTTTTGGCAGGAAAATATTTTTTTACCATAGACTATTTTTCAAAAATGAGCCAGTGGTCAAGTGCATAAATCATCCACCTACAAGATTATGCTTTCCTAAAAAATTTAACCCTCACAGGTGAGAAATGGTGGGCATTTTCCCAAGGATACTTAAGCCCTTTTTTTTCAATAATTAACCAATTTTTCCAATGGCGAGCATTTTTCTGGGAGGGTGCAAAACAAGTTGAATGGTTGTTTTGGAAGGAACATATCTCCTTGACCAGAAACTTTGTTTAAAAAATGACTCAATGGTAAAGTGAATAAATCATCCACCTTCAAACTTATGCTCTCAGAAATTTTGTATCCCTCAAATATGAGAAATGACAGGCATTTTCCTAAGGCCATTTAGGCCAGTTTTAGGTGCAAAAAAGGATGAGTGGTTTTTTTGGCGGGCCAATATTTTCTTGACCATAGACTTTTTTTTAAAAATGATCCAATGGTCAAGTGCATAAATCATCCACCTGCAAGATTATGCTTTCCTAAAACATTTATCCCTCACAAGTGAGAAATGTTTGGAATTTTACCAAGGCTACTTAAGCCCTTTTTTTCAATACTAAACCAAGTTTTCCAATGGCGAGCATTTTTTTGGGAGGGTACAAAACAAGTTGAATGGTTGTTTTGGCAAGAACATATCTCCTTCACCAGAGAATTTGTTTCAAAAAGGAGTCAATGGTAAAGTGAATAAATCATCCACCTACAAAATTATGCTCTCAGAATTTTTTTATCCCTCAGATATGAGAAATGGCGTGCATGTTCCTAAGTCCATTTAGGGCAGTTTTAGGTGCAAAATAGGCTGAGCGGCTATTTTGGCAGGCCAATATTTTGTTTACCATAGACTTGTTTTCAAAAGTGAGCCAGTGGTCAAGTGCATAAATCATCCACTTGCAAGTTGATGCTTTCCTAAAAAAATTATCCCTCACAGGTGAGAAATGGTGGGTATTTTCCCAAGGATACTTAAGCCTTTTTTTCAATACTTAACCAATTTTTCCAATGGCAAGCATTTTTCTGGGAGGGTGCAAAACAAGTTGAATGGTTGTTTCGGCAAAAAAATATATCCTTGACTAGAGACTTTGTTCCAAAAATTAGTTAAATGGTTAAGTGAATAAATAATCCACCTACAAACTTATGCTCTCATAAATTTTTTATCCCTCAAAGGTGAGAAATGGTAGGCATTTTCCTAAGGCCATTTAGGCAAGTTTTAGGTGCAAAATAGGATGAGTGGTTGTTTTGGCATGCCAATATTTTCTTGACCAGAGACGTTTTTTCAAAACTTATCCAATGGTCATGCTCATAAGTCATCCACCCACAAGCTGATGCTTTCCTAAAATTTTCATCCCTCACAGGTGAGAAATGGTGGGCATTTTCCCAAGGCTATTTAAGCCCTTTTTTTCAATACTTTACCAATTTTGCCAATGGCGAGCATTTTTTTGGGAGGGTGCAAAACTGGTTGAATGGCTTTTTTGGTAGGAAAATATCTCCTTGACCAGAGACATTTTAAAAAAATAGAGTCAATGGTCAAGTGAATAAATCATCCACCCACAAAATTATTCTCTCTGAAATTTTGCACCCCTCAAAGGTGAGAAATTGTGGGCATTTTCCTACGGCCATTTAGGTCAGTTTTAGGTGCAAAACAGGTTGAGTGGATGTTTTGGAAGGCCAATATTTTCTTGACCATAGACTTGTTTACAAAACTGATCCAATGGTCAAGTGCATAACCATCCACCTAGAAGTTGATGCTTTCCTAAAAATATTATCCCTCACAAATGAGAAATGGTGGGCATTTTCATAAGGTCATTTAAGCTAGTTTTTCAATACTTAGGCAAATTTTTCCTTTCACTGGAATTTTCTGGCAGAGTGCAAAAACACATAAATTTGAATTTTTATTGCACAACATTAATTTACTTAGAGTGTAAAATTACAAGTAAAATTTGAGTGTAAAATTACAGTGTAAAATTTCATTTATGATATATTTCATATTTTTTTAATTAGAGAAATTATGTCTGGAATCTAATGCGAATATTGATTGTTTTTGTTTATTTTACAGAGTATCTCATCAATGGATCATTCAAATGAGCCATCTCAACAAAATATTCTTCGAAAAAGAGGTCGACGTAAGGGTGTAGATTACTCAAATATTCCAACTTTGGAACCAAGTGACATTGTCCTTCAATTCACTCGTGCTAGAGGTAAAAAGACTACGCAATGTGTTGCTCAAGGACAATGTTGAGGATTTGGAGATAAAAACTCCATACCACAGAATGAGTCCCAAATTTTCCCTCAAACAACAAGCAATCATCCATCCATTCTTCAAACTTATTGCCCTCAATGTAAGCAACCTATGACAAACAACAATGTTGTTGGACAATAGAGGAAACCTTTGTTTCCAATTGCAGTTGAAGGGAATATTAATGCACAAAGTGGAAATATTTATGAAATAATGAACTCTGTTTTAGAGAATGTAAGGGTCCTAAATTTCCCTCGGAGAACAATTTTTATTCATGTTGCCACTACAGTGAACTTTGTTTTAGAGAATGTGTCAGTCCCAAATTTCTCTTAGAGAACAGATTTTATTTATGCTACCACTACAATGGAAATATGTTTCAGAGAATGTGCATGTCCCTGTTTACGGACAATCTGTATGGGCGGACTCAAATAGATCTCCCTAGTTTGAATGGTTCAAATCTAGAACAAATGAATACATAACACAAATACCTTTCCTAGATCAATTGAAATGCAAGATATATGGAAGAGATGGCTTACCTTGAGTGCACAATTCCTTTCTACTTTCTGCTCCAAGTACTAATCTTCAGATCTCTAGCTGCAAAACTAGAAAAAACATGTGGAAACAAACAAGTAGTAAAATCACATGGATGTGAATTGATCTAGATGATCAGTCAAAGAAGTTAATCCTAAACATTATCAACACAACAAAGTTTATGGAAAGAACTTGTATTAAATGTAATAATAAAAAGTACAAAGGGAGAGATGTTACAATCGATGCTTTGATGTCATAACCTCCTTCCAACAATCCTATCATCCAAGATCAAGTGCTTAGCCTCGTAATGGATGAAGAGGATCACCTAGAGAAATTCCACCAGCATATAGGTACTTTATCCTTTCTCCCTTAAAACTTTAGAGGGGGTTCATATATATAGGGATAAAGTGTAATACCCCATTTTGACCCTTAGGATATATTAGCATTTAATGTAAATAATGTGTACATGTGATGTATGTTTTCCTAGCGTGGAGCTCAAGGCCAAGGCCTCGCTAGTGAAAGCCCGAATTTGATTTAAAAGGGCAAGCATTGATAATTGATGCCCATGTGCTCTTAAGCCATGGAAATTGTAATAGGATGTAAATAAACATCATACAATATAAAATTCCAAGACTGGCTATGGAGGCAACGAATGAGAAGGGGCCATGTGTATCCACTAGGGAGTGGTGAGGGGGCTATGGGATTGAACCATAGGCTGCCATATGTCACCTTGAGAACCCATTTGACTTTCCTTGATGACATTTAATTCTGTTGTAAGGAAGTGGTTGAGGATTTCAGTCCATGGATTCAATGGAGCATGGGCAGCCCATAAATTCGTATGGCAGAGTATGGGCTCTGTTTTCTTGTACCACAAGCCACTCTACCTCATGGATGTTGCTTCTTCCTCATCCCCATTCGATTGTGAAACGGACCGGCACCATTTTCCATCCAAAAAAACGAATTGCCAGCAGAGTGAAAAACCAGAAATCGCGACTTTGAAAGAACCCGCGTTTTGGGAAGCCAAAAACGTCAAGATTTGGTATTGGACAGTGAAATCCAATGGGGGATCCATTGGTATGAACCTTGGGGCGAATTTGAGAGCATTAGCTATCCCGAAATCCATGGGAAAACCCAGTTTTTACAGCCCAGAAATGAAGTGACGGGATTGAGTTATTGAATAACAGAACTGTGAGAAATCCAAGTGTGAATGACTGAGCAGAGGTTGGGTTTGCTTGATAAACCCAGTGAAGGCTAGGATCTCAAGGATTAGCAGCTGGACCTTTCTATGCCCATCCTGAAGAGCACTGGAGGGAAGAGTTGCCTGAGGGACTGTGTAGCAGAGAAGGGGATCTTCCTTGTGTGGGATGTGGTAGGTAATGTGGGTGCCTGACTGTTGAGTTCACTTGAGATGCCTGTAGCTCTGTGGTTGAGCTCACTAGCTTAGCGTTACCCTCCTCTATCCTCTTGTATGCTTGATAAACCCAACAGTGTGTTGGCTTAGCATAGCTGATGACCGAAACCATGGCTGTGAGTGAACCCAGCTAGTTCCTCCTTAGTGGATACACAGCCCAGCTCGGGGGTGATCTCTCAGCTGAAAGAATATAGGCTGGAAAGAGATCTATGGTTGGGTGGAACGTTGCTCTCACGTAGCCAGTTGTTTGGACAGCTTTATCTTCAAGATAAGTATTCTTGTGAATTAATTTATATACATTTTGTGTTCTGCAAAGTGCTAAATCTGAATGTTATTTATTCATGAGGTTGAAATTGAAATGAAGTCTGTGCATAGCATAAGAACGGGATTGAATCCCTGCATATGGAATCATCTTCTGTTTGTGCTAGATGTGTTGAAGCATTGTTGTTGATGTGCGTGCAAATGTGTTTTAATTCCGCTGTGCTTATATTGAAGCTCGAATCTGCACACAGAAGTTTTAATTGTTATGAATTTTATGAGTAATGTGATTGTTTGGGGCTAAGTCTGCTAAAAGCCCCGTGCGTGTCGTTAACGTTTCCTTCCCTGCATTTGACGACGGAAGGGGACGTTACAGAGTGGTATCAGAGCTCTAGGTTCAACACTACGGCTGTTGGGCCCTTCACAGAGATATAAATCATTGTGTGTACATGCATTTTGTATTTGGAACTAAAATGCATTAAAGAAACCTCAAGATTGCATGGCTTCTATTTGTTGGAATGGGAAATCATTTCCATGACTGTTTGAGGATTTTTGCAAGCTGCTTGCATTGATTGCATTCTATGAAATAGAGAAAGGAGGGGCAACCTCTGCCATCTTATATTGTTTTGTTGTTGTTGTTGTTAATTGTTGTGCATAGGAGATGATGCATCGTGTGCTTGAGACCTTGATTAATGATGAATCCATGTTCTTTGAATGTCCATGATGCTTTGAATGCATGAACTTGAATGTTGAGCATGGCTGGAAATGAGTTCTGTTTGTTTAAAAGCATGAATAATTAGTTGTTACAGCCCCATGTCTTAATGATGATTGTTAATTACAATGAACCCACATTGTGTGGCCAATTGATGGTTTTCAGAAGTGAGGAAAGCCTGCAACTTACGCCCTTATGCTCATAAGTCTCCTTACCCATGCTTGTTGGCTGCTTGGAGATTAATTGTGAATCCATTGGTTGGATTGTTGAATGTGAAATGAAAAGAAAATCCCTTATTAGAGATGCAAGTTCTTGTCATTCTCTTACTGTTTTTATGCAAGTTTTTATGTAGTAGTTCACCTCTGTAAGGGGATGAAAGGGCACATTCCAGAAAATTTTCTAACTGTTGTGAAAAGTTGCAGTTGCAGGCAAGAGACAGAATGGTTTTAATGTAATATTGGGAAGTTGGGGGTGGCACTTTGATTGGAAAAATGATAGGGTCAGATTTCTCAGATGTAGCAGAGGAGCACACCATTGCATAGAGCTCTCCAAGAGCTTTCCAACGGTACCAAATTTGCCTTATTTGGTTAAGGGACGAGGGAGATATGACCCCCGCAAGCACGCGGATCGCGTGCAGATTGCGCCCAGATTGCGCGCGGATCGCGCACAGATGGCGCGCGGATTGCGCGCGGATCGCGCACAGATGGCGCGTGGATCGCGCACAGATCGCACGTGGATTGCGCGTAGATTGCGTGCGGGTTGCGCGTGGATTGCGCATGGATCGCGCACAGATGGCGCGCGGATTGCGCGCGGATCGCGCACAGATGGCGCGCGGGTTGCGCGTGGATTGCGCATGGATCGCGCGCGGATTGCGCGCAGATTGCGTGCGGGTTGTGCGTGGATTGCGCGCGGATCGTGCACGGATTGCGCGTGGATTGCGCATGGATCGCGCACAGATGGCGCGCGGATTGCGCGCGGATCGCGCACAGATGGCGCGCGGATCGCGCACAGATCGCACGCGGATTGCGCGCAGATTGCGTGCGGGTTGCGCGTGGATTGCGCATGGATCGCGCACAGATGGCGCGCGGATTGCGCGCAGATCGCGCACAGATGGCGCGCGGGTTGCGCGTGGATTGCGCATGGATCGCGCGCGGATTGCGCGCAGATTGCGTGCGGGTTGTGCGTGGATTGCGCATGGATCGCGCACAGATTGCGTGCGGATTGCGCGCGGATTGCGCGCAGATGGTGTACAGATTGCGCGCGGATCGCGTACAGATTGCGCGCAGATAGCGTACAGATTGTGCGCGGATCGCGCACAGATTGCGCGCGGATTGCATGCGGGTCGCGCACAAATTGCGCGCAGATGGCGTACAGGTTGCGCGCGGATTGCGCGCAGATGGCGTGCAGGTTGCGCGCAGATAGTGCGCGGATTGCGCGCAGGTTGTGCGCAGGTGGCGCACAGGTGGAGCACAGGATGCAAAGGGAGTTAAAAATGTGAAAAGTAAGAAGTAGTTAAACCCAGAATTTCATAAGAGATGAATGGTGCATCAGAATGGAGATCCGTGAAGTGCTGAGTGTTCCTTGTTAAATGGACTAACTTCGCCCGATATAAAAGTTTTTGTGATTCTTCATAGATTTTCTTCCACAAGTGGCTGAAGTTGGCATTCTGGACCAAAATACAACTGTGTAAAATGTGCAGAATTGGAGTGAAAGTTGTCATTTTTGAAGAGATGCAGTTTCCGCACCCGATGTCGGAATGGAGCATGAAGACAGGCATTGGAAAGCTTGTCCAGCAGGGAACAAGGGTGCATGACCAGAGTTTGAATGAGGTCTACATATATCACAGATATTGAGTGCAGAAGAGTGCCAGCGGCTGTTTTGACAAACAAATTTTGTTGTCAATGTGGGCAATTTCTACAATTGCATGATATGGAAGAGGAATTCCATGTTACAGTGAGGGATCGAAAAGGGAAGAATTCTTTAAACCCCTGTTTGTTATCATACTTATAATTATGAAATTGTCATATGGCATAAAAATGTTAAAAATGTAAGGGATTACATAGATGTATATGCACTAGATGGCATCTTAACAAACATTGCATAGTGCATATGGAAATGCTTGTGCATAAATTGGATATTGCATATTGGTAGAATAATGAAGTCTGCATATGCAACGAACCACTAATGGAGAATATTGTGGTTGATAATCACTATTGATGTTGGTATTGGTTGTAGGACCAAAGATAACAAAGAGCATGGCTAAATGTGCTGAGGATGTTGTTGCATGAAGCCAACAACCTTATGCAGAAAGGATGGTGCAACAAATCTATGATCACAAAGTTGGCAAAAGGACTGAGCAGCCTTGGTAAGAGGCCAACTGATCAGGTAACATCAGATGATGTTAATGATAACCATGCAGGTAATGATTATTGGTGCCAAATTGCATGAATGTTGAAAGAGGATTTGGTAAGATCTCTTCAACTATGTTTGAGCTATGATGAGTTAGTTTGCATGTGATATTGAATACCGATTGGGACTGTTTAGAAATCTCAATGCATTCATATGAATTTATATCATGCCATGTATATGTTGGTTATGTGCTTAATAACCAAAGCAAGTGAGGACTGGTGGTCCTGATTATGGTAATGAAAGTTATATGAGATAGTCATGTTTCAATCATAATATGCTTGAATGCATAGTACTCATGAAACAATGTAGGGTAGCATTGAGTAGATGTGCATTAAGAGATTTTATAAATCTTGTGATGCATTGTATGAATGCATAGAACTGATGCATATGTTATTGCAAAATAAATAATGAATGAAATGATGAATTGATGATAATTCTAGGATCATTTCATGGGTTGTTATGAATGCAGAATAGTAAGTGCATGAAGAGCCCAATCATGATCGATGGGCTGCTAGAATGCTCTGTGGAAGGACAGAGTTGTATGAATGATATGACTGTGAAATTTGATCTAGAACTTATGAGAAGGAATCTCATGGTTGAGAGCTCTAAGTTCTGTTAGTAAGAACAGTTGTAAATATCAGATTTGTAAATGTTTCAGATTTGAAATTTTGCTAATAATTGCTAATGACTGTTTGGCTTACATGAAAAGGTGTCAGGAGGACATGCTGTAAGTGGATGCTCATGTATGGCAGCGGGCATAAGACCATAACGGGCAGATTGGTGTCACTTACAGGAGCCAAACAATATGAGGATAGCCTCATGGATAAGAAAACCAATTTCTGTAGTAGACAGAGTTGCAAATTCATGCTGAATTTAATTATTAGTGCCATGGATTGGTTATGGAACAATCAGATTTGAATTGTATTGTTAAATGTTGCTAACTGTTTGGCTGTTCAATAAGTGTGCCAGGGAGACACGTTGCAGTAAGACCGAGAGAGAGAGGTCCTGCAGAAGCCAAACTTTATGGGAAGAGATTCCATGATTTGAAAATGGGTTTCAGGTGAAACGCCATAAGACATTATTAATGTCTCATCTGCACTACATGATTGGTAAACAATATGAGTGAGATGGTGAAGATTATGTCAGTAAGACATGTGAGAGGCATGTAACATCAAAAGGAATTGGGATGGCAAACCGAGGGACTGTCAACTCAGAGAAGGAGCCTCCATTCCTCATTAAAGAAGAGAAATAACATCTGCAAAATGGATAAGTGTTCCACAAACCCTGAATGATATATATATATATATACATGCATGTCTAATTATTAGAGTTAATATGCAGAGCATGTTTTGATTTTATTTCCATTATGGCAGACTGCTTGAAGTATTATTAGGACCTTCATAGTTCACATCAGTAAGGAGTGCACGCCTTTCTGGTGCTGAGTTATGTTAGGGATGCCAATATTGACTACGCCTTAAGGGAATGGACACATTCCTGGTGTTTCAAGGTTGGATAGTGAATGTTGTGAAATATGTTTACAGTTTTAGAGCAGCAATACTAATGAACTTGCTTATCCATCTTGTGTTGACAGCCTAAACAAATTATAATTGATGTTACACACTAAAGAATCAAAATAAAAGGATGTTGTGAGGGGTTGTGGTGGAAGGGTTAATATAAATAAAAGGATGTTGTGGAGGTTGTGGAGGTTGTGGGGATTTTGATGAAGGGTTGTGAAGTATTGATGAAAGGGCTATTATGTGCCTATGGCTCCATAGTAGAGCCTTGACCTAGAAATGGTCGTAGTGAAGTTTCCTTCCAGTCGGCGTGAAGGTGTACTGGTAAGGTGTTAATTATTTGATGATTTGGAGCAGCCTGCGTGCTGGCCAAACATCCTAGTCCACAGGAGGATCCCAAGGCTTATAAAGTAAAAGCAGGACCCTGTGGACCAGAGAGGAAATGCACAATACAGATAAGTATTCAATTTCATTCATTTCTTATTTGAAATAATGAAGGTTTCAAGCATAAAGCTTGTAACAGTGAGCTGATGCATTATTGTTTCTTTGTTGGAAACCTTGGTCAATGCAGGAAGCAAGGACCCTGAAAGAACTAAAAGTTGCTTGGTAAATCCAGAGAGTGACTGGTTGAGCATTGATTAATTGATGTTGTGGAGCAGCCTGTGCGCTGGCCAAACATGCAAGAGTATTGATGTTGTGGAGCAGCCTGTGCGCTGGCCAAACATGCAAGATTATTGATGATTTGGAGCAGCCTGCGTGCTGGCCAAACATGCAAGAGTATTGATGTTGTGGAGCAGCCTGCGTGCTGGCCAAACGTACAAGACTATTTGATGTTGAGGAGTAGCCTGCGTGCTATCCCAGCATTCGTTATTATACCCATAGGAGATCCAAGGCTTGTAAAGCAAAGAAGGACCCTATGGAATAAAGTGAAGACATCCAATGCAGATAAGTATTTGGTTATCTTGTAATTTCTTGCTTATGAATATACATGTGTATATGATTTGGTTATGATTTCCTATGAAAATAAACTAAACATGTGAATTAATTCAATGTTTGAGTGTAGGTATTGCTGGAAGCAATGACTATGAAAGCATCTTAAGGATGCATGTGGACATGCAACCGTCCTAAAGAGCTCAGCATGAGCAGTAATGAAAGATGGGGCTAGTGGAACTGTGTGAGTCCTAGCAGCCATGAGTTAGACCAAGCAAATGGAGGAACTCCATGGTTGAGAGGTCTGGAATAGACCATAGACACTACGTGTCATAGCCAAGAAGGGCAGGTCAAGCATTCACATTGAAGTGAAAGAGGACAGGAGCATGAAAACCACAGTGGTGGTGTGGGTTCCAGAATGGAACAAGACTAAGAGAAGAAACTCTTACTGCTCTCTCTTTCCTTTTTCTTGATGCATTTATAAAAACAGAAAATTGTTGAATGCATGTATGGCTAAAAGTAAAAGTGTGTTTACTTGATTAAAGTGAATTGTGAATGCTAATTAATGAATTTCCTGTGAATGGATGAACATGAAAGAATTCATGTGTATGCTGGAAAAGCATGGAAAGTGTGAAAGTCTCATGAATAGAGCAATGGACCTCCATGTCAATTGGGGAAAAACCATTGACTGATTTTTTTTATGTTTGGGTTATGCTTGGCCTAATGAGAATTGTAATGATGAATTTCACAGGTGGAAATTAAATCAATTGGTTGCAGTTGCTATGAGCAAGTGTTGCTTGTGAGCCAAGTGAGAACCAGCTGTGCACAGTGACCATGGCAGCAGACCATAGGCTATTAGAATTGGCTGGAAGTCTTCTTCAAACAATTGCCAAGACCCAAGAAAATATTGGAGAGATGCTCAAGATGCAAAAGCAGCAGAACGAGATGAACCTCAAGAGGGTAGCAGCCATAAAGTTTTCAGACTTATGGATGAGCTGGAAGATCCGAATCAGCAGGAGCAGCTTGTGAAACTCAAAGGACTTGGTCCTGAAAGTTCAAAGTAAAGAACAGAATGCAGGGCAGATTTGCAAAGTTTTTGAAGTTTTGGACATGTGTAAATTGTATATGTGTGCCTAAGTCTTGGAACACCGAGGACGGTGTTATTCTAAGGGGGAGGGGATTGTAATACCCCATTTTGACCCTTAGGATATATTAGCATTTAATGTAAATAATGTGTACATGTGATGTATGTTTTCCTAGCGTGGAGCTCAAGGCCAAGGCCTCGCTAGTGAAAGCCCGAATTTGATTTAAAAGGGCAAGCATTGATAATTGATGCCCATGTGCTCTTAAGCCATGGAAATTGTAATAGGATGTAAATAAACATCATACAATATAAAATTCCAAGACTGGCTATGGAGGCAACGAATGAGAAGGGGCCATGTGTATCCACTAGGGAGTGGTGAGGGGGCTATGGGATTGAACCATAGGCTGCCATATGTCACCTTGAGAACCCATTTGACTTTCCTTGATGACATTTAATTCTGTTGTAAGGAAGTGGTTGAGGATTTCAGTCCATGGATTCAATGGAGCATGGGCAGCCCATAAATTCGTATGGCAGAGTATGGGCTCTGTTTTCTTGTACCACAAGCCACTCTACCTCATGGATGTTGCTTCTTCCTCATCCCCATTCGATTGTGAAACGGACCGGCACCATTTTCCATCCAAAAAAACGAATTGCCAGCAGAGTGAAAAACCAGAAATCGCGACTTTGAAAGAACCCGCGTTTTGGGAAGCCAAAAATGTCAAGATTTGGTATTGGACAGTGAAATCCAATGGGGGATCCATTGGTATGAACCTTGGGGCGAATTTGAGAGCATTATCTATCCCGAAATCCATGGGAAAACCCAGTTTTTACAGCCCAGAAATGAAGTGACGGGATTGAGTTATTGAATAACAGAACTGTGAGAAATCCAAGTGTGAATGACTGAGCAGAGGTTGGGTTTGCTTGATAAACCCAGTGAAGGCTAGGATCTCAAGGATTAGCAGCTGGACCTTTCTATGCCCATCCTGAAGAGCACTGGAGGGAAGAGTTGCCTGAGGGACTGTGTAGCAGAGAAGGGGATCTTCCTTGTGTGGGATGTGGTAGGTAATGTGGGTGCCTGACTGTTGAGTTCACTTGAGATGCCTGTAGCTCTGTGGTTGAGCTCACTGGCTTAGCGTTACCCTCCTCTATCCTCTTGTATGCTTGATAAACCCAACAGTGTGTTGGCTTAGCATAGCTGATGACCGAAACCATGGCTGTGAGTGAACCCAGCTAGTTCCTCCTTAGTGGATACACAGCCCAGCTCGGGGGTGATCTCTCAGCTGAAAGAATATAGGCTGGAAAGAGATCTATGGTTGGGTGGAACGTTGCTCTCACGTAGCCAGTTGTTTGGACAGCTTTATCTTCAAGATAAGTATTCTTGTGAATTAATTTATATACATTTTGTGTTCTGCAAAGTGCTAAATTTGAATGTTATTTATTCATGAGGTTGAAATTGAAATGAAGTCTGTGCATAGCATAAGAACGGGATTGAATCCCTGCATATGGAATCATCTTCTGTTTGTGCTAGATGTGTTGAAGCATTGCTGTTGATGTGCGTGCAAATGTGTTTTAATTCCGCTGTGCTTATATTGAAGCTCGAATCTGCACACAGAAGTTTTAATTGTTATGAATTTTATGAGTAATGTGATTGTTTGGGGCTAAGTCTGCTAAAAGCCCCGTGCGTGTCGTTAACGTTTCCTTCCCTGCATTTGACGACGGAAGGGGACGTTACATAAAGGGATAGGAGATGTTGAATATTTAGGGGAGAGGATTAAGGGATCATCCCACTAGACAAGGGGATCGAATTTCACCTTTCCAAGTAAGTAGGGATAAGTCTCCATGCCATCCAAGATTCGAGAAGTCGCTCGAAGATTCTCTTTATCCATGTTAACCAACTGCGACGCACCTTGCACAAGGGAAACATGCGCCAAAGAGAGATCAATGCACCTTGTACAAGGGCACACTGCATCACCGACGCACTCTACTAAGGTGCAGAACACGTCACCTTGAACCTAACGCACCTTACTGGATATCAGGGCGCGTCGCGGTGAACACATAAGGTTAAAGGGAATGGAAATAACTTCTCTTTCAATGTTTTAGATCATGTACTTTAGGGATCATGGCATACATAGGACACATAACTCATGATGACAAGATTTTTGTGTAATAGAATGCCCGCCAAAGCATGAAGCTGGAAAAATAAGCTAGGTTAAATGGTTTGTAAATAAGAAAAAATCGAAGTAAGGATTGTCGATTGGAGTGACGAACAAATAACTTCTCACAGTACAACTGACTCTGAGATACATGTGTCAACTGACTCATAACATGGTTGTCGACCAATACATTGCAGATCCATGATAGTAAATACTAACTGCACACAATCATGGCTACTAGACACAATCGTAGATCCATGATGAGATGATAACACATCCACGACCAATACAAAAGTGGATCCTTGTAATATGACCCAAAAATCGTCCATCGCAACCTGGGTGAGATACATGACTTAACCCAGGGTCTTCAAGCCAAACCCGCAATCATACGAATCTAACCATATGATTACAATGTCTTGAAGTCGAACACGGTAGAAACCACTTGATTACCAGTCATTGATGTATACCGTTAACAAGTAAAGGGAAATCACCATTGATGTCAATGATCCCCAAGGTATCATAGTGCATACCACTGGATTTGAATCAATTATTTGAGGTCAAACTCTCAGTGGAATATTTCAATCAGAATACAATGATGTGAACTTATTGTTGAAAGTGAGGTAACCTTCCATTGAGGCATGCAGGACCAATGTACTTGAATAGTTTCTAGGTTTAATCCTCGGATGATGTGTTGAAGTCAAAAAGGATAAACCGGTCGAAGGAGGGCCATGATGTTTCCCCCATCATTGACACAAAACACAATCGAAAATGTTTTGGAGTAGATCAGACTATAAAGTGACACTTGAGACTGACTCGGGGATGACCAACATAATATAAGGTGGAATGACTGCAGAGATTGATTCAATGAAGATGTCTCTCTTAAACATGGGAATGGCATGACTTGGAAGCATTGACATGACGACAATGGCACCACCCCTTAATGCAATTGATGATGGAAGCATTATTTGAATGAATCAAAGGAGTGAAAAGACTCATGGAATTAGTGGGACTCAAAGACAAGTAGATTACCCAAGTGCTTGAATGCATATGCAAACGAGTGCCATGTTCAAGAGTGACTAAGTACTTCCATAATTACAATGAAACACAAACTCTTTCCTTATCCCCATCATGATCGATGAGTACCTTTCTTTTTTAATGAGCTTGAGGAGGGTAACAGATGCTTGGTATAGCTCATCCTTCAGACAAGTCCGATCTCATATGTTTTACGAACCTGAGATAGGAGGGGTTCATCCCAAAAAGGGCCCTTCAATGTTAGATTTTAACAAGTCCAGAGAAGGAAAACTCAACGTAATTTCATGTTTAGAGAGTTTGGAAAGAACTAAAGAAGATTCCAAATGGTTCTTTTTCGTAAAAGTTAGTCTCCTCATCCTAAAAAGGATAAAACAACATGAGAGAGAACTCTTCCAGTATTGATTGATCGGAGTGCTATTTTTTCTTAAATAGTCCTCCTAGTTCGAAAAAGGGGTAAACTATCACCAAAAAGACGACCTTTCAAATACTTTTACAAGCGTGAAAGAATCAAGTTCGCTTGGCGATCGTTTCCTATTTAGGGAGTCTGAAAAGAGCTTAAAGAGGAACTTTGAGGAGTTCCTTTTTCATGGGAGTTTTACGAGCCCAAAAAAGTGATAAAATATAACTCAGTGACTTATTCTCATAGCTTTACGAGCACGAGAAAGAACAAAAAGTGAGCTCGATGCCATTAATATTTGATTTTAACGAGCGGCATGATAGAATTAAAAACTCTCAATGACAAATTCACACTTGATAAAAAGTATGAAACGATGACGATTGTCGCCAATAATGTCAGAACACCACTTTACTTCATCTGCAAACTCCAAAAACTAATTCAGAATCGACAATAAGGTGTTAAGACATAAAAATATTACTAACTATAGCAAAAAGACCCATAAAAGAAAATTCAAAAGGGAATATGCCATTTCTTTTATATAAAAGGTCAAATAGTAAGATATTTTTACCAATTGTTTTTTACCAAGTTGGAATAGTAAAAACACCTCTTTGAAACCTGATTTTCAAACATTGATTGCGGAAGCTACGGTCGGTTGTTTCTCGCCACGTCAGTCACAGGTAGGCCTTAAACTTGCTCTTTACCTTTCTAGTGGATTAATTTATTGTCTAATGGTCATTTTTTGGAGTTTTTTGGCTCATTAAGGAGGGGATTGTGTGTGCCCTGGGAAACGCACTTTCCCCTTGCGGTAAGTGCATCGGGGGCTCTCTGACGTGCTTCTCCCATGGAGAAAGTGCGTCATCGGCGCATTGTCCGCAAAACGGGGTGCGTCGACATAGATCCTCAATGAAAAATAAAAAAATGGGGCCAAAAAATACCAAACCAAAGCCATGGAAAGGTTCTAATATTCATCCATTTGATGTTTACATAGGTTTTGGCTTACACCATGGTACAATGGAAAGAATGGGAGCACGAAATGGAAGATGCCCAAGTGTCCAATGATCTACATTCAATGAACGCATTACAAAGATGCAGATTGCTGAAATTCTTTCATGTATAGGGCATGAGGTCCCAAGTATAGTTGATGGATTATCTGATCGGAATATGGGATCCATATCACCAGCATTTCCATGTTGGTGCTCACATCCTTACCTTGGATGTGGAATATATCTACTTTCTGACGGGGTTATCTAGGCGGGGAGCCCCAGTTTCACTATCTGGTCCACGGGGTAGTGACCAGTCGACGGAGAGCTTGGTGGCTCGGTTTTGTACACCAAGGACGCAGATGCTTGCTAGGAAAATTCCCATCAAGAACATTTGAGATCGACCCTTGCGTATTGTGCTCTTTACCATAGAGCTAGTGGCAGGAAGCAGAGCTGCTCATCATGCCACCAAGGCCCATATGCTTTATGCCATCAAGTGTATGGAACTGACTATTTTCAACTGGTGTGAGGGACTCCTCACCAATCTCAAGGGACAACTCATAAAATGTCCATTGGGTGAGCTGAATCAGTTCAGATACGGATCCATCATGGTCTCATTCTTCCTGGAGTGAGTCTCATTTCTGAGACCATAGGTAGAGTTAGATGATCTCAATCTGTGAGATCCTCATATGGTCAAATGGTCAAAGGTCGTGACCCGCCATGGAGGAGGGGGTCCCATTATCAGTTATGGTCCCACCTTCTTTAGGTGGCTTCGCGGGAAACTCCTCATGATTGAGGATTATGCATATGTAGGTATTGACTTTAAGGGATACCCAGACTTAGCTCTTCCCGAGGGGGAGCAGTGGGGAGACCTAGGTAAGAACAAAATTCTTATTGTGTTTATGAATTTTATAATTTTATAATGTTTTGGGTAGTACTAATGGTTCACACATGTTTGATGTAGATGTTGTCTTATCTCGCCTGATAGGTTCTTCACCTATTGAGAGAAGAGGAGTGGTACGAGATATAGAGGTTCATCATCGGGATGCAGCAAAGGAGCTGAACGAGCTGGAGGAGAACCTACAGAGATTTATGTTGGATATTCATGACATATCCATTGATGACTTGCCTCACAGCTACAAGCATCAGACAGCTGGAGTCTTAGGATTCTTTGGTCAGTTGCTCCATTGAGTATCTAGGGCTATTAGCTGCTATCATGAGTGTCCATGAGGATAGCTCATTGTATGATATATGTACTGAAAACCATAGGCTTTAGATTTTTTTAGCTAGGACTTACTGAAAGCTTATGTGCTTCAGATTTTGTATCAGTACCACTTTTTTGTACATGATGATATATATATATATACAAAACACAATTTTGCGGTTTTATACATCGTGTCTTCTTAATAATGATGATTAGGGATCTTATGAATATTAGCTTACACACTATGAGTATTTTACATGTTATGTCATTTTATACATCTTTGATAAAAAATGATTATGAATATGTAATGTACCAATCTAATATTAAATTAGTTAGGGAATCAGAAATTGTGTTCATGTTTCTCGGAATGTGTAGGTATTGAATTGACTCAAATTACCTCTCCAAGAGACGTACTCATCGGAATAGACAGAGTAATAAGGGGTCATGGATAGTGTATATATGGTTGAGATGGGAGACCACTAATTATGAATCGAGATAGTTAGCAAGATGGTCCACAACCAAGGAACAAGCGTCGGTCAATAGTCCAATTACTGCATGAAACTCGGCGGCATTGTTGGTTGCAAATCCTAGGCAAGTTCCTCATGAACTAATCAGTTCTCTAGTAGGGGAATAGCGTACCCAAGCTATTGAAGACAGGTTACGGGTGTGTCAGATAGCATTGTCTGCAAATCCAAAACACGTTTCCATCTGCACATTTAGGAAGAACATGGTATAAGCGTAATGATAAGGTCCTAGCACACTAAAAATAAAGTGTCACACCAAAAAAAACACATGTCATGTACAATATATACAAAGTACTAATGCGTAAGTGAGTTAGGCATAGTAACACTTTAGGTAGATCCCATTGAGAGGCTCCCCCAAAGATATCCCATCATAATCCTCAAGTTCATATGCTCCCTTTTCCAAAACACGTTTTACCACATATGGACCATGCCACATAGACTCAAGTTTGCATGCCCCTAGCTTATCATGTTTTTGGTCATAAGTAAGGACCAAATCTCCCTCGTTGAAGATATGAGGTTTCACTGATTTGTCATACTAGTCTTTGATGTGTTTCTTGTGTGCTTCATTAGCCAGCGCTGCATCACGATGGGTTTCATCAAGTTTTTCCAAGTATAGAAATCGTTCTTCCTCAACAGTGGTGTTTGGTAAAATTTTGACAACGATTTTTAGTGACGGAATCTCGCACTCGATAGGTAACATTGCCTCTAGTCCGTAGACCAATTGAAAGGGTGGAAAAACAGTGGCAGTTTTAACGGAATTCCTATATGCCCATAGGGATGAAAAAATCATTGTATGCCAGTTGGACTTATGTGTCCCCAGATCAAGATGCGGGATATGCTCATGCAATAAGGAGTGGAAAAGACACTGGGAGGGAAAATAAAGAAACCCGCGGATATATTAGATGAAGACTGGGAGGATATGGATTAAAGAGCTCTCAGTGCTATTCGTCTGTGCTTGGTCGACGATGTTTTATTTAACATCGTGTCTGAAACTGTTGATGTATATGTAACTTCAGAATGTATTTCATCTGTGTATTTTCTATATATTTATTGTACCCTTAGAAGAGATGTGTCATTCCTCTATAAGGAAGTGTCGTCATGTGGATTGACAAGTGTCGCAAGTGTGTGTACTTGCCGATGGGTTATTAGACCACCATGTGTGGGGTCGGCCCTGAAATATATATTATAATGTGGATGTACCTAGCTAGACAAGTCAGCCCCATAAGGTCACTAGGCAAACAGATTAGTATAAATAGAGATCAGGTGATCTCTATTTAGATCACTCGGAAAAGTATCTCACTCTCACTCAGAAAGTGGCGCACTAGTGAGGAGGAGGATCATCTGCTACTAGGAGACTATCTCAATGTATTTTGGTTGTACTTTGGTTGAGCCATTTCTCTCTCTATCTCTGAGGAATTTGTGGGGTTTTTCACCTTAGGGTTTTCCCCATGGAAACTTTGTGTCTCTTGTCTCTCATGCTTTTGATTCTTGTGATGCTTGTCATGCTTATTGTGATTGTCATGCATTGATATACTGTATATGTTATTCTCTCAACAAATATCCTAGAGTATTGTGAATTAATGCTCAAAATTTAACATGGTATCAGAGCTAACCTGAAAAGAAGACATTTTGCAGTGACGGAAACTTGAGTTTCTTGTTTATTAGGTTTCTCTCCATAGATTTTGGAAAAGCAGTATAGTAGATTGACTCTACTCATCAAGGCGCATCTATCTGTCCAATCAGAATTCAATTCTGAGCATTTTCAGATTTGGCCCTAAAAATTAGGGTTTCCACAACAATAGGAATTTTTAAAATCTAAAGACATAGCTGGAAGCTCCTTGCAAAAATCGAAGTTTAGAGCTTTGGATCGAGATTTGTGGTTGGGTAGATCTCCAGGAAACTCAAACCCTAATTCAGGGCTCTCCCTAGTGAACCCGGGAGGACAAAAAGAAAAATATGAAGGGTAAAGCTTTGCTGATCTCAAATTCTGAATACACCGGGCTGATCAGCTCATCAAGGTGCATCTTTCTATCCTTTCGGAAAATTGAAATTCACATTTTGAATTTTTAGGGTTTTTTCGACAAACCCTAATCCGGGACCAGATCCAGTTTTTAGCATTTCAAGTGGTAAGATCTAAATCTTTTGTATTTCCATTTGAAGTACTCTTTAAGATGTCTCACCACACCAAGCATGAGGATAAGCTTGAAGGAGCTGATAACTTTCGAGCTTGGAAGTATAGGATTGGATTAATCCTAGAAGAGAATGAGTTGGACTCATATGTGAAAGAAGACATCCCTATCCCAGAGGATGAAGAGGCCAAGGTATTGCATAAGAAGAACTTGGTCAAGGCAAAGAGAATCATTGATGATTCCATTAAAGACCATCTCATACCCCATGTGTCCTCTCTAAAGACACCCAAGGAGATGTTTGACTCTTTGACCAAGCTATTTGAAGGGAAGAACATAAATCGGAAGATGACCCTGCGGAACCAATTGAAAGGAGTAAAGTTTCAGAATGGAGAAACCATTCAATATTATTTTTCAAGGGTCTCCCAGATCAAGGAACGACTAGAAACAGTGGATGAAATGGTGGAGAATCATGAAGTGGTGATGACCACTCTAAATGGCCTACCCAGGTCATGGGATTCCTTCATTCAAGGAATTTGTGCAAGGAAGAAGTTGATCTCCTTCAACAGATTGCAGGAAGAATGCTCTCAAGAAGTGTTGGGAATGTTATATCTCTTCACATGGTGGCTGCGTGTACAAAAAAAATTTGGGTTGCTTTTTGCTTTTTCGCAATTTCGACCCATTGTACTCTATCTAATCCTGGTAAAAAGGATTAGGGTTGTAACCTAATTTCAGGTAAACGAATTAGGGTTTTAGATGCTGTGGAATACCATATATTGTAAACATATAATGAAAAGGAGCAGTGCGGCTCTAAGTTTTGCTAGTTTTTTCCCGATTAAGGGTTTCCAGGTGAAAATCTCTATGTAATGTGTGTGCCATTGTGTATTTTCTGTTAATGCTTAAGAATCAATATAAGTTTGTACTTCACTGTTAAGGTTTAAAACTTACATTTGGTATCAGAGCATTTTTGGGTTCAGAGGGACGCCTTTGTTTCCAAGGGTTTGGCTCGATCTTGGATTTGTGATAAACCTGGTTTCAGTGGGAGCTTTGCAGCAGTGATTTATTCTTTAAAAGAATGGCGAGCAGTTCTAGATTCGAGATTGAGAAATTTAATGGCCAGAGCTTTGAGCTATGGAAGCTCAAAATGGAATATCTTCTGGTAGATAGAGAACAATGGATCGTTGTAGATCCAGGTACCATGCCCACTGGTGCGGTAAAAGAAGAATGGGAAAAGATGGAAAGAAAAGCAAGGAGCACCATTCATCTTTGCCTCGCAGATTTGGTATTGGTGAACGTATCTGGAGAAGACAGTGCAAAGAAGCTATGGGATAAACTAGGAAATCTATATCAGTCAAAGTCCCTTGTAAATAAGTTATTTCTGCGAAAGAAATTGTACCTTCTAAGGATGACTAATGGAGACTCTGTGTCAGAGCATCTAAACGCCTTCAATACTCTGGTAAGTCAGTTGACATCTGTTGGTATTACAATTGCTGATGATGAAAAATGTATTAGTCTGTTGTGCTCTTTGCCAGATTCATGGGATAATCTGGTTATAGCTATTGGGAGTAATGCAACCACGCTAAACTTCGATGATGTGGTTGCATCCCTACTATCGGAGGAAATGAGGTAGAGATCCATAGATAGTTCAACCAAGGATGCCTTATTTGTAAGAGGTCGCCCTGGAAACAGATCTAAAAATAAGTCTTCAGGTGGTAGGTCTAAATCTAGAGGTAGATCTAAATCTCCAGGACCTTCTGTAAGAAAATGCTGGAAGTGCGGAAAAGCTGGGCATTACAAGAAGGATTGTAAATCCAAAAATACTGATAAAAGCAGAGGACCTAATGATACTCCATCCGCAGATGGGAAAGAATCTACAGAGGAAGGAGGAGATGTGTATCTGGCATCTTCAAGTACACATGCAGAGCATGATTCGTGGTTGATTGACTCAGGTGCGTCTTATCATATGAATCCTCACAGGGAGTGGTTTTCTGAATATGAAAAGTATGATGGAGGAGATGTATTTCTAGGAGACAAATCGGTGGCGAAAATCATAGGTCGAGGAAAGATCAAGCTACTGCTCAAAGATGGAAGGGTTAAAACTCTTCCCGGG
This sequence comes from Larix kaempferi, assembly GCA_027924585.1. Lineage (NCBI taxonomy): Eukaryota > Viridiplantae > Streptophyta > Pinopsida > Pinales > Pinaceae > Larix > Larix kaempferi. Next base: position 763,667 of record BSBM01000319.1, on the reverse strand, counting down.
GTTCTGCACATTCCAAAGCTGGCTAGAAACCTTATATCTGTAAGTAAAATGGATGATGCAGGTGTGAAAACTTTATTTAAAAAGAACACATGCAAGATGGTTCGAGAATCATTGGTGCCGATGAGGGGAGTTCGGATTGGAACTCTATACAAGTTGTTGGGAAGCACCTTCAAAAATGGATGTAACAGTACTATTGTTCCTGACGGTAAAAATGAAGGAGACAGAGTCCTTACTGTCTCTAGTGAGAAGACATCGCTATGGCATCGAAGGCTGGGACATATCAGAGATAAGGGTCTTCGACTATTACAAGGTAAAAGTATGGCTGAAGGCATGTCTGATTTCACATTATATTTTGATTTCTGTGAACATTGCTTATATGGTAAACAGAATCGGGTAAGATTCTCATCTAGTGTTGTAAGAGCTAAAGGAATCTTAGAGTTAATACACAGTGATGTTTTTGGACCTGTGCCTATTCCATCACTTGGTAAATCTGTGTATTATGTTTCATTTATAGATGATTTCTCAAGGAAAACTTGGATTTATTTCCTGCGTAAGAAATCTGAGGTTTTTAAAAGATTCAAAGAATTTAAGGCTCTTGTAGAGAATCAAACTGAAAAGAAAATAAAAGTACTCGGAATAGATAACGGTGGAGAATTCTGTGAAAGTGAATTTGAGGAGTTCTGTAAAACGTGTGGAATAGCAAGGCAAAAGACTACTCCATACACACCTCAACAGAATGGGGTTGCAAAAAGGATGAATAGGACATTGATGGAAAAGGCAAGGAGTATGCTCAGTGGTGCAGGGCTAACACAACAATTCTGGGCAGAAGCTGTTGACACTACGTGTTACCTAGTGAATAGGACACCCACATTAGCGTTGGTTGACAAGACACCTCATGAGGTTTGGACTGGTAAGAAACCCTCTCTCTCTCATCTCAGAGTGTTTGGGTGTGATGCTTTTGTACATGTTCCAAAGGAGAAAAGGAGCAAGTTGGATAATAAAGTGGAAAAATGTATCTTCATTGGTTACAAGGATGGAGTGAAAGGTTACAAGCTGTGGAACCCAGTAAAAAGGCAAACAGTTTACAGTCGAGATGTGATCTTCAGAGAAGTTAAAAGCACTTCCAAGATTGAGGATGTACCAAAGGAAAAGGATTCATAGAAGCTACACTTTGATATCAAAGATGAAAGAGGTGACTCTTTTGAGGAACCAGATTCGTCTAAATCAGATGAGGAGGCAGAATCGTCTGAATCAGATGAAGAGGCAGATCCACAGACTACGGTATTGAGGAGATCTGATCGAGTAAGAAGGCAAGTTGAAAGGTACAGTCCCCCTGATTTTCATTCTAATTTTGTGTTATCTATTACTGATGATGATCCTAGAACTGCTAAAGAGGCAATGGATTCAGAAGATAGTAAACTATGGAAGAAGGCCATGATAGAAGAAATGGATGCCTTAGACAAAAATGAGGCATGGGATCTGGTTGAGTTGCCAGAAGGAAGAAATCCTATTGGAAGCAAATGGGTATTCAAGAAGAAGTTAAATGCAGCAGGTAAAGTGGATAAGTACAAGGCTCGACTAGTAGCGAAAGGTTATTCCCAAATTGAGGGCATCGATTTTGGTGAGATTTTTTCACCTGTTGCAAAATTGACTTCTATTAGATTTCTTCTATCTATTTCTGCTGCTTTTGATCTTGAAGTAGAACAGATGGATGTAAAGACGGCTTTCCTACATGGAAATCTTAATGAAGAGATCTATATGAAGCAACCAGAACGGTTTGTGGTGAAAGGAAGAAAGGAGCTGGTCTGTAAGCTGAAAAAATCTCTCTATGGATTGAAACAATCTCCAAGAATGTGGTATCAAAAATTTGATACTTATATACTGGGACTTGGTTTCTCAAGAAGCAAAGTTGATCACTGTGTTTATTTTAAGCTAACTGGTGATCATTTTATTTATGTAATATTGTATGTTGATGATATGTTGCTAATTGGAAACAACAAGGAAATCATCAAGGATCTCAAAAATCAGCTGTCATCTGAATTTGACATGAAAGATCTTGGTGCTGCAAATTTTATTTTGGGCATGGAAATAAAAAGAGATTGTGAAAACAGGAAACTCTGGTTAAATCAGAGGAAATATGTTGAAACGATATTGAAGATATTTAATATGCAGGAAAGCAAACCAGTGAAGGTGCCCATTCCTGTAGGTGTAAGGTTATCTGCAGAACAGTGTCCCACGACACAAGAAGAGGTAGAGGACATGTCTCATGTTCCCTATGCTAGTGCAGTTGGCAGTCTGATGTATGCCATGGTCTGTAATAGACCAAATATAGCCCATGCAGTGGGAGTTTTGAGTAGATACATGTCAAAACCAGGAAAGGAACATTGGACTGCAGTAAAGAGGGTCTTCAGGTATTTGCGTGGCACTACAGATTTTGAAATCTACTACCAAGGAAGACCCGGTCTAAACAGAGAGATAGATATACAAGGATTTGCTGATGCTGACTGGGATGGAGATCTTGATCATAGAAGATCTACAAGTGGCTACGTTTTTAATCTATTTGGAGGAGCAATCATTTGGATGAGTAGAAGACAAGCTGTAGTTGCACTCTCAACTACAGAAGCTGAATACATGGCAGCTACCCATGCAGGTAAGGAAGCTGTATGGTTGCAAAGATTGTGTTCAGGTATTGGTTTTATTCAGAATGTAGTAAAGATTGGTTGTGATATCTCAAGTGCAATATTTTTGGCAAAGAACCCTGCTTATCACTCGAGGACAAAGCACATTGATGTGCAGTACCATTTCGTCAGAGACATGGTTGAACAAAACAAAGTGTTGCTGGAGAAGGTTGACACTTTGGTAAATGTTGCAGACTCTTTGACAAAGTCTGTGAGTACTCAGAAGTTCTGTTGGTGTAAAGAGAACATGGGCATTGTTTCCCTGAATTGTTAAAGTCATAAATTTCTCCTGTATGTGAAGAGAACAACAAGTGGGAGAATGTTGGGAATGTTATATCTCTTCACATGGTGGCTGCGTGTACAACACGATTCCTTGCCCAGTAGTGATTCGCCTGCGCCGGGCGCGTCCGGAGGGGGGGGGTAGCCCGACAGGGCCCACCCCCTTCGTTTCGGACTGTTAGGTTCTGAAACGCCACGGAGGGGGCCGTTAGGCCCCCGGAGTCCGCGTGGAGCGCAAAATATTTTTGGGTTGCTTTTTGCTTTTTCGCAAATTCGACCCATTGTACTCTATCTAATCCTGGTAAAAGGGATTAGGGTTGTAACCTAATTTCGGGTAAACGAATTAGGGTTTTAGATGCTGCGGAATACCATATATTGTAAACATATAATGAAAAGGAGCAATGCAGCTCTAAGTTTTGCTGGTTTTTTCCTGGTTAAGGGTTTCCAGGTGAAAATCTCTGTGTAATGTGTGTGCCATTATGTATTTTATGTTAATGCTTAAGAATCAATATAAGTTTGTACTTCACTGTTAAGGTTTAAAACTTACAAGAAGAAGCTAGGCTTGTGGCCCGAGAAGAAAAGATGGGAAAAGAAGATCAAGCTCTCACAGCACATGCCAGGAAAGGCAAGTCCAAGAAGGAATCATCTCATAACAGAAGATCCTCACACCACCATTATCATAAAGATAAGAAAGATCTCAGATGCTTCAATTGCAATGAGAAGGGACACTTTGCTTTAGATTGTCCGAAGAAGAAGATAGACAACAACAACAACTTCAATAAGAAGAAGAAGAAGAACAAAAGAAGATATCATGCTCATGCTACCGAAGATGATGAACCCCCAAAGAAGAAGGCTAGGGCAGAAAGTAATAGTGATGATGACTCATCAAGTGAAGAAGAATATGTTCTAATTTCTGCTCTCACAGGTACTATCTCCCATGTTTGTAATGATTGGTTGATTGACAGTGGGGCTTCCAAACACATGACTAGGTTTAAGGAATCTTTTGTGAATCTATCTGAACATGAATCACCCCATAAGGTGAAACTTGGGGATGATTATCAATAACCAATCAAAGGAAGTGGTGAAGCCTCCTACAACCTAGATTCTGGAAAATCTTTGAAGATGAAAGAAATCCTTTATGTACCTAGGCTCAAGAAGAACTTACTCTCCATCTCTGCATTGGATGCAAAAGGTATGAGGGTTGCATTTGTGGATGACCAAGTCCTAAAGTGGCCAAAGGGAAAGAACATAGATGATGCAGTAGTGATTGGAGAGCAAGAGGGAGGTTTGTATAAATTGAAGGGACAACCTGAACATGCCATGGTACATGAATCCATGGAGCCAAGTGAACTTTGGCATAGAAGACTTGCTCATATGCACTATAGAGCACTTCCAATTGCAAGCAAGGCTGTAGAGGGTCTTCCTGAAATCAAGACCAAACATGAAGGTTTTTGCAAAGGATGTACAAAAGGTAAGAACATTAAGAAGGCTTTCCCAAGTAGTGAAAGCAAGGCAAAAGACATCCTGGAAATCATCCACTCATATGTATGTGGTCCTATGTCATCCAGTTCTCTGAGTGGGTATGTTTACTATGTCTCATTTATTGATGACTTCTCCAGGAAGACTTGGGTATACTTCTTGAAGAACAAAGATGAGGTGTTTGATAAATTCAAGGAATTCAAAACCTTGATGGAGAATCAAACTGACAAGAAGATAAAAACATTCAGATCCGACAATGGTGGATAATTCACCTCAAGTAACTTCAAGAAGCTTTGTAGTGATTCAGGGATTAACAAGGAGTTGACTAGTCCTTATAATCCTCAACAGAATGGAGTTGTAGAAAGGAAGAACAGAACTATCATGGAAGCAGCAAGGGAAATTCTACATGACCAGGATCTACGTATGCATCTATGGGCAGAAGCAGCTAGAATAGCTGTATATGTGCAGAACAGAACACCCCACAAGATATTGGACAATAAGACACCAGAAGAGGTCTTTTATGGTAAGAAACCTAAAGTCAGTCATCTCAAAATATTTGGTTGTCCAGTATACAATCATGTTCCAAAGGAAAAGAGGACTAAACTAGATCCTTCATGAAAGAAGGGTATCTTTGTGGGTTACAGTGAAAGCTCAAAGTCTTACAAAATATACTTTCCAGGGTTCAAGAAGATTGATGTTAGCAGGGATGTAACATTTGATGAAAACTCAGCATTCATCAAATCAAGGAAGGCACCTATCGAAGTTTATGAAGAACCTAAGGAAACTAGATTTCAAGACACTACCATGACTGAAGCAGTTCTAGACCTTGTTCCTGAGTTTGAAGATCCGCAAGAACCTGTAGATCCACCCCATGAGGATAACTCTCACAAGAGGAAACCTGCATGGGCTAGAGATCCCATTCAAGATGCAGAAAGATTTGGCGTTCCAGAAGAATAACACAGAGCAAGGAAGAGAACCAGATCACATACCAGCTATGTTGCTTTACTCTTTGACATTATGAACAAAGATCCTTCCAGTTATGAAGAAGCAGCGGAAAAGAAAGAATGGAAGGATGCCATGGTTGAGGAATACCAATCAATAATGAAGAGTGATGTTTGGGATGTTGTCCCAAGACCTAAAGAGAAGTCTGTTGTGACTTCCAAATGGATCTACAAAATCAAGCATGCTGCAGATGGCAGTGTAGAGAAATACAAGGCAAGATTCATAGCTCGTGGCTTCTCTCAGAAAGAGGGAATAGATTATGAAGAAACTTTTGCACCTGTAGCCAAGTATACTTCCATCAGAACAGTACTTGCCCTAGCTGCAGCGATGAAATGGAAAATACACCAGATGGATGTCAAGACTGCTTTCTTGAATGGTGTAGTTGAAGAGGAAGTATATGTAGAGCAGCCACTCGATTTTGAAATACATGACAGGGAGTCATATGTGTGCAGATTGAAGAAAGCCTTGTATGGCTTGAAACAAGCTCCCAGAACCTAGTATGGTATGATGGACAGTTTCTTATCTAGTTTGGGATTTACCAAGAGTAAAGTGGATTCCAACCTTTATTACAAGGTTGAGGAAGGGAATCCTATAGTTCTACTCCTGTATGTGGATAACTTATTTGTAACATGAGATGACAAATTGATTGCAGATACGAAGAGGAATCTTGTTGCTGAGTTCGATATGAAAGATTTGGGAATGATGCATTATTTCCTAGGTATGGAGGTGTGGCAGAGTGCAGGTGGGATTTTCCTTGGTCAAGGGAAGTACACAGTAGATATCCTGAAGAGATTCAGGATGATGGATTGCAAGGCCATGGCCACACCTATGGCATCGAATCTGAAGCTTCTATGTGATGCTTCATCTGAGCCGGTTGATGTCTCTATGTATCGTCAGATGATTGGGTCCTTGATGTACCTGACGAACACGAGACCAGATATTTGCTTTGCAGTGAACACATTGAGTCAGTTCCTGACAGATCCGATGAGTGTTCATCTGGTTGCTGTAAAGCATGTTCTGAGGTACCTGAAGGGTGCAGTGGATTATGGGCTCAAGTATGAGGCGAATCAAAAGTTTAACCTGCAGGGTTATGTTGATTCAGATTGGGCTTGCAATGCTGCATATAGGAAGAGCACATCTGGGTGCTGCTTCAGTATGGGATCAGGTGTGATCTCTTGGTTTAGTAGGAAGCAGTCCTGCGTAGCACTGAGTACAGCTGAGGCAGAGTATGTTGCAACCTGTTCAGCTAGTTGTGAGGCAGTATGGCTACGGAAGCTACTGTCTGAGTTATTTGATCTCCCGTTGGATGCTACTGGTATCTTTTGTGATAACCAGAGTTGTGTGAAGCTGTCCGAGAATCCAGTGTTTCATGACAGGTCGAAACACATAGAGATCAAATATCACTATATCAGGGATATGGTGCAGAGAGGAGCTGTGAAGCTCCTGTATGTTGTGACGGAAGAGCAGATTGCAGATGTGCTGATGAAGCCACTAGCCAGGGTGAAGTTTGAGTACTTCAGAGAGAGGCTTGGCATTCTTCATATTGAGGACACTTCGAGGAAGAAGTGATGGACACATTTGCTAAAGCCATTCCAAGCATGTTGGAAGGAGGATCCTTCACATGGCTATGGATGTAAGCGTTGGATGATGAGCATCAGGATGATGTTCTGGTTTCTGATTGGATATGATCAGTTGGATCATTTTTATATATGTATGTATGCATCATGTTGAATGATGGGTATGATCGGTTGGATCATGTGTATGTATTTTGTATAGGCATCATGTTGGATGCTTGGACCATGTATCTGTATATGTATCAGGTGGATACATTGTATGATCAGGTGGATCATGTATGGTGATATGTATCATGTATTTGTATTTGTATCAGGTGGATACACTGTATGATCAGGTGTATCATGTATGATGATATGTATCAGGTAGATACTTGGTATGCATCAGGTAGATGCATTATATGATCAGGATGATCATGGATGACGAGCTTCAGGATGTTGCTCCAGATGACATGCAGCAGGATGTTGCAGTGATGATCAGGATGATCATGTGTACATCAGGATGATGTATGGTGAGTATCAGGTTGATAATCTGTGGCCGTGGAACAGGTTGTGCAGATAAGCATGTAATTTGTGCCCTGGGAGATTTGTAGATGGTCTTTCGAGGTTTTGCCTATGGCATGTAATTCGTACCCTGGGACATCTAGCAAATGCTCTTTCGAGGTTTTGCTTCGGAGGACATATAATTTGTGCCCTGGGAGATCTGTAGATAGTCTTTCGAGGTTTTTCCTATGGCATGTAATTTGTGCCCTCGGATATCTGGCAGATGCTCTTTTGAGGTTTTGTCCTATGGCATGTAATTTGTGCCCTGGGAGATCCGATAGGTTGAGCCGTGTGCCCGTAATCAGTCCTGGGATGCTCTTTCGAGGTTTTGCCATGACCACATGTAATTTGTGCCCTGGGAGATCCGATAGGTTGAGCCTTGTGCTCGTAATCAGTCCTGGGATGCTCTTTCGAGGTTTTGTGGTGACCACATGTAATTTGTGCCCTAGGAGATCCGATAGGTTGAGCCTTGTGCTCATAATCAGTCCTGGGATTCTCTTTCGAGGTTTTGTGGTGGGGTCACATGTAATAAGTCCTGGAGATCTGGACAGGATGAAAAAGGCCTCAGATGCTCTTTAGGGTTCTTGCTAGTCAAGAGACTCTTTTAAGGTTTTGTGACGCACGTAATAAGTCCTGAGATTTCCACAGTATGGCCAATGATGATGAAAACCTGCAGGTGGCATGCCTACATCCAGTATGAAAAAGGACTGGCTCTGTAGAACTTCCTATGACGAGTAGAGTTAGAGATTGGTTGAGATAGCAGCAACAGTGACGATGATGATGACGATGATCCCGAGAAGAAGACTTGTCTAGCAGATTTGTGTCGAGAAATACCTTCCTAGTTAAGAGGGAGTGTTGATGTATATGTAACTTCGGAATGTATTTCATCTGTGTATTTTATATATATTTATTGTACCCTTATAAGAGATGTGTCATTCCTCTATAAGGAAGTGTCGTCATGTGGATTGACAAGTGTCGCAAGTGTGTGTACTTTCCGATGGGTTATTAGACCACCATGTGTGGGGTCGGCCCTTAAATATATATTATAATGTGGATGTACCTAGCTAGACAAGTCGGCCCCATAAGGTCACTGGGCAAACAGATTAGTATAAATAGAGATCAGGTGATCTCTATTTAGATCACTCGGAAAAGTATCTCACTCTCACTCAGAAAGTGGCGCACTAGTGAGGAGGAGGATCATCTGCTACTAGGAGACTATCTCAGTGTATTTTGGTTGTACTTTGGTTGAGCCATTGCTCTCTCTATCTCTGAGGAAGTTGTGGGGTTTTTCACCTTAGGGTTTTGCCCACGAAAACTCTGTGTCTCTTGTCTCTCATGCTTTTGATTCTTGTGATGCTTGTGATGCTTATTGTGATTGTCATGCATTGATGTACTGTATATGTTATTCTCTCAGCAAAGATCCTAGAGTATTGTGAATTAATGCTCAAAATTTAACAGAAACTACAACAATAGGTCTCTGGACAAAATTGGAAAGCATGTACATGACTAAATCCTTGACAAATAAAATCCTCCTGAAGCGGAAGTTATTTACCTTCCGTGTGATAGAAGGTACACAAATTTCAGATCATTTGAATACATTCAATACTCTTATTTGTCAGTTGGCTAGCATGAATGATAAAATTCAATCTGAAGACAAGGTGATTTTATTGTTGTGCTCTCTAACTGAGTCTTGGGCACATTTTGTAACCTCTATCAGTTTAAGTTCTATCGAGTCTATTACCTTTGATGATGTTGTGGGAACCTTGATTTCTAAGGAAACTCAAAAGAAATCTAGTCTTGAAACCTCGACATTAGAAGTAATGGTGGACAGAGGAAGAACCGGTGAAAGAGGACAACATTCGAGGGGCACATCAAGATCAAAGTCGAAGGGAAAAACAAGTAAATTGAAGTGTTCGTATTGTAATAAAACATGACACCTTAAGAAATGTTGTTGCAAATAGAAGAAAGCATCTAAGGAGGAGGACTCTACAAAGGAGGAAAACATAGCCGAGAAGGATTCAAGTATGATCATTATTGATCGATGAGTTATTATCTACATCTACTGTCTCATAATACCATTATGACTAGTTAATTGATTATGGAGCATCCCATCACATGTGTCTTCATAGAAATTGGTATTCCACATACCAATCTATAGATGACGAGGTAGTTTATATGGGAAATAATGTTTCATGTAAAACTGTTGGGATAAGGAGTATCAGAATAAAAATGTATGATGGGACTGTTAGGACTCTAACAGATGTGAGGCATGTACTTGAACTTAGGAAGAACTTGATATCAATGGGAGTTATATATGACGTCGGTTACAAATTTATAGTTCTAGGTGGAGTTATGAAGATATCGAAAGGTATCTTGGTTGTCATGAAGGAAAACAGAGTCGGGAACCTGTATAAACTTGAAGGGAGTGCGAAAATCGATCACACAATAGTAGCATCAGTTGGTGCAGCAGAATGCACTTGTTTATAGCATCAACGATTAGGTCATATGAACGAAAAAAGAATGAAGGTACTTGTTGATCGAAATTTTCTTCCTAGTTTAAAATCTATAGATTTGAAATTTTGTGAGCATTGTATTTATGGTAAACAAGCTAGATAAAAATTTAAATATGGAAAACATACCAATAAAGGTATCCTAGACTATATTCATTCTGATCTATGGGGTCCATCTCCTAAAATATCTTATAGGGGATCATCATATTTCGTCATTTTTATAGATGATTACTTGAGGAAAATCTAGATCTACTTATTAAAGAGAAAAGTTGATGTGTTCGATATATTTAAGCAGTTTAGAGCTTTGGTTGAAATGGGCACTGGCAGGTTCATTAAATGTCTTAGAACAGATAATGGAACCGAATTTACTTCTGAGTTTGATAATTGTTGCAAGAAGTATGGGATCGAAAGACATAAAACCATTGTTTACACTCCGGAGCAGAACGGTGTTGCTAAACGCATGAACATGACTCTTCTTGAAAGCGCAAGGAGTATGCTCAGTATTGCAAAGTTGCAACAGGAATTGCGGGGAGAAACATTGCTTACAGCTTGTTACCTGGTAAATCAATCACCATCAACAACAATTGACTGCAAAAATCCAGAAGAGGTATTGACAGGTATACAATGTGATTATTGTAATCTTAGAGTATTTAGTTGTGAATCCTATGCACTTATTCCGAAAAATCAATGTTCCAAACTAGATCCTAAATCAAGCAAATTGATTTTTGTTAGATATGGTGATGGTATTAAGGAATATAGATTGGGGAATCCTACTGCCCACAAAATCATCATAAACAGAGATGTAATATTTGATGAAATTTCTCTTTTAAGTTTAGATGTAAGTAATGATTTGAAACAGGTTAATGTACCATAGTTACAACAAATTTAGTTTGATACTCAGTCATCTATGAGGAGGAATCATGAGGATGTCCATGAGGAGGATATTCATGAGGACACTCCTCAGGAGGATGAGCAGACATAAACATATCAAGAAATAGAGGAAATGCCACAGCAAACTCTACGAAGATCTACACGGGACAAAACTTTTCCAAAGAGGTATGATGATTTTGTCACATCTGTTTTTTTAATTTCTAATGAAGGAGAACCTAACAGTTATCAGGAATCATTAGAATTTTCTGACAGTGACAAACGGAAACTTGCAATGAAAGAAGAAATGGATTCATTGGCAAAGAACAAAACATGGGATCTTGTGGAACTTCCTGAGAGTAGGAGTGGTTGGCTGCAAATGGGTGTACAAATTGAAGAAAGGAGTTGACGACATTGTTCTGAAGTACAAGGCTAGACTAGTTGCAAAAGGGTTTTCTCAAAAAGAAGGTATTGACTTTCATGAGATTTTTTCACTATTTGTGAAACTTGTTTCTATCATAATTCTATTAGCACTAGTTGCCTTATATGATTTGTAGTTAGAGCAGCTAGATGTTAAGACAACTTTCTTACATGGATATTTAGATGAGGAAATTTTCTTGGAACAACCAGAAGGGTTCATTCAGAATCGCAACAAGAGGTTTGTTTGCAAGCTCAGGAAATCATTGTATAGCCTGAAGCAGTCTCCCAGGAAATGTCACAAGAAATTTGATTCTTTCATGGTGAGCCAGAATTTTACCAGAAATGAGTATGATCAATGTGTGTACTTTAAAAATTTGGAAAATGGCATGTTCATTATTTTGGTATTATATGTTGATGGCATGCTTGTTGCAAGCAAAATCATGTTTGAAATCAGCAGGTTAATGGCTCAGTTGGCTAGGACATTTGATATGAAGGATCTAGGAGCAACAAATCAGATCTTGGGCATGCAGATACATAGAGACAGAAAAAATGGAAAGCTGTGGTTATCACAAAAGAAGTACGTGGAGAAAATACTTCAGAGATTCGATATGAATAAGGTGAAACCAATTAATATCCCTTTAGCTTCTCATTTTAAGCTTTCTTCAGGTGTGAGTCCTAGTAGTGATGAAGAAAAGCAGTATATGTCTCGTGTACCATATGCTAATGTAGTAGAAAGTTTGATGTATGCGATGAAAAGTACAAGGCTAGATATCTCACATGTGGTTGGTGTTTTCAGTAGATACATGGTTAATCCAAGAAAAGAGCATTGGGAAACAGTGAAATGGGTGCTTCGGTATCTTAGAGGCACAAGCAATTATTGTATCACCTTTGATGGTTGCAGTGATGAAGTTTGTGGTTATGTTGATTATGATTTTGCAAGAGACTTGGACAAGAGGAGATCCACTTCGGGTTATGTCTTTACTCTTGTAGGTGGAGCTATTAGGTGGATGTCAAAGCTTCAGAATATTGTTTCTTTATCCACTACAGAGGTAGAGTACATATCTACTTCACATGCTTGCAAAGAGGCAATATGGTTAAAACGTTAGTTGGGTGAGATAGGAAAGGTTCAGAACACTATAAAAATTTTCTGTGATAATCAAAGTGCTATTCATTTGGCTAAAGATCCAACTTATCACAATAAGACAAAACACATTCATGTAAAATAACATTTTGTAAGACATGTTATTGATGAAGGTGGAGTGGTTTTTGAAAAGGTCCACACTCAAAAGAATAGTGCAAACATGTTCATAGAACCAGTTGCTTTGGAGAAGCTACGATGTTGCTTAGCTTCTCTAGGTTTGCAAGAAAGGTGATGAACAAAGCAATGAGCAAGGTATCAGGTAAATTGTTGTCAAGGTGGAGTTTGTTGGAAACGGGTGACAACCAGTTCTCCCGGTGATTGTGTAACTATCTAACTGAGTAACTAAGTTTGGTCAGTTATGAGTAACTGTGTAAGAAATATATTTATTTATTTTATTCTTGTAGGAGAAGAGATTGATGAGAGTTGAACTGTAATATTCATGTTATGAATAATAAGAGAACCGATACCATTGCTCCGTGGATGTATACCTCTCGAGGGTTTTACCACGTAAATCTATGTGTACATTTTTTATGTGTTTTCCATTATTTGCTTTATTGTTTAATATCTGAACCATTGCATATTATTTTATGTGGCTGCTTAAGCCAACACAGACACATATGCAGAGCGGGACAAAGGCACGAATTGAGGCATTAAAGTTGCACCCGTTAATATATAATAACCAATTTTGGATCCAAATCTACCAACAAAAGAAGAGGATGTGGGAAAGGCAGTGGCATAGACATAGGCATCCTAGGACAAAGGCACAAGAACAGATCAAGCAAATCAAGATCGAAACGTTAAAACAACACCAATTAATCTATAAGAATCAGTTTTGAATCCAAATTCACGAACAAAAGAAGAAGAGGTTGAAGAGATTTGAACTATATATATATAATTATTTAATATAGTAATTTTTTTAATATAGTTATTATAATTAAAATCAATATAAATCCATCTTAAATCTGATTTATTAAACACTTGATCATGATTTTATCAAATACCATTAACATTAAATATATACTTTACAAACTCCTTCAACATTGAAAAACTTTAATTTAATTTTTCCATGTCATATATATACCATCTTTTTTAATTAATAAAAAGGTTTCCTCTCATCAAACACATATTTTAATATAATAAAATATATTTTACACATGGTTATAAGTTGATGATTATGAGTTTTGATTTTTTAATGATTAATAAAACTTGTGTATTGTGACCATGAAGTAACCAAAGGACTTTTAAGTCTCTTATGTTTACATTCTAAACATTAGATTTTTTTTCAAATCTTTTAAATTTTGTAAAATTTTAGTTTGTAAACCAAAAAACTAAATTTTAGTTTGTAAACCAAAAAATACATGATAGAAAAATGCTCTAGAGAATTGCAATCAATTTTACACGGTAATAAATTTAAATAAATTTACATATTTAATAAACTGAAGAATTCTTTAATTAAATATATAAAAAAAAAAAATTAATATTTAATTTTAATTTAATTTTAAAAATTAATAATTTTATTATTTAATTTTAATTAAATTTTAAAAATAATAATTTTATTATTTAATTTTAATTAAATTTAAAAATAATAATTTAAATATTTAATTTTTATTAAATTTTCATTTAACAAAATTTAATAGACTGAAGCAAAGTCTATAAACTATACGCATGGATCATAAATGACTTATTCATAACTATAATGTCTTTAAATGACTTAGCTACTACCAGAGACGCTATTCATAACTAATACTATAATGTCTTTAAATGACTTAGCGACTGCAATAGACGCTATTTATAACTATAGTGTGTTTTCAGCGATTGTCAGCTGAATTCTGTCATTCTGCCTACCGTTTCTAGGCCTGTGGAAATGAAAATGCGGGCAGGAAGAAGTTACAAGTATTTTTAAATTTATCATAAGAATATATTTTCATGAATTTAACGATGAAACAGGGCATTGTACCGAACTTATTATTTTTGTGATAATAAGAAAGTTGAAGATAGAAAAGTTATATTATATAAATTTTTAAAAATAAAATAAATTTAAATATTTGATCTTTATTTAGATTTTCATAATCAAAATGATGATTTTATTTACATTAGGGATACTAATTAATGATGGTTATCTTCAATAACAACTAAATAAGAATAAGTTTTACCCTCACTTAATACCAAACAACTTTTAAATATATTATAGTAACTTAATAAACTAAAGTTTTTCAATCTTCTAAATTAATTATTTTTTATATTTGATATTTTATTATTTATAAAATCTTTACACTATAAATGATTTATATAATATTAAATTAAAAATTAAAATTAATATTAAAAATTAAAAGTAAATTGATGTCAATTTATATTTAATTTAGTTGGTGTTATGTGAATATTAAATGTTAATTACAATGGTGTACTCCTCGATTTGATTTGTTTCACATAGACATTGCACATGGAGCAAAGTGGGGGCTTCTTTGTAATCTACTTTTGATAATGTAAGAACCCAAGCTGCAGAGCACTGAATTTGAATACTCAGTAGCTTGGAGCCACTTCAATGAAGTAAAGGACAAAAATAAATATGAGGTTAATTCAAATTCAAACTTTAAGTTATTTATAACAATTTCATTCCAATGAAGTATAATGAACAAAACCAATACAGTACAAGGTAATCTGTAGTGGATATAGGAGTGGAAAAACTAGTTACCATAAGCGGTTCATAAAATGACTTTAAGTACAACTCAGAATGGATGTCAATATGTGAACGGATAACCGGTAGTAGATATAGGAGTGGAAAAACTAGTTACCATAAGTGGTTCATAAAAGTACTTTATGTACAAGTCAATATCAATATTTTCATGTTTTTAAAATTACTTATTAAAAAAATTTCTTCTATAATTTGAAATTTAAAATCTCATTTTAAGTCACATCAATGTTCACCCATTGGTTCCAAGCAAAAATGTACTAAAATAAACTAGTGCTAGACAACTTGAAATTTTGTGGTTAATGTGGCATCATTTTGGATTCCTCGCACCTGAAGACAAATATGGTTAGATAGAGAACACGCCAAAGTATATATAATAAAAAATTGAAGGAAAAAAAGAGCTCGGGAACATGGAGAATTAAGTTAAACAAAATGGGTAAAAACATTGCACCACTATTGACATCCCTCTCCTAAACATAATAAATTTAAGTTATGTATAACCATTTCACTCTAATGAAGTACAACTAATAAAAAATAAATACAGTGAGGTACTCAAATTCAAAATTAAATTATTTATAACAATTGTATTGAATATCAATTTATTTTGACAATGGTAAGGTAATTTTTTTTAAATGACTTAAAACTGTCCAACTACATCATGTTTTGAACTGCATTCAAAAAACATTCTGCTACAATTCATATATAGTTGCTGCTACAGTTAGAATTAATTTAATGGTGAATCCGGTAATATGAAATTTAAAAATCTGGCGATTTGTGTTCATTAAATCGTTTTTTTGAACATCTAAATGAATTCAACACTCTGAAAACTCCTAGGGCATCCAAATTATGCAGGATTAATACTATTATTTAAGATTCTAAAAATTCTATCACAGATTCAGCTAAATTTGTGTCTGAAAAAATAATTTTCTGCGAACTAAATCTTAAAAGTCTTAGACAACTCGCTTAAAAACCCCACAGCAACAACACTAAATACAATGATTTCCAAAGAAAATCGTCATCATAATCCACACCAAGTAAAGTAGTAATTAATACTGGAATATACACTGGAATACACTGCTCCTAAGTACATATTAGTACTGGTTTCCAAGGAAAATCGTCGTCATAACCCACCCCATGTAGTAATTAATAGTGCACCAACCTATATAAATGGTTCACCCACTGTGTGCTCCAAACCTCTCGTTCGTTTGGCAATAATAACGAGTGGAATGGGACTCATAACTTTCCCATTTTTGGGATGAGATAAGAAAGAGTAGTTATGGCATTGAAATTTCTGGGGTGAAGCACCGGCTATAAATTATGAGCATGGATCATTAAATGACGTAGCTACTCCCGCAGACGCTATTCATAACTATAATGTGTTTTCTGCGATACTCGCAGAAAACAGTGTGCAGTAATGATCAGCTGAATTCTGTCATTCTGTTTAGCGTTTTTGGCCGACAAAATTCATAGATGGTCACCAAACTGTGCGGAAATGAATCTACATTGAAAATAGCTACAAATATTTTTGGGGTTATGGGACAGAAATTTCAGAGCAAAACTGACTTATTTATGTATCCTAAAGCAATATCGTTAGGACTTTTCAAGTTCTAACTTGACTCATAAATTCATAATTATGACTGACTTATATTTCGAAGTTGCTTTTCCAATTTAACTCATATTATAAAATATATAAAAGAAAAATGGAAGTTCTAAAGGAGTTTACTTATATTTTGAAGTATTTTTTCCAAATTAATTCATATTACCTAAAATTAAAATGGAATGAAAGTTCTAAGAAGTAGTATTTTAAAATTAGGATTTATCAAATATTAAAGGGATTAAATACATTTGGATTAACTAAAAAAAATTTAAGTTTTGTGAAATTTAATCTAATACAAAAAGAAGTTGTTTAAATATTTTACATTTTGTATCTTTTTTGGGTATATTTTCCGGTTTGTTTTGTTAAGAATCTTGTTGGAAATCTTCAAAAAAATTTAGAATCATATTAGTTGTGGAAATTGCATAATCCTACTGCCATAGAGATATTTGAGTGTGCTAAATCCATTTAACATTCAAAAACACAATTTAAACTTCTAAATTTGGATTTTACCAAAACCAACAAAAACCACTAGAAAATCCAAAACTTAAAATAAATAGACTACTCCATAAAAAAATATTGATATACTAAATCCATGACTAACTAACCTACGGTACTCAAATCTTTGAAATTTTAATTCATAGACTTTCTATGCATTAGTTTTAACAACAAAAGTATAACACTATAGCAATCCTTCAAACTAAAATACACATTCTAATTATGCAAATATTTCTACCATGAATGCATTTATACCATGTCCATTAAAATCATGTACACTTCATTTCCATAAGAGTAATTTAAACAAACTCATATTAGAAATATAAACCATGGCAATCATACACAATTGACACTTATCTTATAAATTTCTCCAATTAGCTGCAATTGAAGGATGTTCCTCCTAGCCATAGACACTCTATCAAGCCTTATCTTTCTTTGATAGATGCCACCCATGAGTTGGGCTATCAGTCCACAAGGGGTGAACTTCCGTCTCTTCATCTTCAATTCACAACCACACTCGTCTCAGAACGCTCATCACCCAAAGGGACCTATCTTCTACCTAAGTGGTGCAAGTAACCCCATCCACAGTTGACCCAAACCCTCACTCATTCCCCATCAACGCCAGGGAAGGTACCTCCTCCTCTGCACTACACTCCCTTAGGTTGTCCCCTTCTCCTTCTAGTGCTCTAGTACAGGCTAGCCAAGAAGTCCTTGTGAGAAGGCTCCGAGGTGTCACATTGCAGGCTAGTTTCCTAATCTCCAGGGACCAGTTTATCATGGTAGTTAGGCTATTGTTTATAGGAGGGTGGGATCGAGTGATAGATTAAGAAACACTAGTGTTCTTTTGGCTTACTAACCAAAGTTACCATAGCATGTATGATCTCTCTCCCTCAATGATGGCATGGATGATGACTAAATGATTTTCTAACAAGATATATAAAAGATTGTGGCTTGACAAGTGGCTTCCCTAGAAGTGACCACTTCCCCCCTTTTAACCTCACTTAGGATAACTAATCCCATAATTAATTAAAGTGACACCCAAACTAAAGTTAAAGAACTTTGGTTAAAAAGGTTAATAAAGGCTAAGGACATTGTCTAGAGTCATCATCCCTTAATCTCTCTCACTTCCCCCACTCGTGGAATCATAGCCCCCCATATCTTCTTCATTATTCTCCACTTGTAGCTATCAAGGATTTTCATATTAAAAGTATATACAATATTTACTAGTCTCCTGGACCATATAAGTTTGGCATATAGCCTTTGTTTTATTACATACATATTCACATATTGGGGTTAAAAACAAGGTGTTACAAATCCTAAATCCTAGATAGAAAGCTTCATTGTTCATATTTTTAAAAGTGGAGATAAAAACAATCTATCTAATTATATGACCATTATGTTTAGTCGTCTTTTAGCCAAGTTATATAGAATTATTTTGTAAAAGAAGAGCATCATATGAGTATAAAGTCATGAAAAAGAGTTAAAAGCAAGGCAAGATTTATGAGCTATCATTCAACTGTGGACCACCTTCTTGCGCTTAGGACCATTGATGAGGAGTGTCGTAATAATAAACCAATATTTTTTGTTGCTTTCTTGACTTTAGAAAAACATTTGACACAATGCCCATAACTAATCTTTGGAATAGATTAAAAGAGCTAAAAGTCCCTTTGGAGTTGAGAGTTATTGTAATAAGGTTGCATGAGAAGGTTATTGTCAAGTTTAAGAACTATGTGAGTTGATCATAAGAAATTACTTGTAATATAGGAGTCAAGCAAGGTTTTGCCCTACCATTTTTGGTATATACATTAACAAGTTAAAGAGTTGTTTGGAAGACATGGGTTGTGTTGAGACGAAATTGGCTAGTATAGTCATTATCCTTCTTCTCTATGTTGATGATATTGTTCTTATGGTGAGGAGTCCCTATGATCTCGACAAGCAACTAAAAACTATCAAGGATTGTTGCTTTAATACCAGTAGACTGTTAACACTAATAAAATAAATATTATGATAATCAAATCCCAAAAGATCATTTATGCTAATTTCATGTATGACAACAACAATTTGGATGAAGTGACTTCATACAAATATCTCATAATCAATTTTTATCACAAGCTTAACTAGAACTATAACATTGGGAAGATGATTAATAGAGAGTAGAAAGCTTATTATGGACTTGAAAACATTGTAAATCAACAAAACTTTGGATTTGAGAAAGAAGAATTTACCTCCTCTTTGAGACTCTTGCCACTATTGTTATATTATATGGATTTGAAGTTTGGTGTTGCATCACCTCTAAAGAGTTGTGGAGAATGACAAAGAAAATCCAAAAAACACTTTCTAGCATATAATCTCAAAACTAAAGGTAATACACCTGATCCCATCCTCCTCATAGAAGCAAGTCTCTCCCCCATTGAGAGCGTGGCGTACCTATGACTAGGTACCCAATGTTCAAGAACAAGTTAAACAACACGAGAGACAAGAGGCTTCCTAAGATTGCTTCCTACTCTAGTCAAAATCACCGACGAATTAAGTGAGGTTGGCATAAATATGTCATGTTTTGGCTAAGTCATTGGGGAGTCGAGGAAGAGGTCACTTTGCATAATAGTAATAATATTAAAAGTAATATTACATCTAATTAAAAGGAGAAGCTAAGGTGCAATAAAGAATTAGAGGATAAGATAAACTTAAGATATTATAAGGAGGCAATCAACCGTAATCTAGAAGGTCAAAAGTCTCTATGTTTTAACTAGCATAAAGAATAAAATCAACATTACTAAAATAAAAACAAACTCTCATGAGCTCCATAATGAAAAAAACATTGGACAATTCTTAAAATGTCGCAAGATGAAAGAATTTGCCATCTTTGTGATACTAAGAGGATTGAAGATGAAATCACTTTCTCATAGAATGTCGTGGGTACACCCACATTAAAGGTCAATTTCAAAATATTTTTTACAACACTAACCTTCCTAGCATTTTAACTCATCACAACTATGATGATTTAAAAATGATTATGTTAAATATTTTTGAGGAGATAAATAAAATTCTAAATGAAACCAAATTCTTATTTTTTTAAAGTTTGATTAATCAAAGTTATTTTCATTAAACGTTAATAATCACCACCACCATCATTGAGTTCCCTCTAGCAAAAATCATATAACACCTAGGTAAATGATCATCATTATGTCTCTAAATTGGCCCTCACCCCTCTCAAAAAGTCGAGTGCATAGACACAACCATGAGTTTTCATCTAACGACCCACCCAAATCCGACTGCACTCATTTATATTGGATTTGTTTCTCATCTTTTAATGATTGTTAGCCCCAAGTTCATATCAAGTGGCCTTTAACGAAAATTTTACTATGGTTGGCCGATTTTCCCATTGATCAAGTTTGTTTCATTTTATGAGGCCTTTGCAGTCTTAAATATAGAAAAAAAAGGAACTTTGGAAGATAGACGCTTAGTTTTTAGGAAAAGGGCGATTATTTTTTTCCATTCCGAAGATGAGAAAGAAACGGAGTATAAAGAGAAGGAAATGAAGAATATGAGAATGAGAAGAGAGTAAGGAGAAGAAGAATAGAAGAGTATTGTTTTTCTTTCTAAAGAAAAGAAGCAAACGAAGTAGAAGCAGAGAAGGGAGATTAGCCAAAAGAGAAGAGAGTAGGGAGAAAAAACAATAGTAGAGAAAGTGTGTAGATTAGGGAAAATTAAAAAAAAAAAGAAAAGGAAACTTTGGAGAAATTCGGCTTCAAAGGAAATCAAGATTAAAATTAATTATTGTTTGATTTTTGTCTAAGTCTTTCCTCTTTATATTTTGGGGAACATCATAATGAATATTTGTAATGGTGGTTTAAAGACACTGAGGTATATTTTTGTAATTTTATATATCTGAATTTTAATTTAAAAGGAATGTTGGTTTTGACTTTTTAAATTCTCCAACTATAAGTTTTAATCTATAAATTGTGTGTCCTTCCTTTTGATAGTTGTGTGCTTTTGTTGCACGTTGGTGGTGATGCATGCCATATTATCGCTGCATTAGTTTGGTATCAAAACATGCTAAAACTTGCATGTGAATTGAAGAACAATTCCAACCAAGGAGAACTTGTTGGGTAGAATTGTTTTGGGAGAAAAGACAGTTCTAGCAAAGGAAATTTGTTGGGTAGAATTGTGACTGATAGAAATTGCATAAAGGAGAAATAATATAGCATACAAAAGGGGAATAGAAATACCAACATGGTGCAGAGAGAAACTGGAACAGTAAAATACTGTTCTTACAGAAAAACCCAATGTAAGTAACGTAAGTGGTCCATAAATGGATTAATAGTAATGTAAAAATGTAATATATGGTAGATGATTAATAGTTACATAGGTTTGGGCTTTATATAAGCCCGTCATGCACATTTTCGTAAAAGGGCATGACTATTGACTTTAGATAGTCTTTAATTATAATAAATTAATATTAATATTAATTTATTATTGTATTGTTACATTGCCTCTCTCTTAGAAATGCTTTGTCCTCAAAGCCTTATCATTTTTATGTATTGCTTTTTATGATGTCGTAGTTGACGACACATGTCGATACGAACTTTTAAGCATCAAGCATAACTTCTGATATGTGGAGGGATCAATCCATCCCAAGTTGATTTGTCGATAATTGTCAGGATTCCATACTGATATGTCATCGGGAGTTTTGATCACCTTAGTACCTTTATCTTCCGACATTTCGGCCTTTTTAGGGTGTTGGTTTTTATGGTTGGGGTGTCGATAGGGAGTTTTCACACTATAAATTTCTTTTACGAAAGTCATCTTTTGATCACTGCTCTGAGTTGGAAGTTGTATTTTCGTCCCTTGAGGTTTTAAGGTTTCGTCTTGTATTTTTTCCAACTTGTTCTCTAACTGTATCTTATCCTTTTGAAACTTCTTAATCACTTCTACTTGTGATTTCCTAACTTCTTCCGACTTATTAAGTTGTTCTTTAAGATCCTTGTTATGACTTCTGATGCAACTATTTTCTTCCTGCTTGTCTAGAAGTTTCCCTTCAATGTCCTCCGTAGATTGTTTTATCTTTCGACTATTTTTCAATTTCTTAATTTTTGTGACTAGTATCTTGTTATGATTTCTTAGTCTGAAAATTTCTTCAGCATTGTTGGATAATGATTTATTATTCTTTGCAATCTCCGATTTGTGTGCCTTTTTAGAGTCATCATTTTGTGTTTGAATATCTTGTATCTGTTGTCGACATTGGTCGACCTTTGATTCTTGATCTCCTAATTTATGTCGTATCTTCTTCAGATCTTCACCCTTGTCATTAAGGATCTTGTTCAAGCATTTTATTTCTGCTTCATATTTAATTATTTCATTCTTTATATCTTGATCTTCTAGCCTCTAATTGAGTTCATTTTCGGCTCTTAATTCATCAATTTGCACATACAATTTTTCTATATGACTTTCCTGGTCGAAGATTTTTTGTTCATCGAACTTTTGTTGTAGCTTACGTATTGCAATTACTGCTTCAAATTTTGTAATCCTGTCGTGTAAATCTTCATTGTCTCTTTGATAGAGCTTTAACTTGGCTTCTAATTTCTCTATGTGTAGTCGCAAACCGACTTCCATGGTCTCTGATTTCTTCGACGTTAGATGCTTGTTCTGGACTATAGATGCTCTTTATGCATGTTCTGGACTATGGATGGTCTTTAATTGGTCTTCAATTTCTTCGACAAGGGTGGATTAAAAAGATGTAATAATTCCCAATATGTCTATCTTGGAAAGAACTTTCCTTGACCCCTTTTTTATTAGGTCAATTAACTTCTTTTGTTATGGTTAAACAACCTTTTTTTTCCAAAAGTAATTATTATTTTAATAAAATAATAATTTTTCTTTTAATATAATAATTATTATTAATTAATTAATTAATAATATTATTATATTAATGTTTTATAAACTATATATAACTAAACTCATCCTAATTAAGGTATGAGTTGTTATAAATAATGGTTTCTTTATAAAACCAAGGCTAGTTTTATAAAACCACGAGATGATTTTATAAAACCAAGGCAATGTGTGGTTCTATTCTTCTCCTTTTTTATGCGGTCTTCTTTCTTGTTCTCTCTTTTTTTTAAACTTCTCTTTTATTACTTTCTCTTTTTTTTTCTCTTTTAATAACTTTTTTTTTCTTCAATAAGGATGGCTAAAAGCCTAATGTAAGGTTAAAAACCTAAATCTCAAAGAAACTTTGACAATTTGGCCACAAGCCGGAATAAAAAACTAGCTCTGATACCACTGGAATAGTAAAATACCATTCTCACGGGAAAACTCAATGTAAGTAACATAAGTGGTCCATAAATGGATCAATAGTAATGTGAAAATGTAATATATGGTAGATGATTAATAATTACATAGGTTTGGGCTTTATATAAGCCCGTCATGCACCTTTTCGTAAAAGGGCATGACTATTGACTTTAGATAGTCTTTAATTATAATAAATTAATATTAATATTAATTTATTATTTTATTGTTACAGAAACATAGAGGAGTTGCAAATGAAATCACCTAGATATTGAGGGCCATGCCAGCTAAGATGGTTTCCATGGAGACAATTTAGAGAAGAGAAGTCACAATGTGTGTTCATGATATGAGTGATGCAGAACATAAAGTTGAGGCTCCATAAGAGGAAGTTCAAGAAATTTAATCCCTAGAACAAAGGATTGTTAAGGCATTGACATATTCAAGAAGTAGGCCAAAAATGGAGACCCCTACCTACTCATGTAGCTTAAACCCAAAATAGTTTATTCATTGGATTGGGGATATGGAGAAATTCTTTGAAATTTGAGCAATTTGAAGACACCAAAGGAGTGAAACTCATATGTTCAAAGATGAAAAGGCATGGCTACCTATGGTGTGATAATGTGCAATTAGACATGCAAAGAAAAGGGAATGATAAAATTAAGGATTGAAATGAGATAATTGTTAAGATGAAGCTTAAATTTCTACGAGCGGATTACTCTTTGAACCTATTTAGGAAACTATAGAACTTGAGACAAAGGAGATTATGGTGAAGGAATAAACTGAAGAATTTTATAGGCTGTCTAATACACATCCAATAGATATGGATAAAATGACGAAGGGGATGAGGTTGTTTCTAGATATATTAATGTCCTATGATATTTTTTTTAACATGAGTTGAGCATGGTGAGAATTTAGTCAATTAGAGAGAATATCTCAAGAGAGAAATGCCATCCCATGGTAAAGGGACAAGAGGTAGAAGCAAGAATATGTCTGGAAGAAGATACGACAACGGGAGCAAAGGATAAGGTGGCAATAGTACCAATGTTGCAACAAAAGAAACTACGGATCCCCTACGATGGACCCCTAGAGGAAGGGGAGCAATATTTGGGGGAGAATGCTTCAAGTGTGGAGCATGGTTTCATAGGGTTTATGAGGGTCTAGAGATTCAAAATGTTAATAGAAGGCATGAAGGAAAAATCACATTGTTGAAGGAGTTGACAACATAGTTGGATCAACGATTGGAGATAACATTGATGAAGTCTAGTGAAAGCATGGGGATAATTTCATGTTCCAAATTGTTCTATTGAAGCCAAAGCATAGACCTAAATAAAAGGAGGTGGAACAACTAAAGGA
The DNA here is from genome assembly GCA_027924585.1 of Larix kaempferi. Lineage (NCBI taxonomy): Eukaryota > Viridiplantae > Streptophyta > Pinopsida > Pinales > Pinaceae > Larix > Larix kaempferi. Next base: position 738,758 of record BSBM01000319.1, on the reverse strand, counting down.
AATCTTTAAAACCAAATGCAAGATTGGATGTAAGTGTTGTTTACTTATTGTAGATGGTGGTAGCACTGATAATTTAGTGTCTAAGGAAGTTTTTGAGAAGATAAAGTTGAAATACAACCTGTATCTGAATGCCTAATGCATCTCTTGGTTGAAAAAGGGACATAATGTCACTATTTCATACTAGTTCTTGATTAATTTCCAGGTTGTGACTCTTATCACCAGCATAGATCCATCTTAAAGGGGATCTACGAAGCGTCGAGAGGGATCAAATATCTCGAAGTGCAAACTCCTTTTTAGAGTGCAAATGTTGAGGAAGCATAATTTAATTTATCTAATTTGTGTAGTTTTATATATATATGCCATTGTAAATGTTTTAAATAGCCGACATGTTAATTTTTATAATATTTTATTATTTTTTAAAAAGGACATGTGTCATATCGAGGATGAGCACGGAAGAAGTTACACAGTATCCCCCTACTGGGTTGTAGAATGTGCCTCTTCGATGCAATGACCAAGTTTTATGTGATGTATTGCCAATAGATGCTTACTATTTGTTGTTGGGAAAGCCTTCAAAATTTGGTCAAAAAGTTGTTCATGATGGACTAACGAATATTTTTCTACTGGATAAGGGTGGAAAGAGGTATAGGTTGGTGCACATGAAGGAGGAAAAATAAGAAACACTAATGTTATTAATTACAACAGTGGTAGTAGAGTGATGCTTTATACAACAAAAGAGTTTTTGATGGAAGCAAGGAGAGCATGATGTTACTTTGCCATCCTGCCAAAGAACTTAAGTTTAGAAGAAAAAAGAAGTGACATATCTGCAAATGATGGTGAGTTGTTAACAAATTTCAATGAGGTTATTTTTTGTGAGTTATCAAGGGGATTTCCCCCTCTGAAGAGTATATCCCATCAAATTGAAATACATTTTTTTATTGTATTTTGAGTTTTTTTCTATTCGGGAACTGTCAAAAGTACGTCGAGTGCATTCTCATTAGACATGGAATTTAATTCCACATCTAACAAGTAAGTGTTCACACTCAAAATTTGGGTAAACCTACAAGGTGATAAGTCAAAAATACAAGAGAAAAAGTGTTTTTTTCCCTTAAAGTATTTATCGGTATGGTTTACATCATCATCTTGAATCATATTGTTCTTATAAAGTTGATTTTGATGGTACATTTAATGGTTTTGAGGCCCATTTTTAACCTTAAAATTCCCTTAATATGATATGTGCACCACTAACAACATGCATGAGGAAAGGAGAGTTTTTATGGAATGAAGTAGCACAAAAGGGCTTTGAATTGTTGAAGAAGAAAGTCACCTAGAAGCCAGTTTTATACTTGTCAAATTTTGGGAAGGTGTTTTAAGTAGATTGTGTGATGCCAACAACAATAATTGGAAGACTCCTTAGTCAATAGGGAAATCCAATTGCATTCTTCAATGGGAAGACATGAATGATACACATAAGAGGTATTATAAGCATGATCAAGAGTTTTAGGCCATCATTCAAGGATTAAATAAGTAGAGGCACTACTTTCTCCCTAAGGAATTAGTTGTCCTTTATACAAATCATCAAGTGATAAATTACATGAGAAACCAAGCAAAGTTAAATTTGTGACACATGCAGGAGGTGAAATTCTTGCAAAGTTACACATCTTTGTTGAAGTATAGGTATGGAAGATCAAGCAGGGTTGTTGATACACTGAGAAGAAGGACATCATTATTGACTACTATGATAGTAGAGATGGTAGGGATGGAATCAATGCAAGATTTGTATGAAATCTATGTAGTTTTTTGTTGAAGTTTGGAAGGCCAACAAAGAACCATGGAGTGGTGACCAAACTTTGTTCTTTGACTACTTTATCCAAGAAGGATTCTTATTTATAAAACAATAGTTATGTATTCTTAGAGGTTTAATAAGAGAAATCCTCATATGATAGCTACACAATGGTGTCTTGAGTGGACATTTTGGCATGGATAAAAATCGTGCATTAGTTGAAGATACCTATATTGGTTTGGGATTTCCAGGAATGTGAAGAAGTGGGTTGAGAGATGTAATGTCAACATGCCAAGGGAAAAATTCATAATATTAGATTGTACAGACCATTTATAGTAGCATAAGTTCCATGGGAAGATATCAATATGGACCTTCTGTTGGGAATGCCAAGAAACCAATGAGGTTATGATTATCTTTTTTTAATTGTTGATATATTTTTTTGAATGACACATTTCATTTCATGTAATAAAACTAGTGATGCAATAAATACAATGGATTTAGTATTTAGAGAAGTCATTCATTTACATGCTTTTCCAAGAAGAATTACCTTAGAGAGGGACAACAAATTTACTGCTCATTTTTTGAGGACCTTCTGCAATAAACTTGACAAGAAATTGGAGTTAATTTCTACATATCATCCATAGAATGACGGATAGATTGAGGTAGTTAATATAAGCCTTGGAAAAACACTAAGATACATTGTTGGAAAGAAAAAGGACGGTTGGATTGTTGAAAAATGTAGCTTGGATAGGAACTTCGACACATCTTTAATGTGAACATGTCAAAAGTAGTTCTACTTTAAATCCAATTTATAATTCACTTTAGTAATAAAGTGAAAGTCTTATATTTAGTTGTTCAATCTAATAAAATGTATTTTTATACATTAATGATTTAGGCTAATCTCAACCATACATCTCACTAAGAGATTAGGGTTTTGGTTTATTAAGGTTTCATCTCAAGTATAAATGCATGTCAAGATAGAGGGTTTAGACAAACATAGACTCAAAGACAAGTTTTGATTGGAGGTGATTTAGTTCATCAATTGAGCATGTTTAGAGCATTGGAGAGTAGTCGAGGTGAGGAAATAGGCAAGAAAAAGTGGGCATGTATGTACATGAGATTCCATATGGATAAGTTTGTACAAATTATATGGATTCTGCACAATTGTACGGAACAATCTGTACAATCATATGAAATAGTCCATACATTCATACTAACATTCCATATTGAAGACAAAAAAACAATAGGCAAGTTTCTTGTTTTTAGTATGCAATTTTCCTTAGTAAGTGTACATATTTGTTTTTTGGGTGTATTATACAATTGTTAGTTTTATACTTTGTGGAGGTTTCCTTGTAAGATTTGATTTGTAAATGAAATCTAATTTGAAGGAGTAATTAGCCGTGTATTGTGTTTATGTTTTCATTATTTACTTTCTATCTATATGTGTGATTGTTATTATGTGAATAATTTAATTTTTGCAATTAAATAACAATCTTGTTTAGTTGAGAACATAAGGACAACAATCACCTAGGGTTTGGAATTTTAACATGGTATCATAGATTCTTTGATTGAGAGGATCTGAAGTGTTTGTGGATGTAAATCAACTACCATAAATAATTGCCAAGAACCAAGACCAAAATTTAGAGGGTTTCATAGGCAGTGCTTATTAGATTTGGGATTTTGTGTGTTAGAGATCAAAGATGGCATTGGCTACCCTAAATTTCAAGGACATATTGGAAGGTGCCACAAATTTCCTATCTTAGAAATTCAAGGTAAGTTGGTAACCCTCTTATTGGAAGAGAATGATCTCCAGAATATCGTCATGGATGTAGTGGCTCCACCAATAGATTTGCAAGCTTTGGCAGTTCACAATATGAAAGAAGTGAAATCCAAGCGGATGATCATGGATGCTATAAAGAAACATTTGATCCCTCATATATATAATAAGAAGACAATGAAGGAGATGTTCAATTCCCTATTTATCCTTTACTAGAGTGAGAACATAAATAGGAAGATGCTATTGCATAATAGACTCAAACCTATAGATATGACTAGATCATACATAGACACCAATTACCTGATTAAGGTCATGTAGATTCATGTTCAACTTGCAGTAGTTAGCGAGAAGGTTAAAGGAAAAGAGATACTAAATGGGGCACTAAATGGGTGTCCATTTCAATGGGAAACATTTGTCTAGGGTGTTTGTGCTTGGGAGGATCTTGGCTCCCAGAAAAGACTATGGAGTGATTATATCTAGGAGGAGACTTAGATGGAGTAAAAGGGAAACAAGCAAGGAGGTGATCGACCATGCCCTATTTTTTCAAACAAAGAAGGTAAAAGGTAAAGGGCTAAGCAAGAGAGGAGTCAATCCCGCAACAAGGGAAGAAGGTCTTGACTAAAATGAAGTTATTCGCATCCCATAAGCATGAGCGTTATGCATCATAATGTCCAAAGAAGAAGAAGAGTAAATAGAAGAAACAATAAAATTAGGTGGCAACCTCATTTGAAACTTATATAAATGAGTTCAACTCCAATTTTCAAAAAAACCCATAAATGGCATCTTTCCTTTCTACCAGCATGATTCTACGGAACGCTTGGTATGTGGACAATAGAGAATTTATGCATATGACATCATCCAAGGAGTTATTTTAAAGTCTAAAAGAGCGTATATTAGGATTTCAGGTCAATCTTGGAGATGATTCTAAGTGTCAAATAGTAGTAGTTGGTACCATTCCTTTCCAACTCCAATTAGGAAACTCTTTAGTCTTTGAGAATGTGTTTTTTTTCCAGGTCTCGGGAAGAATTTTCTTTCAATTTTAGTTAAGGAAGATAAGGGATTTGTGGTAGAGTTCAAGAACAAGCAAGTCCTTATCATATGGAAGGAGTCTATCCCAGAATCAACTTAGGTGATCAGGTTTAGGGAAGGAAACTTATACAAGTTACAAGGTGAACCTGTTCAATCCCTAGATCATAACATGGACAGCTTGTGTGAGTTATGGCACAATGGGATAGGGCACCTACATCATAGTGCATTTCCTATTCTAAGGGAGATAGTTATAGGTCTTCCAGAGTTTATCATTGCACACCAAGAAGTATGCAAAGGATGCACATTTGAAAAGAATGATAAGGCTAATTTCCCAAGCAATGAGCACATGTCTAAGGGGATTGTAGACCTAGTGCATAATATGTATATGGACCGATGTTAGTAGAAGAAATCACTACAATCATGTACTATGTTTCCTTCAGTAATGAATTCTCTGGAGAAACTTAGATCTAATTCCTAAAGACCAAGGATGAGGTCTTTAACAGGTTTATGGAGTTTAAATATTTAATTGAAAACCATATAGGGAAGAAGATCAAAGTTTTGAGATCAAATAATGGGGGTAACTATACCTCCAACAAGTTTGAATATTTTTGCAAGGATGTGGGTATCAAGAGGTATTTCAATGTTCTGTATGACCCATAACATAATGGGTTTGCATAGGGACATAAATTATCTATCATAGAGGTTGCTAAGGCGATGATACATAACCAGGATTTACCGATGTTTCTATGGACAAAATCATGTAACACAATAGTCTACATCTAGAACAAGTGCCCTCATAGGATTTTGGAGGAAAATACATCATAGGAGGAATCCATTGGTGTGAAGCTAAAGGAGAGTCATATTTTCATCTTTGGATGTCCAATTTATATTCATATACCAGTAGAGAAGAGGACCAAGTTGGATCCCTCCAACGTGAACGGTTTATTTATTAGTTACAATAATACTTAAAAGGCCTACAAGGTATTTATTCCTGAGTAGAGGAGGACAATCATAAGTAGGGATGTAAATTTTGAGGAAGAATTTGCATCTAGGAAGTATCATGAGCCTATTCCAGTTATAGAGGATGAGGAGCAGAAATATATGAATGTTGATCCAAGGTCACTGATGACTTATAGTTTGGGGCAACAACCTTTAGGTGTAGAGGAGGAGCCACTAGCTCCTACCAATTCTGTCATGAGAACTCAAAGGTTCACTCAAACATTAAGTGATGCTTGAGACCATGTTGAGGCTCTTAGGAGCACAATCAAGGAGAGAACATATCCAAATACGTTTCCACACTACATGGCATTAATGAGAAACATCATGGATTCCAAGCCTTGAACCAGTTTTTAGGAGTTAGAATAATAGTAGTTTTAGAGGGATGTCATGGTGAAGGAGTACACTTACATCATGAAGAATGATGTATGGGATATTTTACCTAGACCATAGGGGAAATAAATAATGAATTCTAGGTGGATCTATAAGATCAAGCATAAGGCATATGCGACATCATAGAGAAGTACAAAGCAAGGTTTGTTGTGAGAGGGTTCTCTCAAAAAGAGGAAGTGGAATATGATGAGAATTTTTCTCCAACTGCAATGTACACTTCGATTAGAGTAGTTATGTCTTTATATTTTGTTATGTGATGCAGTATACATTAGATGGATGTGAAGACAACTTTTATCAACATGATAATTGAGAAAGAAGTGTACATAGAGAAATTTAGGTCTTTGAGATCAATGGAAAAGAGTCCCATGTTTGGAGGTTGAAAAAGGCCTTGTATGGACTTAAGCAAGCACCAAGCACATGGTATTCTAGGATCAATGGATACCTGCAAAGTATGGGATTCACCAAAATTGAAGAATATTTGAACTTATATTTTATATTTGGCTCATCTACTTGTTTTGGTGTTGTATGTGGTTGAACTATTTCTTACAAATTCAAAGAAGCTCATTGTAGAGTGCAAGGTAGATATTTCATCCAAGTTTGAGATTAAAGAAATTGGCATGATGCATTACTTCTTGAGGTTGGAAGTTTGTAGAGACTAGGGGATATTTTCCTTTGGTAGTGTAAGTATATAATTGAGATCCTAAATAGATTGCAGATGGAGGATTGCAAACCTATGGCCATGCCTATGACCGCTAATATGAAGAATTTAACAAATTCATATTCAAATATGGTGGATCCCATGTTGAACATTTAGTTGATAGGTTCATTGATGTATCTGGTCAACACTACACTAGATATATGTTTTATAGTGAACACATTGAGTCAATTCATGGTGGAGCCAAGGCAAGAGCATTGTGTAGTAGAAAAAATGTGCATGCTCATATACTTGAGGGGATTAATGGAGTATGGTCACTTTGATATCTTGGATATGGTGAGGTAAATTTGTAGGGGTATACAAAATCAAATTGGTCAAGAAGTGAATTAAGTGGGAAGAGCACCTCATGGTGTTGCTTTAGCTTGGGATCAATGATGATATCTTGGTTCAGTAGGAAGCAGACGTTTGTGGAACTTAACTCAATAGAGGTATAGTGTAATATGGTAGCCAATACTACTAGTTGCCAGGCCGTCTAGCTTCACAAGTTGATTGTAGGATTATTTGATCAGGAGTTGGATCCTATGGTGAATTATTGTGATAATCAGAGTTGTATCGAACTTTATGAGAATATAGTATTTCATGATAGGTCTGAACACATTGATATCATATATCACTTCACCCAAGGTAGGATTCAAACGGGAATGATAAATCTCTAGCATGTACCAACATATCAAGAGGTTGTCGATATTTTGACCAAGCCCTTAGCACAAGGGAAGCTTGAAGCATTCAGATACAAAGTTGGATTGGTGCAAAATTCTTTCCTCGCTAATGGGTAGTTTTGAATATGTTGGTTCTTAATGCGAATTTGTATCATTGGTCCCTATGTGTCCAAATATTCATAAGTCATCATTGTGTCATGCTCACTGTTCAAGGATATAACTTGTGTCGTCCATTCTGCAGTTGCCTTGACTTCATCTGTCGGTCATTCCCTAGTGTCAATATGTTTCATCATCTACTTGGTGTCCTTTTGCAAATATTTGTCCTAGTTTTCTTCCTAATTAAATTATTCCTTGATTTCTCCTTGTGTTGGACAATGGATGATTCCTTAATTCCTCCCTTCCAACGGATCTCTTCCCATCGAATTCATATCATTTTTCTCTAGGAATGAGGTTTATATTTTTGGTAGTACCTTGGGGATTGTAGTCATTAGAGGTAATTTCCCTCGCTATCGAGTAGTGTGAATACATTAATTTATCCTACTCAATGGATTCTTTAGGTGTTCAACTTCAAGAACACCTCTTCACACCTGCTAGAATGTACTAGGTACCTTGGGGTCTATTATCATTATCAGTGGGTTCAATCGCATTCGTTAATGGTATACATCAATGAACAATAATCAAATGGTATCCCCCATGTTCAACTTCGACTCATCTATTTGCATGGTTAGGATTCATACCTTTAGGCGGTTTGGATGGAAGACCTTGGGCCAACAATAGCATCCTCACAATTTTCTATTGTCTGAGTTGCAAAATACTGTACCACACTTTATGACGATACCATTGGGAGAAACATTACTTATCTCTTATATTCTTCTCTTGATGATTGATGAGACATCTATACACTTTTTTCATTCGTGGCTATGATCTCCAGTTTGACATAGATCCACTTTGTATATTTTGTGGCCATGATCCATTTATATCACATGGATCCAATTTGTATTTCTCGTGGCTGTAACAAACCCAAATTTCCAAGTCAGTAATTTTGGTAAATTTTTTTTAAATTTTTAAAATGAATATTAACAATGAAAGATGAGACAAACTATTTGCTCTTCAAATTAAGTTCCATATAATTCTCTAGGTTGTATATTAGTATTAATATAACAAAGAACAACCTATTGCATTTTCAAGATAAAAGGGATCTTAAATAAATAAGATGATGAATTTCCAAATACATTTCGTTAAAACTTCTTCATAATGAAAAGTCAATTATAAAAATTGAGTTTCCTATAATCAATACTTTATAAACCTGAATTACCCAAACCATATATTCCAACACTCATATGCAACATCAGTTTCCTTCTAAATAAGAGTAATTATGCGACTCCTTAAACATGCTTTGGACAATCTTAATTAAGAGAACATTGAGACAATAGTATGCTATATATATATAAAAAAATAAACTGCTTAAACTAAAGCGTATTTATATAATTCGAACAATTTATTCATTATATTAGATGTAAGTGGGTAAGCCTAAAACAAAAAATACAATTCATGATCTATATGAAAAATTATCTACTTGAGTTATATTATACTGATCATATACTCTAGTTTTGATATTAACGACAAGACCAAAACACATCTAGAATGCTTAAATAAATAAGTCGTGTACGTCGAAAAATAAATTCACGCATATGAGACACAACATAGAGAGAGGCCATTTTTAACGTGGTTCACCTACTCCTTGAGCTACGTCCACAAAAGGTTGTGTTTCTTTATTAATAGTAAAAAACATAAAAAAACTCAAGGGTTACAATCCAACAACATGATTTCTAATTCTCTTTCTACTATCTCTAAGCCTTTTTCACATAGGACATTTTATGTATATAATTTTCCCTTTAAATCCCTTAGTCAATGCGTATCTTACACCTTCTTCACATAGGACATTTTATGTATATAATTTGCCTTTTAAATCCCTTAGTCAATGCGTATCTTACACATGACATTTAGTAACTTTTTCTCCTTATCGTAAGAGCTTATTATAACATATGATAATTTCTGCCGGTAAGGTTACTTAACTTCCACGTTAACATAACAATGATAATCATTTAGTATGTATATATAACTATTATTACAAGAACATAATAAACATGGAGAGCCTTTGCCTTTTCAGCATTGAATAATGCATTAGCTATGTTTATACGCAAATACACTATTTATAAAAATAGAAATCAAAATAGATCTCCATCAAGAATATTTAGTATGCATACATAACTATTATTACAAGAATAAAATAAACATGGAGAGCCTTTTCAGCATTGAATAATGCATTACCGATGTTTATATGTATATATAACTATTATTTTTGTTTAGAAATCAAAATAGAACTCCGTCAAGAATATTTAGTATGTATATATAACTATTATTACAAGAATATAATAAACATGGAGAGCCTTTTCAGCATTGAATAATGCATTAGTTATGTTTATAGCTAAATACACTATTTATAAAAATAGAAATCAAAATAGATCTCTGTCAAGAATATTTAGTATGTATATATAACTATTATTACAATAATATAATAAACATGGAGAGCCTTTTCAGCATTGAAAAATACATTACCGATGTTTATATGTAAATACACTATTTATAAAAATAGAAATCAAAATAGACCTCTGTCAAGAATATTTAGTATGTATATATAACTATTATTACAAGAATATAATAAACATGGAGAGCCTTTTCAGCATTGAATAATGCATTACATGTGTTTATACGTAAATACACTATTTATAAAAATAGAAATCAAAATAGGTCTCCGTCAAGAATATTTAGTATGTATTTATAACTATTATTACCAGAATATAATAACATGGAGAGCCTTTTCAGCATTGAATAATGCATTACATGTGTTTATACGTAAATACACTATTTATAAAAATAGAAATCAAAATAGGTCTCCGTCAAGAATATTTAGTATGTATGTATAACTATTATTACCAGAACATAATAACATGGAGACTTTTCAGCATTGAATAATGCATTACCAATGTTTATACATAAATACACTATTTATAAAAATAGAAATCAATGTAGATCTCCGTCAAGAATATTTAGTATGTATATATATAACTATTATTACAAGAATATAATAAACATGGAGAGCCTTTTCAACATTGAATAATGCATTACCGATGTTTATACATAAATACACTATTTATAAAAATAGAAATCAATGTAGATCTCCGTCAAGAATATTTAGTATGTATATATATAACTATTATTACAAGAATATAATAAACATGGAGAGCCTTTTCAGCATTGAATAATGCATTACCGATGTTTATATGTAAATACACTATTTATAAAAATAGAAATCAAAATAGATCTCCGTCAAGAATATTTAGTATGTATATATAACTATTATTACAAGAATATAATAAACATGGAGACCCTTTTCAACATTTTAACCAAATGTTCATGATTTCAACCAAGGATATCGTATAGGAAGAAAGTAGCATTTTCATTCCAGCATACAGAGTTTCAAGCTATCGACAGTCTATAGAGAGACTAGTATTTAACCAAGCATTTCCGATTTCAATCTAGACAGAGGGTTACCATTCGATCCTGCCATCCGAGGTCAACAAAATATCAATGCAGAAGATACAGGACTTCAACACTTAGACAGAGACTTACCAAAACTCTCTCGAGTTCACAACCACCACTTCAACACTTACCGAAACGGCAGAAAGGTAATCTAAACAAAATCGAAATACAACATCACTGCGATTTCACACCCAATCTAAATTGAAATATAATAACACGCAGACATAGCTCGAGATACAATATCTTTACCATTCCAGACCCGACCTAGTATTGAAATAGTAACATGCTGCCTTTTCACACCAGAGAAGAAAAATCTAAAATTTATTCACATGCTAATTAACCACAGAAGCAGAGACGCGACTCCAGAAGTTCTGTCAAACATCAATCATAGCATACAAGAGGGCAGAGAAATTCCAAACAGAATTACCATTCCATTCAACCCTCCTATCAAAGAGAATATGCATTAAGAAATCCTACCGGGATCGGCTTGATTCAGAGAAGGAGAAACCCGTCGCCTTCCACCATAAGTCGTCCAAAAAATACAACCGCCGTATCAACTTAAGGATTTAAGCCTAGGTCGTCTGATGCGATGCATTCTGCCAGATTCCCCCTCTCAAGACGCAGAGCCCCCCCCTTCTTAAAAACCCAACACACCGAGGTAGATGTATCGGGTCCTCCCTTTCTTGATGACAAATGGCATTCTAAAGGAAATCCGCGTCGATGACGACTCCAACAAAATGACAAATGGATTTCCGATCTCCATTCCATATCGTGATCGATTTCCCCACCAAGAGACAAGTTTTCCTCTTTCGCCACTTGGTGGTCTTCGTTTACCATACATATGCCATGTAGAGTTGTCTCCCAAATGACTCAAACTCTTATTAAGATACGGAAGCTAACTAAAAGTTTTATGTCCATTTACAAATGTTTCAAGTAGAACAATATTCATTTATAGGATAGAAATTAGGACAAAAGAATATATATATATATATATATATATATAATTTCATACTATGCTTATACATATATATATATGCTTATACATATATATATAGATACTTACATATATATATATAATAATAATAATAAAACATTCACCAAATGTTACATAGTGCCATCGAATAAATATATATAGATAGATAGATATTTACATATATTTACATATATTTACATATATATATATATGAATGATAAGGTTTTCACCAAAATCCATAAAGTAAAACTTTGTTTTTAAGGTGTAGAAAATGCTTATGCACACCCATACATAAGATAGGTGAAGGCTTCTTAATATCCCTTGGTAATGTAGGACTAAGGCTCATACTCTTTATAGGTTTTTAGTTCATGGTGATTGGCTTTCTTTCGAATCGCTCAAGTTCGTAACTTATGTCTTCTCAATAGATTCCTAAGGACCTAGGTGACAACTTGTCATATCTTACCAGGTTCCCAAGGATCTAATACCTCTTTCCCCGTTGGTGGATACAGTTGCTCGTCATATTAGTTGCGCTATTGTTTTTAGTATCTTAGGTCGAAAATAACATTTAGGAAATAACATGATGATACTTTTAAAGTCTACGGGTGGGGCCTTGGCCTTGAGCTCCTCACTAGGGCTGCTTACATAATCATTATTATATGTACAAAATGATAACGACAGGGTCAAATTGGAGGGATGTTACAGTGGCCATGGCAATTACATTAGTTATGTGTGTGCATTTGTGTGTGTTGGATCTGCACTATATATTTTTGGAGGTCATCCTAAACATTGGATATATTTATCCCGGGGATATGATTGTCTAACACCTTTATCTATTTCAAGTACTTCCTTGAGACTAAGACTTTTGAACTTTCCGGTTTCGTCGACTCCACATCCCAACCAATTATTTTTATAATGTATTTCAGCCATCATGTTCCCTTTTGACCTCATACATTAGGGGGCATCTGTTATATCCCAAATTGGCACTTCTCCCTCAATGACGACAATTTCATAAAGACACTTTAAATATCGACTGTCACTCACCCAAAATGACACTATGGATGGAAGAGAACTGATTTGGTATCTGATTCTATGGCCTTAATCATTCAATGATTCCCTATCACTTATAATATTGTAACTAAGTTTGAGACAAAGTCGCTCCTAATGATCTGTCAACTAGCTATTTAATCCCTCCCCTCCTTCATATTGCCAACGTTTTTTCCAAAATGTCAAAATCGATCCTTGCCTTTGATTTGAAAGGGATTAAATCACTCCTTGCATTCACTTTGTTAGTTTTTTTTTCCAAAAAAGAAAATAAAATTTTGAATTTGGGGCAATTTAGGTGGTTTGGTAACTACCCCCTCAATTACAATTGTTTTCTACCTGAGGCCTACTATCTCCACTTACTATATAAACAAGGAAGATGAGCCATGAAGGGGGAATTTTGGACTAATTATTGTTATGATAAAGGAATTACCATTCTCTATCCCTTTTCTATCCATGATCTAAAAATGCTTCCCTGGTTAGTTTCAAACCCTTATACCTTGGAGCTTTGCTTGGGATTGTTGGAGAAGAGAAGCAGGAGACCTAGAGTCAAGGTTTTACGAGGTGCCAAAGTATAGAAGAGGTAATATTGTACTTGTTTTTGCTGTTTCAATAGAGATTTGACATCTTTCCCTTTCCAAATTATGAGTTGAATGTCATGCTTGATGAATAATTTAGCATTTATGTATCGAAAGTTTATTTCTAGATTCATGTTCTTGTTCTTCTTTCAATTGATCAATAATCTTTATTATTGCCAAAATATTTTGAGGAAGGTATTATGGTTCTTTTGTAGGTTCTTGGGTTGAAGGTTTGAAGCAAATATTAGGAGAAAAGAAAGCTAGGATCGAACTTCATAAGAAAGGTACATCACTTTCTATCTTTCAAACCGTTTGCATGGTTTTGCTTGAATCTTGAGTCTAAATTGCTTACTGTGAAACCCTAGATTTCTATTTTAGAATACCTAATACGTTGGTGATATCACCCCATTCATTGGATTTTTTTCTACACAACAATATGTCACTACACTAATGTCTAATGTTGGGTTGTTATCGTGAAAGGATATGACTCATGTTCTCTGAGTGCTCTTGTGCTTTCTATCTCTAGTTCTCTAGTGTTGGTTTGATTTTGTTGTTACACTTTGGACTAGATTAGGGTTTTATCGATTGGTTCACCATCAATCGATTATCACTTGAAACCTCAACATGGTATCATAGCTAGTGTGAAAGTATCTCACCCTATTCAATGTTTTTCTTCTAGGATTAACCTCATTTTAATGAAAATCCCTTGCTAGGGTTTCTCTAAGTTTTTAATAGGTTTTACACCATCTTCTAAGAGCAATGCAATCCTCCTTTACTTTTTCAACTAAAGTATATTGCAGATTTGTTGAAGTGTATCACAAACTTTTCCAAAAGAGTCTAGTTGTCTATAAGTGTTCTATAGGACTATCGCAGTCCTTTGCTTTGGAAAATGAAGTGTATTGCAAATTCCAGAAGAGGTTGGTATTCTTACCTTTTGGGTCTATAAAGGAAATTTAACACTTATGGATGCAAAATCATTTTTTGACTCCTTGAATGGAGCAAATTATCATGTTTGGATAGACCAAATTACTACTCTTCTTTGAAGTAAAGGATTATAGTTGTATCTAGAAAAATACTTTCCTCCCGCCATCAATGACAACTACGATCTCATGTGTTTGAAGAAAGATGAAGCTGAGTCTAAATATAATCACCCTATATGTTGAGGTATGATTGATTCATCTCACCAAGGATAATAAAAGTGAAAAATAAATATGGGATAACTTCAAGAAACTATCTGGGACAATGAATACTATAGAATTGAAAGCAAGTTTTAAAACCTTAAAATGGGTCACTTCACCATCATCAAGGAGTATATTGAAAGGTTCAAGAACCTAACTTCCAATTTAATCACTTATAATGGAAAGGAAAAACACCGAGTGAGAGAATATAAGTATTTTCTATATAATCTTTCATCAACATTGAAGTCCTTTCCCATTACTTTTTAATATAATTCCTTTATAATTTGTAAAGGGACATACTATTCCATCCCTAGATGAAATTGTTGCTAATCTAATCGAACTTCAAGTAACTTTGAGGAATATGGAATAATTTCCCATCAAGATCAAGCCCATGTTAGCATTTCCTTCACCCCTTGTAAGCAAAGCCCTACAAGAGGAAGAAACATACATGCATTGTTATAAGGAGGGTCATGTATTTAAACATTACCTCCTCCATCTTCAGGTAGTTTAAGATCATGCAAGGAAAATAGTAAGAAACTATAATAGTTTTGAAAAAAATATTGGATCACCTCATAGTACACATTTGGCTATGCATTGTACATATTCTCAGTTTGATTCTCCATTAATAATTTAAATTCTTGCAATTTTTAGAAAACATCATCCTTGGCTTAAATAATATATATCCAAGAAAGATTGGAAAAATTAATGGTAAAATTAATGATGCGCTTAACTCCTCTAAGAGAATGAGTAGTCAAATGCCCACAATTGTTACTATGAATCACATAAAAACACTAAGATACTTGTCCCAGTCTAAGAAAAATTATTGATGGTGCTATCCTAGCATAATTACTTCAAGGACATCAATTGGTGGTACAATCTGTGGAATATCATCAACCATCTGTAGACGGCTCATATGTCACAATATTCGAAATATTGTATAACCCAAGCACTAATACCATAACATGTTAGTGTCCTCAACATTAGCCACCATTGTTAAGATTTATAGAACATGCAACAAGAAATTGACAATAAAGGTTTAAGCCATTCTCAATAATTATATTAATCTAATGATATCAATACATAGTACATGGATGCAACAATCTCTAGATCTGGATTTCACTAACAACTCATTAGTGGATAAAGATGAAACCTCATTGGTAGATTAAGATGACAAATCATAAAGAGATTATCTCAAACTTTGTGATTGTCTAGGGACTCACAGTCTAACAATCACTCCCCCCTCCCCCATTCCCTATCCCCCAATCATAAGTCCAAATGATTATACTAGCAAGGAAACAAGAACTAGTGCATAAATACGTATCAACCACGTATCAACTCAATCTTCAATATTAAACTTTTGAACTGAGCTTCAATGAAGACGTGTCTAAAAAAACACCAAATTTGGATGTTGAATGGTTCATTTGAAATAAAAAATAAACTCTAGAAGTGAACAACTAATCTGAACATTTCCTAATTACTTGACAATTTGATCATTTTCCAAGTAATTCAGCTAGAAGAATATTATGGTGTCTTCATATAGTTAGTGAAAAAAATAGGTTCACCATTCTAACATCGATGATAAAATAAGAGCATTGGGGCACTCTCTAAATGTAGACACAATTAGGTGTTGAACAACATCCCAATGAATAGATGAAGAGAAATAAGAGGATTCTAGATTCCATACTAGATCTTTCCCAAATTTGTTGATTTGATGAGATTGATTGAAGTTATTGGATTATAGATAGCCAATTGAGGAGACTAGTTTCCAGGCTACAATTTCCAAATGAAGATTGAGTTTTGATTGATAGGACTTCGAAATTTGAAATCTGACTATCATCATTGTTACTGCCCCTCATCAAGTGGAAGGTGAGAATTATGTTGAAGGGATCCAAGCTTGAGCTTTGGAGTCTTATTTTTAATGATTCATTACTATAGATGCACATCACCATGGCTATGATACCATGTTCATCACTGATTTTGGTTGGCCACTAACCAATTTCATTTCATCAATGTACTCTCCCCCCTTAAGGTGTAAGATAGATCCATTTTGTCTTCATCAATGTACTCCCCTCTTTGAGGTGCAGTAGAGTACCTTTCTCTTTTCATTTGTGTACTTCCTCCATTTAAGGTGCAAGGTACTACCAATTTAAAATGGGCTTTAGTCATGCCCAAAATTTTCATCTATAACAATTGATTGAAAATCATCTGCTTTTGTAAATTCTTTATGCAAATATGTCTTTACCTATGTTTGAAATCGACAATAAGATTTATGCAACTTCTTGATTTGTTGATACCATTGCCAAGAATTTGTCTCGTAACAATGAACAAATTTATTTTTATCCTTCTTCCTTTTTTTACATTTTTATGAACAATGATTTGCATTTCCATATTGAACATAAAGATAAAGATAAAAACACTTTATCGTCATATGACCAACTAGATGATAATGATGGCACTCATAAAGACTCATTAGGAATTTCTTCGCTTTGTTTATCACTTACTATATCATCAACTCTTGCATCAACTTGTTGAATATTTGAGTCTTGCCCCTTCAAATTTTTGGCAAGAAATCCAACACTCACAAATTGAACTGGTTCATAGTACTTAGGAATATGAAAAGTATTGTCTTTTTCATATCCTAAGCCATGTCAATTCTTGTTAAATTGCAATTCTCCATCTAGCAATGTTTTTGGAAATATCATTCTATATTTACGTTCTTCCTTACATTCATGATAGTTATTTTTGTAATTTCAAAAGAAAATTGGGTTGATGCTTGAAATGATTCAAGTTAGAACAATGAGGAAACTCCCTTGAAGGGATGGTCAAGGGGAATAAGGGGATGGAAACCGAGGTATTGTTTAAATCCTTCTTTGTTGATTAATCCTGCAATCATTACTCATGATAAAAAAATGCAATAATCAACGGAATATAAGTATGGAACAAACTGAATCAAACTAAGCTAACCAAGTATTGCAAATAAACAAAGGAAAGAAACTAATAGCCTTAGTTAGTAAACTAAAGCAAACTCATTGTAATTTATTCGAATAAGAAATAATATGTACGTTATATTAGTTGGATAAATCTTATGTGTGGTATTATTTGGCTAAATCTTATATGTGGAATTACTGCATTAAATGAGCATTGGATCATTAAACAAGATTGTTAAATTGCAAATTATACCATAACATTAAACAGATTGTTACATGATATTACAGTAAGATAGATTAAATCCCCAAATAGTTTACCCCAAAAAACCAAAATGATAATTAGTTGCTACAAAAATAAAATTTAGGAAGAGTTATATTAAAAAATGTAAAAATGTACACTACTATGATGTGCACGCTGCTACTACCATCGTGTGTGTTGGACTAAAAGGCCACAAGAAGCTCACGACCAGCCTACCAACGGTTGCGTGTCAATTAACTCGACGTTCCCACTTTAAATATTTTTTAAATTGTTCTCCATATTTGTTGAGACGCCATTGTTGCATGTGAAAATCTCAAGGCCGAGTGGTAATAACGATAAAAAAAGAGTTGGTGCACCCGTTCATTCTACCTATTTCTATTCTTGACTTGTTTCATGAAAATATATAATGAAAACATTTAAGTCTATTCTCGACTTGTTTCATGAAGATATATAATGAAAACATTTAAGATAAAATTCACTCTCCAAAATCGTTTCCTCTTTCGATTAAGAATTATTCTCAAGACCTTATGTGACGTCCCCATCCATCAACCTAATGGGATACAGTGGGAGAGGAACCAAGTATGGGTTCTAAGCTAAGCTCGAAGGCCACAGACGATTCGTAACATGAATATATATGAATTTATATTGAAAATAAAAGTGTGTAGAGGCATAATAATAAACATAATGAAAATACAATCAATTCCACATACATTGATGTATATATTTAACAGCATAAATAGTAGAAGCATAATTATAATTTGTTGTACCTTAAATAACAACATATTATCTCACATACAAGGAGTTGAAATTTCCTTGTATGTGAGATAATATGTTGTTATTTAAGGTACAACAAATTATAATTATGCTTCTACTATTTATGCTGTTAAATATATACATCAATGTATGTGGAATTGATTGTATTTTCATTATGTTTATTATTATGCCTCTACACATTTTTATTTTCAATATAAATTTATATATATTCATGTTACGAATCTACCCCCAATCTGGGGTATGAATCCACTAAGGTGAAGAAAACACTTACATACTTTTATATCTCATCCCACAACTCATTCTACTCTCCATGCTCAGCCAAATTCCCATACAAAGCTCTATAGTAGTCTTTGTAACAAATAAAATATTAAAATAATATGAATAATATATATAATAATAAAAATAATAAAATAAAACATAATGTTAATTATATTTAACTAAGAGACATAACCTTTGGTGATTAGTCACCATATAAGCCCTATATATGCGGTTACATCCTGTGTAAATCGTCATTATTTATCTTATCAATTATATATTTAATTATTTGACCATTTATGGATCCTTTGTATAAGAAACGATTTTATCGTAATTAGCCCTAAAATATAGGACCTTGTCCAAAAATTAGGCCCTTAGCCAAAGAAAATATAGAAACCACGCGTGGTTTCTTAAATAGTACATGGTGTTTATTTTCCAACCATATTGGAAGCATTTGTGAAAATAATATATTCGAAATCTATAAGTGCATAAGAAGTCTTAAGGGTGGTTTTGTGAAAGCTAATAATAAAGTTAGAACATAAAAGCTAGAAGTGCATAAGAAATCTTAAGGCTACCAAGAAGCAAGCAAGAATTGAACTTAGGTGGGGAAGGTAACAATCATTCCTCCTAACCACCCAATCCACACCATTTTTATTATCCTTCCACTCCAAAAACAATTAATATAATTATTAATAATATTATTATCATTAATAATTATTATTATCATAATAATTATTATATTAAATTTTTTTTTTTTTTTTTTTTTTTATGACAATAACATAGGGGAAGATTGTATTAGTGCCGGTATAGAGCAACCGAATGCTTAGTACAAAGAGTTCTCAGTTACAACGAGCTTCCAGTGTTCGCCCAAAACTAGGCAGGAAATTAAAAAACCGTGTCAAACCACTGGATTCCTAGCAAACTTGCTTCAATATGAAAAGCTACCTGGAGATAGCTATTTCAGCGAGCCTGTTCGGCTGCGAGTCATTACATCTGTCCGGGACTGGGTAGACTTTTTTTTCCTTTTGGTAACGGTCTGCCATTCGCTACTTTGGTCTTGATTGTGGGTTTCCCGCTGACCTCGAGATTCTTCAGCATCGGCTATATCCGCCCAGCTTGAGGGTCGCTGGGTTGTCTTTGGCGATGTGGTCGGTGGTCTTTCTGCTGGTTCTGTTTCTAGATTAAGTTCCTTGGAGTCAGAGTCTGCTTCCTCTTCCGGGACTGATGCCGGGATCTTCCCTTCAGTTTGCTTCACCGGAGGTGCATCCTTCCACCAGGTGGGCCTTTGGCTTCGGCGCGGTCTTCTTTTTTCGGCTAATTTCTCGCAATTCCGGGCAATGTGTCCTGTTTCATAGCATATCCTGCATCTGAAGCAGAGATTCTCATAGTCGATCCTCTGGGTCCAAGAGTAGCCTTTGCCGCAGAGAGAGATTTCTGCAGGGAACCCCTTTTTGAAGTCCATTTCTACACAGATCCTTGCAAACGTGGTTCGGTCTGAGCTCTGATCTATGCTGAGATATTTCCCGAGTCCATTACCTATAGCTTCCAGAGATTTGGCCCCCCAGAAATGCAGAGGGAGAGACGGGAGCCTTACCCAGACCGGAGCGGAAGAGATGGAAGCCGTGGAAGGGTCAAAGTCTGGGGTCCATGGTTTCATGGAAAGCCCTGCTCTGCCCCAGAACCACGGTTCTGAGCTAGCGACCTTGCTCCTGTCATCAGAGGATTCAAAAATAGCCACGAAGAAACCCTTGGCACAAGGGCAAGCTACAACCTCACCAACAATCAGAGGGGACCAAGACGAGGAGATCCAGGAGTGGAGATCTGCGAGGGTAGGCCAGAAGCCATTGAATCTGCACACCAAGGCGGAATTGCTTAACACAACAGCATACTCCAGGACGTCCTCCGGCATCTGGATGGAGATCGCTGGGGCTTCCGGGATCGCATCAGGCAGGGCAGAGGGCTCCCCCCGTCGAGAGGCCACATCTTTAAAAGAAGGGCTTTCCCTCCGAAGAGAGGCCGCGACCTTGGAGAAGGAAGGAAGAGGGGCGGCGCTGGAAGAAACCCCAGGAGGAGGATGAGCGGGGGAAGCCTGCGCAGGAGCTGAACCAAGCCCGGCCGCCATGGCATCTCCAACCGAAAGGACGCCGACTGAAGGGGGAACCGAAGGGGAAACGATTGACGCAGAGGGTGCATGGATGCCTGAATCTGGAGGAGCGAGCGAATCAGCACCAGGGCCGTCACCCAAAACGGACCACGGAGGGATCGCCATCAGGGGTACGCTGGATCTTGGACGCCGGGAGGGAGCCAGGAGGCCGAGCAGCCAGCGGGAGGCCGCGAGGAGCAGGAGTCGTCTTCTTAAGTCCGGGTAGTTAGTGGTCAACAATCAATGTAAAAATGGTCCTATATTCTTATATTAAATTTATTAATAATATTATAATTTTTAATTTTTAATAATAGTAACAATATCTTGTGGGTAAAAATTAATTATTGAATAGTAAAGTATACTATACAAAGATAAAGATGCTGTTGGATAACATGCATAATAAAATAGAATTTTGTGACAAAAAACAAGAAAGATTCTCTAAGACCTACTAAAAAATTGTCAATAACCTACTAAAACTTGAAGGGACTATTCAAGGAAAACGTATTAGCATTGCTATTTGTCCAACCATCAAGGAAAATCACATTAGCAACAACTTGGAAAATCAATTATTAGTCCTAGAATCAAGTGTGATAGAAAATAGATATACTTATTGAGAGAAGCAATATGAAATTACGGATTTACAACTAACAATTGATGAGTATAAGTTCACATCCCAATTCAATGTTACGACTATATATCTAAATGAATCATTTTGGGTTCACCCTGGATGGAAAAATTAGGGGTAGTCATCTTAAATATGAAGAAGAAAAAATTTAACGTTCTCGTATAAGAAGAAGCAAGTCACACTGTAGGACGTTACAATGAAGTCAAAATTAGGAGTTGTGTCATATGAAGACTTCTAAGACATCTCGAAGGTGATCTCACAGGAAGATAAAAAATCAAGACATAAGATGTAGAAAGAAATTCACAAAGTCATCATGGACAAAGAAGAATAGATCTCCCGTCTAAGAGATCATAATCAGAAACTGATTCTTCAAATCAAGAAGGCAAAGGATAAAGCACAAGACAATCAAAAGCTAGAAGAGGAGAATCAAAATCTTCAGAAGAAACTAGTAGAAAATATCGAAAAGATTGGTCACCTTAGGATGCATAAACAAGATCTAATGGATCAGATTCACAAGCTTAAAGATGATGAGAAATCACAAGAAGGAACGATGAGGAATCTTAAAAATGATAAAGATTTGTTGGAAAAAATTTGGAGCAAATTCAGAAAAGGACATCCAAGCCTTCGAACTCAAAAATATAGTTTGAAGAAAAAGAAGCAAATACAAATCCAATCATCATCACAGTTCAAAAAGAAGCCAATCTAGTAAAAAAACAAACAATACGAACTCCCTATCGACACCCAAATTATAAAATTCATTTTGACCAATGACATGATCAAAATGAACACAAACAAAAGAGTTATGATTTCATAAAAGAAAGAACACAAGATCAACAAACTAAGCGGAAAATGAGAAGTTCCATCCAACAAAACGATCAACAAACAACTCCAATGAAGATAGATCTCGGATGGGAAACTTCACAAACAATGCAACATTTTTTCTTGGGAATTCGTAACTCGTATCGTCTCGTTTGGTCAAGAGTCGCAGTTACTAACACAAGCAAAAATCACAGATGAAATTACAAGCAAAAAAATCAAACGTAAGCCTTGTCTTCAATAAGATTTGAGGACAAAGCTCCCCTTAAGGGGAAGGCAATGTAACAAATAAAATATTAAAATAATATGAATAAAATATATAATAATATAAATAATAAAATAAAACATAATGTTAATTATATTCAACTAAGAGACACAACCTTTGGTGAGTAGTCACCATATAAGCCCTATATATGCTGCTACATCCTCGTTGTAAATCATCACTATTTATATTATCAATTATATATTCGATTATTTGACCATTTATGCATCCTTTGTATTATTTACATTGGTTATTTGTATAAGAAACGATTTTATCGTTTCAGTCTTACTAAGCCTGCATACCCCTAACTCCACAATACCTACCCCACACAACACCTTCCAAGCTTCGATATCCCCTTTAGCAATATTGGTCCCTTGGGCAATCCATCTTGCTAAGTGCTTCCAGTGTGTGCATAGAAAGAGTGCAAGTGGGTTCCTATTGCAGGAGATCTACCTGTAAATTTCACTCATAGTCTCTCAAGTATGCATGAGTAGCATGACTCAATGGGTCGGTATCAGGCCTCAGGGCTCACTTACATCCAAGTCTCTCTCTCTCTCTCTCCTCTTTAGTCTAAAGATAGGGATATCAGAGTAGCGAACAAGATGGTGTTGGGACAAGTTTGTGACAACGCAAATGGTATGAGTGTCGACATGCGAGGGTAAGACGATGAGTGTCTACGCAAGGGAAAACGACTTGGGAGCGAAGGTGAACATAAAATAATCAGGTGAATTGCGAGTGAATGAGTCTCAGGGATGGTGTTAGGGAGTGTAAGTTTGCGTCAAGGTCTAGGTGTAACAAGGGTCTGGGTCTTCAAGCAAATGCAAGTTTGAGTGAACGAATGCATAAATATCAGGTGAGTCTAGGGAAGAGCGAAAGTTTGCAAATATGAATGTGAACAAGTGCGTGAGCCTCTAATAAGTATGGGAGTGCAATCGTGAAGGTAAGAGTGGTGGGTCTAACTCCCAAGGTAGGATAAAGGGGAAAGAAACCAACTCCCATATCATAAATTTGGATCATGGGGAAAAGGACTCCTATGACTCTACCACATAAATTTTTGCACCCCCATTCTCCTTAACTACGTGAGGGGAATTCTCGTACCAACCTCACATAGGAAAAATAAATGATTGGGTGAAGGCAATAAAATGAATTAATTTGCTCATTTAAGGCTCATGACAACAATAGGACTAAACAATTCATTGTTATTACATAGTGGAATATTTCAATTAGGGAAACTGCATTGAATAAAAATACATATATTCTCCTAAACCAGTTTCGATCCCTAAGTTGGTATCATCATCAAGAGGTTTTTGATGAATTGATAGATCTCAATTACAAATAAATACAATAAAGTGCCTCTTAGAATTCTGAAACCAATGCTCTAGGTCTTCCAAACCATTTTTGTTTAAGACCACGTCTTGGAATTCCAAAGAACAACGTGAAACAATTTCAACACTTGGAATTCTGGATTTTTTTTATTTGTTGAATGATTGGTTTCCATGGATCCTTGATTTTAAGACCTTCATCCCTATTGATGTTGTTGTGATTAAGCTCGATTTGGAGGGCTTCACTTTTTTGTGTAATGGTCAATATTAGCTATTATTTTGGAGTTTTCAAAGGAAATGAGGTGACCAGAATTATGTGAGTGCTTGGCTAGGGCTGATATCCTAATCCAACTGTGCTTAGTGTTCGTGCAATGCTCTTTGAGCCTATTCTGTAGAGATGTTCTTGTTTCACCAATATAGTATTTTCCACACAAGCATGGAATCGTAAACACATTTTTGAAGCTTAGGGTCAATGGTGCCTTTTGCGAAATCCAACATGGATCTAAGAGTGTTTGGTGGCATAAACACGACTCTGATGTTGTCTTTCTTGAAGATTTTTTCCATTATGTCCATGGTGCCTTTTATGTAAGGGAGAGTAACCATTTTTCCTTCTTCTTGATTGTGAGTGTTCTGGTGACCCCTCTTCGATTTGAAGACAACCTTTTTGAATTGATGTTCCTTATATCCATTGTTCTTAAAAACTTCGGCTAGGTGCTTTAACTCCTCTTCTATGTGATCATCATCAAAAACCCTGATAGCTCTAGTCACCAATGTGTTGATGACACAAAGTTTTTGTGTAGGATGGTGATGGGAATCTGCATGGAGATACCTATTAGTGTGCGTATTTTTCCAGTATACTTGATGCGATATGGATCCATTATTCTTTTTCGATATAAGGATATCCAAAAAATGAATGATATTGTTATCTTCAACTTCCATAGTGAATTTAATGCTCTCAGCCTAATTGCTCAAATGGTGTTTAAATTTTTCCAAGCTTTCTTTTCCATGTGGCCAAAGTATGTGAGTGTCATCAACGAATCTCTTCCAAATTTTTGGTTTCATAGGGAAGGAATCAATAGCTCTTTTCCCAAACCATTCCGTGTATAATTATATGACCACCGGTGACAGAGGGGATCCCACTACACCCTATGTCTGCTCATAAATATTGCCTCTAAAGCTAAAGTACATCAATGTCAAGTACACTCTTACAATATTTGTGGTATCCTCATCAGTGACTCCCTCAATTATATTAATCGGATCATCTACCAAAATTTTGGTGAAAAGTGAAGCAATATCAAAAATTGCAAGAAGATCGTGCGCTTCAACCCTCATATTCTTAATTCCATTGATTACATAGGATGAATATTTTACATAGGAGCACGTCTTACAAAAAAATCCCGAGCTTCTTAGCAAGGAATTTATCTAATTTGTAGGTAGGAGAGCCGATGGTATTAACTATGGGTCATATAGGTGAATTTTCTTTGTGAATCTTGGTAACCCATAGATTCGTTGAACCGTGCAATCCTTCAAAATTAGCTTGTTTTTTACTTCCTCTTCAAGACTGGAATTCTTGATTGCCATTGTCACCTCTTTAATAACGTTTTTATTGGGATCGTTGCTTAATTTCTTATAGCTGCCACTATTTAGCAGATGGTCCAACATTTTACCTTTATAATTACACATGTTCATGATGACCATTGTGTTTCCTTTGTCAGCCTTTAGCACCATAATATATTTATTGTTTCCAAGTCTCCTCAACACAACAACTTCATCCATGTCAATGTTGCATCTCAATGGTTTGGCACTTCTGATGACTCCGGCACATTTTTGTCTTATTTCATCCGCTTTTTCAATTGGAAGGGTGATGACAACATTCTCAACGTCGCAAATTAATTGCTTGACGGTAGATTCTTTTAGAGTGAAAGAAAAGTTCAACCCGTGCTCAAGCACCCTATGCATGACATCATCCATATTAGCGTTGGACAGGTTCACAACGTTGTATTTATGTCTCTTGTTATTGTCCACCTGGTGATTTAAATTATCAAACTTCTTTTCAAGGTTCACCGTAATGTTATTAAGAACATTTTCCATACATTGTGCAGTCATATTCTCAACCCTAATCCAGATACCACTTCTAAGCTTCATAGCTAACATCATGTGCAAATCAAATAATATCTCTGATAGAAGATCGACTGGCCCACGAACATGCTAGATATCCGAATGGATTAGCGCCAAGATCGCATTTTCTAAGAATTGGTAACCAAGTATTGAAACCCCTTAGGCCCCTTTTCCTCTTCCCTTCTAACGGAATCATATCCCCTTTGGTGCACCTTACACAACTATCTTGGTCCATTCATATTTTTTATCAACATATATTTACATTGCATTCTTATTAGCTTGATAAGTCAATCACACAGTTCAATTAATATATATTTTACATAATGGATTCAATATATATATTCCAAGGGTCAAACTAGGGGTATTACAATCCCCTCCACATTGGAGCAACATTGTCCTCAGCTTTTTCTCAAAACTGGAACAAAAATGGGTATGCATCTCTCATGAAATCCTCCAACTCCCATGTAGCCTCATAGAGGTCGAACTGCTTCCATTGCACTTTTACCTTCCCGATGGCTCGATTTTGGAACAATCTTACCTTCTTGGCTATGGTGCATAGTGGATCTGTTTGCAGATCTCCCCTGGGTTCCACTTGAATCGCATCCCAATCAGTCACATGGTTAAGATCATGCACATATTAATTAAGCAAAGAAACATGAAAAACATTATGAGCTCTAGTGTTAGCAGGAAATGCAAGTCTATATGCAACTATCCCTATCCTCTCTAACACTTCAAATGGTCCACAATATCTTGGGGATAGCTTGGAACAACTCCTAAGCTTCAAGGAACTCTTCCTTGACCACATTCTAAAGTAAACATGATCCCCAACACTGAATTCCCCGTGCACTTTGTCCTCGTCTGCATAGATTTTCTTCCTATCTTGGGATGCCTTTAAATTTTGCCTAATTCTTGCAACCTCTTGCTCCATTTCCTTAAGCAATTATGGCTCAAGAATAACTATGTTCATTGGACAATCCCAAGTAACTAGTGTCATGCACCTTCTTCCATACAGAACCTAGAATGGAATCATTCCCAATGATGCTTGTTTCCCATTGTTATAAGAAAAATCAACCAAATGTAGATAATCTTCCCACTTGGATGGTATGTCAATCACATACATGTAAGGCATGTCTTCAAGCACTTGATTCACTCTTTATGTATATCCGTATTTCTGTGGATGGTAAGATTTGCTAAAGTTAAACTGAGTTCCTAGATCCTAGAACAAGCCCTTCCAAAAATTGGAAGTGAACTTAGTATCGCTATTTCAAACTATGGCCTTGGACAATCCATGTAACTTGAAGATATCCTTCATGAAAATTACAATGTCAACTACTTTACAAGGGGACTTAAGAGGTGTTAAATGTGCGACTTTAGATAATTTGTCCTACACAACCATGATGGTATCACGTTGTCTCTCTATCATTGGAAATCATGTAATAAAATCCATGGAAATTACTTTCCATTTCCATTTAGGTATTGGCAATGGTTGCAACAAACCTGTTGAGTGTTGATGATCAGCCTTAACTTGTTGACACACAATTCATTTTAAAATATACTCATCGATGTCCTTTTTCATCCTTATCCATAATTACTTCTTTATGGTTGTAGAAATTGTTTTCTGATATCTTAGGTGACAGGAATATGGAATTGTATGAATATCCTCCATAACAGTCATTCTCAAATTCCCAACATTGGGAATATACAGTACGCCCTTAAATATAAGAATTCCCTCTTCTTCCAGACAATAACACTCATGCTTTTTCTTAGCATTCGACTATTGCAAGTCATCCTTGACCTGTTGATAATGCTCATCTTCAGCAAGAGAATTGGTGATTATTTTCCTTGGGTATTGTTACCAATTGAGTTGCACATAGTTGGACTTCAAGTGAGCCGCCAACGTTTGCACAAGTACTAGTGCATTTCATTGTTCAGAAGTTCAAATCAGGACTTTTTAGGGCCCCCTTTTTTACTTTTTTACCACACGTTCATGCCCCACGGGGTTTGTAATAAAGTGTGCTAGCATGGTATTTATGTAAAGAACTTGGATTCCTAGGACATAGAAAGCAATCCAGGTATTCCAAGAAGTTTTTTCCCTTGTTAATTATGCTTTGCGTCTTAGCAGAGTATAATTTTCAAGTTTTTCTCTTGCTCCTCCAATGATGGAATGCTCATCTTGGGGGTTATACCTTTGGAGGTTATTAAATTTCATGTGTCAATGTATATGAACATGCTAGAAACTATCCTAGAGTCATATGAATATGTGCTAGGTCCCTATAGTTTTTTTTTTAATGTTTTGGAAAAATAAAATTTTCCCACAAAATTAAGCCATTTTTTAATGGTTTAATTCAGAAAATTAAAATTGTAATAAAAAAGTGGTTTGTGGTGAAATGTGCTAATGAAATTCTATTTTTCTAAGCCAAAGCACCCATTAAACTCATAAACCCAATTTTCGTAAGTTTTGAGTGAATAATTTCTCACTCAATTTGATATTTGCTCGAAAATGGCCAAAAAGACATATTTAATTGCCCAAAAAAACATAATAAAGTGAGGAAAGAAAAATCCCATGGATTGATGGAGTCTAATTTGGAGCTCTCAATTAACTTATAATCAAATATTTGATTGACTAGTTTCCAACTCAATTGGATTGGGATCAAATCCCATTACTTCAAGTTGATCTCCATCACATCTCAAACATGGATTGTGCCCTCCTTCAACTTGGGTGATTTTGTCCATATGGCATCCATGCGTTGGTGGGATGTTTTCAAGGTTGGGTCTCCTACCTCATTGAGAGGTGGCGCAATCCCATCAATTTCAAGTGCCAATAATTCCTAAATAAAGGGTATCAACTCCAAGTTAACTCCCTCGTCTAATGGATGTGCCCCTCCTTGAATAATGCGCCCTCTATGCATGCAAATTGATATAAAGAGAGCTCTCTTCTCATTACTATGCATCAGAAGGTCGAACCTCTGCTCGCGCTCATTGTAATATTTTTCTATTTGAGAGTTTTTAAAAGAATTTGGAGGCTTACTCTAGCGTCATCTTCGGTTGGATGGCTATGCTTTGATAACATGAGGTAACCTGTATATTTGTTGCATGCTTGTAATTGTTGGTATTCATTTGTCTTTTGAAGGGAAATTATTTTTTATAAAGAATAGTAAGTGATACTCTATAGATTACTTGCTTTTGTTGATGATAATAGAATGCTAGAAGTAGTAGGATTTATTGTTTGAATCCATTATTTTTATTTTTATTTCAATCATTTATACAAATGTGTTTAATCCCCTTTGCTAGTGTTGTAGTGATTTTGCAAGTTGCTTAAGATGGAGGATGTGGTGAGCATTTTATCTCTATACTCCATTCAGTAGATCCGAACAGGCATTCAATCCCACCATTGCATCAGGAAGGAGACTCCATTGCCCATCTTTTTCTGCTCAACCCCCATGGGTTCATAAATTCTTGATCTATTTCTTCTCAAACTTTCTTGGTTATGGGTTTTATTCTATTTAGATCTTGATTCAAAATTTATTTTCAAAATAGATTTAAATGTTTGCAATCTAAAATTTTAAAAGGGTTTATCTAATATTCTAGATCTAGGTTGATTTTTTTTTCCATTTTTGCAAAGTTTAAATCATAGATCTAAAAGAGCAAAATAGAAGAAAATTTGAAGTGAAAATTCTTATCAAGCAAATATAGTGCTATGCATTTGTTTTCCATATCTTAAAGAGGCAAGCAAAGATCCTAGGAAGGCAAGATTTCTAGCTTGCCTTAGTTAATTTTTGCATCTTTTATTTACTTTCTTAACTTAGAATTTTTGGGTATTTTTAGTGTAATACCCCCATTTTAGCCCTTAAGAGCATATTGGCCTTATATGTAAATATTGTGCATATGTATGATTCCTAGCGTGGAGCTCAAGGCCAAGGCCACTCTAGTGAATGATTACCCTTGAAGAGGCTGGTATTTTATATTGTGCTAACTATGTGCTAGTGAGCCATGGAAATTGTAAAAGCATGTAAATATTATAATGCAAATAAAATAACAAGGAGTTGGCTATGGATGCAACTAATAAGAGGGAGCCATATGTATCCACTAGGGAGAGGTAAGGGGTTTGGGGGATTGAACCCTATGTTTCCATGTGTCACTTTGTGAACTCCCTT
Source organism: Larix kaempferi (assembly GCA_027924585.1). Taxonomy (NCBI): domain Eukaryota; kingdom Viridiplantae; phylum Streptophyta; class Pinopsida; order Pinales; family Pinaceae; genus Larix; species Larix kaempferi. Next base: position 708,381 of record BSBM01000319.1, on the reverse strand, counting down.
TGACTTCCCTGCTATCATTAATTTATGTTGTAAGAAAAATACTCCAAAAATCAATCCATGAACTTGATTGAGTATGGGCAACCCAAAATTCGTATGGGTGGGTGTGGGCTCTGTTTACTTGACCCACAAGTCACTCCACCTCATGGGAATTTGTATCCCATCCTCTCCATTCCATGCTAGATCCATCAGATTGTAATTCTATGCAGAGAATGCATGCCCAGCAAGAGAAAAACCGAAAATCGCAACTTGTAAAGAAGCTGCGTTTTGGGGTGCCAAAACGACCCAAAAATTCGTGGAGGATGTAAAATCCGTTGGGGAATCCATATCTATGAACCCTAGGGCGAGTTTGAGACTGCAAAGAGCCCTAAAATCCATGGGAGAACCTTGTTTGAGAAGCTCGAAAGTGGAAATCCGTGAATGAGATTCACGTGGGCAGATTTGGGGGGAAATCCAAGAGTGGATTGAAGTGGAAGAGAGATCAGAGAGTTGGATTCCATAGTGGAACCAGTGAAGGATCAAGTAACCATTGGTTTAGAAGTCAGGACTAGCCATACCTGCCCAGGTCAGTGCTGAGGGAAGGGGCGCCTGAGGGGCTGCGTATCAGAGAAGGGGACCTTACTCAGGCTGAGAGTGGAAGTGATGGGGGTGCCTGGGTTGTCTAAAGCCAAGGAGAAATTCCTGTAGCTCTGTGGTTGAGCTCAATGAGTTAGTGAAATCCTTCCCTGCCTCCCCACTTGCTTGATAGATTCAACTGTATGTTGGTTTAGCTTGAATGACTGAGCCCATGGCTGTGAGTGAGCCTGTGTAGTCTCCTTAGTGGATACATAGCTCCAGCTTGGGGGTGGTCTCTGAGTGTTGAAAGAATATAGGCTGGGAAGAGACCTATGGTTGGGTTGGAACGTTGCAGTCCATAGCCGGTTTCTTGGTGAATTCACTTGGAAAAGATAAGTGTTTATTATGCTATTAAGTATGCTTCATTCATGTGTTATAAATGATTGTTTATTATGTCGGATTGCAAGGATTGGACCAGTTATGTCATTGAAATGGATGCTTGTGCATTATGTTGTAATGTGATTTGCATTATTCTGTTATGCATGTGTTGGAATGTTGTTAATGCATTATGTGTGTGTAGTATTCAGAGTTATTTTCGTTGTGTATGTTTATCATGTATTTGCACATACATTTGACTATTAAGAATTTTATAATATGGCATTGGGGGTAAATTTAGTACCCCTGTTGTGCTCATGTCCCCTCTAGGAGTTGGATCGATAGGAGGGGGACGTGACATAGTGGTATCAGAGCATAGGCTACAACATTGGGCCTATGTGGGCCTAATCAGGTAACTTGCAGAGGTAAGCATGCTTCATGCTCAGCAAAAATTTCAAAAAAAAATTCAAAAATTTACTAACTGTTTTTGAGTTTTTTGCTAAGTATGTGTCGGTGTAAAACTGAAACGAGCGCCGACACTATATGCGAGAAATTAGGTAAGTTGCCGATACGTTTCAAAGAGAAAGGAAAAAGGTTCTGAAGAAGCGTTTCGGTGTAAAATCGAAAACTCACTGAAATAGTCGGCGGAAAACTGAAAAGTCCGCGAATACTGTCGACGAAAATCGTAAAAAGTGGCCGAAAAAGGGTGTTTCGATGCAAAAATTAAAAGTCTGCCGAATCGGTGAGAAATTGAGAAGTGCGCCGAAATAGTCGACAGAAAATTGGAAGGATCACCAAAAAGGGCGTTTCGGTGCAAAAGAAAAAGTTGCGTTGATTGACGACAAAGAGAAAGTTGCGACGAAACAGTCGGCGTAAAAGTCATAATTTGCCATGGAAGATTTCAGCAAGAAATTGGAAAATCGTCGAAACGGTCGGCGAAAAAGTGGAAAATCTGTCGATCAGTGACAAAGAAAAAGGTGCGCCCAAACGGTCTGTGAAAAATTTGAAATTTCACTGATCGGCGAGAAATTCAAAGAGTCACTGAAACGGATCAGCGAGAAACATGAAATGCACCGATCGGAGCAAAATTAAAAAGTCCGCTAAAACGGGTCGGCGACAAAAGGCCAAGTCTGCCGAAACAGGTCAGCGTCAAAGTGATAAGTGCTCTGATCGGAGACGAAGGGATAAGTCTGCTGAAATGGTCGGAGAGGAATGGATAAGTTCGTCGAAACAGGTCGGAGGAGAATTCAAAAGTCCCCCGAAACAAGGAAAGTGGTCATTTTTCTAGGGATATTTTGAGGTGCCTGAAATTGAAAAATGGCATTGAACTTATGCGCCAGATTACGCGAAATTGAAAGCCTCATTGACCCCCTTCGGCCCCCTGAGACGTCGATGGTGAGAAAATTCTATGGTAATGACAAGATTCATAGAAATGGAAATGTTGCATCATGATAATAGTCCATGGAACAATTTGGCAAGTTGTGGATTATAAAAAGGGTGATTCATATTCTTATGTAATTTGACAAAAGTTGACAATTTTGAAGGGCTGTAGTTTTTGCTCAATAAGTAATGAAATAGGTTATCGAGGAAGTTAAGAAAGGTCAAGTTGAACTTGGCCATATTTTCTGAAATCAATTGGAGCAGTAAGGGAATGTTGATAAAGAGGGAAATTTATCACCTTAAACTATTTATGTTTATAGCATAAGAATTGCATGCTTAGAAAGTAGCAAGTAGGAATGTTATACATGAGTATATGTATTGAATTGTTGCTTGGTGAGAAAATCATAGTTAATGATTCCTTGTGTGCTCGCTAGAGGGGCCATGAAATTGGATCAGCTATGATGTGGAAAAGAAAATTCCATGCTATGATTGGAAATGAAGAATTCTTTAACTCCTCTCTTACTATTGAAATTATATTTTACAGAAATTATGGCATAGAAATGCTGGAAATGCAAGAGATTAGATAGATGAAATGAATACACACTAGTGGGCATATTTCCAAATATTGCATAGTGCATGTGAACATTGTTTTGCATGTATATGATGATTGCATGTTGGTAAAGCTAGTGAAGTTGTACATATGCAATAAAGCACTTAAGATAATTATTGTGGTTGTTAATAATTAGTGGTGTTCGCATTGGTTGTAGGACCAAAGACAACAGAAGCATGGCTAAAGATGTGGATGATGTTGTTGCATATGACCAACAAATTTATGAATAAAGGTTGGGGCAACAAATCTATGATCAAGAGGTTGGTGGTAGGATGGTGAAATCCTTGCAGGAGACCGAATGATCAGGTAACATCAAAGATGTTAATGGAAGCCATGCAGGTAATGATTTATGATTGCATACAAAAAGGGGATTGGGTAAGAATCTCTTGAGCCATATTTAAATTATAATCATAAATTGGTATGTATGTGATGTTGAATGCATTTATGCGAACATTATCCCATCGATTATGACGAGGTATGTGGTAGTAAGGGAAATGATCCTTATACCATCTAGTTGTTTTGAATTGTAAATGCATTTATATAGGAATATATCATGCCATTTGTGTATGTTGGTTATGAGTTTAATAACCAAAGTAATTGAGGACTTATAGTCATGTTGTGGTATTGCATGCCATATGAGATAGTCATGGTTAAGGCCATAATGTGGTTGGAATGGTAATGCTATAGTGTTACACAAGTGTCCCATGAACCCCCTGTTGGTGTTAATTTGGGATGAAACCTCTTTGCCAACAACCAAGGATTGAGTAAACTCTTGATGTGTTGTTCGGGTGGATAAGGAAGGCACCCAAATAGTTAACCAAGTGATTGGGGAGATGGTTGGGTGATGTGTTGAGGAAATAACCATACTTTCCAAAACATCATAGTGGAATGCATGACATGACATTATGGTGTTCATGAATCCATGCAAGAAGGCATTGAGTGAATGCACATTAAAAGATTATGTAAATGTTGTAAATGTACATAAGTGTGGGTGCACATGTTGAGATGCATTGTGTGAATGCATAGTTGTGTTATGTATGTTTCATTGCAACTAGATAATAGATGAAATGATGAATTAATGGTAATTCTGGGATCATTTCATGAGCCACTATGAATGCAGGAGAAGGATTGCATGAAGAAGGTAGCCAAGTTTGATGGTCTACCAGAGTGCTCTATTGAAAGGATAGAATTGAATAAAAAGAATATGGCTTTGAAGTAATGAATATTCGAGTTTTTATTTAAATAGCAGGGATAATGTGACTTTGTCTTGCAATTTTACTATGATAATGATGCCTATAAAGTAAATAGATGTATACATTGATATTTCATTGCATTTGGAATGTTAACAGCTAAAAGTGTTTGAATTATTGAGTGCATAATTATGAAAACACTTCAGTGACTATTGCAGCAATGAAAATGTTATATGCATGAAAACTCACCAAGTGCTTGGACTGATTTAAATTTTCAGATTTCAAGTAGATTGTCTTGGGCATGGCCATGTGGGTAAGTCCATGATAAAGGCTAAAACCTACCATGTGCAAAGGCCAAATATTGTAGGAAGGATCTCATGGTTCACAAATATGATTTCTACATGAAACAGATCTGAAAATTTTCTGGTCTAAGTTTATGAGAATAATCTCATGGTTGCAAATCTAATTTCTGTAGGAAAAGATATTTGTAAATTTCAGATTTAAAATTTTGCTAATAATTGCTAATGACTATTTGGCTTATATAAAATTGTGTCAGGAGGACATGTTGTAGGTAGATGTTCATGTATGGTAGAAAATGTAAAACCATAATGGACAGAGTGATACCACTTACGAGAGACAAACAATATGATGATAGCCTCATGGCTAAGCAAATAAATTTATGTAGTAGACAGAATTCCAAATTATTAATGCCATTGATTGGTTATGGAACAATCAGATTTGAATTTTATTGTTAAATTCCATTGTCTGTTTGGATTTTTGAGGAGTGTGTTAGGAAGACACATTTTAGAAAGACCATGTGTGATGGCCTGGAGAATCCAAACTCCATGGGAAGGATCCCATGCTTTCGAAATGAGTTTAAGGTGAAACACCATTGCAAATTTTGATAATATCTCAATTGCACTGCATGTTGGAAAACCATGTGAGTGATATGGTAAGATTATGCCAATAAGGAATATGTGGGTTATGGAACATGAAAATATTGGGGTGGCAAACCGAAGGACTTTTGACTCAGAGAAGGGAGCCCCCATTCTTCACAAATGAAGAGAGAATACATTGGAAAAGGGATAAGTATTTTGTAACCCTAGCTAAGAACATGCATGTCTAATTATTAGGGTTAATATGCAGAGCATGTTCTATTTTAATTATATTATTTCAAACTGCTTGAGTATGATTAGGGCCTACATGGCTCACATCAGAAAGAGGTGCACACCTTTCTGGTGCTGGGTTATGATAGGGCTGACAATATTGACTACACCCCACGGGAATGGACGCATTCCTGGTGTTTCAATACTTGATAGTGAATGTTATGAAATATGGTTACAATTTTATAGCAGCAATATTGATGAGATTGCTTACCCTTCTTGTGTTGTCAGCTTACACAGATGCAATTTGGTGCTACATGTTAAGGGGAAAAGTGAAGAAAGGGTACTCAGGAGGACTGTATGGGCATTGGTAACCTTTCTATGATCACGCTAAAGAACACTAGAAGGGATGGATATGCACGAGAAGCTGTGTAGCAGAAAAGGGGTATCATCCTTGTGTAGCGTGAGTGGGTATTGTGGGGCCATGCTATCCCACAGTCAAGAAAGTCACCTATAGAGTTCCTAGAGGGAATCACTGGTTTACATAGGAGAAGGAGTGCCATCCTTGTGTCGATGAAGAGTTGATGTGTGTGTGAAGGGTTGTGGTGTGTGAAGGTGTGGTGATATTGATGAAGGCATAAAATCTCTATTGGGTCAGCAGTAAGGTAGGGTGCCGAGACTGACTGGAAACCATGATATTCCTATGGCTCCGTAGTAGAACCTTGACCTAGAAATAGTCATGGTGCAGTTTCCTTCCATTGGCTCATGACCCAAACGGATGTGTTGTCTTGATAATGGAGAGGTAAAAACAGGTATGGGATTGGTTTGGCACCACCAATGCTTGGTAAATCTAGTCAGTGAACTGGTTGGGCATTAACTAATTGATGTTGTGGAGCAGCATGTGTGTTGGCCAAGCATCCACCCCACAAGAGATCCAAGACTTGTAAAGCAGAGAAGGAAACCTGTGGAGTAGCAAGGAACTGCCCAATACAGATAAGTATTTAATTTTCATTCATTTTTTTTATTTATTTCGGATAATAAAAATTTCATGAACAAGTCTTATGACAACCAAGATGATACACTGTTGTTTCTTTGTTGGAAAACTTGGTCATTGAAGGAATCAAGAACCTTGAAGGCATCCTAAGGATGCATGTGGACATGTGACTGTTCTGGAGAGCTCAGTATGAGCATCAATGAAAGATGGTTCTAGTGCACTTGTGTGGGTCCTATGTTGGTTGTGGAGCCATATATTCCAGTATCATAGATGATATTGTCTTAGTCGTGCACCCCGGAGGACTGTACACCAATTCTGCATTTTTGGGGTTGTTTTCGCCAGTTGTTTTGCGGGCCCATGGTTTTGGGTATCCCGTGGTATTTTTCCCATTGTATTTTCCCTATAAAAGAAAGACATTGTAATACAGATAAGGTTGATGTATTAGGTTTTATGCATTGTAAATATCTCTAAGATCAGGAGAGAGACTGTGAGACAGTGAAGAGGAAGTGCAGCGACAATGCTGCAGGTTGTATCCCTTCACCTTGTTGGACGATAATAATAATAAGCACTGGAAAATTCAGTGGGGACATAGCCCAAGTTGGGGTGAACCACGATATATATGTGTCTCTCTTGTAATGTGTGTGTGATTATATTTGCATTTTTGTTTATTTTTATTGCTCTACGATCCTGTTTTTCTAACATCCTAGCAACCAAATGTTCTATAGGAAACAATGGGGAAGGGTTCCCTGGTTGAAAAGCCTTAAATAGACCTTAAGTGTCATAGCCAAGAAAGGAAAATTCAAGCATTCATATTGATGTGAAAGAGGATAAGGAGCATGAAACCACAATGGTGGTGTGGCTCTGGATTGGAACAAGACTAAGAGGGGGAAACTCTTACTCTTCTCTTTCCTTTTGACCGATGCATCTTAGAAACAAAAAAATCTTGAATGCATGTCATGACTGAAAGTAGATTGTGTTTATTTTCTTGAAATAAATTGTGAATACTGAAATAGTTAATTCCCTGTAAAATTATGAACATGAATGGGTTCGTGTGTATGTTGGGAAAGCATTAAAAGTGTGGAAGTCTCATGAATAAAGCATGGACATTCCATGTCAATTGGGAAAATAATTGACTGATTTTAATGTTTACGTTATGCTTGGCCTAACAAATCATTTCCATGATGAATTTCATAGGTGAGAATTAAAACAATTGATTGCAATTGTTACCATCCAAGTGTTGCTAGTGAGCAAAGTGAAAGCCAGTGGTGCACATTGGCCATGGCAGCAGACCAAAGGTTATTTGATTTGGCTGAGAAATTGCTTCAAAAAATTTCCAAGACCCAAGAGAATCTTGGGGAAATGCTCAAGTTGCAAAGGGAAACAAGAAATATAGCATCCATAAAGTTTCCAGACTGGTGGATCAGCTGGAAGGTAAAGAAAAGGAAGGGATTGATGTGGACCAATTCCCATATGTGGAGCTGGAAGGTCAAGCCAGTAGGAGCTTCCTGTAGAAGCCGGACTTGGTCCTGAAGATCCAAAGTGAAATTTGAAGTGAGGGATAGATATGTAACATTTTGTCAGCTTTGGGTATGTGTAAGTATTCCTAAGTGTTGGAACACCAAGGATGGTGTTATTCTAAGGGGGAGGAGAATGTAATACCCCCTTTTTGGCCCTTAGAGCATATTGGCCTTATATGTAAATATTGTGCATATGTATGATTCCTAGCGTGGAGCTCAAGGCCAAGGCCCTGCTAGAGAATACTTAGCCTTGAAGAGGCTGGTATTTTATATTGTGCTAACCATGTGCTAGTGAGCCATGGACATTGTAAACGCATGTAAATAACTACAATGCAAATAAAATACCAAGGAGCTGGCTATGGATGCAACTAATAAGAGGGGGCCATATGTATCCGCTAGGGAGAGGTAAGGGGGTTGGGGGATTGAACCCTATGTTTCCATGTGTCACTTTGTGAACTCCCTTTGACTTCCCTGCTGTCATTAATTTCTGTTGTAAGAAAAGTACTCCATAAATCAGTCCATGAACTTGATTGAGTATGGGAAACCCAAAATTCGTATGGGTGGGTGGGATCTTTTTACTTGAAACAAAAGTCACTCCACCTCATTGGAATTCGTATCCCATCCTCCCCATTCCATGGTAGATCCATCAGATTGTAATTTTGTGCAAAGAATGCATGCCCTACAAGAGAAAAACCAGAAATCGTAACTTGTAAAGAAGTTATGTTTTGGGGTGCCAAAACGGCCCAGAAATTCGTGGAGGATATAAAATACGTTGGGGAATCCATAGATATGATCCCCAGGGAGAGTTTGCGATTGTGAAGAGCCCTGAAATCCATGGGAGAACCATGTTTTAGAATCCTGGAAGTGGAAATCCATGAATGAGATTCACGTGGGAAGATTTGGGGAAAAATCCAAGAGTGGATTGAAGTGGGAGAGAGATCAGAGAGTTGGATTCCATAGTGGAACCAGTGAAGGCTCAAGTAACCATTGGTTTAAAATTCAAGACCATCCATACCTGCTCAGGTCAGTGCTGAGGGAAGAGGCGCCTGAGGGACTGCGTAGCAGAGAAGGGGACCTTACTCAGGCTGAGAGTGGAGGTGATGGGGATACCTGGGCTATCTGAAGCAAGGAGATATTCTCGTAGCTTTGGGGTTGAGCTCAATGAGTTAGTGAACTCCTTCCCTTCCTCCCCACTTGCTTGACATAGTCAACTGTATGTTGGTTTAGCTTGAATTATTGAGCCCATGGCTGTGAGTGAGACTGTGGAGTCTCCTTAGTGGATACATATTCTTGTGCATTATGTTGTAATATGCTTATGCATTATTCTATTATGCCTGTGTTGGAATGTTGTTAATGCATTCTGTGTGTGCGGTATTTAGAGTTATTTATGTTGTGTATGTTTATGATGTATTTGAACATACATTTGAATGTTAAGAATTTTATAATATGGCATTGGGGGAAAATTTAGTACCCCTGTTGTGCTCAAGTCCCCTCTGGGATTCGTATCAACCGTAGGGGGATGTGACATTTAGGCTTTTTCCCCAACACTCTTAAAGTTTTTTTAGACTGTTTTAAATTTTATTAGCTCTATGTTTTGCAGAATTTAGTGATCATATAGAGAGGCATGCTGACCTTTTTTCCAAGATCTAGAACATCTGAGACCCACCAGAGGCTTCCCCTTACTTGCAATAATTTTTTCGAACCTTTGTAAGCTATCTGGATCCTAAAACTATAAAGGACCAACAACATTCCTTGAAGTAGAGTATTTTGTAATAAAAAATAATGAAGAGAAAGTAGGATTTCAAGCGCCTGCACCCCACCCCCATGGGGGATCTGTGTCTTTTTGTGGTTTGGTGATTCTTGTTAATTCTTGTGTTAGATTAGTTTCCTTATGCAAGCATTAGAATAAAATAACACACACACACAATCCGTCCTCAAGGGCTATATAGATTAGATTTGCTTTATTTTTGTTTCGTCATTTACTTCCTGCAATTCTAAAATAAACACCATTTCTTTCCCGAAGTACTGCACCAATCATTGGTGTGTGGAAAAGAGTATCTTAGGATTTATTTTAGTTAAGCAACTTCACATTTAAATTAATATAATTTACCAAGGCTTAAGTTCCTGTATTCTCTTGATAGCTGCATCTCAGTATGAACAGTTGGCCAATCAAAAAGGGACTTGAGTGACTAGCTTGATAGAGAAATCCAATAAAAACTCAATCACTAGAACTCGGGAGGTCATGTGAAACTAACTACAGAGTCAGCGGACTAATTTAAGTAGGCTATGATTCACCCAGTTGGACCCTTGATATAGTTGTCACTACGCTTAGTTTGAAGGAGTGAGTTAGATTTGGGACAAATAAAGAATTTACCCACTCCCTTAATCACTTATCATTAATAAGTTAAAACTGACAAACAAGACATCAACAACATCCCCAACACAACAACAATTTACACATTTGGGCACTAGTCTAATTTTCAATCATATGGTTTAATCAATTTACCAATATGTCATGAATGTAATTTTTAAATACAAATGTTGTTGATCTAATTTATCTGCAGATGCTTTTGTTTTAATATTTTTCATCCATCATTAACTCCTAGATTAGATTCTTTACTTTTTTTGTAGTGTAGAATCCATATTTTTTATTGTATAGGGACCACCTCCCTTGGCTTCGCTAGGAGTAGCCGAGACGGAGGATTCGAGTAATCAGGTGACAACACTTGACTCTAACTTGCCCCCAAGGGCACACCGAGCGGATTGAATGTTTTATGTCGCGTTCCCCCCAGGTGTGTATTAGGCGGAAACATGTATGAACTACAAATACTAATGGATTCCACAGGTATGGTGTGCATCTTCTCGATGAGTGCATCAACCACTTTTTTCTCCTTTCCTTATAGATGTTTGATCTCAAAATCAAATTCACACAGAAACTCCAACCTTCTATCTTGCCTGAAATTAAGCGTTGGCCAATCAAACTAGTATTTTAGGCAACAATGGATTTTCCTGAGCTCAAATTTTCTTCCCATCAGATAGTGACTCCACATTTTCAATGCATACACTATGGCTGGAGTTCCAAATTTTGGGTAGCATAATCCCCCCATGCTCCTTTAGCTTCCACGATTCATAGCACATCATGGTTGTCTTGCATGAGAACTCCTGTGATGCATTGCTTGCATGAATCTACAAAATCCATTCCTAGTTCTGCAATTCTCAAAGAATTGGTGTGCCAATGAGGAGCTTCTTCAGAAACTGGAAGCTTCCTTCACACTTCTGTGTCCATGAAATACCTCACATCTATCACATTCTTCAAGGTGGGAAAATTCATAATCACTTTAATCATATATGGGTCTATTGATTTACCCTCCTCTGATATGATGTGACCCAAATAATGAATTTTCCTCTTCTAGAAGTTGCATTTGTTGAGCTTTGTGTACAACTGATGCTTCTTGAGCAAATGTAAAACTAGTATCAGATACTCCTCATGCTCTTTCTCGTCCTTGGAGTAAATGAGATTGTCATCTAAGAACACCAATATGAATTTATCCAAATATTGATTGAACATATTGTTCATGAGGAACATGAAAGTACTTGGTGCATTGGTGAGGCCAAATAGCACCGTGATAAATTCATAATAGTCATATCATGTTCTGAAATTTGTTTATGAATATCTTCTTCTTTAATTCATACTTGATGGTAACTCGGCCTCAAGTTGATCTTTGAAAATACTCTCGCCCCTCTCATTTAATCAAAGATCATCAATTCGAGGCAATGGATACTTGTTCTTCACTATGGATTTGTTTAGATATCTATAGTCGATACACAACCTGAGCATTCCATCTTTCTTCCTCACAAATAGGATAGGTGCTCCCCATGGAGACACACTCGACCTAATGAATTTCTTTTCCAACGGTTTCTGCAACCGCATTTTCAGCTCTAGCAGCTCTGGGGCACTCATCCTATAAGGATTCTTAGACACTAGTGCAATTGCTGGCACAAGATCGATTGTGAAAACATCATCCCTCTTTGGAGGGAGTCCCAGCACCTCATTAGGGAATACATCCCTGAATTCTTACAGGATTTGATAATCCTCCAATATCACATCCTCCTTTTCTACTATTACCTATACATGGGCTACAAACAACTGACAACCCTTCCTAGAAAACTTCTTCAGCTGCATGGCTAAACTATTTCTAACAGAAACATCCTTTGGGATGTCTCTTATTGTTCTAGGGTTTCCTTCTTCATCGATGCACTCAAAGGTCTTGATGCAGTAGTCAAGCTTCACTTTGCGTACTTCCAACCAATCCATTCTAATGAGGACATCATAGGAACCAAGTGGCAGAATGTTCAAATCTTCCCTTGTAAATAGCCCATTCATTTCCAAGGGGTAATTCTTCACTAGCTCACTAACTTTTCTCTTGGTTCTAGTGGCTAGATGAACCAACCATGATCTATTATGCTTTGTTTTTCTAAAAGCACAAAGCTCAACCATTCTAGGTGTGATGTAACTATGAGTATATCCATGGTCAGTCAAAATGGAGATGGGTTTCTTGGAAATACTAATTGCAAATTCAACCACAGTTTCCTGATGTTCTGCTTGGCGGTCCTCTAATGCTGCATAAATTTTGGGAATAGTCTTTTCCACCTTATCTGTGGTTTTAGCTTCCTGGACATAGTAAACTTGCTTCCCACTCCCATTCTGATGTGGATAGTCTCTAATCCTTTGGTATTCTCTACATCCCCAACATTTAAGTGGTTATCTCTTCTCTCTTGGATTATATCCCAACATCCTAGTTGGTTTAGCCATACCCTGTGGTATTTGCCTCTATTGATTTCTAAACTAAGGAGGCTTAAACCCTTTCTTTCTTTGGTCAAACTTATCCTTCTTCCTGTCCTTCCATGCCTTTTGGAATTTTGACCTACTTCTATTTTTCTCATAAAAATACTTATCCTTCCTTATGGTTTCTTCTAGAGTTTGAGGCTCATCAAACTCAACTATGTCCTTGTAGGACTGAGGTAATCCACGAAGAAAGCATTGAATATTCACTTTCTCATCTTTGATATACCTGACATATCTCAACATCTCCAAGAATCAGTATACTCTTCCATGGTTAGTTTTCTCAACTTCAACTCATGGAATTCCTTGATTTTTCTATCATAGCACCTACTTGAGATGTAATTCTGCTTGAAGTATTTCCTGAATTGCTTCCACACAATATGCCTTTCCTTGATCCTCTTTACTTGTTGAAAGTGTTCCCACCATATGGGAGCTCTTCCATTCATATTGAATATGGCCACTTTGGCCTTCATGTTTCCAAATTAGTCTTGGGATTGGAATATTTCCTCAACCCAAGAAGCCAATCCTTAGCTTCCTACACACTTTGTATTGCATGGGTGGCCATGATTTTCTCTCGAAAATTGCATGATATAATCCAATCCATTCATATCCATACCCTTTTTTTCTAGTGCAAAAAGCTTCTCCACGCATGGTCGGTCCACATCAGATCCTTCTTTACTTAGGAGGAAACATGTCGGTTGTATTATATTATCATAAGTGGTAATGACACGGTGGAAGGTGGTTTCTAAAAAGTTCTAATTGGAGTAATTTCTAGTTAGAAACTGAGTGGTTTTCTCCCAATGACTCACCTACTTTCCATTAATCCTTGAGAAATGAATGGATGCATTATGGATTACAATCCTTGATATTGGAACATCTGACCGGTCATGATCCAAAATCTTTTCAAATCTGATTGTCTATCAGACCTCATTCATTGGTCCAATTTCAAATTCTACCATCGTGTCAAATAAAATTGATGACAGTTAGATTTTTAGAGTACCTTTCATTTTACATTTTATGAAGATTCATAGAGGATCGATTTTTCTTTCGGTAACTCAATTCTCCTTCAATTAATTGAACGTCTGATAAAAAAACTCTAAAACATAAAACGTTGAAACCTGTACTTCTTCGTACCTTCTCATTGGACCTTCTCTTCGCAGCACCCGTAGACCTCTTCTCTTCTACACCCATGGAGTTCTCTTTGTGGCACTGGTGGAATTCTTCGTTACTACACCTGTAGACCTTCTCTCCGCGGAACCCACAAAATTCTCTATGTAGGGCCCATCGACTTCTCTATGTGGTGCATGTGGACTTCTTCTCTACTGCACCTGCATACCTTCTCTCTGTGGAGACCGCAGACTTCTTCTTTGTTGAACTTGCGTACCTTCTCTCCATGGTGCCTACGGACTTCTCTCCATGGTGCCCATGGAATTCTTCTCTAGACTTCTCTTTGTGACACCCATGAACTTCTTCTCTAGCTTGTGGATCCCGACACATAGTCAGGCCAAAACTCTCAAGGTTCCTCCCGAGCGCCATCAATATCAACCCTGATATCAAACTCCGACGACCACTCGACTTCTGCCACTCATCACCACGACAAGACTCTTCTATGCAGTCTCCAACACACCATCAGGAAAAAAAATTAGGGCTTCTTCTGGATTCACTTATTTTAACCCCAACACATAACTTTCGATAAAGCAATCGGACTCCACCACTTGGCACCATAGCAAGACACCACTGGGGAATTTACCGTGCGACTTCAACGCTCTTACACCAATGTTGGAAATTTTGTCAAGAACTTTGCATGCAGCTCTAGTTTATTTCTGTGAATGTGGATCTAAGAACTTTGCATGCAGCTCTAGTTTATTTCTGTGAATGTGGATCTCTAGCCCATATAGCTCCGGTGTTGCAACCTAGATCTCTGATACTATTTTGTGACGTCTTTTTCCATCATCTGAATGGGATAGAGGGGGAGAGGAATCGAGTACGGGTTCTAAAATAATCCTGAAGGCCACATACTATTAATAACATGAATATATATGAATTTATATTGAAAATAAAAGTGTGCAAAAGTATAATAATAAACACAACAAAAATAAAACCCATTCCACACACATTGATACATCCATTTACCAGCATAAACATCATAGGCATAATGATAATTTGTTTCACCTCAAATAAGAACATATCAATTCAGATACAAGGAAATATTTATATGAAATAAAGATCCAAGCAACTGGTTGTGTAAGTGTAATTTTCTACCCAACCATAGATACTTTGTCCAGCATATACTATTTTTGCAGAGATTCCACCCCCAACCTGACTTATGAGTCCACCAAGGTGAAGAAAACACCTACAAGCTAATTCTATATTTCATCCCACAACCCATATTTCTCACCATACTCATCGAAATGCTCATACATAGCTCTATAATAGTCTTACTCATCCTACATACCCATGACTCCACAATACCTTCCCCACACAACACATTCCAGGCTCAGGCATCCCCTTCTTTGATCCGTCGCCCTTGGGAGATCCATCTTTCCAAATGCTTCTATTGTGTGTATAGAAATACTCCAACCGGGTTCCTATTGCAGGATATATACCTATATCTTTCACTCATGGCTTCTCGAGCATGCATGAGTAGCATGAATCAGTGGGCCGGTATTAGTCCCGAGGACTCACTTACAACCAACTCTCTCTCTCTCTCTCTCTCTCTCTCTCTCTCTCTCTCTCTCTTCTTTTTAGTCTACAGATCAAGACATCAATGTAGTGAATAGGCTGGTGTCAATTAAAATTATGTGACAACACAAATGGTATGATTGTTCTACATGTGATGGTAAGGTGACAAGTGTCTATTCAGGGGTAAACGACCTAGGCGTGAAGACGAATGTAAAAGAACCGAGTGAATCACACATGAACGAGTCTTAGTGGTAGTGTCGAGAAGCATAAGTGCACGCCATGGTCTAGGTGTAATGAGGGTCTCGGTCTACACACAAACAAATGTATGACTGGACGAATGCATAAGTATCAGGTGAGTCTGGGTGAGAGAGAAATTTGTTGAGTATGAAAGTGAATGGGTGTGTGAGTCTCTCTTGATTCTGAGCGTGCAAGCATGAATGTAAGAGAAACGGATGTGACTCCCAAGGTAGGGTAGGGAAAAACAACTGAATCGCCTAACATAAATTTGGATCGTGGGGAAAAAGACTCCTGCGAATCTACCACAAAAGCACCTACACCCCCATGCTCCTTAACTTCATGGAGACTTCTCCCACCAACCTCACATAGGAAAAGTAAATGATTGGTTGAAGGTAATAACATGCAGTAATTGGCTCATCCAAAGCTCATGAAATAAATAGGACTGGCTTTATGGATGACATTTGGCAGTAAAGGATTCAATCCCCCATATGCCCCTTCTCCTCTTCCCCTCTAGTGGAATCATAGCCCCTTTGGTGCACCTTACACAACCATCTTGGTCCTTTCATATTATTTATCAACATAGTATTTACATTGAACTTTGACTACCTTAATAAGACTATAACATAGTTCAAATAAGAAAGATTTTACATATTCCATATATATATATATTCCAAGGGTCAAATTGGGTGTATTACACATAAAATAGTCTTCAATACCTTATTTCCATACAAGTACATTCAAAATTTGAATGAAGCCGTATGGATTTTATTGATAAGGAAATTAAAGTAACGTGTCAAAATTTAGTATCTTATTGGAATCGAAATGGATTTGTATTGAAATATGCAAGTGTTCCAATGAGAGGAGCGTTTATGTACATCGTAGGTTCAGACTATCGAAATTTGCTCGATCATATATAAACTAATTATATTTATCTAATCCTCCAATCATTGCTCTGACCAGAATATTGGCATTGGATTCATTGTTGTAGAAATAATAAGACCCACCTTTGCATGCAATGAAGTTGGGATGATCAACAATAGGAGGAAGAGATGAGGCCCTATGATGAATACTTTGGGAAAATATGGAGCCATATCCCATCATGTATGACATATTCAGAGGAATAAGACCCACCTTTGCATGCAATGAAGTTGGGATGATCAACAATAGGAGGCAGAGATGAGGCCCTATGATGAATCCTTTGGGGAAAGATGGAGCCATATCCCACCATGTATGACATATTCCCAGGATTCTCTTCTAATATGTAATCAATCTATCATTTTTCAAAGGTCCAAATTCTAGCCAAATTTTCCTCAATGCCTCCACACCACAACACTTGAGATGCATCGTTTAGGAGGCTTAGCATATGCTCAAGCTGAAAACAATATTGATGTCACACTCTGGATATTACTTTCATTGTATTTGTATATGATCCCACCTAGTGTGTATGAGCATGTGGTGGGAAAGGTGTCTCATGAAAGAGGGAGAAAATGAAACAGTCAGCATTCCCCTTGTATGATTCTAACAATGCATTCTCTATCAAAGAGTCCATGGACATGGAGGAAATGATGCCAACATGTTTATTGTCCTATCTGAATCCATCAAAGTCATCATTAGCTATGAGTACTTTCCATTGCTGTGAATGTACTGGAGATTGGAATCATTGGTTGATGCTTTGTGTAACCATACAACATCCCCACAAAAATTCATCTTGGTATCTGTCAAAGTCGCAGTAAAATGGGAAAACCCCCGATTGTAGGAATATTCAGCTATACTGAGAGGGGGGGTGAATCAGTATAGGACAAATTTTAACTTTTGAAACTTATTTACCATTCACATTAGCCTTCAATCACATTGATTAGCAGAAAAAAAAAATGCACATTACAAGAGACACACAATTTTAATGTGGAAACCCAATAAACGATAAAACCATGAAAATATGTTCTTTTTAAAACAATGATTACAATGATTTGTAGACACCTATCTGTTGGAGACACCAATATCCCAAGTTTACAAGTAACAACTTATAGGAGGAACCAAACCCCTAGATTATCTAGCATCGACTAGAAGGAAGTATCAACTCCCTAGATTCTCTAGCACCAACTGGAAGGAAGCACCAATTCCCTGGATTCTTCAGCACCAATTGGAAGGAAGCACCAAATCCCTAGATTTTGTATTGATGTATTGCGTGACACCTTACTTGTCGCACTATGTTATGTCGTGAAAGACAATATTTACTATATTCGTACTCTATTATTCTGCACTCTTCTTTGCACACTCTGCTCTGTGCATGACAATCCTAGCTTCTGCGAATCTGTACTTTGTACCAACTTTTTTGTCACACTCTGCACTGCACAAGATAATATTCACAATTGTCATGTCGTCGCACTCTGCACTATACCAGGTAATCTTCACAATTGTCACATTGTCACACTCTACACTACTCAGTGTAATCTTCACAGCTATCACATTGTCACACTCTACACTATGCAAGATAACCTTCACAACCATCACATTTTGCACTCTACACTGTGCAAGATAATCTTGGTTGTTGTGCATCCATCACAATACCTACTTTTAAACAAAGAAGAATATGCAAGAAAACATCCCTTCCTTTTCACAAGGCGCACCTCTTCAAACTTAGAATCCTTCAAAACATTTTCAAGAATCCTTCAAGAACATCTTCAATAGAACCCAATAAATTATTTTCAAGAAACCCAGAAAATTCATCTTCTCCTTGGAATTGTGCACCTTTTCAAAGATACTTTCTTGGATGGATAATCAAATAGCACTCCATTTATTTATACATGTCTTAAATCACTTTCTAGGCCGACATAACATTGTACAATATCCTGGCAAGGCTGAACTAACATCTTGGCTAGGTTTCCTTTACAAATTCTTTCATATCTCCTCATTCCTATGGATTTAGAGGGACTTCTATATACCATTGGAAAGGTACCAGAAAAAGCTTTCCAACCATGTAATATATACTCCAATTTGAGCTAGGTATATAGAGTGAAAATTCCTTCAAATATAGGGTATCCAAAATGGAAATAAAAAACAATATTTGCAACAATCTTCATCCTGCCATCTCTATTTGTAGTATCCCCCTATATTTAACATTAATGGAAACAATGTATCCTTTCCTTTGACATCAATGAAAACAATATTTCCAACACTTACTTGATCCTGTCACTATAAGATCCCATGTATCCATCAACAAAGTTGCAGTTTCAAAAAGATGTTGGGAATAAGAAAAATCATATGTTTGGAAGATGATGGATGCAATGAAAGTCAATCGACTGCTTCCTTAGCACACCTTTTTGAGTTGTGGGATATTTTTCAGACAATAATACAATACAACTTGCTTCTTAGGGACCATAATTATCAACCAAAACCTACAAGTTAAATCTAGCTTTTTGTTGGGCGGGGCCCAAGTGGGTTGGAAAAATATACAAGTATGGAAAATTGCATGTAGCGCACTGTAGCAGGAAGAAAAGGAAATTTTGATAATTGCACAGTGCGCGTTGTGGCAGGAAGAGAAAGCAGTTTTGGTGAAAGCGCATTGCGCGCGGCGGCAGGCGACGAACAATTTGAGGTTTTGCGCGTGTCGCGTGAGGGCAATGACTAAGGCACAGTCGCACAGCAGGACGATGCGCATAGTAGCGCATAAGCTACTTTTGGGCAGAACATGGGTAAAGGTCAGATGAGGATATGACCTAGTTTGGGTAAGGAACAGGTGGATGGCAGACGAAAGCGACCTGTTCAAATGTGTGGCGGCAAGTAGTTGAGAAGCTAGGATACAACGTCAATGGCGACAAGCAGGCGAAGGAGTGGAAAGGGATAGGCCATGATCCAGTTGTAACCGCTTGAAGGACTGCGGCTGTTAGAAGAGCGTGTGAGCCACGAGTGGCCCAGCTGGAGCACGCAGAGTAAGCTGTCGACAGCGAAAGCTAGGGTGGCAGTTAGCCACACCGGTTTTTGTAGACCTAAGGGTTTTTGCTTACGAATTGTAAAGATATGCCTGGGTGCATAATCTATAAATAGGCATGATTTTGTAGGGGAAAGGGTTGTTGTTGTTGTTGTTGTTGTTGTTGTTGTTGGGTTGATGAACTCTTTATTTTGGTTGAGTGTTGATTATTGTAGAATCTTAAGCTTATACAACCATTGTAAAGGCTCTACAGCTGAGTGCGCAGAGACCTATCTGAGAGAAAGAAGAGAGTCTGCAGCTGAGTGTGCAGACTAAGAACGGTTGTACCCTTCCCATTAAGAGCAATATTAACAACCGTTCTTGTGGACGTAGCCTCCATACGGGGGGTGAACCACGTTAAATTCTGTGTTGTGTGACCAATGTGTTTTACGATTATTTAATTGCTTGGTATGTATGTTTAATGCTGGAAACTTCTGTATGTGATTGCTTTTATATGTATTTTCCGTAGTGAATGGGAATAATATGTTAAGTAATTCATGCGCAGAGGACTGTTAAGTATTCAACCTGTATGAATCTGTCGATTGGAATGTATGAAGCTATCTATTAGTCAAAGTAGTGAACATTGAGTTTTAGCGCAGCGTTGGAGCGCACAGTAATGTATGTTCTTAAACCATCCACAATTTACTAATAAGACTTGAATGGAGTAAAGGGATAAAGGACGTTAAGTAGAATGGTTAGAATTGAACATCCTGGAAAGGACGCACAGTCTCATGGATGCGCTGAGTCATTGAAGGTTGCTACGAGGTAGCTCTTGATAGCTTACTGTCGTAACGCAAAGGTATCCTGTATCGCATAGTCATTGGAGGTGCGAGCACAGTCGTGTGCTGAAGGCGCAAGTGCGTGAGCGCAGTTGCGCGTTGAAGTATCCGACGCGAAACAGAAGGTTAGCACAGTGATCTATCTGCGCAACCCGCAAGGCGTTGCTCTGCTTATTAGCTTTCCCCCCCATCGCATCACCCGGTTGTGGAAACTTGATTCCACAACCACCCCCTCCAGCGTCGCCTCGGGTGAGACCTCAGGCTGCACGTAGCCTGTTGCCAAAAGGGCCAGTGAATTGGGGTTTTGTTGGTTCCTTGAACCGCGAAGTACTTGGGTCTACACTAGAAACCTCAAGAAGGTGATCGACAGCCAACACTTTTTCACAGGTTTAATAACCATCAACATAAATGTGGTTAGTTCCTTTTCTCTCTGTGATGAAACCTAGGAAAGTGAATGAAGTTGAGCTTGATTGTGAAAAGATGGAAGATTATTGTGATTAACTGTTGATGCAGGAAAATCATAAGAGTAGTTTGAATAACTTAATCCATAACCAAACTGAAATATAGTTTCCCCTATATACAATCGGTATGTTTGGCCTGGGTATCATGGGGTGTGTATGTTATTGTTTTGATGTAATTTTTAAGATTGGAGTTGTGGTTTTACAAGGAATTCTTGGATAATATCTAATTGATGTATTAGGATTATTTGCATTAGATCAAATGACTACTAGAGAGCTAATATGTGATTTTGATATTGGTAAAATATTGCCCCTATTTTTTAGAAGTGTTATCCCCTGTCTAGCAGGGTCTAAGGAAAGGTTCAATGCTCTTTAGAACATACATGATGGGACCAAGTATCACCATACTTGTGGTTCTTAGGATCACCATAAAAAATCCCAAGATGCATTCATACTAAGAATAAGTTTAAAAGAGATGAATCAATAGATGAGTCCTAGACCTTCTCTTTCTTCACCAATGATAGTGTGTGTCAAAGCAAATATGTGTTGAGGATAGTGTTTGTTAATATTTGAGGAGTTAACAAGGTCACTCTTTAATCACTATAAACATAGGGCTTGATGTATCTACTTGTTTTGTAACAAAGGAGAAGATAAAAAAAAGCACAACCTATTCCAAGAACAATACTAGTTCCCTTTGATGACTGAATTTTTTTAAAAGAAACTATTGAATCCTAATAAAACAAAATGTAGAGAAATATTTTACAAAGACGATCTTGCATTGGTAGTGAAGAGTAGGTTTAAAGTGGCATAAGAGGAAAAATATAATGTCCATTGCAAAACTAGTGATGAATACAAGTTCGAGCAAGAATACATGTTTGAGGTAGTGAGAAAATGACAAATGGGAATTCAGGGGTTTCTCATACCATCATGTTGTGAACCTTCACAATCATGTCGATGTTTGTTGTTTTGAAATCAACATCTAGCTCAACCAAATAACAAACAAACAACCATATAGGAAATAGGATATGGAGATATATGGTGACTCAAGTGATGACGATAGGTTAGACATGGAAAGAACATGAAAATATGATCATGGAATAGTTATAGGTTCTCGTATCTATCCCTGAAAAGGAAAGGGAGTGGATATATTAGGACTAGTGTCCCACAATGGTAGAAGTAGAGGGATTAGAAAGAAGAACTGGGAAACCAATAACAGACAACGTTAACAGTTCAACATACCCAAGCTAATCCCTAAGAATTGTTTGACATATTTTCTTCCTCCAAGTGACGTCCTCCCCTATATATCATGGCTAACATTGTCATGTCAGAGATTAACAACTAAACAATCCGAAGGAGAATAGTTGGCTTGTAGTTTTGAAAATATGTCAAACCCCAAAGAAATTTATTAGGCAACCGCATCAAGAAAAAGGAAAGAAAATAAAACTAGATAAGCAAATGAACTGACTAAATATGCAAGAAGCAAATCTAAATCCTAGATAACACAATGAAATTTAAATGCAAAAAGAAAGAAAGAAACTATACTATGCTTTGTCTTCCTTTTTTTCTCATTTTTTGTGTTTTTTATTATTTATTTTTATTTTTTATATGCGTTGGTTAGAACTAAGAAGGTTATAAACAATAATAGGGTTTGAGGACCAATCCATTTCTAGAATGGGAAAAAAATCTTTCTTGGCAATCCTTAAAACTATATGCATTATTTCTTAGGCATTGTAGGATGGCAAAAAAGCCAAGCCATAAATTTTGGAACTTGATGTGCTTATCCTTTTCTTTATGAGCAAAGTCCCATACTAACACTCTTTGGCTGACACGATAAGTACTGGATTTGGCCTTCTTGTCATGACTTTTCTTGACGATGTCTTGCCTATTTTTCATATTCTCAAGCACAAATTATATTTTCTCTTCAAGGGCTAGGATGACGTTAAATTGTTGAATGATGGGATTACTATCTAACTCAGACTGAAAGGCTAAGTGATAAGTTGTGATTTCAATCTCCGCTGGAATGATAGCTTTTTTCCCGTAAACAAGCATGAAAGGGGTTTTTCCATGGATAGATTTAGAAACAGATCATTCTTCCCATAATGTGTGAATCAAATGCAAATGCCACTCACTCGGATTTTCTCCAATCATTCGCTTAATGATTTTGATTAGGTTTTTGTTGGTTGTTTAAGCTAGGTTATTCCCTTGAGGATAATAGGGTGAAGATGTGGGGAAAATGACAAATATTGTTGGCACAAGCCAAGGAATTATTTGGACACAAAAGTACCCCATTGTCATTGACAATTTATAGCAGAAATTTGAAACAAGAAAATATATTCTCTTGGAGAAACGCTACCACTTGTTTGGCTTTAGCATTCTTCAAAGGAATGACCTCATCCCACCAAGTGAGATAGTCCTTCTTGTTCAGGATAAAAAAGTGTCCAATGGACGAAGGTGGGGAGATGGGGCCAATAAAATCCAAGCCCCACTTAGAGAAGGGAACACGTCCAATCACCGGATGAAGGGGTAATGCAGTGAGTTTTTCACAACGCGTGGCGCATTGGCAACGATCACAATTCCTTACAAATTCAGACGCATCGCGAAAGATGGTGGGAAAATAGAGACCATAGCGAATGATCTTGAAATGTCCACCCGAGTGAAACTGAAGATGGGCTCCATCATGGAAATCACGCAGGATGGCTCGAGAATATTGGTCTTTACCAAGGCATCAAAGCAAGATGTCATTAGCATGTTGACAAAGAGACAATTATTTGTCATTACATATTTGATGCATTTGAATCTTAGTTTTTTTCTCTCATTGGGATTCATATGAGGAGGGAAGGTTTGAATGTCAAGGTAAAGCATGATATCCTCATACCAAGAATGAGAAGCCACATCATAATCCATATCAGCATATTCAATCACAAATACTAAAAACAAGGACTCATAATCTTCTTCCTCAATATCACGGAAATCAAGCTCAAGATGCTCAACCAGATGAAGGGCTAGATCTCGAACCTTAATAGTCTTGGAAATGGAAAACTCAAGGTAAAATTCCTGGATTTTGGATAACCAATTAGATAAATGTCTCTGTAGGTAGGTTTGAGACAACAAATATTTCATAGCAGGAAAACTGGTACTTTTATGGTTGTATGCCTTCCGAGTATGTAATGGTGAAACTTTTTCAAGGAAATGACTAAGACCAACACATGTTTTCAATCAAAGGAAACATGACCTCAACCTCTGATAAGATTTGACTCGTGAATGCTACAGGTTTCTCATCATTATTTGAGTCAAGCTAAATCAATATGAACAAAATAGTATGTTCAGTAGCATTGGTATAAATCTTAAAATCTCAATCGAAATCAAGCTTAGCAAGGATAGGAGAAGAAACAATGGCATTTTTAATGGAATGAAAGGTCGTTTGTGCTTCGTTATTCCAATCAAAAGCTACGTCTTTGAAAAAAAACATATGGATAGGCTTGATGGTCTGGGAAAAATTAGGGACAAACTATCTCACAAAATTGATCTTTCCCATGAAGGCAAGGACGAATTTCTTCGACGTAGGAGGAGGGAGGATTTTGATGGAAGATATCCTCTCATGATCAACCCTCACACCCTAATCCAAGATTATATGTACTGGCATTTTCCCTTTAGTAGCACCAAAAATGGACTAGTTGGGGTTTAGCGAAATGTCGAATTTTCTACATCTAAGGAAAACATGTCTGACATTATCAAAGTGGTCAACTCTCTTCTTTGAATGGACTGTCAAGCCATATAAGAATATCTAGATAATGACTCCTATTAGGTCATCAATAGAAATGTGCATTTCCATTTGAAAGGTATCACTGACATTTATGAGTCCAATAACATGAGATGCTACAGGGGGGAATTGTATACAATATTAATAGCTATGTGGTTCAATTATTTCCAAAGCCCATCTAATGAAAACAATTGTATGATTGAAGAGTGTGAGTAGTAATCGATGGATTGAAACTTAAAATGGACATTTGAATTGGTTCTTCACGACATTATTTGAAAATTTTAAGTTCTCTATTAAACTCATGTATTTTTAGTATAAGGCATTTGTGATAGGAAAATGCACCCCATCTAGTGGTGAATGTGCTCTTGTAGTGGTGAAAGTGGTCTTGTATCAATATTTGGGATTGATTTTGATCTGATTCTAACATGAAAATCCATAAAAAAAACATCATCTTGGAGTTAGCAACCTGCTATAGGATAATGTCCATGAAACGTAGGGGAAAATTGTCTTTAACACTAACCTTGTTGAGGTCTCTAAAGTCTACGCAAAGGAAAATGTCGCAATTATTTTTCCGAACTGGAACAAGATTGACAACCCAATAAGAATATTTTACATGGAAAATGATGTTGGCCTCTAGCATCTTATCTAACTCCATCCTTATGACAACGCCAATATTAGGGTTACCTACCTTTGTCTTTGTCGTATGATTGTGGCTCATTCCTCTAAAGGAATGGAATGTTGAATAATTTTGAGATCAAAGACTCTAAGATCTTGGTATGACCATTCAAAGATATCCTTAAATTCATGGAAAAGGGTTTAAAACTTCTCTTTCTCCTCCTCGATGTACTGGGATCCTACGTATAAGAACTATGGCTCCTCGTCAGAGCCAACATTGATAGGAATGCTGGGGCCAATATTGCGCTTAGGAGGATCATGGTTTGAGCTTAGAATTCTGCGAATGCCATTGGATAAAAACATGCTCTCAAGAGGTACCATGCCTTTGGGATAGGCATTTTTGAGGTTAATTATCCTATGAGGTGGAGGAACTTATTTTCCATGGTCGACTATGAAATAATAGATGTCCTCATCATCCTCAAGGATTTTCCATGGTTTTTCATTATCATGCACATAAGGGAAGTATAGGGAAATGATGTTGCAACTAGGTTTGTCGTTTAAATGATGTCGGGAAGGGATATAAGCAAACACAACTAGTTTATTAGATACCATATTTAGCTCGTGACGTATGTAGGTAAGTTTAAATGAGAGGAATTTCTCGATGAGGTGGTCAATGACTTGCACATACCTCCTGAAAACCTTCTTATCCGGCCTATAAATCTTCTTGATCATATTAATGACCAATCCAGAGTCTCGAAACACTTGAAAATTTTGGCATCCTAACTCTAAGGATTTCTAGAGACCTAAGGCAAGAGCCTCAAATTCGGTGATATCATTCATACATGGGAAGTTCAATCGGAAGGAAAACATATGAGGTTTATTAGAATGGAAGAACAAAATTGATAATGACACCATTACCTTCATTAGAGGAGGCACCGTCAAATTGAATGTGTCAGACTTGATCGTCTTTGATTTGGGGTTGGGCGTATGGTAATCGTGAATGATAAATGGCCCCTTCCAGAGGCTATTGAATTTCCCGTGTTTGCCTGGCTTGTCTCTTCTTTTATCCCGCATGAGGACTGTGTCCCCAATCTGGAAAGGTCTCGCCTTTACTGACTTATCAAAGGTACTCTTCATGCTTTCCTGATGTCTTAAACTCTGATATAATGTTGTCGTTCTGCTCTCATCTAGCTCAATAATCTGATTCACCCTTTGCTCCATCTCCTCCTTTTCTGAACCATATTCAATGATCATTTGAAACACTGGTATTTGCATGGTGATGGGTAAACCAGCTGTGAAACCATATACTCGTTCAAAGGGAGACTTCCCAGTAGCATTCTTCTTGGTTATTCGATCAACCCAAAGTGCATACTTGATCTTGCTATCCCATGCCTTCTTATTGTTCCCCACAGTTTTCTTGATAATATTCATTAAGTTTTTGTTCGTGGATTCAACAAGTCCATTTCCAGAGGGGTAATAATTGGATGAATGGGATAGGGTAATGCCATACTTGAAGCAAAAGGAAGTGATATCAATAGAACTGAAATCCTTGGCATTATCTGTTGTTATTTTAAGAGGGATACCAAATATTGTGATAGCATTGTTTCATGTGAGTATCTCCAGGCCGGTTGTAATAACGATACAAACAAGAGTTGGTGCAACTGTTCATTCAACTTCTTTCTATTCTTGTCTTGTTTCGTGAAAATCTATAATGAAAACATTTAGGATAAATCTCCTCTCTTAAATTGTTTTATGGTTGAGGTAACGAGAAAATGACAAATAGGAATTCACGGTTTTCTCAAACCATCATGTTGCGAACCTTCGCAATCAGGCGAAGGTGTTGGTTGTTTTGGTGATCAATCACGTTTATTGATACTAATTTTGTATTATTGTGTTCTTCTATCTTTTCATGACTCGTCTTCAAAATTTGTCTCCATCAATTCATTCTTTATGAATGATTGCTTCTCATGATTAATTAAGGAATCATCAATCATATCATTTGTTGCATCTGCATCACCCAATTACATGAGCTTGGCCACTTGTGTTACAAGTAACATAAACCCTTTGCATTAGGTCATTTTTTACAAAGTTGCATCAACCATGCTCTCAATTTGTATTGTTGAAATTTCTTTCTCCTTTTCAATTAATTTTAGTTGAGATGCTTCAATCAATTTTTCCTCCAGATCAATTTGTTTATGAATATCAATAACCCAATTATTAAAATCATGTACGATGCCTTTTAGTTCTTCAATTTATTGATTTGCATTTTTAAGCACTTTCTTCCTTTACCCATTTTAAATTTGTAATTGTCATGCTTGTTTGTTCCATGCTCGCTTGTACTAGCTTGCACTTGTCAAAAAAAATGAGGGTATCGAGTACTATTGATCATGCACTATGTTGCCACCAAAATGCACACCTAGGGGGAAGCGCAGTAGAAATATTTCGAAGCTGATAGGTATGACCTAGGGGGAAAGTCTCGAGTTAGGCATTGTCACCTAATCCTGACTCATCCGTTTAGGAAAAATCCTAATGAAGCCAAGGGGGGTAGACCCTACTAAAAAAAGGTTGCTAAGTCTTTTTAAGTTTTGTGTTTAGTGATGGGAAGAATGTTATTTAGGAGTTTATGAGATGAATTAACAAATTTCAACCAAATATCATTGCACATAAATTGAAACACATCCACACCATGACATAATCATAAAATAAACAATAACTTGTAAAATTAAAGATAAAAGTATGATTGCAAGTTCCTGAGACTAGTGCTAATGGAGTCAGTGACTATTGGAGCGTTGTATTGAAACTGTTATGCAAGTGCTCTTGGTGTATTCTATTAATGATTTTAAGAGAATGAGTGGATTAATGAGGGAAAAATGGGGATTCCCGATATACCTTGCAGTACAGGGAATATGTCTGGATTGTGATCTAAGTGGCTTCGTACAAAGACATGTGGGCTGGAATGGAGTCTCGAGAGTGTTGTTCAACACTACACCAACAAGGGTGTAGTCTAATTGTGCCCTGAGGTCACCTCCTAGTTGTTCCTACATCCTTAGTCAAAAATTTCCCACTTGATCACTTATCGTCAACGTCGGATTTCGTTGGTTTATTGGGGACTTGGTTTTATTAAAGTGAGTGAATTAATTAATGTGAGAAATTGAAGAGTGCAAACAACCGTTTTTTATATCACAAAGCTCAAACTAGCCTACGATGGGTAGAGCATACATGGTGCTTACAAAATGTTAATTCTGATTTTAACCCTCCAACAAAGAGCACTCTTGATCTGCAAAATAGAGAGATTCAAGAGATTAAAAAAAAAACTCTCTGATAGAGTGCACTCTTGATCTGCTAAAAGCAAGATTCAAGAGATTTTGATGAGTATTTAAAACTTAACAGAAAGGGAAAAGATGCAAATTGACTTAAGAAAACTAAAGCAAAAAGGAAGTTATTTGGTATAGCATCCCAAAATATTTAATGCAAAAATTAATTAAGTTGGACTTTGCAACAGTAAAACTTGAAGCAATTCAAACTTGTGAAATAGAAACTTTTAATAACTTTAAACTTTTTCAACTTTGAGAAAATGAAACTTCATGCAACTTCAAATTCTTGTGAAAAGTAAAACCTTTAAGAAAAGATGAACTTATGCAAAAGTAAAACTTCTAAGTAACTTTTCGATTTTGATTTTAACTTTGCAAAATGAAACTTATCCTAGCATGATACTATTCTACCTATGATGCATATAAACAAAAAATAAGCAAGTCAAGGACAGATACATGCTTCCCCCAAATGAGGGAAGAGGGATGTGGGAGTCGTAATATCACTTGCTCTTTTATTGAAATAATCACAAACATATTAACTATCTGATAGAGAGCACTATTGATCCAGTAAAAGCGAGATTCGAGAGACTTTAAACTTTAAGAAAAGATAAGGGAAAGCAAGGGAATGAAGAAAGGGGAGCTTTATGGTTCAAGATCTCAAATATGATTTCTTTCCTCTCTTTCCTGTAAAACAAAAACTAAAAACCAGACAACAAAATGTTATGGAAAAGTGCCCAAAATCACTTTGACAGTGTTTGGGCAATGTTATAAAATTATGCTAAAAAACTACTCTAAGTTATGCTAAATACAAATAAAACAATAACTAAGATAAATTGGTTATTTAGACCAATTTACTTAGGATTTTGGGTAGCCTTTATAGGGAATCCAATGGAAAGCACTTAAATGCTTGATTTAATCTTTGAAAAGACTTACAGACTAATCTATTTTCAAGAGGCTTTAAGATATATCAAAATTTCACTTGCAAAAAATAATAGATTAATCTATTCTAGATCTAATACAAACTTCAATCTTTTCAATGCCTTTAGATCTAAAAATAAAAAATCAAACCTTACTGAAATTTGAATGAAGCACTTTAGATCTGATAATAAGAACAAGTAACCAAGAGAGTAGTTTTAAATTTAGAAGGAAGGATGAGAAAAGAGCTTCCCTAGCTCGAATCTTGTGAAGAGCATTAGATTCATAAAAAATTGGGAAGAGGAAGAAAATGCAATTGAGCTTAAAATCTTCCTTCGCTTTTGATAACCTGCAATGCTTCACAACTACACATAAACCATGATCAAATCCAGTATATTTTGATAAAAGAAATTTGGGAGAACCTAAGTATAACTGACTACTTTTGGCTACTCTTTGACTTCAAATATAAAACATAGATAAACAAGTTGAAACTACAAATTATTATCCTATGGGTTAACAATAATCTTATAAGCTAGGATAGATCAATGAGATTGAAAAATGTAGAAGAAAAACATAGAAAGATATCAACTCATATGTGGATCAAGCATTCCCAATCAAGACAATTGCACCATGTGGACCTCCAAAGCCTCAAATTTTATTCAAAAATATTGCACAAAGGAAAAACATTATACAAAATAGCAGAGGTTTCTTGCATCCCTCTGTATGAGGGAGCAAGAGCCTGCTTTTATAGAGAAGAGAGAAGAAGAAGGCGAGTTCTAGAGAGTTCTAGGGCTTGGAGAGGGCGCAAATCCTGAAGAGGGAGTGACCTCCCTTAATCTAGGCTTGAACTAGCACAAGGTAGGTGCAAATGGGATCAGGTGGTTTCCACCTCATGAGAGGGGATCCCCTCTTACCTTTGTAACCTTCTCCAACCAATAAAAATGAGCCATCAAACCAAGAAGTCGCCCACCTAAGGAGAGGGTGCATTTCCCAAGAGGAAGACACTTGCAATGCTTCGATACTGATTTGAACTTGACTGAATATTATTGAAATCATCACTGATGTTGATTTCCATGTCAACTGGGCCTTTATTTGGCCTCAATCCCTCAATTTTAAAGAAATTGATTTTTCTCCAAACTTTATTTTAATTTAATTAAAAAATTCTCTTTTAATTATTTATGAGAGAATTGTATTAAAGTGAATAATATTCACTCAAAACTTAGGAAAAGTGGGTTTTGGGGTTTTATCGGTTAGAAAATGAGCACCTCGAAGGAAAAAACAACCCCTAGACCACACTTTTATCATATTTTTTATTTTTTAATTAAAATCATTAAAAATTCTCGTAAAACGGGAAAAAATAAAATTGTCAGAATTGACCAAAAATCCTAGGGGACCTAGTACATGTTCATAATGACTCAATAGTATGTCTGGCAAGATCATAAACATTGACACCTGAACTTTAATAGGCTCAAAAATCAGAATGACCATTCCAGCTTTGGAGGAGCGGGTGAAAAACTCATCAATTATACTATGGTTATTGACAAGGAAAAAACACCATGGAATAATCACCGTTGATAAACATGCAGGGACCCTCCTACTAAGTTCCTCAAATTAATCAATATAAATCTATCAGTTTAATTAGATATAAATGTATCTTGTTGACAGTTTTGTTGGCTTGCTTGTTTCTAAGATAATTGTTTCAGTCAATGCCCATATAATTTTTTGTGAAGTTAGTACGCAAAATAAATTTGTTGTATAAATCTGAAATTTCATACATGTATAAATCAACTAACGCAAATTCAGAAATTAGCAGCATATTCATATTATCCTATTCATCCAATGTTTCTTACAAGATATAAAAATTAAACAGTAAATAAAATACCTGTAAAATATTCCAACCCTTAGAATAATCAACTGCCCAAGTAGATCCGCCAGCCTTCCAACTGGGATAGTCTCCCCGAGCACGTAGCTCCACGAATTTCTTCTTGGACCCCCAAGCCCAAAACCTAAGTAGAATATAGTCCAACCAGTTTGAAGAGTTCTCCCCTATATAAATTCAGCGCCCTCTGCTCAATTTCCTTGATGCCAAAAGATCCCCCTTTTCAAATTTCATCCCCCTCTTTATCTCCCTTCCTACCGACTCTTTTCCCTTCAACGTTTACTACCCTTATCCCCCCAACTCAATTCACAACTCCCCGACTTATCTACTATGTCAGGGTTCATTAATTTCCCTCAACAACCTATATTCGAATGGTTATTTGAAAGGAAATTATTCTATTAAAATAAAGTTACACCACCATTCATTTTCGACGTAGCTTACCATTTTCAACACTATACTTATGCAATAGTATAATTTCACATTAATTAAATGATAATAATAAAATAATAGCTGGAATGTATTTAACCATTACCATAATCTACCTGCCAAGCCATAATTATAATCAAAACTCAATTATTATTTATTTATTAACTAATTAATACTCTTTTAACTTAAATGACCATTCATGGAACTATTACCGTATTCATCATTCAAGCCTTAGTTCAGTTACACTTAATTAATGTCATTAATACTTTGTTAACATTTAGCAACACTAATTAATATTTTTCACGCTCAATTAACATTTATTAATCAAGTTAATAATAATCTTATTAACAGTAGTTAACATTATTAATACTTATTTGACATTTAGTAACTAAGCCAATAATAGTCCTCTTAACCATTTACTAACATTTATTTAGTGATGACCACAACTCATAATTAACCTCAATCACAATTAAACCTTCCATTAATAACTTGACGTAATTATATCAATGCATAACTAAATATGTAATAATTAATCCCCAACTAATTCTTATGTATTTATTCACAATCACAATGCATTCAAGCCATACTTTAATAGTATAATAGAAAATTGATACAACATATGTAGACGAGTTATGTAAACATAGCTAATGCTTACATACATTGTGTAGGTACACCAATAGTACTCAACACACATACCACATAATCACATAAGTCACTATATGTTGACACATACTAAGATATGAGTTTGAAATGGCTATTCATTTTACTAACTCAATTCATAGTAATACATGAAACAACTAAACATATTGAATTACGACACAAGAATCAAGCAAGGATTTTCGGTACACACACATTGAATTATGTTTCCCTTTTTAAAATTTCCACAACATTCCTATCTACCTAATTCAAAACTAACTTCCACATCCTATCCTTCCTCTATTGGACTACCCTGGAGCATCCACTACATGGCATAACTCCAGTTAGAACCTGTAAGCTGAAGTGTTGACTACATCGACCAAGCTTCCCCAACAGGAACCCACTAGTCATCATCAAACACCTTAGGGAATGCGTTGTAGCGCGACCCTCCCATGACTCCGGGTTTTAGAGGATAAATGGTGGGAAATGCCTCCACCCCTCCTATGGAACAAGGGACTATCTCTACATCGACATAGTTAATTTGTTGCGACTATTGTACTGAGGTTTTGTCATCGAATAACCAATTTGGGTTGTTGAGTTTCTTGAAACCCCACACCTGCCCACACATCATGATGATAATACAATACTCATGCTAAACAATAATGCATCACTTGCATACCATTTATATTTTGTAATTCATGTTCCAGATGTACTCCCACCTCGTAGGATCCATCTACCACTTAGCTCTTTTAACCTCTAAGTTAGTCTCCAAACACAAGATCGAGAATATCGTGCAATCATTGGCATGCATAGACATTTCATTACTAATGAACAATACTGCAAATCATTTATATGTACCATGCACCCAATATCATATCCATCCATTCAACATATAACTTTTAACTCGGTATCCACGTACCCATCATTTAGTAAATTTGCATGCTAGAGACATAATCAAAACATGAATATAATTCATAACATTAACATCACACACACACACACACACATATATATATAAATTCCGCAAAATAATAAATCCATATATCCACAGTGTTATCAATCTGACAAATTCTCACAATAATAATCAAATACGCATATAATGATAGTTTAGGTGATAAAGTAAAAATGGGGGATTACAAAACAAGTCCTAGGATGCCAAGTTCTTTATATAAGAACGTCTTGCTAGTACATTTTTACAATATCCCCAAGGGGTATGAACATGTATTTATTACAAAGGGGTCAAAATAGCCCTGAAAAAGTCTTTTGAACTTATGAACACTGATGATGAACACTTGATATGTTCATAAAACTGGCGGCTCACAAGAAGTCCAACTATGGTACAAAATACTTGGCAACATTCGGCTCCAACCGCGGGACAAGCACTCGTTTGATTTTCAATCGAAAAGAGTGTTTGAGAATCCTAGATTCTCTAGTTCCTGCACAAAACTTAAGTGCATTAGTCCCACATATACATGATAAATATGCCAAATGAAATCCAAGTAAAAAATTTAAATTACAATGTTAGTATACAACATTTAATATGAAACAACTTATAGAACATGAGATATTATACAAAAAATAATATACATAAATAATGTACAAAACATAAAAGACTAAAAGATAAGAGGAGAGGGTTTAGAGAAGCCCTAAAATGCCACCATGGGAATTTATGTGTCACCGTTGTAGAACAACTTCAGATGTTGTCCATTTACAGGAAGGTTCAACCTTTCTCCTTCCATGTTGTTGAGCATAAATGAATTGTGCTGACAAAATCGTGAATGATAAATGGCCCCTTCCAGAGGTTATCGAATTTCTCATGTTTGTCTGGCTTGTCTCTTCTGTTATCCCACATGAGGACTGTGTCCCCAATATGGAAAGGTCTTTCCTTTACTGACTTGTCAAAGGTACTCTTCATGCTTTCCTGATGTCTTAAACTCTGATATAATGTTTCCCTTATGGTCTCATATAGCTCAATAATCCGATTCACCATTTGCTCTAACTCCTCCTTTCTTGAACCATATTCAATGATCATTCGAAACATTGGTATTTGCATGGTGATGGGTAACTCAACTGTGAAACCATATACCCGTTCAAAGGGATACTTCCCACTAGCATTCTTCTTGGTTATTTGATCAACCCAATGTTAAATTTTGAGCATTAATTCACAATACTCTTGGATCTTTACTAAGAGAATAACATATACAGTATATCAATGCATAACAATCACAATAAGCATCACAAGAATCAAAAGCATGAGAAACAAGAGACACGGAGTTTCTGTGGGGAAAAACCTTAGGTGAAAAACCCCACAACTTCCTCAGAGATAGAGAGAGCAATGGCTCAACCAAAGTACAACCAAAATACACTTGAGATAGTCTCCTAGTAGCAGATGATCCTCCTCCTCACTAGTGCACCACTTTCTGAGTGAGAGAAGTGTGACTTTCTGAATGATCAAAATAGAGATTTCCCGATATCTATTTATACTAACCTGTTTGCCCAGTTACACTATGGGGCCGAATTGTCTATCTAGATACATCCACAATATAATATATATTTCAGGGCTGACCCCACACATGGTGGTCTAATAACCCATCGGCAAGTACACACACTTGCGACACTTATCAATCCACATGACGACACTTCCTTATAGAGGAATAGCACATCTCTAATAAGGGTACAATAAATATATATGAAATACATTCCAAAGTTACATATACATCAACACTCCCTCTTAACTAGGAAGGTATTTCTCGACACAGTTCTGCTAGACAAGTCTTCTTCTTGGGATCATCGTCATCATCATCGTCACTGCTGCTGCTATCTCAACCAATCTCTGACTCTACTCGTCATAGGAAGTTCTACAGATCCAGTCCTTTTTCATACTGGATGTAGGCCCACCACCTGCAGGTATTCATCATCACTGGCCATACTGTGGAATCCTCGGGACTTATTACGTGCGTCACAAAACCTGGCTGCAACATCCTAGGCTATTACAAGCACACAGCTCTACCTGTCGGATCTCCCAGGAGCACATTACATGTGATCTCACCACAAAACCTGGCTGAAGCATCTGAGGCCTTTTTCATTCTGTCCAGATCTCCAAGGAGCAAATTACATGTGGTCCACCACAAAACCTGGCTGAAGCATCTGAGGCATTTTTCATCCTATCTAGATCTCCCAGGAGCAAATTACATGCGGTCATGGAAAAACCTGGCTGAAGCATCTGAGGCCTTTTTCATCCTGTCCAGATCTCCCAGGAGCAAATTACATGCCATAGGAAAAAACCTCACAAGAGCATCTCAGGATGTTACGGGTACACAACTCCGACCTGAAGATCTCCCAGGGCACAAATTACATGTCCTCCCAGAGCAATGTCTTGAAAGAGCATCCCCAGCTGTTATGGGTACGCAACTCCGACCTATAGGATCTCCCAGACATGCTCATCTGCACAACCTGATCCACGGCCACAAAGTATCATCTGATACTCACCATACATCATCCTGATGTACACATGATCATCCTGATGATCATCAGTACAAAATCCTGCTGCATGTCATCTGGAGAAGCTCATCATCCACGATCACCCTGATCATTTAATGCATCCACCTGATGCACACCAAGTATCTACCTGATACATATCATCATACACAGTGTATCCACCTGATACATAGATACATGATCCACACAATGTATCCATCAACATACATGATCTACCTGATCATACCTGATACATAACAACACACGTGATCTACCTGATCATACAATGTATCCACCTGATACATATACAGATACATGGTCCAAGCATCCAACATGATGCATATTCAAAATACATACAAATGATCCAACCGATCATATCCAGCATCCAACATGATGCGTACATACATATAAATGATCCAACTGATCATATCCAACATCCAACATGATGAGTACATACATATACATATAAATGATCCAACTGATCATACGAAGCAGAAAATAGAACATCATCCTGATGCTCATCATCCAGCGCTTACATCCATAGCCATGTGAAGGATCCTCCTTCCAACATACTTGGAATGGCTTTAGCAAATGTGTCCATCACTTCTTCCTCGAAGTGTCCTCGATCTAAAAAACACCAAGCCTCTCCCTGAAGTACTCAAACTTCACCCTGGCTAGTGGCTTCGTCAGCACATCTGCAATCTGCTCGTCCGTTCGCAACATATAGGAGCTTCATAGCTCCTCTCTGCACCATATCCCTGATATAGTGATATTTGATCTCTATGTGTTTCAACCTGTCATGAAACACTGGGTTCTCAGACAGCTTCACACAACTCTTGTTATCGCATAAGATACCAGTAGCATCCAATGGGAGATCAAATAACTCAGACAGTAGCTTTCGTAGCCATACTGCCTCACAACTAGCTGAACAGGCTACAACATACTCTGCCTCAAATGTACTCAGTGCTACGCAGGACTGCTTCCTGCTAAACCAAGAGATCACACATGATCCCATACTGAAGCAGCACCCAGATGTGCTCTTCCTATCTGCAGTACTACCAGCCCAATCTGAATCAACATAACCCTGCAGGTTAAACTCTTGATTCACTTCATACTTGAGCCCATAATCCACTGTACCCTTCAGGTACCTTAGAACATGCTTTACAGCAACCAAATGAACACTCCTCGGATCTGTCAAGAACTAACTCAATGTGTTCACAACAAAGCAAATATCTGGTCTCGTATTCATCAGGTACATCAAAGACCCAATCATTTGACGATACATGGAGACATCAACCGGCTCAGATGAAGCATCACATAGAAGCTTCAGATTCGATGCCATAGGTGTGGCCATGGCCTTGCAATCCATCATCCCGAATCTCTTCAAGATATCTACTGTGTACTTCCCTTGACCAAGGAAGATCCCACCTACATTCTTCCACACCTCCATACCTAGGAAATAATGCATCATTCCCAAATCTTTCATATCGAACTCGGCAGCAAGCTTCCTCTTAGTATCTGCAATCAATCTGTCATCTCCTATTACAAATAAGTCATCCACATACAGGAGTAGAATCACAGGATTCCCTTCCTCAACCTTGTAGTAAAGGTTGGAATCCACTTTACTCTTGGTAAATCCCAAACTAGATAGGAAACTATCCATCCTACCATACCAAGTTCTGGGAGCTTGCTTCAAGCCATACAAGGCTTTCTTCAATCTGCACACATATGACTCCCTGTCATGTATTTCGAAACCGAGTGGTTGCTCCACATATACTTCCTCTTCAACTACACCATTCAAGAAAGCAATCTTGACATCCATCTGGTGTATTTTCTATTTCATCACTTTTATATTTCTCTATGCTGCCATCTGCAGCATGCTTGATCTGATAGATCCATATGGAATTCATAACAAACTTCCCTTCAGGTATTGGGACTACATCCCAAACATCATTCTTCATGATCGATGGATCATGGCATTCTTCCCATATCCTGAGAACTTCAATATCTTCAATAGATAAATTTGTTGCTGAACAAATGTTGAAGTCCTTCTTTTGTAGGTGATGGCATACGATCTTTCCTACACAACAAGTTAAATTGCATGATTAGAAAACATCTTGTAGTTTTCAGAACAAATTCTTACACATAACAAAATATGTCATATAGTCATGCAATTATCTTAGCCAATGCTTCAATACAACATTTATCCATATCCCGTAACTTTCTAGATGCCTTCCAATCTCTACCAGAACATTGTTAAAAGTGTGCGCAACTCCCAACATGTCAGCAAAGAGGTTTCATTCTAGATAAGTAGAAATGGAATGTTGTACAGTGTCATAGGCCACTTACCCATCATATGCATATTAGTAGTATCTTGTTCATTAATGCAAATATGAAAAATACATATCCTAAGTCTAGGAACATAAGCATATGTATCATTGAACAATTTTATTTAAACAAACAAATATGCAAGAAATGATAATTAAAATACTTATCTTTGTTTGTTTGTTGGGTGGACTCCCTCTGAGTCTTTGCTTCCTTGCAAGAGCTGCTGGAGTCCTAATCTGAAGTAGCTTCTTCTACACCTTTATGTTGTGGAATGTATAAAGAAGGTCAACTCCCTCTGAATATCTGCATCCTTGCAAAAACTGCTGGAGTGTGCTCCCTCTTGATCTTTGCTTCCTGGATTACCTATCCTTGAACTTATATTCATCCTTGGTCCCTATGCATGCTTATTAGTATCATGATTGTGTTATCCTTGTAATCTCATACAAAATCATACATTCATTAGTATATTCTCAATATTATCAAAACACAATAATCTCAAGCATGTATAGTCATGATCATTTCAAACAGAAATAATAAGCATTAGCATTCAAGGTTTATATAGGACTCTTATGGTTAGTCATAACATGTCTAAACCTGTGATTACTCAAACCTATGACTCTTCTGGCTAGTCATAACATTAAATAAGGTAAGACACGTAATATGCATATACCCATGATTATTCAAACCTTTGACTTCATGAATAAACATCATCAATCATGTCATGCATACTTATATAATAGATCCTATGATATAAGAAACACATACCTAGTCACCATATTTGCTAGTTATGTCTAGCAATGTGTTCTTGTTCTCTTCAATGACCTGCATAACTCATTAGTTAACTTTTGCAAAAACAAATGATGCATACCTCCATGTGATCTATGACTATGGATGAATATTTGTCTTCATGTCACCATAGCAAGTTCAGGTTGTCCCTTCAATTTGTACAATCCTCCCTCTTGCTCTCCAACCACTACTGCATCATCGATTGTTTTACCCTTT
Source organism: Larix kaempferi (assembly GCA_027924585.1). Lineage (NCBI taxonomy): Eukaryota > Viridiplantae > Streptophyta > Pinopsida > Pinales > Pinaceae > Larix > Larix kaempferi. Next base: position 669,345 of record BSBM01000319.1, on the reverse strand, counting down.
GGCCACATTAGGACTTGGCCATCCACAAATGCAACCCTCATACCTTTTGCATCCAATGCAGCGATGGAGAGAATATTCTTCTTGAGCCCAGGTACATAAATAAATTCTTTCATCTTCAAAGGTTTTCCAGAATCTAGGTCGTAGGAGGCTTCACCACTTCCTTTGATGGGATATTGAAAATCATCCCCAAGTTTCACTTTATGGGGTGATTCATGTTCAGACAGATTTACAAAAGATTCTTTAAACCTAGTCATGTGTTTGGAAGCCCCACTGTCAATTAGCCAATCATTACAATCATGGGAGATAGTACCTGTGAGAGCAGAGATTAGAACATACTCTTCTTCACTTGATGAGTCATCATTACTATCATCATTTTCTGCCCTAGCCTTCTTCTTGGGTGGTTCATCATCCTCGGCAGCATGAGCATGAAACCTTCTTTTGCTGCCCTTCTTCTTCTTGTTGAAGTTGTTGTTGTCCTTCTTGTTCTTGGGACAATTTATGGCAATATGTCCTTTTTCAATACAGGTGAAGCATATTCTTCTTTCTTGAAGTGATGTGAAGATTTATTGGAGTGAGATGGCTCTCTCTTGGACTTCCCTTTCTTGGTGTGAGCTGTGAGAGCTTGATCTTCATTCCCCATCTTTTCTTCTCGTGCCACAAACCTTGCTTCTTCTTGTGAGCATTCTTCTCGTAGTCTGCTGAAGGAAATCAACTTCTTTCTTGCACAGATTCCTTGAATGAAGGAGTCCTATGACCTAGGTAGGCCATTTAGAGTGGTCATGACAAATTCACCATTCTCCACCATTTCATCCACTGCTTCTAGTTGTTTCTTGATCTGGGAGACCCTTGAAAAATAAGATTGGATGGTTTCTCCATTCTGAAACTTTACTCCTTTCAACTGGTTCCGCAGGGTCATCTTCCAATTTATGTTCTTCCCTTCAAATAGCTTGGTCAAAGAGTCAAACATCTCTTTGGGTCTCTTTAGATAAGACACATGGGGTATGAGATGGTCTTTGATAGAATCAACAATGATTCTCTTTGCCTTGACCAAGTTCTTCTTATGCAATACTTTAGCCTCTTCATCCTCTGGGATAGGGATGTCTTCTTTTATATATGAGTCCAACTCATTCTCTTCCAGGATTAACCCAATCCTATACTTCCAAGCTCAAAAGTTATCATCCCCTTCAAGCTTATCCTCAAGCTTGGTGTGGTGAGACATCTTAAAGAGTGCTTCAAATGGAAATAGAAAAGATTTAGGTCTTACCACTTGAAATGTTGAAAACTGGATCTAGTCCCGGATTAGGGTTTGTCGAAAAAACCCTAAAAATTCAAAATGTGAATTTCAACTTTCTGAAAGGATAGAGAGATGTGCCTTGATGAGTTGATCAGCCTGGTGTATTCAGAATTTGAGATCAGCAAAGCTTTACCCTTCAGATTTGGCTTTTTGTCCTCCTAGGTTCACTAGGGAGAGCCCTGAATTAAGGTTTGGGTTTCCTGGAGATCTACCCAGCCAAAAATCTCGATCCAAAGCTCTAAACTTCAATTTTTGCAAGGAGCTTCCAGCTATGTCTTCATATTTCAGAAATTCCTATTTTTATGGAAACCCTAATTTTTAGGGCCAAATCTGAAAATGCTCAGAATTGAATTATGATTGGACAAATAGATTCTCCTTGATGAGTAGAGTCAATCTACTATACTACTTTTCCAAAAAATGTGGAGAGAAACCCAATAAACAAGAAACTCAAGTTTCGATCACTCCAAAATGTCTTCTTCTCAGGTTAGCTCTGATACCATGTTAAATTTTGAGAATTAATTCACAATACTCTTGGATCTTTACTGAGAGAATAACATATATAGTATATCAATGCATAACAATCACAATAAGCATCACAAGAATCAAAATCATGAGAGACAAGAGACACAAAGTTTCTGTGGGGAAAACCCTAAGGTGAAAAACCCCACAACTTCCTCAGAGATAGAGAGAGCAATGGCTCAACCAAAATACACTTGAGATAGTCTCCTAGTAGTAGATGATCCTCCTCCTCACTAGTGCACCACTTTCTGAGTGAGAGAAGTGTGACTTTCTGAATGATCAAAATAGAGATCTCCCGATCTCTATTTATACTAACCTGTTTGCCCAGTTACACTATGGGGCCAACTTGTCTATCTAGATACATCCACAATATAATATATATTTCAGGGCCGACCCCACACATGGTGGTCTAATAACCCATCGGCAAGTACACACAGTTGAGACACTTGTCAATCCACATGACGACACTTCCTTATAGAGGAATAACACATATCTAATAAGGGTACAATAAATATATATGAAATACATTCTGAAGTTACATATACATCAACACCCAAAGTGCATACTTGATCTTTCTATCCCATGCCTTCTTATTGTTCCCAACAGTTTTCTTGATAATATTCATTAATTTTTTGTTCGTGGATTCAACAAGTCCATTTCCAGAGGGGTAATAATTATATGAATGGGATAGGGTAATGCCATACTTGAAGAAAAAGGAAGTGATATCAATAGAACTGAAAGCCTTGGCATTATCCGTTGTTATTCTAAGAGGTGTACCAAATATTGTGATGATTTTATCCTTAAGGAAATCAATAACAACCTTCTCAATGGTTGATTTGGTGGGTATGGCCTCTACCCACTTGGTAAAATAATCGGTAGTTGTAAGGATCCAAGTAAATCCATTACTTGAATTATCCTTGAACTAACCGATGAATTCAAGCCACCATTGTTGAAAGGGGGCAAGGACCACTACTCGCTTGAGGGGAAGAGATTCCAATTTTTGCTTCCTGGTAAAGAGTTGGCACTCTTGACAACACTTCACAAATTTATGCACATCTGCAAAAAGGGTTGGCCAGTAGTAACCTACTCGAAGGATTTTGTGGGCAGTTGTATTTGCTGGGAAGTGGCCTCCAAAAAACCCTAAATGAAACTCCACCAAGATTCTTTTGGAATATTGCTCATTCTCACATCTAAGTATTATCCCATATGTGTTCCTCCAACCCAAACCTTGTTGAGTGAGACAATACCTACCAGTTTTCAACCTTAAAGCCTGTCTTTTATGACCCTTGAGGTGATCCGGGCAAGTAAGCTGAAGAAGGAAATAGATGATGTATGAATACCATTGGTTGTCAAGATCTTGTAATGATGGGGTCATGGCTATCTCAGATCTACTTTGTTCACAAACCATTCCTATAGCTTCCTCATTCTTTTGAGTCAACATCTTGGCAAGACCTTGTCCTTTGATGAGCTTGGTGGGTTTTATTTCTAAGTCATACTACCGAATCTTTGATACCCATGTACCCCTTATTCCTAAACAATCTTGTTGGGACAATATGTCTTTAACTGCAGCATGGGGAACATAACCTATGACTTTAGAATACTCATTATATGTCCTGAAATGTTTTAATGATTTAACCAAGGAATAAGCTTGCTTCTCCATGGTGGTGTATTTTAATTCTAATTTTTGTAAAGCATGGCTCATGAAAGCAATGGGTTTCTCAAATCCTCTGTTGTTCTTCTGGAGCAGAACCCCTACTATGGTATCTTCACATGCAAAGGAGAATATCATGAAATATTTGGTGTAGTTTGGGATGACTAGGACAGGCAATCTTGTGATTGCATCTTTTACACATGAGAAAGACTCCTTTCCCTCATCCGTCCACACAAACTTGGCATCCTTTTTTATTAGCTTCTACATGGGTTTCATTAGCTCAGCCAAGTTAGGGATGAATATTCTAATGAAGTTGATGTGTCCATTAAAATATTGGAGGGCTTTAACATTATTAGACAAAAGTATTTTCTTAATTGCCTCTATTCTCTCGGGATCAACCTTGACCCTATCCTTGGATATGATATGTACTAGGAGCTTTCCTTCATTGATACCTAGGACAAACTTAGTTGGATTTAAATAAATGCCATACTTTCTACACCTTTTGAATACTTGTTTTAAATGACTTATGTGGCTAGATCTTTCTTTGGAGAAAACAATCAAGTCATATTGATAAATCTCTATGATTTTTCCAATTAGCTCCTTGAATGCATAGTCCATGTCTCTTTGGAAAGTGGCACCAGCATTCAATAAGCCAAAAGGAATTCAAAAGTATTCAAAAGTGCCCCAAGGAGATGTGCAATTGGTCTTATGTCTGTCCTCTTTCTGGATGACCACTTGGTTGCACCCTGAAAAACAATCTAGCATGGACATCATGCTAGCACTTGTGACCTTTTGAAGAAGGGTTTCCATATTCGGAAGCGGATAGTTTCCCTTTTGACAATCCACACTTAGATTCCTAAAGTTGATGCATATCCTTATGCTTTTGTTCTTCTTCCTAACAACCACTAAGTTAGAGCACCAAGATGAGTGTCTTGTAGGTGCAATAATCCCAACAATTAACATTTTTTCAAGTTCCTTTTTAACAATGGGAGCTAACTTAGGGTTGATTTGTCTCAATTTTTGTCTGAAAGGTTTGACTTCCTTGATCTCTTGCTTTAAAGGTATAGTGTGTTGAAACACATCTTCATGATATGCTTTTAATTCATCATAAGTAAAAACAAACACATCTCTATACTCTTTAACTAAACTGATTAAGTCATTCCTTTCTTTTTATGAGGTACCTTATCTGATTTTTATCATTTTAGGTTATTTATCTGACCCAATGTTTATTTCCACATAGTCCCCAGGTTTCATTGAATCAATAATGTTCTTCCTTTGATCCTGCCTATCAAAGATGCTTTCAAATTATACTAAACTGCGAGGAATAGGATTGTTGAACTGATCTCCCTCACCCTGATACTATTTACCCTCTTCTTGAAAATTGAAATTAAAGTTTGATAATTCTTCAACATTATGAATAAACTTTAAGATTTGTTCATCATCTCGAAAAACCTGCCAATGTTCCATGTTATCTAGTATTGATGGCTTGAAATTGATTTCTAAATTACAGCACCATTTAACATCTCATCTTATGGTTGAAGGGTTGATGTTGAAACTGCTAACTTATCTATTGCATTGTTCTGATCTCTAGGGATGGCTTCTATGTTTAAGGCATCAAAGAATTCCATGGTGTCCCAAATTGCATTTCTGTACTTTTTTAGTCTATGACACTTACATGCAAATTGGTTCTTTTCTTGTTGAACTATCAAATCAGAGTCACCTTTTATACTTAACATTTTTATCCCCATATATTTTGCTAGTTCAATCCCAAGTAATAGTGCCTCATATTATGCTACATTGTTTGTTGCATCAAATTCCAATCTATATGCAAAGTTGAAAATCTGACCTCCCAGTGAAGTAATGATAATCCCAGCCCCCTTTCCTACTCTTGAATGAGCACCATCAAATTTCATTTTCCAAATTTCATCTACCTTTTCATTTTTTATTTGTTCTTGAATAGGGGCTAAAAAGGTAGAATTAATTGCATAATTCTCAAGGTCATCAGTATTATAAACATATTGATTTGAGGGTCTCTTGGGATTTTCCACATGATTTTTCTTTTCCTTCTCATTATGCAATTTCACTAATGAGTTCTATGATGCATGTACAGTGGCATAATTCCAGTCCATTTATATCCAACCTCCTAAAGTAGTATCCCACTTTCTGGAAAGTAACATCCTCCACTTATCAGGTACATCTATCACAAGGATATCCATAGTCACATGAATGTCTGGATACTTGGCTAATCTATCCGAATGATTCTCAACAATGCCCAAAACATCAACTTGTATAGAATCCATGGCACAAACATTTTGGTATGGTTTGGATGTCCTAATATTAAGTTGATGCATAACCTTCTTGGTCATGATGTTGGATGAAGATCCTGAATCTAACATACAATTGTGTAGAAGAAGTTCACATATCATCAATGATACATAAAAAGGCGAATGATCTTATTTTCTTGGGTCCATGGTATGTATAATTAATAGGGGATTTTCCATGACATTTTTTTTGCTTGTGGAAGGTTGCTCTAAGTTTTCAGAAGAAGAAAAAAAAGTGACTTTCTTCGGAATGGGAGGATTTAAGACTCTCATTAACTTTTCTCTTTGTTCAGGAATCTTGAAGATTTCGATAGAAGGCATAGGTATTTTTATTTTTTTAAACCAATTGACTAAATCAATATTCATATCATCATAATTGTAAAGATTTGTTACTTGTTGCCTCTGGAACACGTACCCGAGGGTTATCGCAATAGAAATCTTAAAGCTGCTTACACGCGTTCCTTGGGTGGCAAGACTCGATTCAAGTACTACCGCTTGATCTTGACTCCTCCGTTTAGGAAGAAATCCTAACGAATCCAAGGGGGGTATTCCATATGAGTTACTAAGGTTGATTAAGCCTTAGGATTATGATTGGGTAAGTTGTTTAGGAGTTTTGAAACAGATTGCCTGAAAGCAAAATTCACTTGCAAAATTAAGATCAACAACATAACATAATAATATAACACATAAGATATGATTCAAAGATTTAAATAAATATAAACAATATCAGTGCCAATAATGGAGTCTAAATAGTGTGATGTTGTATTGTAAATGTTTTGTGAGTGCTTCTTGATCAGTTTTAAATTATTATGAGATGGGATTTGAATACGGGAAGGGGGAACTCCAGATATACCGTGAGGTACAAGGAGTAATGTCTGGAAGTTAATTAATGGTGGCTTCTCACGAAGATGTGTGGGATTAAATGGAGTCTCGAGGGCGGTGTTCAACACTACACTAACAAGGGTGTAGCCTATGTGTGCCCTGAGGTCCCCTCCCAGTGGTTCCTACTTCTCCTGAGAAATTTCCCCACACAGTAATTAAGTTCTTTGTGCTGTATTTTCACTATGTTCATGGTAGTTAATTTTATTAGTATGAGTGGTTTATTTAGATATGAAGAATTAAAGAGTAGTTAAAACTCTTTCGGATTTCCCACATGCCCAGGCAAATGCCTACAAGGGAAAAGAGCATACTTTGAGTTGGAACTAAATGTTTATTTTGTTTGACTACAAAAGCTAAATAACTGAAGTAAAGTGTTATACTAATTACTACAAGAAAGGATTCTCTGTTCTAATCATCCAATCATGTACTCATTCAAATTCCTTTATGTGACAGCGAGAGCATACTTCGGGAGAGCAATGCCAAGTTTGTTAGTTTAAGAAAATCAAAGAGTGAAAGTAAATTGTTGGACTAATTACTACACCACAAATATATTTTACCTTTCGGTACTTCGGTAGAGCGTGGTGGGTTAGTATTGAATTTCTTGACAAAAATACTTTGAAAAAATAAACTTGCTTGATATGTAAAGTATAATTCCTGCAAAAAATAGAAATTAAGTGTTCCTACGTCCTGAGTGAGTTTGAAGGCCGATATTTGGATTGGACACTTCAAACATTAAATTTTAGTACTAGATTGGTTTATTTAAAAAAAAGAAATAAATTATGTTAGAAAAATTCACGCCATAAAAAAAATGTGAATCCCCCCAGGGGGGATGGGCGTGGGTGCTGGGTATCCCACTTGCTCTTCCTTTTATTTATGATTTGCAATGAATTTTTTAAAGAAAAAATGCCTTGGATATTTACATATATAGATCCAAAAGGCTTACCAAAATGCAAAGGGTAAATGTCGGATGAAGCTGGGATGCCTCGGGAAGCTCTAGAATGGCCCAAACTTGAAATTTTTTACTAAAAAGCGTCAAACCCTGCTAAAAAGTAAAACAGGACAGCGAGCTAATTAATACTTTAAAATGCCCAAATCGTTTTAAAAGTGATTTGAGCAATTACAAATATTTATGGAAAAATTTCTAAGCTAAACTACTTACAAAAATTGAATGGAAATGACTCAAAAGGACAAGTCCTTTTGAGGATCTTGACTTGCTTTTGAGGGCAGCCAATGAAGCACCTTTTAAATTTCTAAATAAAATTTATAACCCAATATAAAGCTACTCTAACAAGCCTTAATATTTTTTCAATAAATTACTTGCATGAGGAAGCTTAAAGATGTTAAATCTAGTGCGAAATATAAACTTTTGGAAACTAAGATCTAAGAAAAATACAAAATCAGATCTATGTATGATATTTCTTTTCAACAAAATAGATCCGAGAAGAACAGTAACCAAGGATATTTTCTTTAAACTTATGAAGAGAGAGAAAGGAAGAAAGGAATCTTGGTGTTGGATGGATCAACTGAAGAGACTTTTGGTGAGAATTTGTGGACTATGTTGGATGAATCCTTGGAGAATAAGAGAACAAACGCATTCCAATACTTTTCCACGCTTTGTAACCTGTAATTAATTAGAAACTTCCCAAAGAGATTGTGAGATCTGGTAACAAACACATAAGAAATCAAGAAAGCATGTCAATAAACTTATTAAACAATGATACATTACATCTCTAGATATGCATGATTAAAATAAACTAGCAATAAGCTTATTACTTGATCATTTCCTATCAATTGATACCATTCCTTTCAAGGCCAAATTCACAATACAATTGAACAAGAATATAAAGATACATGTTACCTCAAGCTAATACAACAATGATCATCCACAAGAGAGCATGGAACCATGTAGCCTCCAAAGCATCAACTTTATTCCAACAACACACAATAGAAAGTATTACAATAGCAATCTTCTCTCAACAAAACTCCGACTAGCTTACAAGGAGGAAAAGAGCTTGCTTAAATAGATTATGAAAGAGGGAGGGCGCAATTGATCCATGAGGGCGTCAACATTGAGAGAAATGGGGGATTGGTTTGTTGTGTCTTGTATGAGAAGGTGCCACATATCCATAAGGAGATGCACCCTCACCAAAATCCCAACTAACCCACTTGAGAGACAACGCATAACACATAACGCTAATCCACATGAAGGATGGCGCAATCTTCAACTTGAGCATGAGGGTGAGTCTAAGCAATAATAAAGGGATTAGATTGGAGTTATTAAGGGATAATTGGGAGTTAGGAGATAAGGTGGGTGCCACCTCACAAGAGGTGCACCCCCTCCACATTGGATCTCCTCCCATTAAATGCAAGTCGCCCATGCTACATCCACGTGAAGATGTAGAGGGAAGGCACACTACTAAACATTAAAACAATGCCACCTCATAGTTTGACCTCCATCCAAGTCATACATCACCTTAAAGAGGACTCCCTCCACATGACATGGCATTCCAACTCATTTGGCACATGCCAAATGACCCTTTTTAAATATTTTTTTATTTTTTGCCTTGGTACAAATTGTGTTATTTAGAATTTATTTGTCAATTCGTCGCATCTTTAAGGAATAATGCTCCCAGATACGACGTAGTCACCCGGAACATGGATAAAGTGGGTCCTAGGGTAAAGAGGAAGCTATGAGTGTGAAAACGAGCATGCCCATGCCAAAATCCGCCTCCAGACCACACTTTTATTACAATTTGAAAATTTTCATTTAAACCATTAAAAAATGGCCTAAGTTTACGGAAAAAAAAATAAAAAATAAAAAATAAATAAAAATAAAAATAAAAAATAAAAATAAAAAATAAAAATAAAAATAAAATAAAAAATAAAAATAAAAAAAATAAAATAAAATATTTTTCTCGGAAAGTAAAAAAAGCTTAGGGGGACCTAGCACATGTCCATACGACTCAATTTTAATATCTATCATGGTAATATACATTGACGCTTGAACTCTAATAACCTCCTAAGACCGAAAAATCATGTTGACCACCCCAACTTTGGAGGTATGAGTGAAAAACTCGAAAATCATATGTCTTTTATTCAACAACATATAATTGACAAGAGAAAAAAAATTATGGGCTAGTCGAACTAATAACTAAGTCCTAGGAAATCCAATTCCTTTACCAAACCATCATGCTATGACATTTTTTACAATTTCCCCGCAGGGCATGGACATGTGATTTTATTATATATAAAAAAGGCCAAGGTGGTCTGCTAGGACTTCTGATCTTCTGATTATGAACAAGTAAACTTGTTCTATCTTCACAGCCTCACTTGAAATCAGCTAAGTGCAACTTAGATGATAACATCTGGCTCAAACTGTGGGGCGTGCACTCACTCTTGATTCTCAATCAAAGAGAGTGTTCGAGAATCCAAGAATCTCTGGTTCCTGCACAAAAACTAGATTGAATTAGTATCCACACATATTTACCAAATGAAAAAATAAGTTGCATAAAAATTATTGTAGATAAATGAAACTATAATACATCAATAATATACATGGAGCATAATATACAAAAGTATTGTACAAAAAGAAAAAAAGTGAAACAATGCAATCAAAAGGTTTAGAAATGGCCCTGCTACAAGAATGCCCCCATGGACATTTAGTTGTTAGTTGTTGGTGCAATGATTCTAGCATCCAACATCTTTTCTAATTCTTTTTTGACAATTGGTGTTGATTTGGGGTTTATCTATCTAAGTTTTTTCCGGAAAGGTTTTACTTCTCTTCATTTCTTGTTTCATGGGTATAGTGTGTTGAAATACATAATCTTGATAAGCTTTTAATTCATCAAAAGTAAAAGCAAACACATCTCTATATTCCCTAACAAGATCAATTAAATATTTCCTTTCCTTTTCCAAGGTGCCTTTTCCAATTTTTATAATTTTTGGTTCATTATCTGTTCCAATGTTTATTTCAATATATTCCCTTGGCTTTATTGACTCTTTTTTATTTATGTGCCTGTCCTTCTTGTCAAACATCTGCTCAAATCCTATGTACCTTCTAGGAATAGGATTTATAATGTTATTGTCTTTCTCTGAATATTCTTTACCTTCCTCTTTAAAGCTGATTTTACAATCTGAAAATTCCTAAACATTTAGGATGAACCTTAAGATTTGTTTATCATCATTAAGCACATGTCAATGGTCTACATTATCGGAAACCGAATGTCTGAAGTTGATTTCAATCTTTCCATCACTATTTGTCATTTCATCTGTAGGTTGAAGATTGGATGCTGCTACTGCTAACTTATCATCCAAGCTATTATGTTCTCTAGGAATTGCTTCAAGGTTCAATGCATCAAACCACTCCATAGTGTCCCAAATAGCATTCCTATATTTATTTAGTCTCTGACATTTACATGCAAATTTATTCTTTAGTTTTAAAATCACTAAGTCAGATTCATCCTTGATGCTTAACATTTTGATACCCATATCTTTAGCAGCTTCTAAGCCAAGTGAGAGTGCTTCATACTCTGCTACATTGTTAGATGCATCAAACTCTAATCTGGAAGCAAAGTTGCAAGTTTGCTTAAATGGGGAAATGCTTATTATTCCTACTCATTTTCCATATTTGGAATATGCTCCATCAAAGTATAACTTCCATATTTTATCTAACTTTTCATCTTTCATCTTTTCTTTAATAGGATTCATGAAGTTAGATAGAATAACATAGTTTCCGAGACTATCTGATTTGGAACAAATTCATTATGTGGATTCTTAGGGTTTTCAACATGGTACTTTCTTTCAACTTCTCTGTGTAGCTTAACCCGAGTGTTCTCTAATGCAGGTACCATTGCATAAGTCTAGTCCATTTGGATGTTCCCTCCCAAATTTGCAACCCACTTCCTCGACAAGAGCATACCCCATTTATCCGGCACATCAATAACTAATACATCCATATCTAAATGGATTCCTGGATATTGTGTTAATCTTACTTCAAGGTTTGTGATTATTCATACAACTATTATTTCTCTTGCATCCATGGCACAAACATTGTGGTATGGCCTTGTGATTTTCAAACCTAACTGATCCATAACCTTCAAGATGATAATATTGGATGATGCTCCTAAGTCTAACATGTCACGTTGTGAAGATAGAATTCATTTACCAATAATGAAACATAGAAGGGTGGATGATCTTCCCTTCTTGGATCCATACTATTCAAGATAACCATAACATCCCCAAAAGTGTTTATCGCTTCCATAACTTTACCCTTAGATTTATCCAAAATCTCATTTTTAGATGGAGTTTTAGTTTTGGGATGAGTATTATAAATCTTATCTTAAGGATTATCTAAGGCTTTTACGAACTTATATTTCTGCTCTGGAATCTTAAGCATATCAGTTACAGGTACATTTACTTTAGCATGTGTTAACCAATCACCCATATCAAAGCTCAATTTATTTACTTTGGGAGGATTTGTCACCTTTGGAATGTACTACTTTGCTTTGGCTGGGGCAGGGTTATCTCTTCTTTGATAAGTTCCCCCCTTGAACTTTCCATTAAACATGTCTTGGACTTGGTCTGGTGTAGTATTTTCTCCATAGTTTTGAGTGATGAAATAATTTTCTTGACTATATGCTACAGCTTGATGCTAGTGTTGATCCAACAAAGGGTAGGTATGACCTACAGTTTTGATGTATTCAGGCTCTCTTGAAGGTTCTTCCTGGCTACTAGTTTCTGGTAAACCATGTTCCATGATGTGATGGGCACTATAGCAAGTGGATTCCTCATGGAAATATTTACAAGGTCTGCAAAAAGGAGTTACTTCTTCAACCATGTTGGCTGAATCTAACTGGTTGGGTGGCCTTTGCTCATAAGGAGGAGCCTTCTTCTTCCATCTATCATGGTTTCCTTTAGGGGGAAACCTTTGTAACTGAGAGAGATGGAAATCATGTGTCTTTTCCATATTAACAAACCTATTTTGCATGGAAGTCATTTAAGCAGTGTGGTTTGCTACTAAGGTTTTTATAGTATCAGTCATCTCTTTCATTGCATCTTTTGACGAATCCTTAGCTTCAATTTCAATAGCTTTTCCTTTACCCTGATGTTTAGGGACAACATGCATTCCTCTTGTAAATCCAGGTAAATTAGATTTTCCTGATGATTGCATGTTTTCATCAATTTTAACAGTTAAATCCAGGGCAGCTTTTAGAGTTTCGGGATCTTTATCTCTTAGCATGAATTTCAGTTCACCACTCAAAGCTTCCATATAATAAACAAGGATGGACTTGTCTGGCGGTTTGAAATCAGCATGAATCTTGGAAAATATAGTTTTGAACTTTTTGTTGAACTCCTCCGTGGATTCATTCTCATTTCTTTTAATTGAATGGAGGGAATTTAGTTGATAACGAGGCTCTTTCTTGTCACCAAATCTTTCTAAGAAGCCTTTTGTGAAAGCATCATATGTTGAATAACTGTTGTCATATAGGCATGTAAACCAATCATAAGCATCTCCATCTAAAGATAAGGCAAAGAGCCTCATGTAAACATCTTCCCTTTTTGAGTGGTTGTTTGGCACCATATTAGGTTTCTTGCAAATCTGGTGAGGTGAGTTATGGATGTAATGGCATTATTGCCTTGGAACATCGACAATTTCTCGATTGCCTTGTCAAGTAAGTCGTGTGGATAACCTACTATCTGAGTGAAATTAAAGGGTTTGAAATTTTTTTCCATTGGATCTAAGAAATTATTACTAAGGTTATTGTTTTCAAACAAGTTATGCATGTCTTCAATAGACTCGTCTCCTAAGTTTTCAAGGATCCTCCGAGAAGCAAGCATGGTCTATCTCCTTCTGTAAACCCTTTCAGATTCGGAAATGAAACTGACCAAACCGTCATTTGTCCTTCTCATAGAATACCTTGTTGAGTTTAAGTTTAGTGGAGTCGCCAAATGGATTAAGTAAAATTTTATTGATTAAATTAAATGCATCAAAATAAGGTAAAAATGAAAAGGTTAATGTCATACCCAGGAATAAAAATATTTATCCATGACAACAACGCCAAAAGACGTTGCCGCCGGAACATGCACCCAAGGGTTATCACAGCAGAAATATTCAAGCTGCTTAGGTGCGCTCCTTGGGTGATAAGTCTCGATTCAAGTACTATCACTTGATCTTGACTCCTTTGTTTAGGCAGAACTCCTAACGAAGCCAAGGGGGGTAATCCCCTATGACTTACTAAATTTGATTAAGCTTTAGGATTATAATTGGGTAAGTTGTTTAGGAGTTTTGAAATAGATTGACTGAAATCAAAATTCACTTGCAAAATTAAGATCAACAGCATAACATAATCATATAACACATAAGATCTGATTCAAACATTGAAATAAATATAAACAAGATAAGTGCTAATAATGGAGTTGAAATAGCGTGTTGTTGTATTGTAAATGTTTTGTGAGTGCTTCTTGATCAGTTTTAAATTATTATGAGATGGGATTTGATTACAGGAAGGGGGAGCTCCATATATACCGTGAGGTACAAGGAGTAATGTCCGGAATTTAATTAATGGTGGCTCCTCATGAAGACGTGTGGGATGGAATGGAGTCTCTAGGGCGGTGTTCAACACTACACCAACAAGGTTGTAGTCTAAATGTGCCCTGAGGTCGCCTCCCAGTGGTTTCCGCTTCTCCTGAGAAATTTCCCCACACAGTAATTAAGTTCTTAGTGCCGAATTTTTACTATGTTCAGGGTAGTTAATTTTATTAGTATGAGTTTTTTATTTAGATGTGAATAATTAAAGAGTAGTTACAACTCTTTCTGATTTTCCACATGCCCAGGAAAATGCCCGCAAGGGGAAAGAGCATACTTTGAGTTGGAACTAAATGTTTATTCTGTTTGGCTACAAAAGGTAAATAACTGAAGTAAATTGTTATACTAATTACTACAGGCAAGGAGTCTCTTTTCTGATCATCTGATCATGTACTCAGGCAAATCCCTTTATGTGACGGCTAGAACATACTTCAGGAGAGCAATGCCAAGTTTGTTACTTTAAGAAAATCAAAGACTGAAAGTAAATCGTTGGACTAATTACTACACCACGAATATATTTTCCCTTTCGGTACTTCGGTAGACCGTGGTGGGTTAGTATTCATTTTCTTGGCAAAAACACTTTGAAAAAATAAACTTGCTTGATATGTAAAGTATACTACCTGCAAAAAATAGAAATTAAGTGTTCCTACGTCCTAAGTGAGTTTGAAGGCCGATATTTGGATCAGAGACTTCAAAAGTTAAATTTTAGTACTAGATTGGTTTATTTTAAAAAAAAGAAATAAAGTATGTTAGAAAAATTCACCCCATAAAAAAAATGTGAATCCCCCTAACGGGGATGGGTGTGGGTGTTGGGTAGCCCACTTGCTCTTCCTTTTATTTATGATTTGGAATGAATTTTTTAAAGAAAAAATGTCTTGGATCTTTAAATATCTAGATCCAAAAGGCTTACAAAAATGAAAAGGGTAAATCCCAGATGAAGTTGGGATGCCTCGGGAAGCTCCAGAATGGCCCAAACTTGAAATTTTTGAATAAAAAGTGCCAAAACCTGCTAAAACGTAAAATAGGACAGCGAGCTAATTAGTACTTAAAAATTCCCAAAATCACTTTAAAAGTGATTTGGGTGACTAAAAATATTTATGGAAAAATTTCTAAGCTAAACTACTTGCAAAAATTGAATGAAATGACTCAAAAGGACAAGTCCTTTTGAGGATCTTGGCTTGCTTTTGAGGGCAACCAATGAAGAACTTTTTAAATTACTAAATAAACTTTAAAACCCAATATAAATCTACTCTAACAAGCCTTAATATTTTTTCAATAAATTACTTGCATGAGGGAGCCTAAAGATGCTAGATCTAGTGCGGAATATAAACTTTTGGAAACTAAGATCTAAGCAAAATACAAAATTAGATCTACGTATGATATTTCTTTTCAACAAAAATAGATCCAAGAAGAACAGTAATCAAGGAGATTTTATTTAAACTTATGAAGAGAGAGAAAGGAAGAAAGGAGTCTTGGTGTTGGATGGATCAACTGAAGGGAATTTTGGTGACAATTTGTGGACTATGTTGGATGAATCCATGGAGAATAAGAGAACAAACTTGTTCCGATATTTTTCCACACTTTGTAACCTGTAACTAATTAGAAACTTGCCAAAGAGATTGTGAGATCTGGTAACAAACACATAAGAAATCAAGAAAGCATGTCAATAAACTTATTAAACAATGCTACATTAGATCTCTAGATATGCATGATTGAAATAAACTAGCAATAAGCTTATTACTTGATCATTTCTTATCAATTGATACCAATCCTTTCAAGGCCAAATTCACAATACAATTGAACAAGAATCTAAAGATACATGTTACCTCAAGCTAATACAACAATGATCATCCACAAGAGAGCATGGCACCATGTAGCCTCCAAAGCTTCAACTTTATTCCAACAACACACAATAGAAAGTATTACAATAGAAATCTTCTCTCAACACAACTCCAACTAGCTTACAAGGAGGAAGAGAGCTTGCTTATATAGATTATGAGAGAGGGAAGGCGCAATTGCTCCATGAGGGCGTCAATCTTGAGAGAAAAGGGGGATTGGTTTGTTGTGATTTGCATGAGGAGGTGGAACATCTCCATAAGGATATGCGCCCTCACCAAACTCCCAACCAACCCACTTGAGAGATGCCACATAACACACAACGCTAATCCACATGAATGATGGCGCAATCTTCATCTTGAGCGTGAGGGCAAGTCTAAGCAATAATCAATGGATTGGATTGGAGCAATTAAAGGGATAAGTGGGAGTTATGGGTGAGGTGGGCGCCACTTCACAAGAGGTGTGCCGCCTTCACATTGGGATCTCCTCCCATTAAATGCAAGTGACCCATGCTAGCGTTCACGTGAAGATGTAGAGGGAAGGTGCACTACTAAACATTAAAACAATGTCACCTCATAGTTTGACCTCTATCCAAGTCATACATCACCTTAAATAGGTCGCCCTCCACATGGCATGGCATGCCAAATGACCCTTTTTAAATATTTTTTATTTTTTTCCTTGGTACAAATTGTGTTTTTTAGCATTTATTTGTCAATTTGTCGCATCTTTAAGGAATAATGCTCCCAGAGACGACATAGTCACCTGGAGCATGGATAAAGTGGGTCCTAGGGTAAAGAGGACGCTCTGAGTGTGAAAACGAGCATCCCCACACCAAAATCCACCTCCGGACCACACTTTTATTACAATTTGAAATTTTCCATTTAAACCATTAAAAATGGCCTAAGTTTACCGAAAAAATTATTTTTCTCGAAAATTAAGAAAAATGTAGGGGGGGCTAGCACATGTCCATATGACTCAATTTTAATATCTAGCATGGTAATATACATTGACACTTGAACTCTAATAACCTTCTAAGACCGAGAAATCATGTCGACCACCCCAACTTTGGAGGTATGAGTGAAAAACTTGAAAATTATATGTCGTTTATTCAACAACATATAATTGACAAGGGAAAAAACACTTTGGGCTATTCGGACTAATAACTAAGTCCTAGGAAATTCAAGTCCTTTACAAAACTATCATGCTATGACATTTTTTACCATTTCCCCCGCAGGGCATGGACATGTGATTTTATTTTCTTTTAAAGGGGCCAAGGTGGCCTGCTAGGACTTCTGATCTTCTGATTATGAACAAGTAAACTTGTTATATATTCACAGGCTCACTTGAAATCACCTAAGTGAAACTTAGCTGATAACATTACCTTAGGTGGATATTGAATATTATTTCCAGCATTTTCTCTTCTCTAGTATGTGAAGCCTTTGAACTTCGGCATCTCCCAAATTTGGTCAGGTGAAGGCATCTCTCCATAAGTTTTGGTAAGGTTGTCTTTCTCCTAGCTGTATTGTCTAGCATGTTTCCAACTTTCTTTGGGAATGGTATGGACATCATCTACATCATTTACATAATCAGGCTCGCTTGAAAACTACTCACTATTGTTCTCTTCAGGAAAACCATTCTCTAGGACATAGCGTGCAAATTAACAAGTGGATTCTTCATGAAACTCCTTGCATGGTCTACAAAAGGGTGTATAATTTTCTACCATGTTAGCAGCCTCTAATTGATTCAAAGGCCTATTTTCATGGGTTGGTCCCTTCTTCTGCCAATTTCCCTTGTGAGGACAATTTCGTTGAATTGGTTGGGACTAAGATTGTTCCATAGCTATGACTTGATTCTGCATTTCCTTAAGCTGGGAAACATACTTCATTTCCATAGCTTCCATCTTCTCATTCATTTCTTTAATTTTTTATCATGATTATCCTGATGAGAAGTGGATGCTTTTTTCTTTCGGCTCAGTTTGTTTCATGGGAACTAGTGCCCTTGTATATCCAGGAATGTTAGACTTGTAAGAAGACTACATGTTTCTATCAATTTTTACAGCCATATCCCGAGCCATCGAAAGTGTGGTAGGTTCTTTATCTCTAAGCTGATATTGCATCTCACCACTTAAAGCTTCGATGTAATAAACCAAGATAGATTGGGTTGTTGGTTTAAAGTCTGAAGGCATGTTGTTTCACTAAGTTGTGGATTTTTTATTGAACTTGTCCATAGTCTCGTTCTCATTTCTCTTAATGGTATAAAAGGAAGCTAGTTGATGACGTGGCTCCTTTTTCTCTCCCCATTTGTTTTTGAAAGTAGTTTTGAATATGCTGGGGTTGCATAGGAGTTGTTGGGCAAGTTGATAAACCAGTCTCCTACATCACCTTCTAGAGACAAGGAAAACAATTTCATGTATACATATATGTGCCTATGGTCAGTTGTTCTACACCAACTACCGGTACACTTTGAAAAATTATTCAGGTGAACAATCGCAGAAATGGCATCGGTTCTAGTGAATGTAGGCAATTTTTCAATGGCCTTGTCAGGTAGATAATGGGGGTTGACCTGCTGTCTGAGCAATGTTAAGTGGACTAAAGAATTCACCCATTATGTCAAATAAAATATTATTGTTTTCTAAAAAGAGACAATGGATGTCTGAAATAGAATTGGATCTTAGATTCTCAAGGATCCTACGAGAAGAGAGCTTGTTTAATATCCTTTGATAAACCTTCTTAGGTTCAGGAAAGAAATCAAGCAAGCCTACAGAGTTTCTTCTAGTTGAATACCTTGGTAAATTATGTGATAGTGGAGTCTCCAGATGGATCAAGTATAATTTCAGAGTTTATTGGACTAAACTCGATAAAAATTTTAAGGTAAAAAATTAAAACAAAAACTAAGGTAAGTCGAACCAAGAACAAACAAATTTTCCTCGCCAATGGCACCAAAAATTTTGCCACCGAAATGCACACCTGGGGGGAAGCACAACAGAAATATTTCGTAGTTGCTTGGTGTGGCCTTGGGGGAAAGTTTCAAGTCAGGTGTTGTCACCTAATCCTGACTCTTTCGTTTAGTCAAACTCCTCACGAAGCCAAGGGGGGTAGACCCTACAAAAAACAAGGTGGTTAAGTATTTTTAAGTTTTTTGTTTAGTGATGGGAAGAATGTTATTTAGGATTTTATGAGATGAATTAACAAATTTCAACCAAGTATCATTTCACATAACTTGAAATACATCCACATCATGACATAATCATAAAATAAACAGTAACTTGTGAAATTAAAGATAAAAGTATGATTGCAAGTGCTTGAGACCAGTGTTAATGGAGTCACTGACTGTTAGAGTGTTGTATTGAAATTGTTATGAAAATGATCTTGGTTTATTTTATTAATGATTTTAAGAGAATTAGTGGATTAATGGGGGAAAAAAGGGGGATTCCCAATATACCTTGCGGTACGGGGAATATTTCTGGGTTATGATCTAAGTGGATTCATACAAAGACATGTGGGATGGAATGGAGTCTCGAGAGCGGTGTTCAACACTACACCAACAAGGGTGTAGTCTGACCGTGCCTTGAGGTTGCCTCCCAATTATTCCCGCGCCCTTAGTCAAAATTTTCCCATTTGATCACTTGTCGTCCACGTCATATTTTCGTTGGTTTATTGGGGACTTGGTTTTATTAATGTGAGTGAATTAATTAATGTGAGAAATTGAAGAGTGCAAACAACCATTTTTCATATCCCAAAGCTCAGACTAGCCTGCGATGGGTAGAGCATACACTGTGCTTACAAAATGTTAATTACAATTTTAACCCTCCGACAGAGAGCACTCTTGATCCAAAAAATAACGAGATTCAAGATATTAGAAAGAGAAAAACTCTCTGATAGAGAGCACTATTGATCCGCTAAAAGCAAGATTGAAGAGATTTTAATGAGTATTTAAAACTTAACAAAAAGGGAAAAGATGCAAATTTACTTAAGAAAACTAAAGCAGAAAGGAAGTTATTTGATTTAGCATGCCAAAATATTTAATGCAAAAATTAATTAAGCTGGACTTTTCAAAAATAAAACTTGAAGCAATTCAAACTTGTGAAATATAAACTTTTAATAACTTTAAACTTTTGCAACTTTGAGAAAATGAAACTTCATGCAATTTTAAATTCTTGCGAAAAAGTAAAACCTTTAAGGAAAGATGAACTTATGCAAAAGTAAAACTTCTAAGCAACTTTTCGATTTTGATTCTAACTTTGCAAAATGAAACTTATCCTAGCACGATACTATTCTAGCTATGTTGTATATAAACAGAAAATAAGCAAATCAAGGACAGATACAGGCTTCCCCCAAATGGGGGAAGAGGGATGTGGGAGCCATAATCCCACTTGCTCTTTTATTCAAATAATTACAAACTTATTAACTCTCCGATAGAGAGCGCTCTTGATCCGCTAATAGCGAGATTCAAGAGACTTTAAGCTTTAAGAAAAGTTAAGGGAAAGCAAGGGAATGAAGAAAGGGGAGATTTATGGTTCAAGATCTCAAATATGCTTTCCTTTCCTCGCTTTCCTGTAAAACAAACACTAAAAAACAACCAACAAAATGTTATGGAAAAGTGCCCAAAAATCACTTTGAAAGTGTTTGGGAAATGTTAGAAAATTATGCTAAAAAACTACTCTAAGTTATGCTAAATACAAATAAAACAATAACTAAGATAAATTGGTTTTTTAGACCAATTTACTTAGGATCTTGGGTAGCCTTTATAGGGAAGCCAATGGAAAGCACTTAAATGCTTGATTTAATCTTTGAAAAGACTTACAACTAATCTACTTTCTAGCCTTTAAGATATATAAAAATTTCACATGCAAAAAATAGTAGATTAATCTATTATAGATCTAATACAAACTTCAATCTTTGCAATGCCTTTAGATCTAAAAATAAAAAATCAGACCTTACTAAAATTTGAATTAAGTACTTTAGATCTAATAATAAGAACAAATAACCAAGAGAGTAGTTTTAAATTTAGAAGGAAGGATTAGAAAAGAGCTTCCCTAGCTCGAATCTTGTGAAGAGGAGGAGGTTCCTGTGGGACAAAAGAGCATTAGATTCATAAAAATTTGCGAAGAGGAAGAAAACGCAACTGAGCTTAAAATCCTCCTTCGCTTTTGATAACTTGCAATGCTTCACAACTACACACAACCCGTGATCAAATCTAGTAATTTTGATAAAAAGAAATTTGGGAGAACCTAAGTATAACTGACTACTTTTGACTACTCTTTGACTTCAAATATAAAACATAGATAAACAAGTTGAAACTACAAATTATTATCCTATGGATTAACAATAATATTCTAAGCTAGGATAGATCAATGATATTGAAAAATGTAGAAGAAAAACATAGAAAGATATCACCTCATATGTGGATCAAACATTCCCAATCAAGACAGTTGCACCATGTGGACCTCCAAAGCCTCAACTTTTATTCAAAAATATTGCACAAAGGTAAAGCATTATACAAAATAGCAGAGGTTTCTTGCATCCCTATGTATGAGGGAGCAAGATCCTGCTTTTATAGAGAAGAGAGAAGAAGAAGGTGAGTTCTAAAGAGTTATAGGGCTTGGAGAGGGCGCAAATCCTAAAGAGGGAGTGACCTCCCTTAATCTAGGCTTGAACTAGCACAAGGTAGGCGCAAAGGGGATGAGGTGGCTATCACCTCATGAGAGGGGTGCCCCTGTTACGTTTGTAACCATCTCCAACCAATATCAATGAGCCATCAAACCAAGAATTCACTCACTTAAGGAGAGGGCGCATTTCCCAAGAGGAAAACACTTGCAATGCTTCGATACTGATCTGAACTTGACTGAATATGATTGGAATCATCTCCGATGTTGATTTTCATGTCAACTGGTCCTTTATTTGGCCTCAATCCCTCAATTTTAAAGAAATTGGTTTTTCTCCAAACTTTATTAATTTAATTAAAAATTTCTCTTTTAATTATTTATGAGAGAATTTTATTAAAGTGAATAATATTCACTCAAAACTTAGGAAAAGTGGGTTTTGAGGTTTTTTGGGTTAGAAAACGAACACCCCCAAGGCAAAAACAACCCCTAGACCACACTTTTATCATATTTTTTTTTATTTTTTTATTAAAATCATTAAAAAAACCCGTAAAACAGGAAAAAATAAAATTGTCAGAATTGATCAAAAATCCTAGTGGACCTAGTACATGTTCATAATGACTCAATAGTATCTCTAGCAAGCTCATAAACATTGACACCTGAACTTTAATAACATCCTAAGGCTAAAAAATTAGGATGACCATTCCAGCTTTGGAGGAGCGGGTGAAAAACTCATCAATTATACTATGCTTAATCAACATTTGCATAATTGACAAGGAAAAAACACCATGGAATAATCATTGTTGATAAACAAGTCCTAGGATGTCAAGTTCTCTATATAAGAACGTCTTGCTAGCACATTTTTACAATATCCCCAAGGGGTATGAACGTGTATTTATTACAAACGGGCCAAAATGGCCCTAAAAAAGTCTTATGAACACTGATGATGAACAATTGATATGTTCATAAAACTAGCGGCTCACAAGAAGTCCAACTACGATACAAAATAGTTGGCAACACACTACAAAGTGTTATTTTACGATGATGAAAATGAACTCCTTATTCAATTTCATCCCGATCTAATTTTGACAATTTTCAAAATGGACTTCAAAAAGGTTCACAACTCCACCTTTTGTACAATTTAATGATTCAAATTAAATGGTTTATCCTTCTTCAATGTTTACAATTCAATGATTCAAAGAAATATTGTTCTTGATGAAAAATAAATAAAAAATCATCCACCATACACAAGCACTATGTGTGCCTTAGATCCCTTTATTCAAATTTTGGGTGGCTCCCAAACACGTTCTCCTAAGAAAAATTATAATTTTATTAATTGATGTGGTACATGAAACTTTTAACCATGCTTCTTTTCTATTTTCCAATGAAGAGATAAGTGCATTCAAACATGGTAATACTATCAACGAATTCACAAGTTGAATACCAAAACAATTCTATGCCATCAAAGCATCCAAGAGTAGGTTTAAAGCTTCCAAATTAACCTTAAGTAAAAACAATCGTTTCCAAACTATATCACCCACAATACTCTACTAACCAAGTCTTCCATTATGATAATGCCCAATATCTACTTGGTGATACTTTCAAGTAAATATGACAAACAATGATCGCCATTCACTTTCCTTAGAGGTCCCATACCACTACCTATCATTTTAAAAAAATGCATATCTACCACATATCCATCATTCAATGATAATGGATGGCCTAGATATGATAAGAAAATGCTAGCGTGCAACTCTATCAGCTCCATTTTTTGTTATTTCTTTTTGTGCAAAGAGTTTTCAACTATCTTGGAAAGTAATATGCAAAATCGAACTATACCTCTCTTTCCAACGATGGGTGGGGCATGTGGGCCATTTCCAATTGAACTCAGCCATTGATGTTCTCCTTAATTAACGTGTGTATATTCCTTCCAGTTATATGCGAGCTCAAGGGTGGTTGTGCATGGGTTGTTTGTTGACCAAACCATGGAGAGGATCGCTAGATCGTTGATGAGAGATTTGTGGTGATAAATCGCTAGTGAATATGCAAATAAATTCACTATGGTTGAATCCGTTAAGGAATCACTTATTCATATTTGTTGGACTGCTTGATTGATTTGATGATTCTCTTCAAACTAATTGTTGATGAGTAGATCCGTGAGCCAAATCGTAGATTAGAGATCATTGTATTAAGCAAACTGATCTTGGAGATTGGTCCGGACTTGGAAACAAGTTTAAGAGATCTCATATCTAAATAATATTTTCATAATGAACAAGGTACATAAATAATTGTAGATATATAGATCAATGAAGTATATTACTTCACACTTTCATCATCCAAATCATTCAAGGTGAATCATTGCAATTGGACTAAGAAGAACCACAAAATAAAACAAATATGATCAAAGAAGAGTACCAAATCTTTCCAACCAATTGAATTCACATTTAGAAAACTCTTCTTTCATGTGGAACACTCGTTGACTAAACTTGTTTGAAAGTGGAAATCAAGCAAATCTTATAGCCATTCATGGTGCAAAGATTTTAAAATGCAACAAATCTATATTTTTGTTCTTTCACTCGCTCAACAAGTCCGATTTTCTTGACTTTTGTATGTAGATTTACCATGCCATGAATAGTTCATGGATCACTACCATGGACTCAAGCATCACATGGATCACTATTATGGAGTTACCTATTTCCATGGATAGTTACCATGGAACTACCAAGCCCCTTAAAACCCAATCAGATCGTATACCATCTTAAAAATTAGAGCACAAGACAAGAACTTCACAAAAAAGGCTTTAAGCCATTCTCAACAATTATATTCTGCCAATAATATCAAGAAATAGTGCATGGATGTAGCCACCTCTATATCTACATCTCACTAACAACTCATTGATAGATAAGGTTGACAACTCACAAAGAGGTGATCTTGGACTTTGTGATTTTATAGAGACTCACAGTCTAACACAACGATAAATCATTTTGTTTTGAGGAAGGGATAGACTTCCCCAACTTGCGCATATGCTTAGATTTATCAATGTTTCATCTCTATGACTTTTGTGATTGATATTATTGTTTAAGGAGTCTTCATTGCATATATGAATGTTATTAATCCAAAAGACACTAACATAGTATCTTGAGGTAACAACTTTAAAACCAAAATTCCACCCTTTTGTTGTTGTGAGTGAAAAAATAAATAAAAAGAAGGTTGGACCCAACACTTGGAACATGAAGGACGTCTCCCAACTTGGTGGTGTCAATAGCATCATCACCACATCCTAACACTGGTAGGTTGAGTTACTAGCAATAATCACCTTCTTTCCACTATATTGTAGATAATTAAGGAGAATTGTTGGTGGTTAGTAATGTTAGTTTTTCAATTTGTTTAGCATAATAACATTAAATAATCTATCACTGAAAGAAAGACAAGCACAGCATACACAATGAACAAAATATTTCTCTCGGGGAAACCAGGAGGGAGAAAACCCCGACAAAACTTCCTCAATATAGAATTCACAAAGTACACGATAAAACCCCAAGACAAAATCAACTTCTCTCCTTCTTGTGCAAGCTTCTCTCTCTCTCTCCTATGCGAACTTGAGTAAGTGAGATGAGTGAATACAAATGAGTAACTCATCCTCTATTTATATTCTTCTGTTGAGGTGACATTTCCCCAACAAGGCCGACTTCTCCTAACTAACTGGTTTGACTTGTCAAATACATAATATAATAATCTTTTATGGGTTCTTCTAGGACGACACAAGACCTAGAGTTTACATTGACTCTTTCAATGACTCTTACTGTTAGATTTTCTACTTTAATTCAATGTTAGCTAGTATCTTTAACTGAAAGAATAACAAGCACAACAAAACACAATAGATACAATAGTTTGCCTCAGGGAAACCATAAAGGAGAAAACCCCGCAACTTCCTCAAAGATAAATTTGTCACCAATACAATATCACAAAATGGAAAACCCCAAAAAAAGATAGTCTTCTGCAGCTCTCTCTCTCTTTCTCCTTAGCAAACTTGTCTTATCTCTCACTTATGCAAACTTTAGTGAGTGAGTGTGTGTCCAATGAGAGAGCCCAACTCTCTATTTATAATTTACTTTTGGGGTGACCTTTTACCTAACTAGGCCGGCCTCAACAAAACTGATTGGGTCGACTTTTCTAGGAGACTCAATAATACATTTACATTTGACCTTTTGGAAAACTATTGCCCCGACTTACAATGGAGGCTTTTACCTCAATGGCCTAGCATGACTAAGCATAATATTTACATCCCCAGATGGAGGAAAAACATCTCCGACGGAGATACAAATAAAATACAATAATAATAACATTATAAAATACAAGTGAATATCTTCTGAAGTTACAATTACAACAACACTCCCTCTTAACTAGGAAGGTATTCTCTTGCCACAGTTATCAACCCCTTGAACACAAGTCTAGACAACGTCATCATCGCTGGAACATCTTAAATGCTGGAACATCATCATCAACACTGGATCATCATCATCGTTGCTGCCGCAATCCTCATTTTGTCAGTCATTGATTAGTGACATCTCTCGAATCTATCTGTCATAGGAAGTTCTACAGAACTAGCCCTTTTTCATGTTGGATGTAGGCCTAGCCCTCATGTAGCTCTTCATCATCTCTGCGAGCAAGCCATCAAGTAGGTACATCCCAGGACTAGTCATTACATTGCCACTGCAATCACCTGCATCTCCTACTATCGCCTCATCGTATCCAGATCATCTCATCATCACACGGAGCACAGCTCAGATGCACATCTCATGTCCAATAGACCACCTGCATCTCCCACCCAGTGGGTACATCCCAGGAGCACCCCAGGTACATTACATCTCTGAACGGTCATCCCACGTCTACCAGCATGGGAGGACAATCAAGAGCACCCCAGGTGCATTACGTCCCAAGGACCACCTACGCCTACCACCATGTGAGATCCTGCCTAGGCGCACACACAATGTCTTATGACCAATGGACCTCTTAACGTCTCCAGTATGGAAGGACAATCAGGAGCATCCCAGATGCATTACGTCCCGAGGACCACTTACGCCTACCACCATACGAGAACCAGCCCTTACATCTACCAATATGGGAGGACAATCAGGAGCATCTCAAATGCATTACGTCCCAAGGACCACCTACGCCTACCACCATGCGAGAATGGATCTATCTTCTCCAGCATGGGAGTACAGCCCGAGGCACACTAGGTGCATTACGTCCCAATGGACAACCTGCATCTTCCACCATGCAAGAAATAGTGCATTTGTTTCTTCCGATCTCATCACTCCCTCTTAGGAGGAACCTCGATCTGGACAACACCAAGCTTCTCTCTGAAGTACTCGCACTTCACTCTGGCTAACAACTTGGTCAACACGTCGGCTATCTTCTCGTATGTCGCCACATACTGGAGCTTCACTGCTCCTCTCTGCACCAGATCCCTGATATAGTGGTACTTGATCTCAATGTGCTTCGACTTGTCATGGAACAGTGGGTTCTCGGACAACTTCACACAACTCTGGTTGTCACAGAAGATACAAGTCGCCTCTAACTGGAGATCAAACAAATCTGATAGTAGCTTCCTAAGCCATACTGCCTCACAACTAGCCGAACAAGCTGCAACATACTTTGCTTTGGTTGTACTCAGTGCCACACATGACTGCTTCCTGCTAAACCAGGAAATCATACTGGATCCCATACTGAAGCAGCATCCCGAAGTACTCTTCCTATATGTGGCACTTCCTGCCCAATCCAATTCAACATGATCCTGCAGGTTAATCTTATGACTCGCCTCATACTTGAGCCCATAGTCAACTGTACCCTTCAGGTACCTCAATACATGCTTTGCAGCAATCAGGTGAACATGTCTCGAATTCGTCAAGAACAGGCTCAAGGTGTTCACAGCAAAGCATATGTTTGGTCTCGTGTTCATTAGATACATCAACGAACCAATCATCTGACTGTACATCATGGCATCAACTGACTCTGATGAAGCATCACACAATAGCTTCAAGTTCGATGCCATGGGTGTGGCCATAGCCTTGCAGTCCATCATTTCGAACCTCTTCAGAATCTCTACTACATACTTCCCTTGTCCAAGAAAGATTCCATCCGCACTTTACCACACCTCCATGCCTAAGAAATAATGCATCATCCCTAGGTCCTTCATCTTGAACTCTGTGGCAAGTCTCCTCTTCGTATCCGCAATGAGCTCACCCTCCCTTGTTACAAACAGGTCATCTACATATAGTAGAAGTATCACTGGATTTCCCACGTCAACCTTGAAGTAAAGGTTGGAATCTGCTTTACTCTTGGTAAAGCCTAAGCTCATCAGGAAATTGTCCATCCTGTCGTACCACGTCCTGGGTGCTTGTTTCAGTCCATACAAGGATTTCTTCAACTTGCACACATGAGTCTATATGTCATGTGTCTCAAATCCCAGTGGTTGCTCCACATACACTTCCTCTTCTACTACACCATTCAAGAATGTTGTCTTAACGTCCATCTGGTGTACCTTCCATTTCATCACTGCAGCCAATGCGAGTATAGATTTGATGGAAGTGTATCTGGATACAAGTGCAAACGTCTCCTCGTAGTTTATGTCTTCCTTCTGGGAGAAGCCATGTGCCACAAACCTTGCCTTGTGTTTCTCAATGCTACCATCTGCAGCATGCTTGATATTGTAGATCCACTTCGAAGTCACTACATACTTCCCTTCTGGTCTCGAAACTATCTCCCAGACATCATTCTTCATAATCGACTGGTACTCCTCGATCATGGCATCCTTCCATTCTTTCTTCTTTGTTGCTTCCTCATAGTTGGAAGGTTCTTTATCAATGATGCCACATAGCAGGGACACATAGCTGGAGTATGGTCTGGGTCTCTTGCTTTCTCTATGCATCCCCTCTGGAACGCCATACTTCTCTGCATCTTGTATTGTCTCTCGTACCCATGTTGGTCTCCTCTTATGGGGGTTCTTCTCAAGTGGTGGATCTACAGGTTCTCGTGGTTTTTCCATGTCGCAGTCTTCATGATCTTCTAGAATCACTTCTTCCATCACTAAGTCTCTAATCCTGGGAACTTCAGGTTCTTCAATCTCTTCGATAGGTATTTTTCTTGATTTGTTGTATGTTGAGTCTTCGTTGAATGTCACGTCTCTATTGATGTCGATCTTCTTGAATCCTGGGAAATATATTCGATAGGCCTTTGAAGTTCCGTTGTATCCTACGAATATTCCCTTCTTTCTTGAGGGATCTAGCTTCGTCCTTTTCTCCTTCGGAATGTGTATGTACACTGGGTAGCCAAATATCCTGAGATGACTGACTTCCGATTTCTCAGCGGAGGAAGCTTCTTCTGGAGTCTTGTTATCTACTACTCGGTGAGGAGTACGGTTCTGTACATACACCACCTTCCTCATAGCTTCTGCCCATAAGTGCATCGGAAGATCATGGTCATGTAGAATTGCTTTTGTTGCTTCCATTGTCGTTATGTTCTTTCATTTTGCAACGCCATTCTGTTGAGGATTGTAGGGAGTGTTCAACTCCCTCTTAATCCCGGAATATCTGCAAAGATTCTTGAATTCTTCCAAGGTGAATTCTTTGCCATTATCTAATCGAAGGATTTTGATCTTCTTCTCTGTGTGATTCTCGACCAAGGCTTTGAATTCCTTGAACTTACTAAATACCTCATCTTTACTTTTCAAGAAGTAAATCCAAGTCTTACAAGAAAATTCATCTATAAATGAAACATAATAAACATACCCGCTAAGTGAGCTCGATGACATGGGACCGCATACATCAGAGTCGATTATTTTCAATATTCCTTTCGCTTTGCTTTCACTTCTAGGAAACGCCTTCTTCACATTCTTTCCTTGCGCACATCCCTTGCAAATGCCTTCATGTTTGGTATTGATATATGGAAGTCTTGAAACTGCTTTGCTTGCAATAGGTAGTGCTCTATAGTGCACATGTGCAAGCCTTCTAATCCATAGTTCACTTGGTTCCATGGATTCATGAACCAAAGCTTGTTCAGGTTGACCCTTCAACTTGTACAAACCTCCCTCTTGCTCTCCAATCACAGTTGCATCATCTATCGTCTTTCCCCTTGGCCACATTAGGACTTGGCCATCTACAAATGCAACCCTCATACCCTTAGAATCTAGTGTTGATATGGAGACAAGGTTCTTCTTTAATCTTGGAACATATAGTACATATTTCATGTTCAGATTTTTACTGGAGTTTAGCTTGTAGGAAGCTTCTCCACTTCCTTTTATGGGGTATTGGTAATCATCTCCAAGTTTCACCTTGTGAGGTCACTCACGCTCAAATAGATTGACGAATTATTCTTTGTATCCTGTCATGTGCTTGGAAGCTCCACTATCTACAAGCCAATCATTGCTCCCATGTGTAACAGTACCTGTGAGAACACTTACATTATCAATTACATCAATGACATCTCCCGAAGGAGGAATACAATAGACAAATACATCTTGAATATCTTCCGTAGTTACATTTCTTCAACACTCCCTCTAAACTAGGAAGGTATTATGCAAGCAACATCAACAGCTGCACAACTGACTTTGTGAATCTCTATATGTCGTAGGAAGTTTTTGGATCATCATATGTCTGGGCTATCATCTGCTAGAACATCCTCATCAACATCATCATCATCGCCTACTAGAATATCTCCATCAGCAACATCATCATCATCATCATCAACAGCATCCTTTGTTGGAACATCATCATCAGCAACATCCTAAGAACTGGAACTCTATTAGTCAGCCAGTATTGATCTTCAGTCCCTAGGACTGGCATCAGTTCCTAAGAACTGGAACTCTATCAGTCAGCCAATACTAATCTTTAGTCCCCAAGACTGGCATCAGTTCCTAAGAACTGGAATCATCATCACTCCTTTCGAGGGACGTCTTTTTGGACCACACCAATCTTGTCTCAAAAGTATTCAAACTTTATGCGAGACAGAGGCTTAGTCAACACATCAGCAACTTGTTCCTCCGTAGGAACATACTTGAGCTTTACAGCTCCCTTCTGCACCATATCCCGGATATAGTGAAACTTGATCTTGATGTGTTTCAATCTGTTGTGGAACACTGGATTCTCTATCATCTTGATCCAACTCTGGTTATCATAGAGAATATCAGTCACATCTGTCTCTGCATTGAACAATCCAGTCAACATCTTGCGGAGCCACACTGCTTTGCTACAAGCTGAACATGCTGCTACATATTCAGCTTCTGTTGTGCTGAGAGCAACACAGGGTTGCTTTCTACTGAGCCATGAGATCATACTTGATACCACACTAAAGCAACATCCTGAAGTGCTTTTTCTATCTTCGGCACTTCTAGCCCAATCCGAGTCTGTGTATCCGTACAATCTGAACTCACTACCAAAAGCATATTTGAGTCCAAAGTCTATCATACCTTTTAGGTACCTCATCACATGTTTTGTTGCAATCAGGTGAACATTTCTGGGATCCACCATATATTGACTCAAGGTGTTAACAGCAAAACATATGTCTGGTCTGGTATTGGTCAAGTACATCAATGACCCAATAATTTGTCTATACATTGTGACATCCACTATCTCTGATGAAGCATCATTCAGGAGCTTCAAATTTGTCACCATCGGAGTAGTCACGGCCTCACAATCCAACATCCCAAATCTCTTTAGGATCTCAACTGTGTATTTTCCTTGACTCGAGAAAATCTTATCTGGAAACTGCCATACTTCAAGACCTAGAAAATAATGCATCATCCCAAGGTCTTTCATCTCAAATTTTGCAGCAAGCTTCTTCTTACATTCAGTGATGGGCTTGTCTTCTCCTGTCAGGAACAAATCATCCACATATAATATTAATATCATAGGTTCACCATTCATGATCTTATAGTAAATATTTGAATCTGCTTTACTCTTGGTAAAGCCCAAGCTCATCAGGAAGCTATCAATTCTTCCATACCATGCTCTGGGTGCTTGCTTCAACCCATACAATGCTTTCTTCAGTTTGCATACATGTGTCTTTATGTTTTCTGTTTCGAATCCTTTTGGTTGTTCGATGTATACTTCCTCTTCTATCTTTCCATTCAGGAAAGTCCTCTTTCCATCCATCTAATGTAACTTCCATTTTATCTTAGCTGCCAAGGCAAGGATGGTTCTAATTGAGGTATATCTGGCAACAGGAACAAAGGTCTCCTCGTAATCAATTCCTTCCTTCTGAGAGAATCCTCGGGCTACGAACCTTGCCTTGTACTTTTCAATACTTTGGTTTGCTGAGTGTTTTGTTTTAAACATCCATTTTGACGATACAACTGACTTATCCTTCGGTCTTGGTACCACATCCCCGACATCATTCTTGATGATGGATTGGTATTCTTCATTCATGGCATCCAACCAATCCTTCTTCTTTACTGCATCTTCAAAACATGTAGGTTCTTCTTCAACAAGGTTACACATCAAGGCTACATAGCTGGAGTATGGCCTTGGTCTTTTGCTTTCTCTACGGGTTCCTTCCAGGGCACCATATCTTCCTGCATCGTGTATCAATTCTCACGCCCAAGCTGGTCTTCTCTTTCGAGAATTCTCCTCATGAGATGTCTCCTCAGGTCTCTGAGGTTCTGCCATGTCATGATCCTCTGGAATAGGTTCATCTTCAATGTTTATGTCTGGTACATTATTAGTATCTGCAACTCTAGGAGTTTCATGCTCCTCTACATCCTCATGGGTCTTCATAGACTTGTTGAAAGTTGTGTCTTCATCAAATGTAACATCCCGACTGAGCTTGATCTGGCGAAATCCTGGGATGTAGATACGGTAAGCCTTTGATTGCTCACTATAACCCACAAATATTCCCTTCTTCCCTGAAGGTTCTAATTTCGATCTCTTCTCCTTTGGAATGTGAATGAACATTGGACATCCAAATATCTTTAGATGACTGACTTTAGGTTTCGTACCAGTGAACATCTCTTCTGGGGTCTTGTTGCCAAGTGCACTGTGAGAGATCCTATTCTATACATAGATTGCGGTCCTAGCTGTTTCAACCCATAGATGCATGGGTAGGTCTTGATCATGGATCATGGCCTTCACTGCTTCCACGATAGTTTTGTTCTTTCTTTCAGCTACACCATTCTGTTGTGGATTATAGGGAATAGTAAGCTCCCTCTTAATCCCTGCTTGTTTACAGAAATATTTAAAATCACCTAAGGTGTATTCCCTCCATTATCTGTCCTTAGTATCTTTATCTTCTTATCAGAGAGGTTTTCTACAAGAGCCTTAAACTCTTTAAACTTTACAAAAACTTCATCTTTACTCTTTAGAAAGTAAATCCATGTTTTGCGGGAGTAATCATCAATAAAGGAAGCATAATACACATACCCGCTTAGTGAAGTGGTAGACATGGGTCCACAAATGTCGGAATGAACGATGTCCAATATACCTTTCATTTTGTTGTCACTACTTAGAAATGGATTCTTTGTACTTTTTCCTTGTCCACATCCTTTGCACACTCCTTCATGATCAACCTAGATTTCTAGTAATCCAGTCACCACCTTA
This sequence comes from Larix kaempferi, assembly GCA_027924585.1. NCBI lineage: Eukaryota > Viridiplantae > Streptophyta > Pinopsida > Pinales > Pinaceae > Larix > Larix kaempferi. The sequence continues at coordinate 636,067 of BSBM01000319.1, read as the reverse complement.
CTTACTATTGGTAAGGCTTTGTAGTGTACATGAGCTAGTCTTCTATGCCATAGCTCACAGGGGCCCATGGTACTGGACACTAGTGTTGAATCTACATGGCCCTTAAGCTTATAGAGTCCTCCTCCTCCTTCTCCAATGACAATTGCATCATTGATAGTCTTCCATTTTGGCCACATAAGAACTTCACCATCTACAAATGCAATTCTAAGACATTTCTTATCTAATACTGAAATAGATAGAAGGTTCTTCAAACCTGGAACATATAGCACTTCCTTCATGTGCATGGACTTTCCAAAGTCCAATTTGTAAGTGGTTTTCCCCATTCCTTTGACAGGGTATTGGTAGTCATCTCCAAGCTTTACTTTATGTGGAGTCTTTCTGCATGAGATGTACAAGGGATTCTTTGTATCATGCCATATGTTTTGAGGCTCCACTGTCCACTAGCCAAGTATCACTCCCATGAGATACTAAACCAGTGAGTGCTGATATTAGCACATATTCTTCATTGGAGTCTTCATCTTCTTTGGATTTGTCTATGTCATCATACTCACTCTCTTTCGCTGCATGAGCATGAAATTTCTTCTTTTGCTTCTTAGGTCTTCCATATTTGGATGGATAGTTTTTTGCTAGATTTCCTGTCTTGTGACATGAGTAACATTCAATAGAGGAGAGGACTTTCTTGAACCTCTTGTTCTTTTGAGATCCTTGAGATCTTCTGGGAGAATGGTTACAGGTACATACATCACTCTTCCTTTTCCTTCCACCTTTGGCATGAGTTGCCAAAGCTTGGTCTTCATTGTCATTTAGTTTCTCCTCTCTTACTGCTATTATTTCTTCCTCCTGTATACACTCTTCCCACAATTGTCAATCTCTTCCTAGCACATATTCCACGAACAAAGGGTTCCCAATCTCTAGGAAGACCATTCATAGTGGTCATCACAACTTCAGCATCTTCCACCATATCTCCAATAGCTTCTAATTGTTCTTTGATCTAAGACACTATGGAGAAGTATGAGTGTGTTGTCTCGGACTTTTGTATCTTCACTCCCTTGAGTTGATTTCTCAAGGTCATCTTCCTATTGATATTATTTCCTTCAAACAGGTTGGTCAAAGCATCAAACATTTCTTTCGGGGTCTTCGTAGAGGATACTTGAGGATCAAGTGATCTTTGATGGAATCAGCTATGATCCTCTTAGCTTTGATCATATTCTTTTTGTGTAATGCTTTGGCCTCATCTCCTTCTGGTTCTGTAAGTCCCTCCTTTATAAACCCTTCTAGGTCATGTTTTTCAAGAATGAGCATGACCCTATACTTCCATGCCCTAAAGTTCTCAACTCCTTCAAGCTTCTCATCAAGCTTGGTATTGAGTGTCATTGTGATAGAATGAGAACCTGAAAATTGCTTTTACCTTGATCTAGGGTTTGTCAGAGAAACCCTAATTTTCCAACTTTGGAGTATTGGAAAACTATTTAGATGAGCAAATTCGCCTCCTCATGGGGATTTGAGAAAAGTACTTCTTTCTCCTGATTCTGTGAGCAGATGATCCAAAAACTTGATGCCTTAGTTTCTTCGAGCTGTAGTGGGGGACCCAAAAATAAAAATTCTCAGAATTTAATTATGTTTCAACAGAAAGATGCGCCCTAGTGAGGCGAGTTAGATGCACCCTCTTTTTCAGCTGCTCTGTGGAGAGAGCTCCCGGAATAAGAAACCCTAGTTTCTGCAATTGCAAGTGCTTGCACAATGTTTTCTTTCTGGCATGCTCTGATACCATGTTAGTTTTTCAATTTGTTTAGCATAATAACATTAAACAATCTATCACTGAAAGAAAGACGAGCACAACATACACAATGAACACAATATTTCTCTCGAGGAAACCACAAGGGAGAAAATCCCGGTAAAATAGAAGTGTTGGCCTTCAAGTAGGTTTTATTATTTTAAAACCTCTAGAAAAAGAAACTAATAGAACAATGATCTAGAGACCTTAGCTCTACATCCCTTTAGGCAATGCTACTTGCCACAAATCTCTAGATCAACAATAGAATTCAGAGGGTAAGGTTCACACTCGTTTAATACCATGTTGAGATTCACAAGTGAAAGCGGGAACATTGAATCAAACCAAAGTCACAAATGAGAGAGAGAGAGAGAGAGAACCTTGGTATGCTAGAGTGGGAAAAACTCCCAACATGTGTGCTACATGAGACGTACAAGTGCTCATAAAATAAAGAAATCATAGTGATAAGAAAACACCAAAGATATAAGCGCCCTTAGAGCATAAAACACTTATAAGAGAAATCAAGATCACAAGATGATGAAATATAAATGAGATTTGTGGTGTATTTATATACACACAACTCAAGTAGGGAACTACCCCCAAGAGTGTTCAATGAACCTACATATATGCATTTTACTAGGTCAACCTTAACCACTCCCTAGTAATACAATAAATTATCAAAGGATGGCCTCAACCATCATCGCAAATACACAAATGATATATATGAGTGTGTTGTGTCAATGTGAAGATTACACCCATAATTCTATCACTTTGTAGAAATTACCATGTGTATAATTGGTAGGTCTTATGGAAGCCACTATGAACTAGCTTGCAATCATGATGACAAAACAAGTTAGGGGTCCAACCTCATAATCAATAGGGTCAATAAAGAGCTTTGGCAATGGTATATTATCATGTTTCTTTGTCCCATCATGGATGATAAGGATTTGAATGAGGTGTTATGACATTATGATATGTCGACTAGATGTTGAAAAACTAGGTTCATTGGACTATCATTATCAATCATCAATTGAGCCAATTTATTATTAATCTAACTGAGTGGAAAAAGCCTTGCAAATTTTTCCAAAAGGTAGGGCATGGCCTTCTTGAGTTGAATGACCATGCCTCTAGGTTCTTATGATAGATGGGATATTTGTCATCACCCTTCTCACGTCATTGTTACTTTGCTGGTTAGTAGTAGGGGCAGAAGATGAACGAATGGGGACAAAGGCCTACTACAATTGTTGTTTTCCTTAGAAGACACCTTTTACTATTTCACTTCTACTTTCAAAGCCACTATAAAATCTTTCTCTAGAGAAGTGATGTTGAAAAGGTATAGCTCCTATTCGAGAAAAGGAAAAATACTAGAGATAAACTCAATGCAAAGTGTTTCTTTAAAATCCTTTACCTCAAGCTTCATGGATAACTTGTAGAAGTTATCAATATACTTTAGAACAATTTGTCCAATAAATTCTCAATGTCGTAACACATGCCAATGTGTTTCCTCTGTAACCAAGAGCATAGAACTGCTTACAAGTAACAATTTTAAAAGGCAATCCATACTATGAAAGCAAGTTGCCTGGAATTTGTAAAAGATTGATCACCCACATGTACTTCTGGGTATGTGTTTCCTCTATAACCAACAGTATAGAACTGCTTACAATTAACAATTTTAAAATTCAATCCATACTATGAAAGCAAGTTGCCTAGAAGTTGTAAAAGATTGATCACCCAAATGTACTTCTGCAACCATTATCGTATGGTCATCACTAATATTCTTCCAAGTCTGAAAATATGCCTCCAAACTCCAAATCCATGCATCCAACTTCTGTCCAATTACGAATCATTGAAATGTAAAACAGAGATCTTAGCACCCAACTTAAATGTAGCCTGATTTTGATTACCAACCAAAGGGTAAATTCAAGAGTTGCCCCGTAAAAAATCTTATGTTATGTTGTAATTATTATTGATTTCCTTGTTAGTTGTTGATGATGTTGATTTTGCTTCAACTTGTCAAACATAGTCATCACTGTTGTGGTTGGCTTGTTCTGGGCTTGTTCTAAGATTTGCTATATTGTTAGGTCATATTAGACAGAAATTCATCATGTTGTTGATTCTGAAGCGATATTTGAACTAAATACCACAAACACAAACACAAACACATTGGCACTCCTACTAACGTAATGGCTGGTTGGTTGCAAGGTGATGATGCTTACTTGTTTGACCTTCCCCTCCCTTTGTGTGACATGTGACCACAAGTGTAAGTTAAATACACCTATTAGGTGACATTCTCACACTGTTTCTATGACTATAAAATTCCCTTCTCTCCCCTCCCTTCCGTTCCCTCTAAAAGCATGGCTAACACCTTTGTATAATATAAATAATCACTTTAAAATGAACCATTTGAATGAAAAAAGTTACATAAAACCATCTAAATTTTCAAAACCGAAACAAAAATCCCAAACCAAGCTAGTTGTGAACTCCACAGCATATGCCAGTGAACATAATCTAGTGGCAAAAGAACATTACATTTCACAATTCAATGATTTTGATTATTTACTGCCAATAAATGAAGCATAAATTTTGTGATTATAATCATTATTCAATTGTTTCACGAGTGACTAACTCAGAGTAGTCTATCTACGAACGAAATTTTCATTTATATATAATCATCACCTTTGTCAAGCCTTCTTTTCCTCATAAATCATTAGCCAAGGAAGCGAAGTCAACTACCTTCATCACGAGTATGTTTAGCTTGCACCCTGCCGCTTTAAAACATTGAAATGGAGGAGAAGATTTAAGTCCTTGTCCTTGAATATAACATAGTAAACTGGAAAGGACTAAAATTTAAAAACTTGGTATGCACAAATTTCGCTCATAATCAACATGCATTTCAATCCTGTAAAGGTTTTTCAACAAACCAGAATGTTTCCGCAACAGTCCAAGTCCCGTACAAATTCATACCTCTAATAATAGATTTACTATCACTAGTAAAACAAGTTACCCTGAAATAAAATATGGCAATAAACGGAGCCCTTTCAAAATCTGAATTAAAACCAACTAGACTTCTAACAACTAAGCAAACGTAAATCTTGTGAGCAGTTTGAAACTACAGTATATAACTGATCAAACCATAATATCAACACTAAAGTCTCTATTAGCATGTCCATATTCCTCCATTAAATAATCTCTGTACAGACAACGTAGTAATTTCTCCATATAGACAGTGTATTTTATTGATACAACCTCTCCTTAGTACGGGGAGAATTATACGTAAGATAAATGACTTCAATAGCAGTAATAAAACAATATCTCCGCCTTCAACATCTATTCACTATGTTTCTCCAGCATTACGTTTTCTCACAAGAAAATTTTAGAACTGTAAGATGCATCCACAATTCCATTTTACTACTGATATTAGCAATTGACCAGGTTCCTTTGAGTAACCAACGGTAGGCAGACAACCTCTTTCTTTTATCATCAAAAAACTTGGTGACAAAACGTCTCTAATTGCAGCTGGCATCTGTGATATCGGGAACTAGAAGTTTCTGATGGCAAGCTAGTCTCCACATTTCAAACCAAGATCAAGCTAATCAACCTTTTCAAGTCAGTAAACTGTAATAATTATTTAAATTATATTGCCACTGGAAGATTCATAAATAAGAACCAAACAATTTCCTTGCAACTTCTTTCTCTACAAGAATTGCCATTTATATGTTTCCACAATTAGTTTGACTCCTCTAGCCTCGAGTGAACACTAAAACTTGGAAGGGAGATTTATAATCCATGCATGGGAGATTATTAAAATTTGAAAATTGCAGCACCACTTGATGGTTTAGAGGCAAATACATAGAGGCCTAAATCAGTGTGATTAATCAATTCTCTCTCAATTCGTGACCGGTAGAAGGCTTCCTGAAAACAATAAAAACCCGCGATAAATTAAAATGATCATAATGTGTATGCGTACCATGATTAGTCTTGAAAAAGATAAGAAAGCCCCATTTTCATAGTTGAATGGACCATGCTTACTTTAAAAACAAATAGGAGACAGCTAAAACAGTCTCAAAAGTTTAGCAGCAGCGGTCACCTTTAAATTTAAGATAAAAGAAGGGACTATATTTTCTTTCACTAAAGCAACTGCACAACCACCCCATCCAGCTCCAGTAAGTCTCGCTCCAAGTGCTCCACTATCTCGACAAACCTTTACAAGCTCTTCTAATTCAGGACAACTGAGTAGAAGCAGGAAAATAAACTGTAAGTAATGTAATAGAGACAAGTATGTTCAGGACAGATCTGCCATGAAGTGTGTGAATACTATTTAATGTCATGAATGCCTGAAAGAGCAACCTATGAAAAAATTGGAGACTAATTTATAGTCTTTTGTTTTCCCAATTGGAGAGACTAATTTATAGTCTTGCGTTTTCCCAAAATGAAGGTATTTTTGCAGTTGTGCTTTGCATAAAACTTAGCCCGTAGTCAATGCCCATTTTTTGGGGAAATTAATATTAGGTAGAATGGAGGATTTGGCAGTAGATTATCTTGTTATCGTTTTTGATTTGCAACATAATAGCAAGATTCAAGTATGAGTACAGATATGAATAGAGTTCAGTACAGAAAAAATACATGATGAAAAAATCTAGTACTGCTAAAATACAAAAGTAGACATCACATAAATACAAAAAAATGTGTTCTTCAAATTTTAGAAAATTTAAAAATATACATAAACATTTCAAAATTTTAAAATAGCATTCATTCTTCATTGTAAGCAACTTGAAACATATCTTAAATTTAAAACATAAAATTTCATATAACAACATAACACACACACACACGATGTTATCATCCTCATTTCCTCACGAATGCCATGAGAATTACTAGTGTCAAAAACGGAGTTCAACACTTGAGTGTTTAAAACAAAAGTACAAATGAAACAACATGATCTCAAATATTTCAATTTTAAATCAAAAGTTAGAAGTCTGGGCTCATGACCTCAGTGTATGTATTTCTTTCAAGGTTGATTAGGTAAAAGCATGACTTCAAAGTTCATTCAAAAGATTAAGAGGAAAAATAGTCACAAATTTGTTCGAAATGATTCCTATGTAGTTTTGTGTCCATTCTCTACTTTGTATTTCTCTACAAAATAGTTTTAGTTATTTGAATTTATATTTATTTATATGAAAAAGCATATGCATTGAAAATCCACGAATATGGCCATTGTCTTGTGGTAAGTCATGGATTGTATAAATTATCATTAGCTATGTTGTTATTCTAGTTCCACTCTTATATTAACAATTAATGAATTGTTGAATTGCTAAATTATTAAATCTTAAACTACAACATGAGCATTAGATATTCTAGTTGAAGTTCCACTTTTATTTTAACAGCTAATTTTTAATGAATTATTAATGGTTAAACTATAGTGTCTTATGTTTAAACATTTAAATCTATTTCAGCATGCATAATAACATTTTCTCAATCTTTAAAAGTTTTAAATTGTAAATATATTTAAGCATTTAGTTAACTTCACCATGTCCCTACTATTCTAAATATCACTGAATTTTGTGTTGATGTATTTGTAACTTCGGAATGTATTTCACACATGTATATTGTATTCCTATAGAGACGTTATTATTCCTCTATACGGAAGTGTCGTCATTTATATTATAAGTATCGTAACTTATACTTGATGGGTTATTAGACCACCTTGATGGGGTCGGCCCTGTATAAGTCATGTGGGTTAAAGGGTTATTAGACCACCCTATTGGGGGTCGGCCATGTCAGCATTATGTTAAGTGGTTAAGTTGAGGCCAACCTATTAAAGATTATTAGGCAAGTCAAGTCAAGTATAAATAGAGTGCGGGAGGCACTCTATTTGATCATTCACTTTCTCACTCATACTCTCATTGGAGAGTGGCACACTAGTGGAGGAGAAGCTGCTGCTAGGAGACTATCTCTTATGCTTGGGTTTTGTATCATTGCTCTATCTATCTCTGAGGAAGTTATTAGGGTTTTTCACCTTTATGGTTTTCCCCAAGGAAACTCTGTGTGTAAATAGAGTGCAGGAGGCACTCTATTTGATCATTCACTTTCTCACTCATACTCTCATTGGAGAGTGGCACACTAGTGGAGGAGGAGAAGCTGCTGCTAGGAGACTATCTCTTATGCTTGGGTTTTGTATCATTGCTCTATCTATCTCTGAGGAAGTTATTGGGGTTTTTCACCTTTATGGTTTTCCCCAAGGACACTCTGTGTGTCTATTGTCTCTTGTGATTGCTTCTTGTGATTGATATACTGTACATGTTATTCTCTCAATTAAGATCCTAGATCATATTGAATTGATGCTCAAAAATTAACATTTGAACTCCATGAGAATTTCCGTACATGAAAGGCCAATACAGCTGAATCTATGGTTTGAAGTGGATAAAAAAAATTATCCGATGCATTTCAAGTGAACACTTTACCCATCATTAGAAAAGATAAGAATAAGAAAGAGAACAATGCTCAAAAATCTGACTACTCCAATACTAGTTCAAGCCTAGGCCCAACAACCATAAAGACGAACTTTCTACGAGAATTAATCGAACCATTGGCATATGTCACCAAAATCAAGGAGGCTTCCCGCTTAACACTTGAAAGAATTGATCAAGGACGTATTCCCATCCTTGTTCAATCATTACTTGTAAATGTGTCTTAAGAAGAATTAATCTCACATGTATGAGCTTTACACAACCCCCTTCAAACATCAATAGTCATCTAGTCACATTTGAACTCATTAATAAACTTGGACTATATTACAAACTTGAATTTATACTATTTAGTTACCATCAATTCTACATCCTTATGCAACCATCTTATAGGATATGGTATGGGATGTACCTTAATTGGCCATCTTAGCCTTTTCATTGGCAATTCAAATATTATATTCTTTTGTCTTCCTATTGAAATGCATGTGAACCTTGATTTATTTCCTCCATATATAGTTTTTGGAAAACTAAAGGTGGTCACAGATATTGGATTATGAAAATACAATTTTTCAATGTTAGAATTATCAACAACCAGGTTACCTATAGGATACTTTCCCAAAAGTTCGTCTTCATCCTCCAAGAAAGAAAGGGTCCAAGCCAAAGACAAAGAGTTGGCAATATCTTGAACATCTGATGCAAAATAAAGTAGATGGAAAAGAGGAAGATTACAAGTTTAGAGAATGATGAAGGCATGGGTTTAGGAAATTTGAATGAGGAAAATATCTTTCCGATGGAGAAACATGAGGATGTATACTTTGTGGACTCCCTTCCTTCAATGGCTATGGTAAACATGGATACTTTGTCAAGAAGAATGAAGAGAGAACATGAACCTCTCAAATAAGGAGCAAGTCTCTCTAGTGGACAATGGGACTATGTAAGTTGGTTTACAAGTGGTAGTTGTAGATCCCTTACCAAGGAGGTGGACTGAGCTTTAAAAAAGAAAGGGAAGAAATGAAAGAGAATTTCTTTAAATCCTACTCTACTATTTAATTGTCCTTTTTGTTCACGATATGATATTTTTTTGATGAATCCTTGTGGATCATTAGAGAGATTTTGAGGTCAGATATTAAAATATTATGAATTGGGGGTTTTATGGGGTAGGTATATATGACAAGTCACCTCCCACACTATTTTCTATGCACAATATAAATAACCATGGTTGAGTTGCTTTTCAAAATTCACTAGAAATAAAATTAATAAAATAAGTCTACATTGATGTGACTAAGATTCATTATAAATTCCCAAAAATTTATTGTCCTTTAGCATTTATTTGTCTTGAACTTGCAAATGAAATTAAATAATAAAAAATATTTTTAAGAGCTATTTTTTTAATTTTATGTTGACTTTTTATATTTAGTACTTTTCTCATGAATTTAATATAATGTAATTTAATTGAGAATTTATTTACATGTAAAATGTTAATTAATAATATTATTATAATCCACATTGCATTATTATTATTATTTATTAAATCTATTATTATTCTTATTAGTTTGACATTATGTTATTAAATAGAATGCAGTGAATATATAATTTAAAATTAAAAACATAAAAATGATAATATATTATTTTATAAAAAAATGTGAAAGAACTTTCTTTATGAATTAAGAGTACTTCACTTGAAAATGACAATAATATTATTTTATGAGAAAGTGTGAAAAGACATTCATTATGAGTACTTTACATGAAAATGACAATAATATTATTTTATGAAAAGACTATCATTATGAGTACTTTACTTTATGACTTAAAAGTACTTACACCACTACCTTGGTTAACTATGTGTTTTCATCCACCATAGAAAATTTGACAAATAAGTATTCTTAACTCATGCAATGCCACCTCACCAAGGGGGATGATGTCATCTACTAGAATATGATTGGTTGTTTTTTATAGTACATTTTCTTTGTTTTGAGGCCATTTTTTTACTTCAAAATTTCTCTAATGAATTTTGAAAATGCTCTTGAAGCATCTGCAAAATGTAACTTTTTTCTTATTTTTAATAAAAAGTTATTTTTTCCATGGAAAAAAAGTATTAGCAATGTTCTACTTCTGCTTCACATGAAAATCTCACATTAGTACTTCATATAATGAACTCATTGGATTTGCTACAATTTTTTGCATTGAGGAATAAGTCATCACACGCATACCCTCTCCTTCAATGTACATAACTCTTGTACAAGTTTAGGAAATGGTTTGAATATCAAACACGTTAGGATATTTAAACACTTAGGAGTTAATTAAGATCAACTTGGTATAATGTGTCTTTAGGTAAAATGTGTTCCTTTAGTATGCATTAGTATTCATTTGTACTTATGTAATCCGACGGTCACTTATTCATGGCTACTTTCTCTCACTAGGGTTCTACTCTATTGGTTGATCTATCTTCAAGCCTTGCACTACCCTATTGTCATTTTCTCCTTTCTTATTGCAAGATTGTAGGTTTGTTTGGGTTTTATTACAACATGAACTAGCAGGTATATCAAAGCCCCAAAACTAGCCCAACTACAACCTAGAGGTTTTACCCACTGTCACCTCGATAACCACCTTTCTACACTTTCGGTTGGCTCTTATCCTACTTGAGGGGGGGTTCCCTAGGTAGGATTGCTAGGATATGGCAATGAGGGCACAAGGTGATTTAAAGAGTTAGTCTTAGCAAAACTTGAGGTCTTTCTTTGTAGTATAGGTGATAGGAGGACCATGAAGACCAGTGCCAATCCCCAACGCAAAAATGGAGTTTGAAGATAATTCCCTCAAAGGCTTTTTTGTATATGCTTGACTAGAACCTCTGCAAAGCAAGTTCCTACCCCAAAACTATTCAAGCTTCATGCAAAATTTCACCAAAGAAGGGTGGCTCTTTGGCACACACCTCCAAACTCTAACCCTAGCTTGTACCCTAGCCTATGCAAACTTGATTCGCAACCCATCCTAAGATAGCCAAACTGCAAGACAAGCCACAAGGATAAACCACAAAATAAACAAAATTATGCCACTTGAGCAAATTTACTCTTTAAGTGAACTAGGTCAAAAATATTACAATAATAAAAGATACATGTTACTTCAATATTTAGCCATCAAGAAAGCCAAGAGAAGAAATCCTTCACACTTCAAAATGCTCCATGAAAAGATATGTCAATTAGGCTCCAAAAGAGAGAAAGCTCTCAAAATCCAAGCATGAGTGTAAATGAGGAAGTGGCTCTCTTTATACAGGAGAGTAGCCTAACTTCCTTCACAACAAAATATTCATTATTTCCTTAGATCTAGCCTAGGATGGGGTAAAATAATACAATTGCCCCACTTGCTTCTAACAAAATCCTTACGAAGCAATGAAATAAAGTGGTCATAGCCACATGTATAATATATGAGATCATGAGGCCCCAAACAAAGCAAAATGCTATGTTTCCAGGATACGGATCCAGATACAGATTCGCCAGATTTTTTAAAAGCCAAGATCCGGAAACAATGGGGAAATGGCAAGTACAAAATATATAAATTATTTTTATAATAAATAAAAAAAAACAAAGTGAAGAATCAAAACTATTCACGAAACACAAGAGTAGAACTATAAGTTATTGCCAAAAAGAAAGTTTTCATGCATATTACTATTAGGCATTCATGTGCCATAACTAATAATTTGATAAGTTATAATCATGATTAATATTGATAATTTTGAAGATCATCTCAGCATGAACTTGAAGTAGGTCATAACAATGCTTTTGTGAGCCACATCCACATGCCCATATTAGCAATGAATAAAGTGGTTTTCTTGAAGGCTATGGCAAGACTAAATAACAGTGTGGGGGAAGTGAGCAACAACATAGCACATAAGGATAGATCAGCCCTTGACAACAAACCTTGACCATAAACATAGATCGAATTAAAACCTTGAGAGCAAACCTTGATAGATCAAAGTTTGAGAGCAAATCTTGACACAAGGATGGATCACATCTTGAGTAAGTATGGGGTTTAGAGTTGTGGCCTTTAGGTGTTCAACACAATGTTTTAAAACTCAGAATCGGACTCGGACTCAACCAAGGATCAACTCGGTCTTGGACTCGGACTTAGCCATAACTCGGATTGATTTGAATTTAATGACTCGATTTTTTTTAAAATGCATAGAATATTCAAATTTTAGTGGGAAAAATTTATTTTTAAGATTCCAAACCATTAGAGACAAAATATACAAAGTCTACTCATGTATATACCATGTAAGGGTGAATATATCAAAATGGCACCAAGTGCAATACATATCGGCATCAAAATACATAATCAATGAGGCTCTAAATGGCCTATAGAATCCAAAATACAACATGCTATGCCTATAAGGCTACAAGATCAACATGATCAATCATCAAAATCGTTTCCTGTATTGGGATCCTATTCATCAATAGCACCCTATGCCCCCCTCCTCTTGGCTCCAACCCTTGCCTCTACCTTGAATCTCGAAGTTGATCCTCCAAGCACACTAGTCAACACCCTACAATTTTGATGAAACTTCCTAATCCAAGCGCTAAAATAAGGTAGAATTATAAAAAGTTTCCCAAAGTGATTTTGTTTGACTGAAGGGTACATGTTTATTAAGGTCATGACAAAGGAGTTCAACAATCAGCACCAACAACATCTTGGTACATAGAGAGGTTGATGTGCTTGATTAAATGCCAATCCCTTACCCTCATACATGATAGAATCCTGTGGAAACATTACAATCCTGAAAACTGTTAAGTCTATTGAATTATGAATGGGATCTAAAATTCTACTAATGCATATGATGTCCGATGAGGTTGGAACCACTCTCAAACATCTTGAAACAATTAATGGTAAGCTTAAAAATTTAAGTAAAAGGATAGAATTTAGGAAATATAAGGAGAATGTCACTTTTAATTTAAGAATTTAACATTTCCATTTATGTCTAATAAGTCCAAGGCATCGATTTTTAAAACAATAGATCAACATTTTCAAAGTCTTTTGATTAAAAAATCAATTTTTGGGGGCATCAGTGAGTCACAAATGCCTTGGATGTTTCAGGATCTGTTTGAAAATTTTTGAATTTATTTGATTTTGCATAGGATTCATTTCCTGGGATGAGGTTTTGTTTCCCTCTCTAGGGGATCCATTTCCATGATGAATCCTAGGCAGATTCAGATTTGGATCCACAGATCCGTGATTCCTGCACATTGGGGTGGTGAACCCAGTAACACATCTATTTAGGTTTCGGCTCAGCATGTCCAGATTTGAGAAACCTACTTCTTACTACTGTAACTTACTGATATAGGGCCCTCACTGGCATTTTCTATTGAGAAAAATGATGAAGTATGCCCAGACTGATCTCTTAATAACCTAAGTGAACACCCTATACAAATAGAGGGGTAACATTTGGCTCCAACTACGGGACTTGTACTCTCTTTGGGAGTGCATGAGAACCCCAAAATCTCTACATGTACTTGTTAGCATTGACCAAAAATGTAAGAAAATCAACACAACATCACATCAATTTTGTATTCCACAAACAACAAATCAACCTACTACTCATGCAAGAGCTTATTCATCTGTGTATCCACCTAATCTAAGCTTAAAAAACCAGCAAGTTAGGTGAAATCATACAACCAGTGAAGCCACCTTAGCATTCTATTCATGCTAGGACTTCTCCCTTTGTCGCTGGTGATGAACCAAGACAAGATGAAATCAATAATGAGTTGTGTTTCCCACTGAGTTGCACTTAGGTGGACTCCTTGTGAACCTCAGAAGACTTGAACAACTTACATTGTTCACTGCCAGAGTTCAGAAGTTCATCAGGCCAAATTTTATGGCCCTTTGTAAAATTTGCATGTCCAGACCCCCATGAGGTAATTGTAATAAGTTGGTCTAAGCATGATACTTTTGTAAAAGGCTTGGCCTACCTTAGGTTTTTCCATCAAGGGGATACTCTAGAGTGTTTTTTCCTTAGGAATTATGCATTACGCTTTAGTGGTGTATAATTCCTAAGTTTTTCACTCACACCTCCAAAGCTGGAGAATTTCCCATGGTGGTCGAGCCTAGATGTATTTTAAACATGCTATCCATCAATAATGAGTCATATGGACATGCACTAGGTAATAATCTTTGATTTTCAACATCTTAATTTAAACAACTCACCTTAATAAAAGCAATTCCCCTCAAACATAACGGAAATCTGGCGTTGTCGAAGTTTCCCTTTTTGTGGGAAAATTTTGCAAGGAAAACGAGAACAACTAGAAAGTAACCGCAAGGCCCCGTGCACCCTCATTTGGTGTAGTGTTGGACAAACCCTTGCGACTCCATCTAGCCCACACATTCTTGTGCAAAACCACATTAAGTAAAATCCAGACATGTTCCCAAGTACCTCGCGGTATATCGGGAATTCCCCCTTCACGTAATCCATTCATCCATAATAATAAAAACGAACCAAGAAGCACTTGCACAACATTTCCTTTTTAGTAGACTCCATTTACACTATTTTGGCATTAGTCTATCAATTGACTATATTTTGCTTGAACAACTATGTGTCGTGGTTAATCTTATTCTCTGTTGCTATCTTAAATCATGTGTTGTTACATTCTTGTTTTAGTAATCATTTCAAACTCCTAGAATTAGTTCCATTTTCATAACTTAGCATAAAAGCCATAGTTTCCTTTTCTTAGGGAGCACCACCCTTGGCTTCGCTAGGAGTTGGCCTAGACGAAGGAGTTGACTGTTGAGTGACAAAATCTCAACTCGAGACTTGCCCCCAAGGAACGCACCAAGCGGCTTGAAGATTTATGCTGCAATAACCCCCAAGTGTGTGTTCTGACGGCAACATTTTTTGGCGCCGTTGCCAGGGATAAATCTTTTTATTCCTGGAGTAAGACCTTTTTTTTTCTCCTTTTTGTTTTTGCTTTGTTTGATGAATGTTTAGAGTAGATCTTTTTATTTTTCATCTAGCGACTCCACTAACCCTTTTTCCGTTTTATAAAAATTTCAAAGAAAAGCAAAAAGTAGAATTTTTGTGAGTATTTTAAATGCATATTTATATTCTCACATGGCGACTCCATTGACAGGGTAAAACCCAGTTTCTCATAAAATTGTTGAGACTTGTTGTGTGTAGATGAGCCCATGCAACACAGAAAATTTTAAAGCTCATTGTTGGAGAGCTCCGCTTTTTCAGTATCTGAGATTCTCCATGATTATTTCAAACCAAGGTTATTGTTTTTTTATATGGATATTAAGAGGATAGAAACTGCTACTCAGATCTCCTATGCATGTCCACCCATTGATTTCTTTAAAATCCCAGGCTTTCCTAATCATTTTGATGGTGAAATAACATCTTATCCCCTTTCCAATCTTTCATGGTCATGGTGGGGACCACTCAGCCAGATTCCATGTTATGTCATTCCTTTCACGTATGAGCGAATTTAACATACACCATGACGATCATATGATGCAGATGTTTGCTGATTCTTTGCAAGGGGATGCCTCATGTTGGTTTTATGAGGGCCTTCCTGATAAATCTATTCCTTCCTTCATTAGCTTCTTTGGGATATTTCTATGGTAGTGGCATTATGATGGAGATCATGTTGAATTATTTGATATTGAATCATTCATTAGAAACACTCTTGCTTACTTCTTTCCATGGAAAGAATTTCACGTGGAAGAGCCTGAGCTACCCAATATCAACATGGTAGATGACATTCTATTTTCGGAGATTTATGTTGATCCTATTGAAGAGGAGCATGAAGAACCATTCATTGAAGATATTACTGAAGACTCTCCTCATGTCACCTCAACAGAGAATGTTGAAGAGTGGGAATCTTTTCAGGATTATTTCAGCGATGGTGATCACATTTGTACTCCAAGACTGCCTCAAACCATTACAAAAGCTTATAATGAAACTTATGATGAAATTGGTAATGTGCATGATGGTACTCCTTCATGTTTTCCATATAATGATGATGGTTTGGAAGGTTTACTCCTTTGTGACTTTTTTTTGGAGGAGGAGGAGAGGTATAACATGGAGCATGATGCAAGTAATGAAGACTCCCTTGTGTCTGACAAAGATGATGATCATGATTATTGGACATTCATTGAAAATCCAATCTATGACATAGGAAATGATGAGTCAGAGTTTTTTGATAATTTTATTGAAAATCCCATATATAATATGTCTAGAGAAAGGGAATGTTGAGTCAGATTCTCTTGATGTTTTTTTGAAGATCCCATCTATGAGGTGTTTAGAGAGGGGAGCATAGATCTTGAGTCCTTAGGAAGTCTTTGTACGAAAGAGGAGCATTCGGAACCTTTATATGATCATTCACACCCATATCTTTCAAAATCGCACACAAGTATCAATAATGAAGACTTAAAGAAGCAATGCAGTGAAGAGTCAGAGGTTCCTTATTATTTGGAACAGCTTGGGGCTTATGCGTTCATAGGGAGTTATCATCAGAGAAGCCCTTCGGATCGGCGTGATGTAGTGGTTGGTCTTCTTCATCATACAAAATTGTACATCAATCTTATTCAGTCATGGATAGAAGAAGTCTGCAGGAGTACTTACCAGTTGGGGAAGCACTTCAAAGATCTATTACATGCCTATGATATCCCATCCATCCCTCCCATCCTGAATATTCATGCAGGTTTGCACTTTCTAGTAAACGTGTCCTTGTTTTGGCTGGTAACCAAAGACTAGGCAAAAATCTTTAATTTTGACAAAATGTTAAGGTGGTTACATTGGATTTAGCATTTTACTTAACATTTACTTTATACCATGCTTAGAGTAGGGAAATAAACTCCTCAAAGTGAACATTTATTTTACGCATCTCTTTCTAGTACTTAGGAATAATAACCTTTTTCCTTAGTTAATTTTATTTATGTATTTCTGAATAAATGCAGTTTGCGATTCATTGGTTTTTTTCATAAAAACTTGTGCTACTGAAGGGTTTTCTTGTCAAGTTGAGATTTTTTTACAGATTATAGAAACCAAAGATTTTGGTGTTCTCGTATGCTCTCCTTGCCTAAAAAACATGATTGAGCACACATCCCACAATTCGAGCCAATTGTTATCCACTAAAATTGCACTTAGTGGATTCCGAGTGAATTGTCGAAGACTTGAACAATCCAATTGTTCATTATCAGTGTTTGAGGTCCATCAGGCCAAATTTTGGCCCCTTTTCTATAAAAATTCGCATGTCCAAGCTCTGAGGGGAATTGTAATGAAATGTCATAGCATGATGTTTTTGTAAAAGACTTGGCCTTCCTAGACTTAGGAATCAATCTGGGTATTCCAAGGTGTTTCCTTGTTAATTATACTTTGTTTGTCAACAAGGTATAATTTTTGAGTTTTTCACCTAGTCCTCCAAAGTTGGAATATTCGTCTTGGTCCTTAGGCATTAGGAGGTTATTAAATTCTAAGTGTCAATGTTTATTACCATGCTAGGCATTAATATTGAGTCGTATGGACATCTGTTAGGTCCCCTTAACTTTTTTTATGTTCCACAAAAAACAATTTTTTCCGTAAACTTAGGCTATTTTTTAATAGTTTAATTGGAAAAATAAAAAATGTAATAAAAGTGTGGTTAGGAGGCAAAATTCACCATGGAGTTGCTTGTTTTCTAACCCGGAGCACCCATTAAACCCCTAAACCCACTTTCCTAAGTATTTGAGTGATTATTTATCACTTAAATGCATTTTCTCTCAAAAAAATAAAAAAAGTGAATAAGAAATAGAAAAATAATAAAAAATGAGAGAAAATCAAGTTCCTAATTTGATGGAATCTTGTCTCAATCAGGATCTCAGTTAACTGAACATCAAATCGGAGGTGATTGAGAGGCAAATCAATCAAGATCAAGCTTGATTGGCATCAAATCAAAGGGAGGCGAGTTGTCTCAAGATGAGGAATGCACCCTCTCTCATATGGAGGGCGACTTCATGAGTTGGCAATGTGTGAATGGGTGGGAGTTAATCCCAAGAAGGATGGGCACATCCATTGATGGATGGCGCCATCCATGCTAGATCTAAACTCAATCATGATCCCTCATTTCTCTCCTAAACTCGCCATCATCTCTAATTTAGGGTTGCGCCCCCCCTCTTGCCTCTTTTTTCTATATACGCAAGGCCATTCCACTCATTTGGGAGGAAGTGTGGAACCTTTGCTCCCATTGTAATTCTCTATGTTGAATATTGTTTAATGAAATCAGGCTTTGGAGGTCTCAAGTGTGTCCTCTTTCAAGTTGGATGAGCATTGTTTCACGTAGTAACTGAGGTAACTGTAGGATTTATTTTGCATTTGTTTCTTTCTTGTCAATCTTTAGCCTAGTGAATGATTAAGATTAATCAATAGGAATGAGTAGCGGTGCTTCATTACTCATTTAAAATATTTATGTTAAAGATTTAGGATTTTGCATGCTTATTTGTTTATGGGTATGTTCTCCTTGTCTTCAATTTAGAGTTTTACTAAAAGATTTGAAGAGTTTTGTGCAAGTGTGAAAGTGTCCACAGGTGCCTCATTGGATTTTATAAGAGATCTTGCTTTCTTTTCTTGTTCTCCAACTCTTTTTGAGAAACATAGTCCTTCTCGAAGCCAGCAAAGTGATTCGATTGCCCATTTCTCAAAGGGGGCACTTCTTTCACCTTCTTCTCTTAAATTTTCAAACAAACCTTTATTTGGTTACCGGTTCTTTAAGTTTCAGATCTAGTTCCTTTACAAAGCATACTTACAAGAATAGATCTGATTTTGTGCTTAGATCTAGAGTCATTCAGATTCTTTAAATCTTTTGATCTAGATAAATCTTTAAAGCTTGTTTAAAAAATCTTTCTTTTGATGTGTTTAAAGATAAATCTAGCAATTTAAAGTGCTTCATTAGCTGCCCTTTAAAGGCTGTCCAAGATCCTAAAGGAAGCTGGTTTCATAACCCAAATTCCCTTAGTTACTGCTCTTCCTTAGATCTTGTTTTATCATTAGTTTGATTTATCAATTTTTTGGTTTTGCCCAAATCACATTCAAAGTGATTTTGGGCAATTTTTGCCACTAATCTGTTCATTGTTTTTTACCTTTTGTTAGCAGGTTTAGAGGCGTTTTGAGCATATTTTTGATAAACCAAGACCTCAAGGACCGCTTTGAACTAGTCTCCCTTCTCCTTAAAGCTTTTTCTCAGTTGTTGTAACCTCTTTTCTCCAAGATCTATAAGGAGAAAGAGGACTTCTTTCTTTTAAGTTTCATTGTAAATTCATAATAAAATGTTCTGAGTGGGCTCATAAGAACCCACTCCCCACTCCCCATTCCCCCTGAGGGGATTCCCAGTCTCTTTTTTCATGGTGTGATTTTTCTAACATGTTTTCTTTATTTCAATTTTCATCAACACAAGCACACACTCTGTCCTAATGGGCTGTATAGTTAGTTTTATTTTTCTTTCTTTCATTTCACAAGCAAAATAAATACTAACCAAGCATTGCTCTCTCTAAGTATGCTCTCTCCCTCACACCTGTGTTGGATGATCAAAAAAGAGACTCCTTACTTTAGTAATTAGTCTCACACTTTACTTTTGTTTCTTTTACAATCTTAAATTGGAACAAATAATTTTGTTGCAACTCGCGTATACTCTTTCCCTCTGCGGGACTTCCCTGATCACTAGGAAATCAAAAACGAATTTGTAACACTCTTTGATTTTCAACATCTTAACTTAAACAACTCACCTTAATAAAAGCAATTCACCTCAAACATAACGGAAATCCGGCATTGACGAAGTTTCCCTTTTTGTGGGCAAATTTTGCAAGGAAAGCGGGAACAACTAGAAAGTGACTGCAGGGCCCTGTCAGGTTGCACCTTCGTTTGGTGCAGTGTTGGACACACCCCTGGGACTCCATCTAGCCCACATATTCTTGTGCAAAACCACATTAAGTAAGATCCAGACATGTTCTCAAGTACCTCACAGTATATCGGGAATTCCCCCTTCTCGTAATCCATTCATACATAATAATTAAAACTGACCAAGAAGCACTCACACAACATTTCCTTTTTAGCAGACTTCATTTACACTATTGTGGCACTAGTATATCAATTTACTATCTTTTGCTTGAAGAACTATGTGTTGTGGTTGATCTTATTCTTTGTTGCTATCTTAAATCATGTATTGTTGCTTTCTTGTTTTACTAATCATTTCAAACTCCTAGAATTAGTTCCATTTTCATAACTTAGCATAATAGCCATAGTTTTCTTTTCTCAGGCACCACCCCCCTTGGCTTCGATAGGAGTTGGCCTAGACGGAGGAGTTGACTGTTGAGTGATAGTATCTCAACTCGAGACTTGCCCCCAAGGAACACACCAAGCGGCTTGAAGATTTATGCCACGATAACCCCCAGGTGCATGTTCCGACGGCAACAAATTTCAGTGCTGCAACACCCCTAATTTCAACGTCAACTAATAGTGATTGAATTAACTAGAGATATAATAGATTTGGGCCTTTCTAGATCATATCGAAAGGCCTTAATTGATCCTTTCTTTTGATTGCACAGAACTTGCAGTCGAACGAAGAAGGCAGTAAAACTTGATTCACGATAATTCTCTTCACAGGAATACTCTCCTTCAATGAAGATAGCAATTGTGAACTCTCATGCACAACCATACTTGTAGGAATAGTGACAATAACAAATTATGTAGATTCTTTGTCATGAAAGAGCAGTGAAGCACCACTCGGCCCGTACTTACGAGTACGGCCGAGTCAACCTCTAGAACGAGTAACCGTTGCTGACTCGGCCGATTCAGGCGCACTCGGCACTCGGGTGTACTCGTCACATAGAGGAAAAAAAAAGCCCATGAAATCTCGGACGTAAAATTTCATTGCCTTTTGGTTGACTGATTTTAGAGGGAAAAACGATGTGGACAAGCTATAAACCCCTCTCACGGGTCTCTCCCTTTCATCTGAATTTTTCCATCAAGTGTTGCGTGTTGACTGAGGACTCTGGATTCTGTGAAGTTTTCGGTGTTTTTTTTAGTTCGGTGTAGTTTGTGAGTGTTGCCACTATGGAGTAAGGCTGTAGAGGAGGGCTGCGAGGAGGGCTGTGGAGGAAGGTTGTTGCGAGGAGGGCTACGAGGGAGACCAGGTACAGGATCTTGTTTGATTTTGTTATTTCATTTTATTTTTTGTGTGTGTTTTTTCTACCTTATGGGCTAAGTATCTCATCCCACGAGCCTGTGTGGCTGAGATACTCAGCCTCAGGGCGTAAAAACAATACAATTCCTTGCGGGCTGAGTATCTCAGCCCATGGGCCTGTGTGGTTGAGATACTCGGCCACAGGGTGTAAAAACAATACAAAGTGTATTGTTTTTATGCCCTGTGGTTGAGTATCTCGATTCTCAACCACACAGGCCCGTATTGTTTTTACGCCATATGGCTAAGTATCTCAGCCACATAGGCCTGTGGGATGAGATACTCAGTTGTTTACTTTTTGATCAATCGTAGCAAATATTTTGTTTCCAACTCAAAGTATGCTCTTTCCCTTTCTGGGCATTGGCCTGGTCCTTGGGAAATCAAAAAGAGTTGCAACAACTCCTTAATTTTTCACACCTAATTAAAAACTCATACTAAAATTAACGACCCGCAACATAGTGAAAATTCGGCACTCAACAATTGAACATTGTGGGGAAATTTCTCAGAAGAAGCGAGAACCACTAGAAAGCGACCTCGAGGCCCCGTTAGCCTACATCCTTGTTGGTGTAGTGTTGAACATCCCCTCGAGACTCCGTTCCAGCCAGTGTTATCGGAACCGAACCGGAACCGACAAAATCGACCGGTCTGATCGGTTTACAGAGGTATCCGGTCCGGTCAGGGACCAAAACCGGTTGAACGAGATTTTTGTCTGCACCGGGTACTAAACCGGCCAGAACTGGTCAAAACCGGCCGAACCGACTGGAACCGGTCAAAACTGGCCCGAACCGGCCGGTCCATACAGTGGACCCACGAAACTGAATTTAAAAAGAAAACACACAAAAAAAGTTTTCTATGCTTCTATGATCAGTTTATTGTTATTCATTAGTATTATGGTTTCCATTTCGAGCCTCTTTGTTGATGTACTTTGGTTCAGAACCTCAGAGATGTATTGCACTAGGTGTTGTTTTGCACCCATACTTGCTATATATATGAGAAACTTTGCACACTTGTGTATTAATGGTTTGGATTCATATGTATGCACATGAATATATATATTTTTTTACAAAATATGAATATTTTATGTACTTTTTAGTCGACCGTTTTTTTCCCGGTTTTTTTCTGGTTCCGGTCCGGTTCACATTTTGAGCTTCGCCGGTTCGATGATCGGTTCAGTTCCGATAACATTAGTTCCAGCCCACACGTCTTCGTGAGGAGCCACTTTTGATTAATTTCCGGACATTACTCCTTGTACCTCACGGTATATCTGGAGCTCCCATTTTCCCGTAATCAAATCACATCTCATAATAAAATAAAACTAACCAAGAAGCACTCGCAAAACATTTTACTTTCTCAGCAGCACGCAATTTCGTCTCCATTTTGGCACTGATCCTATTTACAGTATTTCAATCTTTTGTCAGATCTTATATTGCTTATAACTATCTTATGTTGTTGATCTTAATGTATATTTACAAGTGATTCTTGCTTTCAGTCAATCTATTTCAAAACTCCTAAACAACTTACCCATTCAAAACTAAATCGCTTAAATAGCCTTAGTATCTCATAGGGACTACCCCGCTTGGCTTCCTTAGGAGTTCTGCCTAAACGGAGAAGTAAAGATCAAGTGACAGTACTTGACTCGAGACTTGCCTGCAAGGAACGCACCTAAGCAGCTTAAAGATTTCTACTGCGATAACCCTCGGGTGCGTGTTCCGACGACAACAGTAACATCAAAACACCAACAATGAACTCACCAAGAGGACCCAGTCGAGACAGTGGCAATGGCCATCGAGGATTAATAGGCAAGGTAAGGGTATCAACCTCTATCTGCAATTGAATCAATGAAGTTCTGGGCTCGATGAAGTAGTGAGACCAGTCCAAAAATTACCTCAACCCGTAAAGGGTGAGCTGCAAACTCAGCCTAGATAATGTGAGGGGAGACAATCCTCTTGCACCGAATGATGTGGCAGAGCAAGAGAACCTGAATCCTCTCTGTACTATCCTAGTGATCACCTAGCATATTCGGTCCCCAAACCTCTGAACTATACAAAACCATGGGTCCGTTAAGGATGTCCAAAACTGCTATATAGAAAGATAAAAAGAAAGATACCAGATTTACACATAAACAGAAATACCATACAGATGATATTTGAATAAAAATATTATTACAACACATACAAATATCTTAACAATAATCAAAATTGTATTTTTATATATCCATTTCTACATAAGCTGTAAGTTCAGAGTTATATGGAGTTCTTTGAGACTACAACCAGCTTAGCTCAATCTTAAATGATCAAAAAAATTACACCTCAAGGGATTTGATCCATCTCGGTGCTTGATAGATCCGGAGTCAAGATGGATCTACACTAGTAGTAAAAAATTCCAATTGACTTAAATTATCTAATCTACTGGAAGGAAAGAAAAACTAAGAAGGTTGTTAGATATAAAATGCTAACTAACAGTTTTCAGAGACAATAATTCAAACACATAGAAGCCATTATATATGACAAAAGCACAATACAGCTTACAGTTCATAGTCTTACTAAGAAAAAGATAAGCACAGACAGCCTGGAATAATCCCAAGGAAAATTGCTTAGGGTACATATATATATATATACCTGCACTCATATAAAGTACTACAGCTCTCATGACTCTGATTCATAAGGTCCCCAAGCTTCTCCAAGACATCATCATCGCTGTCAAGATTGCAATTTCATAAATATCAGAAGAATCATACTGATGCTAATATAGAGACAGAGAGAGGGAGAGAATCGAACTGGAAAATAACAAGAGTTGAGCATTCTCATATGTCACTTCAAGATCATTTTTAGCACTAGATTATAGCATTACATAGACACTTGCATATTCAGGAATTCTGACACAGATCTCTGTTGTTCACCATATGCTTAAAATTCGAAAGATGACATATGCAATGCACAAAGCTAATAAAATTAGACTGAACCAGTGAAAACTAAATTGCAAAAACTAAAAATAATAATAAATCTACAAAGTAATTTACTGATTAGTTATATAAATACAGAACTTTGTAGAACACTTTCTGTAGAATGCCAGACATTTTGAAATATGACGGGAAATACATATTTTGACTCCTATTTAGTCAACTAGATTGAGCTAAGTATATAAGATCCTCCAAAGAAACAGCTGGCTTGACCATCACCCACAGAGATTGCCAGAGATTTCATTTATGTATTAGTCATTAAGTTGCAGTGTGTCATCATATCACACAAGGTCCAACAATGGCCAGTATACTTAAACTGCAAATGGAAAATATTTTGGTTATGTGCATTCACAGTTCAGTAACTACAACAACCGAGCAATCAGGCATCTTCACTCCATCAATGGTCAAAAGTATTGTTAGGTGCTTGATGCAAATCTTTTCCATAATGATGCAACTAATAAAGGGATTCATGCTAGTAGCTGCTTTAACTAGTCTGCTTCGGATATCCCTGCTTTTGTTTATTATTTTGGCTATCTCTAGGGAAAGCTATTTTTAAATAATAATATTTGATTTAGAGTTAGAGAACTTCTCAATAAAATGTGTGTTACTTATAACCAATACTAGTAGCAATTATGATAATATGATGATGACTATGGTAATAATAATTAGAATAATGATGATGACAATGACAATAATGACAGCAACCAGGATGGTGATGATGATGAGAATTCATTAACTAAAATTGTAATAGTTTGATATGTCAAGAGTTTATTTAATGTTACTTTTGAATGAGCATTGTTTTCTAGCAGAGAAGCTCTACTCCTTGGGCGAAAATATGTTTTTGGATTTCAGCAGCTTTTCCTCATAGTTTTTATACTTACGAGGGATTATTGTAAACAATGAATGTCCTCAATCACTCTAGAATGGATTGATAATTAGGTGTGTTGATGAACCAGAGTCCAAAAAACTCTTGGTTGACTTTCACTCAGGATTTTGTGGTGGTCACTATGCAGCTGGAACTACAGCCCACAAGATCATCCGAGCAAGCTATTACTGGCCAAGTATTTTTTCAGATGTGCATAAGTATGTTAGGAATTGTCAAGAATGCCAATTTAATGTCAGAAAACAAAACCTAACAGCTTTACCTTTAAAACCAGTAATAGTCCAAGTCCCTTTCTAGTAGTGGGGGCTTCATTTCATCGGTCAGTTCAAGGATAACTCAAGCAATGGTTATTCATGGATCCTTACTGCTACCGATTACTTCACAAAGTGGGTAGAAGCAATTCCCACCAAAGCAGCAACCAAAACTGTGATCATGGCCTTTCTTGAAGATAAGATTATCACAAGCTTTGGTGTGCCTGCGAAAATAACAACTGATAATGCCAAAGCATTCAGCTCAGCAGAATTCTCAGCATTCTGTTTCAAGTACAGCATTATCTTATCACATTCATCAAACTACTATCCCCAAGGTAATGGCCTTGTTGAATCCAGCAATAAGAATTTAATGACAATAATTAAGAAAATTGTTGGGGATAATAAAAAATCATGTGATAGCAAAACCAAATTTGCATTATGGGTTGACCGCAATACCAAAAAGAGTTCTACCGGGAAGTCTCCTTTTGAGTTGGTATATGGCATGGATGTTCAATTGCCTATTCATCTTAAGTTGCCAGCATATAAATTACTTCAGCCTTTCAGTTCAGATCAGGACGCCATCCAGAACAAAATCAATCAGATTGTTGAGTTGGATGAGAACAGAAGGGAGGCTGTTGATAAAAGCATCAGAAATAAGGAAAAGATAAAGAAAAATTTCGATAAGTCTTCCAGACCTAGAGCTTTTCAGAAGGGTGACACAGTGTTACTTTGGGATAAGAGAAGAGAGAAACCCGGCTTGCATGGGAAATTTGACAGCCTCTGGACGGGGCATTTTATCATATATGACTTGGTTGGTGCCAATCTTTCCTTCGCAACAATATGGACGAAGAACAGATTGACTTGCCAGTTAGTGGGCAGTTCTTGAAACTATTCTTCAGAGATAATATATGATGCCTAAAAGGGCATCTGTGTATCAGGGATTTTATAAACCCTATACCTTTTCCTTTTGTACAGTATTTCTATATAGTATTTTTTGTATAATAGTTTTTGTATCAAAGCATGTATATTATTTCTGTATATTATGATTTGTAGATTATCATGCAACTTAATGCTTCATTTGGTTTATTTTTATATACATGTGATTAATACACTTTTGGTGTCATGCAGAAAACGGAAGAATCTAGATTCTCGCATGATTTCCAACTCTAAAGATCATATCAATCACGTGTCCCACAGTTGGTGCCAGATGTTGTCCACTAAGTTGCACTTAGGTGGACTCCTTGTGAACCGCAGAAGACTTGAATAATTTCATTGTTCATTGCCAGAGTTTAGAAGTTCATCAAGCCAACTTTTTGGCCCTTTGTAAAATTTTGCATGTCCAAACCCCCACAGGGGAATTTTAATAAGTTGGTCTAAGCATGATACTTTTGTAAAAGGCTTGGCCTACCTTAGGTTTTGCCATCAAGGGGATACTCTAGAGTTTTTTTCCTTAGAAATTATGCGTTGCGCTCTGGTGGCGGCGTATAATTCCTGAGTTTTTCACTCACACCTCCAAAGCTGGAGTATTTTCCATGGTGGTGGAGCCTAGGGAGGTTATTAAAGCCTATGTGTCTATGTATTTTAAACATGCTAGCCATCAATAATGAGTCATATCAACATGCACTAGGTCCCCTAGGATTTTCAAGTCATTTGGAGAAAAATATTTTTTCTCGTTTAACGAGAATTTTTAGTATTTTAATTAAAAAATCAAAAAAGTGATAAAAGTGTGGTTAGGAGGTGGCATGGGGGTGCTCGTTTTCTAACCCAAAGCACCCATAGAACCCCTAGGGCCTAAACCCACTTTTCCTAAGTTCTAAGTGATTATTTTTCAGTTAAATAAAAATTCTCTCAAAAATACTTTTGAAGAATTATTTAATTAAAAAATAATAAATATGAGAGAAAATCAAATTCCTATATCAGTGGAATTTGTCTCTATGAAGGCCCAATTGAGTTAGCAGGGGTATTGAATGAATATTCCAATCAATATTGGAGCAAATCAATCAAGGATTAGACTCAGGTGATGTGTCCTCTCTTGGAAAGTGCGCCTTCCTCACTTGGGCGACTTTCTCTTAATGTGGCACAATTTCATTGCTTGGGAGTTAATCCCAAAGCTTGGGTGAGGGTGCCTCCCTTAGGTGGCTGCCCACTCACCCTCATCAACTTTAATCAAGGGATCAACTAGAGATTGGATTGACAATTGGCCTCTCCTCTCCATGAATGTGACCCCCTCCTACTCAATTCACCCTCCCTCTCTCAAACTCTATAAAAGCGAGGCAATGCTCCTCTTCTTCATATGGATACATTGAACCTCTGCTCGATTGTAAATTGTTGCTATTTGAATACATTTTGAAAGACTTTGGAGGTCCATCTTGTGCATTTGATAGTTGGAGTGGAGCTTACGAGGTGATATTGTGGATTATTGTTGCATTTCTTGTTTTCATTTACTTGTTTGATCTAGTTTATATGTTAGAGAAGTAAGCATTTCCAGTTGATAATTTGCTTATTTGTGTTTAGATGTTAAGAGATTTAGAAGTAACCAACAGTATTCAGCTATACTTAGGTTCTTTTGATTTCTTCATATTCTAACATGCAAGATCTCACAGTTTTCTATTGCAAGTCTTGTGTTTTAAGCTACAGATCACAAGCTACAAGGAGGATTGGAACTCGGTTCTTCTTCTTCTCTTTGGGCATCCCTATTTTCTCTAATATCTTTTGTTTACAGATACCTCTCAAGAGCATTGCAAGAACTAGAGCTTGGGATCAAGATCTTCATCCATCTCTCTCAAAACAAAGCTTCTTCTTTTCCTTTGAATTTTGTTACATGCTTAAGAAATAGATCTAGATCTTTTATGCATAAATATTTCATATTTGTTTATCATTAAGCATTTTTTTAAAAAGAAAGTTAGATGTAAGCATTCTCAATAAGCATTTTCTATTACTAGATCTAGACTAGATATTGTATTTGCACTTAAAAAAAATGTCAAATAATTCCAAGTACAATAAAAATTTCAAATTTTTTATTTGTGTTTATCTATGTTGCACGGGAACGGTTCCCACTATTTGAGAAACTCGTTCCGGAAGTTCCCGCGTTCCAGGGAACTTCGGAACTGGAACGAAACGTCCCTGATTGCGCCGGAACGGTTTCTGGAACTTCGGAACATTTTGGGAACTTTGACGGGAAATAATGGGAAAGCGGGAACTGCAAATTGAACGTTCCAAAACATTTCCCGTGACTGAGTGTTGAATCACACAGAAGCGGATTGAGCTCTTCATTAACACACAGAAGCGGATTGTGACTGAGTGTTGAACGGATGAATCGACAGGAGTGACTGAGTGTTGAATGGATGAATCGATGGGAGTGTTGAATCCGTTGAGTGTTAATCTCTTGAAGGGTTGACGGGATTGACGGAGCACGCGGGTGAGAGCTTTGAGCTTTGTGAAGGCAAAGACAACATGCCGAGAGCATTCCGTTGGGCGCTGTGAAGGCAAAGACAACCGAGAGCATTCCGTTGGGTGTTGTGAAGGCAGAGACAACCGAGAGCATTCCGTTGGGCGTTGGGCTGATGGGAGCGACAGTGCAAGCATCAGCCTGCGGAACTTTCATTACTGATTTTCATATTAGTATATTTTATTATTTTAATTTTATATTTAATATTGCTTGTTATTTTATTTGTTAATAAATTAAAATTTATGTTATTTAATTTGTTAATAAAATAAAATTTAAAGTCTTGTGAATGGCAGCTCTGGGTTGAGTTAAGATTTAAATTTTAAAATTATTTGTTTACACATGGTTTAATATGTTAATAATATCAATTTTGTTAATATTAATGATATATTGTTATTTATTTTTGGCCCTTGGGTTAGTAATTATCACTCCAATCTTAAAAAGATGTGTAAGGATTAATTTAAATTACAAAACAATACTTAAAAAATTAAATAATATATATCATTATATGTAAGATTTAATGCTAGTTTTTTTAATATTTTTAATTTTTTAATATATTTTATTGTCGTTCCCAACCTGTCGTTTCCTGCAAATTTCCGAGAAACCTCTAGCCGTATCCGACGCTTGTTCCCACGTTCCCAACGTTTCGACGTTCCGGAAACTTGTGCAACATAGGTGTTTATTGTTTCCTATCACATTCTAATTATATTAACTTGCTGGTTTTTAGCAGGTCCAAGGAAATACAGAAGGAAATTGTGGCCATTTTGAAATTTTTTATTTGTGTTCATTGTTTCCTATCACATTCTAATTATATTAACTTGCTGGTTTTTAGCAGGTCCAAGGAAATACAGAAGGAAATTCTGGTCGTTTTCTGCCAGAAAGTGCCAAAACGACCTTTTGTGGACCCCCTTCCTTCAAGTTTTCATTTCTAGAATATTGTAAGCCTTTAGATCCAAGTAAAATGGACTAAAGTGGCATTTATTTGAGCAAAGTATTGTAATATCATTAAACGAGAGCAATGGGATACCCAGCGCCCACATCCCATCCCCCCTGTGGGGATTTGTATTGTGTCAAAAAAAAATTGTGAATAATTTTTTCTAACAACACAACAAACACACAGTTTGAGCTTGCAGGGTGTATACTTAAACTAATATTTTTTGCTTTCAATTCACTTTATTTTTTGCAAGAGAATCTAGAAATAACACAAACCTCATTGCCACGAAGTATGCTCTCACCACCACACAAAGGCTTTGTCGATTAGTGGTGGATGATAAAAAAAGTGACACATAGGTTTTGTGTTGCTTTATTTTGCTTTTATGTTTTGTATTCTTGTTCTACAACTATCACAATTGGAAAAAACATTTGGTTTACATATCAGAGTATGCTCTTTCCCCTTGCGGGCATCCTGCCTGGGCCTGTGGGAAATCAGAAACAATTGTAGCCACTCCATTAATTCTCCACATTTAAGCTAACAACTCACTTAATAAAATAGACAACCCTTCACATAGTGGAAATCCGACACTACATAATTAAAATTTGTGTGGGGAAATTTCTCAGAGGAAGTGGGAACAATTGGGGGGCGACCTCAGGGCACTGTTAGACCAAGGTTGCGGGGAAGCGTCCTTCCCCCCCTCACCCCTGCTCGGGAAGCTCGCTCCTGGCCAAAGCGCTGCAGGAGCTAACGCGAAGCGCGCTCCCTTTTTTGCTCCCGGGCCAAAGCGAAATGTAGAGCGCGCTCTGAGGGCAGCAAAAAATGCTCCCTGGCTCTGTTCGGGAGTGATGAGGGAGCTATTGGGAGCTATCGCTCCCGGACGCTCTACAAAACGCTCTACCATTAGAAAAAACGCTCCCGCCTTAACTCCGCGTAGCTCCCGAAATCGCTTCCGCTGTAGGTTTCAAGTTCAACTTTCATTTCATCCACTTCATCTCAATATGTCATCCACATTCGAATTAGATATGGATTTTTAATTAAAATTTCTATTATTTAAATCTATTTAGAATTGGACAAAACCGAACCTTGACTCATAGTATCTCTATTTATGCACTAAATTTTTTGCATTCTTTCCAAATTTTTATCTAGATGGAAAGAAAATCCTTTCATAAGAAATTAACTTACTCCATAAAAGTCCATTTCTACGTTAGAGGCACCAACTGAAAATTACAATGCCGCAGAAATTTTGGCTAAATTTTCAGAGTAAAAATTAATAATGTTGAAAATCAAAACTATATTTTATTCCATTTTTGGGGGTCCTTGTACCGCCTCTGATTTTGGATCGATTCTTTATAATTATGTCCACCGCTAATGGCATATTTTTCTGCACTAAGAAAGAGATTCTTTCGAGAGAATTTTCAGTCAGAGTTTCTATGTCGAGGACAATTTGGTATTCTCTATATTATTTTTATAACCAACTGAGATGAGCATAGATTTGGTGGTTTCCAGGCATCTTCTACATCCTTGCCAAGATTTTCTAGTACAAAATGTCTCATCATATTTATCGTGTAGGGATTTCCTTTCGGTGGAAAGCATGTACTTCTCATAGTTTTTATAAAGTGTGAGGTTAACTACGCGACCATTTAGTTTTTTCGGTGGTTTTTCGTTGGAATTGGGTAAAAGGAAAATTCTGAATTTGATTTTTTCCGCAATTCAAATTATTTTTTTAATGCAAAAATAAATTTAGCATTGTCAAAAACCCCCATAACACTCGAATTATGCAAGTTTGACAACTATTATCTGGAATTCTAGAAATTCATTGCTGGATTTTATCAAAATCTAGTTTGAAAAAAGGGGAAAACAAAAAAACAAAATGGTTAGACTCTAGACTATAGTTTGGTTACAAGTACAACTTTAGTGATCACAAAATGTTATATATTGAAAATTTGAAGCTGTAAGGTTGATGTTATAGATACTGTTAACTAGACCTATGGTTGACGAATTCACTACTATATGATTGATGATTGATGAATGATGTTATATGGTATTATGGTTTATTTCATGTTTTTATGATTTCCAATGAGTTTCCATAACTAATTCAACATTCTATAAGCATTTGTTAACATATATGCATCAAAATATATAAAAAATATATATTATATAAAAAACGCTCCTGCAACACTCCCAAACCGGAAGCTTTTGAAAATTTCACTTTTCGCTCCCGCTCCCAAGTAACCTTGAGTTAGACTACACCCTTGTTGGTGTAGTGTTGAACACCACCCTAGAGACTCCATTCCAGCCCACACATTCTTGTGAGGAGCCACCATCTTTTGATTCTGGACATTCCTCCCTGTACCTCACGGTATCTCGGGAGTCCCCCTTTTTCTCTAAATAATTTCAAACCATTAATAATCTAAAAGTAACCAAGAAGCAATCGAAAAACATTTCCCTTTCAGCAGCAACTTTTATATCTTGTTTTGACTCCATAAGGCACTGATCTACAACACATTATTCTTTATTTGCTTAAATATCATATCATTGTTGTGTTATTTGTTGGTTGTCATTTCATTTTTGCTAGTGAAATCATTTTTATAAGACATTTTGCAAATCATCTTGGAACCCTTGTAGTCAAAACATAAAACTCCTTAAACAACATCATTAACCAATTTACCGAAACATTCTAATTGCCTTAGAAACATTCCATAGGGACTACCCCCCTTGGCTTCGATTAGGAGTTTGGCCTAAACGGAGGAGTCAAGATCAAGTGACAGCCTTGACTCAAGACTTGCCCCCAAGGGCGCACCGAGCAGTAGCATAGATTTTTGTTGCGTTAACCAGGTGCGCAATCCGACGGCAACAACCCTGACACCTTTAATTCCACCCTCCACCAGATACACCCCTCCATGTCTTGTTTTGCTTCCCTCGAGTCCGCTTCCGCTAAGTACACCTGTCTTTCTTCCATCAGGGAGGCTACCCTTTAAACATACCCCCACTGCACTCGATCTACCCCCTTCTCAAAATCCTGGGTCCCACCCCATGAACCAATGGTATGACGATGACTGCAATTTCCTACACACCCAACTTCAACATGCCTTCAACCATCGTCTCCTTCTCCACAAGAAATGCCTCTTCATCTCTCGTAGGTGACAAGAGTTGAGTTCTTCCCTTATTCATTCCCCCAAACATTTCTAGTGTACCATCTTCCCCCACCACTCCCATCTCCTGTCTTATCTTTATCCAAAATCCATGTTCTCCCATACCTCTTCACTCTATGACATGTCGGGGCAACCCCTTATCCAGCTTACTGCTCCCCCCTCCTATTACTTATCCACTCCCCACTATGTCTGGGAAATTGTTTGGGCCATGAGTTCTAGTAGAGCAGCAGACGAGGAAGGGTTTCAAGTTGAACTCTTCAAACATGGCCTTTGAGCACTTGATTATCACTCAGTCGATCTACTTAACCACATGATTTGCACTAGCTTCCCAAAATCATGGTTGCATCACATTATTCAACCGATCCATAAATCGGGCCCTAATACCGATCCCAGCTACTATAGAACGATCATGGTTGGACACACTTTCTCCAAGCTATATGCTATAGCCCTCCAGATGCAGCTTTCTGGGGAGCTTGAGAGGAGACAACTCAAACCTAAAGGACAGGTGGGCTTTAAACCATCACACCAGACCATTGATCACATTCTTACGGTCCGGGCCATCATTGACGAGGCTCGTCACCACTATTCGAAAGTTTACTATTGCTTTCTAGACTTTCGAAAGGTGTTTGACTCGGTCCCTAGAGTAGCATTATTCAAAAGGATACGAGTCGGGCCTTGGCAATCTTCTCACGGCCCATGGGATCTTAGATTTCATCAAGAGTACCATTGGAGTTAAGCAAGGGTGTTCACTTTACACCACTCTATTTGGGATATAAATCGATGAGTTAGAATCCTTCTTACAAGAGCATATTCAGGACAGCAATGGGTGCTGTTACCAACTTTTTTGTACCATAGTTGGATTTTCTGGAGAGCCGCCATTTGACAAACATGATAAGTGTTTGACTCCAGTGTATCAGATGATTCAACATTTTGTGGCTAGCCAGTTATGGTTAGCCTGTTTTGTTTTTTGAGTCGACATGACCATGGCCCCATGGGGGTTTGTAATAAAAGTGTGCTAGTAGGATCTGAGTGCCTCGGTTCCTCATGACTGGATTAAGCAACTAAGGTATTCCAGGGAGTTTTTTCCCTTGTCAATTATACTTTGCTTAAGGCAATGTATAATCGATGAGGTTTTCTCCCGCTCCTCCAAAGCCGGAATGCCCGATTTTGAAAATTTGGCCATGGGGGGGTTATTAGAGGCCAACTAATGTATATAAGCCTACTAGACACTGTTAGAATAGGTGTCGGTCATGTCCTAGGTCCATAAAACCCTCAGAAAAAATCTCGAAAAAAATTTTACCGGGTCCGTCGAATTTGGGTTTTATTTATTTTTTAAATTTAATAAATTTCTCTATAGTTTAAATAGAGAAATAATAATTTGTAATATGTCAGTCGTCCGGGGTCCGAATTTAGTGATTGATGGCTCGTTTCATAAGCCAAAAATCACACATGACCCGTGGAGTAGCTAAACCCAACTTTCGGATGTCAATTCAGCCTTGTAATTAATATTTTCTCTAAAAAGTCATTTTTTTTCAGAAAATATTAATTAAAATAATAAAATTGAATATTTTGGAGATAATCCAAATCTCTCCAAAATTAATCAATTTGATTAAAATAAAAGGCTAAATGACATGGCAATGGACATTTATGAGGATTCCAATCAACTCCAAGACATTCCAATCAACTATCCAGTCACTAGAAGGTTATCCACTTGAACCAATTCGCCCTTCCTCATGCAAAACTCGAGTTAGTGAGTTGTCAGTTAGTAATTGGGTTGGTGGATGGTTGGTGGATGTGCATTGATGTTAGAGTAGGCGCCCTCATGACTCATCAAACTTGGCTCTCATTGCAAATAGAGTTAATACCTACTACACTCCACATGTCCTCCTACCAACTAGCTCGCAATCTACCCTAAGCTCACGTCTTTCCTCACTAAGCTCACGTCTAGCCTTGTTGGAGTGTGATTATTGGTTGGTGATACTTCCTATGTCTCCTTCCAAGTCGAGTCTTGCCACCTCAATCCATTCAACCTACCACCCAAGTCGAGTTTGCCACCTCTTCAATCATTAACTACCAATAAACTCGACTTTGTCCATTGTTTAGCTCTCCAAGCCTTCCTTTGATTGGAATTCGACCCACTTGTCCATGCCAATTCAACCTAGGGTTTTAGCTTAGGATTTTACTATAAAGAGAGGCCCTTTGGGGTTATTATCTGATGGATTCTTTATGCATCGAAACTCTGATGAAATTGTAAAGCACTTTTATTGTTAATAAAGTTGAGACTTTGGAGGTCAAAAACGTGGAGGCTATTGATGTGCATTGTTTCCACTTGAGATTAAGGTGATATTGTTTTACATTTTATTTGAGGCTCTTAAGTTGTAGATCATGTTCAAGATGGCTAACAATCTACCACAAGTAGCATGTATCTAGTTCTTTTCACTTAAATATTTTGTTACATATATAATATCTATGCTTAAGGTTCTTGCAGGTATATCTTCACTCTACATAAGACCAAAGGAGTTCTAGCTTTGTAGATTTGAGAAACAAGGGAGTTTGGATCTTCTCCATCAAAAAACTCAAAATACTTTCTTGGTTACTTGGTTACTTTAGGCTATCTTCTTCAAGCCTTCTTTTTCTCTTTGAAATCTTTGTATTGATTTGCTAAGCCTTTTCTACCCTTCCTAGATCTTGATCAAGACTGTTCTTGTCTTTTCAAGCCATAGATTAGTTTGCCATAAGGTTAAAGTTCCTTCGACCTTGGGGAATAGCTTGGGATTTTTTTCCCTTGTGCTCTCTTCAACACTTGTTGTCGGCGTATCACCGGTTAACCGGAGGATTTCCAAGACAGTGTTTTTAGACCCTCAAGTGTTCCACTTGAAACCCTTGCCCTAGATCTACTTCTCCCTAGGTTTGTCTTCGTCCTACCATTCTTTCTTTTCGTTTTTGCCTTCTATTTGCTCCATTCGTCCACCCCTTTTGGCTTACTTCATCTCCTCTCGTCCTACCTCTTTAGCCTCTCCTCTCCATCCCTTTCGTCCCACTTCAATTTTAGCCTTCCTCTCTTTGCTCTCGTCCTATTTCTTTCCTCTACTCTTCATCCTATTCGTCCTACCTACTCCATCTAGCTTTCGTTCCATCTCCATTGGCCCTTACATCCTCCCTCTTGTCTTACCACTTGCTAGCTCCCCTACACTCTCGTTTCTCCCTTAAGTTGCTCCTTCTCCCCTTCTCGTCCATCCCCATTTGCCTTAAAAACATAACAAAAAACAACAAATTGTTAGTAGTAGTTAGTGTTAGTTTTCATGCTTAGTTAGTTGTTGGTTAGTTTGTTAAAATCATTAGTGGTTAGTTTTACATTATTGCAAGTTAGTATTTTAGATCTCATTGCTTTGTCATTATTTAGTTTCATTTTCCAAGTGTTAGATCTAGTTTCAAATTTGCAAATCTTGTTTTGTTTTCCTAACGTCTAATGGGTATTGGAGTTATTTGTTTATTGTAGATCTCTTCTTGTGAAAGAAAGAGACTTCTAATCCGAGCAAGCTATCAAGACAAGTGGACAAAACAAACCAAAAAAGATTAGTATTATCCTTTGTAATAGACATTAGAAGTTTGTTTCAAGTTTTTTTACAAGTAGTTTATTTCAAAGTCCCTACAAGGGTTTCATTCCCAAGGGCAATTGTACTCTCTTAATAAAAGTTGCAAGTGGGGTTTTTAAGCCCTCACATTCACTTCCCCATTTGGGGAAGCCTTGTAGTCTCTTAAGTGGTTTGAGTTTCTAGTTTAGATCTTTTTATATGCTCTTAGATTAGTTTTATTTCAATAAGTTATACTTGCTCTATTTTTCCGATTTACTTACCCCCATGCTCTCCCGAGTACGGTCTTTGACCTGAAAGAGATTCTTGGGTAGATTAGAGTTCACTTTCTGTTTAGTAATTCATTTTTCATCTCGTACTTCTCTTCCAAACCTTGACTATAGAATAGCTAACTTTGAGATTGTATCCCAAAGGCCACATAGTCTTGTGGTAGCTTCTCGCTCCCCCATCAGCTTCTTGTGGACATCCAGCTAGCTGGAAGGTTTCCAGGATTGGTGGCTTCTAGTGATTGATCTTGTTCGGAGATCGATCCCACCTATTAGATTAAAATTTGTCTTGTAGAACACTAGATTTACTCAAGTTTCATTTTATCTTGCAAATAGTATTGTTAAGCATTATTTCACATATTTCCATATCTTGCTGATCAATCATATTGTTTAAATCTTTTCAAGTTGAGGTATATTGCTTTTACAAACTACTATCTTCTTCTTAAAACGAACCAAAGTCTCTTGAACTTGGCCAAATCCAAGTCAAGAGCACCCTCTATCGGAGGGCATTTTAGTATTGCATCATTCCCTGCATTAGGCATTTGTTAATTAGCAAGTCTCTTGAATTGTGGTCATAAGATCAAGTCAAGAGCGCTCTCTGTCGGAGAGTTGAACAAAGTGCTCTTAAATAAAACTTTTCAACCCACACACCCCTTTAATTAATTTAACTTGGTTTCTGTCCTACACCCGTATGCTCTGCCAACCGGAAACGGTTGGGCTAGTACTCAGAAAGGTGGCAGACTTGTTAATTCACAAGTGATAACCTTAATTAAAAATTTTACCCAAAACCCCAACCAAGACAAATTACTGAGTTCTTCCTACAAGAGGTGGTGCCGGGAATCCACTGTCAGACTCGAGGGCGGTCAAGCCGCAAGCACACTTGCCCTCTTCGCAATCTGGGTGCTCCCGACCTATCACCTAAGGTTGCCAGTATTTTTCTTGGATAAGGTTCCACTCTTTTTTGATACCCTTGGTCTTATCCTAATAATCAAGAACATCTAAAACACTTAAAATTTACCAAGTGTTGTCCGCCAAATTGCACACCAACAGCGGAAATCTTTCGAAAGCTGTCTCTTCACTACAAGTGAGAGAGGTGTGGCCTTGGGGGCAAGCAATGAGCCAGGTACTGTCACCTGAATCCCAGCTCCTCCGTTTAGGCAAACCTCCTAACGAAGCCAAGGGGGGTAGTCCCTAAAAGAGAGTTTCCACTAAGGCTCTTGTATTTATAGTGTTTTTTGGGTGTTGTGATGCGGATGGGTGTTTTTTAGGAGTTTTTTAAATGAGAGACAATTTAAAATTAAAATATAAGACAAGATAGCGCAATCCACGTTGCAAATACAAGATGAAAGATACACTTGGGCAATAAATAAATCACTTCTCACGTAAATATAAGCAAATACTACAATGTTGATACTTAAGAAGGCAAAATATAAGATGAAGGACCAGTGCCTTATGGAGTCAAAAATTTAATGTGAAAGTGAAAACTTGATACAAGTGCTTGAATTGGAAAGTTTGTGAGAACGTTGTGCAGCTTATCTTGGTAAATTTAAAATTTTAATTGTCTTGATTATTATGGCTAAAACCAAGGATGTTTCAAGAGTATCCGGAAAGTAATTTTAAGCAGCTCCTTTAAGAGACATGTCGGGGCCTGTCTGGAATCACAGCGAGGCGAGCAATGCTAACCAACCACCGTGTCACAGATTGGGCGGTCCGGCGCCTCCCCTGAGAACTAATTAAAATACTTTATGACAACGCCGGTTCGTTGGTTATGGGGGTGAAAGTTTTAATTAGATTTTCACTTGTAAATTAACAGGTCTTCCACCTTTCTGAGTACTAGCCCAACCGTTTCTGGTTGGCAGAGCATACGGGTGTAGGACAGAAACCAAGATAAATTAATTAAGGGGTGTATGAGTGGAAAATTTTATTATTAGAGAACCTTGTTCAACTCTCCGACAGAGAGCGCTCTTGACTTGATCTTATGACCACAGTTCAAGAGACTTGCTAAGCTTAAAATGCCTAATGCAGGAAAAATGCAAAACTAAGAATGCCCTCCGATAGAGGGTGCTCTTGACTTGGATTTGGCCAAGTTCAAGAGACTTTGGTTTATTTTAAAGAAAGCAGATAGTAGTTGTGTTGTAAAAGCAATAAATCAACTTTTAAATGATTAAACAAATCGATAAGCTTGAAAGATATGAAGTAATGCTTAACAAAAAAAAACTACTTTGCCAAATAAAATGAAACTAAACTCAAACTAGTATTCTACTACACAAGATTTAATCTACCAAGTGGGATTGATCTCCGAACAAGATCAACCACTAGAAGCCACCAATCCTGGAAACCTTCCAGCTAGCTGGATGTCCACAAGAAGTTGATGGGGGAGCGAGAAGCTACCACAAAGCTATGTGGCCTTTGGGATACAATCCCAAAGTTAGCTATTCTCTGGTCAAGGATTGGAAGAGAAACAAGATAATAATAAATGCAAAAATAAAACTAAACTACCCAAGAGTCTCTTTCAAGTCAAAGACCCTACTCGGGAGAGCATGGGGGTAAGTGAATATGGAAGATAAGCAAAATGACTTATTTGAAGTAAAATTAAACTAAGAGCATATGAAAAAATCTAACTAAACCAATCCACAAAACCCAACACTCTTCCCCAAATGGGGAAGAAGACCAAAAAGTGGAGGCCTCCTCCACTTGAAACTTTTATTAAACGGTTACAAATGCCTTGGGTTTAAAACCTCGCAAGGTCTTTTGAGAGATATATAATACTTGGAAAAAAATAAAGAAGAAACAAGTCTTTGCTTGCTTTTACAAATGATAAGTACGTCAAGTTTTGATCATTCTCATGGTTTCTTCACTTTGTTTCTTTTGCTTAGATCTTACTTCTTCAAAGCTCCTTCAAGTTTCCTCCTTTCAAAACATCTACACAAATCTTAGAAATTCCATTAATCATTAGAACAAGACAAAATCTTGAAGCTATTTAAACTAGAGTCTACAAAAGACTTCAAAAAATTAGTTTATGAGATTTTTTATTTCAAAAATGCATAAAAGAAAAAATGGACCAGCGAACAACATACTCCTAAAATGCAATGGGAAAGAGATCTAGATCATAAAAATTTTGAGAAACTTTTTGTGGAAAATATTCTATCTTTTAAAACTTGCAACTAGGAATAAAAATGCAAACTATACTAGTGTGAAAAAAGAAATCTAGAATGCTTCTAACACTTACTTTTCAATGCATGAAATTGATCTACAAGATGCAAGTAAAACCTAAGATCTAACTATGACAAGCTATCTTGCAAAAAGAGAAGCTAATACTCTAACAAAAAATAAACTAACTTAACAATTCGTTTTTGATCTTTTGGGATAATTTAGGGCTCTTTTTGGAGAAAACGAGGGGAGATATGGAAGCTAGAAGATGGGGAACGAGAGGATAAAAGAGGGAAAGACGAAAGGTGGAAGGGAAGGTAAATCAAGAGCTAGATGGAGAGGGGAAGGCAAAGAGACTAGAGCCAAAACAAAAGGGAAGAAAGAGGGGTAACTATGGCCAAGCGAAAGCTAAGGAGGAGGGTTTTAAGAGGCAAGGGCTAGCAAACCAATGAGAAAGGGAAACAAGGAGCAAATAAGAGGGGTTTGAAGAAAGAACCCTTTTGTAATCAAGTTTGAAAGATGAAAACTTTGTTGATGGAAGAGGGAACCCTCTCTGCTTTGATGCCAATCTTAAGATCTTGCTCCTTGGAAGTATCCTGCAAACACACTATTAGTAAAGGTTTTTGTTGGTGGAGAAGAGGGAGATACAACCGAGTTCATCTCATCTCAACCGTTTTGAAGATCTGCAATGCACAAAAACTTACACAAACAAAGCTTGATCAAATATAGAGAGTTAGACAAAAATGCATAAAGAGACAAGGTAGTAAGACCGATTACAAGTTGCACTCTTTATACTATTCAACCATCAAATGCTTGCCCTACGCTCTTAAGAAAGAGATCTAAGCATGTATTTAAATCAAACTTTGAAATTGCATAAATCAAGAAAACATTACAGATATTACCTCAAAATAAATTAGTAACTCATGAACCAATAGAAGTGTACACAAATTTGCCTCCAAAGCCAACTTTATTTCCAATGATAGCCAATAGCTATTACAATCTCCGCAGAGTAAGTTTACAATAATTCTCCATCCAAAGAAATCCCAAATGGCTTCTCTTAAATAGCAAAACACTAGCCTAAAACCCTAATTCGAATTTGGAATGAAGAGAGCCAAAAACTCCATCTTAATCCAATCAAAACCATGTCAACACCAACCAAATCGAGCTTGGAGTCTTAACTCAACATTAAGCTTGAGTTTGGAGCCCATAATTTGAGGAAGGAGCCCCACATGCATTGATTTCAAAATCCAACAACCCATTAATTAATTGCCAAATCACAAAAACGAATTTGCATGAAGGTGGGTGAATTTCTCAACTGTAGATCACTCCCAGTGCTCCGAAACTGATCTAAATCAGGTGGGTGAAGATTCCAATCATCATAAATGCTTTTTGCCATGTCATTTTGACTTTTACTTTATTCAATTTGGCCTTTTTTGGAGAGATTTAAATTATCTCCAATTTATTATTTTTTGAATATTTTAATTAATATTTCTCATTTTTTGATTTTTTGAGAAAATATTAATTATGAGGCCAAATAATTGTCTGAAACTTAGGGTTAGCTGGTCCGGGGATCATGAATGATTTTTGGCTTAAGTCTGGAGTCTTCAATCACTGAAATCGGATCCCGGATGACTGACATATTACAGACTCAAATTTCTCTATTTAAACTATAGAGAAATTTAATTAAAATTTAAATAATTAAAAAAAAATTAAAAAACCCCAATTCCGACGCGTCCGGTAAAAAATTTTCGAAATTTTTTATGGGGGTCCTAGAGACTTAGGACATGACCAAAACCTATTCTAATAGTGTCTAGTAGGTTTATACATTATAGTTGGACTCTAATAACCCCCCATGGCCAAATTTTCAAAATCGGGCATTCCAGCTTTGGAGGAAGCGGGAGAAAAACCAAGAGATTATATCTCACCTGAAGCAAAGTATAATCTGACGGTGCAAAAACTCCCTAGAATACCTTAGTTGTTTAATCCAGTCATGGGGAACCGAGCCACTCAGACCCTACTAGCACACTTTGATACAAACCCCCATGGGGCCATGGTCATGTCGACTCAAAAACAAAACCGACTAGCCAAAACTGGCTAGACCCAAATATCTGAAACCCAGATACTCTGGAAGTGAACACTGATGTGTTCCAACACTGGTGGCTCAATAAGGTTTCAACCATTTGTACAAAATAGGTGATAACACCAAGAACAATTTCAAAATGTTCTCACAAACAGCTACTTTCGACTTATTCTTTTCAGCATCACAAGTATTTTATTTGACTCCATTTGGCATTGGGACTACCCCCCTTGGCTTCGTTAGGAGTTTGCCTAAACGGAGGAGCTGGGTTCAGGTGACAGTACCTGGCTCATTGCTTGCCTCCAAGGCCACACCTCTCCCCACTTTCCAGTGAGGGAGACAGCTTTTGAAAGATTTCTGCTGCTGGTGTGCAGTTTGGCGGACAACAGGTGCCTTCTCCACAAGGCCTTGATTTCTATTTTGCTCTTCGCTGACGACATGGTCCTCTTGGCCTCATATGCGGAGGGATTACAGAAACACTTAGATGCCTTGGCCCTCTTTTGTGATCTTCGTCAGCTGACGGTCAACTTGGGTAAAACCAAGGTCATGATCTTCATTTCTTCTTTAGAGGGGAAGATATCGAGATCACTAGCACATATACCTATTTCAGTTCAGTTCACAGGACCTCATTTCGATATGTGACATGCTCTTCAACCCCAAGTTAATAAAGGATACAGATCGCTAACCTTTCTTGAGAGACAATGCTTCAGACACCACTTTCATCTCATCCAAGATGACTCTCATGGATACTCTCATCCGACCCACAATCCTCTATGGCTCTGAGGTGTGGGGGGCATGCCTACTAGACTTCGATTAGGCCTTAGCAGAGAGTGCAAGTCCTCCTCCATCACATTATCAGATCCAAACATCCAGTACCTCACCACATTGTACTCGCAAAGTTTGGTGCTCAACCTTCTTGGCTTGAGGTTGCATTCAGTCTTGTCACTCTCTTACACCGCCTTTGGAGCTTCGCTGACTCAATGAAGGT
Source organism: Larix kaempferi (assembly GCA_027924585.1). Classification (NCBI taxonomy): domain Eukaryota; kingdom Viridiplantae; phylum Streptophyta; class Pinopsida; order Pinales; family Pinaceae; genus Larix; species Larix kaempferi. The sequence continues at coordinate 592,941 of BSBM01000319.1, read as the reverse complement.
GCACGATTGGTACCCATATTTGGCGTATGTCTCTTGAAAGGCCATCACCTCAGCCAACCCTTCAAGCCATTCTAGATGTTGGTTTGTGGGTGTTGCGAATATTGATATTGAGATGGACCGGCTTCCTCCATTTAGGTATTCCTTGGATGGGCATGGGTGCCTCTTACCTACCAGACAAGAGTTAAATAGAGTCATTAGAGATGATATTCATAAATAGTTTGTGTAGGCTAATTGGATCAACCCTCTGGGCGGGTTACATCCAAGATGGCCTTCTACACTACGCACTTCTTGGATCTGAGGAACAAGCACATGTGCTTCGTATTACTCTAGGTCAGTTCGGAGTGGGCTCTCATCCTCTTCAAATAGAGACAGATCACCAGCTCGACCAATCAGACAGGATCTGCTAGGTATGTTGCCTCCGAGAGGCTGAGAGCGAGGAGCACTTCATCTTTCAGTGTCCTATTTATTACAAAATCCGCAAGTGATTTCACTATCTTTTCAGGGACCCCGATCAGAGATGTCTGGCCTTATACCTACATGAGGCCCTCCGGCTTTGCTCCTTCACCCTCCAACGACATTCTCATTCTCATTCTGAGTCAGGACCACTATCCACTCAGAGTATCATCTCCTTTCTAGTGCTTCCTTCCTCTAGGATGGTAGCACTAACCTTGATAGCTCGATTAGGACACGATGGTCCACCTCTACCTCTGTCCAACACCAGCAATGGGGTTGTTCTCAGCCCCATCCCAGCAGTTCAATGACTCCATCCAAGATACAATGTCAGACTCCCTCCTCCAAGTAGTGTTGAAATTTGTACCAAGGAAGTGTTCCCCTAGTGACTTTTGCCTAAGTCACTAAAAAGGGGACAAAGTACATAACCCTTGCATTAATTGCTTGAGAAAAGTAATTAATGTCACTTTAGAGTTATAAAGTGACTTTTCAATTTATTTAAGTTGTGGTTGAGAGAGAAAATATTTAATGGAGAGAAAGGTGACTTTTCTCATCCATTGATGAGAAAACACTAGATTAAATGTGGGCCCTTGATCTAGTGTCCTTTCAGCGACCCCAGGAAGGTGAAATGAAAAGACAAGGGAAAAACAATAAATGAGGCACCCCATTCATTCATTTGCACACATCCCAAGAGAGTTGGAGAAGTGGAGATATTCCAAGAGAGTTGGAAAGCAAGTTCCAGTTGGAGTTTGAGAGAGAGAAAGTGGTTGTCTGAGATAGCAGCTAGGTACAGCACGGTTTCCAAGACCATACAATAGTTTTGGGCACAATTTTCGAGAAGAAAACAGTGGCACACATTTCCATGCAGAGCCACAAATTTCAAGACAAGTGCAGAAAATTAATTCCGTACAGTGCCCGAAAATCGAGGCACGATTTTCGAGGCAGAAAAATAATTTCTGCGATGTTTTGTTGGTCACGAATTTCCAGGCAGAAAATTGAGTTTGGCACTGAAATCGAGGAGTTGTCCGTACAGCTCTGTGTTGCTTGAGAAGGGCACAATTTCCAGAAATATATGCACAGAATTCGAGGCAGCCTGTTAATTTTGTTGGTTGAGATAAATTGTGCTTGTTACTATTAAAATTCTGCTGTACATTTTATTGAAAAAGAAATTAATAAAATATCTCTCTCACAAGTTTTCCCTTCGGGGTTTTTTCCTGGGCCATTTGGGCTAAAATATCTGAGTCTGAAATTTTATGTGCATGGCTGTTATGTTCTTTCTGTTCTCAGTATTTTGGTAGTACTTCTTTTGTGCTTCCAGTTCAGATATGTTTATGAGTGAAATTTCATTTTCAGTTGTCTATGGTTGACTGAGATGGTTTATTAAACATTGTTAATCTGAGTTAACTTGAAAGCCTATTAGAGAAGTGAAATTTCTACAAGTAGCGGCACACTACCCATTGTAGCTACGCTTCCAGCTCTTCCTCTAGACAAAGTACTCTTTTGAGCTTCATTCAATTCGCCTCGGATAGTAGGAGAGATGCTCCCTATGCTTCCAATGCTTCAATGTTCCAGTGCTTCCATTGCCCATGACAGCAAGAGTTTCACCATTTATGTATCATACTTCTCGGTTCCACTCCCTTTACATTTTTGGGATTTGCTCTCTTGATATCTCTCTTTGTATAACTCTCTCCGAGATCAGCTCTCTATTTATGGAGTTAGCGTTAGGTTTGAATTCCGCTTTTAGCTTTTTATAGGAGCTACTTTTGGGCTCCTACTTTATATTGTTATCATGGTACCACACAATCCGATAGACCTACTTTTGTGGTCATTTGTTCGACATTGATAAAATTATCTTATCTTATCTTATCTTATCTACAAAATATTGAGCTAGCACCATTTGTACAGTTGTACTTGTGCCACTCCATTACAACTATAGAGTAAATCATGAATCTTTTCATTATGAAGCTATAGCCTATAAGATTAGTTTTGATAAATTGGCTGACGATCTTGGCTTCAAGGGTAACCAAAATGCACAATCTCATCTAATAATTCATACATGATGACAAAGTTATCTCTCAGTAACTCTTCTTCCAGCTCCTCAAAATAGTGCTTGAACACATCCACAACATGGTCAAGAAAAAGCAGTGGGCTGGCAATGATTAAATGCAAACTTCCCTGCTTTCCAACATTACTCACTAAAGCAATAGGAACATGCATTATAAAACATCTAAATCAAACAAATCCATGTATTAGCATTCAGTACACAGAAGCTCCTAAATTCTAAGTAGGCATAGTCCCCAATAACAAATAATAACTGCACACCATTTTAAAATAAAATGAAATTGATATAAAACTGGCCTCTCTGGACACTTTGTCCGAAGCTTCATAAACAAACAACACAATTTTTTAGATAATTTTAGGAGGTTTAGTGTTATTCTCTACAGATCCTTTTGTTCCTAGCTTCCTATTACTCTGCGATTACATATACTAAATTTTTTAATATTCTTTTAAAAATATCAGATGGTAAACAAACAAAAAGTAAAAGAAAACATGAACATGTTTTGGTCACAATACACACCTTAGATTTGACATCACAGTTTCCCGAAATAAATGAACGCGTTTTGCTTCTGAGTAAACATGAGATGCCCTCTGCACAATAAAGTGCACTCAATTTAGAAGCAGGCAAGCAGACCAATTACCACTAGAAAAAGAGATTGCAAACTGGAGCTCGCAAACCAACAGATATCACACTCAACAAGCTATCAAAATGCTATCATGGGACCAAAAATTCAAATAAACTTCAGGGAGTTGAATCTACTTCAGAAGTAGAATTTAGGATCACTTTTTGTCAATAATTTTACTGTTAGGCACAAAACTCCAGATCATAATAGTAAGAGGTTATTAAAGGAAAGCATCTTGCAAAAGAAATCAAGTTAATGATGAAGCCATATAACCAAGCTGACTTTCCAGACCAGCAAAAGTAAAAATGTTCGGAAATAAACTTCATGCCTTGTAAATAACAGAGCCGTACAACCCAGATAAATGGATGACAGCCTAGTTCATAATTATGCAATAATGCAGCACCAGAAGAATAAACTTGAGCTATATCAAAAATCCATCATCATGCAACTTAATGGTGCTTTACAGCCCTTGATCAATAAGCATGAATGCCGATCTATACCAGATTAAATTGCACCTCTAAATATGAATATAAGTTTTCTTGTTTCTGTTAATATATATTCAGTAATTATTTTAGACGCCTAATCACATTTTTATACAATTCAATAATTCAAGTAAATTATTTTCATATCACCTAGGTCCAGATTTATTGACTCATATGCATTTTATTTTCTCACAATTTATGCTTCATGTTATTGTAGCCAACACTTTAGAACACTTTCTGGTTCAAGTTATTTATGGTTTAGAACACTTTCTGGTTCAAGTTATTTATGGTTTAGAACACTTTCTGAGCCTCTCCCACTGACAGGTTTCAGGTGCTATTAGGCTTTTAAAATCAGAAATCATAATTAAAAATCCATCATTTATAGTGGCAAAGTGGGAAACACTACTACCAAAGAGAAGATGTTAAATCCTTACAAGCATGTCCTCGTCCCTAATGGTTATCAGGACAATTAAACCTTTTCAACAACTGTGTGAATAAATGAAGAAAGCTAAAGAATGGAATACCAAGCAACAGTTAACTTCCTTTTGCATGCAAGCTCTCATTTTGCTCAATATTTCAATGATATTTCCTAATTTGTACCTGAAATAATTTAAAATGTGTAGCAGCTGCAAGTACAGCCAAGGATGATGGTGAGCCTGCCATGATTGATTCGAGACTTTTTCCAGTGACTTTCTCAATCTCCTCTGCTGTATAAGGCGCTTCATGTAAAAGTTCCTATAAGACAAAATTAATACAACATGTCATGTTGCTTTGGCTTACTCCAAACCGAATATCCATGCCCCTCAAAAATAAATTTATCTAATTGCTCAAATTTAGAACAATGCACTCCTCACATTGAATCTTTACTTAATGTGAACAACTAATTACAAGCATTTCTGTAAACAATATCAGACAATATTCATAACAAAAATGTTAAACTACCCACATCTATTTCATTAATATAGTAATGGATCCCATCAAAAAGGTATTTCTTCTTCAATATTAAATTTCACAAACCTGGTTTGCAATCTTTCAGAACCCAAAGCAAAGAATATTCATTGTTGATGGATCTAACTGGAGCCATGTATACTCAGAATGCAAGACAGAAAACATAGGCTTTGGACTTTGCAGTGACTATCAATTTCCTCCATTTAAGGTTGATTCAACCTATTTTTATGTATCACAAATATATATATATATATATATATATATTGGAATTTAATTGGATTGCACAGCATTACGCCGTTGTGTTGCATAGTAGAAGAATGTGAGAGAGATCTTCTCACAAGAGAATTCGCTCTCCAAGTGTCTTTAGATTACCAATGAACTCATTTGCATAATAGAATTTTGTGACGAACTTGTAGTGTAAAGGAAAAGATCACAAACCTGGATGCCTTTAAATTCCTGCCAAGAAGAAGGCCCCCTTTCACATGCCCCCTCTATCCAAGCTTGGATAGGGTTCAAGTACAAACTGCCTTCAAGATGAACCTGCTCTTCGAACTCTGTTTCCTGTCCCAAATGACTTTCAAATCCAACAAGAAGCCCTGAAAGATACGGCTGGAAAAGAGGCCTCAAATCTGCCCTAGGAGAGGGCAAACTTTGCTGCTCTAAACTTGTGATATAACCACTTCCTTGCTGTCCAAAACCTGCACTAAGCCCTGAGAAACATGGCTGAAAAAAATGGTTGGGATCTGTTGCCCGCCGGATGTGCACACCAGCAGCAGAAATCTTTCGAAAGCTATTTCCCAAGTGGGAAAGGTGTGGCCTTGGGGGCTATTGTCCGTCGAGATGCACACCAGCAGCGGAAATCTAATGACTATTCTTAAGAAAACTGTGGGAGATAATAAGAGAGCATGGGACAGCAAGATTAAGTATGTTGTATGGACTGATAGGATAACCAAGAAGAACTCTACAGGGAAGTCCCCTTTTGAGTTAGTATATGGTCTTACAGCCACCCTTTCGGTTAGCATGCAGATTCCAATTTTCAGATTAATAAGTGAGTATGGAACGGAAAAATTGGAAATGGAGCAGAGGATAAATCAGATCATAGAGTTAGATGAAGCAAGAAGAGCTGCCCTTGATCAGTCCCTAAGACATCAAGAAAGTATGAAGGGCACCTTTGACAAATCAGCCAAGCCAAGACCTTTCGAGGTGGGAGATACTGTTCTCCTATGGGACAAAAGAAGGGAGAAGCATGGGAAGCATGGGAAGCATGCGAAGCATGGGAAATTTGACAGCCTTTGGAAAGGCCCATTTATCATCCATGCCATTGCTGGCACAAATTCTTTCTTACTAAATACCATGGAAGGAGAAGAATTGAGCTTGCCCAAAAATGGGCAGCATCTGAAGCCTTTCTATCGAAACAACATCCAAGATGACCAAGGGATCATCTTCGGGCTTCTCTAAACCCATCCTTGTTGTATTTTTATGTATTTTACTTCTGTACCATATTGATGTATCATAGCTTTTTTATGTTAGTTGTTGTATCATATTTCATATATATGCTGGAAAAGAAAAGATTTTATTTCATGTACTTTGATTTGAAAAAAACAAAAAATATTTTTGTTGTTATTTCATTTTGGCATTATTTATCATGTACATATGGACTGAGACACTTGTCTTTCCATGCAGGAAACTAATATTCTGGGATTCTCGAACACTCTCATTGATCCATAAATCAAACGAGTGCCCGTCCCGCAGTTGGAGCCAGATGTTACCAACATTTTTGTACCATAGTTGGATTATCTGACGAGCCGCCATTTGACAAACATGATGAATGTTTGTGTTCCAATGTATCAGATGATCCATCCTTTGTTCCTAGCCAGTTTTGACTAGTCAGTTTTTGTTTTCAGTCAAAATGACCATGGCCCCACGGGGTTTGTAATAAGTGTACTAGTAGGATTTTTGAGTGGTTCGATCCCCCATGACTTGGTTAAGCAACTAAGGTATTCCAGGGAGTTTTTTCCCTTGTCAATTATACTTTGCCTATAGCCGAGCTATAATCGATGAGGTTTTCTCCCGCTTCTTCCAAAGCTGGAATGCCCGATTTTGAAAATTTTAGCCATGGGGGGTTATTAGAGCCTAATTGATGTGTATAAGCCTACTAGACACCATGTATGTCTTAGATGGTCATTTTATAGGGTCCCCATCCAATAAAAACACTGTCCGAAAAAATTTTACCGGACGCGTTGGATTTGGGTTTTTTAATTATTAATTTTTCCATAGTTTAAATGGAAAAATTCAATTTGTAATATGTCAGTCGTCCGGGGGTGTTTTTCAGTGAATGGAGGCTTGATTCCTAAGCCAAAATTCACAATTAGACCCTGGACACCTTCATCCTAAGTTTCGGATCGTTATTTAGCCACTTAATTAATAATTCCTCAAAAATCAATAAAAGAGGGTTATTAATTAATTAAATTGAAAAAATTAATAATTGGAGAAAAGTCCAATTCTCTCCAAAATAATCCAAATTGGATTATTTCAGTGGCTAAATGACATGGCACAAGGCATTAAGGAAGTTTCCAATCATCTCAGTCATCATCCAGTCAAGTATAAAGTCAGCATCAGTGATTAACTCCAAAAGAATTCACCCCCCTTCATGCAAATTTCGAATTAGTGATGTGGCATGCAATAAGTGGGTTGGTTGATTTACAATTAAGCTTATGGTAGGCGCCTCCCTAAAGGATAGGGCCACCTCACATGAGTTATCTCCACATAACTCCTCCTTATCCCTTGAAAATTTCATGCATAAAGCCTTAACCTCACGAATATCTCCTTATGACCTCACGTCCTCCACTTGGCATTCGAATTTGGGGTGGTTAAAGTGAAGTTAACGCATTGGTGGGCACCTTCCCTAATGTTTGCAAACATATCCCACTATCTCCTCATTGCATTAAAGCCCTAACCTAACGTATGTCTCTATTGGAGCTCGAATATTACACATTGCTTTAAGCTTTTCAATGGTGATACTTCCAAAGTTGGGATGGGGGGCGCCTTGCCTAGGTGGAGGCCACCTCCCCACCCTACATTTAATGCAAGCTCGAGTTATGTGGAGATTAACACTCCAAGCTATATTTTGATTGGATTTTGATTAGGATTTGACATGGATTTCGAATTAATGTTGAGTGCCATTGGCTTCCTTTATGCCAATTCGATTTAGGATGGCTTAGCCTCTTGTATTTATTATATAAAGAGAGGTATTCCGAATAAAGAAGTGACTTTGGAGGTCCATCCAGGAGTACTTGGGGTTTTCTTTCACATTGTCTTGGTGATATCTCTCTCACCTTGTCTCTTTATTTATGCAATTCAATTTTCAATCTATGTTCTAACCTTGTTTAGAAGTATATTGTTCAGTTTTGTCTATTTGAGAACAAGGGTTTTGCAAGGATCTTCCAAGGTGGAGAACGGCTTAGAGATTAAGCTATTCTTTGCTCATTAGTGGTTTTTACTACCTAATCAGCTTCTTTTGCAAGTTCCCAAAGCTCTTCTCATTTCAAGAAAAGAAACACATCAAAGAAACTTGCCTCTTCCTCCATCAACAACGGTTTTCTATCAAACTTGGTTACTTGGATCTATGAGTTTCTATCTTCCAACTCTCTAGTTTTCTCTTTGAAACCTTTTTCTTGATCTTGCTAAGCTTTTCTTCTTGCCCTAGTTTTGCCCTAGTTTACTCCTCTACCTTCCTTTCGTTTTTTATCTTCTTCATCCCCTTCGTTTTTCCCTTTCAAAACCTCTTCTCACCCTTTCATTTTAGCCTTCTCACCCTTTTGTTTGGCTTATCTTTTTGCCCTAGTTTACCCTTCTCTTCTCCCTCTCGTCTCACTTCTTCCATCCTCTTCTTTCCCCTCGTCTTTGGCCTATCTTCCTCTCTTTAGATCCTCCTTTCGTCCACCTTTAAAGGAGCACTACACACAATAAAAAACATTAAAAATTGTTAAAATTTAGTTTGTTAAAAGTTAGTATTAGTCTTTTGCATAAGTTTGTTAAAAGTTAGCATTTTGTTAATTGCATAAGCTTGCTGCATGTTAGTACTTGGCATTATTTAGATCTCATTTTCTTTGGGATTTGCATTGTTTAGCATTAGCTAGTTCCTTTTGTTAAGAGTTAGTAGTTAGGTATCTTTACATTATACTTTGTATTTGCATAAGTTAAGATCTAGTTTATTTTTCATCTAGCTTTTTTGCTTAGTTATGCTTGCATCTCAGTTGTTATTCTCAAGATTAGACTTACTTCGTTTTTTTTATCTTTCTCCTAGTTTGCATTTGGTAGTTAGATCTCATTTGAAGTAAAAAGTTTTCATCCAAAAAGTTTTTTTTTTATCTTTACATTCCTAGGATTAGTTTCAAGTTTTGATTATTTTATCTGATGCTAAAGGATGCTTTGAGTTGAAATTTGTTGTAGGTACTTTGGAAGTGAAAAGAGCTTGAAAACTTTGAAGTAAGGAGATCCAAGCAAAGCAAGAACTTGGAGAAACCACAAGGATGATGCAAAACATGAAAACACTACTTATGATCCTTTTGTAATAGCTCTTAAGAGCTTACTTCAACTTTGTTTTCCAAGCTTTATATTTATCTCAAAGTCCTTACAAGGGTTAAGTTCCCAAGGCATTTGTACTCAAGTTAATAAAATAAGGCTAAGGCCTCCCTTTTTTGGTTTTCTTCCCCATTTGGGGAAGAGTGTTTTTCCATTTCTTAGATTAGATTTATTTCTAGCACTTAGAGTAATTTTCATTTTTGTACTTAGAATAATTTTTTATTTCAAGTCTTGACCTGAGAAGCCTCTTGGGATTTGATCCCAAGTGCCGCATTAACACTGCGTGCTGCTTCTCTTTCCCCACCGTGTACTACGTATGACCGACTAAGCTGGAAGTTTCATGAACGATGTTTAGAAGTCACTTCGACTTCATTTCCTAAATTAGTTTATGTTGTGGTAGAACACTAATTCATTTTTCAGTTTCATTTGAATGCATTTTGTTTATTTGCTATATCTTTGTCTTGTTACAATCTTTTTGAGCTATCACTTGGTTTATGCTTTTAATATGCTTCTATCTTAACAAATAACCAAAGTCTCTTGAACTTGCAATAACCCAAGTCAAGAGCACTCTTTAACGGAGAGCATTCCCCTGCATTCCTTGCATCAATCATTTAGTTTAAATAAATTCTCTTGAACTTCCGTCATAAGACGAAGTAAAGAGCGCTCTCTATCGAAGAGTTGACCTGTGTGCTCCTAATTAATTTAAAACCATTTCAACCCATATTCCCCAATAAAATTTATTTTCGTTGCTATCCATCACTAAGTATGCTCTGCCGACCATTACGGTTGGACTAGTACCCAGAAAGGTGTTGGATTGGTTAATCTTTGCAAGTGATAACGTAATAAAATTTTATCCCACAACCAACAAACCGGCGTTGCTATTTCGAGAAATACTTGAAGGGGGACGCAGCCATTGAGCTAGCAGCTCCACGTTGCTCTTTCTCTTCAGGATTTCAACAAAGGGAAGTAAACTTACTTTGCCAATCTTATTTTCTTTCATCATTTGTCGTTTATTTGCTGATTTCTTCTTGCTATTTGCCATAGTTTCTGACTTAGCTCTCTCTTTGGCAAGTACAAGGGCCCACTTGGTCAACTAGATGCTCCAAACATTGAGGGAAAACGCCTAGCTCCTCAACACTTGGTCTTCAGAATTTATGTTCATCATCAAGCTCCTCATCTCCATTGTTTCAGGTAGGCAATCCCCGCTTGTTTCTCTAGTTTCCATTTCCATTGTGAATGCTAGGCTGCAAACCATTAAATAAAACCCTAAAATATAAAAACTAAATTTCCAACCATCAAAACTCCATTTTTATTGCAAACCCACTTATTATTTGTGATTAAATGTCTAAATCCGAAGTTTTAGATCTGTTAGACTCCATTTCCCATAGATTTAGCACTGGTCTACTTAGTCAAAACGCCCACCTGGGGCTTTTTTCTCTTTTGCTTGCTTGGGTTAGTTTGGGGTTCTGGGTAGTCTTGATTCGAGTTCTAATCATCATTTTATCAATAGATATCAAGCTATTCATCGCTAGAAGCACTTTAAAACGCACATTTGTTGATGCCCTAGGTCCATTTACTTCACTGCTTAATTGTTTTCCTTGGGTAACTTCATTTCCTTTCTCCACTTCTAGCTTCCTGAATGTTCTTTGCTCATTTCCAGCCACACGATTACGGATCTAATCCATTTCTATTCATCTTATCTGGTTGCTGGTCACATCTCAATTATACACTCATTTCATATCTGTGTCCAGTCCATGGCTGAGATTAAGCTTAGGACCTATTTACACTCATCTCCTGTCTTTACTTCTTTCTATCTTTTGGATTTGGGTGTGTTTTGTCTCTCGACCATCACCTGGTTGAGCGGGGTCTCCCCCCTGACTTGGCTACGTGCCTTGTCTAAAGTGACAGTAGCCTTGTCCGGTGTGACTTCTGTTCCTAGAACGGAGGACTTGGCTATTGCCGGTTACACCTTCCTAGCTGTTCACCCTCTGCCATCCCTGTTGGGACACTATTTATCCATCAGCTAGAGATTGTGTGATAACATTTTTGGCGCCGCTGCTGGGGAGGTAGAGGCCTACCCGTGTTTTTGATTGAGTTTTGAGTTTGTCTGTTTGTTTTCTCTTCCATCATCACATCAGAACTTAAAACTCTGTTGGTTGATTTCTATTGACATAATTTTACAGCCAACACTACTTTGTCTCACTCACCACTTCCCCCACCACGACACTCCACCTTCGGTGAACAAGGTTCCCAAGTTCACCTGGTGACTCCACCCCGCGGCTCCACTGGAGGCCGAACCCACCCATATAACCTTTGCAGCCTTGATTGTTCTAACACATTGCATAGTACACCTATTACTTACGTCAGACAAGAATTTTGTGAAAATCCCCCCTACGCCCGTGAGTATGCCCGCTCCTGAAAAAGGACACAATGGCGTGCGGGATGACCATGAAAGTACTATCTCAATTAGTTGAGTTAGTCACCAATGTCATGCTCCTGCTAAAGCAACAAGATGAAGACAATAGGGAACGCGACCGACATATCTGATACATTTACGAGGGAGCTTATAACTGTTCCACCACGTCCGCCCAGGTCCTTACCCGGGGCCAATTGGCTAAGAAGAGAGGTGGCCCAACTGACCTTGGTCATACGAAAGTTAATCCTGAAACCCTCAAAAGTAACAATCCTCAACCTACTCCTGATCCCGAGAGATCCCAAGGAAACGATAAACCTAGCCCAAAAGGGCAAACAATCCCGAAAACAAACCCCGGGATTATGACAAGAGAGAAGGGGGACCCTCAAACAAGGGAAACAAGTGCACCTAAGGGTGCGACCAAGCCTATCCCAAAACCTGAAGTAAAAGCCACTCTTTCGCAAGCCAACAGATGGAAGAGGGAGGTCAAATGTCCCGAAGGGATCTCGGGTAAGGAGTCCCCTAGTCTTGGCCCCATTAAGGTGAACGTTTCAGGCAAGTTGTCCATCTCCTTGATCCACGTCCCTTTTAAGGAGTTAGTCAAAATCCCGGTCATCAAAGCTCAAATCATGGAATTCCTCGACATAAAGTCCCCTCCAAATAGCAAATTGAAACAACATGCCTTCCAATTCGACATGGGAAACTTTTTGTCCAAGCTCAGCATGCCCTTACCCCCTAAATGAAATTTTGAAGATTCCCGAGATGCATGATAGAACCCGTACCTTCTGGGGAATACCACCAAAGGGAACCCCTCCTGAGAAACCGATCAAGATGGCGCCTGATCCTCCAATAAACATCCATAGTGTATCAGGTAACTCTAAGGGGTGCCCTCCCTTTTACGTTGCCCTCGAGGTAAATCAACTTATACTCCACAATTGCATGCTTGATTCGGGAGCTGAGGTCAACGTCATGCCGCTGTGTGTCATGGAACAACTCGAGTTGACCCCTTCTAGGCCTTTTAGAAATGTGTGTGGGATGGACTCCCGACCGGTAAAAGCAGTGGGAGTTATTGAAAACCTCCATATGAAATTAGTTGCATGCCCCGACGTCGAGATGTCCATGGATGTTCTCATCCTCAACGTCCTAGATGTCTGGGGCATGCTCCTATCCAGAGAATGGGCCGCTAAGTTGGGTAGACACATCCAAATGGACCTCACGTATGCAACCATCTCAAGGGGGCCAGGCAAAGACATCACCTTACTTAACGAACCGCCGATGAAAGAACATGTGGAAACCCCTGATTACCTTTATGAAGAAGCAATCTGCCCCACGGCTGAGGTCGGAAACTTTATGGTGTTAGCAAACTACTGGGAAGACATTAGGTTGCACCCTTTCCCGCCTAGTGAGGTCTGGAAGATGCATTTCGATGGAGCTCGCTCTAGGCACGGTGTGGGTGTCGGGGTGGTCATAACTTTGACCTCTGGTGAAGAAACCATACACTCATTCCGCTTAGAGTTTGATTGCACTAACAATGTTGCGGAATATGAGGCCCTTCTCCTCGGACTCGAAATCGCCAGGGACCGTAAGATTAAGTGCTCAAGTGTTGTGGGTGATTCTGATCTCATAGTCTCTCAAGTTAGAAACTAGTTTGCCGCTAAGAATGATAGATTGCGCACCTACAGAAATGTCGTGTGGGACACCATTGAGTTATTCGATGCTTTCTCAATTAAGGTTGTCCCTAGGGAAGACAATTCCTTGGCAGACACACTAGCTGTGGCTGCCAGTACCTTTGAAGTCCCGGATGCCTTGAGTGAGCGAAAGTGCAAAGTCGAGGTCCTTTTTAGGCCTTCTGTGCCTGATAACCAAGACTACTAGCAAGTGTTCCAGGATGATGCCCAGATAGTGTGTTTTCTGGAAGGAGTAGAAAACACCCCTGATCCAATTATCAACTTGGAGGACCAGTCTTCGGGACAATCACTGTGTGGCGCTAACCTATTGGATTTGTCCCTGCTGCTCGAAAAGAATTTCAACAGACACGACGAGTACAGGGGGGGCAGAGCTGAGCCTGTTGATGAGGTAATCGAAGTGAATATAGGCTCTTCGGTTTCCCCCAAAATGATAAGGATTGGGAAGAATGCATCCAAGGAGGAACACAGGAGAATCATAGAGCTGATTCTCAAATACAAAGACGTTTTCGCCTGGACATATGATGATTTAAAAACTTATGATAAATCGGTCATCGAGCATACTATCCCACTAGTGGAGGGTGCAAAACCATACAGGGAAAAGTTGAGAAATGTCAACCTGAAACTAGCCCCTTTAATCAAGAAGGAGATAGAGAAGATGTTGGTGGCTGGAATCATTAGACCTGTAAGGCATACCACTTGGGTGTCTAACCCGATGATAGTAAGGAAGAAAAATGGTGAAATCAGGATCTGCATTGATTTCAGGAATCTGAACCGGGCTTGCCTCAAGGACAACTACCCCTTGCCCAACATGAAAAACCTATTGCAAAGCGTCACCAGAGCAGGGATGTTGTCTATGTTAGATGGTTTCTCGAGGTATAATCAGGTCCAGATCAAGAAGGAAGATAGGGGGAAAACCACGTCACCACCCCATGGGGAACCTATGAGTACATCTGCATGCCTTTTGGATTACTGAATGCTGGGTCCACATTCCAGAGGGCTATGGACCAAGCTTTCAGTGATTTGATTGGGAAGATCATCGTGATCTACCAAGATGACTTGACTGTTTTCTCCAAGGAATGGGTCGATCATGTGGACCATTTGAGAAAGGTTTTCGACAGGTGTAGGAAATTTGGGATATTCCTTAACCCAAGAAAGTCAAACTTCGGGATTGATGAAGGAAAGTTATTGGGACATATTGTGTCCAAGGAGGGAATTAGGATTGACCCAAAAAGAATCCGCGCCATCGCAGAGATCCCACCTCCTCACAATGTCACCTCGCTCAGATCTTTCTTTGGGAAGATTAACTTTGTGAGAAGATTCATCCCTAACCTTGTCGAGTTGGCAAATTCTTTGAACGCCTTATTAAAGAAGGATGCCAAGTTTGTGTGGGACAAGAAGTGCGAAATATCCTTCAATAAATTAAAAAAGGCCATATCCTCTTCCCCTGTCCTAGTTTTCCCTGACTACAACAAGGAATTACTGATCTATTCGTACGCCTCTGAGGATACTATTGTCGGGGTCTTGTTGCAAAAGAACGAGAATAATCACGAACAACCCATTGCCTTCATGAGCAAAAACCTCAGGGACGCGGAACTCAAATACACTACCACTGAGAAACAAACCTACGCTTTGGTCAAGGCCCTAAAACATTTTCGGACTTATGTGGGCTTCTCCAAAATAAAAGCTTATGTACCCTATCAGGTCGTAAAAGATGTTTTGTCTCAGACAGACAGAATTGGTGCAAGGGGAAACTGGATCTATAGGATCCAAGAGTATGACTTGGAAATCAAGCCAATCAAGATTTTGAAAGGACGAGGATTAGCCTAACTCTTAACTGAGAAAAAGAGTGGGGCCCAGGTTAATCAGGTAAGCGAGAGCAGGGATGATGGGGTGATCATTAGCGAGCTAGAGGACCACGAATGGTATAGGGAGGTAATTTTCTACTTAAAGTACCTAACTTGCCCTGATAACCTGGTTGATCACCAAAGGAGGGCTCTCAGGCTAAAGGCCTCAAAGTTTGTTCTGACTAAGAACGGTCTTGGGTGGAGAAACCCGGATGGAATTATCCTAAGGTGTGTTAAACCTGATGAATCACAGGTAATCATTAAAGAAATGTATTCCGGGCTATGTGGTGGCCATTATGCCCCCAGAGCAACCGCAGCCAAGATCATGAGGGCAGGTTATTACTGGCCCACGCTGTTCCGAGATGTCTACAACTACGTAAAGACGTGCCAGGAATGCCAGTTCTTCACAGGGAAACCAAGATTAGCGGCCTTACCTTTAAACCCGGTAATAGTAGAGACCCCCTTTCAGCAATGGGGAATGGACTTTGTGGGACCATTTGATGTAAATTCCAGTAATGGTTACAAGTACATCCTCACCTGCACTGACTACTTCACCCGCTGGGTTGAAGCCATCTCTACGAAGAAGGCCACGGCTGACGTCGTGGTAAAATTCTTAGAAGAAAATATTGTTGCAAGGTATGAATGTCCTCTCAAACTCACTACGGGCAATGCTAAGGCATTTAGCAAGATGGAAATGTCAATTTTCTGTCTGAATCATGGTATAGTATTATCCCACTCCTCCAACTACTATCCCCAAGGAAACGGGCTAACGGAATCAAATAACAAGAATCTCATCAGACTCCTCAAGAGGATGGTAGGGGACAACAAACGTAGCTGGGATAACAAGCTGAAGTACGCAGTGTGGGCCGATAGGACCACGGTAAAACAGATAAATGGAAAATCCCCCTTTGAATTAGTCTATGGGCAGGATTGCAGACTCCCTATTAACCTACAAATCCATGTATACGAATTGCTACACCAATGTGGTTCTGATCAAGAAGCGATCCAGGCAAGAATCGACAAGCTAGTCGAACTGGACGAAAAGAGGAGAGATGCTTTCAACAGGACGGTCATAGAACGAGAAAGAGTAAAAGGGACCTTTAATCAAGGTACCCGAAATGAATACTTCAAGATTGGTGATGTGGTTTTATTATGGGACAAACATAAAGAGAAGCCCGGAAAACACGGTAAGTTAGATAAACTATGGAAGGGCCCATACATAGTTGTCAGGATAGCTGGAAAGGGATTTGTGCATTTAGAAACGTTGGACGGTGAAGAACTTGAATTACCTGTAAATGGGAGGTTGTTGAACCACTACTTCCCACCTATGAACAATGAGTGACCCAAGCCTATGGCTCCCCTTTTTGCGGCTAATAAGCTCTCAAGAGCAACAGCCGGTTGTCCTTTGCCTTTCATTGCCCCACCTTTGTTTAATGACCGGTTGCCCCCTTTTACTATTTTATTGTCTTTTCTTTTCTCACTTTGTGACACCATTTTCCCTTTTTCACTTTGTAACATAGTTTATGTTCAGTTGTTTTTCACCTTTCTTACACCTCATGTGTCCGCCTAATAAATTTAAAATGTTGTAGAGTTAATTCCATTATTGATATATCTTTTATTTTCAGCATTGTCATTTTGTTTATTTCTGCTGGATTACATTATATATATTGTATGTCCCAACGAGCGGTCTGGAGAGATTGGTATAGTGTCTGCATTTTACAGGAATAGGTACACACATGATGATGATACAGATAGCATGTACGTGCATGCACATTTATGATGATGAGAGGGGTGCTACGGACCAGAGATTCTGCGGTTCTCAAGCACTCTCTCCCTTAGAGCACTTGTCCCAGCTGGAGCCTGATGTTATCACATCTATGTTAGCTGGAGCTACCATACTGCAGACTTGTGATTTAAAAATCGGTGAAATCGGTTTGTAAATCGGCCAATTCACCGATTTATCCCCTGCCCCGGTTCAAATCGGCCTCCAAACCGGTTTGTTGGACCGATTTAACCGATTTAACCAGTAAATCGGATCGATTCATCTAAAAAAACCGGTTTGACCGATTTAAGTAAAAAATCGGACCGATTTTTTGCGTGTGGGTTTTGATTATTTTTTTTAATTTTTATAAGTTAAATTTTAAACCTAAACTACCTCTAACCTACCCAACCCGACCCCTATTGCACCTATTGCACTTGGAAGAAGTATCGGCCGGCGTGAAACTTAGAACAAGAATCCTTTGGAAGAATATTTTACAAGAAATAGAAATTAATATTTTCATAGAAATTACTGACTTGCCATTAGATTAGTATATCTGGTTTAGAAGAAAGATATTCTGTAAGTAGAAATCTGCATTGTCATTGAACATTGCTCATAGTATCATACACTATTATATACCTTGTAGCCATGAGAGCGGGTCTGCTATATCTAGAATTTGATCCTAATTTTTGGGTCTGTTATTCAGATTTTCATCCTAATGTTAAATATCTGCATTGTTCTGGGATAGTTTTTCAATTTCCAAAGATTTTAGTGCTATAGATATTACATTCCGTCTCTCTTTCTTGTCATTCCTTGGAGGCTTTTATTACTCGCAGGCTTGACATTGGGTCTGAATTTGACGTAGTTTTTTCTATTTATAATCTCATTTTTTAAATAACAACAATCATTTATTAATGGTTTTCCCAAGTATTGTATAAGATCACTTTAAGCTTGACTTCTGAAATCCTTTTATAATTGTTTCTGGGTCCTTCCGTATTTTTATGAGTGGGAACATTACTTCAGTGTACCCTTTTCAGTGTGATGGTTCCCGATATCTAGAATGAATAATAATCTACAAGGTTGCTAAACAACCATACTACTTTACTGGTCTAATACAGGATTATGTATAACTTTGCTGATCTAATACATGTTATGAATACAATTGTTTTTTGCAGATTTAATACAATATTTTATGTTCAGGAATCGACTCTTGTACAACTTTTGTAGGGGCAGTTGTTTCTAATGATTCCATAATTTTAAAGTTATTCTAAAGTTGTCCTTGTCACAATTTTTTTTTTTAATTTTAAATCCATTTTTTAAAACAAGAACGATCATAATTTGTATTAATAAATTGTTGCATCTGCTCTTTTCAAATTTAAGAGTCTGAACTGTAGCTAATTTCAACAAAAGTCCCCAAAAGGATTTCCATACTACGAAAACTAGTCTTCTTTCCTTCATAAAGGATTTCCATATTTGTTACTAGTGTAGATTCTACAAAAAACCCCTAGATATTGCTCAGATTTACAAAATATACCGATAACTGAACTTCAAACAAAAATATTACTGCTTTGGACTTCAATGAGAAGGTCATCTATATATATTTTAGGTTTAATTAAGGGTTTTACAAGAGCTTTGTTTACATATGGGTAGCTAAAGCCTAAGACTAAGATAGTTAAGCTTAATGCCGCCAACATATCCCCCCACCTCATGGCATGTGATAGCCCTACGGCATAAGAAAGATGTAGTAGATAATTTCCTAGGAAGGCATAAGAAAGATGTAGCAAATAATTTCCTAGAAAGGGTTATTATTTTACAATTCACGTCTTGGTGGAGATCTATATTCATTGTTTACACACCAATGCAAATGTAGCAGATAATTTCCTAGAAAGGGTTATTCTATAATAATTCACATCTCGATGGAGATCTGTGTTCATTGTTTACACACCAAAGCAACAGTTTATGAACAGATGCAATTGATTATATAGGTTCCAATCCTTTCTTCCAATTTGATATGTCTAGGGGAATATTTTGTTTCTAATGCTATGGAATCATGAATTAGAATCTTGAAAATATTGTTTTTATTAAAAAAATTAAATATTTTATGTATTTTTGAGCAAACCGATTCATTAAATTCAAATCGACCGATTTATTACCGATTCCGATTCCGATTCCGAGTTGACCCTCGACCGATTCCGAGTCCGATTCGGATTTTTAAAACTTTGCTGCAGACTATGTGGTCGAGGACCACACAATACTTTTTAATCCAAATCAGAGATCGGGTGCCTTCAAAGGAGACACACAGTTTTGTTCAAATTGCCCCGAGCAGACATATCAGAGGGGACAGATGGTTGTACAGTGGTCCAGATGTGTTACTTAGAATCTACTGCAGGGTCACCCTTCCTTGCCAGGCTTTAATATGAGCCTATTGAGGCAGTTGCCTAGTCTTGCGTTGATTGAGACTATCACAGAGTATTGTTGGTTTACTATTTGTGCCTGGATTCAGCAGAGATCCAGTTCAGAGACAGCCTTAGCAGTAGGTATATGGTGCGGCAGGTATTGCATTTGATGTTTATTGCTCATGATTGTTGGTTAGACTTGTTTATACATGATAGTACACTAACTTTGCATATGATGATTGATTTGGTGATCTAGCTATTGTTATGATATGTGATTGGGCCCTTGGTGATGTCAGTCCACCCCTTTCTAGTAGGCTCATGTATATGCACACCGGGTCACACCCCTACTCTTGGTATAGACTTGGTCATTTAGTCCCCCTAGGCAGCTGACTTTGGATCCACCTTCACTTTCTCCATCCATCCGACTCATCCATGATAGTCTTTCCCGACTTGGATTCTGATTTGTGACCTTGAGGATCCCTTTCCCCACTGATCTCTGAGTATGCCATGATTCCCTGTCTATTGTGCCTCGGCTCTTTAGTGTATGAGATGCACTCTCAAACCTAGGATTTGCCCCTGTCGGTTGCCCCCGATGTTGCAATGCAGTTAGGATTGTGTAGCCTCACCGAGTGCTCCCCATTGGTCACCGAAGTTTGTATGCTTACCCCCATTACTTTGCAGTATGAGCACCTTGATTATATCTATTGAGATATGTATGTAGCCCAAAAGGGCCTTGATGTAAAATGAAGAAATGAAGAAATGTAAAGCAAGCCAAAAAGGCTTTTTGTAAATGTAAAATCTAGTCAAAAAGGGCTAAGTATGAAATTCATTGTAAAATCCATGCAATGTGTTTGTAAACACACATGGACACAGGTCAGCCGTACATGTCAGCATTTGTAGTGGTTATTTCCTCACCTAGTCCTGCGGGGCAAGGAGGTGAGAGGGAGCAAGGGACAAGCTCAAGATTGTCCCTTAGAGTCTCAAGTTACGGTTTGCCGGACACCCAGTTTGGCGGCTCTAGAAAAGAACCTCACGGAGTCTTGGGGCACGGATGTGAGTTGTGAGGTACTTGTTAGATGACCAGTGGTGGTTTCCCTGCACTATACCCATTTGTGAGGCACCCCCCTTCCCTGTGTTTTTTGTCATGGTATGCGTATCTCAGTGGACCCCATTTTCCCGAGTTATCCAAAAGGTCACATAATCTTTGTCCTTGTCATCCCTCATCCTTCACCTTGTATTCCACATCACCCAAATTCAGCTAGGTGGTCAAGTCTATAGGTTGTGCATCGCAGTTGAGTCTTTTGGATGTGGTGGGCCCACCTCACCTAGGGCCTTGTATTTTTCCGAGATTTAATGCATTTTTTATCACCATATTATCGTCATATTGTTTAGTATGTACTAACTTGTATAAGGAAGCCTTTCACTTCATGATTGCATACAGGTATTCAACTAGCACCATTGTTGACCAGATTTGACTTGGTCAAACTAGGTTGACCAGGCCAAAAATGGGCCCGAAAAAATGTTGTGACCGGAATTTCGATTTTGGTCAATTATTATCTACAGGGGACCCATATGAGCCTCCAATTGACAGAATGTAAAAAGATCAAGGCGCTTATGAGATTTTTAATTATTATTGGTCATTAATGACCTGTTTTAATTAAAAATCATGGATTTTGGGCAAATAATGCCTAAGTGATGAATCGTGGTCGTTCGAGTGACCATTCCTACTATTTTTGGGGTCCACGATCACATTGCAGCAGACGGTTCGACGATCCGGGCACTCTAAGTGTGTCAAAATCCCAAATTACTCCTTCAGCAATATAAACCAGCAATAAAATACATGGAAAATCAAAAATTGGCAAAGGCAACTATAGCAATGGGCAAAAATCAATGGTTGGCTAATACAAGGGTGATTTCTAAGGTAATGTTGGTATGTTTAGACATCATATTAGTGGTTTTGGGTCCCTCCATTGGACCAGCTCTTCATGTAGGACGAATTGCCAATGGGGGCATTTTTCTCCACTTGGGGAAGTTCGATTTTGATGTTGCATTGTATGTGGGGCCATGATGTATTAGCTAGGGGCTAAAACACCATGTAGACACCCCCTAGCATGTTATTTGATGTTTGTATGGGCCCTACAAGGGACCCCTCCTCCACTTGTGTGCTTCACTTGGGCAATTCGCACCCCCTCTTGGGCTCTCTCTCCACCATTCGATTTGCTTGATGGGGGATTGATCCCAGCCCTCCATTTTGGAGGGAATTAGGTTTTGAGAGGAGGCATTCTCTACTTAAGAGAGATGCTCTCCCATTTCTCCTCCTCTTGGCATTTTTGTAAACTTGTGACCATGCTATCCCATTTCCTTCGCCAAACAAACTGCAGGTGAACTGACCACTTGAAGGGGGACGCAACCATTGAGCTAGCAGCTCCATGTTGCTCTTTCTCTTCGGGATTTCAACAAAGGGAAGTAAACTTACTTTGCTATCTTATTTCCTTTCATCATTTGTCGTTTATTTGCTAATTTCTTCTTGCTATTTGCCATAGTTTCTGACTTAGCTCTCTCTCTGGCAGGTACAAGGGCGCACTTGGTCAACTAGATGCTCCAAAAGTTGAGGGAAAACGCCCAGCTGCTCAACACTTGGTCTTCAGAATTTTTGTTCATCATCAAGCTCCTCATCTCCATTGTTTCAAGTAGGAAATCCCCGCTTGTTTCTCTAGTTTCTATTTCCATTGTGAATGCTAGGCTGCAAACCATTAATTAAAACCCTAAAATATAAAAAACTAAATTTCCAACTGTCAAAACTCCATTTTTATTGCAAACCCGCTTATTATTTGTGATTAAATGTCTAAATCCGAAGTTTTAGATCTGTTAGACTCCATTTGCCCATAGATTTAGCACTGGTCTACTTAGTGAAAACACCCACCTGGGGCATTTTTCTCTTCTGCTTGCTTGGGTTAGTTTGGGGTTTTGGGTTGTCTTGATTTGAGTTCTAATCATCATTTTGTCAATAGATATCAAGCTATTCATCGCTAGAAGCACTTTAAAACGCACATTTGTTGATGCCCTAGGTCCATTTACTTCACTGCTTAATTGTTTTCCTTGGGTAACTTCATTTCCTTTCTCCACTTCTAGCTTACTGAATGTTCTTTGCTCATTTCCAGCCACACGATTACGGATCTAATCCATTTCTATTCATCTTATCTGGTTGTTGGTCACATCTCAATTATACACTCATTTCATACCTGTGTCCAGTCCGTGGCTGAGATTAAGCTTAGGACCTATTTACACTCATCTCATGTCTTACTTCTTTCTATCTTTTGGATTTGGGTGTGTTTTGTCTCTCGACCATCACCTGGTTGAGCGGGGTCTCCCCCCTGACTTGGCTATGTGCCTTGTCTAAAGTGACAGTAGCCTTGTTCGGTGTGACTTCCGTTCCTAGAACAGAGGACCTGGCTATTGTCGGTTACACCTTCCTAGTTGTTCACCCTCTGCCATCCCTGTTGGGACACTCTGTTGGAGCCTAGGCCGTAGCTACGGTAAAGCTGCGAATTTTGGGGAAAAAGCACAAGTATGAAAGGAAAGTGCTAATTTTGGGACAAACACTAAGTTTTGGGTAAGAAGGAGACGGCGCGCAGTACGATGCCAGATGGACAAGCTCAGCGAAGATCACGGACCGGAAATCACGGAGCTCGCACGCACGTCATAGAAGAATGAAGGTGGCTCAGCTACCATAATAAATAAGGCGATGGAGTAGAGGGCTCAGCTACCCTCATTTAAAGGCTAAGTACAGAAGTTATGGTTGCTCGGATCAAGGAGGAGCAACGGACCAGAGCATTGAAGGCGAAGGACAAGCGCCCATACCCACAATCTGCGCCGAAAGTCAAGGAGCCTGCAGGAAGCAGCGACATGACTACAAGCGGCGCCTACAGTACACCTAGCCATGTGCGTGGTTAGGGTTTTTGGGAATCACTGTTGGGAAAGGCCCACAGTTTTGTAAAGGTGTGACCGTCATGGCCACCTATATATATGTATACATGATAAGAAGAAGAGTTAGATATTTTAGGGATATTTAGATGGTTAGACTGTTCGATAGTCAGTCTCAAGGATAGATCATGTGTTGATTATCCTTTGCTATGTTTTCTACCGAGTGTGTAGAACTAGAGTAAGAGTCGGATAGCCGAGGAGCTAATCCCTGAGTTGCCAGACAGTTTGAGTTGACGTCTGCGCCTTTGTAATCTCTGTAGAGAAGAGACTAGATTGAGAGAAGGGCTCCCAGCTGTGTGCGTGGAGTTTCCTGTAAGAATCTAAGGCTGCAGCTGTGTGCGCAGCATATTGTATAACTCTATCATTTTCTGGTTAATATAACACTCCCGAGGACGTGGCTTCCCTCGAGGAGGTGAACTTTGCATATTTCTTCTTGTTATAATGTTTGCGTGAATGATTAACTGTTTAAGTTCATTACCTGTATACAAGACTCTTGCATTATCTTTGTGACTGTGTAAGTGAGTTTGGGAAGGTCCCTTGATAGCTATAAAGTGTTAAGTACTGAAGAAGTGGTGGAGCACTGTCGCGGCAGCGATCGAGGAATGCGATACTGCGCTGGGCGCGCAGGGCGAAGAGGTACTTAACGCGTCGACGCAAGGAATACTTGCCTTCTGCGCCAGAGAGGAGACCTGCGCAGCGGGCCTGCTGAGGAAGGAAGCCGCGCAGTTGCGCCGAGGGGCCTGCGGGAAAGTCGGACCACCGACATCTGAGGAACCAGAAGAGGAAGAACAATCTCCGCGTCACCAAGGTTAAGGAAATCTGATTCCTTAACCCCCCCATAGCCACTTCGGGTGAGACCTCGAGCTGCTGCGCAGCTCGTTGCCGAGAGGGCCAGTGCGCCAAGGGGTTTGTTGCTGAGCTTCATTAAAACCCGGGTCTGCCCAAGACAGCAGCCAACAAATGGTTCCGTTGCCTTGCGACTTGCTGTTGTGAGACTTGTTATTTCGGCGACGCGCGAGATCGAGGAGAACAAATGGTTCCGTTGCCTTGCGACTTGCTGTTGTGAGACTTGTTATTTCGGCGACGCGCGAGATCGAGGAGAACAAATGGTTCCGTCGTCTTGCGACTTGCTGCTGTGAGACTTACTATTTCCGCGACGTCTGAGATTGTTGCTGAAGCCAGCACAAGGTTCTGTTACACTGAGACTTGCTCAGTTAACAAATGTGTTACTGGAATCCTACAGCTAAAGAAATTGGAGACTGGTTTGATTTAAAGGCTAAAGAGTTCGCTGAACAAGAAAATAGAAGTTCTACGCTCCAAACAGAAGACTGGTTGCAGAAGTATATTTATACTGACCTTCACGAAATTTTCTTTGTTACATTCGCACTGGAGTTGCACGCTTGGATAGCCAAGTTAGCAGACTCTAGACCTACTGTGCATATTGATCGACCCGTCGCTTGGACGCCTGAGCTAGTCAGTATTGTGAAGCGGATAGACAATCCTGTGTCCCGCGCAGTAGACTTTTGGTTGAATAGTCTACTGAAAGGTTTCATCACCGAGTTTGCAGTAGATACAAGAAAGAGTTTCAGTGAAGCTGAGAGGAATTTCTTCCAAGTACACAGAGGTAAGTTCTTAAATTCTCTGAACTTATGGATTAAAATGCTTCTGTATGAAAAAGGAAAGCTATGTATTACTTCTGATGAATAGCATAGACAAGTAATGTCCGTAGATTCTGATAGTGATCCTGAACTTATTGGTTGCACTCGTAGTGGAAAACGATATAAAGTAGGCCTTGACCAATATTCTTTTGAGTCTAGCCCAGACGATAGCCAAGTCCCTAGAGCAAGCCATATAGAAAGACAAGGGAGTGCTCATATCCCTTATCACCCCTTTACACCGCAAAAACCAGACGGAGCTCAGTATAACCCCGCAGTAACATCTTCTAGTAGCCCACACGGTACTTCTAGTACCTCAGAACCACATTTATTTAACCAGCCCAGAAGCACTGCTACAGCAGCCTCACCTCAACCTAGCACAAGAAGGATGGGTGATGACATGAAGCTACCAACTTTTAGAGGAACAGGGATAGAAGACCCTGAGCAGCACTGGTTCTTATGTGAAGCCATTTGGACAATTAAGCAAATTAATGATGATGCTGTTAAACTGGTTCAGTTAGCAACCACACTAAGAGAAAGAGCCTTAACTTGGTTCATGAAATACTCAGCAGCACAGAATAGAACGCTTGCTGATGTAAGAAATGCCATGATTCGGGAATTTAAGAAACCTAAATCAGAATCACAATGTATAACAGAGCTCAAAGACATCAAACAGTTACCTACATAATCAGTATGGGACTTTGACCAGAAATTCAAAGCCTTGATAGATCAAGTAAGCTTCGAGTTTGCACCACAGCAGCATAAAGAATGGTTCATTGCTGCGCTCCTCCCACACATTAGACTTCCTCTTATGCAACAGAATCTCAATACTCAGGAACAAGCTCTAGAGATGGCTATGAAACTAGAAGCTTCGCCCATTGCGGGAACAAGCAACGATGTTGCGCAGTTGCAGAACCAATTAGCAAACTTAACCTTGCAAGTGCATGATATTCAGAAAGGCAAGGAGATTAAGGAAGAAATTTGGTGTACAAAATGTAAAGCCCAAGGTCATTCAAAGGACCATTGCCCCGTTTTCATAGACTATATTGCAACTGGAGCACCTAACCCTTTACCACAGGCACAAGGGCCTTGGTGTGAAATCTGTAGAACTAGAGGTCATAGACCACAAGAATGTCACTTACTCCAGAAATACGTACAAACTCCAAAGAATCTATATTGTAATTTCTGTAAATCAGTAGGTCATGATGAGAACAATTGTAGAGCATATGATCTTATGATAGAAAGAAAGCATGATGTTTATAGGGTACAAGCAGAGACACAAGGACCCACAGCAGGTCCACCGTATGACCAAACTCGCGACGCCCGAGCAGGAAATTACAGGGGACGCGGACGCACAACAAATTTTGGTCGCGGAAGAGGACAGATCACTTGTTATAATTGCGGAGCACAAGGTCATTTTGCCAGGGATTGCCAAAATCCTACAACCCTCTGCAGGTATTGTAAATCTTCTGACCATATCATTGAAGAATGCCCTCAGTTACAGGCTAAGATGCAAGCAAAGACCCCACAGGTCAATCAGAATATTCAGTTGATTGGAGCAGAAAAAAGAGAACCAGACCCTACAGTTAATATAGTGACACGCAGTGGAGCAACCACTGGTGCGCAAGAGATGGGAATGGGAAAGCAAGCGACGCAATGGGTGCGCCGCGCTAATATTAAACCAGCCCCACTTAACCTGCAGAAGCAAAAAGAAGCATTCAAGCAAGCTCAAGAGTATTTCTCAGATCCGAGAGCTTTAAGTTCTGCCGCAATTCCGCAGAACAATATTAGATCGCAAGTGCTAAGACAAGACAACCTGGTACAAGAACAGGCCACTACAGCTGGAAGGCCTGACGAGGAGCATGCACTAGGCAGTGTTCATGCGTTCCTGCGACAATGTTTAAAATTGTTGCGCAATGAAAAGGCAACTCTAGAACTCCAACACCTGTTGGATCAGTGCCAACGGTCTGCTTCGATGAACACACCGCAGCGTGCTGTTCACCAGATTAGGAGTCACATCAGAACTGGAAAAGAGATGAGGCTCACAGCGCAGATTGGAGCATTTGAAATGGATGAAGTTATGTTAGATCTGGGTTCAGAAGCCAATGTTCTCACTATGCAGACATGGGAACAGATGGGCAGCCCTCCCCTTACAAGATCCCCTATCCAGCTAAGACTCGCGAATCAGCAACGAGTCTCTCCATTGGGCAGATTACCCAATGTACCTATTGATATTGAAGGAGTAAGAAGCTCTGCAGATTTTGAAGTAATCAAAATCCTGGATGATAGTAGACCATACCCAGCACTTTTAGGAATAGACTGGGCATTTGATAATTTGGCTATCATTAATTTGAAGAAAAGACAGATGACCTTTGAGGATGACCAGATTAGGGTCATCGCACCACTTGATCCTATTCAAGGACCAAGGTATATAGAACCCATTCGCGCAGAAGAGGAAGCGCGCCACATGGAAAGTTTGTACCAAATGACTACTAACCACAGTGACTATGTCAACCCCACAGTAGATGGCCATATCAGCTGGCGATGCGATAGCTCGTGCACATCAGACTCAGATGCAGGATTGGAAAACTGGCAGAATCGTTTACATGAGGTTTCTGCAAGACGTTGCGCTATGATGACTAAATCCATTCGATGGATCGGCACAGAATTAACTGACACCCCAATTTTTGATGGTTTAACTGAAGTAACTAAATTCATACATGAATATGAACAAAAGCTTCCAGAACAGCAGCGCATACAGGCACTGGATGTAGCATTGCGCGCCACACCCGCAAGATGGTGGGTTGCGCATAAGGAGAATATTCATACATGGCAAGACTGTCGCAGATTGATACTGCGCAGATTTCAGGACACCACGGCCGGAACCCTACGCAAATACGAGGGACAGAGTGACCCCAGGTGTCACATTGAAGCATGTATTCAGCAATGGTCAGATATTCCGGAAGATGAATGGGTTCACCTATTCATCCACACATTGGATACAGTTCCAAGGAATTGGTATACTGAAACAGAATTGCGCAAAGGCACTATCAGTTGGCCTCTTACGATAGAAAGCTTTCAACTTACCTTCAGCTTTGAGTCAGAACATCCAAGCATCGATCAGGCTTTGAAGTATATTAAAAAGAAGATATTTGAACAATGCCCGTTATCAGAATATTCCCAACCAGATTGGGCTGTCCAGATAGAACATGCCCTGGAATGTTATAACTTCACCGCTGAAGATGAGGAGGACGATCCTCGCAACATCAATATCCCAGAATCAGAAGGGACGCGCAATATTGAAGGTCCTGAGCTTGATATTCCTGCCATCACAGAACACATCAAGCTCAAGAAGATTAACATTGGTACAGAAGCTGAACCAAAGTTTGCTTCTATAGGAGATTATTGGGATGATGAAACTGTTGGACATGTTTCAGAATTATTGCGTGACTACCAGGATATCTTTCCTACCAAGTTCACAGAAATGAAAGGCATCCTAGGAGACTTAGGAGTGATGCGCATACCTCTGAAACCAGATGCCAAGCCAGTAAAGCAGCGCCCATACAGGTTGAACCCGCGCTATAAAGAAAAAGTCAAAGAAGAAATTGATAAAATGCTCGCAGCAGGTATTATTGAACCAGTAGAGGAAAGCGATTGGATTAGTCCTATGGTGGTCCAAGAAAAGAAAACGAAAGGTGAAATAAGAATCTGTGTCGACTTGCGCAAACTCAATGATGCATCAGCACACGATCCATTTCCCACTCCTTTCACAGATGAAGTACTTGATAATGTTGGAGGACAAGAGGCTTACTCTTTCACTGATGGTTTTTCGGGATATCATCAGATCAGAATTCATCCGGACGACCGCCACAAGACTACTTTTGCAACTGAATGGGGCTCATTCCAGTATACGGTAATGCCCTTTGGTCTTAAAAACGCACCTGCTATCTTCTCTAGAGTTGTTGTTGCTGTTTTTAAAGAATTCATTCACAAGTTTTTAGAAGTCTATTTTGATGACTGGACTGTATTTGGCCTATTAAAGAACCATATTGCAAATCTGCGCATGATGTTAGAAAAATGTAGACAGCATCAGATTTCCCTTAACTTGAAAAAATGTATATTTTGTGCGCCCTTTGGTATTTTGTTGGGACATATTGTATGCAGACAAGGACTCCTGATGGATCCTGCGAAGGTTGCCATCATTGCTAATTTACCTGCGCCCAACTCAGTTAAGCAATTGCGCACTACATTGGGACATACAGGATACTACAGAAAATTCATCAAAGGATATGCAAGGATCACAGCGCCTATGGAAAGATTGCTGAAAAAGGATTCGAAGTTCCAATGGACAGAAGAATGCCAACCGAGCTTGGACACACTTAAAGAAAAGATGATCACAGCGCCTATTCTAGTTTTCCCGGACTGGAGAAAACCTTTTCATGTTCATGTTGATGCTTCTTCCATAGCATTGGGGGTTGTGCTTACACAGTCGGGAGAAGGGAGTATTGACCACCCGATTGCTTACTCCAGCAGAAAGCTATCTACAGCTGAGAGAAACTACACCACTACAGAAAGGGAAGGACTAGCTATGGTGTATGCCCTACAAAAATTCAGACACTACCTGTTAGGCGCTCATTTTAAAATGTATACTGACCATTCTGCTTTGAAATATTTGGTCAATAAACCAGTGTTAGGAGGTAGAATTTGCAGATGGCTACTGCTCTTTCAAGAATATGATTTCGAGGTTATTGTAAAGCCAGGCAGATTGAATGCAGGGCCTGACCATCTATCCAGGATAGAGTCAGGAGAGGAACCTACAAGTCTGGAGGACAATCTGCCTGACGCACAGTTGTTTTCTATTCAAGCAGCAGACGAATATTATTCTGATATTCTTGAGTTTCTCACTACCGGGCAAGCGCCGGCTGAGTTTACAATCCAGCAGAAGAAGCAACTTGTTGTCAGAGCCGCAGACTTCACTTTGATAGCAGGCCAGCTTTATAAGTTGGGCCCTGACGAAGTTTTGCGCAGATGTATCTTACCACATGAAAAGAGCTCTATCATCGCAGAAGCGAATTCAGGTACCGCAGGAGGCCATTTCGCAGGAAAGCCGACTGCGCAAAAGATATTAGCCGCAGGTCTTTGGTGGCCGACATTGCACAAGGATACTAAGGCGTTCTGTAAATGTTGCGATGTGTGCCAGCGAACAGGAAAACCCTCAAGGAGAGATGAAATGCCGCTAAGACCCCAGATCACACTGCGTGCTTTTGATAAATGGGCCATTGACTTTGTAGGACCTATTAACCCACCAGGAAAAAGAACTGGCGCAAGATACATCATTACAGCTACTGAATACCTCACCAGATGGGCTGAGGCGAAGCCAGTTAAGAACTGCGACGCTGCTACGGCCGCGCAGTTCATTTTCGAGAATATTATCACTAGATTTGGATGTCCAGTGATTCTCATGAGCGATCAGGGTACACATTTCCTCAATGAGACTATAGAAGCCCTTACTGAAGAATTCCAAATTAGTCACCATAAGAGTACACCCTACCATCCTCAAGCTAATGGTACGGTGGAAGCATTCAATAAGATCCTTGAGAATGCCCTGACGAAGATCTGTAATCAACAAAGAGATGATTGGGACCTTAGAGTCACAGCTGTATTATGGGCTTACAGAACCACTTGCAAGAAACTAACAGGCCACACACCTTTCAGTTTGGTGTATGGACAAGAAGCAGTTATGCCCATGGAATACATTGTTCCCAGTCTTAGAATTGCGCAAATTACAGAAATGGCAGATCCTGATACTATGAGCGCAAGATTCTCACAACTGCTTGCCTTAGAAGAAGACAGACTCTTAGCCGGATTCCATCAACAGGTACAGAAGGCAAGACAGAAAGCTTGGCATGACAGGCATATTAAGAATAAAGTCTTTCAGGAACGAGACTTGGTACTCCTCTATGACAGTAAATTTACCAAGTTCCCAGGCAAGTTTCGTGTACATTGGTTAGGCCCTTTTCAGGTGACGAAGATAACTGAAGGAGGAGCAGTTCAGCTTGCAAAGCTTGATGGAGAATTACTACCTACAATGATCAACGAGAGTCGGCTCAAGCTTTATCGCGACGGCCATTCCGCTCTGTCGACCTAATATATTGCTAAAAAGATGCAGATGCCCAGTGTAGTTGAAAGAGGCACCGCATTCAGTCTACACGGAAGTTGCGAGACACTCAGTCTCCGGCTTCCTGCGCAGTTCCTAGAAGCATCCGCGCATGTCTAAAAAGTTTGGTTGGAGCGAACATAATTGCGCTCTTACGAAGCTTCTCCCCGGACCATTGAACTATCGCTCTTGCGGAGTTCCCTTTGATAATTTGCCGCTTGAAAAAGTTTTGCTGTGGACCCCTATAGGCACAGTTCCCTAAGTTGAAATGACCCGCCGAAAATTTTGAATTACAGCAGTTATGTAGCCGCGTCTGAATAAATGAAGGATAAGTCCGCTATTTAAGTCTAGCCGCTCTGACGGATGCGGCTTGATCTCCGAAAGATTTGCATTTAACTCAGGCGCCGAAAGCATTAGCTTCTCCCGGAAGGCTGTTAGAGCCCGTCAATCACAATAAATGCACCACTGCGGCGAGGAGGATAGCGTGTTGTCAACTCATGTATAGCCGCCTATAGCTACGTAACCCCACTTAGTCGCATTTACTATCACCTCTGGCTATAAATACCTCACACTTGTATAATTTTTGGGTTACTTTCCTCGAGTTGCTATCTTGTTTAAGAATCCAAGTTATTGTTTTCAGAGCCGAGTTGTGCAGAGTATTTTCCCTTGTTTTCAGCGTCCATATCCTACGAAGGTCCGCCATTTGCTGCCCAAAGTTTTTTGTTCCCTACATCGGCTCACGACGGAGAACCTGTCGACTGAAGAAGTTGTTCGTCAATTCCTGCACCGAGGCTTAGATTTCGGCATGACTACTCCAGTCACGGCTTCGACTTATGTACACCCTGGTTATCAGGATCCCAGACAGTCTCCGGCTACAAGAGCGTCTCCATCGCAGCCAGAAGAACCTGTTCCAGAGCCGTTGGCCACCATGGCAAACTATATTCCACCGCGTCCAGATGATGCGCCAGAAGTACAGATCCCGAAGAATGCAAAGTATCCCATTCCGTTACCGCCACTACCGGCTAGTGTGCGGGTAGAAGGGCAACTGTTGGGACACATTCCACTGGTCAAATTCTCTGATTTCAATCTGGGAGACTATAAAACGTATCCCCAGTTTGCGCCAGATCGATATCTGACGATAGTTCACAATCCCATCCGAAAGGTCGATGAATTTACCCCAAGGGGATTTACAGCAAACTTGGAGAAGCCAGGTTTGTTGAATTTGTTGAAGCTACCGCACTTTGGGCGTAGCAACGAAGTCAATGCAGTTGTTAAGACGCTGCTTTCATGTGTTCATGGAGGTTACCTTTGGCTCGGGAGGCCAATTGATCTAAATGTTGATTTGATTCACCGCATCACCGGCCTATCTAAGGCTGGTAAGGATCCCAATATTCACTTTGTGGGAAAGGACAAAGACAGAAAATTGGCTGCACAGCTGGTGCAGAAGTATAACTTGACAAGAGGAGGTCGGGCTTATGACCTCACTACAGTAGAAGATGAGGCACTTCGATTTACAGGAAGTCTGCTTGCAGGCAGACTTCTCACAAAGTGCCGACCGAAGGAAGTTACTGGAGCTGTCGTAGAGCTCGCCATCGCAGCTGCGGAGGGAGAGCAGTACAACTGGTCTCTCTTCCTGCTGAATTCTTTCTTGGCTGATTGCCTGAATGTGCAGGACAATGCAGCCCAATCATTCCATTTTTCTTGGCTTCTAATTTTATGCGCTCTCGTTGGGTGGAAGGAGCCCCCGAATACTCAGTTCCTTCCGCGCCGCGCAGGAGAGGTTGCCGGCATGCGCTACATCAACCTCTGGGATTCTCCCAATCCCGCGAAGCGCAAGATGAATCGCGCTGTATTTTGTGAATACTACTATCTCCTCAGAGATACTATTCAAGAAATGCCAAGGCTGAGCCAGGAGACAGCCACATTATATGAAGGAAAGTTGGCTTTTACTGCCGACATACATCAACTTTACCTCCGCCCTTGCGGCATTCCAGATGAATGGGCGCTAGGCCTTTACAGGATGACTACCGAGGATGTTGAAGAAACCATCAAGTCTTGGTCGGATGAGTGGAGGATGGCCGCCGATCTCGCATCCGCGCTGCCAACCGCCGCTACGAAAGAGAAGGATAAGGGCAAGGAAGCCCCAGAGCAAAGAAGTGATGAAGGCTCCACAGAACCGGCCACCAAGAAGCAAAAAGTGTCGCATCCCGCTGAGGCCATTCCCTCGGGGATCGACCAGTACCTACACGAGCAATTTCGCAAGCTGCGCAATGCGCACGCTCACATCAAAAGTGCTTTAGATTTGCAGTACGTAGAATTGAAAGGTTTCGCAGGAAGAGTTGCGCAGACCCATGCGCCAGCATCTACTTCGCAGGCGCCACAAGAAATTCCAAGTGCCGAGCGAGTTGAAGAACTCATAGAAAGGCATACTGTCGTGCATATTCCGCCTACCAGCATGACACTTCCAGATCCGCTAGCTGCACTACAGGTAAGCGCCGTTGGGCCCGTTGAAATCGATTTGTCTCTAATTCCTATAGAGACTCTCCAGCTAGTGCATGAGAAAGTTTCTCTTGAGTTGAGAGCTAGAGAGCTCTCTACATTTCAGGAAAATCAACGACTGCAATCGCAGGAGTTAGAGTTGAAGGCAAGCCATAAGAATATATCTGAGAAACTTGCACTTTATGAGGCGCAAGACATCGGCATCAGAAACGCAATGGCTGAGATTGCCCAGGAATTGCCGGCTTGCGAGATTCAACCAGACCTCCCTCTGGTTGCAAAAGTTCAAATTATTGGAGAAAGGGCGAAAACCCTGGAGCAAGAAATAGTTGCTATGGCTGAAGGCCATAGAACCCAGATCGCTGAGCTAGAAGCTCGCGTTGCTGCGCAGTTTACGGATGATGCGCAGGTACAATTTGAAGCACTGAGCAGAGCTTCCACACAGATGAAAGATAGAATACAGGAAGCTGAGAACCTGATAAGCCAAGCTATGGAAGCTTGGACGGAGCTTGAGAAGCTCCCTTTTAAAGTTGGTCTGTCAGAACAGGTGCAAGCTGCAGAACAGTCTCTCATTGTTCTGACTGAAGAAGCTAAGGCCTTAACAGGCTTACCAAAAATGAAGAAAATGAGTGAAGTGCGCAGAATGCAGCAGCAACTGCACAAGCTCAGAACTGAAGATGAGAAGCTCACCAACAGCATTCAGCCATTCATGGATGAATATGCTGAAATCGTTGGTCAAGTCGAGGCAAAAATCAAAGAGATTGCTGAATCTCAAGAGGTGATTGATACCATCACTAAAGAAGAAGCCACCGCAGAAACGGTGCAGACAGCTGTGGAGTGTATCGATGAATTGGACTCCGCTATTGCGCAGTGGAAGAAAACATTCGCGGAGACCCAAGCACAGGCAGATGCGCAAATCAAGCGACCACACGCTAGTGCGAGTGGCTCGAGGGCGAGCCACAAGTGAGTGTTAGGGGCCTGTTGGAGCCTAGGCCGTAGCTACGGTAAAGCTGCGAATTTTGGGGAAAAAGCACAAGTATGAAAGGAAAGTGTTAATTTTGGGACAAACACTAAGTTTTGGGTAAGAAGGAGACGGCGCGCAGTACGGTGCCAGATGGACAAGCTCAGCGAAGATCACGGACCGGAAATCACGGAGCTCGCGCGCACGTCATAGAAGAATGAAGGTGGCTCAGCTACCATAATAAATAAGGCGATGGAGTAGAGGGCTCAGCTACCCTCATTTAAAGGCTAAGTACAGAATTTATGGTTGCTCGGATCAAGGAGGAGCAACGGACCAGAGCATTGAAGGCGAAGGACAAGCGCCCATACCCACAATCTGCGCCGAAAGTCAAGGAGCCTGCAGGAAGCAGCGACATGACTACAAGCGGCGCCTACAGTACACCTAGCCATGTGCGTGGTTAGGGTTTTTGGGAATCACTGTTGGGAAAGGCCCACAGTTTTGTAAAGGTGTGACCGTCATGGCCACCTATATATATGTATACATGATAAGAAGAAGAGTTAGATATTTTAGGGATATTTA
Source organism: Larix kaempferi (assembly GCA_027924585.1). NCBI lineage: Eukaryota > Viridiplantae > Streptophyta > Pinopsida > Pinales > Pinaceae > Larix > Larix kaempferi. Next base: position 557,864 of record BSBM01000319.1, on the reverse strand, counting down.
GATGGTTAGACTGTTCGATAGTCAGTCTCAAGGATAGATCATGTGTTGATTATCCTTTGCTATGTTTTCTACCGAGTATGTAGAACTAGAGTAAGAGTCGGATAGCCGAAGAGCTAATCCCTGAGTTGCCAGACAGTTTGAGTTGACGTCTGCGCCTTTGTAATCTCTGTAGAGAAGAGACTAGATTGAGAGAAGGGCTCCCAGCTGTGTGCGTGGAGTTTCCTGTAAGAATCTAAGGCTGCAGCTGTGTGCGCAGCATATTGTATAACTCTATCATTTTCTGGTTAATATAACACTCCCGAGGACGTGGCTTCCCTCGAGGAGGTGAACTTTGCATATTTCTTCTTGTTATAATGTTTGCGTGAATGATTAACTGTTTAAGTTCATTACCTGTATACAAGACTCTTGCATTATCTTTGTGACTGTGTAAGTGAGTTTGGGAAGGTCCCTTGATAGCTATAAAGTGTTAAGTACTGAAGAAGTGGTGGAGCACTGTCGCGGCAGCGATCGAGGAATGCGATACTGCGCTGGGCGCGCAGGGCGAAGAGGTACTTAACGCGTCGACGCAAGGAATACTTGCCTTCTGCGCCAGAGAGGAGACCTGCGCAGCGGGCCTGCTGAGGAAGGAAGCCGCGCAGTTGCGCCGAGGGGCCTGCGGGAAAGTCGGACCACCGACATCTGAGGAACCAGAAGAGGAAGAACAATCTCCGCGTCACCAAGGTTAAGGAAATCTGATTCCTTAATCCCCCCATAGCCACTTCGGGTGAGACCTCGAGCTGCTGCGCAGCTCGTTGCCGAGAGGGCCAGTGCGCCAAGGGGTTTGTTGCTGCGCTTCATTAAAACCCGGGTCTGCCCAAGAAAGCAGCCAACACACTCTTTATCCATCAGCTAGAGATTGTGTGATAACACTTAGTAACCAAGTAACCGATTTGATAAAGTTTGATTTGAAGAGGAGGATAAGAAGAAGTAAACTTAGCTCTTTTGAATCTCGAAATGACTCTTGGATCTCCACTTGGTGATTGTTTGTTGAATCCTTTGCTTGGCTTCAAGAGGAAGGGATGCAAACTAGCTCCACATCCCGCTTGCTTGAACTAGGGAGATCTATAAACACAAACATTCAAATGCTTGCAAACAATGGAGTTAGAACATGTATAATCTATAGATTGAAACCAAAAGGCATGAATTACAAACTAGTAAAACGATACACTCTTAGATCTCTAAAAATAAATACATAAACAAGCAACCTGAGACTACAAATGCTTGATCTTATGTGCTTGAATAAGCCCTCTAAAGGATGAACTATTTAACCAAATATTGACAAGAAGAAGAGAGTATGGAACGTTATCACCTCATTCACCAAGAAAATTGATCCAATCACAACACAAGATGAGCCTCCAAAGCCTAAATCTTATTCAACAATATGCATGAAAACAAGCTTACCCATCTTCTAGTAATTTTGAATAGAGCTCCATCTCTCCGGTCCATCAAGGTAACAACTCCATTGCCCAAAAATTAGTGCTCAAACCCCCATGGGTTTAAACTTCTAGATCCAAAAATTTTCATCTACTTTGGTTACTCTCCTCTTTTCACATTTAGATCATGCACTAAAAGTTATATTGATAAATAGATCTAAATTAAATTGCAATCTAATACTTAGAGTTTATTTGATCATCTAGATCTAGGTTGTCATTTCTCTATTTTGAAAGTTTTAAAGTAGATCTAAAAAGCAAGATAGAGAATTTTTCTTATATGCAAAAGTTTCATCAAGCAATCTAGTGCCTAAACATTTGCTTGCTATCTCTTAAAGAGGCAAGCAAAGATCCTAAGAAGGCAAGCTTTCTAGATTGCCTTACTTAGTTCATTTTTTCATTTTTATAGCTGGTTTACTCAGAAAAATTTTGTAGATTTTGTAGTGTGGCCAAATAAACTTTTAAAGTGTTTTTTGGCCCTTTTATAACAAATAACGCTCGCTGTTTTCTTTTGCATGTTTAGCAGGTTTGAACTTTTAAAACACAAAAAAGTTCGATTTGGACACTTTCGTGATCACTCAAAAAGCCTTTTCGACCTACTAGTTTATTTAGAATTTTCATAGCAAGTTTGTAGTATTGCCAAAAACATTCCTAAAGTGTTTTCGGCCACTTTTTAATAAACTAAGCTCGCTCGTTTTGTTTGCATGCTTAGCATGTTTGAACAATTTGATCATAAAAATTTGGATTTGAGGGCTTCCGAGACCATTCGGAGAACCTATTCAACCACCTCTTTGCTTTTTGCTATTTTTTGTAAACTGTTTTGGTACCTAATGATAAAGGACCAGCAGTATTTCTTCTCTTCTCCTTGATTGTAACAAAAAAATAAAGAGAGCACAGCAAGCTATTCTAGCGCCTACCCCCATCACCCAGGGGGGATTCGCACTTTTTTCAATTTGTTTGTTATTTTTTTGCATTTTTTTTACTTTTTTTTACTTTAGATTAGTTTCTTTAAGTTATTAGTAATTAAATCATATCACATAGCACACACAAACGTCCTTGAAGAACTTAAACAAACTTTTATTTATTTATCTTATTTTGTGCATGCATTGACAATTGTTCAAAACAAACTTAATAAATTTTTCCCCTTGCTTTCCCAAAGTACTGTACCATTCTTTGGTGTGTGGAAAAGAGATTCTTGGGGCTTTAGTTTAGTCTAAATAACTCACCTCACATTTTAAATAAAATCAACCAAGGCTTGAAACCTGAAGTGTGCTCTTGAACGCTGCAGCTTAGTCTGAATAGTTGGCTCAATCAGAAAAAGGTGTAGAGTGACTAGTTTAATAGGGCAATCCTACTAAATCTAATTTCAACGGATTCGGGAGGTCGCGTGAGGTTTACTACAGAGTCAGCAAGCTGTCGTAAGAAGGTTCATCCTCGCCTGGTTGGACACTTGGTAGAATTGTCACAACGCCCATTCCAAGGAAGTAAATCGAAGTTGGGCCAAACCAAGAATAAACCCATTCCCATAATACTCATTAATAAATTAAAATTTACAACAAGCCTCTGCAATACTTTCACGACACAACACAGCAAGCATTTCGCAATCATATTCTCGGCACTGGTCTTTATTTTTCAATGTTTTAATTTCCATTATAAAATTTCGTGAATGCATCTATATCATATGTTGTGTTATCTAATTAAATTGCAGATCTTGCTTAGCTGTAATATTTTTTCACATCCATCATATTAACTCCTAGAAATAGCTTTTTTCTTGTTTTATTAGTTAAAAGCCTTAAATTATTTTTAATAGGGACCACCCCCCTTGGCTTCGCTAGGAGTAGCCTAGATGGAGGAGTTGAGTAATCAGGTGACAGCACTTGACTCTGACTTGCCCCTAAGGACAGACCGGGCGGCTTGAAGGTTTCCTGCCGCGTTTCCCTCCAGGTGTGTATTAGGCGGCAACAAAAAGGAATACATAAAAGAAATCCATATAGAATATAAATATATATAATTGATAATGAATGGATGAGTTACACAATGAACCTTATTATCATTATGTTATTTTTTTGGTGTATTTTATGTTTATTACATCAAAGGTGGGATTGATGGAGTAAATAGTGCGATGATTGATTACAATTGGTCTCCTTAACATAGGAGTTACAAATAAAAATCTACAAGTTTGGTATATTATCCACTTTTCACCTACTAATTCTTGTCATCATAAACAAAAGCCTTTTATAATAATTTATTCCATTGAAAGTTATTAAAGGGTTGGAATAGATTACAGGATATTCTTTTGAAAATGTATTATATAAGATAATCTAGTAAAAGTTCTTGATATTGGAAAAAATAAACTATTACAATGAATTAAAGATATTCCATCGATACATCAATCCTTTAGATCCTACAAACTTGTTGCAACCTAATCACCGATTCTTGACAAGTGAACAAGTATATTACCAATCGCAACTGAAGTTGAAACAACAAAGACTGATTAGATAAAGGAAAAAGTTACATACCTCAACAGCAAGGAGTGGGTCTGACGAACCATGAGTATTGGCAAATGATACACACATAGCCTCAACATCACAAAGGGTTTTAATATTTGAAGCAGCCTCCTGTGCTTCCATTCCAAGTTTTATAGCTAGAACAATCTGCATGATGGGGAAGAAAATAAAATATCATTTAAGATAGCTCAATAACTATGAATCTAGAAGAGATCATGTCATCAGTAATAGTAGCAAAAATCAATGATTTGTACAAGTAATGCATTTATGTATCCATCAATTCAAATCACAACTGTGGGCATTTTCACAAATATAGTTGAGATGATTATTTCATCCAATAAATATAATAAAATACTAGAACGTTAATTGATAGGTAATTGAGAATCAATGTAAGAAAAAAAATAATGAGTTACAAGACTACATGGAGAAAATCAATCCATAAATCACGTGTACAATTCTTTGTTTGTATGAACTTTAATTTCTGCTATCATATGCAACTGATTAAAATTGATGGTCATCAACTGAAATTTCCAGTGGCATTACTGTTATGACCTAACATGACCATACCAAAATGTATTGAGTCTGCTGGACTTTCGAAATACATTAGATTTAACAAGGCTACCCCTGCTTATGGAACCTCACTAAGATTTGAGAGGTGTCTTCATATTGTTTTGTCTCCAGTTTTTTATATGTGGATGAGATAATTTTTCCATCATCCACCCCACAGGGATCACAGAGACAACCAACCTACTTGGCTATTCTTTCGTGACAGAAAGCATAGTAAATCAAACATATTAAAGTTTAGACCAATTTTATGGCCATCAATACAAAAAAGGTAGATATGGTTGAGACTCAATCATGATGTACTTGCAAACCTCACTTTGTGAAAAATATGGCTAGCTTGCATATCACAAAGAGACAATATTCCCAACTCTATTTTTAGAGCATCAAAATCCAAATCCCAAATGAATCTTAGTTTAGATTTAAAGAAATAAGTTTCATGTTTAAATGAGATACAAGCCACAACAAATAGATTTTGAATTTTATCACAAATCATCACTACTAATCACAAGCAATTTTTCAATAATTCTGCAAGATAACATAAAGTTTTATAGAAGCAACATGTCTCAAACTTTATCATATCAAACTTGCTTTGTTATCATGGAAACCGGTTAAGCGTAGAGGGCTTGGATGCCTATTGGATTCCTGATGACGCAGTGAACAAGGATGGGCATAATGCCTATAAAGTATATCATGGAAATTCTAAAAAAATATCCTGCATGGAGATGCAACAAGAGTCCAAGACTGCATATAGTACATACAAGATGATGACATAATGCCCTCCAGTTAAGTGTGGAGAGTTTGGAGACCTATTAAATGTCAGATGATGCAGTGAATGAGGATGGGCTTAACACCTATAAAGGATATCATGAAAATTCTAGAAAAATATCCCACATGGATTTTATGATGACATGCAATGGAGTATGCTATGGATGACATGTACATTGAAAAAGACATGTTTGAATGTTGAGGTAGTGAGTACAAAACCACTTGCAAACAATGATAAACGTAAGGAGAAAGATCTCTTATGTTAGACTATTAACACTCCAATAATAAAGATCAATGTAATAAAGGCAAATTATGATTAACTTTTAAGTGACTTCAATAATGAGTCATTAGTTATAAGTTGTCATTAGTTAATATTAGTTAGGTGAGGTACGTATTATAAACCACCTCACAAATTAACATAATAGTCTATCCCCCTTATTGTATCAAAAGACTTCATTGAATAAGATTTCATATATTCCACATTCTCTTGTATTTGTGTATTCATCCTTTTATCATCCTGAGTATGCTCTAGATCACTGCAGCCTCAACTGAACAGATAGATCATACCAAAAAGGGACTTAGTGACTAGTAATTAGTCTCACTTTTTCAATTAACCTCCCATATACGAAAATCCGGCGTATCGATTCTTGGCATTGTGTGGGGAAATTCCTCAAAGGAAGCGGGAACCACTGGTTAGTGACCTTGGGATACCGTTAGACTACACCCTCATTTATGTTAAATTTCATTCATTCATAGCATAATAATATAAATGCATAACCAAGATCACTAGAAGAAAGACAAAGCACAAAACATAACAACAAAGTTTATCCTGGGAAACCCAAACGGGAGAAAACCCAACAACCTTCGTATAGAGATGATAATCCCTAGATCATAGTACAAAAGATAAAAGAGAAAATGTGAAAATGCTTTCCACAAGTAGAAACCCCAAAACAGCATCCTTCTCCAGCTTGTGTGAACTTCTCTCTCTCCCATGTGATGCGCAATTATCAAGTGAGTGAATGAGCTAATGAGGTGCACTTTACCTCTTATTTATACAAGTGCAAAACCAGAAAAATCCCTAAATGGGCCGACTTCACCTGGGGACAATTAATAATTTTATTTTTAATATTTTTCTTTTGCTTCTTTGCACCCCAAGGTTTACATTGATTATTTCATGTGTTTACATAAGTAACTACATTAGGTTCATCTCCATTAGGAGGTACAATCAAGTACAATGAAAGTACAATAAAATACAATGAATAATATCTTCCGAAGTTGCACAAAATCCAACACTCTCTCTCAACAAGGAAGGTATTCTTCGGTCTTCATCTGCATTACGAACATTTGGGTTTCATCTTGTACATCCATTCTGTCTCCATCATCTCTATACATACTGAAGGTTGTCAACACAGTCTCAGTCCATCGAGAAGTGTCGCCGTGCATCATCTTCATCAGTCCTTTGGTGAGTCCAGGAGAATCACTCAATCCTGGATTCAAGAGAATCTCTCAATCCTGAATATCTGAAACATCTTCACCAGTCCGTCGATGAGTCCAGGAGAATCACTCAATCCTGAATTCGGGAGAATCTCTCAATCCTGAATATCTGAGACATCTTCACCAATCCTTTGATGAGTCCAGGATAATCATTCAATCCTGGATTCAGGAGAATCTCTCAATCCTGAATATATGAGACATCTTCACCGGTCCTTCGGTGAGTCCAAGAGAATCACTCGATCCTGGATTCTGGAGAATCTCTCAATCCTGAATATCTGAGACATCTTCACCAATCCTTCAATGAGTCCAGGAGAATCACTCGATCCTGGATCCAGGAGAATCACTCAATCCTGGATATTTGAGATTATCAGCTATGCCATCTCTGCTATACCATTTGTTACCTGTATGTCTCATCTACCGATGGGGTACTCCCATACCTGGTTGAGATCTCAGACGATCAAATGAGCACGACCATTTACTGACTGTCCGACTCATCTTCCTATGGGATTCCTCCCATATCTGGCTGAGTACCAGGACTGTAGAGGTACCTGTGCAATCACACGGCCAACTATTGACTATCCTACTCATCTGCCAATGGGATTTCTCCCATACCTGGCTGAGTAACTGGACTGCAGAGGCACCTGTGTGAACCCGACCAACTGTTGACTGTCCTACTCATCTGCCTATGGGATTCCTCCCATATCTGGCTTGGACTGCAGAGTTACCTGGGAAAAGCAGGGCAAACATCTCAATGTCATATTTCCCTCTCAAGGAGGGACACGTTCTCTTCGACTCCAAGTCTTCCACGAAAGTATTCAAACTTCACACTGGGAAGAGCCTTGGTGAGAACATCTGCAGTCTGGCCATCTGTCGGCACGTACTGTAACTCGACCACATCTTTCTGCACCATATCACGAATGAAGTGATATAGAATCTTGATATGCTTAGACCTGTGGTGAAATACAGGATTCACTGACATCTACACACAGCTTTGGCTATCACAGTGAATCACGGTCGGCTCTGGAATCTGGTCGAACAATCCTGCCAGGAGTTTACGAAGCCAAACTGCTTCTCGAGTTGCTGTGCTAGCAGCCATGTACTCGGCCTCTGTAGTACTGAGTGCTACCGAGTTTTGCTTCCTGTTGCACCAGGAAATAACTGCAGAACCCAAACTAAAGCAACATCCAGAAGTACTCTTCCGATCTGCAACACATCCGGCTCAATCTAAGTCTGTAAACCCCTGCAATCTCAGGTCACAATCTGAAGCATACTTCAATCCATATCCCACAATGCCACGTAAGTATCTTAGCACATGTTTTGCAACAATCCAATGAATCTGCCTCAGTTCACACATGAACTAACTGAGGGCACAACAAAACATATATCTGGTTTGGTGTTGGTCAGATACATCAATGAGCCAGTCAACTGGTGATACATGGTGGGATCAATCAAATCAGAATCTGAGGAGAATCTCTCAACTTCTTCCAATTTGCATCCATTGGAGTAGCCATGGATTTGCAATCCAACATTCCGAATCTCTTCAATATATCAATGGTGTATTTTCCTTGTCCTAGGAAAATCTCTTTCTGCCTCTGTCATACTTCTAATCACAAGTAGTACATCAATCCAAGATTCTTTATTTCAAACTCAGAGGCGAGATTCTTCTTACACCATACAATAATTTTCTCATTTCCTGTGAGAAACAGGTCATCAACATATAGTACCAAAATCAGTGGCTCATCATCTGCAAACCTTGAAGCAAAGGTTGGGGTCTGCATCATTCTGAGGCACCTTCCATCTCATAGTTGAAGCAATAGCAATGATCGATTTGATGGAAGTATATTGAACCACAGGAGCAAATGTCTCATCATAATCGACTCCCTCTTTCTGAGAGAATCCTCTGGCAACAAATCTAGCCTTGTATTTCCCATATGCTCCATGCTAAGTCTGTTGTGCCCATCTAGGTCTTTTTTGACCTACTGCAACATTTTTGGGGATATCAAATGGATCAATGGAATCGATAGGTTCATCCTTTTCTGCTAACTCCCTCTTGAACTGGAGGGGGAGATGATCTCATCTGCTTTGGTTCTAGCATTTCATCATCGATCTCCATGTATGATCCTCTGCCTTTCCTGACATCTATTTCTTCTTCAAAGGGCACATTCCTACTGACTTCAATCTGTCTGGATCATGGGATGTAGATTCTGTAAGTCTTTGAAGATTCACTGTAACCCACAAAGGTTCCCTTCTTTTCTGAAGGTTCCAACTTGGGCACATGTATATAGACTAGACAGCCAAATATCTGAAGGTGGCTCACTTCTGGTTTTACTTCTGTGAAGGCTTCCTCCGAGGTCATCCTTCTAGGTTGAGAGTCATATTCCAGAAAGCTTCTTGCTGAACATCAATGAGATTCATATGTCCATTGGAACAAATCTTCTCTTGTAGGCCAAATCACATGGTATTTTCCCTACAAGTCAAATCCCAACTGATGATCAATGATATTTCATAATCAAATGTAATGGCAATAGTTTACACATGCATCTTAACTAATACTTTATCACAACAATCATGAACACATCTAACAATCACATCTGGGAACTATCTAGATGTCTTCTATCTCCACTAGAACATGCCATCAAGAGTGTGCACTACCCTAAGCATGCAGGAAAGAGATATCATCTAGACTAGCTTCATGAAATGTTGTGTAGCTCATATGCATAATAAATACAACAAGGTAAACTATATTTATTGCTCAATACATTAGATCTGTATATAATGAAGATAGATAAGACAAAACAGATCTATGGGCCCCCACTACCTTCTTGGGGGAACCAAGAGAGATCTTTGTTCTTGCAATCTGGATCTTCATATATTCTAGAAGAGGAACTCCGAACGATCATCATTCCTTGACTTCTTGTGAGGAGTATCTTCTTCAACATCAGCAGTGGATGCTTCATGCTTCCTTTTACTTGAACTTCGACAGTTATTGGCGTAGTGTCCATATTTTCTGCACCTATATCATTGAACTTGAGATATGTCCTTCTCCTTTTGATCTAGGCGAGGACTTGATCTCCTATCTTGGTGCTTATGTTATGAAACTTCCTACCTTTTCCCTTACCCTTCTTGGCATGGGAAACAAAGGCTTGGTTCTCCTCAGGTTGAGTGCCATGGAGTCTTTGACGTGCTGCAATCTTGGTCCCCTCCTGAGTGCAATCTACCCAAAGCTTATCAAACTTTGGTAGTTTGGATCTACCACTTATGCTTTGGATAAAGGACTCCCAAGATGGTGGAAGACCATTCAGAGTGGTGAGGACAAGCTCCTTATCATCAAAAGGATCTCCACTGGTGCTAAGCTTGTCCCTAAGTTCTGTGATCCTCAAAAGTATGAGGCAATGGATTCTGACTTGGCTATCTTCATATTTGAGAGTTGGTTTCAGCTCAAAGTCATGGATACATTGAGGCTAGTGTGTTCAAACAACTTCTTTATGGTCTTGAACATTTTTCTAGTAGTCTTCTTTCCTGAAATTTGTGGAACCAAATGGTCTCTTAATGAACCCACAAAAATCCTTCTTGCTTTAGCATCATTCTTCCTCCTAAGGGATTTATTTTCTTCGGCTTCTGGTTCAGGAACCTTCTTATTTACATATAGTAAGAGATCATTTTCTTCTAGGAGTAGAATAACCCTAGACTTCCAAGAGATAAAGTTGAGAGCTCCTTCCAGACGATCTTCAACCTTTATTCCAATCATCTTGCCTGCAGATCTGGTTCAGAAACCCTAGCAAGAGCCAAGTCAAAGCTTTAGCTGAAAGTTGATAATTTGAAAAACTGAAACCACAGGTAGATGCGCCTTGCCAAGGCGAGTTGAATTGAGGTAGGGCTGATCCAAATCTGTGAATAAAAATGGGTTAAAACTGAAACCCTAATTCTGCTACAACCACAGAGTCAAAAATTCAAAATTCAAAATTCTCGGAATTGAATTTCGTCTTCACCAAAAGATGCGCCTTGCCAAAAACGAAATTCCTAAGTCTCTTTTTCTCTAAAATGTTGGGTGAAGACTTCACAAGATAAAACCCTAGTTCCGACAGGGTTCCGACACTGTTCCAGTAATGACTTCTTCTAGAACTGCTCTGATACCATGTTAAATTTCATTCATTCATAGCATAATAATATAAATGTATAACCAAGATCACTAGAAGAAAGACAAAGCACAAAACGTAACAATAGAGTTTATCCTGGGAAACCCAAACGGGAGAAAACCCAACAACCTTCGTATAGAGATGATAATCCCTAGATCATACTACAAAAGATAAAAGAGGAAATGTGAAAATGCTTTCCACAAGTAGAAACCCCAAAACAGCCTCCTTCTCCAGCTTGTGTGAACTTCTCTCTATCCCAAGTGATGCGCAATTATCAAGTGAGTGAATGAGCTAATGAGGTGCACTTTACCTCTTATTTATACAAGTGCAAAACCAGAAAAATCCCTAACTTGGCCGACTTCACCTAGGGGCAATTAATAATTTTATTTTTAATATTTTTCTTTTGCTTCTTTGCACCCCAAGGTTTACATTGATTATTTCATGTGTTTACATAAGTAACTACATCAGGTTATTCCAAGGAAAAAACTACATCAGGTTCATCTCCATTAGGAGGTACAATCAAGTGCAATGAAAGTACAATAAAATACAATGAATAATATCTTCCGAAGTTGCACAAAATCCAACAGTTTAGTGTGGTGTTGAACATCTCCAAGAGACTCTGATCCAGCCCACATTTCCGAGTGAGGAGCCACCATTGTCATAATCCGGACATATTTCCAGTACCTCACGGTATATTGGGAATCCCCCTTCCCCCTAATAATCCACTCATCTCCATATTAATTTAAAATTGACCAAGAGCATTCGCACAACATTTCATTTCAAGCATTACAACAGCACTTTTTTACTCCATTATCAACACTAATCTTTTTGCTTTATCATTATAATCTGTATTCAATTTCTATCATGTGTTGAATGGATTGATGAACATGTTTAATATTTATGTTGTTATGCTTTAATTTTACATTGCAAGTCTCTTGTATCAATTTCATTGTTAAAAAACTCCTAAAAAACTTACTCATCCACCATAACTAAGTAGCTTAATCAGCCTTAGTAACCTTTAGGGTCCACCCCACTTGGCTTCGTTAGGAGTTTGCCTAAACGGAGGAGTCAAGATTCAAGTGACAGTGCTTGACTCGAGGCTTGCCCCCAAGGACACACTTAGTGGCTTGAATATTTCTGCCACGTTAACCCTAGGTGTGTTTCTAGCGGCAACAATGTGTACCAAAAAATATGGGGACTCAGGATTCAAGACACGATTCATTTTAATGTGTGATGTATCACTAGACGCTTTATACATCTTATATATCAGTTTTCTTGACATATTCATGTGGCAATGTGTTTATTTGGTGTTCTTATTGTTTTAGATGTTTTAAAAATTGAAAACAAAAATCAATATTTTTGTATTTTTTAAGTTCGTCGACATATAGCCAATGTTTGCCGACATTTTCCCCATAAATCTGATACATTGTTTTCTGGACCCTTGGCGATATATTCACTGACATGATATTTGTAACTTTGGCAAAAACACATATTTCCAGGAGACATCTGCATAAATATATTTCTGTGCCAAAATTAAATCATGGAAAGCAGATAAAAACATGAATAACTGCATTAGTTTGCATATAGCTAACAGAGTGATTATGCAACAAGAAATTTGTGGAACCCTTTTTCTCTTGCCAAAGAAACACACCCCCATAACAAAATGACCTCAAATATGTTACATACATAATAAATAAATGATAATAATAATAAATAATAAATAAATATATTGCAATTATTAATTAAGTGTCAAAATGTCGTGACCTTTATTGTATTGTATAATCATCCATTCATATCTATTCATTCTATTATCATACATATATATTTTATCCATTATTCGGAAGAACCTGAACGGTTGGTCTGTAATAAAATACAAAATCAGCAAACAGAATAGCATAAATATTCAAAAATGCTGAATTTAATAAAATTGTTAGAGAATTTACATATAAAGGTGCATGTACTTGTTTCTAGTTTATAACTTACAGCAGCCAGACGGCATTCTACAACTCTGTTATTGTAGTTTGTTGCAGCAGTCACTGCTTTCTGTGATTCAGCAAGAGAGTTTGCAATGACAAATGTTCCACCAGAAGGTAACTGTACATCACTTGCTCGAATTGGATTGAAGTCGATCAATTCAGCAAACCCTGGCTTTGCCATTACTGAAATTGCCTGTGTAAAAATGAAAATGTCAACACCTCCACGCATAAATCAGAGGGATCACTACCCTTTTATATACCATAATCCAGACTCTACTTGTCAGTGTTTAGTATATACTGGATAATAAATAAAATTCTTACAAAACCATCTCATGGCTGACATGATTAATAATATAGATTATGCATCTAACTCACTGGATAAAGCTCTTAGACACTTTCATATACTCCCTAAAAGATAATATTATCCATTTTCTATCATCTCTAACGCATTCTTTGCACTCACTAATACAACTGATATAATTAGGATGCATCATTCTATATATAATATTAAATAACAAAAACAAATCAAGGAAGGAGAAAAGGACTCTAAGAACCTGCAACATTTCACCCTGTAAAGAAAGACCAAATATTTGGACATTCACATCTGGTTAGGATTTGCAGCGTATCTACTGGCTGAAATATGTTTATGTTGATTAAATCTTTACAGTCTTGGGTGGAATTCCTTAAATATCTTTTATGCAGAACCCCATCTGAATATCGTATATGTTGAAATTATTGTGAATTTGAGAGGCAGTTCGGAGAAGAAATAGACTTGTTTCAAACAATTTTCCTGCTAACTCCATCTACAAATGTTTCGATACTGTGCTAGCTTGGAAAAGTGACTTAGATGGAAGATAGATAAACAATGGATGCTGCACAAAGGAAGGGCCAACAGGCTGCGCGTGTCACTGCTGCAACCACCACCAATTTAGATGCAAGCAAAGTATCTTATGTCGCCTAAGCTGAATTTGAGGAAAATGAAGTGAATTTTAAATTTCGTGTACTAAAAAAATTAACAGTTACCAGTAAAAGAGCTCCCGTTGCTTGTCCAGTAGCAATTAAATTAAGGAATAATGCATTCATTCACTTAGAAAGCTAAAAGTATTCAGGTTAAACTAAATAGAATATAATTCTCTAGGGCTTATTCTATTTTTATTTGAAAACTAACTACAGAAAAAACACTAGGTGCAAAAACATACAAGCCAGTTAAAAAAACATGCATGTGTCACAAAATTGTTTACTGCTCAATCACTTAAACTGAAATTTCAAATGCAAAATATTAAGCTTTATTTTACTAGATACCATCCTAGCTGGCTGGAGGGGAAAGCACAGTTTGAGTGGGAAAAAAAGAAAGCGCAATTTGAGTGGGAAAAGAAGAGGGAGAACAAAGAGATGTTTGGTGTCCTGGCAGGAGGGAGGACTGGAATACACTCTACCCCAACTAGTATATGAAGCTCTGGAAGAGAATATGGGAGAGGAGGATTGCTAGAGATGGGACAGGCCACCAAAGGCACAGAAGGAAAAGAAGAGGTCTCTCAGAGCCCCAAGACCAGAACAAAGGAAGTGGAGATTGTGGCCATTCATAGAGGTTAGCAGCTTCGTCACTTAGAGAACACCAAGGAACAAACAAGTGGAGCTGATAGAATCAAGTATCAAGCAGAAGAGAGCTCAAAGTTCAAACCCTAGACTCTGGTGGGTGAGGAGGTTGGTAGGGTCTTACCTGGCCCAGGTCATTCCAAAGGCAGAGAATCTTAATATGCCAAGATAGTTGACTGTTAGATTTTCAATTTGTTTAGCATAATAACATTAAACAATCTATCACTGAAAGAAAGACAAGCACAGCATACACAATGAACACAATATTTCTCTCGGGGAAACCACAAGAGAGAAAACCCCGACAAACTTCCTCAATATAGAATTCACAAAGTACAAGATTAAACCCCAAGACAATATCAGCTTCTCTCCTTCTTGTGCGAGCTTCTCTCTCTCTCCTATGCGAACTTGAGTGAGTGAGATGAGTGAATACAAATGAGAGACTCCTCCTCTATTTATATTCTTCCGTTGGGGTGACTTTTCCCCAACTGGGCAGACTTCTCCTAACTGACTGGGCCGACCTCTCAAATACATAATATAATAATCTTTTATGGGTTCTTCTAGGCCAACACAAGACCTAGGGTTTACATTGACTCTTTCAATGACTCTTACATTATCAATTACATCAATGACATCTCCCAAAGGAGGAATACAATAATACAATAGACAAATACATCTTGAATATCTTCCGTAGTTACATTTCTTCAACACTCCCTCTTAACTAGGAAGGTATTATGCGGGAAACATCAACAGCTGCACAACCGACTTGTGAATCTCTATATGTCGTAGGAACTTTTTGGATCATCATATGTCTGGGGTATCATCTGCTGGAACATCCTCCTCGGCATCATCATCATCGTCTACTGGAATATCTCCATCAGCAACATCATCATCATCATCAACAACATCCTCTGCAGGAACATCATCAGCAGCAACATCCTCTACAGGAACATCATCATCAGCAAGGTCCTCTACTGGAAGATCGTCAATAGCAACGTCCTCTACTGGAACATCATTATCAGCAACATCCTCTGCTGGAACATCATCATCAGCAACGTCCTCTGCTGGAACATCATCATCAGCAACATCCTCTGCTGGAATATCATCAGCAGCAACCTCCTCTGTTGGAACATCATCATCAGCAACGTCCTCTGCTGGAACATCATCATCAGCAACATCCTCTGCTGGAACATCATCAGCAGCAACGTCCTCTGTTGGACCATCGACATCAACAACGTCCTCTGCTGGAACATCATCATCAGCAACATCCCCTGTTGGAACACTATCAGTCAACCAGTACTGATCTTTAGTCCCCAAGGACTGGCATCAGTCCCGAAGGACTGGAACACTATCAGTCAGCCAATACTGATTTTCAGTCCCTAAGACTGGCATCAGTCCCTAAGGATTGGAACACTATCAGTCATCTAGTATTGATCTTCAGCCCCAAGGACAAGCATCAGTCCCTAAGGATTGGCACACTATCATTCAGCCAGTATTGATCTTCAGTCCCCAGGACTGGTATCAATCCCTAAGGACTGGAACACTATCAGTCAGCCAGTACTGATCTCCAGTCCCCAGGACTGGCATCAATCCCTAAGAGCTAGAACTCTATCAGTTAGTCAGTACTAGTCTTAGTCCCCAGGACTAGCATTAGTTACTAAGAACTGGAACTCTATCAGTTAGCCAGTTCTGATCTTTAGTCCCCGGGACTGGAATCAGTTCCCAAGAACTAGAACTCTATTAGTCATCCAGTATTGATCTTCAGCCCCCAGGACTGGCATCAGTTCCTAAGAATTGGAACTCTATCAGTCAGCCAGTACTGATCTTCAGTTCCTAGGACTGGCATCAGTTCCTAAGAACTGGAACTCTAACAGTCAGCCAGTACTGATCTTCAATCCCCAGTACTGGCATCAGTTCCTAAGAACTGGAACTCTATCAGTCAACAAGTATTGATCTTCAGTGCCCAGGACTGGCATCAGTTCCTAAGAACTGGAACTCTATCAATCAACCAGTACTGATCTTCAGTCCCCAAGATTGACATCGGTTCCTAAGAACTGGAACTCTACACCCTCTTTCGAGGCAGGTCCTTTCAGACAAGACCAAGCTTGTCTCGAAAGTATTCAAACTTTATGCGAGACAGAGGCTTAGTCAACACATCAGCAACTTGTTCCTCTGTAGGAACATACTTGAGCTTCACAGCTCCCTTCTGCACCATATCCCAGATATAGTGGAACTTTATCTCGATGTGTTTCGATATTGTTATCACACAACTTGTAGTTGCCCCTAGAGGTATCCCATCCGGGACGGTAGAGGAGACAGGCAACTAAAGAGGTGACCCAAGAGATGCCACGGTTCCCAATTGCAGGTGGGAGTCACGTCAACCGAGGCACTCTTCGCTTTAGGTCAAGGTATAACTAGACCAAGGGGGAGACCCTATACCCCAATCACAGTTGATTGGATCCAAACAAAGGTTTCAAAGGATATATAAATGACGAGTTACGGAAACCAATGCAAGGCTAAGTGGACCTAAGGGTTAAGGAATGGTTGAAGGTGGTGTAATGGATAATAAGTACTTCAACCTATGTATGGTTTAGGCCACATGATGGGGTATGATTACTAGGTGTAGTACCATGTGTTTACACAAGTGGGTCTTGTTGTCTTGGGAAGTGTGAAATGGTTCTAGGTGGACCCACAAGGTGAAGTTAGGTGTGAGGATGGTACTATAAGTTAGATCTAGGCTAGATCTATAAGTTGGAGTTGGTTCTAGGATTACCCATGTACTAGATCTAGGGTTTGACACTAATCCCAAGGAGTGCGCCTTGCTTGGAGAAGGACTAGTGCCTTGTTGGATGGGCTAATGGAGTCAAGAAGGATGTCAAAGTGTAGATCGGGACACCTAGAAGCCAAGTCAAGTGGATTGGATGAGATCCAATGGTTGGATCTTACTAGATCTAGGTTTTTAAAAGATGACCAAAAGTGGACCACAATCCCTTAAAACAAGGAATGCGATCCCCAAGGCGGATCTTGACAAAAGGACAGTATAGACCTAGGTTTCAAGGCATGGGCATTCCAAATCCACAAAAATCTCCAACACCCACTTCCTAGAAGTGGACCAACTCAAAAAATCAAGGGGGTGCGACTTGCTCAAGGAGGGTCCAAAAATGGGTTTTGGTGGACCAAATCAAGTCCAATGGCCACCAAAATGTAGATCCGGGATGTTAGTACCCCGATCTATGATCCTTCAAAGTTTCAAGTGAATCAAGTGGCTAGATCTTAATAGATCTAAGTTTTAAGGTACCAAGAAAGGGGGTTTCAACCACTTAAAACATGGAGAGATGTCCACAAGGTAGTTTTCACCAAAGTAAAGATATGGGTATAGGTTATCAAATGTCTAGATGTCAAATCAAGTGGGATCTCACCTACCCATGTGCTAGATCTAACCCAACAAGCTTCTCTTAGGAAAATCGATTTAGGTTCAAGAAGGCTTTTTGCATTGAAAAGTGTGTCAATTTTTAGCCAATCACCACCAAACTATAGATCCAACTAGGGGTGGATCCTATAGAGGTGGGTTTTTAATATCTTTTCAATTGCAAGGCTAGATCTAAGTAGATCTAAGAAATACCAAATTTGGGGTTTTGATTTAATTAGGGTTTTATGACCAATGAAGATAGAATGGATGAAAGAGGCACATACCTTGTAGATCTTACCTCAATTGCTTATGGCCACCTTGCAAGTTGATAGCATTCTCCTATGTTTATATTCAAGAGTGAGATCCAAGTGCTCCAACCAAATCGCCCTTCTCCAAGATAGCCAAATCGTCCTCCTCCTACAAGACAAGATCAAAGAAACAAGTCAAGCAAGATGATTATGAAAATGGTAGAAAGATGTAATAGAAAGCATCAACTATGTCACGAAGATACAATAATGATACTCCCTGTCACAAGATCAACCCAAGAGAGAATATGTGGATCCCTCCAACAATAACCCTCAAAAAGTCGCTCTCCTCTCTCCAATTCGATTTTCCTGTCAAAAGGTTAGCAAAAGCACCAAAATCCACAATGATACATAGAAGAGATACTGTATATTCAATATGCAAGAGAATCCACAATGCAAGAGAGATGTGCTCCACAAAAAATCTTCTATTCCAATATTCCAGAGCTCCAAAGGTGAGCTTTACAATGGGGGGTCTCCTCCTTATATAGGATAATAAAGACCAAAACCCTATACCACTTCATAATACTACATCAAATGAGTGGTTGAGATTATAAGATCTCATCATACAATCAATGGCTAAGATGACCAATCACAATATATCACATGGATCACTCAAAATAACAAAAGCGCCCTCACTAAATGGTACAATGGAGGGTGACGTCATCCCACTAGAGGGATAAAAAGTACAATAATCCACCTCATGATGACTAGGACATGATAAAATAAGCACATGGTGGGGCTAGGAGGTATTAATCCTTACTAGCTCATCCCCAAGGCACAATAAAATAATAAAATATGTCCAATATAATAAAAATGATCAAAACTGTCCTCAGAATCCATGACAGTCAAGCAGTAAATGTCCTCCTGTGATCAATCCGGGCATACCCACATGGTGAAAACTGACTGGAAGATAGTGATGCCATCCTGGAAGACCTCTGTGAAAACCAAATGCCAAAACCTTGCCTCAATTGTCCAAATCGATTTCCTCAGTGACCACTTTATCCCATTTTTTAACTGCCTCGGGAAATGTGAAAGTGCCAAAACTGCCTCCTAGGGTGCTAGCGATGTCCATCTGAGCCCACCAGGCTCTCCGGAAGGGGAGATAAATGGTAATAACAAGTGGCTGGACCACCCCTTCCATCATCAGCGCCCTAGGTGAACTGGCCTCTCGGGGCCCCTGCTGCTCAGGCTGGGAAATCAACCCCCAATCTGGTCAACAAGTGTAAAACTGCATCAATCACTGTCAGAAGTGCCCGGAACTGAAAGATAAGTGTCTCAATGGATCCAGAAGACCCAAATCCACTAGGAGTGAGTACTCATACACCCTGGGTTGCCCTAACTTCACCTTGTGGGTCCACCTAGAACCATTTCACACTTCCCAAGACAACAAGACCCACTTGTGTAAACACATGGTACTACACCTAGTAATCATACCCCATCATGTGGCCTAAACCATACATAGGTTGAAGCACTTATTATCCATTACACCACCTTCAACCATTCCTTAACCCTTAGGTCCACTTAGCCTTGCATTGGTTTCCGTAACTCATCATTTATATATCCTTAGAAACCTTTGTTTGGATCCAATCAACTGTGATTGGGGTATAGGGTCTCCCCCTTGGTCTAGTTATACCTTGACCTAAAGCGAAGAGTGCCTCGGTTGACGTGACTCCCATATTGCATTGGGAACCGTGGCATCTCTTGGGTCACCTCTTTAGTTGCCTATCTCCTCTACCGTCCCGGATGGGATACCTCTAGGGGCAACTACAAGTTGTGTGATAACAGATATGTCGTGGAACACTGGATTCTCTATCATCTTGATGCAACTCTGGTTATCACAAAGAATATCAGTCACATCTATCTCTGCATCGAACAATCCAGCCAACATCTTGCGAAGCCACACTGCTCCGCTGCAAGCTGAACATGCTACTACGTATTCAGCTTCCGCTGTGCTGAGAGCAACACGGGACTGCTTTCTACTGAGCCATGAGATCATAATTGATCCCAAACTAAAGCAACATCCTGAAGTGCTTTTTCTATCTTCGGCACTTCTAACCCAATCCGAGTCTGTGTATCTATACAATCTAAACTCATTGTCAGAAGCATATTTGAGTCCAAAGTCTATCGTACCTTTTAGGTACCTCATCACATGTTTTGCTGCAATCAGGTGAACATTCCTGGGCTCCACGATATACTAACTCAAGGTGTTCACAGCAAAACATATATCTGGTCTGGTATTGGTCAAGTACATCAATGACCCAATAATATGTCTGTACATCGTGACATCTACTATCTCTGATGAAGCATCATTCACAAGCTTCAGATTTGTCACCATTGGAGTAGTCATGGCCTTACAATCCTACATCCCAAATCTCTTTAGGATTTCAACTGTGTATTTTCCTTGACTCAAGAAAATCTCATCTGGAAACTGCCAGACTTCAAGACCTAGAAAATAATGCATCATCCCAAGGTCTTTCATCTCAAATTCTGTAGCAAGCTTCTTCTTACATTCAGTGATGAGCTTGTCTTCTCCTGTCAGGAACAAATCATCCACAAACAATAGTAATATCATAGGTTCATCATTCATGATCTTATAGTAAAGATTTGAATCTGCTTTACTCTTGGTAAATCCCAAGCTCATCGGGAAGCTATCAATTCTTCCATACCATGCTATGGGTGCTTGCTTCAACCCATACAATGCTTTCTTCAGTTTCCATACATGTGTCTTTATGTTTTCTGTTTCGAATCCTTCTAGTTGTTCGATGTATACTTCCTCTTCTATCTTTCCATTCAGGAAAGTCGTCTTTACATCCATCTGATGTAACTTCCATTTCATCTTAGCTGCCAAGGCAAGGATGGTTCTAATTGAGGTATATCTGGCAACAGGAGCAAAGGTCTCCTCATAATCAATTCCTTCCTTCTGAGAGAATCCTCGAGCTACGAACCTTGCCTTGTACTTTTCGATACTTATGTCTGCTGAGTGTTTTGTTTTGAAGATCCATTTTGACAATACAACTGACTTATCCTTCGGTCTTGGTACCACATCCCAAACATCATTCTTGATGATAGACTGGTATTCTTCATTCATAGCATCCAACCAATCCTTCTTCTTTACTGCATCTTCAAAACATGTAGGTTCTTCTTCAACAAGGTTACACATCAAGGCTACATAGCTGGAGTATGGCCTTGGTCTTTTGCTTTCTCTACTGGTTCCTTCTGGGGCACCATATCTTCCTACTTCTTGTATCAATTCTTGTGCCCAAGCTGGTCTTCTCTTTTGAGAATTCTCCTAATGAGGTGTCTTCTCAGGTCTCTGAGGTTCTGCCATGTCGTGGTCCTATGGAATAGGTTCCTCTTCAATGTTTCTATCTGGTACATTATTAGTATCTGCAACTCTAGGAGTTTCATGCTCCTCTACATCCTCATGAATCTTCTTAGACTTGTTGAAAGTTGTCTTCATCAAATGTAACATCCCGGCTGAGCTCGATCTGGCGAAACCCTGGGATGTAGATACGATAAGCCTTTCATTGCTCATTGTAACTCAAGAATATTCCCTTCTTCCCTGAAAGTTCCAATTTCAATCTCTTCTCCTTTGGAATGTGAATAAACACTGGACATCCAAATATCTTTAGATGACTGACTTCAGGTTTCGTACCGGTGAACATCTCTTCTGGGGTCTTGTTGCCAAGAGCACTGTGAGAGATCCTATTTTGTACATAGACTGCGGTCCTAGCTGCTTCAACCCATAGATGCATGGGTAGGTCTTGATCATGGATCATGGCCTTCACTGCTTCCACGATAGTCCTATTCTTTCTTCCAGCTACACCATTTTGTTGTGGATTATTAGCAATAGTAAGCTCCCTCTAATCCCTGCTTGTTTACATAAATATTTAAAATCACCTGAAGTGTATTCCCCTCCATTATCTGTCCTTCGTATATTTATCTTCTTGTCAGAGAGGGTTTCTACAAGAGCCTCAAACTCTTTAAACTTTCCAAAAAATTCATCTTTACTCTTTAGAAAGTAAATCCATGTTTTGTGAGAGTAATCATCAATAAAGGAAGCATAATACACATACCCTCTTAGTGAAGTGGTAGACATGGGTCCACAAATGTCAGATTGAACGATGTCCAATATACCTTTCGCTTTGTTGTCACTGCTTGGAAATGGATTCTTTGTACTTTTTCCTTGTGCACACTCCTTCATGATCAACCTGGATTTCTGGTAATCCAGTCACCACCTTACTTACTATTGGTAAGGCTTTGTAGTGTACATGAGCTAGTCTTCTATGCCATAGTTCACAGGGGCTCATGGTACTGGACACTGGTGTTGAATTTGCATGGCCCTTAAGCTTTATAGAATCCTCCTTCTTCTTCTCCAATGACGACTACATCATTAATAGTCTTCCCCTTTGGCCACATAAGAACTTCACCATGTACAAATGCAATTCTAAGACCTTTCTTATCTAATGCTGAAATAGATAGAAGGTTCTTCTTCAAACCTGGAACATATAGCACTTCCTTCATGTTCATGGACTTTCCATAGTCCAATTTGTAAGTGGCCTCTCCCATTCCTTTGATAGGGTATTGGTAGTCGTCTCCAAGCTTTACTTTATGTGGAGTCTTTCTGCATGAGATGTACAAGGGATTCTTTCTATCCCGTCATATGTTTTGAGGCTCCACTGTCCACTAGCCAAGTATCACTCCCATGAGATATTGAACCAGTGAGTGCTGAGATTAGCACCTATTCTTCGTTGGAGTCTTCATCTTCTTTGGATTTGTCATCGTCATCATAATCACTATCTTCTGCGGCATGAGCATGAAATCTCTTCTTCTGCTTCTTATGTTGTCCATATTTTGATGGACAATTTCTTGCTAGGTGTCCTGTCTTGTGACAAGAGTAACATTCAATAGAGGAGAGGTCTTTCTTGAACCTCTTGTTGGGGTACGTACATCACTCTTCCTTTTCCTTCCACCTTTGGCATGAGTTGCCAAAGCTTGGTCTTCATTGTCATTTAGTTTCTCCTTTCTTACTACTATCCGTTCTTCCTCCTGTACACATTCTTCCCATAGTTGTCTGAACTGGATCAATCTCTTCCTAGCACATATTCCACGAACAAAGGGTTCTCATTCTCTAGGAAGACCATTCAGAGTGGTCATCACAACTTCAGCATCTTCCACCATATCTCCAATAGCTTCTAATTGTTCTTTGATCTAGGACACTCTGGAGAAGTATGAGTGCATAGTCTCAGACTTCTGGATCTTCACTCCCTTGAGTTGATTTCTCAAGGTCATCTTCCTATTGATATTCTTTCCTTCAAACAGGTTGGTCAAAGCATCAAACATTTCTTTCGGAGTCTTCTTAGAGGATACTTGAGGGATCAAGTGATCTCTGATGGAATCAGCTATGATCCTCTTAGCTTTTTATCATATTCCTTTTGTGTAATGCTTTGGACTCATCTCCTTCTGGTTCTGTAAATCCCTCCTTTAAAAACCCTTCTAGGTCATGTTCTTCAAGGATGAGCATGACCCTATACTTCCATGCCCTGAAGTTCTCAGCTCCTTCAAGCTTCTCATCAAGCTTTGTATTGAGTGTCATTGTGATAGAATGAGAACCTCAAATGGAAATAGAATATATGTAGGACTTACCAGCAAAGTTGTCCTTCTAAAAAACTACTTTTACCTTGACCTAGAATTTGTTAGAGAAACCCTAATTTTCCAACTTCGGAGTTTTGGAAAACTATTTGGATGAGCAAATTCGCCTCCTCGAGGCGAGTTGAGCAAAGTACTCATTCTCCTCATTATGTGAGCAGATGATCCAAAAACTCGATGCCCTAGTTTCTTCGAGCTGTAGTGTGGGACCCAAAAATGAAAATTCTCAGAATTGAATTCTGCTTCGACAGAATGATGCGCCCTAGTGAGGCAAGTTCGATGCACCCTCTTTTTCAGCTGATCTCTAGAGAGAGCTCCCGGAATAAGAAGCCCTAGTTTCTACAGTTGAGGGTGTTGCACAATGTTTTTCTTTCAGGCCTGCTCTGATACCATGTTAGTTTTTCAATTTGTTTAGCATAATAACATTAAACAATCTATCACTGAAAGAAAGACAAGCACAGCATACACAATGAACACAATATTTCTCTCAGGGAAACCACAAGGGAGAAAACCCCAACAAATCTTCCTCAATATAGAATTCACAAACTACAAGATAAAACCCCATGACAAAATCAGCTTCTCTCCTTCTTGTGCGAGCTTCTCTCTCTCTCCTATACGAACTTGAGTGAGTGAGATGAGTGAATACAAATGAGATACTCCTTTATTTATATTCTTCCATTGGGGTGACTTTTCCCCAACTGGGCCAACTTCTCCTAACTGACCGAGCCGACCTCTTAAATACATAATATAATAATCTTTTATGGGTTCTTCTAGGCCGACACATCTCTCGAAGGAGGAATAGAATAATACAATAGACAAATACATCTTGAATATCTTTCGCATTTACATTTCTTCAACATTGACCTATATTGGCATGTTAAGGAAATGTCGCCTCTAATATTAGAAAGCAAGAAGCTAATCCTATTTTGAAAAACTGAAACAGCTGGAAAGCAAATACAATGCCTTCATCAATGTTATTCACCTTGGATGAGCAGGACAATGAAGAGGAAGACACGGCTGAGAAGGAAGCCCATGATGCTTGTTAAGACCTACCCTAACCTGCCTACTTAGAAGTTAGTTAATAAATGTATGAGGCCATCTTCTTTCAATAAGGCCCATTAGGTAGTTGTGTGTGGTTATTCAATGTAAAAAGGTCATTTTTATTAAATAAGATCCACTAAATGGTTGGTACTCATTAATGATAGCACCACAAGTAATTAGGGTTTTTCTAGTGAGAAACTATTTAGAGAGGTAGGAAGCTATGCAATGTTTTGTCAAGTATTTTCATTGTATTGGATCTCTGCTCGATTGGAGGTTGCCCCCTCAAAAAGGCTCATGAACATTGATCTTTCTAGATAATCGATATAAGGGTTAATATTCTGCAAGTTCTATACTCGTGTTCTTCCAATTTTACTTTCTGCAGTTTATATTTCTTCTAATATTGCTCATATTTCATTGTTTCTGCTACATAAGTACACTACAAGTGGTACCAAACCTATTTCTTGTGACAACACGCAACTAATTTTTTAGAGAAAATTTTAGGCTAGAGACATGTTCAAGTGTTTTTAAACACATGGATCAATCATTCAGTAGGTAAAACTGTGGCTGGGAAGCATACATGCAAAGAATACAAGCAAGGTCACATAGTTGAACTCCTATGTACACCTTTGTTGATACTTGGCAAGTAGTACATGTTAGTTTTGTACCTAGGGAAGTGTTCCCCTAGTGACTATTTGCCTAAGTCACTTAGAAGGGGGGAAAAAGTGACCCTCACATTAAAAGCACTTTAATGAGACTTTATAAAATGAAAGTCACTTTTTGCTAAAGTTAAGTGGGTGAGTAAATATTTATTTAAGTGAATTAAATAAAGTGATATTTTTACTCTCATCAAATCTTGACCATTGGATTGGATCATTTGTCCACCGTTGGATTAGAACCCATTTAGGGATTAGACAAAAAGCATGAGGGAGGCAAAACCTAATCACTTTTGTGATTGAAGTGGAGAGAGTTGAGAGAGAGCAGCTAGCACGATTTCCAAGGAGCAGCAAGGCACAGAAATCGAGGAGACTTCAGCATAAATTTCTGGGCACATTTCCCAAGACTGTCGTACAACATAAATCTGAGCACAAGTATCAAGGACTGTCCTGGGCACGCAGACCGAGAACAGTGGCACAGAAATCGAGGTGTTCTAGGCACAAATCTCGAGATAACCTGCACGGTTTTCAAGGGAGTTCACGTGCACATTTCCCAAGACAGGCTCGGGTTTCAAGGCAAGGAATCTAGGCACTATTCCCAAGGCATATTCTACTCAGTTTGTGGAGAAGGTACAGGGCACGGTTTTGAAGACATTCAACACGGTTTTCTAGAAAGATAACAGCACAGAAATCGAGGAACAAATAGCACAAAAATCGAGGGAGATTTCAGAGTTGTTCATGCACAAAAATCGAGGTGCATTGGCATAGATATCGAGGAAAGTACAGTGGTACGGACTGCGTATTTTCCAGCACAATTTTTGAGTCATTTCTGGCACGTATTTCAAGGCTGTGGGCACACAAATCGAGGTTCAGTTTGGTGAACGTTTTTTCGAGAAAGATTCTGCTGAGTGGTGAAGATAAGTTAAATTTTTCATTGTAATGCTGTGATGAATATCTTGCTGAAGAAATAATATCTCTCTCTCTCTAACTGGTTTTCCCCGTGGGGGTTTTTCCAGGGCTTGATTTTGGCCAAAAATCTTTGAGTCTATTATTTTCATGTGTGTGTGTTGAAATGTGTTTTTCAGCCTGTTAAAAGCTTTTACAGTGTGTTTATTGTTACAGTAATTTTTTTATAAGTAACCTACAGCCTATGCATAACCGGCTGTAGGTGAAAACCACAAAATGTTGACATAAACCAGCAAACTGTTTAGAGCAGAAAATTCTACAGTACAACATCAGACAAAATATGTATAGCGATTCAATATTCCACATACCCTTAGGTATATAGGAAGCCCCCTAGGTGCACGTGAAACCCTCCTTACATAAACGTGTCAGCCATTTTGACACTATAGTACACTGAGCACAACACTCAATAAGATAATCACTCTCAAGTACTAGGGAATCGGGTAGTGCAGCTACATGCTATCGTGAAAGACCATCTAAGTACTAATGTTGGAAACCATCAAGTATATAAAAGAGCTTTGGTACTTAAGCCTCCTTTTCTCTTCGGATGGGAAAACCCTAGCCTCTGCAGCAAATGCAACAAAATTCCTACATAACTTGGAATATAACGAATTTGAGAATTTCGTTATAACAATAGTCCTCAGGCAAGAGTAATACTACAATAAGAGTTAAAAAAAAATGTATGGAGCCATCTGAACCATTGTGTGGGACATATCCCAAAAGAATCCTTGTGAAGCACTACTCTCATTGGTATAGCTAGGTGTTAACCCTCCAACAGGACCCAATCTACCCAAACCATTGTGGGGGACCTATCCCAAAAACCTCCTTGCACAAAACTGCCCAAGTTGGTGTAACTTCTCAATAACCCTCCTAGTGGACCCAAGTGGTCTCATGACTTCCGCGAGAATGGAGACCCAACTCAACAACCTAGAAGACCAACTCAAAAGACTCCCCAACATAGAAGACAAACTCAATGGCCTCCCCGGCCTAGAAGAATAACTCCATAACCTCAACACCCTCATTGTAGAAATATCCAATGCAAAAATGGCTCTTAATGCAAAACAGAAATTACAGAAATTTGTCCTCTTAAAAAGAGGTTTCCCAGATCTTAACCCTATGAATTCAGCCTTGGGGCTGTTATGAAATATAGAACAGAACAGCAATGGAGAGGGAACAAAATTTCAACTCTTAACAGCCCAATCTTCTAGGCAATTCAAGAAGAAAAGATATCAAAGTGACTTAATGCATTTCAGCCCTCTAGGGAAATCTTATCATGCATAAACCAGATCTCAACAGTGAAAACTCACTTTTACAGCAGTAAAACAACACTTAACTTCTTCAATTATGATGTCAAAAAACTCAACAAAATTGTATTTTACTTATGTCAAATCAGCAAGACATATATAGCTGTAAATTACAATTCATGTAGAACATACATGGCCGGAAATTAAATCTGCAATTTACAGAAGTTGTGAACCACTGAAAATTTCATCGATATTCAAAGAGTACCAATATATAGTACTCTCAAATATGCCACCTCAATGAGAGATATTCTCTAGATCCTAACACCTTGCATGGTGACTAGGCTAGGAAATATTCTCCAAATCATTTAGAGACTTATCTAGGATAAATGACTATTATCCTAAATAATAATTACAATATTGGTGACATTTAAACTATGTGATTGCTAATGTAAGCCATAAGGCTAACATTCCCCCTCTCAATCACAAGTTTATGTATCTGTATCAACTAAGCAATAAACACTAATGCCAAAGTTGATATGATGGATTTTTCAAAAGCCTTCCTTTGTGCTTCAATGAAAAATCTGCCTGTAAAACCATCAATCTGAATGGTTCATCTGAAATGAACTGAAATCCTGGAGTGAACAGCTGCCATGTCTGAACAATCCCTGTCTGCTTGACAATTTCATCATTTGCCAAGTGATTTAGCTAGAAGAGGCTGGCGTCTTCTGCTAATTGGTGAAGATCACCATGCTACAATCAATGAAGTGCTTTCTGAAATGAGCCATCAACATTGTTATGCATCGATTAACATCTAAATGCATCATGTATTTGAGTCTACCATCCATAGACTGTTGTTTTCATTAGTCTGCCATCTACAGACTATTTTGAGTTTGCCATCTGCAAACTATAGTTCTTTATCTACAATTTTGGAGTTTGCCACCTGCAAACTATTGTTTCCTTTTGACATTTGGAGTCTGCCATCTACAGACTATCGTTGTTTCCCATTTTGATATTTGGAGTCTGCCATCTACAAACTTTTGTTTTGTTGTTCAAACTTGAAGTCTAACAACCATCATCAATATTCCCCCCTTTGTCAGCTGAAAGGTGAGAAGCTATGGGTTTTCATGTGGTTTACCCTTAACCATTTCATCATTGTACCATATCTACCCCCCCTTTTAAAAAGAAAGAGTATTTTGTAAATGTACCCCCCCCCCCCTTAAGATGCAAGAGAGTACCATTTAGATTTCAACTCAAAGTGGGCATGTGGAAACATCCACATGTTATCTCATCCCGTGAGGGCCATGCTCAAAAGCTACGCCATAAGGGGACCACTGGAGTTATATTTTATCAGGTACAAAAAAGACTATGTGCTACAAGATGAGTCTTTACTTGAGATCGCACTCTTCGATAAGACTGATATAATTTCTTGGTTTTTGATGTCCATTCCCAAGGATTGATCCACCCATAGTGAATTTTTAATCTTGTAGGCTTGTTTCTCTTGCAACATTTTTCTGAAGCATGATTGCATTTTCCACAATGCTTACAAGGATGGAGATCATAACAATTTGTCTCCAAATGACCAACTCGATGACAATGTTGGCATTCAGGAATTTCTTCCATGTGATTTTCATCAACTTTTTTATTAGCTTCTTCATGGACTTTTTTATTGGATTCTTCATTTATGAATCCTGCACTCACAAACTGAATTGGTTTGGAGTAGTCTAGTATATGAAAAGTCACATCTTTTTCATATCCAAGTCCTTTTCTTTGTTTGTTGTTTATGATTTCTTCCCAAGGTCTGATGATGGGCTTGGAAAGATCATTTCGAAGCTGTTGCTTTGACATCATTTGATTTTCTGCATGTTGTTGAATCTTTGAAATATTTTCTTCATTGAACTCAAAAGAAAACGCATGAACTGTAGGTTCATGAATACCTTCATCTTCATCTTCATTTTTCTCTGAAGTTGACTCACTGAATTGATTCTTCATTGAATGTTGATTATAATAATCATCTTCATCATCAAATAGAGGGTTGTGATGAAGAAGGACTTGTTCAGATTGCTTTACCGATTCCTCATTTTTGAGATTGCATATTTCATCATTGAGTAGTTGTGATTGTGCTTGAAGAAGTTGAACTTTTGCTTGCGACACTTGCAAACAAGCTACCACTGATTGAAAAGTTGATTTGTTGAGTGTCACTGTATTGTCTTCCACAGTGATTATTAGAGTATTTAGTAACTCTAACAATTCTGGACTTCGCTCCATTTGTAAATAGTTGATCTTCACGCTCGCTTGAACTCGTTTGCTTGATTACGCTCACTTGATTAGATTTGTTTCCAGGCTAGCTTGTTTAGTTTTTCACGCTCACTTGAATTGTTGCTTGTTCTTCACACTATTTACACTTGCATTTTGGGTGTCGGATACAACCGATCATGCACCTCAAAATATGTTTTTTTTTTTTTTTTTTTTTTTTTTTTAACAATGGTTTGACTCAAAGGCAACCAAGCAATGTCAGAGAAGCAAGTGAATAATTCAAGATTTTGTTCAAAGTAGGAATTCTTTCAAGGATTCAAAAACATCCATAACAAATTTCAAAATTTGAAGATCAAAGTTCAAATTCACATCTACAAATAGTCTTTTTGCAACAATCTTTAAAGATTTGAAGAGTGTCGGTTTCAACCGAAAATGCACTCAATTACAAATTCAAGTTGACTTGATTTCAAAAAGACAAATAAACAAATCAAGTCAACTTGAATTTGTAATTGAGTGCATTTTCGGTTGAAACCGACACTCTTCAAATCTTTAAAGATTGTTGCAAAAAGACTATTTGTAGATGTGAATTTGAACTTTGATCTTCAAATTTTGAAATTTGTTATGGATGTTTTTGAATCCTTGAAAGAATTCCTACTTTGAACAAAATCTTGAATTATTCACTTGCTTCTCTGACATTGCTTGGTTGCCTTTGTTGAGTGCCTTGAGAAATAGCTTGATGAAAGTTGATAATGATCAACAACTTGAATGTTTGAGTGTTGATTGATTGTTTTCTTCCTTTACCCATTGTCACGCTTGCTTGAACTCGCTCACTTGATTTTGATTCAACTTGATTTCAACAAAGACAAGTAAACTTACAAAAAATACTATTTGCAAGGATACAAAGAATGTTGATTCCAAATATGAATTGATCTTCCACTTTGAATTCATTGCCGATGCATTGACTCCTTGATTATTTGATTATGCATTGCAGGTGCTTAATCACATATGCTTGAATGATGAAACTTGATGTTTGTGTTTGCAACTCTTTAACAAGTACTTTGATTGCCTTGAATTACATATCAAATGTGATGAAGGTTAAGTGTCAAAACTAGACACAAAGGAGAAGAGAAATCATGAGGAACAATAAGTAGCCAAAAAGACATGCACCATCACACGGGAGCACTATGTGTACCTTTGATCTCCTTATTCAAATTTCAGGCAGATCAAGAACACATCCAACACCAAAAAATTGATCTTTTATTAAAAGCTTTGATACATTTACTCTCAATACTCGAGAGTTTCTACTTTGATTTCACACATGCTTTCAAAAATATTCAATCTCCTTTTACAAACTCAAAACTCAAAGCTCCTCCTTGATGTCTTTAAAAAATAACTTCCCTTCGAAATGAGATAGAAGTTCACTCAAGAAGGAGCGTCTTTTTAGGGGCTTGGCCTTGACCCTCTAAAAAAATATGAGAGAGTATTTTACTGACTCTTCTCACATTAGTCTTTTTAAAAATACATATCTGCCTTATAGCTCCAAAAATACAAAGATGTTATCTCTCCTTTTTGAAGTCAAAAATACAAAGTCTTCACTTTACAAAGCTCACTTTGCTTTGAAATTGAACTAAAAGTTGCCAGCAAATCGCAGAGCAGATCACTGTTGGAGATGCCTCACGCTGGAGACTGAGAAGAGGATGCTGAGGAGATGACTCCAGATCGTCGTAGGAGATGCCAGATCGCTGATCTACAGGATTTAAAAGCAGAAGTTTTGGATTGTAACAGTATTACTGAATCACAAATAGCAATATTTGTAGATCGTTGGTCGCTAGATGAATTGTTGATCGCTGATGAATTGATGATCGCTGGTCGCTAGATGAATTGTTGATCGCTGATGAATTGATGATCGTTGGTCGCTAGATGAATTGTTGATCGCTCATGAATTGGAAGATAGATCACTGGTCGATGGTAGATCACAATTTCAGATGGTGATCACAGGTTGAGTGTTTGAAAGCGAAGATGTGCAGATCTCTGAGGTTGCACAAAATTCGGAAACAAATACCAGCGATTACCAATACATAAAACTATTCATCTTGCTGTGTGGAAACACCGTTGAGGTCTCGCGCAATGACAGGTATACAAATGTATTGCTCCTTTAAGAATATAGATCTGTAAATTCTCTATTTACCAGATCGTTGCAGACTGATACATCGCTGGAGATTGACGGGGAATCTGGAACTTTAGATCATTGTGGGAGATTGATCGTATTCATATGGATCGCACCAAATTGCCGAGCGAGCCATGCACGAGCCAAAAACAGATCACATAGTCTTTGGTCAGTTCTTTCTCCTTTGATGGCTCTTGTTTGATCCACAAAGCACGCGCACCAAAACTGTATACCTCTGTTGCTTCTTCGTCGTTTCTCAGTGGACGAATACAATGTCTAGACAATATCTTGGTGATGGGCCTTGGACTCATCGATGAGGGTTACGATTCTCTCTCTAGTTGTTGCAAGATTCCACATTGAAGCAAATCGAATCCCTCCAGTCTACAACAATGGCAACAATTTCCTCTAAAACTTGTAGAGGCGGTGGCTCCCTTCCACATTGTATTCACTGTCACAAAACAAATTGCAGCGGAACTCCTTGTTCTATGTGGGATCGATCTTCAAAATAGTTCACGTCTCACTAACGACTTAACGAAACCTTGACCTAACTTCTGAGATTCCTACTCAATATTTTCATTTCTCCTTCCATGGAAAACTATCATGGAATCTCACCACTAATCAGGCCCTTAAGAACTAAAGGAGCTCTGATACCAAATGAAAGACAATACACACATAGAATGGTAAAACTCTAACACTTTATTCATTCAAAGAGTACCAATATATAGTACTCTCAAATATGCCACCTCAATGAGAGATATTCTCTAGATCCTAACACCTTGCATGGTGACTAGGCTAGGAAATATTCTCCAAATCATTTAGAGAGTTATCTAGGATAAAGGACTATTATCCTAAATAATAATTACAATAATGGTGACATTTAAACTATGTGATTGCTAATGTAAGCCATAAGGCTAACAATCACATGGCTAGTACATCTACTAGCACTCCAAAACCCTACCTAGGGAAAACAAGAAAACCCTAGCTCAACCAAGGAGCTCCAACTTGCATGAATCACTCAAACAAGTCCACCAAGGAAAGACATCCACTTCTCTTCTTCACCAAATACACATAGTGTTTCATCATAAAACCCTAATCTCAAACCTCCAAGGGATGAAACCCTAACACAAGACTTAAAGATGCTCCAAGAAGATCATGAAACCCTTGTGACTCCAAAAGAGAGACATAGAGAACAAGTACAAATGAGGATCCAACATAGAGAAGGAAGACTAGTATGCACTCCTTTAATCACAAGTCTACACGAGTGAAATAAGAATGAAGACAATGATATGAATGACAACTCTCTCCTTCCTCTATATATATTGCAGGTAAAGGAGGTCAACAACACAATGGGGCCCAAGCCCTTACAAATAACCTACAATAAACTCATATAGGCCTACACAAGTGAAGCACTCCACTCTAAGGGTACACATGTCATGCCCCAAGGTGATGTTGTACACAATAAGGGCTCCAAGATGATATAGCTACACATGTTGTGTCCACCACTCTTCATCACAAGCCCACACACACTCCTCAAAAGCCATGTACTCCACTAGATCCACTGCCCTTGTATGAATAGTGTCACAACCTAAGTATCCCTAAGCCAACCCCAACCCTCTACCCAAGAATCCAAGCAACCCCATGTTGTCTAGGGCCTTATGCCCTCCTACAAGATACATAATGCTCCTTCTCCTAAATAGGGTGTTCTCCAAGTAAGCAAACCTCTCCATGTGGCCATAATGAAGGATGTCTACCAAGTTGTCAAGAGAACTTCTTTTGTCCCTCGTGACCTAATTTGAAGGGTGCTCATTAGTGAGTTAACATTTTTTGGCATCGTTGTCAGGTACACTTGAGGGTTGTTGCATGACAGTTGGGGCACGTTGCTCAGGTCAAAGCTTTCACCTCCCTGGCATGAACGACAAATATTGTGAGAAAGCATTTCATGGAGTTGAGTAAGTTTTTGTTTTGTACTTTGATGAGATTATTGTTTAGGACTAACCTTGTAGGTCTTATCTAGCAACTCAACTAAAGAAAAATACAACAAGGTACGCTTCAAGACATAGCCCTCAGCCATTGACAACAATGTTGGGTGTAAAGGTGAGCACATCCATCAGTTGTGAAGAAAAACTCATCTTGGCGACTCCACGTATTTTTGGCATCGATAAAAAGATGATATGTCATTTTATAATGAACCATGGACGGATAATTGGTTTGATCCATTGGATTTCTCGAGGATCCCGAGATATCCTGATTCCTAATCAACCCCATGGCAATGATTGGAAGAAGGATGGTTGGGGGAAATGCATCCTAAAATTACACAGACATAAGGATTCAATTGATAGGCATGTTATATCATTCATATGGGTTATTTTAGAATTAAACATGGTCCATGTCACATGAAGATGTTCATCTCGTCTCTTGATTTGTGGAACAATGATATAAAAAAATGGTATGATGGGCTTCCTACAAAAGGAATTTGTTCGCTCAAAGAATTTATCAAGGTGTTTTCTGAAAGATGGGATCCTTTTTCACAAGGAATATTGCGTGGCTTTTTTATGAAGATACCACTAATCCATTGCTTGAAGATGAAGATATTGTCAAAAAATGCCATGACGAAGATCAACCACTAAAAAGATCTGATGAAGAAGCCATTACTGAAGAATCTCTTGTTGAATATTTCGTTAAAGAAGTCAAAGAAGACGACATCTCGATCCCTATGCTTGAAGAGGACAACACTTTTGAAGATGAAATGACAGATGTTCAAGGAAGTGAAGGCAAGGAAGTCCTTGGTGAAGATTTAGAAAAAGAGTTTGAAGAAGAAGCACATGAAGACCAAGAAGCCCTAATTGAACAAAGTGAAGAAATGGGGAGTTCTCCTTATTGTTGATTTGAGGATTCTTATGATGTATTGGGCCTTTTGAAAGAAAATGGCAGGATTCCTTTGCGTGATGAAGAAGACGATGATTATTGGAGATTTCTTGGCCCTCCCATCTATGAACCATCAAGGCCTGGGAGTGTTGTACTTGAACCTTTGGGTCACATGTGCTTTGACGAAGATCTCTATGATCCTTTGTCATCATGTGGAAGTGAAGAGGTTGTCAGTTCGAATTAGCGAGAGCCATTTTTTTATGCAGATATGAAACAAAATGAAGAAGCTCTTGAAGAGCCATTCCCCATTGATTGAAGACATGGTTAATGAAGGTATAGTTGATGCTTCTTCATGTTCCCCTAATGATGAAGGTTTGGCTAACCTTTCTTCCTCTTTTGCTATTGAAGACAAATTTTGTGAGGAAGACAGGTTTGAGGATCTCTTTACTATTGAAGATGGTTGTCACGGATACAAGGATGTGCACTTTCCCCATTTTCATCATGATATGGGTATAGATTATTGGAAATTTGATGGAGAGCCCATATATGATTTTTCGAGTGAGGGAATTGTAAATTTTGAAGACCTTGGAAAACCGATATTGGATGAGATCTCTCAGGATTTGGTTGAGTTGTACTCGCCCACCATTAATAGCGATATAGCGTTACATATGCAGATTTCTACCACAGATGTTGAACAGCCAAGTTTACCCTCTCCTAGGGTTGATCTCAACTATCATTCTCAGTCGTGCTTCTCAGGGAGTAATACAGGTTTTGGGCAGCAAGAAGATGGTTTTATTACAGGATTAGAAAAGCAAAGTGTGCCCTCTCCAGGGGTAGATTCAAGGCCTATTTTCCAGTTGTATCTTACAGAGCTTCTTACTGGTTTTGAAAATGATTTGGGCAGCAAGCAGAGTTCGAAGAGCAAGTTCATTTTGAAGGCAGTTTGTACGTGAGCCATGTCCATGCTTGGATAGAGGGGGCTTGCGAAAAAGGTCCTTCTCATTCCCAAGGGTTTGAAGGCATCCAGGTTTTTGATCTTTTCCATTGTTTCAAGACCATTTCAATGAAGGTAATGGCATCTACTCAGCTTATCATTGATGTAATTTGTTCTTGGACTATTCCCAAAGACAAGGGAAGAAGCCCTAGCATGAATGATATGCTAAGGTGGCTTCACTGGTGGTATGATTTCACTTGACTTATTTATGTTACCATACTTAGAGTGGGTAGGTAGGTTGCATAATATCTTGCATAAGCATTTTGATGTGTCATTTGTTTTACCCATGCATTGCATTTGTTGTGTCATTTTTATATATTTCATATTTGATTTGAATAAGACAAGACACATGTCTCTACCCCAATGAGTTTGATGTTTTTTGTTGTTTGAAGTGTGTGTAGGTCTACAGGTACCAGAGGATTCAGAAGTTCTCACGCACTTACAGGAGAAGTGCATGTCCTACAAATGGAGCCTATTGTTATGCCTCGGATTCTCTTCTCTTTTTCTCCTCAATTGTGGTAAGATCTCTGAGTCTCTTGTCTTGCATTGCTGGAGGCATCCAAGGTAAGGGTGACCTAAGGTTTTTCTGCATAATAGTATAATCTTATAAGTGAGACATCCCTCTTGAAAGATCTCTCTTATTTGGACCTTGGCATCTTTCTTTTCCGTAACTAGGTCAAAGCTAACACAATCTAGGGTTTCTTAGCTTTGCCTAGTTCATTCAAATATTGAATTGCTAATACTTAGAGGAAATGTTAACCCCGATATCTCAATGCCCAGAAGGAATAAGACTTAGGTCTAATTCTCTCATCTTCACCAAACTCTCTTTTTACAAAACTCCTTGTACTATATATTGGAAAAAATACCAAAAAAATCCAAAAATATTTTTTTTGGTCATTATACTAGCTTAATATTGAATTTATTTGAAAATTTCTGAATTTTATCGTGGTCATTTATTTCTGCAATATTTATATTATGGAAAAAATCCATAAAAAAGTCAAACCCCACAAAAAGTGTGTTTTGCAACTCCTGGAGGCGTAATCTAGGGTGACGTCAACCATAGAGGAGGTGATGTCAGCCTTTAGGGTTGGTTGTAGCCCTAGTAGAGGTCTAATTAAAGTGTTTTTGCAGGTCCAAATTTCATCAAAAGACAAGCCCTAACAGTTGGGAAAGGTTCATACTTCATCATTAAGCATTGGTAGTTGACCCGGGGGGTTTTGAAGTGTCAAATCAAGTCTTTCAGCCATTACTACAGGTTATTACAGATCTGAAGGTGACATCAGTCCCAAATCTACTCATCCATCAAAGCAAGTGCACCCTAGGAGGTATCGAGTCTCTTTTGGTTGGTGATCATCGGGAAGTATTTCGGGGTGTTTCCACGGTTTATTTTGGGTTTTCTCATAAGTTTATGTTGCTCGTTTTTACTGCAGAAAATTGTTTCATCTTATAATACAATCAGCAGTAAGTTTTATTGCTCCTAAACCTTCCTAGTTATTAAGTATTTATTGAATATCTTGTTGACTCCATTAAGCCGCTGGTCTACTAACTTATTGGGAAGGTCCTGTAGAGATAGAAGTGTTCTCGTTGCATATCTTATAGGTTTATTTCTACCAACATTTGGGAAGCCTCCCATGGCCAAGGGAGCAGGCATAAAGAGAGAGGAGAGTGCATTGAGGTTACAATGGGTGCATCTCCTGAAAAGTTGTCGATCTTAGCACTGTCCCTTGTGACCTAATCTGAAGGGTGCTAATTTGTGAGGTAACACATCCAATTTGACCTTTTATTCAATTAATCATAAACTCCATTAAGAGAAACTTAATAGTTAAATACTCTCGAGAATGGTAATATCACTAGTAGCTTTTCTCTTAACTTATAAGTAAACAACTTTTGTCCGAAGAATCTGTCCATGGTGCTAGCTTACTTATTTTCAGAAGCAATATATCTACATATTTCTTTCCACAGTATGAGCATAAGACTCAGTCTCCTCATATTGTGTGAGACTGTTTTGCATAACAGATTTTGTATTCTGTCATCTCCTGATTGGATTTAATGTTAAAAACACTTTCACAAGTTATGATGAAATTTTAAATAAGCATTTCAGCAATAAGAATATTTTCTTATTTTCAATTTAGCAAATGTCAGTGTAATTATGAACATGTTTCTTGAAAATATTTGAATTCCTCTTCAATTCATATCCATTCACTATGTTATAGTCAAGTCCTTGACCAAAGTGCTTTAATATTACTATTATACCCATAAACTTTGAGATATAATAACATCTTATACGATTATTCTACAAATGAAATCTATAGGAATAAACGTGTTGGATATATAAAATAAACACAATATGAATGACTTTAACTGTGATAA
The DNA here is from genome assembly GCA_027924585.1 of Larix kaempferi. Lineage (NCBI taxonomy): Eukaryota > Viridiplantae > Streptophyta > Pinopsida > Pinales > Pinaceae > Larix > Larix kaempferi. Next base: position 519,447 of record BSBM01000319.1, on the reverse strand, counting down.
ATAATAAACCATTTTTCTTCGGGATGAAATGATAATCCAAAAGCTTGATATAAAATTGATTGCCTGTTGTTTCCTTAACAAACACCCTTATCATTTTGTATTATATCCAATCTTGCTTTTATCATTTTTTATCAAATTAATTTATCCTCTCTCAAAAATGATGCATCCTCAACAAAAGATTTCTTTGATCAAAAAGGGAAAGGGTAGGAATTTTGTTCATATGAGTAAGCCTGACATTTGAAAGAGAACAGTTTCACTTTATTACTTAGTAATTGGTGTTTATGTAGAAATTATGAAAGGCAAAAATGCTTGCATCCCAATGTAGTATCTTACCTGATCCATCCCTCCTGATTGAGTTCCAATGTGACGTTCACATTCACAAGTAAACTGTGCTACTTCTTTCTGAATCACATAGAAAATGACTTAATCAGAAGAAAAAAAGCCTCTGAATTCAACTACAAGCTGCCTCTCAGGCAGATAAAGAAAGCAACGCAGACTTCTGTAGTCTCCCACTCTCTGCTTTTGAATATGTAAGAATTTGATCTTAAACTTGGATATTTATGTGCCAAGCTAATAGCAGTAGCAACAAAACAATACAACTTATAATCAACACTTTCTGCAACGACAACTAGGATCCCTTTAATTCTTTTATAGTCAGCAAACAACAGACCAACAAATTTAGCGAGCAAAAAGCCATTTAAGAAGACAAAAATTAATGTTTATTCAGAATTACTGCATTCTAGAAATAAATAGAAATTAGATATTTGCTGCAGCAGAAGATATTTATTTTATTATTAAGGATTATCAAAATAAGTAACATGCAATGCAGGTAACAGGCAAAATCTTAGGCAGTTTCCGACTACTATTTCCTGCACTTCAAAACTTTTATTTCCACATACCTTACCTTTCTATTAGAAATGCTACAAAAGCAAGTGCAGCTAAATCAGAGATAAAGTACAAAGTAAGATTTATCAAGCTTTCCACAATCCTCAAAATAGTAAATATCAATATTTGACAGCCATGTAATTGTATTTCTCACAAACAAAAGCAATTGCAACTAAATCAGAGATAAGCTTCATCAACCTTTCCACAATCCTCAAAATAGTATCACGGAAATCAAACACATAAAGAAACTAAGATTAACTCAGTAGAGCTATCCATATGCGAAAGATTTCTTATAAAAGGCTACAATTAGGTCGAGTCAATCCACTTTATGAATGTGGGATAGACTAGAAACACAATAAAGAGAAATCAAGCATAAAAGCACAAAATAACCTAAAGTCTGAAGTGACTTTATTAATGCCTATGTCTAATATCTAATTAACCATTATAAACTGAGATTTACTTTAACACCCTCCCTTGATGGTCAATCTACTAACTACACCAAGCTTATCCCAGAATTTTATTTGCTTTTCAAGATCCAAAGACTTGGTGAAAATGTTCGTAGTTTGGTCCTCTGTGGAACAATACTGCAGCTCAACAGATCCATCTTTTACAAGTTGTCTGATGAAGTGGCAGTGTATCTGAACATGATTGGCACACTTGTTGAAGACTGGATTCTTGGCCAGTTTGAGCACCACTGGCAGTGTATCTTATCATTGTTTGTGAGGGGATTAGGTGGGCTTGAGAGTCTAGCCAAAAGGCATAGTTTGGAAAACCGATTTTGATAAGGAATATGACATGATTGAGTGGGACTTCATCCTTAACATGTTGGATTGGTTAGGGTTCGGTTCTTTCTAAATTTCTACAATAGATCACTGGCAACTCTCTTTTTGTGATCCTCGGCAAAGCTAGTGTGAATGGTGTAGTTTTTTACCCTATTCTTCTATAGTGATCTATTTAGCAAGGTTGTCTTCTTGCTCCTTATCTATATGTGATTGCGGTGGATGCCATGCGTTATTTGTTAGATGCTACTAGAGTGCAAGGGAAAACCAAAGGAATTTCTGTTGAATGTTGAACTATTGTGTGCGCAGATTTAGACAAATTGAATTTTTTTATAATGAACATTGAATATGAATAAAATAAGATGATTCTCAATTACATTGTCGTGACCATTAAATATGGTCTTTCATACCTTTTCAATGGAAAGGTATGTCTTTTAACTTATTGACACTTACTTTAGATAATTGTATTATTATTAGTATTTTTCTTTTATTTCATTACTTAATATTTTTTTTTTATTTGTATTCATATATATGTCTATTAAAGCCCACTCCTTGAAAATTGCTTTGTCCTCAAAGCAAGGGTAAAGAAAGATGTTGTTGAAGGAAACTTTCGGTTTCCCATGATGAATCTTCTTTTGGCAAGTTCTTCCACTTAAAAAGATATTCTTTAATGCTTCTAGAACGAAGTTTTCTTTCCTTAATAGATAGTATGCCTTCAGGTTCTAAAATATATCAACCTTCCTCGTCCAAAATAGGCAACTCGGATTGCACTACTTGATGTTGTCCTAGCACCTTCTTGAGACTTGACACATGAAATATGTTATGAATGCGGCAGGTGTCAAGTAATGTTAACCCATATGCTACATAACTGATTTTTTTTGTTAATCTGATATGGCCCATAGAATTTTGGAGCCAACTTGTTCTTGCCTTGTTGTTTGAGCGACAATTGTTTGTAGGGCTGAAGTCCCACGAACACCCAATCACCCACTTCAAACTCTCTTTCTAATCTTTGTAAGTCTACTTGTTGTTTCATTCGATTCCGAGCATTTGTTAAATTTTCTTTTAATATCTGGATGGTCTTTTGGTCTTCCTCTAGTTGATTCCTTATTGTTGGTACCTTAGAGTTGAATAGCACATATTCCTTCCATTTGGGTGGTTCATAGCCATACCAGCATAGATCCATCTTAAACCCGTATCTATCAAGCACTGAGAGGGATCCAATTTCTTGAGGTGTATTTCTTTTTTAAAATTTAAACTCAAGAAATTTGATCTCTCTTGATTGGTAGATCCGGGTTTAAGTTTTAAATTTTTATTTTATAAACGAACATCTATTTTTTAATTACTTTTCATAATATTTTATTTTATGAATAAATGTGGATTTTTTTTAAATACTTTCCATAATTTAATTTTTTATTTTATGAGCCGACATGAATTTTTTTAATTATTTTGTTAGTAACAAACGTTACATGACACACTCACACATGTTACAACATCTTCCGCATACTAGGTTGTAGAGCACCTTGTTTCACTTGGTGCAATAAGGCTTGGAACGGGGTCATTTTAGCTTAAGTATGGTAAGTAGTGTTATACCACCATTCAGTCAAATGCAACCATTGGGACCACTTGTTTTGCTTGTCTGTTACAAAACAACGAAGGTATGTCCCCAAACATTTATTCACTATTTCAGTCTATCCATCAGTTTGAGGGTGATAGGCTAAACTCATATTAAGGGATATCCCTGTTTGTTTACAAAGGTCCTTCCAAAAATTTCCTTTAAATTTCGCATCCCTGTCACTGATAATGACTTTCGGAAACCGATGTAACTTATAAACATTTTTGCAAAATGTTTCAGCTATTTGTTTTGTTGAATCTGTTTTCCTTACCCCCATGAAGTGAGCATACTTGGTTAGTCTGTCAACCACTACAAAAAATTTATCCTTCCCATCAAACATGGGAAACCCCGCGACGAAGTCCATCGAAATTTCTTCTCACTTCTGATTTGGAATGTGTAGAGGGTAAAGTAACCCTGGTGATAGAACATTTTCGTTTTTATTTCTTTGGCAAATATCACATTCAGAAACATAATTTTGGATGTCTTTTCTCATTCCCTTCCAGTAAAATGATTGTCGCACATTGTAGTAAGTTTTAAAGATACCTACATGTCCTACAGACGGCGAGTCATGTGGTTCCCTTGAGATTTTTGCTTTGAACTTCGAGGTTGGTGTGAGATAAATTCTTCCCTTGCGCCAAAGAATATCATTTCTCCATTCGAACTTTGAATGTTGTCCCTAGTTATTGATGGAACAAGTTTCTAGATCCTTCACATATTCCAATCGTATCTCATCCAACCATTCAGGAATTATGACGGATATTGCATATGATGTTATTTCTTCATCTTTTATGGATAATGCATCTGCAGCTATATTATCTTTCCCCTTTTTGTGTAATATATCCATATCAAAAGCAGAAATATTTTCTATCCATTTCTGTTGTTTTGTGGATAAGGTTTTCTGTCGAAGTAAATACTGAAGATTGTTGTGATCGGTACATATCAAGAATTTACTACCCAATAAGTATTATCTCCATTTTGCTAATGTGTGTATGATAGCAGGCATCTCCTTATCATAGGTGGACTTTAAGCCATCCCTCTTATTGAGCTTTCGACTTTCAAAGGAAAATGCATGGTTATCCTGCATCAACACTGCACCTATTCCAAAACCTAAAGCATCACACTCTACCATGAAGGGCTTCGTAAAATCAGGAGTTGCTAACATTGGTGTGGATATCATAATCTTCTTTATAGATTCAAAACATTCCTCTGCCTTGTTATTCCATTGGAAGGAATTTTTCTTTAGTAGATCTGACAGTGGTGATGTCAAATGGGCATAGTTTTTTATGAACATTCGGTAGTAAGTAGTAACCTATTAGACCCAAAAAAACCTTAACTTTGATATATTATCAGGTTTTGGACATTCTGTGATTGCCTTGATTTTACTTGGGTCTACTTGTACTCCTTCCTTGGAAATGATATGACCGAGATATTCTACTTCTTTTTTCCCAAATGTGCATTTTGACATTTTTGCATAAAATTGATTTTCTTCTAAGAGGGAGAGTAAAGATGCTCCTCCCATGTCTTACTATAAATAAGAATGTCGTCAAAAAAGACCAGTACGAACTTTCTTAAGTAGGGTCGGAAAAGCTCATTCATGGTTACTTGGAAGGTAGTAGGCGCATTGGTTAATCCGAATGGAATCACCTTGAATTCATAGTGACCTTCGTGAGTTCGAAAGGCGATCTTTGCAACATCCTCTAACCTTACTCGTATTTGATAATACCCTGATCTCAGATCTAGTTTGGAAAAGCATTTGGCCCCATGGAGTTCATCCAATATTTCATCTACGAATGGAATCGAAAATTTGTCTTTTCTTGTTATCTTGTTAAGGCCTCGATAATCTATACATAGCCTACAGGATCCGTCTTTTCTACAAACCAGCACTACTAGGGCCTATTGCCGCCGGAAAACACACCTAGGGTTAACGTGGCATAAATGTGGACATGATCACTATTGTCTATAGCCTGGTCTTTACCTTCTTAGGAATGTGGCCATGATCACTATTGTCTTTTTGACTTGCTAGCTTAGGCACCATTTTCACTTGTCTCCATCCATCCATTTATCTTCCCTCATTATTGATCTTTACCCTGACTTACACCTTGACTTGTGATATGGAGGACCTCCCCACTTTTGCCTCTGTGTTGGACAACATCCATGTTTATTTTGTGTCTCGGCTCTGAGTTGGCAACAAAACTTGCCTTTGATGAGTTGGATTTTATACCTTGATCTCTCTAGTCGATTGCCCCGATGTTTGATCTTGATTGTGGAAGTCCCCATAGTTGTTTGAGTTGTGTTGGCTAAAACCTGGAGCAAATTGTACTACCTTTGGAAATTATTGATATATATCTTTCGTAAAGCCCAATGAAAAGGGTTGTGAAATGAAATGCAATGAAATGTAAATGCACCCCGGATGAAAGTTGCGATTAGTTGTGCTTTTAAGCACATGCAAAACCCCAAAGGGCTCCTAAAGGCCTAAAAAAGCAATGGATAAATGTATGCTAAATCTAAAGATTGTTGGCCAAGTGATTGATATGAAATCAAATGAAAGGTCCAAATAAAGCAGTGGTTAAGTATATGCCAAATCTAAAGACTGTTGACCTTAGATGAAATTTTCCTCATTGAGCCTGTGGGTTATGATATGAGATGGAGCAAGGGACAGCTAATTCTAAGTGTCCCCTAGAACCTCAAGTTATGGTTAGCCGGGCACCTAGTTCACAGCGGTTCTAGTAGTAGACATTTTTCCAAGGTTGAATAAGCACTTCTCTAAACAACTTACCCATTTGTGAGACACCGCCATTCCTTGTGTATTCTTTGTTCAACACATGCTTAAGTGTGTAACACCATTTCCCTTATCCAAAGTTTCACAGTGTCAAGTCAGTCAAGTCATCCCCTTTTGGCCTAGCCTTGCATCCTTAGCCTTCACCCTCTGCTAGCAAATTGACCATGTCTACAAATGAGTATATTCTTGAGGTTCTCTTTGAAAGTAAATTATTAATTATCCTACTATTATCTATTAACTGCCAGTGAAATAATGCTTAATGTTTTAATGTCTTGCTATGAAAATGATTTAAAGAGCATGTCTGAACCATTTGCACTTGCAGCAGCAGGCTTCTTTAGCCTGGGTCATATTTTGATCAGTTTGACCAAGGTCAACCTTGGGATCCGTGATGAGATGGACCACTTATATTGTATGATGTTGATCTATGGTCCTTTATATACCTTTTGATGACTCCATATGATGGGCACAGGATTCAAATGATGATGGATGCAGTTTTTATTTATTATTATTATTTCCAGATCATCATATTTTTATTTGTCCGAGTATGGTGGATGCTACAGATGATCTTACAGGTTACCATGAGGTGTATGAGTACTCATCTCTAGTAGATTTGGGTCTTCTGGATCCATTGAAACACTATCTTTCAGTTTTAGGCACTCCTAGACATGATTTGAGCAGTCTCACCTGTTGACCAGTTTGGCCATGTTGATGTGGCCTGTCCAATTGATGCAATGGATTCAAGTCATTGCCTAGGGCGCTACAGAGGAAGGGGGTGGTCCAGCCACTTGTTATTACCAAATTACCCCCCTTCCGAACATGATGGTACAGTCATATTTTGTGCCCGGGCACCAGACAGTGGGTTGTGGGCAGTTTGGTGGTTTTTCAGGTGGAATAAAAATGGAATAAAAAGGTCATTTAGGAATTCGATTTGGGCAATTGAGGCAAGGTTTTGGCATGAGGTCTTCTCTGAGGTCATCTATGGTGTATCCCACCCTTTCCAGATCAGTTTGCAGCATTCAGTGGGGTCCACACAGTCATCAGGATGTGTTTTGATGCATTCTTCTCTCAGTTAGGGGGGCAGGATTTGATCATTTGTACACTTGGACATGTCATCGAGTCATATATTATATTATTGTGCCATGGGGTGATGCTAGTGAAGGAAAGTAATGCCTCCTAGCCCCACCATGTGCTCCTAGTGTCTTGTCCTTGTCATCTTATGTGGCACAACTTGTATCTTAGTCATTTTATGTTGTGTGCACCCCACTTAGGCTTCTTCTATGTAGTACGCACCCCCCTCATGTGAGTGATCCATGTTATATTGTATCGGCTCATCTTAGCCGTTGATTGCATTATTTTATCTTTTGATCCCAACCACTCATTTCAAAAGTGGTTTAGGGTTTTGGTCTCCCTCATCTTATTTAAGGAAGAGACCCCCTATTGTAAAGGCATCTTTGGAGCTCTGGAAACTTGGAATAAAATTACTATTTTTGTGGATCTGCTTCTTTTGTCTTGATGGGTATCTTTGCAACTTGAATATACAATTGTTTCTCTGTGTATCATTGTGGATCTATCTATCCAAATGTTTTCTTTGTAGGAGGCCATGTGGGTTGAAGAGGAGGACGTTTCAAGGGGACGCTATTGTGGGGAAACCCCGTATCTTACCTTTGATCTACTTTTTGTTTGTGGGAGTATCATTATTATATCTTAGTGACATAGTTGATGCTTTCTCTTTCATCTTTTCATCCTTATAGTCATTTTCATGCCAGAATGATTCTCATATAGATATTTTCTTGCAGGAGGAGGGCGCACGTGTGAGCTTGGAGGGCTAGCGATTTCACTCGAGTGGCTTGGATCTCACTCTTCAATATACACACAAGGGAAATTTATCACTTTGCAAAGTATCCTCAAGCTCTAGAGGTAAGATCTACAAGGTTAGTAGTTTGTTTCATGAATTTTCATCCATTGATCATCTCAAACCCTAAAAGTCAAAACCCTTGCATTTTTATTTTTCATATCTATGGAGATCTAGCAATCACTTGGGCTTAATAATTAAAACACACCTTAATAATCACCTTAACATTCCCGATCTAAAGTTTGGTGGACATCCGACTCCGTTTGGCCCCCCGATCTAAGGCACTGGGCCTCTCCAAGGGAGGTCACACTTGTTGGGTAGGTGGTTTTTTGCTAGATCTACATCGTGGGTATTGCTCTTTCTTCCTCAAAGTCATAGATCCAGTGTGTAGCAAATCCCCTAGTGCCATTTCATCTTGATCTTCACCTTGTGGGCCCTTTTTTGGTCATTTTTCTCATTTTAAGGGTGGGTCCCACTTGGATATCTTCACTTGGCAATAGGTCCATCTAGATCTACTTGTTTAAACTTATAAGTGACATGTATTCATCCTTGGTTGAAAATTTGTCCTTCCTTAAGCCTCTTCAACCAAGCCCTAACTCATTGGGTCCACTTACCCATTCTAGATATAGATCTAATCCTATCTTGATCTTCTACTTTATCACCATCACATTTCCCTAGGAGGTCTTGATTGGGTTCGCTGGCCTTCATTGGCTAAGCTAGGGTCTTCCCCTTGGTCTTGCTTAGGCTTGATGTAAAGTGAAGAGTGCCTCGGTTAACATGACACCCAATTGCATTGGGAACCGTGGCATCTCTTGGGTCACCTCTTTAGTTGTCCAACACCTCTATCGTCCTGGATAGGATAACCTTTTGGGACAACTACAAGTTGTGTGAAAAAAAGGACCGTAGAATATTTGGATGTTCTTTGCACTGCATCTAGAGTAGTGGTGAGTGATCCTATGTCCAATTTTTTATTACTAGGTGTTGAATCAACATGGTTTCTTCATCCTCGGCAACATATGAAGGATGGTGGTATTGTTTGTTATCTGGGGATTCCCATTGGAGATAATATCTCCCTCACTGCTATATGGATATGTTGTCATGAAAAAATTTAACATAAAATATCTAATTGGAAGAATAGAGATTTAACTTGTGTTGGTAAGTTGACAATGTTTTGTATAATCCTTCAGGGTAGTCATGTATATTATGTCTCTCGTTGGTTTCTTCCATTTGTTATTTTGCTCATCTTTAGATGTTATTAAGAAGCATTTTGTGGTCCACATTTGGTGGAGATCGTTCACTGGCTATGGTCCCCCTTGTTGTATTTGCACTTTACCCAAGTCTAGTGGTGGTTTGGGTTTGACTATTATTTGATTGCAGGGAGCTATTTTATCTGCTAAATGGGTAGTACATTATATAGTTAGGAAGGAAACATGGAAAGTCTTGCTTAGATTTAAACTTACTCATAGGCATCACAAGGTTAGATTCAAGGGTTGTTTTCCCATGAATGACATCATTTTTTCTCTAGAGGACTTTCATTGCAAGTTCCCCTACGTTACATGGAATTTGTGAAGCATCAAAAAGAGTTGTTGTTGCACTTACTTAGCATTTAACTGGTTTTTTACAAGGTTTTAAACTTGCTTGCCATTCGATTTGGTCCCAGAAAGATCAGGACTCCATATCTCATGTGGCTAGATATCTTCCTAGGAGGTTAGCTCGCAAAGGATCTTTTTGGTGGTGAGATCTTCGGGATAAGGACACAAGGACGTGGAAGACTTGGACTAATCTTGCACGTGAGTTAGGTCTAATGTGCTCGAATCATTTTGTTGTTATAGGAGCTTCCACAGTTTATTCCACCCAATGATTCTTAGGCAATTATTTGCACACTTTGGGGCCTATATGATCGCATTGGATGTGTTAAAGTTAATGCAGCTGCAAGACCCATTCTCAGGGAGGATGGAACCCTAGTCAGTTAACTAGAGTTCCTAGTCAGTTAACCAAGCAGAGTAAGTCCCTAGAAGGTACTCTAGGGCGCCCAGCATTCTCCTAGGGTTCTTGGTCAAGGACCAAGTAGGTTAATGACATGGAAAAGTCCCTAGCATGTGGCTAGGGCCCCTATCTGTCTCTAGGGTATTCTAGTCTGGGACCAGAAAGTTTCTTGGTCACGAGGACCAAGCAGATCCTGCAAGTTGAGACAGAGACATCCTGGTCTAGGACCAGGCATATTCTTGGTCAAGGACCAAGTAGGTCCTACAAATGGTTGATCAACATTCAGTCTAGGACTGAAAGCTCAACCTGGGGCTGAGGACCATTCTCTGAGAGAATGGAGGACCTGGTCTGGGACCAAGGGGTTGATCAACATGATTCGGTCTGGGACTGAAGCTCATCCTTGGGCTGAGAGCCATTCTTTATGAATGGAGGATCTTGATCAGTTAACCAAAATGATGATGTGTGATGCCCTTCTCTCCTAGGTCTTTGAGATGGTTGAGCTAGGTTGTCTTCTCAAGGGACTGGCCACCCCTTTATGGAGTCACTAGCACTTGACCTCAGGAGCAGTCAGGAGGACCACAAGATCACATCATCCAGAGTGGACCTTCCTTATACAGTGATGATGAACTTTCAGTTAGTGTATGGAACACTTGTACATTTGAGAGAGAGATGGATGGGTTGTATCCCCACCTTGGTTGTTCACCCTTGGTCTTCCCACTTTGTTGTTCTTGGTCTTGTGGTTAGAAGGTTTACCACCTTGTCTTGCTTACCACCTTGTCTTGTGGTTAAAAAGGTTATTTACCCACCTAGTTGGTACACCTTTGGTCATATGGTTAAAGGGTCATGTACCATTCCTTGTGTTATGGTTTGACATGTGTTGGTGTGGTCTTGTGTTGACCACTTGTTGGTCCTTGTACTAAGTCACCTCACCCTTAGCCATGACCTTAGTACCCTCAACATTATAATATTAATTTATTTCTTATATGTGTGGTGACCTTCCTTAAAGTATGATAGTACCCACTCCTAAAGTTATTTTATACTCTAATTGTTGGTACCCTCCTTAATTAATGGAACCCTAACCCAATAAAGAATTAAAAGTATGACCCTTCTAGAAAACACCAAGAAACTATAAATTGAAGTCTAATTCTTCATTGGACATCATCTTCATCACATCATATCAGCTCTGAATTTTTGGTACTGATTCTAGGGTTGGCGTCAAGGGTTTAAAGAGGACTGTTGTTGCTGCTAGGGCTGGTCGTCCACCTGCTGAAGCTTAATTCTTATCTTTGAGACTGATCCATGATCTTCTAGCTGCCCTAGTGGTCTGTTTGCTGATTTATGGACTGTTTGTGACTAGGCCGCATGCCCTAGTGAGCTGATTGCTGTCTTATAGAATGATTTGACAGGCCACCTGCCTTTGAGGTCAGATCCGAGCTCTTTTGGGACTGAGCTGTTACCCCAGATGCCCTAGCAAAATGTTTACTGCTATATGATAGTGATTTGAGCTGGCCGCGACCTCCTTTTACACTGCCCAGCAGTCCACAAAATGGTTAATAAGCAGCCATAATCAGCTGCGGTCAGATCCGAGCTCTTTTGGGACTGAGCTGTTACCCCTGCTGCCCTAGCAAAATGTTTACTACTATATGATAGTGATTTGAGCTGGCCGCAGCTGATTATGGCTGCTTATTAACCATTTTGTGGACTGCTGGGCAGTGTAAAAGGAGGTCGCGGCCTTTACAGGGCTGCCTGCTACCTATTCAAGGAGAGCCGTGACCAAACTTAGCCCTGCTACCTTACATGTGGAGTCTGCTGCCCTTTATCCACTTATCTAGAGTTTCCTGTTGAGGCCGTGACCCCTGTGGATTGTTTAAGGACTGAACCTTATGTGTTCTGGAGGACGGTGCTTGTTCAAACCCTTGCTTGGGTTGAGATCTATTGTGCTGAGACTGTGTGTGGTCAGATCTACTGTGCTGAGACTGTCTTGTGGTCAGATCTATTGGGTTAAACGCTTGTTTGGGTCAGACCACTAAATTAAGGCTGCCTTTAGGTCACCTGTGGAAATCTGACTGTTGGGAATTTTGTTTGGGTCAGATTACTAAGACTTGAGGTCTGTATTTTTGTGTTGGGTGACTGTCTATGCTGCCACTGTGATTTGACTGTTGATGACAACCACTGCTGTCTCTATGTCCTTATCTATTTGACTATACTACAGCCTATTCCATCTCTCTCTCAGGTTTGTACTAACCCTCAGGTAAGGGTCAGATTGTTCAAATTGTTTGACTTGCCTCTGAGAGGCACAGTTTATTCTGAAAGTTAAAATTCTGAGTTTAAGGTCACAACCCTCCAGGTAAGTAATCAGAATTGTTCCTCTTTTATTGTGAATTAGATTAGTTATACTACTACTGCTGATTACATGTTACTGAAGATTTCAACTTTAATACATGGACCTCCTTGGGAGTGTTAAAGTTGAAAAAGATGAAAATTATGTTTTGAGTTATCTTGCTTTGTTACAGCTGTACTATTTGTTAGAAATTTAATTTTTTGCATTAAAGTATAGAAATTTTGATTTTTCTGCTTCAAACCCTAACCTAACCAAAAAAATTTAGCAGTGACTTCATGGAAAACCCATTTGGCTATACAAACCTAGACACTTGTATCAATTCCCATGTACAGTGTTTTCTTTTCAGGACAAGCTAAACATGCATTGGGCTCTTTCAAGGGTAAAAGAGAGGTGGGTGAATTGCCTCCGCACAGTTTGGAACTTCAGGCTTACTTGACTGAGAGTGTTTACTGTTTAGCTAGTTGCCAATTTACCAAGGTTTTCCTTTCAAGGAACGACTATCTAAAATTAGTTTTACAGAAGCTTCATGTTCTCATTGTGGAGATGTTGAGACAATGTCACTTATTTTGGAATTGCAGGTTTGTTTGGGATACCTGTCATCATCTCTTCTTCAGTAAGCTTTGTTGGAAATATGTATGCTGTTAGGTGCTTGGCATTTTATTCGAGTTGTCAGGTTATATATTTTGTTGGCGTGTCACTACGAAGATGTTTCTAGGGGTACTGTGTTTGCTACGGCTTCTTTTAGGGAGTCTCTTCTTAGTGAGGTAAGTTGGTAGTTTAGAACTAAAAAATGCTCTTCTACAAAGAGATGCAACAGGATATTTAGTTAAGGTGCAGTCTGACCTAAACGCTCTTCGTTTTGCCGTTAGATAGTCTCGCACTCATTTGTATGTTATTCTTGTATCATATTTTATGTTAATATAAACAGCATTTTTCAAAAGAAGGAAAAAAAAGAAAAATATGATTTTTGTGTCAAGGGAGGGTGTGAGGATGATAACACAAAAATACATGTTAGTGTCACAATGGTCACTTTATAAATATGTGTTTGTGTATGCAATAAAGTAACATATGGGTATCCAAGGTTTCACCTAGAATAGGGGAATTTAAATTTCTTCCTACTTTCAATACAATTTTTTATTTTTCACATCTGCAACTCTGCTTCTGCTTAATATATGGTAACAATAAAATGATCATGATTTACATTCAACTCTTGCTATGACACGGACTTCAGTGATATAGGTAATGCCTTTCGCCAAATGTTACCTAGCAATAATTTTCCAATATGACAACCTAAACCAATGCCTTCATAATGTTTCTTTTGAGCTAACCGAAACTTCAAGAAGAAACAACAAAGGACAGCAAAAAAATTTCTTGAATCACCAAACACCAAATCTATAACTCGTCAACCTAACTGATCTGTGATTTAGGAAGTTACAGTTCATAAACAACTATAGCATCCAAAACATGAAATTCAGAATATGATACTTTAATGTTACCCCCAATAAATTTCTTCATATGATCAAAAACGAAGCATAATGGAGACCAACCTTTGGGAAGTTTATATTGAGCGCTGCCATGATTCCAATAGCAGAGGAACAGACTAATGCTGCTGAACTCGATAAACCGGACCCTGCATTGACAGAAAATACACATTTTCAAAATTGGCAAATAAAAATGTAAATAGAACAAAATATGTGGCAGGCAGTGGGCCTCAGGTCCACTGGGGGGGAGGTTTGGTTCTGCATATTGTCATCATTAGATGGAGCAGGATGGAATTGCATGAAGTGGATTATTTGGAGGATCCTCTTGCAGGTGTTTTGATCTGGTCTTCCCCGATGTCCACATGGCAATCTGAGGTGGTTCTCCTAAAGTTAAACAATTTGATGGTATTGGGGTCCAATTTATCAGCTCTTGGAACTTTGGAAAATGCCACAAAAGTGGATTCAAGTATGGGCTTGATGGTGACAGGTAATCTGGACAGAGAAAGCCATTATCACGCATCCTTTCTGCATATGGATCAGAGTACATCATTGGCAAGTCGTACCGATGGTCTGACAGTATCAGATATATCATTAATCTTGGACAGATTTGGAACAAGTACTCAGGCATAGGTATTTTATTCTTCTCCTTTTGAGTTTTCTCGATGCGGTAATGTAAGCTAAATCAAGGGACTTTTTTAGCAACTCCTGGTTTGCAGTTCTGTTGTTGTTCAACTGTCGGTCTTAGGGTTTGGGTCATCAGTAGCATGTACTTTGTCGCAACTTGTGTCTGATCCTGGCAAGGGTTTAGCAGCACACACTAGTGTTCCAGATATTGGGGTCAAAGATTGTTTAAAATATATGAGTTTCCCTTTACCATCAGGCCCTGTATCCTGTAGTGGTTTTGACCCAATAGCTGACTCTTTGGGATGTCCGTCACTCAGAGGGAGGCCTATCCATGGGCAGACTTGGCAGGTGGAGCTTCCGGTGAAGGTTTCTTTGCTCCCATCTCAGGAGAAGGATAAGTCTGTGGAAGGTGGTCTGGGGCTATTGCATGAGAAGGAGGGTAGTCCTTCAAAGAAAAGACAAAGGAACTAGATTAAGAAGTGTGAGGAGGTTGTTAAACTAGCGATAGGGCTGAATGTGAATATGCATGACGTTCAAATGATGACACAAACACTAGCAAGTTAGGTTTTTGGCCATCAGTTGAGTGAAAATAATTTCAAAGCTTGGATTAGTGCAGAGCGGAAACCCTTACAGGATTATTCATCTACCTTTTACATTATGGTGAGGGATTGGAATGCCTTTTCTTTCAAGTCGGCCTCTAACATGAATAAGATGAAATTAAAGCACTAGATGATGGAGAAAGTACCATTGATGTTGAAAATTAGACTCCTTGCTTTGACGCCAGGACGGAAAGATCAGATATTACTTTGGGGTGGGTAAAACTCCATGGGCTTCCGATGGATTTTTGGTATGCCGAAGTTTTCCAAGAAATTGGAAGTGCCATGGGGTCTTTCTACGAGGCTGACTATAGTTCTAAGGACATTGGAGTGATGAGAGTAACTCATATATTGGTGGGTCTAAACTTGACCAAGGAATAAGCAAAGGAGTTCGTTCTTCAGCTAGGTAATGTGGTTTTTAGCAAACCCCTAGACTATGTGGGGATCCCTTTCAAATGCATGCTTTGTCACCATTATGGCCATGTGGCCACATTGAATGATGCCCTTTTCAGAGAGTTTGGGAGAAAGAAAACAAGATGGCAAATGAAGTCTCGTCTAAATCATGTGGCCCTTTGACTACTTTGACACAAAAGAACCCAAATTCTGTGACTAGCAAGAATGTTACTAGTTAAAGGCCATCCAAAGTATTTAATGTTCCGTCACAAGAGTCAAATTGGGGGATGATGCTCAGGTAGGAACGAGATACTAGGGGGTTAAGAAAGCATGCATTATGCTAGTGAGCATGCCCGAAGCAATATCTCTATCAAACACTAGAAAGGAAGACTCGATTAAGTTCTTTTTTAACTTAGACTCTTTAGAAAAATTGTCTAGACCCTCAAAGGTAGGTGGGGTATTGGATTGCGAAAATATAGAATCTCTATCTCTAGGAGATTTTGGAAAAGTTTTGGAACCTTCTTGGCCTCCTTGTCACTTACAATCCCAACCTCCTATGAGTGTAGGATCTCTGGATAGGAGAGGGGACACTCAGTCAATTGTCCATGACACTAACAGGACACTCTCAGACTGTAAGGAGAGAAAGGCCTCTATTGAGTCTAGTAAAGTTGGTAGTGAACCCTTAAGATATAAACTCAGATCCAAAAAAGATGTGACAAGGGAGGTTGTGGGGGAGATTGAGGGAGGTTTAGGTTTAAATTGTGGGAGAGAGGTTTATGGACATGCTAGAGGGAGAAAGCCTAAAATTATGTTGGAATAAGAACAAGCAGCTAATTGTAAATTTCCTTAAAACCCAATCTTGAGCCATAGTATGCAAGTTATTTTAAAATTTAACCCCAAATTATTACTGATAACCACAAATGGATTTCTTCACAAATATTGCAGCGGAAAAATAAATACTAAGAGAAATATAACAACAATCACATCAAGAGAGTGTTATCACCTATTTTGTACAAATAGTTGAAACCTTATTGAGCCGCCAGTGTTGGAACACATCAGTGTTCACTTCCAAGGTATCTGGTTTCAGATTGCAGCAATTAGCCAATTTTGGCTAGCCAGTTTTTGTTTTTAGTCGATATGACCATGGCCCCATGGGGGTTTGTAATAAAGTGTGCTAGTAGGATTTTGAGTCTCTCGGTCCCCCATGACTTGATTAAGCAACGAAGGTATTCCAGAGAGTTTTTTCCCTTGTCAATTATACTTTGCCTATAGCCGAGCTATAGTCGATGAGGTTTTCTCCCGCTTCCTCCAAAGCTGGAATGCCCGATTTTGAAAATTTTAGCCATGGGGGGTTATTAGAGTCCAACTAATGTATATAAGCCTACTAGACACTATTAGAATAGGTGTTGGTCATGTCCCAAGTCTCTAGGACCCTCAGAAAAAAAAATTTACCGGGTCCGTCGAATTTGGGTTTTTAATTTTTTTTTTTTAATTTTAATAAATTTCTCTATAGTTTAAATAGAGAAATTTCAATTTGTAATATGTCAGTCATCCGGGATCCGATTTCAGTGATTGAAGGCTCCAGACTTGAGCCAAAAATCATTCATGATCCCCGGACCAGCTAACCCTAGGTTTCAGACAATTATTTGGCCTCATAATTAATATTTTCTCAAAAAATGAGAAATATTAATTAAAATATTCAAAAAATAATAAATTGGGGATAATTTAAATCTCTCCAAAAAGGGCCAAATTGAATAAAGTCAAAGTCAAAATGACATGGCAAAAAGCATTTATGATGATTGGAATCTTCACCCACCTGATTCAGATCAGTTTCGGAGCACTAGGAGTGATCTACAGTTGAGAAATTCGCCCACCTTCATGCAAATTCGTTTTTGTGATTTGGCAATTGATTAATGGATTGTTGGATTTTGAAATCAATGCATGTGGGGCTCCTTCCTCAAATTATGGGCTCCAAACCCAAGTTTAAAGATGAGTTAAGACTCCAAGCTCGATTTGGTTGGTGTTGACATGGATTTGATTGGTTTTTGATGGAGTTTTTGGCTCTCTTCATCACCAATTCGAATTAGGGTTTTAGCATTTAGTTTTGTTGTATAAGAGAGGTCTTTTAGGCTTGTTCTTCATGGAGAATTATTGTAAACTTACTCTGCGGAGATTGTAATAGCTATTGGCTATCATTGGAAATAAAGTTGGCTTTGGAGGCAATTTGTGTACACTTCTATTGGTTCATGAGTTGCTAATTTACTTTGAGGTAATATCTGTAATGTGTTCTTGATTTATGCAATTTCAAAGTTTGATTTAAATACATGCTTAGATCTCTTTCTTAAGAGCGTAGGGCAAGCATTTGATGGTCCCAATTTGTTTGCTAGGCTTAGGCTTGAATAGTATAAAGAGTGCAAATTGTAATCGGTTTTACTACCTTGTCTCTTCATGCGTTTTTGTCTAACTCTCTATATTTGATCAAGCTTTGTTTGTGTAAGTTTTTGTGCATTTGCAGATCTTCAAAACGGTTGAGATGAGATGAACTCGATTGTATCTCCCTCTTCTCCACCAATAAAAAGCTTTTACTAATAGTGTGTTTGCAGGATACTTCCAAGGAGCAAGATCTCAAGATTGGCATCAAAGCAGAGAGGGTTTCCTCTTCCATCAACACAATTTCCCTCTTCTTGGTTACTTGTTACTTGGACCCATCTTCTTCTTGTGGAAACCCCTTTCTAGATCTAAATCCAGAGTTGAAGTTCTTTACTTTTAAAGCCTAGATTAGTTTGCCATAAGGTTGAAGTTCCTTCAACCTTGGGGAATAACTTGGGATTTGTTCCCTTGTGCTCTCTTCAACACTATCGCATGCGTATCATCCAGTATTTTCCATCCATTTCAAAGTTTGTCTCTCTCTCCCTCATTCGCTCCCCTTCCTTGTGAGCCTCTTCCTTCCCATTCGCTCCCTTTCTCTTCGACCTTTTCCTCCTACCATCTATCTTCACAAAATCAACAAAAAACACAAGTTAAAATTAGTCTTATTCAAAGTTGGTTAATTTTGCTTTAGAAAGAGTCAAGTTTAGGCATCTTAGAAGGTCACTTAGAGCTTGCATTTCAATATTTTTTCCTAGTTTCTTAGTCTCATATCAAAGGTAGATAAGTTGGCATATAAAATAGTGTAAAGCTTTGTGGTTGCATTCTCATTTCCATCATTATTTGGAGCATTTTAGCTTGCTGGTCCGTTTTATAAAAATTGCATTTTTAATTCAAAATCTCATGCACATTGCATTTAGGGCCTCTTTTTCCAATTCTAGTTTCAAGTAGTTTCAAGTTTTAATTTTTTGATTTACTAATGCTAATGGGTATTTAAAGTGTTACATTGTGATAGGTCTTCTTTTGAGAAAGAGAACTATTGGGAAAGACCTTTGAAGCATAAGAAAAGAGAGCAAATCCAAGTTGGAAAGACAAACCAAAGAAGATAACATTTGATGTTTGAACCAAGGAAGAAAGCCAAACCATGAATGTCTTTTGAAACAAGCTATTATCCTTTGTACAAATTCATAAGAGTTTTCTCATTACTTTCAAAGTTTACTTTTCTCAAAAGACCTTTTAAGGATCTAGATCCCAAAGGCATTTGTAATCATTCAATAAAGAAGTTCAAGTGGAGGAGGCCTCCACTTTTTTGGTTTTCTTCCCCATTTGGGAAAGAGTGTGGTGATTGGTTAGGTTAGATCTTTCAATTTTTTCTTTAGAGTAGTCTTTTGTTTCATCTTGTATTTCTCTTCCAAAGCCTTTGATCGGAAGTTGTATCCTTGGGATTTCATCTCAAGGGCAGGACCACATAATTTTGTGGTTACTCTTCCTTCCCCGTCGGTTTCCTTGGTAGAGCTTTCAGCTAGCTGGAGGTTCTCAAGTGCATGCGGTTCTAGTGGTTGACCTTGTTCGAAGGTTGATCCCACCTTAGAGTAAAACTGTTGG
The DNA here is from genome assembly GCA_027924585.1 of Larix kaempferi. NCBI lineage: Eukaryota > Viridiplantae > Streptophyta > Pinopsida > Pinales > Pinaceae > Larix > Larix kaempferi. The sequence continues at coordinate 500,147 of BSBM01000319.1, read as the reverse complement.
TAGAACACTAAGTCTTTTTAGCATTATTTCATTCTGCAAATAGCATGCTAGTTGTCTCTTACTTTATTTGAGCTATCACATGGTTTAATTCTACAAAGCTTCATAACTATTTTTCACAACTGCTTCTTTTTTCTTAAAATAAACAAAGCTTCTTGAACTTGGCCAAATCCAAGTCAAAAGCACTCTTTGTCGGAGAGCATTGTTAGATTTGCACTTTCCCCTTGCATTAGGCATTTTAAAGTAGGAAGTCTCTTGAACTGTGGTCTTAAGACTAAGTCAAGAGCGCTCTCTGTCGGAGAGTTGAACAAGTGCTCTTAATAATAAAACATTTCAATCCACATTTCCCCCTTAATTAATTTATCTTGGTCGTTTGTCCAACACCCGTATGCTCTGCCAACCGGAAACGGTTGGACTAGTACTCAGAAAGGTGAAGGACTTGATAAGCTCATAAATGATAATTAATTAAAACTTTCACCCCCATAACCAACGAACCGGCGTTGTTCAAAAAAGTATTCAAAGCAGTTCTCAGGGGAGGCACCGGGTTTCTCAATCTGTGACACAGTGGCTGGTTAGCATTGCGCGCCTCGCTGTGATCCAGATAGGTCCAACATGTCTCTTAAAGGAGCCACTTAGAATGTCTTTCTGGACACTCTTTTGATATCCTTGGTTTTAGCCCTAATAATCAAGAACACCTAAAACACTTAAAATTTACCAAGAACAATTTCAAAACGATCTCACAAACAGCTACTTTTGACTTACATTTTCCGGCATCACAAGCATTTCTTTTGACTCCATTTGGCATTGGTCTTTAAAAACTCTTATGTATCTTCTGAATCTGGACCATATGTCCTTGTCATTTGTTTGATCTTTATCTTGTGGGTGCTTTGTTTTAATTCTAAGTCAAAGTATATTGTTCATCTTCTAAATTGTATCTTGTGGAATTTGCAGCGTGGATTGCGTGTTTAATTGTGTTCTCATCATTATACAAAAACTCCTAAACAACACTCATCTGCATCACCCCACACAAAAATCACTTAAAACACAAGAGCCTTAGTGAAACTCTTTTTTAGGGACTACCCCACTTGGCTTCGTTAGGAGTTAGCCTAAACAGAGGAGCTGGGATTCAGGTGACAGTACCTGGCTCATTGCTTGCCCCCAAGGCCACACCTCTCCCCACTTTCCAGTGAGGGAGACAGCTTTAGAAAGATTTCTGCTGCTGGTGTGCAATCTGGCGGACAACAGAGAGACACCAATATTTTTGGGTATGAAAACCCCCGGAAAAACCCAAGATGGGAAAACCGGTGCAGCAGTCTGAGAAGATATTTTATTAGCAAGATACAAAATAGTACAATCCAGAAATCGATTTTACCCAACCTGGCAAAATCGAACAACCGAAACTCACAAAGAAAACCCCACAAAATCGTACGGCCCCTGCGTCAGCATGTATGGCCTCTGCGTCAGCGTGTACGGTCCTGCATCAACGTGTACGGCCCTGCGTCAACGTGTACGGCCTTGCGTCAGCGTACAGCCCTGTTGTCTGTACAGCCTCTGCGACACATACGATTTCACCTGTACGGCCCTCTGCATCAGCTATTACGGTCAGCCTGCGTCACCCAGTATGGCCTCTGCGTAAGCTTGTACGACCTCTTTGATTTGCCCAAGTCGCCCTGTCAATCTCTATCTCTATCTCTAGGAGATTTTGGAAAAGTTTTGGAACCTTCTTGGCCTCCTTGTCACTTACAATCCCAACCTCCTATGAGTGTAGGATCTCTGGATAGGAGAGGGGACACTCAGTCAATTGTCCATGACACTAACAGGATTCTCTCAGACTGTAAGGAGAGAAAGGCCTCTATTGAGTCTAGTAAAGTTGGTAGCGAACCCTTTAGATATAAACTCAGATCCAAAAAAGATGTGACAAGGGAGGTTGTGGGGGAGATTGAGGGAGGTTTAGGTTTAAATTGTGGGAGAGAGGTTTATGGACATACTAGAGGGAGAAAGCCTAAAATTATGTTGGAATAAGAACAAGCAGCAAAATGTAAATTTCCTTCAAACCCAATCTTGAGCCATAGTATGCACGTTATTTTAAAATTTAACCCCAAATTATTACTGATAACCACAAATGGATTTCTTCACAAATATTGCAACGGAAAAATAAATACTAAGAGAAATATAACAACAATCACATCAATAGAGACACTAATACTTTTGGGTATGAAAACCCCCGGAAAAACCCAAGATGGGTGTTATCACCTATTTTGTACAAATAGTTGAACTTCCGATGAGCCGCCAGTTTATTGAACATGATTCATGTTCATCATCAGCATTCAGAAGTTCAGAAGTCAATTTCAGGGCAATTTTGCCCCTTTTGTAATAACTGCATGTTCATACCCCCATGGGGAATTTGTAAGAAGTTGGTCTAAACGGGGTCCTTTTATAAAAGACTCGGCTATCCATAGGTTTAGCCATTTGGGGGATACTCTAGAGTGTTTTTTCCTTAAGAATTATGCGCTACTCATCAGTGGCGTATAATCCCCGAGTTTTTCACTCAAACCTCCAAAGCTGGAGTATTTCCCATGGTGGTCAAAACCTAAGGTGGTTATTAGAGTCTTGCGTCTATGATTTTTTACGTGTTAGCCATCTCGATTGAGTCGTATGAACATGCACTAGGTCCCCTAGGAGTTTCGTTTGATTCCGGCAAAAATAATTTTTTCATAAAATTAGACCATTTTTTAATGGTTTAATTAAAAAATTTCAAGAAGTGATAAAAACCTCATCCGGAGGCGGAATTGGGCGTGGGGAGGCTCGTTTTGATGCTCGGAGCATCCTCTTCACCTTGGCATCTTCATTCTTCAGTTTTCGGGTAGTTACATCACCCCAGGAGCAATTTTGGCTAAAAATGCATCATTGTGGCATTTAATTGCCAAAAAATGACAAAATGCACTAAAGTCCAAAAATCAAATAAGTCAAAATTCATTAAAATAATCCATGGAAAGGGTTGAGCATTGATTTGAAGAGGTGTACGACCCACTTAAGTGATTAAAGGCACATGCAAATTAGAAGTTTGGATAGCAAATTGGATTCAAGTGATAACGTGAGCACACATCCACGTGGGTCAAGTTCGCATGGGTTATGAGTGAGGGGCCCATTCTAAAGTGGTGAGCTACCATATATAAGATTAGAGCACATGTTTTATAAAGTTTGGAAATCCAAATCTATTAAATATGAATGACGTGAGGGATAAGCGTGGGCCATCACCATGCGAGTAATTGGTGGGCGTTTTGCTCCAAAGTTGAATGCGTTGGGAGTGGGGCTCCACCTCATCTCCACCTACCATTCACACTCCAAGCTTTATCTATCACGTGAATTTCTCTTCAATCAACGATTTGGCTTCTTCTTGTGTGAGTTCACGCCCCTCTTGCATGCTCACGGCTTTGGTAAGGTGGCACTCATTCGTTGGTTTGGTGATGAGTCTTATGCTTGATGGTTGACGCCATTACCCATGTGGAGGCCACATCATCCCAGAACTTGGTGTTGATGGATTGGATCAAGCTCCAAGCTCGTGATTCGATTGGTATTCAATTGAGGAATTGGCTCTCCATTGCCAATTTCGAATTTAGGCTTAATGTCTCATATTTTTGTATAAAGAGAGGTGCTTTGCTCTCTCTTAGCATGGATTCTTGGATGTAAACTTACTCTACTATTTTGTAATTGCAAAGCCATTGGCTTAAGGAAATAAAGCGACTTTGGAGGTCCATATGTGTTGATGCTTGTTATGGGAGTGCTTCATCTATTCTAAGGTGAATTTGTTCTTGTTTATTGCTTGTAATTTCATATCTTGATCTATAATTTGCTTAGAAGGCTTTCTTAAGCCCATGGGATCGGCATTTGAGTTCAATTTGTCCATTTATGTTTAGTTTAAGTGTGATTTGGAAGGAGTAGATTGTAGTCGGAAATACTTATACTATTCTAATCCCACTTTCATTATGCATACTATTATGATCAAGATGCGTTTATGAGTGATTTCTTGTGCAGATCTCATAGGTTGAAGAGAGGCTTGAGCTCGGTGCATCTCTCATCTCTTCAAAGACCTATTTCCTAACATTTGTGTGCATTTCAGGATCTCCCAAAGTTGATCTCGAGCAAATATAGATTTGGCAAAAGAAGTGCTAGGTTCAAGCTTCCATCCCTCACCAAACTTCAAACTTTGGTTACCGGTTACTTGGCCTAGTTTGGCCCTCATTCCTCTCCTCTTTTCAATGTTTGTTTCCCACTCATTGGCTGCCCATTGAGTTCACTGTCCACTTCATTTTGCTGCCCACTGTCCTTGCTTTTGAGCTTCCCATTGAGTTGACTGTCCACCCTTCATTATTTGCAGCCACTTCACCATTGTTTGGCATCCATCCATTGGCTGTCCAAACTCTCTTTTGCTGCCCTATATCCTTGTTTTCTTCTCCTCTCTTTTGCTAGCCTTCCTCTACCCTTTTGCCATCTCCTTAAATCCTTTAAAAAAAGGCCCTAAAAAACATTGAAAAAACACACAAAACGATTGTGAACAGTTAGTAAGAGTTAGTTATTTGCATTAGCATTTAGTTATGTGCATTAGCATCTAGTTGGTTGCATTGCATATCATTTGCATTGATTACTTCGCTTAGCTAGTTTGCTCATCATTTGTATACTCTTGCATTGATAGTTAGTGCATTTGCTTGAGTGGATTGCTTCACTTAGTTGCATTTTGCATGTTAAGTTGCATTCTAATTTGTTTGCTTGTCATCTTAGAATATTTTGCTTCTCTTAGTCTTAGTTTAGTTTCATTTTGTTTTGATTTGATTAACAAAAATAATGGGTGCTTGAGTTGGTTTCATGTGTAGGAAAGCAAGAGGGAAATCTTCCTAAGCAAAAAGCAAAATTTTGAAACACAAACCCAAGAGGAAGCTTGAACCATTTTATTGAACCAAGAAGGCTAGATCTTTTCACTCTCCTTTGTATACTCATAAGAGTGATTGTAATCTAAGTCTTTATTTTCTACTAAGTCCTTCAAAGGGTTAAAATCCCAGGGCGTTTGTAATTCATTAATAAAAGATCGTTTTGAGTGGGGTTTTTAAGTCCCCATTCCCGACTTCCCATTTGGGGAAGTTTGTTGGTTGTTTGTCTTCTTTCCGTACATAGTTTAGTTTATCTTATTTTCAGTATCTCTCATGCATTGCAAGTACATCAATCATTTACATTGTTAAATTAATCAACTGTTTACTTGCACTTTACTTTCCTGTCATAGTGATCTTGCTTACAATCTGCATCTTAGCTTAGCATTTTATTTTTGTAACTCTCTTCCAAGTTTTGACCAGAGTAAGCTAACTTTGGGATTGTATCCCAAAGGCCACATAGTTTTGTGGTAGCTTCTCGTTCCCCCATCAGCTTCTTGTGGACATCCAGCTAGCTGGAAGGTTTCCAAGACTGATGGATTCTAGTGGTTGATCTTGTTCGGAGATTGATCCCACCTATTAGATTAGATTTTGTGTGGTAGAACACTAAATTTATTCAAAGTTTCATTTTATTTTGCAATTAGTATTGTTAGCAGTATTTCACATATTTCAAATCTATCGTATTGTTTAATCATTCTAAAAGTTGATTTATTGCTTTTACAACACAACTACTATTTGCTTCTTAAAACGAACCAAAGTCTCTTGAACTTGGCCAAATCCAAGTCAAGAGCACCCTCTATCGGAGGGCATTATTAGTTTTGCATTTTCCTTGCATTAGGCATTTGTTAACTAGCAAGTCTCTTGAACTGTGGTCATAAGATCAAGTCAAGAGCGCTCTCTGTCGAAGAGTTGAACAAAGTGCTCTAATAAATAAAAAATTTCAACCCATACTTCCCTTTAATTAATTTATCTTGGTTTCCGTCCTACACCCGTATGCTCTGCCAACCGGAAACGATTGGACTAGTACTCAGAAAGGTGAAGAATTTGATAATCTCATAAGTGATAATTAATTAAAACTTTCACCCCCATAACCAACGAACCGGCGTTGTTCAAAAGTATTTTAATCAGTTCTCAGGGGAGGCGCCGGAGTGCCCAATCTGCGACACGGTGGCTGGTTAGCATTGCGCGCCTCGCTGTGATTCCAAACAGGTTCCGACATGTCTCTTAAAGGAGCTGCTTAGAATATCTTTCCGGACACTCTTTGATATCCTTGGTTTTAGCCATAATAATCAAGACCATTAAAACTTTGAAAATTACCAAGATAATTTGCACAACGATCTCACAAACGACATTTCTTCAAGACCCACACTTTCAGCATCACAATCTTTATCGCTCTCTGACTCCATAAGGCACTGGTTGTTTAAAAGCATATATATTGATCAGGACCATTTGTCCTTGTGTTTATTTCATATTGTGAATGCTCTAGTAATTAATCAAGTCTTGAATCATATTGCCATCTTGTTATCTTATTTCGCAACGTGGATTGCATTATTATCTTGTGTTTATCTCATGTTTTAAATTGGTCTCATTCTAGAAAACTCCTAAACAACACTCATCCACATCACCCCATACAAAAAACACTATAAATACTAGAGCCTTAGTGAAACTCTTTTATAGGGACTACCCCCCTTGCCTTCGTTAGGTGTTTGCCTAAACGGAGGAGCTGGGATTCAGGTGACAGTACCTGGCTCATTGCTTGCCCCCAAGGCCACACCTCTCTCACTTGTAGTGAAGAGACAGCTTTCGAAAGATTTCTGCTGCTAGTGTGCAATCTAGCGAACAACAATGGGAAAACCGGTGCAGCAGTCCAAGAAGATATTTTATTAGCAAGATACAGAACAGTACAATCCAGAAATCGATTTTACCCAACCTGGCAAAATCTAACAACCGAAACTCACATAGAAAACCCCACAAAATCGTTGGGCCCCTGCGTCAGCATGTATGGCCTCTGCGCCAGCGTGTACGGCCCTGTGTCAACGTACAGCCCTGTTGTCTGTACGGCCTCTGCTACACGTACGGTTTCACCCGTACAACCCTCTGCACCAGCTAGTACAGTCGGCCTACGTCACCCTGTACGGCCTCTACGTAAGCTTGTACGACCTCTTTGATTTGCCCAAGTCGCCCTGTTAATCTCTGGAGAGAGGTTCTTCAGTCTCACCCTCTGTAAAATTCTCGAACAAACTATCTCTCTCACTCTCAGGCTGAAAAGCTATGAGCAAGAAATATCCCTGTCTGTATGTGTCCTCTCCACCAAATCAATCTTCCTTTCAACTCAATGGCCAAGCGAAAACCCTAACTTCCCACTATGGATCAATGGATGAGATCCTCTGGTGAGATCAATGGCCAAGATTAGATTAGCCATCACTTAAATTATTTTCACTTTAACTTTATAAAAAGTAACTCCATTAAGTCAATTAATAATTAGATCACATAATGCACTTTTCTTAAGTATAAACTTTGGATAAAGGCATTAATCCATTTGGCTTCTTGTTTTATGTCTTCTAGCATGCAAGGACACTTGCAATGATAGAAGACCTTCCTTGTTGCCACTTTCTAACACTCCCTCTCAACGAGGAAGGGATTCGGTAGCAACCCCAACTTGTATCTGAACTTCACAAACTTGTGCCTGCAAAGTGCCTTGGTGAATATGTCTGCCACCTGCTCATCTGTCTAAATGTACTCTAACTGAATGGTTCCTCTCTGTACACAATCTCTCAAGAAGTGATACCGGATGTCTATGTGTTTGCTCCGGTCATGGAACACTGGATTCTCAGATAGGTTAATGCCACTCTGATTGTCACAGTGAAAAACCGTAGTCTCCAAATCACTCTCGAATAACCCTGAGAGCAACTTCCTCAACCACATCCCCTCATAAGCTGCCATGTACTCAGCCTCTACCGATTTCAATGCAACTGATTTTTGCTTCTTGTTGAACCAAGAGACAACCCCTAACCCAATGTTGAAGCAACAACCTGAAGTGCTCTTCCTATCTTCTACAAATCCTTCCCAGTCAGCATCTGTGAAGCCTGCTAACTGTATACTCCCACTGCGCTCATAAACCAATCCATACTCCACTGTGCCTCTGATGTAGCGAAGCACATGCTTCGCAGTTGTCCAATGCATTTTCTGAGGGTCCACCATGAACTGACTCAAAGAGTTGACTGCAAAGCTAATGTCTGGTCGAGTGTTGACCAGATACATGAGTGACCTGATAAGTTGGCGATACAATGTAGGATCAAACTTCTCTGAACTCAATGCATCAATCTTCCTCCAATTGGTAACTAGAGGCGTGGACATAGATCTACGGTCCTCCATCTTGAATCTCTTCAAGATCTCTACTGCATACTTCCCCTAACCAATGAAGAAGCACCCATCTCTCTGCCAAACCTCCAGACCTAGGAACTAATGCATCAACCCAAGGTCTTTCATCTCAAACTCTACTGCAAGATTGGACTTCTGCAAGATTGGACTTGCAATCCTCAATCGGCCTCTCATCTCCTGTAAGAACGAGATCATCTACATATAACACCAGTATGAGAGGTACCTCACCTGACAGGAAGTACAGGTTGTGGTCTACCTCACTTTGCTGGAATCCCATCTCCCGTAGATAGTTGTCAATCCTCGAGTACCATGCCCGAGGTGCCTGCTTGAGCCCATGGAGACCTCTCTGCAATCTGCATACATGTGACTCCCTGTTCTCCACCTCGAACCCCTCTGGTTGCTCAATAAACACCTCCTCCTCTATAACTCCTTTGAGGAAGGCAGTCTTTATGTCCATCTGATGAACGCGCCAACCCATCTCTGCTTCCAATGAGAGAATAGTCCGAATAGAAGAATATCTAGCAACAGGGGCGAAGGTCTCCTCATAGTAAATACCTTCCTTTTGCGAAAACCCCTTTGCCACGAAACGTGCCTTATACTTCTCCACACTTTCGTCTGCTACATGCTTTACTTTGTAGATCCACCTAGATCCAACCACCCATTTTCCCTCTGGCCTTGGCACAACCTCCCACACCTGATTTTTCATGATGGAGTCATACTCCTCAACCATGGCCTCTTGCCACACATCATTTTATGCAGCCTCCTCAAAATTGGAAGGCTCGGAGTTAATCAACTCCGTCATCAGTGCCATATAGCTAAGTCTATCTAGTGGTTTGCTCCGCCTCATGGAGCTCTGTGGAAGAGTCACCTGCCTGGAATCCTGAACTATGGACCTATACCACCTGGGTCGTGGCCTAGTGTCTACCTGTTGGAGCGGTTGGATATCCTCCTCCTGCTGCGGGTCATCCTCTAAGTCAATGACCAAAGGATCCTGTCCACTTGACTCCCTCTGACTACTAGAACCTGTGCCTGTGTCTGTACCTATACATGTGGCTCCTCCAACTTAACTCCTGAGTCCTGTACTGGATGCTCCTGTGTTGGTAAGTCCATAGATCTTCGTAAGGCCCTGTCCTCATCAAACTGGACATCCCTGCTCACAATGATCCTCTTGCGAGCCGGAATTTATACCCTCTATGCCTTAGAAGCCTCATTGTAACCAACTAGTAGCCCCTTCTCTCCAGAAGGGTCCAGCTTCTTCCTAGTGTCAGCATGAATGTGACAATAGCAGACACTCCCAAATATGCGTAGATGATTCTTTGCCTTTTTACTTCCCTTTTTCCCTTTCTACTTTTGATCTGTCATAATCTTGCTGCACTGCAACTTTCTGTTCATCTGATATTCCTTTACATCCTTCCATGCCACCTCCACTTCCATTACTAATACCGAGAAGGTGGTCCATTACCCGATTTAAAAAACCACAAAACTTGTGCCCGCATAGCTAACAAGTAACATATAACCTAAGTCACCTGACACGAGGAAACGGGACACGAAAATACGAGAGTCTGACACGAACACGGTGACCCCCGGAATCAGGACACGAAGGACACGTTTTATATACATATATATATTTTTTTTAAATATATTAAAATTAAAAAATAGACATATAGATCCAAAAATCTTTAGAAACTAGAACATTTACAAATATTCAATAGAAATTAGAATCAAAACACATTAATGATTAGTATTACATATTTGTCATTCACAAATCACAATGACACATAGATGCATGTCGGAACCATATTTCTCATTAAGTCATCAAAATCAAAATGTATACATATATGTCGGAATCCCACTGGGCACTAGTAAATGCCAAATAGACTAATAGTAAATACAAAAAGGGGTGGATCAAGATGGAAGAATCCCATATGTCAATAGTCCTCCTCCATGCCTGAATCAACATACTCATCACTGGCACTGCCCTGATCCTCATCCTCCTCCCCCTCCTCCTCCTCTCTGCCTATCTGACGATTTGCATCTGTTATTGTGGAGGATGACCCCTCTATAGGATCACCATCATCAAAAGTGACCGGCTCTAGCACTGGATCATTAAGATCTGTGTTGGCTAATGCCAACTCAGTACTGTTGTCCAAACCCATATCATCAGGAAAGACATCCCACATCTCTGTCTTTCCCTTCACCCACTCCTCCCTCTTCCTGTAAATAAGACGAAGGTTGGAGTGCACATACAACATCGACTCTGCCCTGGACTGCTCAAGCTTGCTCTTCTTCACACTGTACAAGTTCCCATATGTGCTCCAATTCTCTCACAACAAGAGGATGATGTAACTTGAGAGATGACCCTCAAGGCTAACTTCTGTAGAATAGGGGATGTTGCCCCATGAGTTGCCCACCAAACATAGGGTTTCTTAACCCCCCTGTCTCTAAGCACATCATAGCCTCCAAATCTCCCAGTGCCAATGGAAAAATCTACAAAGCCCTCCTCCAACTCCTCAAGTAGGTCTCTATCCTGAAATAGCCGTCTAAGTGTTATCTTCCTCCCATGTGCAATCTCTACATCCATTTGAGGAGGGACTCTGTGTGAGGGCCCCGATCCACTAGTGAGCCACTCCTAAGTGTAGAACTTGGGGTTCAAGGAGTGGGCCAAACAATGCAAAGGTGTGCAATTCTTATCCCACCTGGAGATAAGAATATCCCGAATCATGGTCCATAAGTTCTTTGCTGATGTCCCATACTCGGGACACTCAATCTCCATGACAATGGACCTCATGGACTCAATCATGGAATCCCACCCCTCATAAACATCTGCTAGGATGGGTTGGTCCGCATCTGCAAACCGCAACAAAGAAATGATTGGCTCCATGATCTTAATGCTAAGATCTACCGTGTCCCATCAACCATCATCTAACACCGTGTCCTTCACCTTTGTGAAGCAATCTGATCCATCTTTCTCCAAAAAGACCAAAAGTCTGAAATCACCATGGGCCCAAGAGCGGTTTTGACCTCCCTCAACCTCTTGAGCATGATGAATGAGGAAGCAAACCGAGTATCTGCAATCTTCACCAATGAAAGTTGTGTGTACTCTTTGTAGATGGTGAGGGCATTTGTGTGGTTTTGTACAAAGTTGCGGATATGGCATGCATTCTCAATAAGGTTGCCAATCCATGTCACATCTGAAGCAATGGATTTCAGTGCTAAATTCAAGGAATGGACAATGCAAGGTGTCCAAAAAACCTGTAAGAGCAATAAAAGCACGTATCAATGACTCTACAACACTAACATTGCAATGACCAAATTCAAACAATGAGCAAATTAGAAGTGAAAGGTGTCCAAAATGAACATACCTGTGGATATTTAGCTTCCACAATCATGCCAGCAGCCTTGCAAATAGGTGCATTGTCCGTGATGATTTGTACACAAGAATCAACACCTACTTCTTCAATGGTTTTGATGAATAAATCACCCATATATTGTGCATCCTTGTATTTCCCAAGAGCATCCACCGCTTTCAAGAACACTAGTCCATTTTGGGAAGATACCATGAAATTGATGAGTGGATGGCGTGCTGGATCCGTCCATCCATCAGAAACAATACTCACACCGCATGAGGGCCATGTTATTCTAATTGGCTAAGGATTTTATCTACCTCCTTCTTTGCTTTAACCAACAATGTGGTTCTAAGCCTCTCTAAACCATAGTAGCATAATTCGAGTACGAATTCGGATACGAATACGATTCGATACGGAAAAAATTACGTAATGAAAAAATCTAGTACGATAAAAATACGGTAGTAGGTTGAGTAGTAAGTTGCACTTATTTTATAAGAATTTTAATAGATCCTCCAATCTACTATTAAATTGCTATTCAACTTAACAAAAAAAATATATATATATATTAAAAAAATATATAAAACAATTAAATAAAAATTTAATAAAATATATTATATACCAAAATAACTAATTTTTGAAGCCTTAACATTAAAATAACTATATACTAAAAAATATTATCTACTAAACATTAAAAAATATATATTATAAAAAATATATTAACACAAACTATATTAAAATTTAAACATATCAAATACTCATACTATGTTACCAAAAACTAAATAAGAATTAAATAACTAATACTTAAAAACATAGTTTAATAACTAATATTAAATAATAATAATCTATACAAATTAAAATATATTAAGTTTAAGTTTGAAACTTGAAACGGTACAGCACGTAGTCACAATAGGACAGTCCTTGAGGCGCGAGATTTTTAAAAAAGGTAAAAGTAACTAGTTCTACAGAATTCAGTAAAACCTGTATTTGCCTCCATAATCAAAGTTTCTTAGCCTCGAAGTCAAAATCTGTTATCAGATTCTCGGAGTTTGCTCCCCAAAATTTATTCACAGTTAACAATACAATTATACATTGACCAATGTATTCGTACCGCAACGAATATACGGCGATTTTCGTACTATGTCCGAATTTCCGTACAGGAAAGGCCAGTATGGCCGAATTGTGCTACTATGCTCTGAACCAGGAGGCACATAACCACTTGGAACTCGTTCCAAGATACTTCGAACCATCTCAAAAAACAATGGTGACCGTGCAACATTGAATGAGATGAAGTTGAGGTAGAAGAAAAATGCAATGGTAAGGTCCACCTCTTGTTGGAAAATCCTATCCATTGTACCACTTGTAGATTGCCTCTTTCTTGTTTGATAAGTATCCCCACTCCCATGAATGCTAGGTGGAAATGGAGGCTTGGTGCTAGAGGACTACCTCGAGAATGGAAGAGGATCATCCTCTTTTTTTTTGCTTGCTGCTGCCACCTTCCCTAAGCCAACATGATCCTCTATTTTCATATCCCTCCTTTGGTTAACACTTACCGCTTTGCATGAAGAAATCCCACAAGAAGGAAGGGCCAACAAATGGCCCTTAACTCGGAAATATGTGCTCTTGAACTCATTCTTGCAAAAATTGCATCTCCAAGACACATTGCCTCCCCCACCAAGCTTTTGCCCTCGGCCCATCTTTCCTTGTCACATACTTCCACAAAGGGTATTTTTTTTCTTGGGCTTATCGTCTTGCTAAAACAGGGTTAAATGGAGCCATAGCATGAGCTCCACTAGCAGTACATGGAGCACTTGATGGAGGAGGAGAACCACTTGTGCTTGGTGGAATAGTAGGGGAGGCACTAGATGGTGCATTTCTCCCTTTCCTTTGCCCCTTAGCTCCTGCCCTAGCTGATTGAGACATTCCCTTTCTTGTTTGATGGTTGAGCTTGCAATCCTCTCCACAAATCCACCACAATGCACTTGGAATCGCTTGGATACAATGGATAGCATTCAAATCTCCTTCACCTGCACATACAAGTCACTCTCAACCAACTCCTTCCTTGCAAATGACAAAAAGAAACCCAAATTTTTGTTTTAAATCCAACCCGGCCGCACTTTTCTGCCATTTGCGTGTCTAGTTTTCGGGACTCGTGTCCAATAGTCGGGAACACGATGTCAAATCGTGTCCGATTCGACTTTCGGAAATGTCCCGATTTCGGACACGACCGAAAGTTGAATCAGACACGATTTGACATCGAATCGTGTTCGATTTGATCCTCACGGGACACGCAAAGGGGTTTTGACGAATCCAGTTTCTTAGCATATAACCCTTCTCTCTTAACATATTTCCATGCCTCTGCAGAAGATTTATGAGGTGCCATTTGATCAAATTTTCTGCAGATTGAATGGGTAGATTTGTATTTAATGGATAATTTAATTTCATACAAATTACTGCTACAAATTACAATGATAAAATTTTCATTTTATAAGGTGAATATGATAATTGATAGTCTGATACAGACTACAGTGATCATTTGATTGGATACCAAACAGCCTAACAGCCTATGGTGACATAGGAGGATAGCAAACACTAAATTTTAAACAGGTTACAGACTTACAGTTTTACTCAGTCTCCTACAAAGGCAAGCTTTCAAAGTTTCAAGTTCAACTGTAAGTCTGTAAATTTGTAAAATTGAATCTTGATTAATGAATTAAAATTTTTGAAACTGTAAATTTGCAAAATTATTAATGAATTAAAAATTTTGAAACCTGGAGCAACGCTTGGAGCTTTGGAAGTTGCTTTTGGAGGCCGCAGCTTGAACTGCAGTCTGGACAGAGATGAAGATCCCTAAGTCGGGTTGTCCATTGTTGGGGAGAGACTGCCGACTGGTAGCAGCCGCAAGCGCAGCAGTTGGGACTCGGCAGACACGGGACTCGAGTGACAGGCTGACAGAGCCCACGGGAGACTGGAGTCAGGCGGCAGGCCTCAACAAGAGTGAAACTAGAACTAGAAGTGTTGTGCCACTCGGTGTCCAGACTCCGCACTCTGCCCTCGAGCAACGGGAGGCTGAACCCTATCCAAACAGCAGCTACGATCACAGCCCACGATCGATGAATAAGAATCGATCGTGATTCCTCCATCGCGACTTAGGTTGAAAAAATGGTCATCGGCGGCATCCACAAACAACTCCTGCTGTAGCCTGTCACGGACTCACTTCACGAACAGACTAGCAGTAGCATGCAATCCGTGGCTCAAATCGGTGGCTGCATAGTAGCTCGAATTGGTGGCTGCATGCGAATCGGTCGCTCAAATGTGGAATGAACAATGCAATAGACGGAGGAGGAATCGCCGAGGTAGTCTCAGTCAAAGGGTGGCTAGGGTTTACCCACGCAAAAACGGATTTAAACATTTTTCTGTCATTTTTATATTAAATTCGCCGATTTTCTGGCGAATTTAATCACCTTCAAGTTCGCCAAACTTTAAAGTTCAAATTCGCTATTGAAATCGGCGAACATAAACAAATAAATTTGGCCGGCATAAAAAAAAGGGCGAATTTTGAATTTCATGGCAAAAAATTCGCCGAACACCGTGACTTAGCATATAAGGGACTCTGGATTAAGGTTATCTGCCAGAAGTATCTAGAGCCTATGTCTGTTGATCAGTGGTTACGTCACCTCTCAAAATCATCCAAACATGGTTCAAATTTCTGTAAAGCTACAGTGCTGATGTATCCGTTAATTAGAAACTGGTTTATAATATATATGGAAGGTTCGTAATGGCCATAAGGTAAGATTAGGCAAGGATCCTTGGTTGGGTGCGGGCAAGGATTTTAGATTGTTGGACAATGACATCATGGCTTTGAGGATAAAGAATCTGTATTTTCTGAATCAAGCGGCAGATCCTGAGAACTCTTTGATATGGAGACAGGAGTGGAAAAGTGCTGCTGAAATTGGTCTGGCTGGAGACTTAGCTCGGAGTTGGGGCTAATATACTTCTAAACCTAGAAGGAGTCGTGTTAGGTTAAGGGATGAGGATGACATTTTTATTTGGTCAAAAAATCCATCCGGGGGGGGGGGATCTTTTCCCCAAAGCTTAGCTACAGGGTATTAAGTGGCAACATAGAAATGAGACCTGCCGTTAGTGGAAACAGATATGTTCATTTAAATGCCCTTTGAAGGTCAATTTGTTCATGTTCTTGTAATCAATGATAAAGTTCTGACCTGGGAAAATCTACAAAAGAGGGGCACTGCAGGGCCTAGTAGGTGCAGTCTTTTGGGATTGATGGTGAGACTGCTCAGCATTTGTTTATCTTCTGTTCCTTTTTTATCAAACTTTGGAAGGAATTAGAGGCCTTGGTTGGTATTAAAATCACTTGGAGTGATCAGTCTGTGGAAGATTGCTTGAACACTTTGGTGTGGCTCTCCAACAATAAAACCCTTCAAAGCATTACCTCTCCTCACCATTTGGGGCATATGGTTTGTAATGGGGCATTTTAGAAGATAGACATATTATGCCCCTTTAATGTGTTGCACAAAGTTTCTCGATCTTAAAAAGTTTTAAACAAGAAGGCTCTAGGAGAGCTCCCAGACAGTTACTAGAAGAAAACATAGACAACAGATGCATGGGCTTTTCTGATGGAGCAGCACAAGGTGAGACCAAGGTATGCTGGGCAGGAGTGTTGTATCTTTCTGATAGTCATGTCAGGGGACAAAAAACTTTTATGAGCTTCTGGCCCTCAAACTGAATGTGATGCTAGCCGCAGTAAAAGAAGTAAATTAAATTCAAATATTCAGGAACTCACAGCTTGTAGTGAAGTGGATGCTGGCGCTGTATCCAATGGACAATTTCACTCTTAGACCTAGTTTCGAAGAAATCTACACTACCAGAGACTCTTTCCTGCGTATTTCCTTTCAGCATATTTATAGAGAAAGAAACTCTGGCAAATTGCCTCTCAAAGGCTGGGATCTTTATGGATGCATGCAGAAGATATGTCTGGGAGGAGAAGGGTGGTTTTAACTTCTACAAGTGGCACTCCACAATGCACATACACCTTTCTTTCAAATTTTCTGTTTTTCTAGTTTGATGATCTGGTGTAAACAGGAAGGGGACCTGTTGTCCTCCGAAATGGCATGCGTGTCGTTTGAAAGCCCAAAATGTGCAACGCCAGCTGGATGACAACTCTCTCAGGAGAGAGGCCAATGTCACCACACTCCTCTCCTCTTCGCTTTAGGTTGGCTCTTCTCCAACACTAGGGGGGTATCCCTAAAATAGGATCGCTAAGGCAGGTACGGTAACGGGCAAGGTGAAATGGAAGAGGCTGCCTTAGAGAAACGGGGGTAACGAAAGATAGTTTTGGATAGGTGATGGAAAGGAAAGGGAGATCAATCCTCAGGGAAAGACCAGTGCCAGTATCAGAGAGGGGCGAATGGAGTCAAAGGAAAACTCTTAAAAGGACATTGCTGCCAGGTGAATGTAGTAACCAACTAAGAGCTCTTGCACTAGAGCATACCTGAAAGCCGCAAAACTTAAGAGAAAAACATGGGTCAAATGGTGTTGTGCTAGATTGTTAGCCTTCTATTCAAATGATCCCAGTTTAAGAGTCGAAAGCAAAGAGCTAAGAGAGGTAATGCCTCATACAAAATGAAAGATGGCATACAAAGAAACACGGCAAACAAGGAACGAAAGAACCCCCAATTTGTCCAAAGAATCCCATCATGATTTTTCTATTAAGTTCACGGGAAAAAACTCCCAAAATTCTCCATCATTACAAAAGGGAAAGATGGTCTCTTATATAGACTAAAAACTCACCTACCTCTGAAATAAAATAATAATAAAGAGAAAAAAGATGAAATCCACCTTTTTCTCAACTAAAGACTAAAAAGACCTAAATCCTAGCTAAAACCAAAACTCTCAAGGCTATTCGTAATAGATGTCGACTGCCACCTGTAATGATATACCGCTCTAAATAGGCGGTTGACTGCTGCCCCAAAACGCTATGTGAAACCCCGGTGAACTCCCGAAGACTGCAATTTTTTAGGCAATTTGCTGTCAATGTATGGATGAGTGAAAAATCAGTTATCAAAAACGCTGAAGCTGAGAGAGTGCAGTCAGCTTCCAACGTGGAACCTAGTTGGTACTCGGCTGCCAATAAACCCGCGAACTGATGCCTTGTTGAAAACTCGAGTTCTGTAACCCAGCATTAAAAATTGGCTGTTGCCAATTACGGATATGCGACCTTCGATCAGTGTGTTGATCACTTTGTTAA
Organism: Larix kaempferi; assembly: GCA_027924585.1. Taxonomy (NCBI): domain Eukaryota; kingdom Viridiplantae; phylum Streptophyta; class Pinopsida; order Pinales; family Pinaceae; genus Larix; species Larix kaempferi. The sequence goes on along the minus strand of BSBM01000319.1, from coordinate 482,235 downwards.
ACCGAAATTTGGCGTGGATTTTCTCTTCGTAAATCAGCTGTCATAGTGGGCGTAGGTGCACATCTCCACGACTGGGTTGCTTTCGGCTGTCAATGAAAACCGGCTGATACGTGGGTCACCATCACTCCACGCACAGCGAACCTGTGGACCTCCATCAATAGCGCGATTTTTTTATAAATCTGAGATTTTAAAATGCCGGGCTCTTCTTAAAACGTAACAGGTGGCTTTGACTTTTGATTTCTGCAGGAGTCGACCACCGATTTCATTGAGTTTGGCTGCGCGCTGATTATCTCACTGAAGCCTGAGTTTCGGCGTTTCATGTGGGTTGATTCCACCAGTGATGGCGCCCTTTGATAATTGCTGAATGGATCGTGGCCGTCAAAGAAGTGAGACCCCATCTGCGTGAATGGCGTGAAGTTCGAGCTCTGTTTTGAATGTAAATTTGTAACCGGATGCCAATGGGTGATGTCCTCGGTTATAAAAAACGCGGAATTTATCAGTGTGCTCGGCTGCCAACAGAAACTTCAGCTTGACAGTGCGCCGGATATGGAACGAAGAGTGTGTGGAGTGAATCCGCTCAAGAGGCCGCGAGCTGGCATTGATTCTATTTTTCTGCATCAACTCAAAATTTGCTGTCGGCGTGATCGTAGGTTTATCTTTCATCACTCGGCAATTCTGGCGATGATCTTCGACCATTTTAAACGGGCCAACTTGGGATGACCGCCAAGGTGCAGATGAATCAGATGTGACCCGTAATTCTGTATGCAACTCGATTTCCAGGTGCAGCATCAACCCGTCGTAGCGCTGAATTTGGGTGCGTAGTGTAGGATCCATCTCGGGGATCATAAAAAGATAGTCGTCACTTATCTGAAAAAAGCGCCCTAATCTTGCACTAGAATGCCCTGGCCATCATATCCATGAGGAAGCAAAACAATAAGTCCACTCTGGCGAAGCCATTTTGATTCCTCATTGTTTAAGAATTGATCAAAAATGACCTGAGCACCATTTGCAAAAATACCAAACTGAGCTTCCCACAGGACCAATGAATTGGGATTTTCCATTGAATAACCCACTTCAAAACCCGGGACACACAAATTCTGACTGAGAACTTCATATGCTCCAGTTGGAAGCCTCCATACATCACCTTACGAGAAATGATTGTATAGTTCCTCAAAATAACGATTGCTAGCACAACCTGCTGCTGGCAATTTCTGCAATGACATTCCCATTTGTTAACAGAACACCTTTAGGTTTTCCTGCTGTTCCACTTGTATACATGATTGTACAGAAATCATTCTTCTTTGGTGGTGAAGGGTCACATTTTCTCTTCTTTCCCAGAGATAAGAAATCGTGCCAGGAGTACATTTTTATTTTTTTTTATTTTTTATCCAACACTATCAGCTCAATCCTTGCATTTTCATCCTTTTTCTGGCTAGTAAACTCTGTATGCAAAAAATGACTTCACCTTGGCAAGCTCTCTAGCAAGTTTTGCCACAGAACTAGTCAAAACATTTGAGTCTATTGCAGCTGCCTTTTTATACTGCATAAATCAGTGCTCAAGTTTGCAAGAATTTGCAAACCAAGCATTCAATAATAGCCTTCTCTATGCTCAGAACTCTCGCTTTCACTGCTTTTGTATTCCAGACAGTGAGCCCCCCAAGCTGAAGCGGCCTCATCAACAATCAAACAGTCACATGTTGCTGCCAAGTTCATGCAGATCCTCCCAGAAGACGATACAGTTTGGAAATATCACTTTAGCACCTGACAGAACACATTTTCAAGATGTTTTGCTTGGGGAGTTTTCTTTCACAACACAAATCTCTTTGATGTTCAAATCTGAGCCTGCCACCTCCTTCATCTGAATAAATCTTAAACTGCTGTAGATGCATTTCTGAGAGATGCATTTTGAAAGGTAACAGGACCTTTTACCCCTGATTGGCTGTTAGTGCACGGTGGTCTATATATATTATATATAATAAGGACTTTTTTAATGACTAGCTATGAGTTTTAGTATAGTATTCCTTGATACCAGGAATGGGATATGTAGTATGAAGGACCTATGTAATGATTTGATGCATGCTTTTATATTGGAATCCCTACAGTACTTGGGAGATGAATTTTGAGCTGGAGAAATGCAGTTTAAGCATTATGAAGTATGTAATTTCAGTATTTCAAATAATTGAAATTATGATTTATTTTTCACACAAAACAAATGTCCATGGGGGGTTACTAAAAATGAGAAGGACAGTGGAACAGACCTGCTGGAACTGTACCATCAATAAGAACATCAAGTCCAACATGTGACTCAACATCTTGTCCTTTCAATTTAAGGTACTCATAAAATCCTTTATACCTGTGAAAAGAATAGTTGAAAAACACACAAAAGTATGAGATGACTCCAACATCTATGACCAATGTGCACTGTTCAGTAAATCAAACCTTGTGGACAAAACCAACAAATGCATAACAATAAAGAAGTTTGATCATGCCACATAGATCATAGATTCATAAATGATACCTCATTTCCATAAAGAACACAAAATATAACTATCTCTGTTACAGACAAGAGTGGGTAGTATATACATATAAGAAAAGGATTATGCCATAAATATTAGATCTTTCAAGGACAAAAAGTTGGCCAATAACTTTCTGTGAAATTCCTTTTAACATAATCAATGTGCTTTGGCGCTTCTATAAGATCTATAAGAACTAACCCAGACAAGATTTTAAATGTAACATTAATATATTTTAAGAAACCCGCAAAAACAAAAGTTGTAAACATGTAGTTAAAGTTGAGGCCTGGGGGAAAGGGAAATGTTCAACATCACTGCTCAGGAAATAATGCCAAATGTGTAGGTTTAAAACTTTAATGGCATCATAACAAATGCTTTCACCCTCTTTAATTGGATGTCAAGGATATGCTCCAACACTTAAAGGCTCCATTTTTCTTTACCTATGATCAAATAGTTTTCTAATCATAACATTTAAAGAACCTCAAATCAGAACTAGGGTGATCAAGGGCAATCCTTGCTCTAAGAAACTGTTGGATTTCATGAAACCATGGTTTCCGGAACTAATCCAGCTATTCTAGCCCTATACTCCACTGTGGTTTGATTAATCCTTACCATATCTTCCTTCAATTTTATTTTATAAAAGGGATTTTAGAAGATATTAGCAATGCCATTGGAAAATTTAGAAATCTTAGAGGACTATTTTAACATGTACACTAATACCTGGGGAACAAGGTTTAGGGAAGATGGTCTCAGTTTCCAAAACCGTTTTGGTTTCGGAAATGACACTACTCAAAATTTAAGGAAAAGTTGAGGGGGCATATTTAAATATTTAATAAATAAAAACAACTAAAACACAGCCTATTTCATGTTTTTTCTGTTGTTTGGAATTTTTTGGGTTTCTTTGGTTGTTTTATTGCTTTTTTCACATAAACAGGTCATCCATGAGTAACGCTTTCTTTTGGAGGGCTTTATATTTTATTTTTCACTTTTGCCCTAGGAAACACATCATTCCTGCTGTTTTTTGGACAGGAAACATCTTTGGAACATTTCTGGGATATTTCATACCCATTTCAGCTTCTGAAATGTTGTTGGGCATGAAATGGTGGGTGCACGGGATTATTCTGTGACCTTGAGGAAAAGGTCTACTGGAAAAGTTAATTTTGGAAATTTTTGAGTATTTGTTGGAATTTGGAAACAATTATTGGATTACAAAAATTTAGCTTTCAAATGTAGAACATGCCTTGAGTACTGTTATTGAGGAAGTTCTTGTTGGGTTTTCTTCCCCTTATGGGTTTCCCAGGATAAATTGTTGTGTACCTTGTGATTGTGTGTCTTTCAGAGATCCTATTTATGCTGTTTTTAATGTGAAAGTGTATTAAATGATAATGAAGTAGGAATCTAAGTTATTGCAGCATATAAACTTAACATGGTATCAGAGATAGACTGAAAAGAGCAGCTTTCACTAGGGTAAATCTCTCTCTCTTTCTCCAGAAACTAGTCATCTTGGAATTTTCGCTATAAATCACTTTTGGCGAAGGTTCGGGATCTGAAACTTGGACAGGCCGAAGATAAAAGGTTCGTATACCTTGTGTGCGAGTTTCAGCCTCAGATTCGTTGTACTTTAGGAGATATGATCCATGAAAATCAGGGTTCCAGCCTCCTCCAGAATTTAGTTTTAAATAGGCGACCTAAGGAAAAATGCTATATCTCGGGGTAGGAAGATCCAAATCGAATTTCATAAGATTTTCCCGAAAGTGCACGGACTGTAGTTGCTATGGTACGAGTTTCAGAACCCGAAGATGAAACAGTGGCACGTGGCAGTCCGTAAAAGTTCTCTATACTGAAACAGTCCATAAACAGGTCATCTTGGGAAACTTAGCATAAGTTCCACTTGCTGAATCCAATCCTGCTCTAACCTGTGGGGTTGGATAGAGGATAGATCATAATATCACAGAACGAAGTTTCAGACCTTGGGGAGCAGAAATTTCTAAGATACATCAGAATTAAGAGCTGATAAATATGCAGTAGAAATTGAAGAAACTAGGGCATCAAGTATTTTGCAGTCCTGTCCACAGATTTGGGAAAAGAAGTACTTTGCCTAAGTCGCCTTGGGGAGGCGTCTCTTTTCCTCCAATCAGTTTCTCAAGATATCAAAGTTGAAAAATTAGGGTTTCTTTGTCAAACCCTAGGTCAAGCTAGAAGCAATTCTTGGAGAAGTAGTTTCACAAGGTCATGCTCATTCTTGAAAAACATGACCTAGAAGGCTTCATAAAAGAAGAATGACAAAAGACATCATGCTCATTTTGTCGAAGAAGAAGAAGAAGAACCTCCCAAGAAGTTACCAAAGGAAGAAATTGAAGAATATGTCTTATAATAGTGGTGCTTCAAAGCACTCTCTCCAATCTTGAAGAAAAGGACTCCCCTCAGAAAGTTTCAGTAGGAGAATAGGAGAAGCCACATACAAGCTTGATTCAGGAACCTCGATGAAGATGAAGGATAAGACTTGATCAACATTATAGATCATAAGCAAGGTACAGGACCTCAAAATCATATGATGGAGTAGAGCTCACCATCAGACATTCCAGTAATCCCTGCAAGGAGACTAGGATCAAAAGAGATCCCACCAAACAAACTAAGATAAGTATTTGAATTGTCATTTTATCAAATTGTTTGAATGATATTGTTCAGTTGTGTACATATCTATATTCCTAGATTTAGGAAGTGTAGTATGCATAGTTGCCTTAATGAATAGTTTACTACTAATATGCATGTGACAGGTAAGTGGCCTCTGGTATTATACAACATTCCATTGCTACTTATTTGGAGTGAAACCTCTTTGCTGACATATTGGGAGTAGTGCACGCTCTTAATAATGTTTTGGTAGAGATGGAAGGCATCTAGAAAGTTACTGTATGAATACAGGATATGGATGAATGTTGTGTTGAAGCATTGGCTAAGATAGTTGCATGACTGTGAGACATATATCTTTATAAATAAGAATTGATTTTATGAAATGTAATCATGAAACTAAATTTGATTTGTAGGAAATATCGTGTATAATCTCCTACAAGAGAATAATGATGAGACTTGTTCCAAAGAACGATGACATTCAAAAAGACTTATAAAATCAAGCATACTACAGATGAACAAAGTGAGAGTGAGTCGACTATAACAAGACGTTGCCTTAGTGGCAAATGATGTATATTACACTAGACAGATGGTGAAATTAAAGTAGAAGTAATCTCCAGAATTTAGAACTCTCTACAAAGAACCTCATGTGCCAACTTGAAGAAACTCGCTGTAGAATTTGAGATGAAAGACCTTGGCTTGATGCATTATTTTCTAGGTCTTGAAGTATGGCAGAGACCAGAAGGAATCTTCCTTAACCAAGGGAAGTATGCAGTAGAAATCTTTGATATGCCAGAGTGTAAAGCCATGGTCACACCCATGGATACAAATTTGAAGTTGTTGACTGATGCTTTGTCAGAGTTAGTGGATGTGACACTATACAGACAGATTATTGGGTCATTGATGGATATGATTTGCTGTGAACACCTTGAGTCAATAGTTGGTTGATCCCAGACGTGTTCACCTTGTAGCTGCAAAGCTTGTGATGAAGTACCTAAAAGGTACGGTAGACTATGATCTTTGATCATGACTTCAGACTATACGGTTATACAAATCCAAGATATGGTGCAGAAGGGAGCTATAAAGCTCCAATATGTGAGCACAGATGAGCAAGTTGCAGATATGTTGACTAAGCCTCTATCTCGTGTGAAGTTTGAGCACTTCCGTGACAAGCTTGGTATAGTCCATAAGGACTTCCCTCAAAAGGGGGAGTAGTGTTGATGATACTATGATGGCGTAGTTGGGATTGATCATCCTTAGACAATGATCCCGTAATTCCGAAAGGAAGGATAGGCTTAAATGTTGATCCTTAGACTAAAATCACGTAATTCCAAAAGGAAGGATTGTCTAAGATGTAAGTGGTGGACAATGATCCCGTAATTCCGAAAGGAAGGATCGTCCAGTGTGCTGTAGTGGTAGCTCCGTAAAGACTGGGTCCCGTAATTCCGAAAGGAAGGATTGTCTGAGCACCACCAGTGTTGATGGACTAAAATCCCTACTTCCGAAAGGAAGGATTGTCCAAGATCCCGTAATTCTGAAAGGAAGGACCACCAGAGTTGTTGGACTAGAATCCCGTAATTCCGAAAGGAAAAATTGTCCAAGATCCCGTAATTCTTAAAGGAAGGATCACCAAAGTTGTTACTAGAATCCCGTAATTCCGAAAGGAAGGAAGGATCACCAGAGTTGTTGGACTAGAATCCCGTAATTCTGAAAGGAAGGATTGTCCAAGATCCTGTAATTCCGAAAGGAAGGATTGTCCAAGATCCTGTAATTCCGAAAGGAAGGATAACCAGAGTTGTTGGACTAGAATCCCGTAATTCCGAAAGGAAGGATTGTCCAAGATCCCGTAATTCCGAAGGGAAGGATCACCAGAGTTGTTGGACTAAAATCTCGTAATTCTGAAAGGAAGGATTGTCCAAGATCCAGTAATTCCGAAAGGAAGGATCACTAGAATTGTTGGACTAGAATCCCGTAATTCCGAAAGGAAGGATTGTCCATGATCCCTAGTTCCGAAAGGAAGGATCACCAGATGTTTTTGGACTGAATCCCTAGTTCTGAAAGGAAGGATTGTCCATGATCCCTAGTTCTGAAAGGAAGGATCACCAGATGTTGTTGGAATGAATCCCTAGCTCCGAAAGGAAGGATTGTCCATGATCCCTAGTTCTGAAAGGAAGGATCACCAGTGTTGTTGAACTTGATCCCGTAACTCCGAAAGGAAGGATCACCAGTGTTGTTGAACTTGATCCCGTAACTCCGAAAGGAAGGATCATGTTGGTTGTTGATTGATGTTATCGTTTCAGTATTTACTTACTGTTGATTGGTGTTGTTGTTTCAGTATTCACTTACTGATGATTGGTGATGTTGTTCTAGTATTCATAGACTGATGATAATGATACTTCAGCTCTGTACTCGAGATGATGATGATGATACTTCAACTCTGTACTGAAGATGATGATGATGATGATGATGATGTTCCAGCTTCGTACTGCAGTTGATGATGTTACAGTGAGTCGTTCAGTTGTTGATATTGATGTTGTTGAAGAACTTCCAATGATTTATAGATGTACCAACCAATGTTCCAGATGATGTTGTTGATGATGCCTCCTCCTCCCTCCTTCCAACGATGTTGTGTAGAGCCACACCTGTTGTTGTTGATGTCAGTAGAATACCTGCAGTTGATGATGTTACAGTGAGTTGTTCAGTTGTTGATATTGATGTTGTTGAAGAACTTCCAATGATTTATAGATGTACCAACCAATGTTCCAGATGATGTTGTTGATGATGCCTCCTCCTCCCTCCTTCCAACGATGTTGTGTAGAGCCACACCTGTTGTTAGTAGAATACCCTTCTTGTTAAGGGGAAGTGTTGAAATAATGTAACTTCAAAGAATATTCTACTTGTATTATTCCTCCTTCGGGAGATGTCTTTAATGTAAAAGGCTATGTAAAAGTCATGAGGTAAAACCTCCATTGTAAGTCGGGTCATTAGTACCCAAAAGAATATAATATAAATATTATTTGAGTCTCCCTAGAGAGGTCGGCCCAGTTAAGTTAGTGAGGCCGACCTAGTTAGGTTAAATGTCAAGTAAAAGGTAAAGTATAAATAGAGAGTGTTTCCCCTCATTTGTACCATTCACTCACTCAAGCATTGTGCATTAGAGGAGAGAGGAAGATTGCGAAGGAGGAGGAGGATTACTCTTGGCTATAGAGTTTGTTTTTGTCTCTATTCTTTATGAGACTTATTTCTTTGGGCATTATACTTTGGTAATCTATATTGAGGAAGTTCTTGCTGGGTTTTCTTCCCCTTGAGGGTTTCCCAGGATAAACTGTTGTGTACCTTGCGATAGTGTATCTTTCAGAGATCCTATTTATGTTGTTGTTATTGTGAAAATGTATTAAATGATAATGAAGTAGAAATCTAAGTTATTGCAGCATATAAACTTAACAAATATCCATGTTGTTGAGCACATCATGGGCCTTAAAATCAATTCTCAGCCCTATTTGACCTCCTAGTCAGCAGTAATCCAACTCTAGGCAGATTTATTGGTGAGAACAGCCCTAAACCTTGAAATCTGAGCAAAATTTATGGGTAGAAAAGACAGTAAAACAGCAATAAGATGCAAAATCCCAAGTCTGGGTACAATCTGTGTGAAGAACAGCAGCATAAAAGTGTCCCTGGGCATATTGTAGCAACAAGTACCTATCTCTTGGCATCAAATCAGCACTAGCACTTCATCATTATCAGTTCTGGGTGGATCACATGGCATATTATGTTGTTTTTTAAGCACTGTAGGGTGATGTTTTTGCAGGCGTTGGCCCAGCTGGCTTGTCTTCACTTTCTTTGAGGGTCGATCCACCTTTGATTCCTGTTTCAAGAGGTTTGTTACTTTGTGCACCTTTTTTGGCATAATCAGGGTACAATCTGGGCAATAAAAAATGAGCAGTGAAGAAGTATGGCAACATTGATGTGTTATAAAGGCTCCTCTATCTATCACCTGAGGCTTAGAAGTGTTGATCCAATCCACAGAAGTCATCCTTAGAGACAGTCGGTTCCATTTACAAGTCATTTCAGCCATGGCTACATAGGATTGAGGACACCAATGAAAGTCTTCTTTCATCAAGCGCTCAGCCTTGGAGGATACTTTTTACTTTAAGGAAGTCCTTGTTTCTATATGAATTGAGCATTGGATCAGTCCATTGAAGCTATAGAGGTCGATCTCTCTTAGAAGTTGGTTCTTTGGCTACTATACGAATATTATTGGAGGGGCATCTCTCTTGAAGGTGACTTAGGGGAGACACAACCTAAGTTTAGGTTTCCTTTCTGTGTGAAGAAGCCCTCTCTTGGACACGTTGGTGAAACATTACATCTAAGGGGCCTTTGGAGGTTGGGGTTTGCTTCCACTTGTCATCATCCATCATTGCTTTATGGAGGACGTTTTCGCATGTGGAAGATATCTTTGTCCAATTTGGTTGCTTTGTGGACATCTCTTGATGGAGTCTTCCTTTGAAGAAACCTTTGGAGGCTAGTAGTGGACATCATTGGGCTTCTATGTGGACATCAATTGGTTGATGAAGTTTACTTGTGAACATTTCTTGGGGGCTTGTTGCCAATTTGTGGACTTGGCTTGTTGAAGAAACCACCTTCAAGGGGCCTGTTATCACATCCATAGTAGCCGGGCTACCATGATTTGCAGAGCAGATTCCTGTATATTTTTGAGCTAGGCCTTTACACATTTTTTATGAGATCAGCCTATGATGAGCAGTACTTTTTTTGATCACGCATATATCAGAGCAGCCCCAGATCAGATATGATGAACCTTATGCCAAGATTGAGCCTCATGACCTCAGATTTGATGACCAAGGTGACCACTTTTGTTCCATACAGGGCAGTGTAGTGCCCAGAGTTTTACAGCAACAATGTTTCTAGTGACTATTGATGATCCAGATGACAGATACAAGTATATGGCCCAGTAGGTATATGGATATGCATTGGATTTTATTGTTTTTCTCTTTCGCTCATCTTAGTAGCTTGACTTGGTGTCTAGTGGTCATGATCCGGCGGTATATATATATATATAATGTAGACATGTTTGTTTTAATGGTTATCTAAATAGTCTAATTACTCAGAATAAGAAGCTCTTGTTTATACTCATTGGTTTTACCCTCTTAGTAGAATGGACGTGATCCTTCCCACCATTTATGGCTTGCTAGTTTTGGCATCACCTTTCACTTTCCCCATCCATCCGTTCTCTCCCATTCTTGGTTTCACCTTGACTTATACCTCAGCCTGTGATATGGAGGACCTCCCCACTTTTGCCTCTGTGTTGGATAGCATCCCTATTGTTTTGTGTCTCGGATCTGAGTTGGCAACAAAAGTTACCTAAGCCGTGATCCTTCTGGGCCAGGAGAACCCGTTGGTGTTGGTTCCTGAGCTTAGGTGAGTTGGATTTGATGCCTTGACCTCTCTAGTCGGTCGCCCCGATGTTTGGTCCTGATTGTGGATAATCCCCCTAGTTGACTGAGTTGTGTTGGATAAAACCTAAAGCAAGTTGTACTACAATCATTACATGCATGAATGAACTATTGCTATATCTCTTGTACAAAGCCCATGGAACTATTTTAAAACTGTGTTTCTCAGCACAATGAAAGAGCGCTATGAAATGAATTGAAATGAAATGTAAAGTACCTTGGATAAAAGTTGCAATTAGTTGTGCTTATAAGCACACAAGAAATCCAAAGGATCATGAGGCCTAAAAAGCAGTGGTTAAATATATGCTAAATCTAAAGACCGTTGGCCATGATATTTTGTAATGATTAAATTCTTCACAGAGCCTACGGGTTGGGATGTGAGATGGAGTAAGGGACAGCTAATTCTAAGTGTCCCCTAGAACCTCAAGTTACGGTTAGCTGTGCACCTAGTTATGACGGTTCTAGAGAAGATCCTCACGGAGTTGTTTCAGCTTGGATGTGAGTTGTAGACATTTGCCAAGGTTGAATAAGCACCTCTCAAAACAACTCATTCCATTTGTGAGACACTGCCATTCCCTGTGTGTTATTATCCAGCATATGCTTAAGTGTGTATTCATTTTCCCTTATCCAAAGTATCACAGTGTTGAGTCAATAAAGTCATCCCCTTATCCTAGCCTTGCATTTTTCACCTTCACCCACTTCTAGCAAAATGATCACGGCCATGAAATGAGTATATTCTTGAGTTTTTGTTTTAAGTAATTGATTTTTTTAATTTTGGTCTTATATTTTGATTATTGATTAACCGCTAGTAAAATGACACTTTATGCTTTACGTCTTACTATTAGAATGATTAAAAGAGCATGCCTTATCCATTTGCACTTGCAGCATCAGGCATTCTAAGCCTAGGTCATATTTTGATCAGTCTTGACCTGGTCAAACCCAGTTTGACCAAGTCAACCATAGGATCTGAGATGAGTTGGACCAGTGATGTTCGAGGTTGATGATTTATGGTCCTTTGATGCCCATTTGATGGTTCCATGCAGCGGACACAGGTTTTATATGATGATGTGATGATTTTTTATGGTTATTATTAGTTACAGACCATTACTTTTATATTTTCCGAGCATGGTTGAGACTACAGATGATTATACAGGTGGCCACAGGGTGTATGGGTACTCATCTCTAGTTCAATTGGACCTTCTGAGTCCATTGGTACACTCAGTTTTCAGTTACATGCACTTCCGAAGGAGATTTCACTTAGATCATCATTTTACTGCAAATTTGCCATTATAAAATGGCCTGACAGCACAGTTGGATTTTTATTTGGTTCACCTAGGGCGCTAAAGAGGGAGTATGGGGTCTATCCACTTGTTATTACCATATTGCCATACCCCCAGACACTTTGGTACAGTCAGATTTATGCCCCAGGCACCAGGCAGAGAGATACAGGCATTTTATTGATTTACAGGTGGTTTTCTGAGGATTAAAAATGGAACAAAATGGTCACTGAGGAAATCGATTTAGGTAATTGAGGCAAGGAATTGGCATGAGGTTTGTTCAGAGGTTACTTGTGATGTATCCCACACCTTTCGGCATAGCTTTCAGCATTCAGTGGGGTCCACACTCTCCAGGTTATTATTTTGATGTATTATTCTACTATTGAGGGGGCCATGATTTGGTCACATGGTCACTTTGAGATGTTATTGAGTCATATCTTATATCATTGTGCCATGGGGTGATGCTAGTGAAGGACATTAATACCTCCTAGCCCCACCATATGCTTGTTACACTTGTCCTAGTCATCTTTCATCTGGTGTGACCCCCCTAGGGCCACTTAGTGAGTGCGCACCCCCTCTTTAGTGAGTTGATCCATGTATTATTGCTCCGGCCCATCTTAGTCGTCGATTGTATTATTTTTATCTTTTGATCTCCACCACTCATTCATAAAGTGGTTAGGGTTTTGGTCTCTCTCATTCCTATTTAAGGAAAAGACCCCCTCATTGTAAAGGCACCTTTGGGCTCTTGAACTCTTGGAAAAAAATATTATTTTGCAGACAGATCTACTTCTCATGCTTTGATGAATGTTCTTGTACATGATTGTAAATCTTTTCTTGAGACATCTAAGTGCTTTACAGGTGGTTTTCAACATCTTCAGAGGGAGGCTGAATTCATCTTGTGCACGGGTGCGAATTGCTTAGAGGGACGATAGTGGGGCTTCCCCATCTTCTCTTGGGCATGGTGTTTTCATCTTGAAGGGAGTTTGTCAATTGTGCTTCGTCCATTGATTTATTTCTTTTGATATGTCGTGCATAGCTCATCTTTTATTTGTGAATCAAATCAAACTTGGGTTGTTTGAATTTGCAGGTAAAAGAAGACACTTTTCCTCCTTGGGCTAGGACGTTTTGGCTTGAAATCACTTGGATCTTGCTTGGAATTGTAACTAAACGGAAGGATCATCAATGTACTTGGCGGCCGCAAGCATGTGAGGTAAGATCTACAAGGTACGTATTGGTTTTTTCATACATTTTACCCATTGGTCACTTCAAACCCTCATTGTGAAAACCCTTGTTTTATAGATCTGATAGATTTGGAGATAATTTTGGATTAATAACTAAAACCCACCTCTTAATTAATTAAAGAACCTTAGAGACCAAAATTGGTTGAAATCTGACTCCATTTACCCCTTGATCCAAGGCACTGGCCATCTCTAAGAAGGGACACACTTGTGGGTTTTTAGTCTTTGTCCAGATCTATCATCTAATGTTGCTATTTTGTCTTTCAAACTTCAGATCTGTAACTTAGCCACCCTTCTAGTGCATTTCCTAGCCTAATTTCACTAAGTGGGCCCCATTTCACTCATGTTTGCCTAAATCAAGGGTGGGCCCCACTTGGGTCTTTTAGATTGGCATTGGATCTATCTAGATCTACTCATTTAACTCCTTTAGTGGCATAATCACTTATTGGTTGAGCATTTATCTCTTACATAAGCCTCCTCAACCAAGTCCTAACTCCATTGGCCACTTGTCTTTCCTAGATCTAGATCCACTTACTCTTGATCTCTCTTTCTCACTCCACATTTCCCTAGAGTGTCTAGAGTAGGTTCGCTAGCCTTGATTAGCTAGCTAGGGTCTCCCCCTTGGTCTTGCACTTGCTTGATCTAAAGTGAAGAGTGCCTCGATTTGCATGACAACCATTTATCCTTGGGAATCGTGGCGCTCTTAGGTCACCTCTTTAGTTTCCCAACACCTCTACCATCCTGGACAGAATCACCTTTTGGGGCAACTAAAAGTTGTGTGATAACAGGGCCTTTGGAGGCCACATGACATCATCACTTGAATTTGATCCCTTGCATGATAGAGGATCCCCCTCATTTTGGGGCCTTATGTATCTCATGTATTGTACATGTGGCTTTGACCACTTTATTTTATTGTAAATTGTTAGAAGTTAGTTGTTAAGTGGAGCTTTTGTATTATTTTACCTCACCCTAGGCTAGATCTAAGGAAATAATGAATATTTTATTGTAAAGGAAGTTTGAGCTACTCCTATATAAAGAGAGCCACTTCTTCATTTGAACTTATGGGCCGATCTTTGGAGCTTTCTCTCTTTTGGAGCTTAATCGATATATCTTTCTTTGGAGCAAATTTTGTCCAAGGGTTTCTCTCATGTTAATGTGTGGCATCTATCTTGTTATTGTGCTTATCTATTGGAGATCATATTTGCTAGCATTGTCCATGTTAATTCTCTTGAGCCAATTTAGGGGCAATATCATCTAGGTGGATTGGATCTTGGATAAGGTTTATGTTAGATTCAATTGAAGTTATTGCATAGAGGGAGGTTTCTCTTTATACTATTCCTCATCAAGATTTTTCAAATCTAACCCCTTCTAGTGTAGGGTTTCACTTAAGGAAATAACGGAGGGACTGATCCTTCCCCTTGTGATCACAATTTGAACCCTCCAATACATCGATAAAGGGTTGGAGGCATAGAGCACTTATTCTTTCTAGATGATCTATGAAGCAAATCCCTCTAAGTTAGAAACCTATTAACTTCATTTACCCTAGGGCGGATTGGCACTAGTCCTTTGAAGTAGGTTCCCTTATCCTCCCATCACCCATAGTGTATCTCTATACCACAAACCTTTGCTAGGGAAACGCTTGGAATCACCTTGCTCCTCATTACCTTTTCCCTAGTGAACCTTAACCCTAGGGATCAATCACCCTTGAGATGGGAAAAAGTCAGCCTAAAGCGAGAGGGGATATGTGTGTTGATGTTCTCCATGGTTCCAGCATCGGGAAAACATTCTGCAGATCATTCTCCTAGATGGGCTCGCAACCCAAGGAGAATAGCCCCATTGTAGCCCTTGACTATGTGTCTTATGGCTCAGATGCTTAGCCTCATCCAGTCATGTGTTGACTGGAGTGGTAGTATGCTAGAGGTCACATTGTGTACTCTATGTGGGAGTGCTCCGTAGCGGGAGTGATATATTCTTATAGAATGAGATGCTTGTCTATGTTACAAGGAGATCTTATCTCCTTGTATAATAGACAAAGTCTAATCTAATGTTGAACTTGACAATTGGCTCTAAGAAGTGTCTGGTACTTCTAAGAGTATGGTCAAATCAACATTAGAGCTCTAGTGAAGAATGTGACCGCATGTGAGGAGATATCAACGAGGAGAACTTTTCTATGAAGAAGAAATAACCAAGGAGTCAAGACAATCCAATGAAGAAGTCCCAGAGAAAGTGGATAGCAAGAAAGAGCACAACTACCACAGTAAAAGGGGTAAATTAACCCTAGAAGACAAAATGACAAGTCGGCTTGAAGATAAATAAAAGATAAAGTTCAAACTAGAAATTCGGCCCCATAGAGTGAAAATCAACCAACTGAAGAATATAAATATAAGTGTTCTCACACTTCATTTCACACATTCAAGCAAGCTCATCTCTCTCAATTGGTGCGCACTTCTCAAGGAGGACAAGTTAAGATCACTAGAAGTAATTTTGGGGTTATCTTATCCTCTCTACAAGTCCGCTACCCTTGCTAGGGTTTCATGTGAAGAAGAGCACACCCTTGTGCTAAGGGCTTAATCTTCATGATTGGTATTGTTCTTGTATTGGATTAATTTCTTCTGAGAAGCGTTTGTTGGGTTTTCTCTAGTTTGGGTTTCCCAGGATAAATCTTTGTGTCTCTTGTGCATGGTTATCTTTCAGTGACCCTTATCTTATTTTATGCTGCAAATGAATGATGTTATAATTGTGGGATGAAATGAATTATGAAATTAAAATTATATTGCTAAGTTAAAATTCAACATGGCAGCAGAGCAGTACTTAATAGAAGCCATTGCCAAAGACTGTTTATGCCCTAATCTGAAACTAGGGCTTCCAAGTTTGGATACTTCCCTCCATAGTTTGGACTTGAAAAGAGCACTGTGGAACTTGCCCTAGGAGGGCGCAGTTATCTATGGAAGCATATCTCAGTTCTGTAAAGTTTCATTTTTGACCTATTTTCTATTGAGAACAAGAAACTAGGACTTTCAGTTTTTAACCTTTCTAACTACACATTGGGTTCGATCTTAACATTTTGGAGCTCACCCTAGGAGGCGCATCTACCTATGGAGTCAGTTTTCACATTTGACAAAGTTCAGTTTTGACCTAGCTTCTGCTAGGGTTTCTGAATCATAATTTCAAAAATGGTGTCCAGTGTTAGAGTGGAAGATAGGCTGGATGGTGCTTCAAATTTTAGATCCTGGAAGACAAGAATACTTTTCATCTTGGAAGAAAATGAAATCCAGGATCATGTAAAGAAGGATATCTTAGAACCAAAAGATGATGGAGAGAAAGCCAAATACAAGAAGAATGAAGCAAAGACAAAGAGGATCTTAATAGATTCTATAAAATACCACTTGATTCCTCATATTTCCGAGTTGAAGAATGCTAAAGCAATGTATGATGCCTTAGTAGGATTGTTCGAAAGCAAAAGCACCAGCAGAAGACTAGCCTTGAGAAATCAACTCCATTGAATAAAGATGTCAAACTCAGTTTTGTTGTTACTTACTTCATGAAGGTCTCCCAATTGAGAGATCAACTTAAAGCCATTGGAGATATTATTGAGGATGCAGAACTTGTTATGATGACCCTTAATAGATTTCCTTCCACATGGGAATCATTTATTCAAAGTGTTTGTGGAAGAGAAGAGTTACCCAAATTCGATCGTCTATGGGTTGATTGTGTTCAAGAAGAGGTTGGAGTATTATCAAAAAATAGCTCACAGAATCCTCAAGAAGAAGAAAATCAAGCTCTTGCAGCGCATGCAAGAAAAGGAAGAGGAAGAAGAAAGTTTGAAAAGAACAAGGATCTTTCAAAGATAAAGTGTTACAGTTGTCAGAGATTTGGTCATTATGCTTATCAGTGTACTCAAGGGAAAAGGAAGGAAAGGCAGCGTTCATCAACAGCCAATGTTGATGAGCCTCCACCAAAGAAGACAAAAGAAGATAAACTTGAGGAAATTGCAGATGATCTTCGGAAGGAGTATTTCTTCTAGTACACTCAAAATACATGCACACCAATGACAGTATCATCTTTGGATGATGCCTTGTACTATGTGACTATCATTGGTGATCTACTCCATGAAGACCCATGATGAAGACTTCAACAAGTTTCAGAAGTTCTAAAGAAGATCAAGGTTGTCAGATCAGACAATGAAGAAGAGCACCCTCCCAGAAACTCCAGTGATTTCTACAAGGAGGCAGAGATCAAGAGGGATCCAACAAAACAAACAAAGATAAGTATTTTATACTTAGTATGATCATTTTTATTTGCTCAAATTGAATTGTTATTTTATTGATGAATAGCATAATTGTTTAAAATAGTGTTGGTTAACCCTTGTGGACATTTATGTCATAAATAGGTCCATTGTAAAGATTATGGAGACGAAAGTCCGACCCATGTTCTTATGGGAAGATGCGATCGGTACAACAGTTATGCTCAGATCAAGTGTCCCTCCGGTACAGTAATCATCCGTCTATCCGGACGAGTTAGTAGAGCCAATGGAACAAGTGGATCTTCCAAGAGATGATGTAATGATCGGGCAGCAAGCCAGTAGGAAGCCATGATGGAAAAATATTAGTCCATCATGAAGAATGGTGTGATAGTGTCGAAACCTGAAGGGAAGTCAATGGTGACTTCCAAGTAGATCTATAATATCTAGCATGCAAACCAGATTAGCATTCTAGATGGCACATTATATAGGCTATAGAGTTGGCCATGTTTGCAGACCCTAAGAAAGTGTTGGATGGTATCCAGTGGACCCACTTGATGGGAGGTGACACAAATGGATACACAAGGGAAAACAATCTTCCATGATCCTGAGCTATATATTGTGGGGAGATTGGCCCAAAAGCAGAGTATATAGATGCAGTGAATGCAAGATACTCAAAAACAGAGAGAGCAGAGTGTCCAGATGCAGAGGGAGCAGGATACTCAGGTGCAGAAGGAGCAATATGGTCCCACGCAGAGGGAATAGCTATAGCACATCCTGTTGATGATAAAGAAGAATTGTACGAACTCTAGCAGGCACCTAGGACGTGGTATGGCAGAATAGACGTGTACCTGATGAGCTTGGACTTCACCAAGAATGATGTGGACTCCAACCTTTACTACAAGATTGATGATGGTCACTATTTGATCTCGGTACTGTATGATTGATGATTTGTTCCTTTATGGAAATAGAGAAGCTCAGTGTCAAGTGTAAGAGGGAGTTGGCCTCTAAGTCTGAGATTATTGGGATTGGAGATTTGATGAGATCTTCCTCAAGCAGAGGGAGTGAACAGCTGAGATATTGCAAGATACAACATGAATTATAAGTCCATGACCCACACCTGTGATGGCAGATATGGAGAATCTGAGTGATTCCGCTTCAGATTCAAATCCAGTGGATCCCTTGATGTGCAGATCTGGAGAAGTTGGATGATTATACTTCAAATTCAAATTTGGTGGACCATTGACTAAGTCATTGGTGTATTTGGTTAACACCAGACCATATGTTTGCTTTGCATTAAACAACTTGAGCCAATTTATGGTTGAGACAAGGTATGCAATTGGGTGACAACAAAGCATGTGCTAAGGTACCTGCGTGGTACAAGTTGGACATGATCTAAGAGACATCTTAAGTGATGAAGATTCTGCCTAAGAGGAGAGCAATAAACAGAGAAGCATTTTGTGGAGTTGCTTTAGCTTAGATCAATTATGATATCCTAGATTAGCGGGAAGCAGGCCTTGTGGCACCGAGTACAGCAGAAGTAGAACAAATTACAGCCAGTATTGCAAAACTAATTGATCTGGTGATCAAATACTACTTCATCCGAAACATGGTGCAAAAGGGAGCAGTGAAGCTCCAATACATATCCATGGACGAGCAAATAGTCTACATTCTCACCAAGCCTCTATCCAAGGCAAAGTTTGTATACTTTAGGGACAAGCTTGGTGTGATGGAGAATGCCTCCCTGAGTGAGAGGGAGCGTTGATGGATATGCGACATCGTGATGATGAGCAGATAGACATTCATGCAAGATGAATGGCCCAGACACCAGATGAGCAGGAAAATATTCATATGAGAGATGAATGGCCCAGACCCTGTGATATGAGCAGGCAGACATTCATATGAGATGAGTGGCCTAGACATCATGATGATATACAGATGCAGTACAATTATAGTACAGATGCAATACAAATACAGTACATATGAAGTACAGTTATAGTACATATGCAATACAAATACAATACAGATATAATGCAATACAGATATCCTACAGATGCAGTACAGATGCAATACAATTGCAGTACAGATGCAGTATAGTTGCATTTCAAATGCAGTACAGATGTAGTGTAGATCCAATACAGTTGTAGTACAGATGCAGATGCAGTACTGAAGGACATTCTCACCAAGTATGCGGCTTGGCGTGACACAGAATGTCTCCCTCTTGGAGAGGGAATTTTGATATTCTCCATGGTTCCAACATCTGGAAAAAATTATGCAAATCATTCTCCTAGATGGGCTCGCAACCCAAGGAGAATGGCCCCGTCATAGCCCTTAACTGTGTGTCCTATGGCTCGGGTGCTTAGCCTTGTCCAGTCATGTGTTGACTGGAGTGGCAGTAGGCTAGAGGTCACATTGCTTACTCTATGTGGGAGTGCTCCGTAGCGGGAGTGATCTATTCTTATAGAGTGAGATGACTTGTCTATGTTACAAGGAGATAAGATTAACAGATAAGATCTCCTTGTATATTAGGAAAAGTCTAATCTAATGTTGAATTTGACAATTGGCTCTTAGAAGTGTTTGGGACTTCTTAGAGTATGGTCAAATCAACATTAGAGCTCTAGTGAAGAATGTGACCGCATGTGAGGAGATATCAACGAGGAGAAATTTTCTATGATGAAGAAATAACCAAGGAGTAAAGACAATCCATTGAATAAGTCCCAGAGAGAGTGGGAAGCAAGAAAGAGCACAACTACCCTAGTAAAAGGGGTAGAAGAGAAAATGACAAGTCAGCTTGAAGATAAATAAAAGATAAAGTTCAAACTAACAAGTCAGCCCCATAGAGTGGAAATCAAGTCAACTGAAGAATATAAATAGAAATGTTCTCACACTTCATTTCACACATTCAAGCAAGTTCATCTCTCTCAATTGGTGCGCAATTCTCAAGGAGGACAAGTGAAGATCACTACAAGTAATTTTGGGGCTATCTTGTCATCTCTACAAATTCACTACCCTTGCTAGGGTTTCATGTGAAGAAGAGCACACTCTTGTGCTAAGGGCTTAATATTCATGATTGGTATTGTTCTTGTATTGGATTAATTTCTTCTAAGAAAAGTTTATTGGGTATTCTCCCGTTTGGTTTCCCAAGATAAATCTTTGTGTCTCTTGTGCATGGTTATCTTTCAGTGACCCTTGTTTTATTTTTCGCTGCAAATGAATGATGCTATAATTGTGGGATGAAATGAATTATGAAATTAAAATTATAGTGCTAAGTTAAAATTCAACAGTGTGTGGTGACATTGGCATATTTCTCTTGGTTCCCCTCGGGCTAGTGTACACCTTTGGGACTTTAATCACACAAGCTAGTTTCGGAGGTAACAAGTCTTATCAAGAATGATGAAAGATTGTGTAATTTGAAAATACAAAAGAAGTCCTTATTCAGCATTTAGATTTAAAATAAAAGAAAGAAATCACGACTCACCCACAAAGAAAATAGTGTGCCCACTTATGATTCTTCAAATCAATGTCCTGCACATGCATAAAATTTTTACGTCAATATAAATAAAAGCTTCATCATCTATATCTATGTAACTAAGATCCACTCCATGAATCCAAGTGTTTAACAATAGCCAATTTTGCATTTCTTAGCCATAAACATTAGCACTATAGCAGCATAATAATCCATATGGTCCATGATCAGTTTAATAATTTTCAGACCAGAAAAACATTCATTAATTTGTCAAACAAGTGTATTCATCTTCTCTTTCTAAGGAATTACTTTGGTGATTCAAAGTTCAAACAATATGATGAGTGAATAAAATGTACAAATATAGTTACATGCATATTCAAAGAAGCACCATAACAAAATATCTACATAATTTAAAATACAAAAACCTGTCAATACAGTCACTGTCCAAAAATGGTTCAAGTCTCACCTTTTCTAGAGATGTTCACTCTTTAGACCATCATTAAGGAGGCATGTCATCGTTCTTTGAAGTCTTTTGTTGCCTTGTACACTTTCAAAAGGAATTTGACTATGTTCTGAGAGAGACATTGTTCTGAGGTTACTAACATTGGCATGTAAGAGACCCTTTTGGTTGCTATCATGAGACTTTACGAGTCAATCCTTGGTCATCTTCGCACAACCCATGGCCTCTCAGATTTAATCGGGAAAACAATAGGTGACAAAAATGGATTCTCTCTCTTGCCAACCGTCTTTAGTATTAATATTGATGAGTTGGAGTCCTTTCTCAAGGAGCACATACAGGATGGTAACAGTTGTCTCCTTCATCATGTCATTATCACTTGAGGGGCTTCAGAGGCAGATAGATGCGCTCTCTAATTTCTATGATCTTCAACCTATGTGGCAAGGGGATGCATCCCCCCCCAAAAAAATCCCCATACGCACCATCCCTGTATTCGGGGGACTTGGGGACCCCTAGGAAACATCCCCAATCTGTCAGGGACTTCATCGAGGACTTGGGGTCTTGCTAGCCGTACCCAAAACGTTCCCAACAGATTTTGAGGACATTCCAGGCAGATTTTGGGGACATTCCAAATAGATATCAGAGATGTCCCAGGCAGATTTTGGATATTTTCCAAGCATGTATCTTCAATTTTGACAATGGACATTGATGATTGAACAATATAATCATTTATTCCATCCATATTTTTTGTATTATTCTGGATCTAAATTTGAATTTGTACAAGTTGCAGCTCAAAAAATGGGTTGTGTATGATGGGTTTTGATTTGCGTTTCTGGTGATTTAACTATTGTCTTTTTAGCAACATCATCACAAGCAGCAGAGACTTGATATCAAGAAACCAAGAAATGCAACATCTCAAAGGCCTAATA
Source organism: Larix kaempferi (assembly GCA_027924585.1). Lineage (NCBI taxonomy): Eukaryota > Viridiplantae > Streptophyta > Pinopsida > Pinales > Pinaceae > Larix > Larix kaempferi. The sequence goes on along the minus strand of BSBM01000319.1, from coordinate 460,019 downwards.
CTTGTGGGTATTGTTCTTGTTCTTCTCATTTTTAGGGTCATCTTAGCTTTTACATATTGTACATAAGTGTCCAAGAGTTATTCAAGACCAGCTCTTCCCTCATCCCAACCTCAAGCACTATGAAAACAGTTGGATAGTAAAGACTTGATTGGGTACTAAACATTTGAATAAATTATTAAATTCCTATTCAATATCCTTCTTAATCTAAAATATGAATCTAATCACTTTACAGAATGCAAGCATGTAATCCCAATGTGTTTTGTAGTGGTTTTCAACACAGCTGTAAAAATTTGAAGAACCTATTGAGAAGGGAATGCCTTTTAACCCAATCATCATAAACAAGAAATATAAGAAAGTTGCTACAGAGACATCATTCTTCTCATAGACCCTTCATGGGCCTAATTGCAGATTGAAAATAGTTACACTTAAGTTTCTTAAAGTTAAATTGCATTTTGCAAGTGTAAGGGATTTGCATAATACTATATAGTATAGATTATTGTGCCCAAACAACTACAAATGTTTATGGTAAATTCTAACTTTCTAAAAAAATTTAATATTTATTAGTTTATCAATATTATTATTATTATTATTGTCGTCCCCAACCTGCCATCCCTTGAAAAATTGGAGGTGCGCTCTAGCCATCCCAGGGACACATCTCCCCATCCCCGTCGTTCCCCGTCCCCAAAACCAGTACAACATAGTCTTTAACAATGGACAGTCAACCTTGGTAAAACTAAGGTCATGACCTTCAATGTGTCAAAGAATGCTCTCTCTAACTACCACTTCAAACTTCCACTTCTAAGGGAGGGAGATTGAGATTACCACGACCTACATTCACTTGGGGGTTCATTTCTTAGGGCTGCAATTTAGCTTAAGGCATGCTTTTCAATCCTAACTCTACAAGGGATATGGTTCTCTTGCCTTGCTTGAGAGACAATTCTTTCAACTTCACTTCCAGGATATTTTATCCAAGATGTAGCTCTTGGACACAGTCATTAGAACCATGGTCTTTTATGGCTCCAAGGTTTGTGGACCTAGTTTGTTGGGATCAAACTAGGTTAGACCGAGAGAGTTCAGATCCTCCTGCTACAACGTATGATCTATTTCAAATGAGCAGTTTCCTCACAAGGTCATTCAAGATGAGTTTGGAGCACATCCTTTATGCCTCGACTATTTTCAGATTGGTCTCCTTGCTCCATAAGTTACAATCTCCAGGGGACTCAACTTCTAGATGAGAGCGTTACCCCTCTCTAGCACGTTGCTCCTCAAAGGAGATTCCTTTTTCTGTTCAAGCTCCCCCTAGATGACAAAAATGTTGGTTCTTTAATACTTCTTGCTCCTCTAGTATGTTTGGATTTCTATCACCTCCCCCTTTTAGGTATTCTCTTGATGCAGATGATCACTTCCTAGCCTCAAACTAGGAGATGGACAAGGTGATGAGACAAAACATTTATAGACAATGCATACAAGCCACATGGATTGCCCCTCCCAAGGACCTTGGTCCTAAGATGGCTTTCTATTTTGAGCTTCATACTATTGAGGGATGGCCTTATTATCATACCAGAGTATACTCAAAACCATTAGATAATCAACCTCAATATTTATTTAGGCCAATGCAAAGGGTGTTTGTATTAAATATGAGTGAGACAAACAACTACATTTTGACGTCTCAAAGGCTCTATTAGGCAGTGTTACAAAACTCAGTCAAGTTCTCACGAGTCGCCAAGAACTCACAAGTTTTTCCAGGCGTCGAGGTTTACTCAAAAAATCGGACGTTTATAGACAATGCATACAAGCCACATGGATTGCCCCTCCCAAGGACCTTGGTCCTAAGATGGCTTTCTATTTTGAGCTTCATACTATTGAGGGATGGCCTTATTATCATACCAGAGTATACTCAAAACCATTAGATAATCAACCCCAGTATTTATTTAGGCCAATGCAAAGGGTGTTTGTATTAAATATGAGTGAGACAAACAACTACATTTTGACGTCTCAAAGGCTTTATCAGGCAGTGTTACAAAACTCAGTCGAGTTCTCGCGAGTCGCCGAGAACTCGCGAGTTTTCCAGGCACCGAGGTTTACTCAAAAATTCGGACAAAAACTCAGGTCCGAGTTTTGCCGAGTTTTGTCGAGTTTTGCCTAGTCGACCTAATAACTCAGCCGCACAGAAAAAAGGGGAAAAGTGGGGTTTAAGGCCACGGATTGGCCATTTTTGGTCTCATTTTGACATTACAGCGATGGAGAGAGGAGCTAAGGAGCAGGGTATCATTTCACCTAAGCTCAAGGAGGATTCTATCAATCTCACATTGTGGGTGAAGCAGTTTGATAGAAAAGTTGATGCGAAGGCCATCTCATTGGATGGGATTGACACCACTGTTGCATGGAGGGCGGAGCTTGAGGAACCTGTTATGGAGGTGGCCCTTGATTGGCTAGAGGATGATCATGATAGTGATGATGATGATGATACAGAGGCTCTGGATGAGGATTTTCCAATTCTAGAGGAGTTTCAAGCTGAGTCTGGGAGTGTGCCACAGTCAGGGATAGAGGGAGATAGACGCGGTGGCAGCACTGGTACTCATAGAGGAGGAGGACTGCCTCCTCGACCTACTTCTTCTTCAAGACATCAGTTTCGGCCACCTTCTCCAGTTTTTAGAGGAGGTTATTTTGCAGGGTCTTCTTCTAGAGGACGTCAGACTCCAGTACGAGGTTCACAAGCCTCAAGGGCACCTACTTCTAGTTCTAGAGGAAGGGCCATTTCCACAGCGATTACCTTTGCCCGTAAAAGGGGCAGAGGGAATCGATAGTTTATTTACTTTATTTCACTGTAGATGACTCATGAGTCATGATGAGGATCATGAGATATATTTGTTATATTTTTTATGACTCGGGCTTCAGGACACGATCTAGTTTTGATGTGTGATGTATCTCTAGACATCTTATATATCTTACATATCAGTTTTCTTTCCATATTCATGTGCCAATGTGTTTATTTGATGTTATTGTTGCTTTAGAGGTTTAAAAAATTGAAAGAAAAAAAATATTTTTGTATTTTCTAATTTTGTCGAGTTATTGTCAAGTTTTGCCGATGTGTTGCGGAGAAATCCCAGGACGATGTTTCCTGGACCTTGCCGAGTTTTTCGCCGCGCCGATGTTTGTAACATTGGAATATATTCATTATTGTGACATCATTTTGCTGATGTTGTTGAAGAACATTTATGTTCTTGAACAATCAAGAGCATTGTATAGCATATCGATTTTCATATTGTAGAAAGATATTATATTGCCATGATTTTCTTTTATTTTCCTACTGAGGATATTGTTGACTCTAATTTTTCAGGTGGAAGTGCTACCCTTAAGCCATATTGCAAAATTGATCAACCATACCAAAAGTGGCCAAAAGCATGCAATAATTGAGACTTGAGAGAAAACGATGGATTAACTACGTTTTACATTCCCAATTGTTTAATTGCTAAAATCAGTTACTGTTATGCCCCCAGTCTTAGTGGCCTAACATGCAGCAAGCAACGTATTCTGGAAAAAATGTCAATATATGGACGTACGATTTCCAGGCCCACTCTAATTTATACATACCTAAACCATGGAAGGGATTATATACAAAGGTGCAAGTAAAACAGCCAAGATTGATCTTATCGTTACAGTTTGACAAACTGACCTGATCGGGATCTGCCGGATATGTACAGAGACCATACTTTTCCGACAGCACATTCGCAATCCGCAAAGTCCCGTTGGATTCCTCGGGATCCCGCTTGCGGATAGCCACGATAGTGTCCTGGCGTATAGCCATAGGCAGCACAGAGTAGCCCTCATAGTCAATATGCTCTCCTATCAAATTCACCCTTCCTGCATTCCATTTCCACATGCAATCACATAAACGAGCATAGATCAAAACCTTATTTCACGGCCAATGAATATTTAAATAGCAAGCATCTTTACAATACCGGGCTTTTTTTAAATGTGAAGCCCGGTTACAAACCCTATTTTATGGCCATTAAAAATTTTGCAGTCCGATCAAATAAAAGCTTATCTTGTGGACATTTACTATAGCAATAGTCAAGAACAGATTTTGCAGTTCCATTTACCCGGAGCTCGGGCATATGCTTCGGGTTCTTTCCCGTAAAGCTCGATAAACTTTGCCTTCATATTATCGAAGCGAAATTGCGCCTCGTGAAGAAGGGGTCCTTCGCCATAGACCGTCTCCAAAGTGGAAAATATCGGCACAAGCTCGTCTGCGTTCGCCATAGCTCGATATCGAAATCGATACAGCAAATCCAGAAAATCGAACCACAAAATAAATCAAGCCCTCACTCTTTCCTTCTCAAAATCTTTCGGAGCAGAACATCTCCAAAGACTGCAAATATTTAAACGATTGTTGATATAAATATCAAAATATTCTCGGCCTCAGATTTGAGAACTTTGCGATAAATAAGTTGCAAATTGAGTCGTCCAGATAAAAATACTGTGGCAAATCACGACCGACTGACTGTCGTCCCTTGGTTAACAGTTGCCCGGTGTCATGATTATTAGTGCCATCCAGCGCTTTTCTCTGTGTGTTAAGATATTCTGTGTAAATTTAGATGTCTAGATAAATCCTCATTACTCCAGTTGATTCCTAGATAAATGCCCACTACTCCAGTCGATTCCTAGATACTACTCCAGTTGATTCCTAGACCATGCGAAGTGAGTAGAATGTTAATCAGATTTTGTCCACGTCAGATATTAGATTCTCTACGCTCCGCATCTACCTTACCAAGTTAGCTGGTAGAGTATCTTCAACCCTCTTAAGTATTATCTAGAGTAGAGTGTCAATATTGATAATTAGTGAGCTTGAAAGTATATGAATTAAAGTGAAATATATTTATATAAAATTTAAAAAATTATATATATTATATAAATATCGCTGAGCCTTATTATGAGTGTCTACCCCAAATAAGTCCAAATAGAGTCTCTCATTGCTTTCTCGTTGTCACAAATTATTGACACTACCTTTCAAACTTGGGATGTCTTGAACTTGGTCCTTAGGCTTTCTATGTCCTTTGAACTTGGTCCTTAGGCTTTCTATGTCCTTTCTTAAAGGTTTATTAAGTTAATTTTTCATTAGCTAAAATTTCATAAAGAGTTGGTAGGGTGACATATTTACTTTCCTTACCTTTTAGCTTTTAGTCAGCTAAGGGTTAAAAAAAAGGAGATATTAATATATTTAATTTCCATACCTTTTAGTAGCTAAGGGTAAAAAAGAGATATTATAAAGGTGTTTGTATTCTCTTTTTCATACCTTTTAGGTAGCTCAGGGTTCTCTTTTTCATACCTTTTAGTTAGCTATGGGTCCATAAGGAGATATATTCAAAATGTGTTTTCATTCTCCCGTTATTATCTATTTATTTAATGAAAAGCATTTGAATATCATGTCGTCAAATCTAAAGGAGGATGGGTGAAGGCCTTACTATGTTCATTAAACTTAATCTTTATAAAACCTTTTTAGGGTTAAAATTAAATAAGATTTATTTTCAAGGTTTGTTTTATTATATATTTAATTTTAAGGAATTGTTTAAAATTTTGACGATCTGGTTTACATAGGGTTTTTCAGTGGAGTCTGGTGTTTTTTATTTTATAAAATATAAATTTAATTGTGTTTTAATGGCGATTTTGATGGTGGAAATGGATTCAACACCATCAAAAAACCCTAGGGCACCCAAAATTTTAGAGTTTGAGAATTGTAGCCAGGATTTTTTAAAATTTATGTCGGGTTTTTCAAAATAGCTCCGAAAAAAACAAATTTTTCCATTTAAAATCGTAAAACTTTTAGACTATGAGTAATCTTAATCCTCATAAAAACCTTTAACGATCGAAATTAAATAAGATTTATTTCTAAGGTTTGTTTTATTATTCATACAAGTATTTATCTTTAAGTGATTATTTTTTATTAGATAAAGGTCAATTAAAGCAAGTTTTCTAATTATTACCCAATTTAAGGCCCAAAAGTATTTATCCTTGTTGATTTGACAAGGAATTTTCAAAACTTTACTAGAACTAAGTAAGCCTCAATTAATAATTTTAATCAATGCTTTACTCCAACAAAATACCTATTGATTAAGTCTTTCCATAAAGGTTTTATTAAAATGAAGTAACCAACTTGTGAAGAGGAAACCTTTCAAAGTTGGAATAGAATGTCCCAATGGCTTTTCAAACACTAGAAGTACCCCTTATGTGTCATTCTTGCAAAACCCTAAATAACAAGTGCATACTATAAAATGAAGTGTATTATAAGGCATTAACTCCCATATTGGTGATGGGTCATTTAGTTGTAGAGAGCAACTTAAATTGGTTATTTAACTATGTCAATGTTTACAAAGGTGTCGATCAAGTATGATCCAAGGAATAAAGCTACCATCCTTGCTTTAGATGTTGTTTGGATGCGTATTCAATGTGTGAAGTTGAAACTACTTTCTAGGATTTAACAAATGCTACAAGCAAGGAGAGCTTCAGGATTTACCTAAGTTATGTCAATAACTTGGAAGGTGTGCTTAGGATATTGATATACAAGGTATTCCTTGAAACACTACATTGTACCTTGTTGAGAAAGCACTAGTGGGAAACTCCATGGGTGCTTTTACCTTCCCCGAGGCCCTTAGTGATTAGATGAAAAAGGTATGGTTGCAACTTCCCTCAAGTAAAATTAAATTTTATTGTAATAAAAGAGGTTTTGCATTCCTTTTCAAATTCAAATAAGATATATAGATATTAATTTGAGAGGGGTCGACATGGGCACGTTTCTTTGTACAAGTGACATTTACTTAATACACAAACACTAGATTTAATCTTGAAAAGAGAAATCCATTATCTATTTCATTTTTGGGTGAGGCTCCCAATTCTCCCTATCATCTTTCACGACAACTCCACTTTATAGGCCTTGGAGAATATAATTTGAAGATTCATTAAAAAAATTGGAATTTAGAAGAGGAATATATTCATATGCTAGAATATGAATGGAAGTGGATCTTGAAATTTGTCTCTTAAAGACTTTATAATTATAATACGGAGATTGGATGCATTTATGAAAGTCTGATTACAATCAAATTTATTTTAAATGCAATCAATGGCATGAAGATATGTTGATGTATTTGTAACTTTGGAAGATATTCTTCTATGTATTACACTTGTACTTTGTTATATGTATGATGGAGATGTATTATTCCTCCAATCAGAAGTGTCGTCATTAAAGTGTCGCAAATATTGCAAGTGTTGCAACTTATATTTGATGGGTTATTAGACCACCAGTGTGGGGTCGGCCCTAGTTGAGTTATGTGGTTGGGTTATTAGACCTCCTTGGGAGGTCGGCCCTGTTAAGTTATTGACAGGTCAAGTTAGTGTATAAATAGAGAGTGAGTGTGTCTCATTCTATTCATTCACTCACTCATCCAACTCGCATTAGTTGAGAGAGGAGTGCGCACAAGTGGAGGAGGAGTAGCAGCTGGAGTTATCTATCTTGGGTTTGATCATTGTGATCTTGTATTGTGGCTTATTCTATCTCTGAGGAAGTTGCGGGGTTTTTCACCTTCTTGGTTTTCCCCAAGGAAACTCTGTGTCTCTTGTGTTTATGATTGTTATGTTGTGCATGTTATTCTCTTAGTAGGATCCTAAGATAATGTTTGAATGAAATTATCGAAAAATTAACATGGTATCAAAGTCGTGCTAAGAAGAAGACACTGTGTAGCTGCGGAAGCTAGTGATTCTTAATTTTTGGGTTTCTCTCCTCAGTTCATCAAAGGTAGGAGGCTAGGGTGACTCTCCTTGGAAGGGCACATCTTTATGTCCAGACAAAATTCAATTATGAGCACTTTCAGTGTTTGGCCCATCACTGCTGCGAAAAATTAGGGTTTCGGAGAAAGTTGGAATGTTTGGAATCCAAGACCACGGCTAGATACCCCTCAAGAAAATCGAAGCTTAGAGACCAAGATCGCACTTTTTGGTTGGGCAGAAGGTCGTGCTTCATCAAACCCTAAATCAGGATTTTGATCAGAAAGGTGGAAAATTAGAGTTTCTAAAAAAGTTGAAATTTTTGGAATATGTGACCACGGCTGGATGCTCCTCAAAAAAATCGAAGTTTAGAGCACAAGATCGAACTTTTTGGCTAGGTAGAACCCTGGGCAATATCAAACCCTAGTACAAGATCTTGTTTAGGAAATCCAGAAGTTTCAAAGGCAATTTTGAGGGGTCAAATTTTGTAGATTTCAAAATTGAAGTATACCAGCTTGATCGGCTCAGCAAGGTGCATCTTTCCATCCTTTCAGAAGTTTGGAATTCAAAGGTTGAATTTATAGGGTTTTTCTGACAAACCCTAATCCAGCTACAGATCTAGTTTTCAGCAAATCAAGTGGTAAGACCTATAACTTTCTATTTCCATTTGAAGTTCTCTTTAAGATGTCTCACCACACCAAGCTTGAGGATAAACTTGAAGGAGCTGATAAGTTCCAAGCATGGAAGTATAGGATTGGGTTAATCCTACAAGAGAATGAATTGGACTACTAAATAAAGGAAGAGGTTCCAGTTCCAGAGGGATATGAGGCTAAGGCCTTACACAATAAGGACTTGGTCAAGGCCAAGAGAATCATTGTTGATTATATAAAAGACCATCTCATACCCCATGTGTCTTCCCTAAATACACCTAAGGAGATGTTTGACTCTTTGACCAAGTTGTTTGAAGGAAAGAATATAAATAGGAAGCTGACTCTGTTGAATCAATTGAAAGGGGTAAAGTTTCAGAATGGAGAGACCCTACTTCACTAAGGTCTCTCAAATCAAGGACCAACTTGAAGTTGTGGATGAAGTAGTGGAGAATGGATAAATTGTCATGACCACTTTGAATGGCCTACCTAGGTCATGGGACTCCTTCATCCAAGGTATTTGTGCAAGAAGGAAGTTGATCTCCTTCAGTAGACTATGGGAGGAATGTTCACAAGAAGAAGCTAAGCTTATGGCCTGAGAAGAAAAGATGGGAAATGAAGATCAAGCTCTCGTAGCTCACACCAAGAGAAGTAAGCCCAAGAGGGAGCAATCTCATCACAATAGATCTTCACACCACCATCATCAAATAGATAAGAAAAATCTAAGATGCTTCAACTGTAATTAGAAGGGACACTTTGCTTCAGAATGTCCCAAGAAAAAAAGGAACTCTAACAACAACAACAAAAAGAAGAGCAACAAGAAGAGAATCATGCTCATGCTGCTGAGGATGATGAACCTCCCAAGAAGAAGGCTAAGGTAGAAAGTGAAGACTGAATATGTTCTGATTTTTGCTCTCACGGGTACTATTACACATGGGTGTAATGATTGGCTTATTGATAGTGGGCTTCTAAACATATGACGGGATTCAAAGAATCTCTTATGGACCTATCTGAACATCAGTCACCTCACAAGGTGAAACTTGGGGATGACTATCAAAAGGAAGTGGTGAAGCCTCCTACAAGTTAGACTCTAGGAAGTCTTTACAGATGCAATATGTTCTATATGCACCTAGACTCAAGAAGAATCTTCTCTCCATATCATCTTTGGAAGCAAAGGGGATGAGAGTTGCATTTGTGGATGACCAAGTACTTATGTGGCCAAAAGGTAAGACCATAGATGATGCAGTAGTGATTGGAGAGCAAGAGGGAGGATTGTACAAATTGAAAGGACAACCTGAACATACCATGGTACATGAATCCATGGAGCCAAGTGAACTTTGGCATAGAAGGCTTGCTCATGTGCACTATAGGGCACTAACAATTGCAAGTAAATCAGTAGAAGGTCTTCCTGAAATCCAATTAAAACATGAAGGTGTTTGTAAAGGATGTGCAAAAGGAAAGAACACAAAGAAGGCATTTATAGACAGTGAAAGCAAAGCAAAAGGAATTTTAGATATTATCCACTCCGATGTATGTGGACCAATGCCATCCAGTTCTCTGAGTGGGTATGTATATTATGTTTCCTTCATTGATGATTTCTCTAGGAAGACTTGGGGTTTATTTCTTGAAGAACAAAGATGAAGTGTTTGATAAGTTCAAGGAATTCAAAGCCCTGATATAAAATCAAATTGATAAGAAGATCAAGACCTTTAGATCCGACAATGGCGGATATTTCACTTCAGGGGACTTCAATAAGTTATGCAGTGATTCAGGGATTAAGAGGGAGTTGACCACTCCTTACAATCCACAACAGAATGGAGTCGCAGAAAGGAAGAATAGAACAATCATGGAAGCAGCATGGGCAATGCTTCATGACCAAGATCTACCCATGCACCTATGGGCAGATGCAGCAAGAACAACAGTATATGTACAAAACAGAACACCACGCAAGATACTTAACAACAAGACACCAGAAGAAGTTTTCTCTGGTAAGAGACCAAAAGTTAGCCATCTCATAATATTTGGTTGTCCAGTATATACACATGTTCCAAAAGAAAAGAGGACAAAGTTAGATCCTTCAGGAAAGAAGGGTATATTTGTGGGGTACAGTGAAAGCTCGGAGGCATACAAAATCTACTTTTCAGGGTTCAAGAAGATTGACATCAGCAGGGATGTAACTTTTGATGAAAACTCAACATACATCAAATCAAGGAAGACTCTTGTTGAAGACTATGAAGAACCAAGATTACCCAGAACACAAGACACTACTATGAACGAAGCAATACCAGAAGTGGATCGTGAAATAGAAGATCCACAAGAACCTGTAGATCCACCTCGTGAGAAGAACTCTCACAAGAGGAAACCTGCATGGGCTAGAGAGCTCATCCAAGATGCAAAAAGGTATGGTATTCCAGAGGAGGAACACAGAGAAAGAAAAAGGACAAGATCACATACCAGCTATGTTGCCTTACTCTGTGGCATTATGAACAAACAACCTTCCAGTTATGAAGAAGCAATGGAAAAGAAAGAATGGAAGGATGCCATGGTCGAGGAATACCAATCGATCATGAAGAATGATGTTTGGGATGTGGTCCCAAGACCAGATGGGAAGTCTGTTGTGACTTCCAAGTGAATCTACAAGATCAAACATGCTACAGATGGTAGCATAGAGAAATACAAGGCAAGGTTTGTAGCTCGTGGCTTCTCCCAGAAAGAGGGGATAGATTACGAAGAGACTTTTTCTCCTGTAGCCAGATACACTTCCATAAGAACAGTAAAGTATGCAGTAGAGATCCTGAAGTGGTTTGGGATGATGGACTGCAAATCCATGGCCACACCTATGGCATCGAACCTGAAGCTATTGAGTGATGCTTCGTCAGAGATGGTTGATGTCACGGTGTATCGTCATATGATTGGGTCCTTGATGTACCTGACAAACACGAGACCAAATATTTGCTTTACGGTGAACACCTTGAGCCAGTTTCTAACAGATCCTAGACATGTTCACCTGATTGCTGTAAAGCATATTCTGAGGTACCAGAAGGGTACAATTGATTATGGGCTCAAGTATGATGCGAATCAAAAGTTTAACCTGGAGGGTTATGTTTATTCAGATTGGGCAGGCAGTGCTGCAGATAGGAAGAGCACCTCGGGCTGCTACTTCAGTATGGAATCAGGTGTGATCTCTTGGTTTAGCAGGAAGCAATCCTGCGTAGCACTGAGTACAGTCGAAGCAGAGTATGTCGCAGCTTGTTCGGTTAGTTGTGAGGCAGTATGGCCAAGGAAGCTACTGTCTGAGTTATTTGATCTCTCGTTGGATGCTACCTGTATCTTTTGTGACAACCAGAGTTTTGGAAGCTGTCTGAGAACCTGGTGTTCCATGACAGGTCAAGGCACATTGAGATCAAATATCACTATACCAGGGATATGGTGCAAAGAGGAGCAGTGAAGCTCCAGTATGTTGCGATAGATGAGCATATTGTAGATGTGTTAACCAAACCACTAGCCAGAGTGAAGTTCGAGTACTTCAGAGAGAGGCTTGGTGTTCTTCAGATAGAAGATACTTTGAGGAAGAAGTGATGGGACACATTTGCAGGAGCCATTCCAAGCATGGTGGCAGGATGATCTTTCCCATGGCTGTGGATGTAAGTACTATATGATGAGCATCGGGATGATGCTCTGGTTACTGCTATGTATGATGATCAGGATGATCATGTATGATGAGCATCAGGATGATGCTATAGATTATATGCATCAGGATGATGCTATGACAATGATTAGGATGATCATGCGATGATGATATGCATCAGGACGATGCTGTGACGATGATCAGGATGATCATGTGATGATGATGTGCATCAAGACGATGTATTGTATGATGATGATCAGTATGATCATGAGTATCAGGATGATACTCCATGTCCATGGACAGATCATGCAGGTAGCATGTAATAGCTCCCTAGGAGATCCGATAGTCTGAGCTCGGATGCTCTTGCGAGATTTTTCTACAGGTTGGCTGCAGACAGATTGTACAAGTAGCATATAATAGCTCCTTGGGAGATCCGATAGCCTGAGCTTGGATGCTCTTGAGAGGTTTTGCTACAAGTTGACCGTGGACAGGTTGTGCGATAAGCATATAATAACACCATGGGAAATTTGCAGATACTCTTGCGAGGTTTTTCCTAAGGCATATAATAGCTCCCTGGGAGATCTGGAAAATGCTCTTTCGAGGTTTTGCTTGGAAGGACATATAATAACGCCCTGGGAGATTTGCAGATACTCTTGCGAGGTTTTTCCTATGGCATATAATAGCTCACTGGGAGATCTGACAAATGCTCTTTCGAGGTTTTGTTCTATGGCATGTAATAGCGCCCTGGGAGATCCGATAGGTTGAGTTGTGTGCTCATAATCAGTCCTGGGATGCTCTTTCGAGGTTTTGCTTGCCCACATGTAATAGCGCCTTGGGAGATTAGACAGGTTGAGCTGTGTGCTCGTAAAAGTCCTAGGACGCTCTTTCGAGGTTTTGTGGTGGTCGCATGTAATAGCTCCTTGGCAGATCTTGTCGGTCGTGCTTAGGCACATAAAGGATCCTGGGATACTCTTTCGAGGTTTTGTTGATGCACGTAATTAGTCCTGAGGATTCCACAGGATGGCCAAAGATGTTGAAGACCTACAGGAGGCTAGGCCTACATACAACATGAAAAAGGGTTGGCTTTGTAGAACTTCCTATGACAAGAAGAATTGAGAGATAGCCCAGTGATTGAGATGACGAGTACAACAGCAGTGACGATGATGATCCGTGATCCAGTGATGATGATCCAGCTCCAGAATTGAAGACTTGTGGTGATATGTATTGATGACCTATGTCTAGAGAATACCTTCCTAGTTAAGAGGGAGTGTTGATGTATTTGTAACTTTGGAAGATATTCTTCTATGTATTACACTTGTACTTTGTTATATGTATGATGGAGATGTATTATTCCTCCAATCAGAAGTGTCATCATTTGTATTTGTAAGTGTCGCAAGTGTCGCAACTTATATTTGATGGGTTATTAGACCACCAGTGTGGGGCCGGCCCTAGTTGAGTTATGTGGTTGGGTTATTAGACCTCCTTGGGAGGTCGACCCTGTTAAGTTACTGGCAGGTCAAGTCAGTGTATAAATAGAGAGTAAGTGTGTCTCATTCTATTCATTCACTCACTCATCCAACTCACATTAGTTAAGAGAGGAGTGCGCACAGGTGGAGGAGGAGTAGCTACTGGATTTATCTATCTTGGGTTTGATCATTGTGATCTTGTATTGTGGCTTATTCTATCTCTAAGGAAGTTGTGGGGTTTTTCACCTTCTTGGTTTTCCCCGAGGAAACTCTGTGTCTCTTGCGTTTATGATTGTTATGTTGTACATGTTATTCTCTTATTAGGATCCTAAGATAATGTTTGAATGAAATTATTGAAAAATTAACAATATGGGCTTTGTTGTTGCATGATTTAGGAATCCTATGATGCAAGGAATATCGACTACTATACATGCACAACCTTAGGATTTTCCTCCTACATGTCACTACCAAGGAAATCTAGACTAACCATAGGAGGTGTCCCCAACTAGATTTTTCAGGGTATTAACTAGAAGTGTCCACATGCAAACCTAAAGAGGATAGTACAATGTGGGATAGCTTTCTTAAGTACTAATCGAGTTGATTTATGATATATGACTAAGGATACTAAGGGAAATGTTAGGAGTGTTGTCTCCGGATACGCACCTCGGAAAAAGGGGTTAGCATGGAAGAAATCTTCAAGCCACTGGGTGCGTCCTTGGGGGCAATCAAAGAGTCGAGATAATGTCACTCAACACTCAACTCCTTCCGTTTAGGCGAACTCCTAGCGAAGCCAAGGGGGGGTCCCTATGAAAATAAAACTATGGCCTTTCAGCTAACCTAGAGAATGAAATTGAATCTAGGAGTTTGAATACATATTAATACTGAACCAAATATTGCAAACATAATTTTGATCAACAACATGAAATAAATACATCCATCTAACACATGAAATTGCTTAATTGAATTATGTGATTGTTGCAGATTGTACCAGTGCCAAATGGAGTCACATAGGTTATTAGAGTGTTGTTGTGTTGTGAAAGTGTTTCAAGAGTTGCATTGGTCAGTATTAATTGATTTATTAGATGCGTGTATTAGGGAGTGGGTCAGCTCTTGGTTTGGCCCGAAAGCAGTTAAGTTCTCCAAACTGAGCGCATTGCAACATTATCAAGTTTCGAACGAGGTGAGGCATAACCTGCTTAAAGTAGCCCCTTGACTCTATGATTTGTTCAATGCAACCTCCCGAGTTCTTTGAAACAAACTACTCTCATATTTCCCTATTAATCTAGTCACTTAACTCCCTTTCTGATGTGATCAACTAGTCGGATGAACCGCAGAGATCCAGAGCATATGGGGAGGCTAAGCCTTGGTTCATTTTAAAATTAATTTGAAGTTTTATTAAGAGGCTAAGAATCTCTTTTCCCTTTCGATACTTTGGGAATGCACAGTCAGATTTAGTTTTTTGAGTTTGTTATTTGTGAAGTAAAGTACAAGATTGTAAAAGGAAAAATGTGAAAGTAAAAAGTAAAACTAACTATACATCCCATTAGGGCGGATTGTGTGTATGTGTTGATAAAATAAAGCAAGAAAAGGTTAGAAAAGAGCAAACCACAAAAAACGGGCCTGCGAGTTCCCCCAAGGGGGATGGGTTATGGCCACTGAGTAGTCCACCTTCTTTATTATTTATTTTACAATTCTGAGGTGGATGCATTTGGTCCTTATAGATCCGGATCCAAAGGCTTACAAGGTTTCACAAAACAAATTGACCTTCAAGGCATGGAAGGTGCTCATGGGGTCTCAGATGTCCCGGATCTTCAATTTTTAGGCAGCACTTCCTCCTACATGTTCATAACAAGTGAAAAAACAGCCACCAACTTTGCACCCAATGTGTTGATTAAGATGTTAGAAGCATAAAAAATTTCAAGTACTTCGAAAGATATAAATTTTACATCAAACTAAATACTTGAAAAGGTACTAGATCTACAAAATTTACAGCATGAATAACCAAATCTAGCTTATGAAAACATACTTAAACAAAAATCTTATGATCTTCTTGAAGGAAACTAATTTAAATTTAAGCATGTAAAGAATCGTAACTAGAAAAAGAAATTTGATTGAAATTGAAGGGGAGAGGAAAGAAACAACTTAAATCCTGGGAACTTTGGGCAATGGGGTTTGATGGTGGAGAGTGGCGGGACTATGCCTCTTCTAAATTGCTTGAATATGAGGAGGATGCAATCGAGCTCAACCCCTTCTCCAATCTAGGCAACCAACATCTTAGAGATTCTTGCACACAAAATGGTTAAAACAAGCATTGGTGTTGCATGTAGTAGAAACTTAGAAAGCATGCAATCAACCTATATTCTTTTTTGTAAGTTAGCTATAGATATTTATATTGCCATCAGTAAACTGTACATAGTGAAATTAGGCCCTCTCGTAAACGAGAAAACAGACCTCAAAAATAGCAAGTATCTAGAGTTTTCAAGAAGATAGGCCCTCTCGTCACCGAGAAAACAGACCCTAAAAAAAATCTCATGTCTATAGTGATCATCAACAGATGGTATAAACTAGTGTTTTTGCAAAAAATAGCATGGTAGGACCGATGCATACAAAGAAACCAAAATTGACATAAACAAAGTAAGAGTGCGAAAATAGCTAAACACTGGTGTTATCCTGCTGGTTCGGCTGAATGGGTTGCGTTGTTGGATCCTTGGCCAGAATGATGCCAAACCGACGGGCGAATTGTTGCTGGTTGAACAACACCTGCTTCATGAGATCCATCATTTCATCAATCTGCATTAAAATCTCTGCTTGTGCTTCATTTCTGTCAGTGAGCGCCTTCCCCTGCACAAGCTTTTCTTCATGACCCAAAATTCCCTCCATGGCTGAGCAAAAGAGAAATAACAGATCATGAGATCCTATCAAGTTGTTGCTTGAGGAATCCCTCGCGTGACAGAGGAACGAGATGATAGAAAATTTTATGCCAATGGCAATAGAGGGATCATCAAGCAGTCACTTCGGAGTAGCCACACCCTTCAAGGTACAAGTTAACTTTGATATTCATTTGTTTAAAGGCCATATCAATGTTGATGCCCTAGATAAATGGTTAAATCTACTAGAAGGATATTTCTTTGTCCACCATTTTTTTCGACAGGGAAAATATCACCTTTGCGCTCCTTATGACTGTCCCCCATGTCAAAGATTGTTGGGAAACTTAGTGTTAGCAAAACTCAAAAGAGGAGTCTGAAATTTTTTAGGCCTCTTTTATTAATGTCGTTAAGGAACAATATTAACCTATGGGAAAATATGACGACTAGTACATGAGATGGACCACACTATGAAAAGAGAGGGACCAAACAGTGTCGTGGTTCACAAATACCTTCCATACCTTGTGCACCAAGATGGTGTAATACCCCATTTTGACCCTTAGGATATATTATCTTTTAATGTAAATATTGTATACATGTGATTTATGTTTTCCTAGCGTGGAGCTCAAGGCCAAGGCCCCGCTAGTGGATGCTCGAATTTTATTTAAAAAGGCAAGTATTAGATATTATGTTACCCATGTGCTATTTAGCCATGGAACATTGTAAAAATGATGTAAATAAACATCATGCAATAAAATACCAAAACTGGCTATGGAAGCAACTAATGAGAAGGGGCCATGTGTATCCACTAGGGAGTGGTGAGGGGGTTGTGGGATTGAACCATATGTTGCTAAATGTCATCTTGAGAACCCATTTGACTTTCTTTGCTGACATTTAATTCTATGTAAGAAAGTTGTTGAAGAAATCAGTCCATGGCTTCAATGGAGCATGGGCAGCCCAAAAATTCGTATGGCAGAGTATGGGCTTTGTTTTCTTGACCCACAAGTCACTCTACCTCATGGGAATTCGTTTTTCCTCATTCTCATTCCATTGTTGAATATCCAAGCTTCAATTTTCATCCATTACACATGCCCAACAGTGAGAAAAACCAGAAATCACAACTTTACAAGAACCCACGTTTTGAAGTGCCATAAACGCCCAGAATTTGGTATTGACAGTAAAATACAATGGGGGATCCATAGATATGAACCTTGGGGCGAAATTGAGAGTATTAGATACCCTGAAATCCATTGGAAAACCCAGTTTTTATAGCCCAGAAATCCAATTATGGGATTGAGTTATTTGATGATAGAATTGTGAGAAATCCAAGTGTGAATGTTTGAACAGAGGATTGGATTGCCTGAATTTAGCTTGAGATGTATGTAGCTCTGTGGTTGAGCTCACTGGCTTAGCATCCTCCTCATTTGTCTCTTGCATGCTTGATAAACCCAACTGTACGTTGGCTTAGCATGACTGTGTGTGTGAGATCATCGTTGTCAGTGAGCCTGTCTAGTTCCTCCTTAGTGGATACACATCCCATCTCGGGGGTGGTCTCTCAGCTGAAACAACACAGGTTGGACAGAGACCTATGGTTGGATGGAACGTTTCTCTCACATAGCCAGTTGTTGGACAGTTTCATCTTAAAGATAAGTATTTTCTGTGGTTTAAATTATGATCATTATGTGCTCTGTTCTGAACGTTTATTATTCATGATAATGAAATGATTATCTTAATATGGTTGATATGGAGTTTGTGCATATCATGAGAATGGGATTGATTATCTGTATGTTGATTCATCATCTGCTTGGGATAGATATGTTGATGCATTCCAGTCTCTGTGTGTGTTAATATGTTTTTAATTCTGCTGTGTAATTTCAGTATGCATTTTATTTAAATGGTAAAATTCAGTCTTATGGCTTTGGGGAAGAATCAGACACCCCCATGTTACAGTCATGTTCCCTCTGTGGTTGGGAATGATGGGAGGGGACGTGATAGAGTGGTATCAGAGCCCATGTTGCAACACTAGGGCTGCTTGGGCCAAGCTATGAGTTACTGGCAGAGATCATAATGTTTTAATGTGGTATTGGGGAAGTTTGGGAGGCATTTTGGATTGGAAAAATTGTCAGGATCAGAGTTCTCAAGTGTGACTGAGGATCACACCATTGCATAGAACTTTTCAACAGCTTTCCAACAGTACCAGACTCGTCTCATTTGGTTAAGGGACGAGGGAGATATGAGCCTCGCAAGTTTGCCGAAACGGAGGTGTTTCCGCAGTTACGGATTGCGGAAACGTAACATTTTCAATATTGCGTTTTGGATTTCCATAATTCCGCATCCGCAATTGCGGGATTAAGGGAAGGTGTATGTTCCGGGTTGGAAGGTTGGCATTCCGCACCCGCAATTGCGGGATTAAGGGAAGGTGTATGTTCCGGGTTGGAAGGTTGGCATTCCGCACCCGCAATTGCAGAATTATTGGATTGCGGGATGCAGGATGCAGATTGAGTGATGGAGTAGTCCCGAGTTGGAAAATTAGCATTTCCGCACCCGCAGTGCGGATTGCGGGATTGCGGATTGCGGTATATAAAAAAAAAGTATAGAGCCCGAAACTCGATTTTTGGATAACAGGAGCATGCAGAATCAGAATTAGATGAGTTCAGTGGCGTTCTGAGGCCATTAATGAATGCCACGAAAAGTTCAGTGAAGATTCCGAGCCCATTATGCTCCAATTTGGCATAAAATTGGAATTAATGGCTTTTACAAATCAGTGTCCTGACGCTTGACAGAAGGTTGGATTTAGCTAAAACTGATATGGAGCGGTCATGGAGCAGGAACGGTGTTAAGTTTTGAATTTTGGAGCCAAAATCCAAAGGATGTGGAGTCGGGTGAGTAAGAAGGCCAAAAAGCACTATTCTGGGCCACTATTTGGAGATTTTGAAAAGCTTGCAGTGGATGAAAGTTACCTTAGATCAAGGATTCAAGAAATTTACTGAGCTCAACATTTCTTATTCTCACTAAAACAGACAATTCATATTAGACAAAGATTTACCAGAAATGCACCGTTTGGGAAATAACCATTTTTGGCCCAAAATTTGAAAGGTTGAAAAATGTTAAAAGTGAAAAGTAGTCAAACCCAGAATTTTATAGGAGATGAATGGTACATTGGAACAGAGATCCGCAAGTTGCTGAGTGTTCCTTGTTGTATGGAATAACTTCGCTCGGTAGAAAAGTTTTCCTGAATCTTTCTAGATTTGCTTCTACAGGTGGCTGAAGTTGGCCCTCCACGATATTTTGCAACTGTGTAAAAGTGCAGAATTTTGGTGAAAATTGTCATTTTTGAAGTAATGTAATTCCCACACCCGAAGTCAGAATGGAGCACGTGGATATGCATTGGAAATCTTATCCAGCAGGGAACAGTGGTGCATAACCAGATTTGAATGAGGTTTTCATATATCATAGATATTTAGAGCAAAAAAGTGCCAGTGGTTGTTTTTACGAAATTGTTGTCAATATGGGCAATTTCTAGAATTGCATGCCTGAAAAGTAGCAAGTTAGAATATTATGCATGAGTATATGTATTGAATTGATGCTTGGTAATGAAATCATATCTAATGATTCCTTGTGTCTTTGCTAGAGGCCATGAAATCAGACTAGCTATGATGTGGAAGAGGAATTCCATGCTATGATGAGGGATTGGAAAGGGAGAATTCCCTAACCCCTGTCTTGCTAACTGTATTTATATTTTATGAGCTTGATATATAGAAAATTTATGGCATGGGAATGCTAAAATACAAGAGAATAGAGGGATGGCATGAATATGCATTGGTTGGCATATTAATAAACGTTGCATAGTGCATGAGCAGATGCTTATACACACATATGATATTACATATTGGTAAAATTAGTTAGGTTCTACATATGCAATGAACCACTAATGGAAAATATTGTGGTTGATAATCACTATTGGTGTTGGTTTTGGTTGTAGGACCAAAGACAACAGAAGCATGGCTAAATATGTTGATGTTGTGTTGCATGTGGCCAACAACCTTATGAAGAAAAAGTTAGGGCATCAAATCCATGATCAATAGGTTGTTGGAAGAATTTTGTAATCCTCTATAAGAGACCAACTGATCAGATAAAGGTGTAAATAGGATCCATACAGGTAATGGTTTAATTATAATGATTGCATGTGTGTTGAAAGGGGATTGGGTAAGAATCCATTGAACCATATTTAGTAATCATAAAATGGTATGCATTTAGGGTTGAAATGCATTCATGTGAATGCCATACTGCCATAGTGTGGTGGAGCATGGAGTGGTGAAGGCAAGAGGCCTCATACCATGAGATTGTTTATAAATTTATACTGCATTCATATAAAAATATATCATGCCATGTGTATGTTCGTTATGAGTTTAATAACCAAAGCAAGTGAGGATTGGTGGTCCTGATTGTGGTAACACATGCTATATGAGGTAGTCATGGCTAAGCCATAATATGTTTGAATGCATAATATTCATGAACCAATGCAAGGTGGCATTGAGTGGATATGCATTAGGATAATTTATACTCTTGTGGTTGCATTGAGTGAATGCACATTAAAGGATAAGGCAAATGTTGTAAATGTTCATGCATGAGTGTGAGTGCACATGTTGTGATGCGTTGCATGAATGCATGGGGAGGGTGTATTTGTTATTGCAAACTAAATAATGGATGAAATAATGAATTGATGATAATTCTAGGATCATTTCATGAGCTGCTATGAACGCAGAATAGTAAGTGCATGAGGTAGTCATGATCGATGGGCTGTCGGAATACTCTGTGGAAGGGCAGAGTTGTATAAATCATATGACTGTGAAATAATGAGTATCTAAAGTTTCATTTAAATTGCATGAATGATGTGACACTACCTTGAAATTTTAGTATGATAATGATTCACGTGAAGTAAATGAGTTTGGTGATATTGATATGTTAACAGCTGGAAGTGTTTGAATTTTGGAGTGTTATAATTCTGAAAATGCTTGAGTGACTATTGCAACAATGAAATATTATATGCATAGAGACGTACAAAGTGTTTGGCTGATTGAAGTTTCATATTTCAGGTAGATTGTTCTGGGCATGGCAATGCAGGTAAGTCCGTGATGAAGGCTGGAATCTACCATGTGAAAGAGCCAAACCTCATGAGAAGGATCTCATGGCTGTGAAAATAGTTTATGTGCAGAACAAATTGTCAATTTGGACTTGTAGATTTCAGGTTTGAGAATTTGTTGATAATTGCTAATCACCGTTGGCTTGCATAGAATTGTGTCAGGAGGACGTGTTGTAAGTGGATGTTCATGTTATGCTAGCAAGAATAAAATCCTAAAGGGTAGAGTGGTGCCACTTACAAGAGACAAACAATGTGAGGATAACTCGTGACTAAGCATATCGATTTCTGTGGTAGACAGAATTGCAAATTCATATTGAATTTAATTACTATTGCCATTGATTGGTTATGGAACAATCATATTTGAATTGTATTGTTAAATGATACTGATTGTTTGGCTATTTGATAAGTGTGCCAGGAATACACATTGCAGGAAGACCATGTGTGATGGCCTGCAGGAGACAAACTTTATTGGAAGGATCCCATATCTTGGAAATGGGTTTCGGGTCAAACGCCATTGGATATTTCGATAATGTCCCATATGCACTGCATGATTGGTAAACAATATGAGTGAGATGGTAAAGATTATGTCAGTAAGACATATAAGGGTTATGTAACATCAAAAGGAGTTGCGATGGCAAACTGAGGGACTGTCAACTCAGAGAAGGGAGCCCCCATTCCTCACAAATGAGGAGAGAAAACACCTAAACATGGATAAGTGTTCTATGAACCTAACTAAGGATATGCATGTCTAATTGTTAGAGTCAATATGCAGAGCATGTTTTGATTTTATTTCCATTATGGCAGACTGCTTGAGTATGAGTAAGGCCTACATGGCTCACATCGGAAAGGGGTGCACACTTTTCTGATGTCGGGTTATGACATGATTGTCAATATTGACTACACCCTAAGGGAATGGACGCATTCCTGGTGTTTCAATGTTGGATAGTGAATGTTATGAAATATGTTTACAGTTTTAGAGCAACAATATTGATGAGCTTGCTTATCCATCTTGTGTTGGCAGCTTATACAGATGCACATTGGTGCTGCACATTAAAGGGAAAAGTGAAGAAAGGGTACTCAAGAGCACTGTATGGGCAGTGGTAACCTTTCTACGCTCACACTAAATAACACTAGAAGGGATGGATAGGCCCGAGGAGCTGTGTAGTAGAAAAGGGGTATCATCCTTGTGTAGTGTGAGTGGGTATTGTGGGGCCATGCTAGCCTGCAGTCAAGAAATTTACCTATAGAGTTCCTAGAGGGAACCACTGGTTTGCATAAGAAAAGGAGTGCCATCCTTGTATGGATGAAGAATTGATGTGTGTGTGGAGGTGTGGTGATATTGATGAAGGCATGAAACCTCTATTAGGTCAACAGTAAGATGAAGTACCGAGACTGACTGAAAACCCTGAGATTCCTATGGCTCCATAGTAGAGCCTTAACCTAGAAATGGTCATGGTGCAGTTTCCTTTCATTGGTTGATGACCCAGATGGATGTGCTGGCTTGGCAATGGAGAGGGAAAGCCAGGTATGGGACTGGTTTGGCACCACCAATGCTTGGTAAATCCAGAGAGTAAACTGGTTGGACATTAACTATTGGATGTTGTGGTAGAGCCAACGTGCTTGCCAAACATTCATTGGTGTGCATGAATAGGTGGTTTATGGATTACAGAAACATGGTTACCTTTCGATGCACACCCTAAAAGTCACCTGGGTGGAGTAGAGACTTGTGAGGGCCATAGTTGTCTTAAGACCAAGGAGGAGACCTATGGGACAATCGGAAGACAATGGCCCTCACAAGTCATTCCTGTTTCCATTCCTGTTTTATATTGGATAATGAAAATTTTATGAACATGTCTTTTGACAACCAAGTTGATACACTATTGTTTCTATGCTGGAAATTTTGGTCATTGCAAGGAAGGAACTACTATGAAGGCGTCTGAAGGATGCATTTGGACATGTGATTATCCTAGAAAGCTCTATATGGGCAGCAATGAAAGATGGAGCTAGTGGACTTGTGTGTGTCCTAGCAGCCAAGAGTTTTATAGACAAACCATGTGGAAAGGTTCCCTGGTTGAGGGGTCTTGGAAAGACCTTAGACATTAAGTGTCATAGCCAATAAAGGGAAAGTCAAGCATTCACATGGAAGTGAAAAAGGCTAAGGAGCATGGAACCACAGTGATGGTGTGGCTCAAGATTGGAACAAGAATCAGAGGGGAAAACCCTTACTCTCCTCTTTCCTTTTTATTGATGCATTTAGAAAACAAAAAATTGTTGAATGCATGTTATGGTTGAAAGTAAAGTGTGTTTATTTGCTTGAAATAAATTGTGAATGCTAAAGTAGTTAATTCCCTGTGAAAGAATTGACATGAATGAGCTCATGTGCATGTTGGGAAAGCATTAAAGTATGAAAGTATCATGGATAAAGCATGGACTACCCATGTCAATTGGGCAATTAATTAACTGATTTTAATGTTTATATTATGCTTGGCCTAACATAAATTGCAATGATGTATTTCACGGGTGAGAAGTGGAATTTAATTGGTTGCAGCTGTTACAAATAGTGGTACTAGTGAGAAAAGAGTGGGATGTTGTCTACATTGGCCATGGAAACAAACCAAAAGCTATTGGATGTGGCTGAAAATATTCTTCAAACAATTTCCAATACCCAAGAAATACTTGGAGCACTGCTCAAGTTACAAAAGCAGCAGAATGAGATGAACCATAAGGTTTTGCAGGACTCTGTTTGTCTGCAAAGACATGCAAAAATAATTCTGGAAACAATCAGTCGAGGAAAGGAAAATGGATCAATGAGGAGGCATTCATCCAATTAGTCCACTAAGAAATGTTCCAGGTGGAAAGACTCAAAAGAAATTGAGCAGGAAAAGACAAAGAAGCCAGTGAAATGTTGGAAATGTGGAGGAAACCATTGCCTCCGCAACTGCCCAACAAAGGAGCATCAAGAGGGTAGCAGCCATCAAGTTTTTAGACTTGTGGATGAGCTGGAAGATCAGAACCAGCAGGGGCAGCTTGTGGAAGCCAAAGGACTTGTTCTTGAAAGTTCAAAGTAAAGGATAGAACACAGGGCAGATCTGCAAAATTCTGGACGTGTAAATTGTATATGCATCCCTAAGTATTGGAACACCGAGGACGATGTTATTCTAAGGGGGGGGGATTGTAATACCCCATTTTGACCCTTAGGATATATTAGATTTTAATGTAAATATTGTATACATGTGATGTATGTTTTCCTAGCGTGGAGTTCAAGGCCAAGGCCCCGCTAGTGGATGCTCGAATTTTATTTAAAAAGACAAGTATTAGATATTATGTTACCCATGTGCTATTTAGCAATGGAACATTGTAAAAATGATGTAAATAAACATCATGCAATAAAATACCAAAACTGGCTATGGAAGCAACTAATGAGAAGGGGCCATGTGTATCCACTAGGGAGTGGTGAGGGGGTTGTGGGATTGAACCATATGCTGCCAAATGTCATCTTGAGAACCCATTTGACTTTCTTTGCTGACATTTAATTATGTGTAAGAAAGTTGTTGAAGAAATCAGTCCATGGCTTCAATGGAGCATGGGCAGCCCAAAAATTCGTATGGCAGAGTATGGGCTCTTTTTTCTTAACCCACAAGTCACTCTACCTCATGGGAATTCGTTTTTCCTCATTCTCATTCCATGGTTGAACATCCAAGCTTCAGTTTTCATCCATTACACATGCCCACCAGTGAGAAAAACCAGAAATCACAACTTTGCAAGAACCCACGTTTTGAAGTGCCATAAATGCCCAGAATTTGGTATTGACAGTAAAATCCAATGGGGGATCCATAGATACAAACCTTGGGGCGAAATTGAGAGTATTAGATACCCTGAAATCCATTGGAAAACTCAGTTTTTATAGCCAAGAAATCTAATTACGAGATTGAGTTATTTGATGACAGAATTGTGAGAAATCCAAGTGTGAATGTTTGAACAGAGGATTGGATTGCCTGAATTTAGCTTGATATGTATGTAGCTCTGTCGTTGAGCTCACTGGCTTAGCATACTCCTCATTTGTCTCTTGCATGCTTGATAAAACCAACTATGCGTTGGCTTAGCTTGATTGTGTGTGTGAGATCATGGCTATGAGTGAGCCTGTCTAGTTCCTCCTTAGTGGATACACATCCCATCTTGGGGGTGGTCTCTCAGCTGAAACAACATAGGCTGGACAGAGACCTATGGTTGGGTGGAACGTTGCTCTCACATAGCTAGTTGTTGGACAGTTTCATCTTAAAGATAAGTATTCTCTGTGGTTTAAATTATGATCATTCTATGCTCTGTTCTGAATGTTTATTATTCATTATAATGAAATGATTATCTTAATGTGGTTGATATGAAGTTTGTGCATAGCATGAGAATGGGACTGATTCTATGTATGTTGATTCATTATCTGCTTGGGATAGATATGCTGATGCATTCCAGTCTGTGTGTGTGTTAATATGTTTTTAGTTCCGCTGTGTAATTTCAGTATGCATTTTATTTAAATGGTAAAATCCAGTCTTATGGCTTTGGGGAAGAATCAGAAACCCCCATGTTAAAGTCATGTTCCCTCTGCGGTTGGGAATGATGGGAGGGGACGTGAAAGATGGGTATCAAAGACTCTGAGTGGCATCTAGTTCTAAGATATCGTTGGGGATTACATAGGTACATCCAAACCTAAATGGATTTTTTTGACATCTCGTCACTGGGAGCCGCTTATCAATATGCTGTCAAGATCAAGCAAAAATTCAAGCAGAAGAACAAGCGGGAGTTTGGGCCTGTGAATATGTCGCGAAAGCAAGGAAAGGGTAATCCTATCTCACAGAAGAAAGGATAGAGCAAGGAAAACCATCCCAAGGACAACCAGTCCAAGCCATAAGCAAAGAAGGGTAATGGAAAGACAAAGAAGGACACCGAGAAATGGTGCAAATTTCATAAGAGCCCCTGGCACAACACCGATGAATGTCACTCAAAGCAGTCATTGGTGGCCAAGATCAAAGATTTGGAGTGAGATCTTGGTTCCAACTTTGATTCAAAACCCAACGTTGCAGTCACATACAGAGGGAAGCGGGTCATTGATCCAGAACCCAACATCACCATCGCTACCACAAAGATCTAGCATGACGATCTGGAGGAGTTGGAGGAAGGTGAGTGCCTCTTCCACTCATAGATGTGGTTAAAAGGAACTCCACTACATTTCATTGTTGACGGTGGAAGCCAAAGAACCTAATTTCGACAAAGGTCATTAAATGGTTGAAGTTTCCAAGAACACCACATCCACGTACCCACAACATTGGGTGGCTCAGCTAGGGATGTGACATTTACATCAGTCAACAATGCCACCTACCTTATGGCATCAATCCCTTCAAAGATGAGGTAATGTGTGATGTTACCCCACTCAAATTTTGTGATGTTCTTTTAGGACAACCATATATATGGAAGCATCATGATGTGTATGAATCTTGACCTCGTAGTGTCATTATTACTTTGGGAAAAGAACTCTACAGGATACCAAAGGCAGTTCCCACTACTACAATTTCTCTCATCGCAGTTGATTAGAGTAGGCATGGCCTTGCAATCCATAATACCAAATCTCTTCAGGATCTCTACAACATATTTTACTTTGATGAAGGAAAATATCGTTCGGTCTCTGCAATACCTCTAGACCCATGAAATAGTGCATCATACCTAAGCAATGTAGGAAGGTAATCTCCCATACCGTGAAATTTTTCCTCTTCACGATTCTCTCTAAAGAAGAATGAAAGATCATAGCAACATCCATTGTCTCCACACAAGGTCTCTCTACATAGCAAAAGGACGTGGACAAGGTCCTGGAAGCACACAGAGACATGTTCACCACACCTGTCGAGGTGCCATTACATTTCCAAGTCAAGCACTCAATTGATTTGATATTGAGGGTGCCTCTACCTAATGGGCTAGTATAAAGGTGTTCCCTCATGGAAAATGAAGAAATCAAGCGATGATTCAAGAATTAATTCGAAAGGGGAACATCTAGTCGAGCTCCTCACCTTGCGGGAGCCTCATTGTGTTGGTGCATAAGAAAGATGGGACTTGGCGACTTTGTATTGATTACATAGATGTAAACAAAATCATAGTTTTGAATCAGTATCCCATTCGCTGGATCAATGACCTTATCGACAAATAAAGGATGCCAAGTATTTTAGTAAGATTGGTATGAATTCTGACTATCATCAATTACTAATTGAGCCAACCAATGTTTGGAATGTTTCCTTCAAATCTAGTCAAGGCATTTTCGAGTGGTTGGTCATGCCTTTCGGCTTGACTAATGCTCCAGTGACTTTCATGAGGTTGATGGATGATATTCTCCAGCCATTCACCAATTATTTTGTGGTTGTATATCAGATGACATCCTCATCTACAACAAAATGTGGGAAGAACATTTGCAGCATATTCAATAGGTCCTTAGTACCCTGTGACAACACAAGTTATACGCTAATCTAGATAAGTGCTCATTTGGCATGGAACGAATTTAGTATAAGGGATACATCGTGGATTACCATGGTGTGCATGTGGATCCATCCAATATCCAAGCCACTCATGACTATCCAACCCTGACAACTCTCACAGAGCTTCACAACTTCCTAGGCCTTGCCAACTTCTATAACAGGTTTGTGTTGGGATTCTCTCACATTGCTTGGGCCCTTATCCAAGTGACCAAAGGTGGATATAAGGCCAAGTTTGTTTGATCCAAGTCACAGCATCAATCATTTGACGAGCTTAATCAACACTTATGTTCGACACCCATCCTTACCTTACCGGATCTGCAACAACCCTTTGAAATTGAGACAGATGCTCTACAGTATGTTATTGGCGCAGTCCTCACTTAGCATGGCCATTTAGTGGCATATCACAGTGATATGCTCTCAGGTACAGTCCACAAATGCCCCACACATGACAAGGAAATGTATTGCATTGTCCAATCTTTCCAGCAACAGAAGCATTACATTCTCGGCAAAGAGATGGTAATCCACATTAATCGCAAGCCCCTGCATTTCATGCAAACATGAGGGAAATTACAAAATGATTGCCACAAAAAATGGTCCACGTACTTGCAAAAATTCCACCTAAACATCAAGTATAAGAGGGAAACATTAATCAAGTCTCTAATTGCCTCAGTCAACCTCTAGTGGAAGCCTTAACCACAATGCTCAAATCTTGTGGCCATGAGACCTTCGGGTGGTCTCAACTATATGGCAGTGATCCTGAGTTCGCTTCCACCTATCGATCATTATGTGCAGGCACGCAAGTGGCATAATTTCATATTCGGGAAGGACTGTTATGCCACCTGGGACAACTCCATGTTCCTTCAAGCAAGCATGTAAAGTTGATTTGGGAAGCGCATTACAGTTGGGTGGCAGGGCACTTTGGCATATAAAATACATTAGCAGTATTTTTATTGGCTGAAGCTCCAACAAGACATCGACATGTATATCAAATCACACACTACCTTCGCCATCACGGAACATGCCATTAAGAAGGAAGGGTTGTACACCCCTTTTCCTACTCCCAATGGGCCTTGGGAATCCATCTCCATGGACTACATGTCAGTACTACCTTCAACCAAGCATGGTAATGAATATGTGTTTGTGGTTGTGGATCGTTTCTCTAAGATGGCCATTTTGACATCCTGTAAGAAGAGCATCATCGCTGAATCCACTGCTAATCTCTTCTTCGAACGTGTTTGGGTTCATTTCAGGCTACCATAGACTATCATTTCAAATCAAGACAACAAATTCTTGGGAACATTCTTGTCTATCCTATGGTCACTAATGGACACCAAACTAACCCAACTGACAACTTCCACCCCCAAACTGATGGATATATAGAGGTGGTCAATAGGATGATTGTGCATATTCTAAGGATGTATAGTTCTAAATATCCCCACACATGGGATGAGAGTCTTCCATATATTCAACATAGACACAACACATCCCTTCATAGCTCTACTCGACGTAACCTTTCCAAGTGTGCTTGGGGTTCCAACCATATGCCGCAATTGATGTAGCTCTACCCATTTTCTCAACACAGGAGGAATCTTCCCATCCTCCCACTGATGAAAACGAGGCCACTTGATTTATTGAAAGGATTCAACACATCCATCAACAATTCTATGCCATTCTAAAGAAACCCAATGCCAAGTACAAGCAGCGACATGACCAACATTGAGTTCCGCACAAATTTCAGGTGGGTGATAAGGTTTGGTTGCATTTGCAAAAAGAGCAACTCATAGGACACCTTCACAAGCTTTGTCCACTTCAATATGGGTAGTACACCATCACCAAGGAAGTCGGTGAGAATGGATTTGAATTAAGCAATCCTCCCTTTCTTGGCCCGCTCCTGGTATTTAATGTGGAGCTCCTTCGCCCATATTTTCCATTGTAGTTGGACACCTCAAAAGTGGTAGAGCAATTGGAACCATCATAACTCAACCTTGACTATTTGAAGCAGGCTACAGTTGATAATATCACAGATACACAGGTGAAGGGAACTCACCAACAACATGTTCAACTCTATTGGGTCACCAAAGTTGGGCAGTTTCTTCACTAAGGAAAGTGACTCACTAGGAGTCAAATTTAGCAGAAGTTTCCCCATCTGATGAGGGAACTTAACACAACGGAGACCATTGCTTCCGAAGTGGGGAGGAATGATCCAGATGGATATTGGTGGCCAACCACCTATTCCACTGGCTCAAAATAAATTTTATAGTTTGGCTCATAATATAGTTTAGTTGTTGGAAGTTAAAATATTGAGCATTACAATCCCGCAACTTCTATATGCTCTGCATGTTTTGATTAATAGTGCTAGTGGGTGTAGTCAGAATACCTCTTTCGTCATTTCATAGAGATAAGATAGATGGGCCTCATTAATATTTAAATAATAAGAAACGTGTAAGGCCTTTCAATTTGTGAAAGGAATTTCCTTAAAGAATTGAAGCTTTAAGCATTTACGGATGGTTGTATGCATAATTTAGAGTTTTGAAAGTATAAGGTATACAACACAACCTAGAGATACCATTGAAAAAGAGATGCCAATGTCAATGGCAATCAATGAGTGAAGAAAGTACAAGGAACATAACACAACTTAAAATAAGCTAACATTCCATAGTATGTTGAATGTGCATCTAGCAATGGGGGACAAGCCTTTAACAAGGAATTTGAATTGATTGCATCAACGTTGAGAATGCAACTACAAAGAGTCCCTAAGTCAAATCGACTTTTGAAATTTTGATTTCATGTGTTAGGCCTAATGGTGGAGGGATGTGAGAGTATGGACCTCCTTTGATACCATATGTGGACAATTGGAAAAAACATTTTTCTATGTGTTTCCTCCTATCAATTTTTTCATAGCATCAATCAATTAAACAAGTTAAAAATATATTTGTGAAGCTACTCAACCCATATTTTCATTTCAAGCAAAGATATCAAATTAATCGTGTATAGCAAAGTTAAAAAGATTGAAATTAAATTGAGGTATTGAATCTACTACGGAGTAGAGGTAGGAAAGATGATGCCAGCAAAAAACAATACATAACACAACACATCAATCATCTTGATCATGGTGGGTAGCAAAGCATGTTTGGCATCACCTTGTATGGATTTGAGAGACTTTGACAGCATGGAGACGTCTCTAAGAACATCAAAAACACTAGATTTATCAGCATTGGATATGACTTTGAGGACAATGATGAGAAAGCGGACATAGAACTATCCAAATGGACCAACTATTATTCAATGGATCTGGATGATCTCAAGGGTTTGACACATCCCGTCAATACATGGGATTCATAAGGGGGGAATTCCTTAAATGTAAAAGTAAAGGAGTGAATTTGCAAAATTTCGTAGCCATCATAACTCTCCACAACACTAAGATAACATGGCAATTTTACGATTTTATTATTTTAATTATGATTGTTTTGGTTTCTCACGGTTCTTGTCAAAGAAAAGTATTTTGATACCATTTACAAACAATTGGAATTTAAACAAAAGGTTTTCCATAAGGTTCCTCCGACCAAATTTTTCATAGCATAAACTAATCATATGGATATTGGATAATGATTGGGGTAGATATAGTAGTGAAGCTATTGAACCCACCATTTCATTTTCAAGTGATGACATCAATTAAATTGGGTAGACTTGACTTAAAAATGCTATAAAAAAAAATATACTATAGAGAAAAGGAAGGGAAGATGATGCATACAACCAACAATATATAACACAACATGACAATTGTCTTGATCATGGTGGGTGGCAAAGCATGTTTGGCATCACCTTGTAGGGATTTCAGAGACTTTGATGACATGGAGACATTTCTAAGAACACAAAATTCACTAGATTTATTGGCATTGTAGATGACTTTAAGGACAACGTTGAGAGAGAGAATGTGGCATTTTCTAAACTAACCATCATCCAATGATTTTGGATGGTCATTAAGGTTCAAATGTCCCATCAATCTATACGATTCATAAGGGGGATATACTTTATAGCATAAAAATAAAAGAATGCCCTTGCAAAAAAATCGTAGCCACTGTAGTTCTCCACAACAATTAAGATTCCATCGCAATTTTATGATTTTTATTATTAGTCATTTACAAATCAAAGTGCTTTGACTTTACATTAATTCCGTTTCATGCTATAAAAAATTTCAATGCATTCAAGAAACAATTTCTTAAAGTGATTTTTTTTTAATTTCAATATTTTTAAATTTCACTCATTCCATTTTCTAATTGGTCAAAGAAGCTATCGATAAGACATAAATACATGAGGCCCACGGGGCATAAGATAGATGGTGAATGGGTGTATTGTTGTATTGTTAAGGCACTCATCGAGTAAGGTCATTGGTTCGAAACTCTGTGGTACAAGCCTTATAACAAAAAAGACATAAATCCAGGAGAGGTTGGCTTTATTTTAAAACACATAAAAAATAAAAATAAAATATTTGATATGACATTTTGTAGAAGTGCCATGTGGCAACTTTCACATGACATTATTGAATTTTGTTTTGAAAAATATCGTTGTCACTTTTCATGTGATGTTCATGTGACCAATTCTATATATTTTAATTTTAATATTTTTATGAAGACAATTACATATTGATGTGACAAATTTTATATTTTTTAATATTTTTTATAATTTCTTCTTTACTTTATCAATTTCTATAATCAACATAAAACTCATTCTCCTCTCTACAATTATCTTCCAACATATATGTCAATTAGTTATGTCACTTTTCCTAGTTTGCAGACTACATCGTCTTCTCCACCCACAGCCTCCTCTCTAAGTTTGCATTGTATGTTGAGATTTCAATACCAATATTCTTGTTCAATTCAACATCCCGCTTCACAAACATAAACCATATTGCAAAGTAACTATTTTCAACATAACATTATATCACTAGCATACAAATTTTAGTGGATACATTCATTTCTCTGCTTAATTCCCTTCCAACAAAGGCATGGACTTAGTTGTTATGCAAATCTATAACTTGTTTTCATAAGTTTTCCTGGTTTCTCACAGTGCCTCTCCAGAAAAAGTATTTTGTCACATTAATGTCCTCTACTGATCATAAAATAGACCTGGCATAATTTTAAAATCCCAAAATAAAATCCTAATTACAAAAGAAATATTCTAATACATAATTTTAAACAACTTTTGAAAACTTCATAAAAATTATATGTTGTGAAATAAAACAATATTTGGTGGATACCTTTTACCCCAAATTGAAAGTATAGTTGTGCTTAAGTATGAACTAATAATTTATCCCACGGGGAGTAGAATAGACGGTGAATGGGTGTATTGTTAAGGCACTCCTTGTGATAGGTCATTGGTTCGAAACTTTGTAGGTAATAGCTTACAAAAAAAAAGTATGAACTAATCATTTGAAATTTATAAACAATTGGGGGTAGTGTTTTACGTCAATGGTCAACATCATTCCAATGCATCTCCAAAACTTGGAACATTTTACATGGAAAGCCTAACGAAATTGCCAATGTGAGATATGGAAACCAATCATACCAATACTAACATTTTCTTTCATTCATGGTAATAGTGATTATTAAATTATTATTATTATTTTATTATAATGTAAATGCAGATGATATAAATAACTACTATGGGATGGGATTGCCTTATCTACATTTGTGAGAATGCAAAGACACTTGATTTCTTTATATTTGCAATGACGATTTATGAAAGCATGACACTTGAAAAACTCTTGGCTTGTCACATCAACTAACACAATAAATGAATCAAAAGACTCGACCTCTCTAGATATGCATCAAGTTGTATTCATGGGAGAAGTCTAAAATTTCGATGATTTTCATCATTCACTGATTTTTTGATTGGAATCCTGCAATTTTTTTTAATAAATCTGAATTTTGTGTTGTTCCAATTGTGCTTTTGAATGCATAAATGATTAAGTGTCCTCAAATACCCAGGACACCTAGATTATGCAAGTTTAAACACTGTTCTTTGAGATTTTGAATTTTTCTTCAAAAAATTTACAGGATTGCATCAAAATCGTGCCAAAAAATGTTGCAGAGAAAGGAACAAACTGCCGAACATTTAAGCTACACAATATCCATTGGCCTCACCCTAGAGGATATCATCATGCAACTCATTTTAATTGTAGTTAATGCCACTCAAATCTGACATAATGTCGCGTAAGAAAACTTTGTTATCTAGAGTTTCCTCTATTTATAACAAAATGTTGGGAAGTATGTTCAATGACAGAATTGTACAGATCTCCAAAACCCTAGCTGGGATCATGGAAAAAATGTGAGGAATTCGACAAAAAAAATTCGGGGAAAATCTAGGACTCGATGCCTAACATGCCATCCTTCGATGAAAAATTTGAAGGATAACAAGGCATTATTTGACACAAAATTTGAAGAGTCATAGGTTGAGACAAAATGGTAGGAAGAAAGTGATGACAAATTATCAACTAGCATAGCCAATTGACATGTGGCTGGTGAACACCGATAGGACACAAGTTAAGTGGCATGAACAAGTTAGTTGTTACTTGTTCTCCATTTGTAATTTTAATCACCCATTGTCTATGCCTCAACTACTTGTTATCACCAACCTTCTTCTAGTTAAAAGCATTGTCTTCCACTGCCCGTTATCCATACATCAACTACCAGTTATCCATGCATCAACTACCAATTGTTTTTTATATTCTTTTTTTATAATTGTTTATTCTGAATTTGGAACAACACCCATAAAATCAATTTGGACTATACACTTGTCTCATCCTCATGCAATCTAGGAAAAGCATACTTGCTACTCAACCCCAAATTCTAAAATATAAACATTTATCGATGTAATCAATTTTGAGGACAATGATTGGAGAGTTGATGTGACACGATCTAAATGACACAACCATCGTCCAATAGATTTGAATGGTCATTAAGGTTCCACACGCCCCATTAATACATGGGATTCATGAGGGGAAACACCTTACCACCTAAATAAAATTTTCAAAAAGAGCACATGAAAAAATGTACATCAAAGAAACAACATCAAAGCACATTACACCTCATGGGTGGATGGTAACAAGAGATATGGGAGAAACATCTAAGACAAATATTTCAAAAAAATAGGTGGGAGATATTTCCAATAAACATGGTTGAGCATTAGGCTTTAGAATTGATGCAAGTTGTGCATTAAAAATTTGAATCTTGAGAGCCTAAATATGTGAATGAGATTCTTGCTTTATTGAAGTCAAACAAAGTCTATATCTTATCCCTCCTCTCATGGGAACTCGAACTTAGGATTCAATATTATGTATTTCAAAATTATTGTAGCCTCTCAAAAAAGAAAAAGCAAGTAAACAATATCGAATTTCCTAACTAAGTCAACTTCGTAGAGAAACCCTTGGTTGTGACTCAATAGAATCATTAATTCATCGCAAGAGGTGAGGATGTAAAAATTTTAAAACAACTTTACAATATGCCAATAGATCATTCTATGATTTTGAAATTAAAAGGATGTCATTCTCTATGATACAATTGCCTTAAAAAAAATGAAACAATTTGAATTTACCATCGAACCGAGACCCTTTCAACAAAAGGGGAATGGGACTTACAATTTTGGATTTTTATTTGTCATGGAAAGTTTGAAAATCATTTCAAATGCCCAATTCCCCCCCTTGCATTAGTGGGAATTTTTAAGAAGCTCGAGTCACATTGTGGCAATTTAAACAAGAATTTGACTTAATGTAGCATCACTGATTTTAAATCACAGGTTTGTTGGAGCCACAACTTATGTCCATTCTCTTATCATTCTAAATCCCTTTGAATGTTTGTTCTTAGTCATATATCCATCAAATGTGCCCATCTCGTTCATTCTCAATAATTTGGAATACACATTCTTAGTCATAAATTCATCAAAATTGCACATCTTACCCATTCACTTCTCATTCTCAATTACTTGAAATGTCTAATATTAATCATAAATTCATTGGATTTGCACCTCTTGACCATTCTTTTCTCGATCTCAATTGTTTGGAATCCTTGTTCTTAGTCTTAAATTCATTATTTTACTGCTCTTGCCCATTCTCAATTACATAGAATACCTATGCTTAATCATAAACACATTAAGTCTATACCTCTACATATTCTTTTCTCATCCTCAATCACTTGGAATGCTTATTATGAATCATAAATTCATGAGATATGTGCCCCTTCCCCGTTCTCTTATTGATCTCAATTGCTTGGAATCCTTTGTTAGGTAAATTCATGAGGTGCTCTTGTTAGCCCCTCCCATGTAGTGAATATAAGGATCAGTTGGTTGCTAAACTACTTTGACTTTATATTTTTTAAACAAAAAATTTCAATTGTCGTCCAAAGTTTACATAATTTTGATTATTAATTTGATTTTTTTGAAAATAGATGAAAAAAATTAGAATTTTTAAAATTTGATATTGCTCTTTTTCCATCACTAAAGGAGCTTGATTTGACTAAATACCCATGGTTGGATGTGACATTTGCTTCAAATAATAATAATAAATAAACTTTAAAATTGCAATGCCTTCGTTATAATAAATATTTGCATTAAATTTGCACCTACTACAGATAGGGATACGATCTCGATCTCTGTAATAGTTATTTCCATTAAAATTGACATATGTTATAGAGGAGGATATGATATATATTTGAATTAAATTTAACATCTATTGCAAATAGGGATACGACACAAAGCAAACTAAACTTATTGATATCGATCTCTATAATAAATATTTGCATTACAAATGACATTTGTTACAGATAGGGATACAATCTTGAGATATGACTCAATATCCAGAGGAGTTGCCTCTATACAAAGAAAAAAACTAACTAAATGCAAATTGGTGACAACTTTCATTAATTAAGAATAGACTAGATAAAGACTCATCACAGTTCACCATTATTCATCTAACTCAGATTTTGCAAAGTTCACCATCATTCATCTAACTTGGATTTCACAGAGTTCACCATCACTCAACCAACTTGCATTATGTCTATGTTCGAACATTATGTACCCTCAAAAATGAATTATTGCTTGGAAATTCCTTCATGAATGTTATTAGTCTATGTTTCTACCTTGTCTATTTGTTAATATAACGTACATGAGGATTTGTTAGGGGATTTGTTAATGGAACATACCTATGGATGGGATCGAGATGGAAAAAGTGTTATGTATGAACATTGGCCTTGGATATTTTCTAGCTATGCTAAAAAATTGATTCTCTTATAGGTTTTGAATTTCAATCAATCATTTTTTCTTGCATGTCCCTTCTAATCATACATTCTATTGAAATACTTGTGTTTACTCACAATTGATCACAATGCACTATTGTAGAGGACAAGATTGGTAGCATTAGAACTAGTTGATTGCATCGATCTCTTTCTGCCATCAGTTTGTGACAAGTCATCCAAGTTCCCCTGTGGAATATTTGTAGGCCCTTTCTAGTAGACATGTTGTTCGAAGAGGTACATAGTCACTCTCCATCCAACTATACTAAATCAGGACTTGGCCCATTACTAATATCTATCTCTAGTTCATTAAGAATATGGCTCATAAGGTTAGGAAATTCTGCCTTTGCAACCTACATAGACTTTCCAGCTTATGTTGGGTGGAAATCCCCCAAACCACCCTACTACAAGGCCAAACTAGAGACTTAAGAAAGCTAAGGAGACACTAATTTGTGAATTGAAACCTAGGACTACTACCATTGTGTCAAGTTTGTAAAGCCCTTCAATGCTTCTGTTGTTTTTTTTAAAGCTTCAGCATTGGCTAGAGCTAGAGCCTCTACCACCCTCATAGTAGGAGCCTTGGCCTCTGCCACATAAACCTCAAAGAAAAGAAAATATTTCCTATATAGAAAAAAGTTATTATTTTCTGAACTAGAATTACCCAATAGTCTCTTCTCCCTAGAGCAATCTATAGTTTGCAGCTTAGAAGAACAACATGCTTCCTTCGACATACTATTGGTCAATGATTGTTTACCTAAAAGCTTCTGTATAAAATACCTTGAGGTTTTTTTACAAAACTTACAACAATATCTATTGCAAATTAAAACCTATAATGTCATAGACTTAACATCCAAATTGCAACTAGCTACTAACCCCAACTCCCTCTATCGCATCCAACCATTTTTCTTGCCACAATTTTCAAACCCTAGCTCCCTCCCAAACTCAAACCTAACTTTGCATCATATAGTTGCTTAGATGACAACTAATCTAGCTAGACAAAGATTTTTGAATTATAACAAATGTCTTCCTCTCTACTATTGTTGGAAATGTAATCACAATGCACCTGACGTCAGCATTTGCAACAAGGATAAGCAACGGCTGATAAAACCTTATCATCCACTATTCTGCAAAATAAAAAACAATCAATGCCTCCATAATTGAGTTAACAATTACATAGCTCACAAACATAAATAAACCTTTTGCCATTTTTTACAACTTGTGTGCAGGACCCCACTTGGGGTCGTAATTGATACATCTAGGAGAATTTCTTTGCATGTTTGTCTTCTCTAGTTTTTCATTCTCATAAGCCTTTTTAGAATCAAAATAAAACCATCGTTCTACTTCAGCCCTACCAGTGGTCTATTGAGGGGAGGAAAATAAGCATCGACATTCGATTGCCTAGTCTCCATCTTTGCCCAAATATAATCCTCAATTCTTCACAAAAACCCTACCCAAAACTGTGCACACTATCATGCTTATTTCATGGCATTCGCAGCATCATCTTCATCCTAAGAAAACCGAAATATTCCCAAAATGTTGTGGGTAAACAACAATAATGAGCTTGCTAGAGGTGGATCACATCTAATTAGCATCATAGAATACCATAGGTTTTGTCCTTACACAAGCAGGCTAGGTTCTCTTCCTCATCTAAACCACTCGACATTGCTTTAAAAAATATCATGTCTTAAGAATTCCATATTGGTTACAAAAGGGTTGACAATGGACATTAGATTGCTGACCATAAATGAATTTTAACATCGATCGATTGACTGTTATTAATCTCCAATCATGCGCTTCTATCAACACAATTAATATTTAAGCTAAGAATTGAGCGGTGGTGGGGGGATTATCATTCAAGTGAGACAACATTTGTGCAAGGTTTGCATCAAAGTGTTTAGGCCAAACACCAACGCTCACATATTGATGGGATCCCACACTTTGGTAAGTTGTAAACTGTATTTAAAAGAAGCTAGGTGGCACAATAGAAGTGAAATATTTGATCATAACTGCAAGGTCGAATAAGAATCCATGCAAAGGACATGCAGGGGAATGAAAATGACCTTCCCATACAAAAATTTAAGACTTGATAAATTATCGGATCATTTATTAGGTTCAAGATATCCAATGTCAAATTGGGTGCCCAAACTTGATAATCGGTTTCAAAGGTCTAAGGATTGTCTTTGCGAAGATCCTTGAAATTCAAGCAATGAACACAACTTTATTCAACATCGTTAACCATGTTTATAAGATATATGCATGAGAGTTTGGTAATCTCATTTAATTGGACCTTCTATCACTAGCTTTTTTAGCGTGTGGTGTTCACTAATTTTGTTCATTTATTCAACATTATGACAACCAATATTTTCATTTTGGGGACGAGAAATGAGTTGAGTGGAAGTAGTATCGGCGCAAGAATTAGGGCCACACAATATGTTGTTGATGTAAATGTGTGAGGAACCTGCAACAATTAATTAATAAAAATGCACGAGATACCAAAAATAACAGAACTCAGAATCGATTTATTGATCGCGGGCCACTTCGAGGGGACAACCTCCTTTGAGCAAGCTCAATACAAATAACTTCACGGTGCCTTCATTGGCCTCAACACAAACTTATATACTAATTCTAGGCACTAATACTATGGATCAATACCATGGAACATATAATACTATGGGACGACTTACAAAGCATATGCGTCTAATACTATGGATCAATACTATGGGCTAATACAAACTATGGATCAACAAATACTACGAAACGACTTACAAAGCATATGCGTCCAATAACAATATACTAACAAAGTAAAGAGAAGGGTTGACATGGGTTCCTAACATCCCCTCTCCCTTAGAGAAAGGTTTTTCTTCAAAACTTTAGATGTGGAAATTTATGCGGAATCTGAAGGAGTGGTTCCCATGTAGCATCCTCTGGTTGCATTCTGTGCCACTGAATTAATACCTCCGTGATAGATCGAGAGAGAAGCTTACACCTTTTGAGTTTCAGGGAGGATTGCTTGGAAGGTTGTAGACGAAGAAGAACCATATCACCTGCTTGAAAAGTGCACTTAGAATGGTTTTGATCGGCTTGTTGTTTCATTCGAATTCTTGCCATGTGAAGATTGTCCTGCAAAATGAGAAGAATCTGATCGCGGTTTCGAAGAATTGAGTTAATTTCCTGAATTGGTGAACTGCTGAGGTTGTATGGAAGAAGGACTGGCGGTGCCTGACCATAGATTGCTTCATATGGAGTCATTTTAGATGCAGTATTGTACCACTAGAGACCTTCAAGGAAATCCATAGAAAGATCTGTCCAAATCCCTGTAGGGATGGGAAAGGGTTCGAGCAATCCCGGAAGGAGTGTCATTTCACCCTTGTTGACTTGGCAAGTATCACATTCAGCCACCATCTGTTGAATTGTCATTTTTAGTCCCTGCCAAAAGAAGTTACACTGTTCCTGCTCATACGTTTTGAGGAACCCATAGTGCCCTGTCGATGGAGAAGCATGGAGTTCATAGAAGGCATAGCCTTGTTGAACAGATTGCAACCAATTTGGAACAAGCATAGAAATAGTTGAAAGAGAAACTGGGTCATCAAATGTGCAAGAAAGAGAATATGCCACCAGATTGTCCTTACCCTTATTGTAAGTGATCTCATAGGCATAACCCATGAGTTTGCTAACCCATTCCAGGTGTGCTGGGGAGGAGACCCATTGTTTTAGGAAAATTTTCAGACTCTGGTGATTAGTCTTGATGTAGAAATAATTCTCTAATAGGTATGGCTGTCACTTCTGTACTGCATGCAAAATAGCCATCATTTCCTTCTCAGATGTAGAGGTGGCTAAATTCTTACCAAAAAGGTCTCTTGAAGGCGGCAATCCCACTGGTTCAACAAAGACACCTACATATATATCCAAGGGAGTAGTGGAGATCATTGATGGGTGCATCTGAATGGAATGGAGCTGAGCGATGACACCATGTGAATTCTTCTTAAGGATCTTTTCTAGGCGATGTGAACTGATGATGCGGAGAGACCCGGGTTGCCCCGTAAA
Organism: Larix kaempferi; assembly: GCA_027924585.1. Taxonomy (NCBI): domain Eukaryota; kingdom Viridiplantae; phylum Streptophyta; class Pinopsida; order Pinales; family Pinaceae; genus Larix; species Larix kaempferi. Next base: position 418,673 of record BSBM01000319.1, on the reverse strand, counting down.
TGTGTGTTTTTGCCCATTAACGCAAAACTGCATCCAAATTTTGGCAAAATCGGGGCCAAGTGTGCGTAACCATTAAGCGCCAAAAACCACATCACATCCGCCTAAGGACAAGGAAAACATGTTAGAGCGCAGGTTATAATCTTCGATAGAGACACGCACATTGCGACACTTCCCCTTGCAAGGTAAGGTACCCCCATTGGCAATCATGACTTCAAACTTGGAGTAAGGATGGATAAAAAAATCAACCTATTTGGCGATCTAAGGGTCAATGAAGTTATGAGTGCTACCAGAATCAATGAGTATTGTAAGAGGGAGCTTCTTGAAGTAACCCCTAACCCGCATTGTTTGTGGGGTGGTGACTTCGACTAAAGCATGGAGAGATATCTCTAGGTGGTTGGTCGGATATGGAGGGTCAACAGGCGGTTGTTGAATGTCGACCTGATCATCTAGTGTATCTAGAGCTTTGTCACCAATTTCAGAGGCAAGCGGAGAATCCACATCCAAGAGATAGAGTTGTTTCTCAACACATCTATGTCCCTGAGTGAATTTCTCATCACAATTATAACAAATCCCTTTTTCTCTATGTGCCCGCATCTCTACTTTAGACAAATGCTTGATAGGAGTTGTGTGAGGAGCTAGCGTGATGGGAGGTCGTTGGGAAACCATATTTATGAATGGAACAAAAGTGGATTTGGAGCGTTGTTGGGATGTGATCTTGTCCTCCGCCAACTTATCCAACCCTAGGACTTCCATCATTGTGTTGGGACATAACATTTTAACCTCTGAGTGGATTTCATCCTTAAGACCACTGATAAAACAACTCCTGTAGAATTCATCAGACAATCCTTCTGTGTGATGCTCTAGTTTCTCAAATTCTGTCTGATACTCACTCAGAGTGCCAATTTGTTGAAGTTTAGTGAGTGCTCCTGTGAAGTCATCAAAAGCACTAGGACCAAATCGTTGCAATAGGAGTTGGCAAAAATCTGACCTTTTTGGCTCGTCATGAGCCTCGATGTACCAACGGTACCATTGAAGGGCTTCCTATTCCAAATGAAAGGATGCAAGTGGAACTTTGTGGACATCAAAAGTATTATGCAGACTGAAATATTGTTATGCCTGATATATCCATCCAATCGGATCATTACCATTAAAGCGAGGAAAATCAAGCTTCGGGCCATGAAAATTGCTGGAAGAAGAGAACCCAATGTCTGCAGAAGATTATGGCTGTCATTTATTGTTCATGGTTGAATGCTGAAGATGAAGGATGAGAATTTTTTCATCCAAATCTTGGAGTTTGGTTTTGAGGGCTGCAAGTTCTTCATCCATGATTTGTGCTCCTGTGCGGGTGACAACCATACCCAGGAGTTTTTTTTTTTTTTGAATGGGTAGAAAAACAAAAACAGAAACTTCTTTAGCAAGGGAAAATTTGGATTTGGGAAAAACTATGATGGGTAATTGGGGTTTGACTAGGTTTTGGACACTTTCTAATGGACAGGGAAGCAGAAAATGGGGATTTCAGTAGTGGGGTGAAAGAATGAGGAAATTTGTCAGAGAGGGACAAAGAAGCAGAAATAGGAAATGGACATTGTGGCAAAATTGGAAGGTGATTGGGTGAAAATCGAAGAAGTTATGGCAAACCCTAAAAATAGACAAATGTGAGATTTCTGGCTTTGGGAAGTGGAATTTGGGATAGGGTCCTCAGGAATGAAATGCGTAGAATGAGATTGCAGGGGTTTCAGTGAAGTTTCAAGAGAAATGGAGTTAAAACAAAGGAGATATGGTGAAAAAACGGAATTTTTTTTCTTTTCAGAATGGATCTGCAACGGCGCGGAAGTGATCGGAAACAGTTCTGGACAAATGTAATCTACGATGTATCAGATGAAAATAGATATGGACCCCAGATACATGTGACTTCCTAAAGGTTCAGGGGATTCACTCTACCACCAATGTTCTCTAACGGCTTGCGTATTGGGGCAGTACCCATCACTTCAAGGCTCAGGTAAAACTGATAACCGCTTTGCCACAAACGACAGCTCTTGGTTTACCTCACGGGTGGGAACTAGTCAATCAGGTAGGGTTTGTGGCCCTTTTCACTGGCAGTTCCTCTCAATGGGCCAGCTACTTTGGGGTTCCTTTGGTACTCCTCACAATGAGTTTTAGGGCTTATGCCCAAGTACTTCCCACGGTTAAGCAAATAGGGATTATTCCCAGATCTGAACCCGCAACAGATGCGAAAAAAAAAGTTGCAGAAATTCCACCCAACGAGCCCAAGAAAGTGCTCTGATACCAGATGTGAGGAACCTGCAACAATTAATTAATGAAAATGCATGACCAGAAATAACATAACTCAGAATCGATTTATTGATCACGTGCCACTTCGAGGGGGAAACCTCCTTTGAGCAAGATCAATACAAATAACTTCACGGTGCCTTCATTGGCCTCAACACAAACTTATATACTAAGTCTAGGCGCCAATACTATGGATCAATACCATGGAACATATAATACTATGGGATGACTTACAAAGCATATGCGTCCAATACTATGGATCAATACTATGGGCTAATACAAACTATGGATCAACAAATACTACAGGACAACTTACAAAGCATATGCATCCAACAACAATATACTAACAAAGTAAAGAGAATGGTTGACATGGGTTCCTAACCAAATGAGCTTAATAGGATTTTGAAAGACATATACAAGCATTGTCATGAGAAACCATTGATAGTATCACTAAATGGATTTTATACCCTACCTAGTTTCATGAGCTTGTTCAACAAACAAGGCCAAATGTTCTAAATGTTGTTGCATGACATATATACGATATTGGAGCAAGTAGATAATATAAATATAAAATCCATCATATGCACTTTAGTTTGTATTCACAAGTTTGGATAGGAGGTAATTATGCTTCTCTACTAAGTAGGTGTGGATAAGTTTTAACAAGCTAGTTTTCCTCACCTACCTTGTCATAAGTTTCATCACCATCATACAACATTATCGACAATATTATCCCCGTGTCCATCTCATCCGTCCATATGACCTGAGCAAAGTGAACAAAAACCTAAAATCAACTAAAAAATTGACCATATCAAGCAAGTCGTGACTTTCCCTTCAAAAGCCACAACCCAGATCACACCTTTTGCCCAAAAACTTGTGACATGGTCCAAAAATGTGCTTTTCGGTTGTCATTCATTATTGTTACAAGGTCCAAAAACATGTGACATGGTCCAAAAATGGTACAAACATGACTGATAAGGTTGAAACTAACTATTGATTTGGTCTTCCAAACCCTAACCTCTACACTAAGTCCTCAATAGAATGAAAATTATCCACATTGGAACCATATCTCATTTTTTATCACTATGTTTCCTATAAAATAATCCCTCATGGTCACCATTCTCATTCGTTCATAATCATATTCCCAAAGCACTGTTATGTTGCCGAAATTCCACCAGAAAGCACGAAAGAGGCCACACCATCCTTTCTACTTTCACCGTTGTGGAATCTTGCATTAGTCATCTAGCTAGAGATTGGTCTATAAAGAATATCGACAAACACTCCCTTGGATCAATTATTGAGGACCTCTGTTTTCCACAACCGATACCAAGGTGAGGTTGGAGCATCATGTTCTTTGTGTAATAATAAAAATATCATTCTTTTACATGTTACACGTCTCTGTTATGGCTAGTTTTGGAATGAATGTTGCATGCATGTTTAAGAATTGATCCACTTAGTTTAGTTTAGTTTAGCTTCCTTTCCATTTTATCTACTACTAAGGATTGCACAACGCTTTAGTAGGTTTATTTTGCACCTATGTGTGAGAAATCATACACAACAGATTTGATGACTCCACTGGGGATGAATCCATTTTTCATCCTCAGTTGTGTTAATTCAATTGTTTCCATCCTCATCCATAAGCAATCAAGGTAGTATTTTGTTTTGTTTGCTTGGTTTTGGTTTTCATCTACTTACTAGTAGGATTCTTGGGTGAAATCCCTCACAACCATGTGTTTTTTTCTTTTTCTTTTTCCCCGTTATGGGACTAGGTCACAACTTTCAGCCTGACAATTATGACCTTGGTCACGACTTTTCCTTTGGAAAGCATGACCAACCTAAAAATGAATTTTTTCAATGAATCAGATCGATTCCAATTTCATTAGTTTTCAATTTCATTCAAATTTCTATTTCGAGCTAGCATTCGGTTTCACTATTTTTGTTTGTGTCCTTTTATTTGATGTATTAGTTGATTTGTATTTCCTCGTATATGATGTAGGTGGAGGAAGGATTGTAAATTCCAAGTATCTACTACCTTTAGGATGTATTTCCTTACACTACATTTATGTACAAGCAATTACGATTTCTTGCAATACATTTACTTGTTGTACACACCACTTGTGCACACACACTCACACCCTTAATTAAACATCACCTGATTCATGAACCCAAGTGGAGCCTGAAAGCAACCCTTAATCTAACACATTAAAATCCCTCACTTAAGGAACAAAAGAACATTGTAGCTCGGTTAGGACTCTTGGGCCACTAACTCCCCTTGGTCACTATACATCTAAGACATGATGGTTGTCTTTTGGGGAGCTAAAAATTTACTTTTGTGTAATACACGCTTGATACCGGTCTATTAGCATGCCCATCCTTTCAGGGCGGTACATGCCAAGACTAGGGCTAGAGGTATGGTCGGGACACCTTCCCCTTTTAGTACTGAAGATCCCCTGGATTGCGGACTTTAGCTAAAGGTACATGAAACCTATTGGATGTGTCTATGAAGAAGGTATCCTAGTAGCCATTCTATAAAGAGTCTTACCCAAAGCTCTTGCATGTGGGAGGGCACCTAGGGTAGATAGCAGTAGGCCGACTAGAGTTGCTCTGAGTTCCTGCTCTATAATTGTCCCATTTGCACCTTCACTCACTTACTTGGTGGGATTAAGGCCCCATCAAGTTTAGTGTTTGGAAGGCCCTTGTTCGAATTTCTACTTCTTTCTCAGTAGTGGATTTTACCACCATCTATTTAAGGAAGATTTGAGAACATTTTATTTTTCACGTCATTGTTTTTTGTAGTTCTCCTTTTAGGACTAGCAAGTATTTTCCTTTTTAGGATTTTAATTTTATTTATATTCACTCTTTGCTTAGATTAGATCACTTGTTGCACCCACTTGGTACTTTTTATTTGATTGAGCATCTTATTTAGAGTTAGTATTGTTAATTTGAGCATTTCCTTCATTAGTCTTCTTTTAGGGCTATTTATTTGGATTAATAGTCTTATCCATACCAGCATTGCTCCTACGAGGTAATATCATAGACTTTGAGGATGCTCCCCCCTCTACATGATATACGATCAAACTATTATTCCACCTCAACACGAGATAACCAAACAACCTCAACCCCCTCTTGCTTCCCCTTCAAAATCCTTATATGTAGGATCCTCACAGCTCGGATCACCATCCTATCCTAGCACTGCTAGTCCATTCAGTATCTCAATGTTTGATATGTATGGGGTTATCCCTACCTCTAGTAGAGGTCCTATCGGTGGTGGAAACACTAACCAATCTATTTGTTGAACCACCAAACCAAATGTTGGTGGACACACTTCTTCCACTATGCCTGCTATGATCCTCCCATTCATGGCGAGTCTTAATATCCTTAACTTGGATAAAATAACCAATGATCCCATTTAGCATAACCCCACCTCAAATGCACACCAAGATACCTTCGTACATCCCAAATTTTGGCGATAAGGTAACCAAGGATCACTAGAAATATATAATGTCCTTTCATCTATGGTGCTCCTCTAATAGCATCGCTAATGATTTTATTCTTTTTCTTTTAGCCTCCCCCTAGTCCCACCAATGGGACAATGATGGGTAGGAGCACCTATACATCAAGTATTGTTCCTCTTTCCTCCTCATGGGATTATTGGAACCCCTCTGATGGCTATCCTTAACCTCCCAGGGATGACACTAGGCCTCCCAATTTGGTACCTAAATCCACCTAACACTTTTCCCACCCCTCAAGTTGTCTTAATTCATGTTTAACCAATTGGCACTTTGAATGCCTCACCACCTGTGGTTATGAAGGAGGCCATCACCTCAACTTAGCCTTCCTCCAAAAGGAATGTTGGGATGGAATAAAAAATTTGATATCCCAACCTACCCCAGACACGGCTGTGAACCCCCTACTCTTACGCCTTCCAAATCCCCCACGCATTGTGTCATCTGTGATTTCCTCGACCACACCACCCATCAGTGTTCGTAGTTCCTATTTTGCGTAATCATATCCACACTCAAGAGGAGAAAACTAATAATATTACACGTATTATTCACATTAATCTTCATGACACTACTATGTAGAATAATAAGGCATTGCGTATCAAGAACTTGTGTGCATTGCATGGATTTCAAGGTTGATACTCGAACCATTGCACTAATCTCCCAAAGTTTTAGTGCAATCTTGGTTGACATTTGACGTAGATCCCATGAATCTTGGGTCACTGTCATTAAATAGGTACCTTCATCTACCCCATCTTCTGAAGGAATGATTTCCCTTTATTACATTTCTTCAACTAGCGAGGCCTCCCCTTCTACCATTTCTCCATCCATGTAAACCCTCGTGACTGTGGACCCCTTAGATCTATCTACTTCGACCTTTCAAAGCAATGAGAAAATACTTGAATCCCTTACCAATGGTATTATATGCATCATTGCACATACTTCCTCCTATAGGAACCCTCGTTGGAAGGCATATGTTCAATCCAATTTGCCATCGAATCGAAATATTTTATCTTCCTAGTGCACATTGATTGGCTTAAGAACCTAATTCCTACTCCAAATTCCTTTTAGGAGAGAAGATGGAAAATATCTCTCCCACTATCGGAGTGGATATTTTGGTTACACTTGGTGTCACAGAGAACATCCTACTAGGTGCTTCTTGTACTCTGTAGGAAGTTGTCTCATATAAGGGTCTTTGTCAGGAGTTTCGCGACATTTTTGCCTAGTTTTATGCCAAAATACCAAGTCTCAACCCCTTCATTGTCGAACATCATATCGACACTTGGAACTAGGTTGAACCTATGCACCAAAAGCATAAACCTATACCCCCTTCCAAATTATTGCTCGTCGAATCCAAAATTGATAAACTATGGAATGCAATTTTCATTTATCCAATTGCATATACAATGTGGGTATCCAATCTAGTTCCAATCAATAAGTAGCAGTTCACCTTTTGTGTTTGCACTGATGCCCTCGATTTGAACAAAGCTTGTCCCAAATACAACTTCCCCACCTCCTTCATCGACCAAATTATCAATGCCTGAGTTAGACATGAGGTTTTATCCTTCATGGATGGTTTCTCGGGGTATAATCAAATCCAAATGCATCCTCAAGATTAGTACAAAATCGCCTTTACCACTCCCTAGGGTACCTTTTCCTATTGAGTCATGCCATTCGAACTCAAGAATGCAAAGCCACTTCCTAACATTTATTGCCATACTACTTCCATGGTATGGTTGATATTATCCTAGCATACTTAGATGACCTCATAACGCGTTCCAAGGAATGTGCACAACACCCATAAAATCTTCATAAAGTGTTCCTCACGTGCCGTAGGTATACTGTTCGCTTGAACCCACTTAAGTATGTATTATGCATTCCTCCAAGCCGATTATTAGGATTTATCATTTCCAAGAAAGGGATCATCGTCGATCCTCTGAAGGTTCAAGCCATTCTTTAACTCCCCCTCACAACACTTTGCAATAATTATAGATCTTTTAAGACAAGTCCAAATTCTTACGACACTTTATTTCATATTATGCCATGACCATTCAAGGATTGTTGCATTTGCTTCATCCTGAAATCCCTTTCATATGAGATGAGCAATCTCAAGCCTCTTTTGACACCCTTAATTGTGCTCTTACTTCAGCCCCCTGTACATTGCGAAGGACTTCATCCTTTATATTTTAGCATCCACATATGTTGTCGTCAAACTGCATGTTCAAGAGGATACCAACCGCCAAGAACGTGTCATTTATTATGTTAGTAAGAACCTAGCTTGACCCTCCACATTGTGTAACCATGAGAAAAAAATAGCCTTAGTTGTCATTTTCTTGGTTTAGAAACTGTGCCATTACATCCTTATGAGCAAAACCAAATTCGTTACAAATTGAAACCCCATGTTATATCTCTTGATTTTCCACCTCATTCAAGGAAAGGTTGTTGGGTGGATCATTATCCTTCAAGAATATGACCTTGACTTTGTGACCCCAAGAGTAAAAAGGCTCTGGCCTTGCAGAGTTCATCTTGAACCTACCATATGACACAAAATACCCCTATCAACGATGATATTCTAGATGAACATATGTTCACCATTTCTTCTTGTGACCCTTTGTATGGGGATATTCTTGTTTATTTGCGCAATCATAGGTTTGTTCGTCATCTCTCTTGCAATGACCATCATCGAATTCATCACCAAGCCCTTTGATACCTCTTTATCGGTGATGTTTTATATTAGCGAGGAGTTCACAACATATTATGTTGATGTCTCACATTTGACGAGGCTCAAACAGGTCTTGAATGACTACCACAGTGGAGCATGTGGTGGACACCTCTTCATAATAGCCACTTCCCAAAATATCATCTACATTGGTTATTTTTGGCCTACCTTATTTTCTGATTCAATAGGCAGTGAAGCATTTCCAAAATTATCAATTATTCGCCCCAAATGCAAGGACCCCTCCTACTCCTCTACATATAATTGTCACTGTCAACTCATTTTGTAAATAGGCCATTGAATTCATGTAATGTAAACCTATGTCAACCAATGGCCATAAGTACATCCTGGTGCCTGTTGAATTTTTCACTAAATGGGTCAAAGCCATAGTGACATACAATAACATTGCCACCATCGCAACGCTCTTTCTCTTCAATCATGTCACCACTTGGTATAGTGTCCCAAAGTAATTGGTGTCTAACCATGGTACTCACTTTGAAGATGTTATGTGGGAAGAGTTATCTTACCATTTAAAATTTGAGCACTAGTTTCCCTCCAACTATTATGCTCAGGGTAATGGCCAAGTTGAGGTTGTTAACAAGGTCCTCAAAACCATACCTAAATGGATAATGTATAAGCACAAGTATGACTAGCATCATATCCTCTTTCCTGGCCTGTGGGAATATTAGACGTCCACCAAAACAACAACTGGGTTCACTCCATTCCACCTTGTCAATGGTGTGGAGTCTGTATTAACCATTGAGTGTCGGATCCCCTCCTTGCATTTGGCAATCGAACTTTTTCCAAACAATTTAGATCTAGATTAATGCTTGATCGATTTGGAACATGTGGATGAGGACCAACGCGTTACTTTGCATAACATCAAAGCTACCAAGCAATATTAAAATACCATTACAACAACCATGTCCACCCATGCCATTTTGCAAAGGTGATCTCCTCCTTTTCTACGATCAAGCCCACAATAAACTTGGTCAAGGAAAGTTCAAGTATTTGTGGCATGGCCCATATGTCTTAAAGCAATTCTTAGGTAAGGGAGCATACCTTCATGTTAGCTCGGATGGATAACTCTTAAGGAACTCTCATAACATGTTGTATCTCAATGAATACTATCCATGAGACCAACACCCCTTTTATTCTATTATAGTTGTTTTATATTCTCCCTTTTAGGATGAGCCTTATTGTTTGTTTTCTTGTCCTTTCTAGATGGATCATTATCCTCGATGTTTGTTAGTGATGCTAACTGTTCAAGTAGATATTCTTCAAATCTTGCCTTAGCAATCTAGGTCATATAATCCTTGTCACACTCCATCGTCTATGACAGTGGAGTATGTATCAGTGTTGCCACCAATAATTAGGAATAATACAATGATATGATTGGCCTCTTATCCGATGCTCTCCATATGCGCATTCATTGTATTTGTGTTTACCTTGATTCCTAGTTGTTTGTTGCATGGTTGAATAATTGTTATTGGGTACAAAATCCTTGCCTCTTTAGAAAGTATTTATGAGCTAAACAAATGGTTAAACAGTTTTAGTTCATTACATTCACTCATGTATCTAGGAGTTTCAATAGTTTTTTGGATCATACTGCTAATCAGATCCTAGATTTACATATTAATCATCAGTGACAAGGAAATCAAGCATGCACATGTCTATAACATGATAATCATAAAGTGCATCCACTTGTCACATTGCATCATAACATAAGGCTCATATATATATATATATATAATTGCATCCACGTGCATATGTGAATATATAAGCATAAGTCCCAAAAATAAGAAGTGTTTACATCCATGAGCCCACAACTTAGTCCAAAATATGTGATACATTGTAAAAAATCCCATGTCCATAGCACGGGGTAATTCTCTTTAATTACCTACTCATCATCCTTGTTAGTCAAGTCGTTAGAGGCATCCTCCTCCTCACTATCCTCATCATTATCAACGATGCGGGGGACATTACCCATCATCATATCTCAGATTCCCTAGGCAGCCACAACTATCCACCTCATGGTGGATAGCCACTCTTGTGGTTCCCAATAACACACCTCGATTGGCTAATTGTCCAAGTACTTATAGTCATCATCGATAATCTCCTCAATTAGTTGCTCCATGTCACAAAAAAACCCTCCAGAATGGACTTGAACCCATGTCATTGCCACTGTGCTTAAGGGACATAATCGACCCCCTCAATCCTACCCCGTCATCGTTGAAATCTTGCCAATGGTGTTGGTACGGCATATGCACACATACAAGAAATGAGTAATCAGTACCATGTATCACATAAATAAATCTAGCTACCATCTATGCTTGTAAGAAAACAAAACTTAGAAATAACAATAATGCATAATCATATGTACCATTGGGTCCCCATGCTTGACCTACTGGTCATGGAAATTATGAGTTACCTTGGAATTCCATACCATCACATGGGAAACCCTCAATGACTATTAGCAGTTGTCGCCACTGTGTGAAGAAAAACCAGTGGAAGACATTGCCAACAACATCTCCCCCACCTCGTATCGTCATCTCTCCTCACCAATGCATCAATGACTCGATTAGCCCATCATCTCGAATAACGACATGGGGTCGCAGTGTAGGAAATTTCTCAAAGAAGAAGGCACACATGAAGGTTTTGAGCCTAAAATTTCCTCCCCGTCAACTCTAGTGGTTGAGTTTTCGATGCACTATTGTTCAAAAAATATAAGCCCAACCAAAGTAAGTCTCACTCGGCACCTACTCAATGATCATTATCTAACCATCAAATATCTTGTGGGTCCCTCTTGACTCCAATTTTCATATGATTCCTACAATCATTGCTCGTGTCTCCAGTATTTATATATCTCTCAATAAGATGGAGGATCCATGTAGCTCGACCCCATCTCTATAGTGGGTCACTAGCATATCCTCCATGTCCATGTCTCGTGGTATCACGGGCTTAGTATCACATATGACTCCCAGTTTTGGGATCATGTTCATGAAATAAACATTTGGAAGGTTGAGGTATATCCTCTCGCCTTGTATGAAGAATGCCCCGACATTCGGGTCCTAGTACTCGATGATCTTCGTCATAAACAATCTAGTTGATCGCATCGATGGGTTCTCAAAGAACTTGAGCAACATGTATATGGCTAGTGAATCCTTCAATGAGGCATCATTCCTAATTGCTCCTTTGAGCCAAAGAACATCTATCTCTTTCCAGTTATCCCTCAGATATGCCAAGCAATTTTGGGCTTAGTACACTCTTTTTTCACTAAAAAACACGAAGTAGGTCATGCTTTTCCTATGGAAAATAATGACCTACCATCACTTCTAATCAACAGGAAAGCGCAACATGTTCAAACTTTCCTTGTTGTCGGTTATGACCACAGGTCGCAAATTTCCTTCATCTAGGAACGACCCATGCAGGCATGTTTGCAGATTTCTTGTGACCTAAGACACGGGAAAAGCCTCGAAAGGCACGACCCACAAACAAAACCCTCTAGGGTTCCCTAAGTTCCCCATGGGCACTAATCTACAAAATGAAATAAATGAAAATACTAGGAAGGGGGAGGCCTCTAACCAACCAAGTCACAAAATCCAAATCTAATGAGTGGAATGGGAGAAATCAATACCTGAAGATATGTACCCCATGAGCTCCTATAATGGTGAACAATGAAAATGGCACCAAGGGTTGTGAGCCCCACCTTTTTTGTGGTCATTTAGGCCCTATTTTCTTTCACCCCATAGAGGCTCATATGGCATCCATTTAATGCACTATTCACATTGTCAGAATACTAGTTATGCACTCTTCTTGATTATGTGATTAGTTTTGTATGATTAAGATCTTTTCTAAGAAGCCCATGTTTCCCTCATTTTAGTTCATGCATGTAATTTAGTCCTTGCTTCTATGTTATTTGTTGCTTATATAATTGGTTTTATTTCCAAACATCGTATTATGACTTGGTATTGTTTCCATGTGTGTAGGTCCATGTAGCACTAGAAACCACTTATCTTCGGATGCGGTCTCGTCTTACGAGTATATTTCTTCAAACTGTCATATGTGATTTCCCTTTGCAAAACATAATGTGCATAAACCTTGTTTGATCCCATTATCAGCTATAAGACCCCCCCCCCCCCTTTGTTCAATTAAGTGTCCCAACCCAACCACCATTGCATTCACCCTTACTTGATAGTATAACCTTCCTCACATGGGTAGCATTCATTAGTACCCCCAGTGCCTTTAGGTGCCCATGTCATTTAATCCCCCTAGGATTGGGAGTCCATCTAGTTTTTTATCCTGAATTTAGTTGCATATGCTTCTTCATTTTCACTCATTTTCCTACTACTGGACTCCCGCACTTATGGCCATTTGATGTTTCACGTTACATTTCATAATACCATCGCTTCATCCATAATGTAAAAGTTACATTATTTCGCCACCATTCATCTTCCTTTAAGAAGATTACCATCATTGTCCTATCCCTAGTCTTTTGGATATGCTATCACACATTTCATGTATTCTCTTGGTCATACATTGGACACTTATCTCCTAGCACTCCTCTCTTCTCTCAGGTACCCATGTACTTGGGAAACCATTTAAACAATGCTCTTTAGTGCTACTATAGACTGTATATGTTCTCTTATGGTAGCATCCATGGTTGCCTTTATTCATGGCATTTTTTTATGTGTCACCCATGGAGTCGTATTAAGATTATCCTTTCTCATAGTTGACATTATCACATTTAATTCCCCTCCATGAGTATCCCACGTGTAATTATGTCCCCTGGTTATCCCTATTGTGTCCCTCCCTTGATATTATCAAGAGTTTCACACATGCTGCTAGGTCATCCATGCCTTCATGCTCTGAACAAAGGAATATTGAGTATGCTACTCCATGACCCTGTATCCCCCTTTGGTGTCCCAACCCTCTTATCTTCATTTCCTAGTATCATACCTTGTTCTATTAGACAAAGAACCCTCATTACTTTCTTTTCAACGGGTCTCCCACTATCGACTTCGACACCTATATTATAGAAGATAAACCTAGAGGCATTTTGCACCTTGGCCCCATAACCTGCATCGATGGGTTCCCTTAGAGAAACTAAGAGGAGACCTTGATTCCCCTTAGATTGGTTGGTTTTCACACGCTCGACTCCATCTCATTATCACACCATTAAGAATCATATAGTATGGTGGTCCCCTTATCCAGTTTACTCGAATACCCCAAACATTCATGACTCCCTCCAATTCTTGACTCTATTATGGAAGTTGCTCAGTCTTCTACTTCCTGTGATGTTTGGGTTGCATTGGTAACAATGATCCAATTTCAATTGTAGTTCCCTGGACCTATTTGTCTTAATCTTTCGGTAGTTTGAGCCACTTGCAAGGAGTTGTACCATTTCTTACTCCTTCTAGATCTCAGGCCACTTCCAATTTTATAAGGGATTCAATTACTATGATTTGTCATCTTGATGGGGATGTTGTTATTTATACTCATCTACTTCATATTAGTCATGGTTAGACCATATTTATGTGCTTATATTGGGTCCCTATTTGACCCTCATGATGTATTGTACCCCGCATTTATTCATGCATTGATCAGAACCCTCTTGGTTTGGATCCCAAATTATATTTAGACATTAATATGAGCATGTGGAAGCTCACCTTGCTTATATTTAAGATTATATGCACCTCACCTCTTTGAGCGGTTCGTTTGTAGGTACAAGCCTTTGAGGTCCCTTGGGAGGGGGACTCCTTCTTTGCGATAGCCCTGGTTTCTTTTCCTTGGTGCCCTTGATTTTCCTATAGAAAGAAAGGAAGACTTATGATGTATTTTGACCATACGATGAGATTCTAACCTCACACATCAAGGGGAAATATATTAATAGCCTAATTTTTCTCTCCTACCTTGTCACAAGTTTCGTCACCGGTATACATCATTATCAACAATATTAGCCCAATTTCCATCTCATTTATCCATATGACCTAAGCAAAGTGACAAAAAACCAAAAGTCAGCTAAAAATTTGACAATATCAAGTAAGTTGCAACTAAGGTCGTGCCTTTTTCCCAAAAACCCATGACCCAGTCCAAAAATGAGTTTTTCAATTGTCATTCATTATTGCACGCTTCCCTAGGGGAAGTAGTGGCTGAAAGTGGAAAAATATGACTAATATGATTAAAACTAACTATTGAATTGGTCTTCCAAACGTTATCCTCTAAGTGATCGATGGAATGGAGAGTATCCACAATGGAACTAGATCTCATTTTCTACCATTATTTTTTCTATAAAAGCAACCCTCATTGTCACCATCCATCCATCCATAATCATATTCTCAAAGCGCCATTATGCCATTGAAATTCCATCAGAAATCACAAAAGAGGCCATACCATCCTTTCTACTTCATCATTGTGGGATCTTCCATTAGTCACATGGTTGGAGATTGAGCTACAAAGGATATCGATGAATCCTCCCTTTGATCAGCTAAGGATGCCCTCTACCATCCACAATCGATACCAAGGTGTGATTGTAGCCTCATATCCTTTGTGTAATAATAAAAATACCATTGTTTTACATGTTGCATGTCTGTTTTATGGCTAGTTTTGGAATGAATGTCGCATGCACGTTTAAGCATTTATCCATTTAGTTTAGTTTCCTTTCCATTTGATCTGCTACCAAGGATTGCACAACCCCTTAGTAGGTGTATTCTACACCTGTGTGTGAGAAATCATACACAATAATAAGCATTTGACATGGAAAATACTTAATCTGACATACTTGAGTCAAGAAGCTACAAAGTTCAGACAAATGCAAGCTATTTTGCATAAATATGGCCATGCTCAAGCTCCTAGGTTGGATAGGTAGGTGGAGCATAAAAAAATATAGTGGAAAACATCATGTTTCATATGCTTTTGTGAATAGATTTTGGTGAGACTTTTGCATTTTTCTTGTTATACATTGGAAACATTCACAACTGACATATTTCATAGAATGCTATTGCATGGTGTGTTTGGTACATTTATCGATTAGCAAACAAATTTATTAATGGTGTATTTGTATAGACACATAATGTTCAAACTTCAAAACTTTAATCTCAACTCTCTATTGTTTTCTCTCTCAAGTCTCATCTCATCCCTTGAAGCATTCTTTTATTCAATTTATATGATCGATGCACTTACCTCTCTTTTTCCTTTTCTCTTTTATGGTAAAATGATAAATACTCATATGGGAACTTGTTGCATCTTAAGGATTTCTTCCTCCGCTTTGTGCAAGTATTTAGATCAGCTTGGAATGTCATCCACATTCAATACTAAAGTTTATTGTAAGCAAAGCTTGATTGGTGGTAGTTGGCCTTCTTAACACAACTACAATTGCACCCACTTTTTATTATTATATATGAGTAGTACATGATCTACTAGATTTTTTTTCTTCAGATTGCGGCATTAGTTTAGTTAATGTCAAGGAACTCCAAAGAGTTTAGATTAACTATCTTTATTATTGAGAAAGTAAATGGTTATTATTTATCTAGGAATAAAACAAAGTCTTCATGCTTGTCTTTCTAGTTTATGACTTAGTGCTCTACGTTGGTTCGATTGATGGGAAGAGGTGTGCTTTCCATTAATATTACAGGGCCACCCTACATCACACATATGCTCATTGTATAAAGAATGGTGCAAATATCATGCCATGCTCGTTTTATTCTTTCTTTACCACAATTAATGTGTGGATAAATAACATTTTCTTGTTACTTGTCCTTTCAGTTTCAAAAGTTGTATAAAACTCATAAATTTTAATGAAGTGGGATTAACACTGTATCGAGAAAATGGGCAATCATTAAAATGTAATTTTAGCAAATTTATCAAACATCTATTCAATTCCCTTTTATATTTGAAAGGAAAAAAAATGCAACATTAAGAACATCAACATAAATTTACACTTGCACTTATCACATACTTCATTTTTTGCATTCATAATTGCATGTCTCATGACTAAAATGTTGTGTAAACTATAAATTTATTGTTTGTGTGGATTAATATCTCACCCTTATATATATATATTTATTTATGCAATTCTTGATCTTAACTTGGATAGCAATGCTCTGAAATGATACAACTTTTGTAATATGTATGATCTATTATATATGATTATGAGCTCTAAATAGTTTAAAAAAATTCTGTAGCGAAGTAATTAAGGCATGTACTTGCTAAATACATTGCTTTTCTCTACTCAAATCTCTCAGCAAAGAAAGATTCTTATTTTTGGCATTTATATTTAAAATTTCAATTAATAAATATTGATTTTTACTTCTCTTAAGTTATTATTTATATATTTTATTATGTATATATTTTTATTATGAACTATATTGAAATTTATAAAATGTAAAATAATAAGACTTCGTTTGTAAACTTTGGTTAAAGTTGCAATTATAATCCAAGAACTTCAACAACAAATGGGCCGATTAGGGTCATATTTGAAAAGATATAAATGTTTGTAGTATTGATGATGTTGAAATGCATGATGAGGCATGACTCTATTGCAATTTCACTGCTTAAATCCTTGTATGGTCCGAAGGGGATTGATGTGACACTATGAAGGCAACATGAAACAAATCTAGAAGAATTGTTACACCCAATCTCTTTCTGATGGCACATCGTGTACATCAAAAATACTTATGTAATGGGGTTGTTAGCATTGGAACTTTCTATGACTACGATCTCTTTCTAGATTTTTGTATTGATTGAGATAAAATCATTTTTATTTATTTTTAAATAAATCTCAGATATGTGATGGTTATTGATATGTTTGCTAGTTGCGTCGAGAGGCGCTCTACAATCCAGTATGAGGGAGATCTTGTAACGTTTGTCCATGTTTGTCCATATTATTGTCGACCATTAATAAAATGTAATAATAAAAAGTAAAAAGTAATAATATGAGGGAGATCTTGTAACATTTGTCCATATTATTGTCGACCATTAATAAAATGTAATAATAAAAAGTAAAAAGTAATAATATGAGGGAGATCTTGTAACGTTTGTCCATATTATTGTCGGCCTTTAATAAAATGTAATAATAAAAAGTAAAAAGTAATAATATGAGGGATATCTTGTAACTTACGTTTGTGGATATTATTGTAATGCATAAGATCCACAAGCTAACGTTTGTGGATCTTGTAACGTTACATGTATTGCTTGCTCCTCGAAAAGCTCCTTCAGTACAATACCTAAGAAGAGGTTTGCACCTCGGGACATTTGATCCCTCTCGGCGCTTGAGAGAGCCTAGGATTTGGATCGACGCTGGTTTTTAATAAACCGGATCTTTCAATTGTTAATATATGCTTCTCATACATTAGCTTTTAACAAACAAATGATTATGTTTAGCTTCAAACTTTGCAGTAGAAGAATAAGTTTTGAATTTTTGTTTTCATAATTTTTTTTTTTTACCAATTAATGTATTAATGCTTCAACAATAACTACTCGTTGGTTATTAATATAGTCACGTAAAGGCAAACTTTAAAGATTATGCAAATTTTCAATCTACACAAAATAAATTATAGTTATTGTGTGTCCATGTATTGAATATAACATCAAATATATACCTCACATTTTCATTTATATTTTTTTATACAAATAAACAAGTATTGATTTATATTAAAAGGGGTTTTGGATCTACCAAACAATGAGGAATTAAATAGATCCAAAATATCAAAAAGAGAGCTTTGTCGACTTGAACCAATACACAAAGTTCTTCATCAAAGAACAAAAGAGGTCCCAAGTCGATCGACTATCTTTAAAATCTAAAATTATAAATTCTTACAAACTTATCGAGCAAAAAAATACACATGAAAACCATAAACACAAATTAGTTTGATCCAAATCTTTGCCCATTATGGGCTTCTTCCATGGAGACATCATCTCAATTTGTGCCACACTCCCTATGAACTTGTAGTTGATCTATATATGCTACAATAGTTTGTTGGACTATTTCTTCCTCGACTGCTTTGTCATTGATTGAACCGATGGACACATTAGGACGACTAGTCACGGATTGAGAACCATGCATTAGCCCTAGGATTACATGAAAATTCATTTATGAATAATTGGCAAGTTTTTCACAATTCAAGCTCTACTCATTCAACTTTGCTTCCATTGTTTCCTATTTAACCTCTTTGTCATGTCCCCAAATTTTTGCTATGGACCACTCCATGGGACTAGGGGATGCAATGGCCTAAGTTACTTGGTAAGTTCATGATAAATTATTAAGGTGGTGGCATGGGTCACGAATTTGTAATGTATGAGGTCCAATATTTATTATTAATGCAATATTAGTCAAAATGGAAAAAGAGGGTGCATAGGAGGTGGAAATTGGGCCCCGTGTGAGCTTTAACTCCCCCAAATCAAGCTAAGCACATCCAAATTATAATTCCAAGGTGCAAGAAGGTTCCTAATAGAAGAAATTCAAATTTATAACTGTCAAGAAGTTTCATGAAGAGGCATCTAGCTAAAAATAGCCATTGAGGGCACACTTGTGGAAGTGTAACTCCCAAAAGGAATTTTCTGACAACTTTTGACAAGAATCAAGTCGTATGACACCTTATGACACCTTATGACACCATATGACATGCTGTCGGTCCTAATTTTAGCCAAGGAGGGCGCTAGAGGTGAAGGTGGGCCCACATGAAGATGTAACTTCCCAAAAAATTGATTATACATAGCTAATTCAAATTTCCAAGTGAGGTAAAGTAATATTGGGTCAAATGACATTAAGAAAGGATGTAAATGTGTTCTAAGGACCCATTATCTCATGAAAATAACTTTTATTAATATTTTATGAGAGAATTCTATAATGAGGGGGAAAGGGCTCAATGGAGTCTATAAAAATGATGCAAGCCTCTTGGGAAAGAGCTTTTGGACATTTTGGTTTTGAATAGGACAGCTCTTGTGGATTTCATGGCTTGGGAGATGATCCCCTTGCTATATTGGGAAATGTTCCCCTTGCAACTGTGAACTAGTTTCGGTGATGAAAGATTTCACCCTAGCTAATAGAGAGGAGGAGATCACCCGAATCTCTTCACTGAGCTTCATTGTTGTTGACTATTGAGAGGAGAATTCACCTTCAGATTTCTCTATATAGAATATTTCAAATGTTTATGTTCATATGCAGTAGCGGGGTCGAATTCTTGATGGTGTGTTCAAGTTCCAGTCAGTACAAGTGTGGATAGTGGTGTTTCCGAGAGTGTAGAGTTTATGGTGGTTTATGCTTGAGGAGGGCACACTTGTGGATATACAAAATTTGTGAAGGATGTTCAAATGGCTGAGTATCATTTATATTTGATGGAGGGTGCATTGGAGGAGTCATATCTCTGATTTGGAGTCAAAATCTTGCTTGTGGAGGGCACAACAGTGGAAGGAAATCACTCATTTGGAGCAGTAAATCTTCCTCCTTTCTCTATGGTTCCGTAGCAGCCATTTCTACTCTCTTTGTAGAAAATATTTCTCTATATTTCGAGCTGATATAGCAGCCATTTATGTACTCTCATAAAAATTCCCACTCATAATAAAATCACAAAGTTTTCATCTGATGTTGTACAATGTTCAAGCACGAGTTTATCTATGAGTAAATGGTGAATCTATGAGTATATGTTTTTGTATGGTTGTGTAAACTTGGTGTATGGGTAAGAAACATCCATATGAGCCTCTGTTATATATTAGTAACCTATTTGGCTCAAATTAAGTGTATATGGAATCTTCTAGTGTCCATTTTGTAGTTTTACAGTTGTGTATGTTTACAATACTGCACTAGGGTTTTGGGGGCCGAAAGTTAGTTTTTGGTTCGACCATTTATAAATGTTTTTGGGTTATGAAACCCTATTCCACTGCGTCTAGAGAGTCGTTTCCAGTAGGAAATAATTTTTATTTCATCCAAAAAGGTTTATGTATGCCCAATTTATGATCATTTTACCAGTCGGTCAACCTGTACAATTATGCTAACGCACCCTCAGTTATAAATGTATGTGTAAAGTGTTCAAAGATTCCATCAAAGTCCTCTAAAGTCTGTTAGTGGTTAGATTAGAATTTTTTGGGTCCATTTGAATATTCTTGGGTCATATTTGAGCATGTTAGGAGGTGTTTGGGAAGAGTTGGATGTCTTGTGTTCCGTGTGGTCAAATTGAACTAATGCTCCTGGTTTCGAATCCAATGATTCTATGGGGTTGCATTGGGGTTGATAGCTATGAGTATTGGATCAGGGGTCTGATTGAACACATTAAAATGGTTCAAATTATATCCTATGGGATACATATCATTATTTGAAAACATTTAATTAATCAAATCATAAATTGGAACATCTCATAAGCCTTCGTAGGCCATTGTTTGGACAAAGTTGAAAATCCACATAATTACCATTGGGAATTTGGAAGTTAATATACCTAGTTTTTAATTGGGGATATTACAGTGTTATCAGAGCATGTTCCTTGACAGCTGTGGGAAATCAAGAGGAATTTTGAATAAAAATTGATGTCAGAACCTTCAAAAGAAGAAGTGCATCAAGTGTAGAGGAAAAATTGCATCAGTGGCTAGACTTGTAGATGGCAGATTGTTACCTACTTTTCGACCTACCTCGCCCATAGAGGAGGATAAGCTTGAGTGGGAAAGGTTCATGAAGGGGTTGCGAGGAGAATCTTGAGTGGGAAAGATTGATGAACTTCCAATCTGGCGGTGGGATTCTAGAATCCTTCAAAGTGGTAGATGGATCCAAATGACATATTTGATAGGAGGGGTGTAGCATCGACAGTGTGATCCTGGTATTACTTGGTTCAACAATTTAGTAGTTAGTACAGGGCGTAGAGCCAACCATATGTGTCGGGAGCCTATCCATGTGGAGGAGTGGATTAGTTTCCTAGGTGGGAGACCTTATGATGGAGGGATACAATGTTTTCCTACTAATTGGCTTGAGAGACTTCAATATGCTCTTTGGGTGGAGACTATGCAGGGTATAGGTGGATACAGTAGACACTCTGCATTTCTCAGGTTCATTTGGGACCCTTGGATTATTCTTGGGATCAGTTGTTTTAGCTAGGTTGTTGGAAGCACAGTTGGGGAGATGGAGCTATCTCTAGAGGAGATGATTATGATCAGAGTGGTGCAGCAAAAACATGGTGGTCCCTTTTTGAGATTAGATAGGGATATTGGAGCTACAGTGTTGGGCAGATTTCCAGCAGCAGCCCCAGAGGTGAGAGGCAATCTAGGCTTTCATAAGATGAGATTCTTAGTAGATTAATTGAGTGGGGAGTTGGTTGAGTGGTTGCAGCATAGAGTCGCTCTTATTATTGGAATTGGTCGGGAATTTTCCTATGTCAGTACCTTGCAGGACCATACCTTGAGCATAGTATACTACACCTCATTTCGATTGGTTTGGAACGATGACAACATTTTCAACCTTAATGTGGTTCAAATGATGGGATATAGAGTTGATGACTTGGTCCATTTTAAATTGCAGCCTTATGAACATTCATCACTAAGGAAGGAGGTAGAAAAATCAATGAGCATAAGTTGGGGAAAAGAAGAATCATTACCACTCCTACGTTTAAAATTCCCACTCATAATAAAAAGCACAATGTTTTCCTCTTATGTTGTATAGTGTTTCAAGCACAGGTTGATCTACGAGTAAATGGTGAATCTATGAGTAGATCTATTTTTTTATGGTTGTGTAAATTTGGTGTATGGGTCTGAAACATTCATATGATCCTATGATATCTGTTAGTAACATGTTTGGCTCTATAAGTTTATGTGGAAGCTTTTAGTGTCCCTTTTGGAGTTTTATAGTTGTGTATGTTTACAATATTGCACTGGGGTTTTGGGGTCCAAAAGTTAGTTTTTGGTTCGATGGTTTTTAAATTTTTTTGGGTTCTAAAACCTATTCCACTTTGTTGGGAACGTCATTTCCAGTAAGAAACACTTTTTATTTCATCCAAAAAGGTTTTTGTATGCCCAAGTTATGATCATTTTACTGGTCGGCCAACCTATACAATTATGCTAACGCACCCTCAATTATAAATGTCCGTGTAAACTATTCAGAGCTTCCATCAAAGTCCCATGAAGTCTGTTAGTGGTCATGTTGGGAGTGTTTGGGTCCATTTTAAGCTTCTTGGTTCATATTTGAGTATGTTAGGAGGTGTTTGGGAAGAGTTGGAAGTATCGTGTTCCGTGTGGTCAAATTGAACTAATGCTCATAGTTTTGAAATCCAGTGATTCTCTGGGGTTGCATTGGGGTTGATAGCTCTGAGTATTGGATCAAGGATATGATTGAACACATTACAGTGGTTCAAATTATATCCTATGGGTTGCATATCGTTATTTGACAACATTTAATTAATCAAATCAGAAATTGGAACATCTCATAAGCCTTTGTAAGCCATAGTTTGGACAAAGTTGAAAATCAACATAATTACCATTGGAAATTTGGAATTTAATATTCCTAGTTTTTAATTGGTGATATTACACTCTTGTTTCTCCATGTGAATATTGAGGTACTCTATTACTTGTATCAATCCTTCTAATTGCATTTTCACTCTCCTGAGAATCTTTTGGACCTCTGCATTCCCATCTCCACCTAACCCACCTAAAGAATTTTTAAAGCACCAAGATGGGACTACCAAGTTCTACATCCAATCCTTTCCAAGCACTAAGAAAAGTGTAATAATTGACAATGGTCGTTTGTGTATCATGGTGTAGCAAAAAAACATTCATCGTTAAAAAACACATTATTTGGCCAAATGCCAAGTGTATTAATTGACCATGGTCCTATGTGTATCATGATGTGGTTGACACTTAGATTCATAGAGGAATGATAAAATGAAGAACAATAATTATTGACCATTAAGAATTGGCATAAAACATATCCTTGGACAAGTGTAATACTTGTACTTAATATTTCCTAACATAGGAATAGGTAAAAGTGTTTTTACATGTCCATGTGGTTTCAAAGACTCTAAAACCACATCTATTAAAAGCATTTACAGGGATTATCTATATACATAGAGTGAATTGTTGTTATATACAATGAATGAATTGTTGCTCTATTAACCATCCTAGATCCAAATCCTAGGCTCTATCAAGCGTCGAAAGGGATCAAATCTCCCGAAGTGCATTATTTACTTTGTATTATTCTTTTTTACTTTGTTTTATGTTGTATTGTTTTTTGTTCTTTTTACTTTGTATTACTTTGTATGTTTGTCCAAACCTCTTGTATTAATACTTTTTACTTTGTATTATTCTTTTTTACTTTGTTTTATGTTGTATTGTTTTTTTATTCTTTTTACTTTGTATTGCTTTGTATGTTTGTCCATGTTTTTTTTACGTTTTTACTTTGTATTATTCTTTTTGTTAATGGCCAACAATATGGACAAACATGGACAAACGTTACAAGATATCCCTCATATTTACTTTTTACTTTGTATTATTCTTTTTTGTTTATGGCCGACAATAAGGACAAACATGGACAAACATTACAAGATCTCCCTCATATTTACTTTTTACTTTGCATTATTCCTTTTTGTTTATGGCCGACAATAAGGACAAACATGGACAAATGTTACAAGATCTCCCTCATATTTACTTTTTACTTTGCATTATTCTTTATTGTTTATGGCCGACAATACGGACAAACATGGGAAAACGTTACAAGATCTCCCTCATACTGGGCTGTAGAGCGCCTCTTGGTGCAACAATATATTTTCATTACAAGAATTTTAGTTTGAAAAAACATAGAGCTCGACAACATTTTAAAATATGATAATCTAATATAAATTTATATGTCAATTTATAATAATATGTTATTTGAGTGTATAAAAATTATCACATCAATAATATTTTTTTATACCATACCTTGTTGCTTTTGTTAATATGTTATTTGAGTCCTAGTTAATAATACTATTTATATATCATGTCTTGATGTTTCCAACATCTTTAATGGCTTTGATAACGTTCATTTTATTCATATGCTACAAATTCTCTTTAGCTATTTCTTAATGGTATGGATAGTGTTCATTTGATTTATAATGGTATGCATAGTTTTCATTTGATTTGTGAAAATCTAGATAATGGAGCTGTCTAAAAATTCGACGATTTGGCCTGGATGGGCTTTTCACCGGAATTCAACATTTTTTATTTTACAAAATATGAATTTAACTGTGTTTTAATGGTAGAAACGGATTCAACACCATGAAAAACTCCCGGGCACCCAAAATTCCAGAGTTTGAGAGTCGTAACCTGGATTTTAAAAAAATTCTGTCGGATTTTTTCAAAATCGTGCCGGAAAAATCAAAATTTTCTGTTTGAAATCATAGAAATTTTAGACTACGTGTCTAGATAATCACATCCATTTTTTTCTTTTTTTTAATTAAATAGCTTGGGGAAAACCCCCAAGCATTTCCCCTTGTTTCGAGGATGGTACCTAAGGTAAATCCTAGATTCTTTAGGCCACAAGGTCAAGTCAACAACATGGATCGAAGCTATTACAAGAATATACTCATTATGAGCTCAACGTGTCACTTACAAAAATAGAACCTATGTGGGGAGGATAATACTCCATCCCACAACCACTTGGGCTAGGCCTAGTTGACACATCCACTTTTTTTATTGTCTACACAACACTTGCATAGTCCTTTATAGATCCATTCACATTGAAGTTAATGATCAATAACACTTATGCCTATATACCCAGGGTTAAATAACAATGTATTCTTCAAACTAGATAACCAACCTCATTTATTGAAGAAATAACTATTATGAATGATTTTGCCTTCTTAAATCTAAACAACTTATGAACTACAATATTATAATATGTTGTAATTTGTGGTTTTGTCATTTTTATCTCCAATCAAAGTTTTTGAAGTAAGTTTTGCCTTTTAAAAAACATTTAATCATAATATCTATTAGTCATTAAACTTTATCACAATTCCCTCTATGCATATATCGTAGAAATTAAAACACCTTTTTATATAAAATTCAAAAATTAAATTATACATTAACATTGTTACCCAAAACCAAGAACTAATTGCTTTGCAACTCTCCCTTGTCCACTCTTAATGTATGGAATATGAAGACAAAAAATTTAACATACAAATATGTCGAAATTGTATTAAAGAAATATTGATTGTATCAAAGTTAACCTCGAAAATAATTGACCATAAAACAGTAATATAAAACATAGTGTAGTTTACTCTATGGTATAAAGGTTTTTAAGAAAGCCTAGGTTGGCATGTGCGGGGGGAGTAATTCTTGACTCCACGGGGAACAAGCAGAAGGAGTTTTCCCGGGGCATTGGGAGGAAGACCAACAATGGAGCAGAGTGGCTAGGACTCATAAAAGGGCTGGAGATTGCTATAAACCTGGGAATAAAGAAACTGATGGTTTTAGGAGATTCCTTAATCATTATTAGAGAAGTTAGGCGTATTGTCGCCAAAAGGAAAGATCCAACCTCAAAAATGCATCACCTCTTATTATGCATCAGTAAAGACTTCCAGGAGCTCACCTTCCTTCATATTTTGCGAGGTTTAAATGGACAAGCTGATGAAATGGCGAATATTGGAGTCGAGCTCTCCTATGGCACTCTAAGGTTTGATAATGACTCTTTGGAAAATTATTGGATCCCTTAACCCACGGCTAATCCTTAGGGATTGGGCTTATGACCCATATATTCTGGCCCCTCATTCATCTTTGGGCACAATTCATTTGAATTGCAATACTTTTGAAAATTTTCAGGAAACTTCCCTTAGAAATTTGATGACTCCCCTCATCCTCGCTTGTCCCCCTCGCATGCACGAATTAATTGCTCCTCAGCGACTTGCCAGTTGGTTGGCATGCGGGCTTGTTCTTGAGGTTTATCTTCGCATTTGGGTGCCCTTCAGAGTTCATTCCATCTTCGACTTCTTGCTTCTTGTCTGCCCCAACTGTCTGCATTTGTTGCTCATTTGTTGTAATTGTCTTTGTGTTGAAAGGATCATGGCACATCACGGGGTTGGGCGTCCTCAGGGAGGTGGCGATAATTACTACCATGGTGTTGGGCATTGTCAAGGAGAGGTGAACCTTAACTGTGGAAGGTGTTGTAAGCAGTCGGGGTGTTCAGCCGGAGGAAATGTGGGGTGATTCGGTTGAAATCGAGAGCCACCCTGGGCACGACCCCTGCCGCAGGCACGTAGGGGTAGGGAATACTGTTGGATAGGACTGGAAGTGCAACATATCTAAATTTGAGGTGGTTGCAGGAGATGGAGCTGCAAGTCAGGATGATCCATGGTGAGAATATTGAGTTCAAGAAAGTTATTTCCCGCCTCTACAACTTGGCAACTGCATCCCATTCTGAGGTAAAATATCAGAACATTTGTGTGGCAGAGAAAATTGAGCATTTGGAGGAAACCCTGGGTCTGGCTTATCCTCGCAAGGCTCAAAAAATCAAAGTCTTTGGCAGTGAACTCGAGGACATCAACAGTAAAATGGAGAAACTGTAGAAGTTTATGGAAAACGCTGTGAACTTCGTGGATCTCAGCACTGAGAAGAATGTGGCAGCGGACTCTGTTGGCGCGGCCATGGATATGGGTCTTCATTAGCAGCTTGTCGATTCTCGTCACGGGTTGGCCTTTCTAGTTCTGTTATGTATTTAATGCTTTTAAGTAAGATGTTTAAGGACTGTGAAACTTCTAGTATAGGCTCTAGCTACTTTTTTGGCATCTTGGTAGGGCTTAATGCCCAGATTTTGTATAAGTCAGTTTTTTAGAAATGTTCTTCTTCTGCATACTTCTTCTAGGGCAGTTCATTAGATGCTATAGTTTTCACAGGACATGAAGATATCATGATAGTTATCAACTGGAACATGATGAATTTGGAGTGATGGATGTCTTCCTCTCATGGGAGCAATCTGATTAGTTTTTTTGATATAATTCCCTTCTTTTCATATAATCAAAGTTGGTTAGCCGTTTCTGTTAAAAAAAAAAAAAAAGGTTTTTAAGAAAGCTATAAAATTCAAATTTCCAAGAGCAATGCATCATATTTTTGTTACATAGTTTTACTTTTACATTAGAAACGACTTTGCGAATAGATACCCATGGTTAGTCCCTACCTCGTTATGTTATTACCATATGAATCAAATTGACATGTGTTCTTGGTAGAAGTTGTACCATAAAGAGTCATGAGAAACCCAAATAGTTTGAAATTACAAAAAAAAATATAAAACTTGTCCAAAATTTGCTCCTCTTATATGAAGTAACATAAACAATATATCACACAAATAAACATAAGACTATGAAGTGTGATCTTTCTAGTATATTTAAAATTAAATTGCTTAATAAATTGACCAAATAAGCATAAACATAAACGAACATGAGATAACATATCAACCAAAGTTATGCCATGGATGGGCTTCATCCATTGACGTATCTTGATGCTCCATACCATCTTTGTCTTGAAAATTTGTCTAGTTTGTAAAAGCCACTATAGTTTGCTATATTGTTTCTTCTTCTCTGGCCTTCTCCTTCTCTAAACCTGTGGACAACATCATATGGTTTGCAATTGATTGAGATCCTCTAGCAAATCCTGATATGATATTGAAGTGCATTTTTGAATCATTAATGAGATTTTCAAACTTAAATGCTTGATCTTCCAAGACAACCTCCATTCCTCTTGTTTGTTTTCTTGTTTTTCCATATGAATACTTAGGTATTCAATTGTTTGTCTCATTCTTTTTAGTTGATTGTTCATTCTTCTCAAAAATTTCTTCACCTTAGAGATATTATCTCCCCCCTCCACTTTCCCCAGCATTGGATGGTTGTACCATTATACCAAACATAGCAAGTAACTTTCCTTGAACCCTCTCTCTAAGACTAGAGAATGCATTGAAGAGAATCCAAACCCCATTAACCATACCCTCCAGCAAGTGTGGACCCATTCTTAAATTGCCTACAATACTTGAAGGATCCTATAAGGTAGACATTGTACCATATGAAAAATCACCTTATAGAACGAAAAATTACATACCTTTGTTGAAACGAAGCTCTCAAAACGATGCTGCAGGAGTAGGCTATACTAGCAAGAATACAAGTTGATTCTTGAAACCAATTCCTCAGTTTGATTGATCACTCCACAGATCGACTACCTCCAAACTACAGTTATCCCCCGAACCATCTACTCACACTAGTAGAAAATTCCAACAATTAATCCCACTTTTGTAGGCAATCTTTTGCACGCGGGGTTTAAAATTATCCATGTTGCAAACTTAATGCATTAGAACAAAATATCAATAGGCACAAGGGGGTATTAGATTTACCTTGCACGAGCCTTTAACGAGGCAACTTGCATGCTTATGTATGATGTTGTTATGCGAAGTGGGTTATCCAAATGCTAGTTCAAGTTTGATATAGGCGATGAGACTTTGATAGTTGATGCTGCAATTCATTAAATACATAGGGGGTCTAGAACATTTCAGGGGGCTCCCCGTTCTTAACCAGGACGCCCCTATCCAAGTAAACCGCCTCATTGGCCTTGCTATTAACCATTTTATTATTGCCTCTTAGAACATGAAAAAAATTAACATCATTTAGCCCTTCCAAATTCTCGTGAATTCTTTCAAAGGTTATGCAGAGTAGGGTCTCCTCGTTTTGGTCCTCCTTGTGCAATTGATTAATGACAAAGAGAGAGTCTCCTAGGATTATATCTTTCTTAATTTGATAAGCATGCAGAAGCTCAAATACAAGGTACAAAGCATAGAGTTTTGCTTAATTATTTGAGGTTATTCCTAGCCCCCATGAGAAGGTTATTTCAATAATTCCATTGAGGTTAATAAGAATCATTCTCGCTCCTGCCACCCTTAGATTTCCTTTGGAGGCACCACATTAAACAATAACTTGTGACACAAAGAATTGAGCTAGTCTTGCATCTTTGATTTACACCAATGATGTCCATCTCGTGGATTTGGATATATTTATTTTTACTAAGGGAGGTTCCCAACGAGAAGGTCTTGAACCCATAATTGTTCTTGAACTATAATATTTTCATGTGCTAGATATTGAATTCCACAAGCTCTTTAAGTTTTGGCCCAAATAGCTTTCGCTTTGGCTATTGTACAGTGAGGATCTAGAAGAGACGATGAGAAGATTGCCTTGTTTTGAGGCAGCCAAATATTCCAACAAGCAAACTTAGGGAGGGCCATCCAACACCTTCTTAATGTTGATTTGTTTTGAAGATGTCCTCGATAATATGAATGCTAATCTGCGACAGGTCACTTCAATGCATAGGGACAATAACCTTTTCACCCAACTCGTACAATATCTCTTCTCGTGCTTTTTGAATGTGTATACATTATGAGAATAAATATTGGGTTGTTTCTTCCTCCTCAAGACAAAGTGCACACGATAATGGTCTAGAGATGTTACACTTTTGGGGGTTCTCTATCGTTAAGACGTTTCCATGTGTTAGAATCTAGAAAAAGGCATTTAATTTAGGAAGGCAGTTTGTGTGCCATAATTTCCCCCACATTTTGGATTGAGGAAGTTGAGGAAGTTGGGTGATCAAGTGTTGATATCTACTTTTTATTATATAAAGTTGATATTTACCCCAACCTTATATATCATTGACTTTTCAAGTGAAGGGGAGCAAAGCCTTGAAGCTTAACTAAAAGAGATGTAAATTGGTATTGAAGATTGGATGGTATCTCCCAGTGCCTCTAACTCTTCCACTAACTAGAAGGTGACCATTCTAAAATGGCATATAAGGTTTTTATTTTCTAGCTCGATAGCTAGTTCCATAGCTCCTCTAGAGTTAGTTTGGTGCATGGGGGATGTAACACACCCCATCGACAAATGCATTTTATAGTGCATATTAAATATAAATTAAGATAGCGAAAGCATGGGGTTTTTCAAAAGACCCATTAAATATTTTAACAAATGCATAAAACTCATAACATCGGAAGCATAGACTAATCTATGAGACATTTGTTTAATAAAAATCATACAAAATAGTTTAACGCACAAATGCAAGATAATAGTAATCTCCTGCACGGTAAAACTTTTGCTTATGTACTACATCTAAAACTACTCAATTTTAGAGCATAGACATATTTTAAAAACTTAAATTAATATGCCTATATGTATTTGTCTACCCATTAATTAGGTAACTTCAACTTATCATTTTCCTTTCAAAACTTATTGTACAGTAAGTATCATGTTTAAATAAGAGATTAAGACATATATTAATACACCCCAAATAATAGTAAATTATGGTGTTTTTATTAAATAAGTTTACTCCACCATAACTAAATTTGGCCCATAAACAATATTTCCAATTCTTTTCTTATAAAGTTTATTCTTAGAAATTCCAACCATTTTTCATAAACTATGTTAAAGGAGCTTAGTCGGCTGACTGACTGAAATCCTCCACCGAATACGGTCGAGATCCGATTACAGTCGAATTAATGTAGTCGGCCAGTTAACCGACTAAACAGATACTTGTCTAACTTCAACCTAAACAAATACTTGTCGGTTTCCGACTAAGGTTTCTGACTAACCCGACAATAATGAAAATAGAGGGCTTTTAAATAAAATATATAGTCTACTTCGACTAAAATATATAGTTGGCGGTTGTAGACTAACCCGACAATTATGAAAACAGAGAGCTTTTAAATATAAATATATAGTCTACTTCAAATAAAACATATAGTTGTCGGTTGTAGACAAACCCGACAATTATAAAAACATGGAGATTTTAAATATAAAATATATAGTCTTCTTCGACTAAAACAAATAGTTGTCGGTTATTCCAAATATTTCCTTAAGACAATTTTCCAAATATATGCAAATTTCCATTTCACTAAGTAAAGGAAATATTAATTCAACAATTCTCTTATAAAACTAAAATAAAATTGCCAACCATAATAATTTAGTCTATCAACTGGCTAAATGCATTACCTCTTTTAACTAAATTAAATAATTTTATCGACAATAATAACTTAGTCTATTGATCGACTAATTCTTTCACCAAATATGGTCGAATTATATAACTTCAAATCAAACATATTCATATATGTGTAACTTGGACTAAAGCATAAATTTGTAGTTATAATACAATTAAGACTTAAACATCTAATCTCTCCAACTAAACAAATCAGCCCATGGTTTTTATTAACCCAAAACAATTTTGTTTTCAATGAATCAAATCAGTCTATGGTTTTCAATTTACCTATTAGACAAATTGGTTGAACCCAACTCTTTAGACAAATTAGTCGAACCCAGCCCTTTAGACAAATTGGTTGAACCCAACTCAATCACCAAAACTTCATTAAATAATTAGATCAAACAATTTCTATTTCTATTAGATAAATTGGTCGAACCCAACCCTTTAGACAAATTGGTCGAACCCAACTCAATCACCAAAACTTTATTAAATATTTATGTCAAGCAATTTCTATTTCTTTTACCAATTAACTTCAACTTATATTTTCAAGTTTAGCCGAGAAATTTTACTGACCACTTCATTTATTTTTAATGAACTATTTCTTTTCCGACTAATTCCCTAATGAATTACATATTCATTTTATGGAACTTAGGAGCTACACGGTAAAACAATAAAACTAGCATTATCACACAGACCTGGGTAATAAAATTATCCTTTTGCCATAAAGCTTTAAGTTAAGTTATATGCCACCCTCCCTTACTGACCTAGGTGAATACACTAGTATGAGTTTTGCCTCACAGGCACTCCAAGTCTCTTACAAAATTATATTAACAAAATAATGGGGTTTAAACCAGGGGTGTTACATTCCCCTCCCCCTTAAATTATACATCGCCCTCGGTGGTCATTTTGTCCAAAATTTTCAAAAAAAACTTTCAAAACTTCATATACTTTTATCAGTCTTCAAACAGATGGGGATACTCTTCCCTCATCTCATCTTCGAGCTCCCAAGTCTGTTCTTCAGGATTGTAGTGGGTCCATTAGACCTTTACCTGTCCGATGGACCTGTTCCAGAGTATCTTGGTTCTTTTGTCCAATATGGGGATGGGTTGAACCTGAATTTCCCCTTCGAATTCTACCTGTATCACAGACCAATAAAAAAATATGATTAGGATCGTGCACATATTTCTTTAGTAATAATGCATGGAAAACATTATGTATTTTGATCATATGTGGAAGAGAAAGTTCATAAGCTACAGGTGCGGTTCTATTCAGGATTTCAAATGGTCCATAGAATCTAGCTGCCAACTTCTTGCAGATGCCCAACCTTATTGAAATTTTTATGCCTTTCACTTTAAAAAACACCTTGTCTCCAATTTGGAACTCTCTGAGTACTCTATCCCTATCTGCATAATTATTTTCCTATCCTGAGCTACCTTCAAATTCTGTTTTATCTTTGTTACTTGTTGTTCCATTTCTTGAAACATTCAAGGTTCCGCAATCAGCCTATCCATAGGCTTGTCCCGGCTCACTGGAACACTACATTTTCTGCCATACAGTGCTTCGAAAGGACTCATCTTCAGTGATGCCTGGTAACCATTATTATAATCAAATTCAACAAGGTATAAGTAATCTTCCCACTTATTGGGCTTGTCCATCACATACATTCCAAGCATGTATTTCATTCGATGATTTGATTCATCCGCTCTATCTGTCCATCAGACTGTGGATGATAAATTGTACTAAGATTTAATTTAGTACCAAATTCTTTGAACAAACCTTTCCAAAAATTTGAAATGAACTTTGGATCGTGGTTTGAAACTATTACCTTAGGTATTCCATGTAACTGTTAGATTTTGAGCATTAATTCAACATACTCTAGGATCTTTACTGAGAGAATAACATGTACAACATATCAAGCATAACAAGCAATCACATAAGACAATGGACACACAGAGTTTCACTGGGGAAAACCATAAAGGTGAAAAACCCCACAACTTCCTCAGAGATAGAAAGAGAAATGATACAACCCAAGTACAAGAGATAGTCTTCTCCTAGCAACTACTCCTCCTTCCTCACTAGTGCGCCACTTTCCGAGTAGTGTAGAAGTGGATAATGAGATGATCAAATAGAGTGCCTCCCGCACTCTATTTATACATGACTTGACCTGCCTAATAACCTAGCAGGGCCGACTTGTCTAACTCAGTCTAATAACCCATGGTTATACTAATCAGGGCCGACCCCACACTTGGTGGTCTAATAACCCATCACTTGCAAGTTGCGACACTTGCGACACTTGTCAATACAAATGACAACACTTCCGTATAAAGGAATAATACCATCTCTATAGGAGTACAATATACATATTTGAAATAAATTCTGAAGTTACAATTACATCAACACTCCCTCTTAACTAGGAAGGTATTTCTCGACATAGATCTGCTAGCACAAGTCTTCTTCTCTGGATCATCGTCACTGGATCATCGTCATCGAATCATCGTCACTGCTGCTGCTATCTCAATCAATCTCCAATCTGCTCGTCATAGGAAGTTCTACAGAGCCAGTCCTTTTTCATACTGGATGTAGGCTCACCACCTGCAGGTCTTCATCATCTACAGAGCCAGCCCTTTTTCATGTTGGATGTAGGCCTAGTCTCCATGTAGGTCTTCAACATCTTTGCGAGCAAGCCATCAAGTAGGTACACCTCAGGACTGATTACACTGCCTCTGCAAAACCTGCAAGATCTCTCAGGACTGATTACACTGCCTCTGCAAAACATGCAAGAGCATCTTAGGACTGATCATATGCCTCTGCAAAACCTATGTACCATATTGTCACATCATCGTCATAGTCCATGGAGCACAACCCAGATGCACACAAACACATCACTTACACTCACCAGCATGGAAGGACTTTCCTCTAACCATCCGGGAAAGGCTCAGCACTTACACTCATCGGCATGGAAGGACTTTCCTCTGACCATCCGGGAAAGGCTCACAACACTTACATCAATGACAATGGAAGGACTTTCCTTTGACCATGTCGGAACAGCTACAACAATTACATCACGACCATGGAAGGACTTTCCTCTGACCATGTCGGAAAAGCTCAGCAATTACATCACGACCATGGAAGGACTTTCCTCTGACCATGTCGAAAAATCCACGCCCAACTCTTACATCTCACCATGGAAGGACTTTCCTCTAACCATGTGAGAATGGCCCAGCCCTTACATCTCACCATAGAAGGACTTTCCTCTAACTATGTGAGAATGGCTCCGCACAGCCCTTACATTTCACCATGGAAGGACTTTCCTCTAACCATGTGAAAATGGCCCAGCCCTTGCATCTCACCATGGAAGGACTTTCATCTAACCATGTGAGAATGGCCCTGTGTGCATCTGTGTCTCTGGACTCATCACTTCCCCTTGGAAGGTATCTCGATCTGAAGTACACCAAGTCTCCCTCTAAAGTATTCAAACTTCACTCTAGCCAGCGGCTTGGTCAACACATCGGCTATCTACTCGTCCATCGCAACATACAGGAGCTTCACTGCTCCTCTCTGCACCATATCCCTGATATAGTGATACTTGATCTCAATGTGCTTCGACTTGTCATGGAACACTGGGTTCTCCGACAACTTCACACAACTCTGGTTGTCGCAATATATACAAGTAGCACTCAACTGAAGATCAAATAAATCAGATAGTAGCTTCCTAAGCCATATTGCCTCACAACTAGGCGAACAAGCTGCGACATACTTTGCTTCAGCTGTACTCAGTGCCACATAGGACTGCTTCTTGCTAAACCAAGATATCATACCGAATCCCATACTGAAGTAGCACCCCGAAGTGCTCTTCCGATCAATGGCACTACATGCCCAATCCGAATACATAACCCTCCAGGTTAAAATTTTGATTCACCTCATACTTGAGCCCATAGTTAATTGTACCCTTCAGGTACCTCAGAATATGCTTTGCAGCTATCAGGTGAACATGTCTCAGATCTATCAAGTACTGGCTCAAGGTGTTCACCGCAAAGCAGATGTCTGGTCTCGTATTCGTCAAGTACATCAAGGACCCAATCATCTGACGATGCATCGTAGCATCAACCGGCTCAGATGAAGCATCACACAAAAGCTTCAGGTTCGATGCCATAGGTGTGGCCATGGCCTTGTAGTCCATCATCCCGAACCTCTTCAGGATCTCTACTGCATACTTCCCTTGTCCAAGGAAGATTCCATCTGCACTCTGCCACACCTCCATACCAAGAAATTAGTGCATCATACCCAATTCCTTCATCTCGAACTCGACAGCAAGCTTCCTCTTTGTGTCGGCAATCAATCCATCCTCACCTGTCATAAACAGGTCATCCACATACAATAGTAGTATCACTGGATTGCCTTCCTCAACCTTGTAGTAAAGGTTGGAATCTGCTTTACTCTTGGTAAAGCCCAAACTGGATAGGAATCCATCTATCCTGCCATACCAGGTCCTAGGTGCCTGTTTCAAACCATACAGGGCTTTCTTCAGTTTACACACATGTGACCCTCGATCATGTGTCTCAAACTCGAGTGGCTGCTCCAAATACACTTCCTCTTCAACTACACCATTCAAGAAAGTTGTCTTGACATCCATCTGGTGTACCTTCCATTTCATCACTGCAACCAGAGTAAGCACTGATCTAATG
Source organism: Larix kaempferi (assembly GCA_027924585.1). Taxonomy (NCBI): domain Eukaryota; kingdom Viridiplantae; phylum Streptophyta; class Pinopsida; order Pinales; family Pinaceae; genus Larix; species Larix kaempferi. Next base: position 382,545 of record BSBM01000319.1, on the reverse strand, counting down.
GAAGTGTATCTGGCCACAGGAGAAAAAGTCTCTTCATAATCAATCCCTTCTTTCTGGGAGAAGCCACAAGCTACAAACCTTGCCTTATATTTCTCTATGCTATCATCTGCAGCATGCTTGATCTTATAGATCCACTTGGAAGTCACCACAGACTTCCCATCTGGTCTTAGGACCACATCCCAAACATCATTCTTCATGATCGACTGGTATTCCTCGACCATGGCATCCTTCCATTCTTTCTTTTATGTTGCTTCTTCATAACTGGAAGGTTCTTTGTTCATTATGTCACAGAGTAAAGCAACATAACTGGTATGTGATCTTGTCCTTTTCCTTTCTCTGTGTTCCTCTTTTGGAATGCCAAACCTTTCTGCATCTTGAATGAGCTCTCTAACCCATGCTGGTTTCCTCTTGTGAGAGTCCTTCTCACAGGGTGGATCTACAGGTTGTTGTGGATCTTCCATTTCATAATCTTCTTCAGGAATTGCTTCATTCATGGTGGTTTCTTGTGTTCTGGATATTCTGGGTTCTCCAATATCTTCAACTGGTGTTTTCCTTGATTTGATGTATGTTGATATTTCATCAAATGTTACATCCCTACTGATATCAATCTTCTTGAATCATGGGAAGTAGATTATGTAATCCTTCGAGCTTTCACTGTAACCCATGAATATGCCCTTCTTTCCTGAAGGATCTAGCTTTGTCCTCTTTTCTTTTGGGATGTGAGTGTATACTGGACAACCAAATATTATGAGATGGCTAACTTCTTGTTTCTTACCAGTGAACGCTTCTTCTAGTGTTTTGTTGTCAAGTATCTTATGAGGTGTTCTGTTATGCACATATACAGCTGTCCTTGTTGCTTCAGCCCATAAGTGCATAGGTAGATCTTGGTCATGGAGCATTGCCCTAGCTACTTCCATGATTGTTCTATTCTTCCTTTTAGAAGCCCCATTCTATTGTGGATTGTAAGGAGTAGTCAACTCCCTCTTCATCCCCGAATCACTGCATAGCTTCTTGAAGTCTCCTGAAGTGAATTCTCCGCCATTGTCGGATCTAAAGATCTTGATCTTCATGTCAGTTTGGTTTTCTATCAAGGCTTTGAATTACTTGAACTTGTCAAACACTTCATCTTTGTTCTTCAAGAAGTACACCCAAGTATTCCTAGAGAAATCATCAATGAAGGAAACATAGTATACATACCCACTTAGAGAACTGGATGACATCGGACCACATACATCAGAGTGGATGATTTCCAAGATTATTTCTGCCTTGCTTTCACTGCTTGGAAATGTCGTCTTTGTGTTCTTTCCCTTTGCACAACCTTTGCAAATGCCTTCATGTTTTGTCTGGATTTTAGGAAGACCTTCCATTGCTTTGCTTTCAATTGGTAATGCCCTATAGTGCATGTGTGCAAGCCTTCTATGCCAAGGTTCACTTGGCTCTACTGAATCATGGACCATGGCTTGTTCTGGTTGGCCCTTGAATTTGTATAATCCTCCCTCTTGCTCTCCAATCACCAATGCATCATCTATAGTCTTACCCTTTGGCCACATTAGGACTTGGCCATCTACAAATGCAACCCTCATGACTTTTGCATCCAATGCAGATATGGAGAGTAGATTCTTCTTGAGACCTGGAACATATAGTACATCTTTCATCTTCATAGACTTTCCAGAGTCTAGTTTATAGGAGGCTTCACCACTCCCTTTTATTGGATACTGGTAGTCATCCCCAAGTTTCACCTTGTGGGGTGATTCATGTTCAAATAGGTTCATAAAGGATTCCTTGAACCCTGTCATGTATTTAGAAGCTCCACTATCTATAAGCCAATCATTACTTCCATGAGTAATGGTTCCAGTGAGAGCAGAAATCAAAACATATTCTTCATCACTTGAAGAAGATTCACTATCTTCTCTAGCCCTCTTCCCGGGAGGTTCATCATCCTCTGCAGCATGAGCATGATGTCTTCTTTTGATGTTCTTATTCTTGTGATAACCATCTTTCTTATTTCTGGGACAATCTCTGGAATAGTGTCCCTTCTCATCACATGTATAGCAACGGACATAGGACATGTTTCTTCGAGGTTTGGGACTACCCCTTTGATTCTGATGGTGATTTCTTTCTTTCTTGCCATGATGGTGAGTCCTTTTGTCACCATGTCTTTTGGAGTGTGCTGTGAGAGCTTGGTCTTCATTCTCCATCTTCTCTTCTCGAGCTACAATTCGAGCTTCTTCCTGTGAGCATTCTTCCCACAGCCTACTGAATGTGATAAGTTTCTTCCTAGCACGAATTCCTTGGATGAAGGAATCCCATGACCTAGGAAGACCATTAAGAGTGGTCATTACCACTTCTCCATTTTCTATGTCTTCTCCCACAGCTTCAAGTTGTTATTTTATCTAGGAGACCCTTGAGAAATAAGACTGCATAGTCTCTGCATTCTGGATATTGACATTCTTCAATTGATTCCTCAAGGTCATCTTCTGATTTATGTTCTTCCCTTCAAATAGCTTGGTCAGGGAATCAAACATCTCCTTTGGTGTCTTTAGAGATGACACATGGGGTATGAGATGGTCTTTGATAGAATTAGCAATGATCCTCTTTGCCTTGACCAAGTTCTTCTTGTGTAGGGCCTTAGCCTCTTCTCCCTCTGGGACAGGGACCTCTTCACTTATGTAAGTGTCCAACTCATTTTCTTCTAGGATTAACTCAATCCTATACTTCTATGCTCGGAAGTTATCAGCCCCTTCAAGCTTATCCTCAAGCTTAGTGTGTTGAGACATCTTAAAGAGTACTTCAAATGGAAATATAAAAGATTTAGGTCTTACCACTTGATTTGCTGAAAACTGGATCTGGTCTCGGATTAGGGTTTGTCAGAGAAACCCTAAAAATTCAAACTTCTGAAAGGATAGAAAGATGCACCTTGATGAGCTGATTAGCCTGATATACTCATAATTTGAAAATTGCAAAGTTTCACCCTTCATAAATGCTTTTCAATCTCCTGGATTCACTAAGGAGGACCCTGAATTAGGGTTTGGGTTCCCCGGAGCTTCACCAAACCAACAAGTTCGATCCAAAGCTCTAAACTTCGATTTTTCCAATGCGCTTCCAGCTATGGTCTCAGATTTCAGAAATTCCTATTTTTGTGGAAACCTTAATTTTTAAGGCCAAAAATGAAAGTGCCCAAAATTGAGATCTGATTGGACAGAAAGATTCACCTTGCTGAGGAGAGTCAATATATCATATTGATTTTCCAAAATCTGTGGAGAGAAACCCAATAAACAAGAAACCCTAGTTTCCGCAACTGCACAGTGTCTTCTTCTCAGGTTAGCTCTGATTCCATGTTAGATTTTTAGCATTAATTCAACATACTCTAGGATCTTTACTGAGAGAATAACATGTACAACATATCAAGCATAACAAGCAATCACATAAGACAATGGACACACAAAGTTTCACTAGGGAAAACCATAAAGGTGAGAAAACCCCACAACTTCCTCAAAGATAGAAAGAGCAATGATACAACCCAAGTACAAGAGATAGTCTTCTCCTAGCAGCTACTCCTCCTTCCGCACTAGTGCGCCACTTTCCGAGTAGTGTAGAAGTGAATAATGAGATGATCAACTAGAGTGCCTCCCGCACTCTATTTATACATGACCTGACCTGCCTAATAACCTAGCAGGGCCGACTTGTCTAACTCAGTCTAATAACCCATGGTTATACTAATCAGGGCCGACCCCACACCTGGTGGTTTAATAACCCATCACTTGCAAGTTGCGACACTTGCGACACTTATCAATACAAATGACGACACTTCTGTATAGAGGAATAATACCATCTCTATAGGAGTACAATATACATAGGTGAAATACATTCCGAAGTTACAATTACATCAACAGTAACCTGGCAATTTTTTTCATATAAACCTTTGCAATCTTGGCTGCTTTGAAAGTTGATTGAATAGGTACAAAGCGGGATGAATTTGTTAATTTATCAACCACCACCATGATGGAATCATGTTGCTTCTGATTTCTTGGCAACTTTGTAATAAAATATATGGTTACTACATCCCACTTCCATTCCAGAATTGGCAATGGATGGAGTAGACTAGCAGGATGCTTATGCTCTCATTTAACTCTCTAGAATTCCAAACAACGAGCAATATACATAGCCACTTCCTTCTTCATACTTGGCCAATAAAATTCTTTATTAACTACTGCTAAAGTCTTATGATACCCTGGATATCCTGCATATGGTACACTATGCATCTCTTGCATTATTATCTTTTTAAGTTCACTTTTAGCTGGCACATAATTTTTTCCATTGAGTTGAAGAATTCCATCTTCAGTCATTGAATACTTAGAAAAATTTACAGGTCTGCTACGTGATTGTAAGGTTGTTGCAACCTACTGATAATGATTATCTAACCTCAGTGCCTCATGCAATTTGACCTTCAAGTCTGATTTCCAATCACTAATGGCTGAAATTTGCATTAGCTAGCCTCTTCTACTAAGTGCATATGCCACTCTGTTCTCCTTTCCTTTTATGTACTTGATTTCAAAATTGAACTCACTTAAAAATCCAATCCATCTAGCTTGTCTATCATTTAAATGAGGTTGTTCAAATAGATAATTTAAACTATGATGATCAGTCTTTAATTCAAACCTGCTCTTATGAGGTAGTGTCTCCACATTCAGAGTGCATGAATTATTGTTGCCAACTCCAAATCATGAGTGGCATAATTCTTCTAATGTTCTTTTAAATTTCGTTATTCATAGCAAATCAAGTGACCATTTTGCATTAAGACTCCTCCAAGTCCTTCTAATGATGCATCAATGCATACAACATAATCTTTGTCTGGATCCGGAAGCTTTAACACTAAAGCTTGAGTAAGCAATTACTTCAACAACCTGAAACTTTCCTCACATTTCTGACTCCAAATAAACTTTACTCCCTTCTTCTGCAAAGAAGTGATTGGATTTGAAATTTGGGAAAATGATTCTATAAATCTCCTATAGTAACCTGCCAATCCCATGAAGGATCTGATCTCTAGCACATTCCTAGGAATATGCCAATATTCAATAGCTCTTACCTTCACAGGGTCCACTGCTACACCTTCTTCGGAGATGATATGTCCCAAATATAACAATTGTTTTTGGTAGAAAGAACACTTACTGAGTTTAGCATACAACTGATTCGCTCTCAAGATATGCAAAGTGATCTTAAGGTTCTCTTTGTGCTCTTCTTCAGACTTGGAATAAACCAAAATATCATCTAAGAATACTACAATGAATTTATCCAAAAATTCTTTGAATACCCCATTCATTAAGCACATGAATGTGTCTAGGGCGTTTGATAACCCAAAAGGTACTACACTATACTCGTAATTCCCATACCTAGTCCGGAAAGTGGTCTTACTGATGTCTTCATCCTTAATGCGTACCCGGTGATACCCAGTTCTAAGATCGATCTTGGAGAAAACCTTTTCCCCTCTCAACTGATCAAAAAGATCATCAATCCTCAGCAAAGGATATTTATTCTTAATTGTGGCTTTATTCAACTGCATGTGGTCTACACACAGCCTCAACGTACCGTCTTTCTTCTTTGCGAATAGTGTTGGAGCTCCCCAAGGTGAAATACTAGGGAAGATGTACCCTTTCTTCAACAATTCTTCCAACTGCATTTGCAATTCTCAAAGCTGTGGGGTACTCATTCTATATGGTGCTTGAGATACAGGCATTGCCCTAGGTACCAAATCAATGGAGAAATCGATGTATCTTTTGGGAGGCAACCCAAGCACACCTTGGAAAACATCTTCAAACTCATTGCAAATGTTCATTGCCTCTGCGCATGGCTCTATCCCAACTGGCAATTCTTTAGTGTGAATAACGTACAACTGGCACCCTTTACGAATGTATTTCTTCAATTGAATGGCTGAGATTTCTCTTACTGAAATCGATCTAGGTATTCCTTCTATCTATACAGAATTTTCATCCTCATCCTGGCAAGTCACGACCTTGTTATGGCAGTCCATAATCGCATGATGTGACTCAAGCCAATCCATCCCCAACAAAATGTCATAAGATCCCAGAGGAATTATGTCCAAATTAGATTTGGTTTACAATCCATTCATGGTGAATTTACAGTCTTCAACCACTGATGTATCTTTCCTTTTCATTCTTGTAGCTAACTATACCAATCTGTGATTTGGCATTTTTCTACCCACTAGCTTGCACCTTTCAACCAAGGTAGCATTAACATAACTGAATGTATCTCTGGAATCTATTAAAATTGAAACTGGTAAATTGTTTACTTTACCTTCAATTTCTATCATTGATGATTGATGATCCGCCTGGCGATTTTCCAAGGCTGCATAGATTCACGGAATGTTATGAGCTACATCCCCCACTGTAGATGTTTTCTTCAAAGTATAAACTCTGGCATCCTTGTTCTTTTTCTCATGACAACTGTTGAGATAGTGGTTACCTCCACACCTCCAACATTTAACTGGTGCAAACTTTTCTTGTCCTGTAGCTTCATTTATCCTTGGTTCCAATTTCTGATGTGGCTACTTGAAAGAACTGAAGCGTTCCTGCTTACCACCAAAGGGCTTAAATCCCTTTTTTCTTTGTTCCTGATTTACCTTTAGATTAAACTTCCAGCTCTTATGAAGGTCTTGCATATTCTTACCTTATTCATACAGGCACTTGGCCTTCCTTATGGACTCTTTCAATGTAAGAGGCTCATCATAATTGATTCGATCTTTATAGAATGACAGTAGACCACTGAGAAGCACTAGATTTTTATTGTATCCTCTTGGATGAAATCCACATAACTTAACGGCTCCAAAAATCTCTTTTCATACTCATCCATGGTCATGTTACCCAATCAGAGTTCAAAGAACTCAAGCATCTTCTTATCGTAATACTGTTGTGATAGTATACTTGCTTGAAGTATCTCTGAAATATTTTCCAAGATATTTTCCTTTCTTCCATACCTTCTACCTGCTTCAATTGTTCCCATCAACGGTAGGATTTTCCCTGAAGGTTAAAAATGGCAATCTTGGCTTCTTGATTGTCTAAATAGTCATGTAATTGCAGATACTTTTTCATCTCTTGAAGCCGCATCTCTACAACTTCCTCAGGCTTCTCTCCATCGAAGGTAGGAGGCTTAAGTTTTCTTAGTTCACCCTGTAAGACATTTTTATCTCTTTTTTCTGTTGTCTTTCAGAGCTATGCTTGTGATGAATTTCACATTTCACATTTCCATGATGGCTTCCCACTAAATGATAAGGGTAATGCTCCCTCCTTGGACTTACATTCCTTTCTCTTTAGTGATAATATCTGTTAGGGATTCCTCTGTTCAAGAACTCCTCACCCTCTCTTCTTTCCACGGAAGTTACTTGTTGCACCTGAGTCCTTAGCTGCATAAGGTTATGTATCATTTCCTAATTTAATTGACACTACTATTCCATATAATGAAGAATCCTTCCATTTTCTTCTCGAATATATTTTAATGTTTGGAACACTTCCTTAGGTTCCATTTCAGACCGATGGCCATTGGACTCTGTCCTTTGGTCATCACCCAGTCTCATTTCTTCAACAAACTGTGATATTTTAGGACTCTCAGCCATCTTGCAATTATGCTTGCCCACTACTCTGGCAACTTGCAATTACAAGGCCTACAAAAAATGTATTCATTTAACAATCTGAAATTTATCTAGGTTTATTAGTTTACATCTAAATTCACATGCATAATGTAATTTACATTAACCGCATAGATATATTTAATTCATTCATAATTTAAATTTCAATAAATCATATAACACAATTCTTTAAATGGAAAAAACATATCCCAGAGGCTAAGGGTTGAAACCTTAGCTATGTACCAAGTTGTAACACACCCCTTTGACATATGCATTTTATAGTGCATATTAACTATAAAGTAAGATAGCAAAAGCACGAAGTTTTTTCAAAACACCCATTAAATATTTTAACAAACGCATAAAACTCATAATATCGGAAGCATAGACTAATCAATGAGACATTTGTTTTAATAAAAATCATACAAAATAGTTTAATGCACAAATGCAAGATAATAGTAATCTTCTACACGGTAAAACTTTTGCTTATGAACTACATGTAAAACTACTCAATTTTAGAGCATAGACATATTTAAAAACTTAAATTAATATGCGTATATTTATTTGTCTACCCATTAATTAGGTAACTTCAACTTATCATTTTCTTTTCAAAACTTAGTAAGTATCATGTTTAGATAAGAGATTAAGACATATATTAATACACCCAAAATAATAGTAAATTATGGTGCTTTTATTAAATAAGTTTACTTGACCATAACTAAATTTGGCCCAGAAACAATATTTCCAATTTTTTCTTATAAAGTTTATTCTTAGAAATTTTGACCATTTTTCATAAACTATGCTAAAGGAGCTTAGTTGACTGACCGACTAAAATCCTCCACCAACTACGGTCGAGATCCGACTACAGTCGAATTAACGTGGTCGGTTAGTTAACTGACTAAACAAATACTTGTCTAACTTCAACCCAAACAAATACTTGTCGGTTGCTGACTAACCCGACAATTATGAAAATAGAGAGTTTTTAAATAAAATATATAGTCTACTATGACTAAAATATATAGTTGTCGGTTGTAGACTAACCCGCCAATTATGAAAATAGAGAGCTTTTAAATATAAATATATAGTCTACTTCGACTAAAACATATAGTTGTCGGTTGTAGACTAACCCAACAATTATGAAAATAGAGAGCTTATATATATATATATATATATATATATATATATATAGTCTTCTTCGACTAAAACAAATAGTTGTCGATTATTCCAAATATTTCCTTAAGACAAGTTAAAATTATTGTTTTCCAAATATATGCATATTTCCATTTCACTAAGTCAAGGAAGTATTAATTCAACAACTCTCTTATAAAACAAAAATAAAATTGCCAACAATAATAATTTAGTCTATTAATCGACCAATTCTTTCATCGTCGAATTATATAACCTCAACTCAAACATATTCATATATGTCTAACTTGGACTAGAGCATAAAGGTGTAGTTATTATTTACCAAAAAACATGCCTTAACCCAAGGTAATGTTTGCTATTTAATTAATAAATACAATTAAGACTTAAACATTTAATCTCTCCAACTAAACAAATAAGCCCATGGTTTTTATTAATCCAAACAACTTTGGTTTCAATGAATCAAATCACTCTATGGTTTTCAATTTACCTATTAGACAATTTGGTCGAACCCCATAACTTTATTAAATAATAATTATATCAAACAATTTCTATTTCTATTAGATAAATTGGTCGAACCCAACCCTTTAGACAAATTGGTTGAACCCGACTCAATCACCAAAACTTTACTAAATAATTATATCAAACAATTTCTATTTTCTATTAGATAAATTGGTCAAACCCAACCAACTTCAACTTATATTTCTTTTACCAACCAACTTCAACTTATATTTTCAAGTTTAGTCAAGAAATTTTACCGACCACTTCATTTATTTTTAATGCACTGTTTCTTTTTCGACTAATTCCCTAATGAATTGCATATTCATTTTCTGGAACTCAGGAGATACACAGTAAAATAGTAAAACTAGCATTATCACAGAGACCTGGGTAATAAAATTATCTTTTTGCCATAAAGCTTTAAGTTAATGGAAAATAAACAAAATTCAAGAGTATTTATCCATTCTTCTAAATTTTCCAAACCTTGTGATCTTCGACATAATTTAATTAAACATTACAATTTCAAACTGAAAAATTAGTATTTTGTACAGGAAATAATTTTCGACTTCGACTTAAATAAAAATAGACTTGATTGCATAAAATCAATATCACATAATTAGACTTGTAATTATTTCATGCCCATGAATTAATCCAAATAAATATGATTTCTTATCTTGTATACAAACTCAGGAAATTTAACAAGGAATTCATGCAGATATTTAACCGATAATTAATTAAATAACATCTCAGAAATTAAGACAAAATTTCTAGGTATTAAGCTTATCTGTAAAATATTTGAAATAAGCAACTGCCTTCGTGGCGGCCACACTTCACCTGACCATAGGTAGTTCTGCTCATTAATCTCTCCGCAGAATTTCACCCCTGAGCCAAGACTCATGCATTCACCATAGGCTCTCACCAATCTCAGGTTTCACTCAGGATTTCGTCACTTGGAAAACAAGATTTACTGGTTTGTTACCAAATCCATACCAACTGTGCAATCCTTTCCCTTAGCTTCATTCTAACTAGAACCAAAGTGAAATCCATCATTGCACATGTGCTTAGAATTCCACTAAAATAATTTCTTACACCATTGCCATTTCTCAGGTGTAACGAGAGGCAAATAAAGTATAAATTAACAACCAAAAAATCGACAAATCCATCTTGGGATTACAGGTACTCTCGACCAACCCAGCTACCACAGAATTTGGACGGATTGGACACTTTGCTCTGGAACTGGACTAATTACTATGTCCTCCAGCAATTCCAATCGACCATTCAATCCCAATTTCCTTCAACGCTACAAAATTCTCTTGCTGCCGACTGCGTTCCTATTTTTCCCCTTTCTCCCTCATTTTTTGTTTTTCCTCTTTACCTTCCTTTTGTTGTTTGCATGCTCACCCAACAACACTTGTCAATTTTCCATTAACCTCTTAATCTCTCTCTTAATTCCCCTTTTAACTTCAAAAATAGGTTTAATGAATTAATTAGAATAAAGTATGGGTTTATCAAAATTTAAAGGTAAGAAGGGTTGAATAGGGTCCTACTTAGCTTTTAGGTTATATGCTAACCCCCCCCACCTTACTGGCCTAGGTGAATACATGAGTCCCTGTTCATTCATCGTGTTGACTCTGCCACTGCCAGTTTAATTTTTATATTAACAGAGAAAAATACAACATGAGTTCTTCCTCACAGGCACTCCAAGTCTTTTACAAAATTATATTAAAAATAATGTGGTTTAAACCAGGGGTGTTACAGGGGAGCTCACCCCATTATTCAATCCTACCATATCTTAATATCCCTTTCATTTCTAGGTATCCAATATAATCCAACTTGGATTATTGAGTTGGCCACCTTGCATAATTTCCATATGTTGTATCCCTTACCACTCAAATTAATTGAATCGAAACACCCTAGTCTATAGCCCCTTGTATATTAACTTTTGAAGGTTGATTTCCACCATTTGACCCTCCAATCATGAGCCTCCAGAGAATTTAGCACCAAACACCAAATTCATCATCTTTGGATCCCTTATACCAATTCCCCCATTTTTATAAGGTCCTGCAACCACCCATCTTATTGTTCATTTTACTTAGTAGAAAATATAGAATTCATGGAAATCCACATACAATATTGAGCTATCCTCAAACAATTTCAATACAAATGTTGGAATGTTGTCATTGATGTCAAGATTGTGTCATTAATGTCAAGATTGTCAAGGTGTCCGCAAGATGATTATGGGGTAATTATGCTTTGAGGGTTGTTTAGCGCTATGAAATCTTAGCATTGCATGCTACATGAATTGGTTACTAGATTTCTTGTAGTTGCCCACATACAAACAAAACACGTTTAGCCACCAGAATTTTGGAAAGTGCATTTTTGGCATTTTGCTCGTTGGTTTGAATATTTTCGCCATTCGATGGAGAAATGTGGAATATGGGTTTTCTCTAGCATCTTGTTGAGATGGATTTATTCCTAGTATTATCGCCATATGCTTCGTCATCTACCCCTGAAGCAATGATCAAAGATTTGGTGAGAATGCATAAGTAGATAGATGAGTCAACGCTATGAAATCAATCTCATGCTTCAAGTCATGAGATTGTCTTGTAAAGATAGCAAACCATGGACTGACACTTCAATCACAAATCCACATAGCTGCCAAAGTTTTAGTCAAAATTTCAATAAAGCTCCTGAACAAGTCAACTCGATTCACAAGAGAAGCCTTAACAGATTTATGCAAAATGACAAGTCAACTTATAATCATGATCCTGGTGGGTCCACAAGTGCATCTAAAACCTCATGTAAACCATATAAATCCAAAAGGCAATTTGAAGTTTGAAGGTGTGAAAAAAATGAAGTATGCACGTTTTCCTGAGAATGCAATGATAGAATCTGAAACTTATGACTGGGTTTTCGTGGTTGAGAAAGATGAGATGAAATCTCTCTAAAGCTGGCAAAAACAAGTAATACAGAAGGAAATTTGATTTTATGAAGGTTGGAAATTGCGAGTTTGGTCTGAGAAATGTTTTGGGTTTTCTATTTTGCTTTAATTGCAGGGTCCAGGCTTGTTAATTGGATGAAGAGCCTGAAGTTCCAATGTTTTAAAGAAATGCAATCTTGATGAATATTTTGGGGATTCTATTGCAGATTTCAATGATAGTGAGAAAGATGAATTGATCACAGGTTAAAAAGATCGAAGAGAATCACTGTGAAGTTTAACATATTTGATGTGGCAAGAATGGGCAATGTAATTTGAGGGTGATACGATGAAGCTCATAAATCATGGTTCTGGAATGTGTGTCTATTTGTAGAAATTGTGAAGAGAGATCTAGGCATAATAAAGACAAGGACACAAAGAAATTATTGTCATTCATGCGAATACTCAGGGCTAGGATGGCGTGTTCATTCAATTCAAACTATTATTTAGTAACTGGAGATCCAAGTTTGTGTATTGAGAAGAGATGGAATATGAAAGTATAAAACAAATACTAGATAAATTTTTAGTGCAAATAAGAGAAGTATTGAAGATTGTGGCAGCTACAAGATTGTCTGAGATATTCTTGTTCAAATAAAGAGGAACAACACTGTGTATAGATGTGACAGCTACAGGAATAACAGATTTGTTGTACTCAAATAAAAATAAGCTTGAATACTTTGTGACGAATATTTGTAGAGATGTTGCTTGGATGAATGCCTTTGTTGTAGATGAAGATAAGTCTTGAAGATGTGTTGATGATGTGTATGGCAAAGAAGCATATCTACAACCTTATGTTTGCATACTATAAGTTTATATATTTTTCTTAAGGTGGCAGGGTGGTGCTTGGGAAGGACTGGTGTTCTTGGTAGATAAGTGTCTAATGGTTATGCTTGAAAGTGTGTAAGAAAGTGCTTACATTGAAGGTTGGTGCCTTCACCATGACAACAGGTTTGTGCTTGCAGATTTGAGTCGGTTCTCTAAAGGATTGGCGTCCTCATCCATTTGATAGGTTGGTGCCTCGTTTGTAAGTTGGTGCTTACAGAAGATTGGTGTCCTCACAGGTTGGTTCCTGCAAATTGTAAGTTGTAGCTTGCAAAACATTGTAACAAATTGAAGTTTGATTAGTGAAACATTCATAAGTGGTTTTCTCCCTGTTTGTGTTTCCACTATAAATCATTGTCTCTTGTGCATTGTCCTATGTGTTGATAATGATGATTGGTAATATGATATGGTTAATTATGTGATGCGAGTTTAAAATTGTTGTAGCTAATTGTTTGAAGTCAAATTCAGTATAATCTATCCAATACTAATTCACCCCCTCCCTCTCAATACTCCTAAATATTCCAACAATTGGTATTAGGGAAGGTTCCTTCGGGAACAATTTGACCACTAGAAGGTAGGTCTCTACAACACCCATGGATGGACAGGAAGGTCTCTCAACAAATAAGGCACCACGGTTTGATGGATCCAATTATGGCTTTGGGAGCATATGAATTGAAGTATTATTGTTGCCAATTGGACTTGACATTTGGCAGGCAGTTGAGAATGGTTGTACAGTTCCAAGTACTCCACCAATAGATGCATATGGGAAAAATATTTATGAAAGAAATGCAAAAGCCATAAATTCAATTATGCGTGGTCTAGCATATTCAGAGTTTACAAAAGTCATGCAGTGTAAAACAACAAAAGAGATGTGGAACAAACTCCGAAATATATATGTAGGGGATTACATAATAAAAAAGGCAAAGCTACCAACTCATAGAGGACAGTTTGAGAGCCTCAAGATGAAGGAAGATGAAAATATTGCAGCCTATTTTATCCTTGTATATAAAGTAGTCAACACCATCAAAGGTATTGGAGAAAAAGTTTTAGAAGCAACTATTGTACAAAAGGTGTTAAGAACTCTGCCTCTAAGATTTGATCCCAAAGTCTCAATCCTAGAAGATAGAAAGGATATTGACAAAATTACAATGGATGAACTACATGGTATTCTCAGTGCATATGAGATGAGAATTAAGAAAGAGAACCCTTCAAGGATGGAAGCAAGCTTTGAGGCTTCAAAGAAGACAAAAGGCAGCAAGCAAGAATCAAGTAAGAGCTCCTCTGGTGAATTTGATGATGAAGAAGCAAACTTTGTGAAGAAACTCAAGAAAGGCCATGGTAGATGCAAAGGTGAGTTACCTTTTAAATGTTTTGAGTGTGGTAGAATATGACACTTTGCTTCTGAACGCCCTTATAAAGAGATAAGGAATAGTGATGATGAGGAAGATCATAGTAACAAAGAAAGGAGGAAGATGTACAAAGGGGGTAAATATGAAAATAAGAAAATATTCAATAAGCAAAAGAAGAGTCTTTATTCTAAGGAGGACGGTAACTCATCAGGTGAAGATGATGATAGTGATAACGATACAAGAGAACTAATCTTCAAGGCATTAGATGAAGATCTTGAGAATGAAAATCATGATGATGAAGAGAATGTTGAAGTTGAAGCTGAAGTATACCTTGAAGGGGAACTTATCAGTGGCTTAGATGATTTGAGGAAAGCACGAAAGAAGAATAAATAGCTAAAGGAACAACTGCTGAAGCATGAAGAAGAAGTCATTAAAGACCACACAATTCAACTAGAAGAAGCAAGGAAAATAGAAGAAGATCCAACATGCCAACTGAAAAAATAAAAATGAGAAAATGTGTGAGGAATTGGAGGCTAAAATTGTCTCTTTGAGAAAAGGAATTGCAAACAGTGAGCACCTAATTAAACTATCAACATAAATTTGGAAGCATCACTAAAGTATTAAATGAAATCATCAACAACCAAAGACCATCTTTTGACAGGTCTGGATTAGGATATGGACACGAAAAAGTTAATGAATGCTCAAGCTCAATGGTGCCTAACTATGAAGCAGAAACAAGAAGTTATGTAGGTACGGTCAAGAGTTCTATCAAAAGAGAAGACAACAATCACCAAAGGAAGGACAATCAACAATCATCCCACGTGAACAACAATAGTAAAGGAGTTGTTCCGTCTATAAGACCTTTTATTACCAAGTATCAAACTCTCTTTTTGGGTCACTATTATTACTGCAACAATTTTGGTCATAAAGCTGTAAATTGCAGAGCATTTGCAAAAGATGATTGAGAGAAATAGAAATTCCTTTAAAGTCTCCAAGGTTGGTCACATGAGCAATGAAATCAGAAATCCTAATAGAGCTATGGACGAAAACCACAATCCATTTGGGCCCTTGAAACTGGATATTGAATGATATAAATTTCACAATTATGGCCATAAATCTCGAGACTATAAAATCCAGTTGATGACTGCCCAACAAAATGTAATGAATGGTTCTTCCTTTAAACATGAGAATGACCAAGGAATTGATGTTAGTTGCTTAGGAAATGCGGGCTTGATTTTGAAAAATCGCTCCAAGAAACACCAAGCTCCTCACGCAGAACACGCTGAAATCTTGATCGATTCATCTCGAGTGCTGAGCTTTGCACAGAGAACCATGCTGATCTGATTTGCAATGGTCGCTGGAGGGGGCCCCGAGGCTTTCCCTCCCCTGTCTGAGATTGCTGCGTTCAAGAAACTGGTGCCTGCTTGTGGGAAACGAACTCCGAGTGAGCAACAACAAAAATTCGTCAAACGCATGGTCAACATCCCCATTGTTGACCTACTGTCTGAAGATCCGTGCAGATCAGCGTTGAACCTAGCAGAAAGAGGGCTCATAGGGCAGTTCATCGGCCTTTGGCCTTCGCCTAAAGCAGTGGATATTTGGGTGCAAAGAAACTGGTGATCATTGACCCAAGACGGTATCAACAGTCATCTGGTGGGTAAGGGCTTCTTTGTTTTTGTCTTTTCCAATGTAGAGGACAGGAACTTAATTTTTAGGAATGGACCTTATTTTATGGGCCCTCAAGGACTATATCTGAACAAATGGACACCGAACTTTGATCCGACGGAAGATGTGCCCTCGACTGTCCCAGTCTGGGTCTGCTTGCCTCATCTACTCTTGTACTGTTGGAATCCTAAATCTTTGGAAGCCATAGGCAATAAACTAGGGAAATACATCGACCGGGCAGAGAGGAAAGATCAGTATACCTGCGCCAGAATTTGCGTGGAGGTGGATTTGGAAGTAGGGTTTCCCGAAGCAATAAAACTCACAGTGGTGGATTGGTCTTACATACAAGAGCTAGATTATGAGAAACTTCCATTTAAGTGTCGATATTGCCATGGGTATGGACATTTTGCCAAGCACTGCAAAAAGAAGGGAGAGGAGGAGGTCAAGGAAGCCAAAGGCAATAAATGGATCCCAACTAAGAAGCCAATTGTATCAAAACAAGCCATTAGACCAAAAGGCAAAGGAAATTTTATGGGGAATGAAGGCCCATCCTCTGGTCAGTTAGTCCGTATGATCAGGGGCTTCCACCAAAAAGACAAGGTCGGAGGCAACATCAATTCTACATTTTTGGCTTTAATCCCCAAGGAATCAAACCCTGGGACCTTCGATAGGTTTAGGCCTATCTCGTTGTGCAATGCATCATATAAAATTCTGTCTAAGCTCATGGCCAATAGAATCAAGCCATTGTTGGGTTATCTCATCTCCTCCAGTCAGGGTGGGTTTATGAAAAGTAGGAACATCATGGATAATGTGACCATTGTGCAGGAAACCATTAATTCCAGCCATCAACGCAATGAACAAGGGATGATTATTAAGCTTGATATGGCTAATGCCTTCAATCGGGTAAGACATTCATTTTTGTTTCATGTTCTTCTATCATTTGGCTTTAGCACTGATTTTGTAAGGTTGATCAAAGCTTGTATAGGTAGGCCATGGATTGCTCCTTTAGTGAATGGTAGGCCTGCCAATTACTTCCAAAGTACTCGGGGTATAAGGCAGGGCTGCCCTCTGTCCCCTTTCTTATATATTTTGATGTTAGACTCCCTCAGCAGAAAGTTGAATGCAGAGAAGGCTGCAGGAACAATTCCAGGCATTCGAGTGATGAAAGATCTTGTCCCCATTAACCATGCCTTATTTGCAGATGATTCTCTCCTTCTAGGAGGAACCTCTGTCAAAATTGCAAGGGTTTTTAATGATGTAATACAAAGCTTCTGCAGAGTCTCTGGAGCCCTGGTCAATAAGAGAAAATGTGTTGTTTATGGCTGGAACATGAATCATGCTACCATTCAACGTATTGCTCATTACTTAGGCTATACAGGCTTTGCAACTTGGGAAAATTTTAAGTATATTGGCCTGCCTTTAACCCTGGACATCACTAAGGCTACTCATTGGCTCGAGGAAATAAGCAAAATAAAAACTAAAATGGCAGCTTGGGTAGGACAGTGGCTAACCAAAGCTGGAAAATTAATTCTTATCAAATCTGTTATCTCCTCTCTATCTCTCTATTAGGCTGCGTTTATTGGCACCTAAGATGATTACTGAGCAGGTAGCAAATCTTATACGATCCTTCTTGTGGCAAGGAGGTAAGGGGAATAAGCAAAAATTCCATTTGGTGTGCTGGGATGTTGTGAAAAAAACCATTTGCAGAAGGAGGACTGCAAGTCAGAGATCTCGGGCTTGTGAATTTGGCACTTGGTGGTAAGATGCTTTGGAAGATTTTCTCCAGTCCCAGTCACCCTGTCAGTCGCGTTCTTATTAAAAAATATTTGAAGGGAGTTTCTGAGTCCAGTATGGAAGAAGCTATCAACATCAAAGGCAGCACGATGTGGAAATTATGCAGTCGTGGATGGGAGTTTTTCAAAAAACATCTCTACCGCATACTTGGCAATGGGAGACGGATTTCATTGTGGGATGATAAAATAATGGGACGGCCTCCACTCAGGAAGAATGACGAATTCCATGAATTACGTAACTGGCTCTCCCAGCGTGGCATCACTAAACTCGCAGACATCTCAAATTGGGACCAAGATGGAAATTGGTGTGAATGGAATCTTCCCAAGTCCCCTGACAGGATGCTCGATCAATTGAGTTCGCTGCTTTCAACCCTTATTGGCTTAACACTGGTTCATATTCTATTAAGGGATAAATGGGGCTGGGGTTTGACGGGTGAATACACTGCAGCTTTGGGATTCACTGCCCTTTAGTCGCAACAGCCTCAGACTCAGTCTAACGTTATGTGGAAGCAGGTCTGGGATTCATTCGGCATTCCTAAAATTAATTTTTTCAGTTGGGTTCTCTTGCACAAAAGACTATTGACAGGTGAGAATCTTACTAAACGTGGAATAATAAGGCCGCATAGATGTCCTCTTTGTCAATCATCCTAGGAAACAATCGACCATTTGTTCATCGATTTCCCTTTCATGCAGGAGGTGTGGCAGCTGGCGTTGCAAGGTCTCAACGTTCAATCTCCATCTCAGTGCAATATTGTCTTCTTATTTTCCACTTGGACAGACCGCTATCCTCTAGCGATTAAGAGCAAATATTTGTGGTCCAAGAT
This sequence comes from Larix kaempferi, assembly GCA_027924585.1. Classification (NCBI taxonomy): domain Eukaryota; kingdom Viridiplantae; phylum Streptophyta; class Pinopsida; order Pinales; family Pinaceae; genus Larix; species Larix kaempferi. The sequence goes on along the minus strand of BSBM01000319.1, from coordinate 363,838 downwards.
TTGGCATGTAGTCCCAAAATACCTATGCTGGGAAGCGTGGTTAGCCAGGAATGAGGGCATTTTCCAAGACAAATTGTGCACCCTTGCAATTGTGGTTTCTAAAGCCAAGGTGTTGCTTTTGGAAACAATGGAAAATCATCCCTGTATTCAAAACAACTTGCTTCTTCCCGCAGAGAACAGCTGGATTGGCGGCCCTTTGCTGCGGACTAGGAATAAGATTTCTGCTCGACCTATCAGCAACCCTGAGTGGCGGCTCCAGCACAATGAATTCAACTTTAAGCAATGGTGGAAGATTCAAGGTAAAGTCACTATTTTTTCGATGGGGCAGCTAAAGGAAATCCAGGGAGAGCTGGAGCCGGAGGGGTTTTCTATGCTCCTAATGGTCATATTAAGGGCAGTTTCAGTTGTGGGTTAGGGTAGTGTACTAATAAACAGGCTGAATTATTAGGTATGCTCAAAGCTTGTCAGATAGCTCATGGAAATGGAGATCATAATATTCATATTTTTGGAGACTCGGAAATCCTAATTAAACTCTTAAACACTGAAGATCACTTCAATAATGCGGTGTTAAATAAGACCTTGCAACGTGTCCGGAATTGGCTACAAAAATTCAACTCTGCCTCCTATTTCCACATCCTACGAAGTCTAAATTAGGAAGCTAACTTTAGGGCCAATGTAGGCTGCCTTTTAGCCCCAGCATAATTGATACAGAATGACGATATTCCTATATGGTCTCCCATCCCGTAAGATGGCAGCTCCTTGTATATTGTAATTGTAGGATTAAGGGTACCTTTGAATTTTGGGCACTTTCGCATTGTATGATGGGTTGATTAGGCGTAAGCCCAACCGTGTTTTCTCTAATAAAAATTAATCGTTCTTGTTATAAAAAAAACATGAGAACGACCATACAAAAATTTGGTAAAGAAAGATAGAAAAATTAAGCCAAGAAGAATGTTATCTAGCTTTACATGCCCAAAGCAAAAGAGGTCATCGATAAATTGATAGTGGCTGCTCCAAACACATGACAGGATATAAGGACATATTTCTAGATCTTAAAAGAGAAAAAGGAGGCAATGTTTACTTTGGAGATGATGGCTTTGCCAAAATTCTTGAGAAAGGCATGGTGAGTCTTGGGAGTAAAAAGGCTAAAGCAGAAAATGTCTTGCTTATGGAAAATATGAAGCATAACCTTCTCAGTGTCATTCAAGTGTGTGATCAGGGGCACAACCTCACTTTTGATTCTAAGAGATGTAAAATAAGGAAGGAAGACTTAGGCAGATTGTTAGAAACAACACCCAAAACTCCAAATAATGTGTACATCTTGGATGAGAGAAATGAAAAAAAATGTTGCACGGGACAAGTAGATGAAAGTTGACTTTGGCATAGAATAATGGGTCATATAACTTTGACAATTTGGTAAATATCAACAAAAGGCAAGCAATAATAGACACACCAATAATTACAAAGCCCTCAAACTCCATTTGCAAACATTGTTTGCATGGAAAACAACCAAGGGTAAGTTTCAAGACAAAAGATTATTCTACAACAAAACCCGTGGAACTTGTGCATAATGATCTTTGTGGGCCAATGAGAACATAAAGTCTAAATGGTGAATCTTACTTTATTCTCTTTATTGATGACTATACTAAAATGATTCGGGTCTCTTTCTCAAGAAAAAATAAGAGGCTTTTAAGATGTTCAATTTTTTTAAAGAAGCAATTGAGAATGAAACTAACTTGAAAATTAAGTGTTTGAGATCAAATAATGGGGGTGAGCACACCTCAAATGAATTTGAGGAATTTTGTGAGCAATGTGGAATTAGGAGACAGTTCTCAACTGCTAAGACTCCATAGCAAAATGGAGTAGCATAGAGGAAGAACAAGATTGTGTAGGAAATGGCCAGAACAATATTGAATGACTCCAAACTGTCTGATATCTTTTGGACCCTAAAACTTCATATTGATGTCCTTATTTTAAACATGGGGCAAATTAGAGTCGACAATAAGAAAACTACCTATGAGCTCTAGAAAGGCAGACCAACAAAAATCAAACACTTTAGGGTGTTGGGGAGCAAATGCTACATCAAAAGAAACGTTGAAAAATAGGGAAAGCTTGACTCTAGAACTGATGAAGGACTCTTCATTGGCTATTATTCTAGGAAGAAGGCCTATAAATGCTACAATTTGAGGCTAAACAAGGTAGTAGTAATCCCATATGTGAAAGTATATGAAACAATTACTCACAAATCAAGAAAAGAACCAAAACGATCAGTGTTCGTAGATGAAGATGATCAACCAACAATATAATAGCAAGAAGAAGAATTACAGTAGAAAGAGCAACAAAAAGAACAAGAAGAAGAAGTACATGAACAAGAATAAATTGAAAGACCGGATACAAAGGCACCTTCCAGGTATGTTCAAAAGAACCACTACGAGGATTTAATCATTGGTGATAAAAGTGCAGGTATACAAACAAAAAAGAGGAAATTGGAAAGCACATCTGAAGAGGTACACTTCTCTATGTTGTCCAAAATAGAGCCAAACTATTTTGAGGAATCTAGGACCGATGAACATTGGGTAAATGCTATGGAAGAAGAACTAAATCAAATTGGGAAGAACCAAACTTGGGAACTTTTTCCAAGGCCCAAAGATAAAAATGTTATTGGCACTAAGTTGGTTTTCAAAAACAAATTCAATGAAGATGGGCAGGTAATAAGAAACAAAGCAAGACTAGTATGCAAAGGTTACGGTCAAATTGAAGGGATAGACCTTGAGGAAACTTTCGCTCCTGTGGCCATATTAGAGGCAATTAGAATGTTTTTGGCCTATCCATGTTCCAAAAACTTTAAAGTCTACCAAATGGTGTCAAATCGACCTTTCTTAATGGAGATTTGGAAGAAGAAGTATATATCGAACATCCAAAAGGATTCCTATTGTCCAAAAATAGAGATTATGTTTGTAGATTGAAGAAAGCTTCGTATGGATTAAAGCAGGCCCCTAGAGCCTGGTACTCAAGGCTAGAAAAATACTTGCAGCAAGAAGGATTTAGAAGAGGAGATGTTGATAACAATTTATAAATAAAAATCGACCATGAAAATATAATTATCATTGAAGTCTATGTGGATGATATCATATTTGGAAGTGATGTTGATAAGCTGAGCCAAAACTTTGCATCATAAATTAAGAAAGAAGTTGAAATGTCTATGCTCGGTGAGTTGACCTTCTTTCCAGGACTACAAATCTCCCAACTTAGTAAGGGTGTTTTTTTTTCTCAAACCAAATACGTAAAAGAAATGTCGAAGAAGATTAACATGGAAGACGATAAACCAATGTGTATTCCCATGATCACTCATTGCAAGTTAAGCAAAGAATATGAAGCAAAGGAAGTGGATAAAAAGCTTTACATATCAATGATTGGCAGCTTTTTATACGTGATTGTTTGAGTACACAGGGTACTCCCAAAAGACCGAACACCTAGAGCAGCCACTTCACACAAACATATCACAGATCGATACACCGATGTTTTGACGTGGTTTAAACCCTCGTGAGGGAAACACTCCACGGCCCCGGCCAAATAGCTTCTACGGAGCAATTTATTATGCAAAGAAAGAAAGTTACAAATGAACTTCTCATAATTGATCCACTAGACAATGACCCTCCATGCTCTTTAAATAGAGATCATGGACCAATCGGGTGTTAAGCCACGGATCAAGGTTAAGTATGATCTAAGAGAAGTTGAGTCATCGGATCACTCTATGTCTAGAACTTATCGTGACCGTCGGATTAAATATTTACAAATGCATACTAAAGAAACACACTTTTCCTAACAGATATATTACACAAGTTGATCTTAACTAACTCCCAAGTGTCTAAATATCCTAACATCCCCCCTTAAGAACAACTTGGGATAGGATTGAATAATTTACAAAAGTGACACTATTAGGAGAAGGAAGGAGGAATTAGAGCCTATCCCCCCTTAATGACAAGTTCTTGAACTCCTAACATAGATCGAAGCTTAGAAAACTTCACTTCTGTAAGAGACTAGGTGAAGATGTTTGCAACTTGATCATCTGTAGGACAAAAGAGCACTTCAAGAACACGATCATGAACAAGATTTCTGATGAAGTGCGTATGTAGTTCAATGTGTTTGTTGTGTTGATGTAGGACTGGATCTTTGGCAAGTTTGATGGCACTTTGATTGTCGCATCAAAGTGGAGTAGGCTGCTGCTGCTCGAATCCAAACTCTGAAAGGATTTGTCGAAGCCATAAAGCTTCATTACTGACATTAACTGCGGCTCGATATTCTGCCTCTGCTGAAGAAAGAGCAAGGGCTTGTTGTTTCTTGCAAGCCCAAGTGACAGGTCTAGATCCCAGACTGAAAACATAACCTGCTGTAGACTTTCGATCATCAGGATCGCCAACCCAATCTGAATTAGTGAAACCAACCAAAAAAGGTTCCCCCCCTGTACTGTAATGAATCCCAAACTGAATTGTACCTCGAATATATCGAAGTATTCTTTTAGCTGCTTTCCAGTGACTTTCATGAGATATTTGCATATAATGGGAAACACAACCAACGACAAAGGAAAGGTCAGGACGAGAATGAGTCAAGTATAAGAGACTACCAACAAGTTGACGATACAAGGTGGCATCTAATTTAGGTGAAGTACAAGTGGCAGAAAGTTTGACTCCGGACTGGAAGGGAGAAGGGGCAGGTGTACAATCTTCCATGTGAAAGCGACGAAGAAGGTCACAAGCATACTTAGACTGAGAAAGAAAGATTCCTTTTTTGGTTTGCAGGACTTGGAGACCAAGAAAATAATGCAAATGTCCTAAGTCTGACATTTCAAAATTTTGCTTAAGACTGGATTTCACATGGGTTAAAAGCTTAGGGTCACTACCAATAAAAATAAGGTTATCAACATATAGAACAAGTATGATGAGATGGTTTCCTACTTTCTTGGTATAGACATTGGGGTCAAAATGACATCTAGAAAAACCAGTGTCAAGGAGAAAGCTATCCATTTTGACATACCAAGCTCTAGGAGCTTGCTTAAGGCCATATAAGGATTTCTTAAGGCGACAGACAAGGCTAGAGTTATTCTAAACATATCCAGGAGGTTGTTCCATGTAAATTTTCTCTTGTAAATCACCATGTAAGAAGGCAGACTTGACATCCATTTGATGGACTTCCCAGTTGTGTAAGGTTGCAAGGGAAAGAACAAGGCGGATGGAGTTCATTTTTACGACAAGAGCAAAGGTTTCATTGTAGTCAATCCCTTCAACTTGGGAAAACCTTTGGCAACTAACCTTGCCTTAAGTCTTTCAACACTTCCATCTGATGCATATTTAGTTATGTAGACCCATTTACATCTGACAAGTTTTCTTCCTTTTGGAAGAGGTACAAGACCCCAAGTATTGTTCGCCATTAAGGAACGATATTCTTCATCCATAGCTGCATCCCAATCTGAATTTCCTGAAGCTTCTGCAAAGGTTTCTGGATCATGATTCTCAGAAACTTGAGCCAAAAGAGAAGAGGCTCGCTAAAACTGAGAACGTGTTCGACGTTGATCTCTAGGATCACCGGCAAGATCACCAGTTGCTTCACATATTGAACGGACCCATCGAGGAAGCACTTGTGCTAGTGCAATTGGAGGAACATGAGCAGGCGGAGGTGGATTTTCATCCTCACTGTCATCATCAGAAACTGGAGTTGGAAACCTGTCAAGGAAGTTGGAAGAAGAAGAAGAAGGCACAATCACCGAATCAGGTTCGCAGGCCAAAGATGGCACAGTCACTGAGTTAGGCTCGCAGGCCAAGAGATTTTCATCAAATTTAACATCTCTTCTAATGATTACATCATGAGAATGTGGTTGAAGAAGTCTATAACCTTTTACATCTTCAGAATATCCAACAAATATGCACTTTTCACTTTTAGGCTGCAATGCTTTTCATTTTTCATCTGGAATGTGAGCCCATGCTTCACTACTAAACACACGAAAGTAACTTACATCTGGTTTAATTTTACTCCATGCTTCTTCCGGTGTGATACCTTGTAATGCTTTAGTGGGGGTGCGATTAACTATGTAATTTGCACAATTAATGGCTTCAGCCCAAAATTGAAGACTTAGTCCCTTAGATTGGATCATACAATTAACCATTTCTTTTAAAGTGCAATTCTTCCATTCAGCTACACCATTTTGTTGTGGTGTATATGAAACAGTGTGTTGTTGTTAGATTCCTTGTTCAATGGAGAAAGTAGTGAACTTTTTGTTAACATATTCTCCTCCATTGTCAGATCTTAATTTAATAATTTGATGACTAGATTATTTTTCAACAAGGGCCTTGTAGGCCAAAAACATGTTAAATACTTTGCTCTTAAGTTTTATGAAATATACCTAAGTGCGTCTGGTGTAATCATCAATGAAAGTTAAGAAATATTTGAAACCAGAAAAGGAAGCAGATGGAAGAGGACCACACAAGTCATTGTGCACAAGCTCTAAGGGAACCGAGGTGTGCCAAGAGCACGTTTGTAAAAACTGTCCTGATGATGTTTTCCGAGTACACAACCGGAACAAACACCATCCCTGCAAAATACCATCGGAAGACCTGTCACCATATTGTCTTTACATAGTTGTTGCAATGAGCAATAATTTAAGTGACCAAATCACTCATGCCAAAGTTTGCTCAAGTTATCACTATGAGCAACAAAAACTGAAGGAAAAGGTGATGACCCAAAGTTGTTAAACTTGTACAACTTGGTAATATCATCAACAATTCCGGTAGCTAGGACCTGTTGAGGATCTTTAAAATCCTTGATTACAACTTGGTGAGGTGTAAACGTCACAGTTTTACCTTTACCAGAATGAGTAATTTGATAGACTGATAACAAATTGCAGGAAATTCTTGGAACACATAGTACATCACTGAAATGACCATTATTTTACTAGAACTGTTCCAGCTCCTACAACATTTAGAGATCTATCATCACCAACAAATATTTGTTTGGTGTTACATTCATGCACAGTAGAAAAGATGGCTTGATCCTTAGCCATATGATAAGATGCTCCAGAATCAATGAGCCATTCATTTGAAGTAGAAGAAGAAGATGCATTATAAGAATAACCAGAAGCATAAAGTGCATGTCCATGAGAGGTAGATTCTAAAGACGAATTTAGGCTGATGTGGTGCTTCTTCATTGTTGCCATCTTCTTGAAACACTTAGATTCATCATGATTATCTTTCCCGCAATAGTTGCAATGACGCCCAGTCTTCTTGCCTTTTGGCTTGGATCCTTTGTCATTTTTTAAAGAATGAGCTTACTAAGAGGGTTTGGGACCCTTGTTTGACTTATTATTGCAGAAATTTTGTTTCTTGGGAGGCTTGGACTTTTCTTTCTGTTAGGACAATAAGACTTTCCTAAATGTATCTGCATTGTTAATTATTCCAAGATGGATGAGCTTATCTTGCTCTCTAATCAAGGAATCACAAAAGGATTCAAGACTAGGCTCTTGATAGCTAGCTGCATTCAAGGATTCTTTCATGGAATAAAATGTAGATACAAAAACAGAATATGCAGGTCCAAGTTTGGAAAGAATATGATAAATGCACTATTTGTCTTCCCTCTTAATCTTGCATTCTTCACATAAGAGTTTAAGAGTTTTGTACTTAGATAAATAATCTTATATGCATGAAAAATCACTTGGATTTAAAGAAATGAACTCATTTTCGAGTTGGTGACCTCGAATTTCATTGTTTTTACCAAACACATATTCCAACTTGTCTCAAACAACATCGGGTTCATCAATTCCAGATATGTGGAATCGCAAATCAGTAGAGATTGACATCCCAATCAATCCACGAGCTTCGTCACATCTATTTTCCCATTTTATTTTGTTATCATCATTAGTGGGTTCTGTTTCTTTCCCTGAGGTAATTTTGAAAAGTCCTCTACTTCGTAGAACATCCTCCATACGAGATTTCCATGAGAAATAGTTGGAACTAGTAAGTAGAATACCACAAGGGGCGGCCATATTGCAAATTAATGGCTATAAAAATAGAAACCAATAGTCTGGATGCGAAGAGCTTGAAAAAATAGACAGTTTAAAAAAAAACAGCACTGAAAACTGACTCCATATGATGAAGTTATACATGAACAAAGAAAAAGTTGAAGATGTCCCAATAGTGACGTGGCAGATATAGAATGACCAGCTAAAAAATAAGGACCCCCCTCTTCTCAAGATGAACCTTTAACAATCACTTTACAAGAAAGTTGCTTTAAGTGAATCACTTTTGTAAAATAAATGATTTCACTTTTATAATGATGTTACTTCAAATAGTTGCAACAATAAAAATGAACTTAAGTGATTCACTTTTTATTTTTATTTTTTATTATTTAAGTGAGATGCGCTTTTATAATAAAGTAACTTGAAAATAGAAATTGCATGCACTTTTTATTTTAAAAGTAACTTCCTAAGACTTGAACTCAAAACCCATTAAAGAATAAAGCAACTTTGAACGAAGTGAGCTAAATTAAAATATATGTAAAATATGAGAAAGAGGAAGGGTTTTTTTTTACTCTTTTTGCTCGATTTTTGTGCTTGCCTTTTTTCCTGCAAATCACACCATAAACCAAAACAAAAAACTTTTCCACATTTGTGAAGTTAGATCTCGTTAGCTTGCCCGGAAAGTTTACGTTTTCTCTCTGTTTTTGATTTGCCAAGATCGCACAAGGTGCACGGCAAAGAGCATACGCAGCCAAGAAAAACCATTTCCCTTTCCGTTTTTGATTCGCTAAGATCGCACAAGGTGCACGGCAAAGAGCATACACAGACAGGGAAAGCACCAATTTGAAACTATAAAAAATTAATAATAAAAACTGATAAAATATGAGATTTAAAAAAAAAAAGTCACGGTAATATTATACCTTCAGATTTGATGAAATACGCGTTTCTGAAGCAATCGGGAACCGTTTTCGACCAAACGAAAACTATTTTCCAATGGAAACGACACTCTGGACGTAATGGAACACCTTCCACAGCCCATAAATGCATAGAAATATCAGAACCAGAAACCTTTTCAAGTTTCGGCAACAACAATTCAAGATCTAGATCATAACCAGAAGCGGCTCTTCATAAAAGCTCTGATACCATGTTCAGGTACATAGGGTACTCCCAAAAGACCGAACACCTAGAGCAACCACTTCACATAAACAGATTACAGATCGATACACCGATGTTTTGACGTGGTTTAAACCCTCGTGAGGGAAACACTCCATGCCCCGGCCAAATAGCTTCTACGGAGCAATTTATTATGCAAAGAAAGAAAGTTACAAATGAGATTCTCATAATCGATCAATTAGACAATGAACCTCCATGCTCTTTAAATAGAGATCATGGACCAATCGGGTGTTAAGCCACAAATTAAGGTTAGGTATGATCTAAGAGAAGTTGAGCCGTCAGATCACTCTATGTGAATATATCGTGACCGTCATATTAAATATTTACAAATACATACTAGAGAAACACACTTTTCCTAACGGATATATTACATAAGTTGATCTTAACTAACTCCTAAGTGTCTAAATATCCTAACAGTGATAACCTCAAGGCCAGATGTTATGCAAGTTGCAGGACTGGTTGCAAGGTTTCAAGCAACACCTAAGGAAACTCATGTTCAAGCTATAAAAATAATCTTTATATATCTTAAAGGAACCTTAGATTTTGGCTTATGGTACCCATGAGGTAATGACTTGATTATGATAACCTATACTGATGCAGACTGGGCAAGAAGTATGGATGACAGGAAAAACATAAGTGGAGCAACATTCTTCTTGGGCAATTGTTTGGTATCCTTGTTAAGTAGAAAACAATCCCCACTCTCCTTATCTACAATATAGGCAAAATACATTGCAACAATAACATGTTGTGCCCAAGTTCTCTTGATGAAGCAAACCTTGAAGGATATCCAGGTAGAGTACAATCAACCTTTCAAATTTTGTGTGATAACGCAAGTGCAATTAGCATTTCCAAGATTCATGTAATGTACTTCAAGACAAAGCATATCCCTATCATATATCATTTTTTGAGAGAAAAGTCACCAATAACAATGTCAAGTTGGACTATGTTGTCACAAAGTAGCAAATTGTAGACATTTTCACAAAGACTCTTCTCAGGGATACCTTTGAGTATCTCATACAAAAATTGGGAGTAATTCCTACTCATTAATTTGCTCAAGCTTCATCAAATCTTGAAGCTGTGGGAACACAAAAAGCTCAGGAGGAGTAGTCAAAGGAATTGGCAAAAGTAGGTAAGCATTTAGATAGGGGGAGCAACAAAAGAATAAAGAGAAGTATGAGTCCATGGGATTGGTCCTTTATCATTGATGTCAAAGGGGGGGAACAAAAGAACAAGGAAAAGATGCAGCAAAAAGTGAAGTGGTAGTGTTTCCATCAATGAAAAAGGGGGAGATTGTTGGAATGTTGTTATTGATGTCAATATTGTGTCATTAATGTCAAGATTGCCAAGGTGCCTGCAAGATTATTATAGGGTGATTATGCTTCGAGCGATGTTTAGCACAATGAAATCTCAGCATTGCACGTTACATGAATTGGTTACATGATTCCCCATAACTGCCCCTTTACAAATTAAATGTGTTTAGATATTGGCATTTTTCTCGTTGGTTTGCATATTTTCAGCATTCGATGGAGAAATGTGCAATATGTGTTTTCTATGGCATCTTGCTAAGATGGATTTCTTCCTAGTATTATTGTCACATGCTCTGTCATCTACCCCTGAAGCCATGATCAAAGATTTAGTTAGAACATAGAAGTAAAAGGATGAGTAAGTGCTATGAACTCAATCTCATGCTTCCAATCATGCGATTGCCTTGTAAAGATAACAAACCATTGCCTTGTAAAGATAACAAACCATGGGCCGACACTGTAATTGCAAATCCACTCAACTTCCAAAAATGAAATCAAAGTCTTAGTCAAAGTTTCAATAAAGCCCCTAAATGAGTTAGGCCTTAATAGATTTATGCAAAATGACAAGTTGGCTTATAATCGCGATCTTGGTGGGTCCATAAGTGCATCTAAAACCTCATGCAAACCATATAAACCCAAAAGGCGATTTGAAGTTTGAATGTGTGAAAAAATGATATTGGTTTGTGGCAAGAAGCAAAACTGCAGGCAATCAAAAGAACAGAGTATGGGCATTTTTTGTGAGAACGTGATGATAGAATCTAAAACTTATAACTGGGTTTTCGTGGTTGAGAAAGATGAGATGGAATCACTCTAAAGTTGGCAGAAACAAGCAATGTAGAAGGAAATTTGATTTGATGAAGGCTGGAAATTGTGAGCCTGGTCTGAGAAATGTTTTGGGTTTTGTCTTTTGCTTTAATTGCAGGGTCCAAACTTGGTAATTGGATGGAGAGTCTGAAGTTCTGATTTTTTAAAGAAATGCAATCTTGCTGAATGTTTTGGGGATTCTATTACATATTTCAATGATAGTGAGAAAGGTGAATTGATCATAGGTTTGAAAGATTGCTTGTATGCTGAGGGAAGAGAAACGCTTTGAAGATTAACATATTCGATGTGGCATGAATGGGCAATGTAATTTGAAGCTGATACGATGAAGCTCATGAATCGTGGTTCTGAAATGTGTGTATGTCTGTAGAAATCGTGAAGAGAGATGTGGGCATAATAAAGTAAAGGACACGAAGAAATCATTATCATTGATGAGAATACTTTAGGATTGGATGGAGTGTTCATTCGATTTGAACTATTGATCAGTAACTGGAGATCCAAGTTTGTGTATGAGAAGAGATGGAATATGGAAGTATAAAACAAACATGAGACAGAGTTTCAGTGCAAACCAAGAGAAGGATTGAAGACTATGACAACTACAAGATTGTCTGAGATATTGATGTTCAAATGAAGACAAATACCACTGTGTATAGATGTGGTAGCTACAGGAATAATAGATTTGTTGTGCTCAAATAAAGAGAAGCTCGAATACTTTGTGACAGAGATTTGCAAAGATGTTGCTTGGATGAATGCCTTTGCTCTATATGAAGAGATATCTTGAAGATGTGCTAATGATGTGTATAACAAAGAAGCATATCTACATCCTTGTGTTTGCATACTACAAGTTCATATATTTTTCTTAGGGTGGAACGGTGGTGCTTGGGAAGGACCGGTGTCCTTGGCAGATAGGTGTTTGCTAGTTATGCTTGAAATTGTGTAAGTTAGTGCTTACATTGAAGGTTGGTGCCTTCACCATGACACCACATTAGTGCTTGTATAATTGAGTTGGTGCTCTAGAGGATTGGTGTCCTCATCCATTTGATAGGATGGTGCCTGGTTTGTAAGTTGGTGCTTATAAAGGATTGGTGTCCTCATAGGTTGGTGCCTGCAAATTGTACGTTGCAGCTTGCAAAACATTATAACAAATTAAAGTTCGATTAGTGAAGCATTCATAAGTGGTTTTCTCCCAATTTGGGTTTCCACCATAAATCACTCTCTCCTGTGCATTGTCTTAAGTGTTGATGATGATGATTGGTAATGTGACATGGTTAATTATGTGATGATAGTTTAAAATTGATGTAGCTAATTGTTTGAAGTCAAATTGAGTATAATCCGTTCAATACTGATTCACCCCCCTCTTAGTATTGCTAAATATTCCAACATTAAAAATCGCTTGAAGATGATCCTAACTTAAGGATCAAATCCGATTGAGAATAGCTCAATATTTAATGTAGTTTTCCATGGTTTCTCTAACCTCCCACTTGATTAAATGAAATTTTTGTTGGTTCGATTTACCCCCTGCCTTAAGAACTTTTGTATTTCCTTTGGGATACTATTCAATATGCGAGTTGTAGCCAACACGGAGCATTGATACATGGGAAGACAGGAAAGCACAAATTTATAAAATACAATTTTTCTTGCCAATTTCAACCATTTTGCCCCCAAGTTTGTATTTACTTCTTGATTTTTAACATAATCCGATTCCAATTTGTGGCTTTGGGAGCTCAAAAAGATGGGGTTCCCTGAACATGTAAAGGAAGTCCATCTATAATATTCAAGGAATCCAAAAATGCAAGAAATTTGTTGCAACGATAATTGGCATATATTCCAGCCTAGGACTTGGCTTTTGCTTATGTTGACATGTCCTCTTGAGTCTTAGAAAAAATATTTACCCATGTGTGCAATCACGGTTGAAGCCCCTCCCAAGAAGAGGGTGTCATCAACAAATTGGACATGGTTTATTGGCTTCACTGCCCTTGATATGAGTATACATTTAGATTTCCATCCTCCCTCCTTTTTATTTCCTAGTGAGAGATTTTGCAACTATGATATATAAGAACAGAGAAAGATTATTCTCTATAAAAATAGAAAGAGAGGGCATCCCTGCTAAATACCCTTAGAGCTTTGAAAAAATGAAGTTCATCTTCCATTTACTAAGGGTGATATCCAAAGCTACCCAATACAAGCTTTCTCCCATCAAATAAAATCCTTGAAAAAACCAAATTTATCTAAAATAGAGAAAATAAAATTGCGTCTTCTTCTATCAAAGGCATTTGCAAGATCTAACTTAATTACCATACCTTTGTCCCCTTTATTGGTGCTTGAATGATTGCTTCTTGAACCAAGATTACGTTGTCAAAGCTTTGCCTCTTTTCCATGAATCTTCCTTGAGCCATATTTTTTATTAATTAATTGACATATTAATACTTTTATTTTGTAAAGAAATATATGATGGTCACTTTCGCTCTTTTCAAGGTTAAAATTGGTTGTATTTTTTGCAACCTAATCGAGTGGAGACACCGAGTGGAAATATAAAGTTATTTAAAATAATGTAAAAAGATATTGGTTATCCATTTTAAATTAATGGAATTGCAAATATTAAATATTAAATATTAATATTATACAATCTAGTTATAATAAAGATATTTGTCAATTAGCTTCAAGGGTTAGCTCAATTGGTAAGACGTGCGAACATTCTCTCGGTACGGGGGGAGGTCATAAGTTCGAGCCTTGAGTCCTTCAGGGTTTCCCGTGCATCGTTTCTGTAGAAAGAAACTCGCATAATAAATATAATATTATATTGCATCTATCCTAAAAAAAAATGTTTTCTATATTCATAAAAAAATATATTTAAAAAAGAAAAAAATTCCCAAAAATAAATTTACTTATTTTCTTATTATCTTAATCTCAACTCTCACATATTTTTTTATTATTTTCTTACTATAAATTCCAACATAGATTGATTTGTATTATTAACACGCTCATCTTTCAATAACCCAAAAACACTACTTTGGTGTTTGGACATATATCTATTTTCTTGGCAATGTAGTTACGCCTCAACTCTATATGGATTTATGTGAGATGACCTAACAATGCAATGAAGTGTCAATTCTAATTCTATATAGGGACGGGTAGGTATATATATCAAATTGGTGTACGGCTAGGTATATATATCGAATTGGTGTAGGCATGACTGTGATTTAAAAAAATATATTATTATTATTACGAATATATGTTTTAAAAAAATATTATTATTATTATTATGAATATATGTTTTAAAAAATATATTATTATATAAGGATGGGTAGGTATATATATAAGATTGGTGTACAGCTAAGTATATATACCAAATTGGTGTAGGCATGATTATGATTTAAAAAAATATATTATTATTATTACGAATATATGTTTTAAAAAATATATTATTATTATTATTAAGAATATATGTTTTAAAAAATATATTATTATTATTATTACGAATATATGTTTTAAAAAATATATTATTATTATTATTACGAATATATGTTATGATGACGTGGTAATGTAAGGACATGTCAACTCTGTATGACTTCAACTGCATGGATTTTTCCAACTCTGTATGACTTCAACTGCATGGATTATTTTTAATAACGCGTAGGCTAATGACGTGTCTAACTCTCATATGACAACCATGCGGTGCGAGGCCGCGGCGCGCGTTAGGAGGCAGCCTGCCAATAATGATGTCCTTTCCAACACAGGCCGTTTTCCAGCACTATATTTATGTTTTGTATAATTGAATTCAGAGGTTCAAGGTTCGAAACCCGATCGATTTCTAGCAAAAGATTTTGTATAAATTGGTAGAGATTTAAGCTTTGAACCTTGCTTGCTTAAAGATGAAGGGTGATTCGCAATCGGACGAGAATACGAGGGTGGTTGCAGGGCAGGCATATTATGGGACGTTTCAGGGCGATACCAACTACCCGCAGCAGCCTGTTCTGGGGATCCCGCAGCCGGTGCCTCCTCCCGGCGCAGCTGGATCCGAAACTTACTACCAACACGGTTACCAGGCCGTCCCAGGTACTGTAAATGGCTTTCTACAGTCTTTGTTATCTTTTTTTTGAGAATTCAGTGTTGAGTTTGATCTTTAAGAGAACAGTGAGTGGGGTGAGGACCTTATTGAGATCCTGTTTTCTGTGATTTAGGTATTCTTGAGTGGATGGTAGCGTTTATGTCATTTCAATTCGATTATCTGCATGGATGTTAGGGTTTATATCGTTTCAATTGGATTAGCTAAGATCTGTAATTTTGTTTTTAGGGTATCCGAGTCCTCAAGTCTATCCACCTGTTGTCGAGGAAAACATTGTGCGAGAACGACGTCTTCCATGCTGTGGCATTGGTCTTGGGTGGGCTCTGTAAGTATTCAATTCAGCTATTTAGATATTTCTCTCGTTCTTTATTTTTATATGTGCCGAGTGCTGCACCGCAAAGAGTGAACTTTATTTGGCTTAGGTGTCCGGTTTGAGGACAGCTATTCCCCCAAATTGCCGGGGACTTACTCCCGGCCTCATCCCATTGAAATTCACGCCATACGACTTTGGCAGACCACAGCGTGAAATGGAACCCTGGTCGATGGCTTAACACTCCATCGGACTCATCAGTGAACCAATACCGCATTCGGGTTAGATTGTTTATAGGAATATCTCTGATCATAAAATCACATCTTACTACCCCAACGGAAAATTATAAAGCTGCTGTACAAGGGCAATGCAAAATAGGCCATGCTTTGCCTTTCATGCTAAAAATGTAGAGGAGATTTTCGACATTGCTTCTGCAGGGTTGATATCGATTTGAATGGTGAAATTGAGTTAGCTGTGGGTTGTATTTATCTATCTATATGTATCTGTGTGGATATGTATGTATGTTGTTTGCTTTGAATTTAGAAAGAGTTTTGAAAGGCATCTGCCAGCTTGTCAAATCACCACTCGCGCTGCTTTGGTATTACATCCACCGGATGGAAAAATTATGATCATCTAAAGATAAAAGGTGAATCTCAAACTTGATGTTTCTGAGAATTTATGATGAGATAACAGCTGTGCAAACCAATGAATAATCGCAGGATCAAAGTGCGGAAAGACAAATACAACCCTATACATTGATGGACTCCTTTCAACTAGATCCTGAGTGTTTCCGGGAACATGTAGCACTAAGCTATAGAAGTGGACTTGGTAGTTTTTGCTTTGCATGAAATTGCTTTAGCATACGGTATTTTGTCATATGTACCACCTTACCGAGAGTTGTAGATTGCTAGAACATTCTCTGTAGTCATGCATATACATGACATACAACTTACAACTCGTGAATCTTTTCTTGGATTAGGCATTTTCCGGGTCTCCTTATTAGTCTTGGGACATGTTAGTACATAAACCAAAATGATGGTCCGCAAGATTAGGATTTGATTAAACACTACTTTACCACCCAACAAATGCTTTTATATTTACAAAGATCTGGAGCTTTGCTAGAGTATTTTAATGCGTTTCGATTTCAATAATATTCAACTTTTGAAGTTTTGTTTGAGGTCATGAGAAGTGTATTCAAGGAGTGAAAACTCATTGCCTTTTGCACTTTAACTAGTATTGATAATGCTTAAATACTAAATTACACATACTAACTTTGATTTCTTTTAATATTTTTATAAGGAAAACCTGCAGGGAAACCCAAGGGATGCTTCCTCACATTCATAGATGGCATCCCTAGCAAACATGTTGGCGTAGGCTAGTTTTTACTACTGGCTTGAAACTAGCCAAATATCCAACTACATTGGCAACATCTAGTTGAGCCAACCCTTTGGGCTGTTAACTATGATTAATTATGTCTACAAACATTTAATTAGAGAGAGATTAATTCATTGGGTTGTGGCTTAGTGGGTTGGCTGTTGATGTTTGTAGCTTAGTGAGGTATCCTCACTAAGAAAGTTGGCCCTAGAAGAAAACAATAATATACATTATTATGCTGCTAAGCAAGTCGGCCCAGATAAAATAATAAAACAGTTATTATTATGCTATGTTGCACTGGCTTTGGGAATGGGGGAACGACGGGGACGGGGGGATGGCTAGAGCACACCCCCAATTTTTCAGGGGACGACAGGTTGGGGACGACAATATATATATATATATTACTTTTAAAAGTTAGAGTTCACCATAAACATGTGTAATTGCTTGTAAGCACAATAGTTTATACTATATAGTATTATGCACATCCCTTACACTTGCTAGTTTTGAAAAAACTCAGGCAAATACGAAAAGGATTGAGTGACCATTATTGGCACTTGAACTTGAGCAAAATGTAATTTAACTTTAGGAAACTTAAGTTTAACTATTTTCAATCTGCATTAATGTCCTTGAAGGGTGTATGAGAAGAATGCTTGTCTCTATAACAATTCTTCTTCCTTAAATTTCTTGTTTATAATGATTGGGTTAAAAAACATTGCCTTCACAACAGGTTCTACATATTTTTACAGCGGTGTTGAAAACCACTACAAAACACTTTGGGATATACATGTTTGCATTCTGTAAAGATATTAGATTCATATTTCAGATTAAGAAGGATATTGAATAGGAATCTATTCAAATGTTTAGTACTCAATCTAAGTCTTTACTATCCAATTGTTTTCACGGTGATTGAGGTTGGGATGGGGGAAGAGTTGGGCTTGAATAACTCTTGGACACCTATGTAGAATATGTAAAAGCTAAGATGAGCCTAAAAATGAGAAGAACAACATCAATACCTAAAATGATCAAACCTTTGAGTTGTTCCATTTCTTAGTTTGTTGACATGGAGGCTTTGCTGTGTGTAATGATGTTGCTAAAAAGACAATAGTTAAATGTCCAGAAACCCAAATCAAAATCCATCATACACAACCCATATTTTGAGCTGCAACTTGTATAGATTTAGATTTAGATTTATAATAATACGAAAAATAAGGATGGGATAAATGATCATATTGTCCAATCACCAATTCCCATTGTCAAAACTGAAGATACATGACCAAAACATCTCCAAAATTTGCATGGGATAACTCTAAAATCTACTTGGAATGTCTCCAAAATCTGCCTGGAAGTCCCCGAAATTTGTTGGGGACATTTTGGGTACGCCCAACAAGTCCCCAAGTCCCTAATGAAGTCCCCAAAAGATTAGGGACGTTTCCTAGGGGTCCCCAAGTCCCTGAAATGTGCGGACGACGGGTACGGGGCTGTTCTTTGGGGGGACGGGTCCCCGTGCAACATAGTTATTATGCACACAAGTAGGTCGGCCCCACAATGAAGACAAGTTGGCCCCACATTGAAAAATCAACCCAAAATCAAGTATAAATAAAGGTGTGATGCCTCCTCATTTGATCATCAAGCAAGTTCCTCACATCTGCTCCACAGGTGTGCAAGAGAGAGAAAGATATGCTGGAAGAAGACTCTTATTCTTGGGTTTGCCCCGAGTTTGGGTTTTCCCAGGATAAATTCTTTGTGTTCTTGTGTTTCCATGCATGGTTATTTTAGTGATCCTATTTTGTTTCCGCTATAGTAATGAAAGTTATACTGCTATATTAAAGATCTAACATGGTATCAAAGCAGTGTTGAATAGATGTCATTGCCGAAAACTAGGGCATCTAGGTTTGGACCTTTCTCTCCATAGATTGTCTTGAAAAGAGTTCTTGGGAAACTCACCTTGGGAGGGCGCATCTTTCTGTGCAGGCAAATTTTAGATTGGTGAAGTTTCAATGTTGACCTAAATTCTGCAGAAACTACATAAATTAGGGTTTCAGTTTGTGAGCTATTTTGTACACACATCCAAAAGAAAAGGAGGTCTA
Source organism: Larix kaempferi (assembly GCA_027924585.1). Taxonomy (NCBI): domain Eukaryota; kingdom Viridiplantae; phylum Streptophyta; class Pinopsida; order Pinales; family Pinaceae; genus Larix; species Larix kaempferi. The sequence goes on along the minus strand of BSBM01000319.1, from coordinate 344,697 downwards.
ATCAACTCGCCCTAGGAGGGCGCATCCTTCTGTGGAATCAGATTTTCCAAATTCCAAACTTCATTTTTGACCTAGCTCTTGCTAGGGTTTCTGCAACAAATTTCAAATCTTAGTTTTCAGTCTTCAGTCAAGATGACCAACATCAAGGTTGAAAATAGACTTGATGGGGCTTCCAACTTCAGCTCATGGAAGTCCAGGGTACTTATTGTCTTAGAAGAAAGTGATCTTCTAAACTTTGTTGAAGAAGGAGCAACAAAACCAGAAGAAGAAGCAAGAAAGGCTCAATGGAAGAAGAATGATGCCAAGACAAGAAGGATTCTAATAGATTCAATCAAGGCTTATTTGATCCCTCAAATCTATTAGAAGAAGACAATTAAAGCCATGTTTGATACCTTGAAGAAGTTATTTGAGAATACAAATGTTAATAAGGTTCTTGCCATGAGACAACAACTCTCAAATGTGAAGATGACTAGATCAGATTCTATTGCATCCTACTTCATGAAGATTTCAGAAATCAAGGATCAATTTGGCACCACTGGAGAAATAATTCTAGATAGAAAACTTGTCACGATGACTCTAAATGGTCTCCCTCATTCTTAGTAACCATTCATTCAATGTGTGAGTGGAAGATTCGAGCAACCTAAGTTTGATTAGTTGTGGGTAGATTGTACACAAGAAGAGACCAGACTTGCAGCCATAAACAATACTTGTACTTCTCATCATGAAGAAAGCCAAGCTTTTGTTGCACATGCCAAGAAGGGAAAAGGAAAAGGAAAGAAGAGCTTTGGTAGAAAAGACAAAGGTGAAAGATCAAGTCCAATTCCAGAGCAAAAGAAGAAGAAAGATCTTTCTCACATTCAATGTTACAACTGCAGAAAGCATGGTCACTATGCAAAACAATGTACCTCAAAGAAGAGAAAGCACCATGTCTCAACTGCTAATGTTGATGAAGATTCTCCACAGAAGAAGTCAAGGAATGCAAAAGGAGATCTTGAGGAAAGTACGAAAGATCGTCGAAAGGAGTACTTCTTGTAGTACACTATGAGTGCACCAATGACTGCAGTATGCATATGATGTGATTGTCATTGGTGATGTATGAAGATCTAGGTTGCAGAAAGAAGCTGAGGATCTAAGGAATCCCGAGATTTATGCAAGGCGGCAAAAATCAAGAGGGAGCCCCCAAAACAAATAAAAGATAAGTATTTGTATTGTCATTTGAGTTATTCCTTAAAGCTTTGAATGTTTGATTTAAAGGATAATGTTCATAACAATTATATGTAGATATGTGATACAATTTTCTTTTATGCATTGACTAGCAGTAGGCTCATGTAATGCATGTTATATATATGTTGAGTAAGTAGCCTATAGTGCTGCACAACATCCCATGAACCCTTGATGGAGCTAGTCTAGGATGAAACCTCTTTGCTAACATACTGAGAGCAGTGCATGCTCTCGAGAGTATGTTCTGATGAAGATGGAAGGCATCTAGATAGTTACCAAGTGTGTTTGGGATATGGATGGGTGTTGTGCTGAAGCATTGGTTAAGATGCTTAAATAATTGGGTGAACTATTGTCATTGCATTGAATTGTCAACATGATTTGATTGAATTTCATGACTATGCATTGTTGGTAACTATTTAACTGAACTTGACTTGTAGGAGAGATCATGTGCTATGACCTACAAGAGACTTGTTTCGAAGAACAAGTGATAGCTGTTCAACAAGAGGACAAGTTATGGATGTGAAGATCTCGTTGATGGTCGGATGCAGAGGGAGTAGGGCACTTAAAGACTGATGTTTGCAGCATCGGGCGGACATTCCCCCAATATTAGCTATGTGACTTGGATAAGGGGTGAATGGTCTAGTGGCAGAGTAGTATCTTCCCCCGCACACCCTGTGACGGGGTGGGGAGATTGGTCCTTGCATGATGAATAGTGTTGTGGCACCGGACTTTCCCTTAGAGTAGGACAGTGCTTTCTTCCGGACATCCTGTAACGGGATGGGAAGATTAGTCCTCAATTGCACACACTATCCTCCTAGAGGTTGAGCATCAAGAATTTCCTAGTGATAGCCATGAGACTTGGCTAGGAGTGGATCAAGTATGGACCTAGTATATCCAGTCATATGTGGACCCAGGAGACTCTAACGAATGTTGGTCTTTCTCTACTATAGATGTTCATCCTTCCAATGATCATGGGGAATTGTAGTTAGTAGTAGCTGATGAGTTCTCTGAAGTTACTTTAGCATGCCACCTGAGATGTGGGGACCACATGAAGAGCAGTTGGCTTCCAGTTGGAATCATGATAGACTCTAGAATTGGTTAGAGCATTACTTGTGCCTGAGTGTTCATATTTGTTTAGTTAGGGCAGTGGCTCAGGATTCAGCATGTGCATATGGCACAAATTGCTGCTAATGATTCCTTGATCGTGATGTTGTTCCCACCGAGATAGAGAGATTCATTGACAGATGCAGAGGGAGTTAGCCTTTGAGTTAGAGATGAAGAACCTTGACTTGATACATTATTACTTGGGATTAGAGGTGTGGCAGAGACATGATGAGATCTTCTTGAGTCAAGGGAAGTATACTATTGATGTCTTGAGGAGATTTGGGATGATGGATTGTAAGTCCATAACAACAACTATGGTGACGAATCTGAAGAAGTTGAATGACTAAGCCTCTGAGTCAAAGTTGGTAGATCCTACCATGAACAAATAACTGACTAGGTCATTGATGTATTTGGATAACAATAGACCGAATATTTGCATTACACTCTCGTGAGAAGCTGTGCAGAGCCTGTGTTTAGGATGCGGTTCAGATTGGCATCCAGGATGACACCTCCTATAGGCTGATTGGCTAGCCAATGAGTAGCTCCAGAGGGAGAGTATGATGCAGAGTTGCAGAGGGAGTCTACAACACAGTTCCAAAGGGAGTGTGGAGTGATATCCAGTGACATAGAGACAGATGGATGAGCAACAATGTCCAGTAGTGCAACTTGCAGTGGTATGCTATGGTGCAAAGAGGAGTAGTTCAACTCTTATATATTCCTATAGAGGATCAGGTTGCCGTCATTCTCACCAAGTCCCTTTCCAGAGTAAAGTTTGTGTACTTTTGTAATTGACTTGGAGTGGTAGAGAATGCCTCCCTTAGTGAGAGAGAATGTTGACAATTACGACATCGGTGTGACATTCTCCCTGAGATTGGGAGAATGATGTATCCCTCCTTGAGAGGGAGATGGAGTTGATTGTTCCGAGTTCTGTGTGGACTCCTTGTTCTATGTGCACTGTGGTTTTGTGTGGACCAATATGAGTTCTGTGTGAACCGATGAGTTCTGTGTGGACTGATATGAGTTCTGTGTGGATTGTTGAGTTCTGTGTGGACTCCTTGTCTTGTGTGGACTGTGGTTCCGTGTGGACCAATATGAGTTCTGTGTGGACTCCTTGTCCTTTGTGGATTGTGGTTCTGTGTGGACCTGTTATCACTTAACTTGTAGCTACCCCATAACGAGATCCTATCCAGGATGGTAGAGGGGGACAGGCAGCTGAAGAAGTGACCCTAGAGTATCTCACTCACCGAAATGCAGTAAGTTGTTACACCGAGCAAGATGACTCTTCGCTTTAAGCCTCACTGAAAGTGGGCTAAGGGGGAGAGCCTGATCAATCGTAAATGGAGAGATCTTTCGCCAGGAAACCAAATCTCAATTATTGCTAATTTAACGATTCTGGTTAAACCTTAGATTGAGAAAGCTTATGAAGTTGATAATTTGGGATCTAGGAAAAATATTACTAGGGTAAATGATTCAAATTTAGATACACCCTAGGTTCAAGAGGCTTGCTTTCAAGTCCTTGACAAGCGATATGAGCAAGTAGTTTGCATTTCATGTAATGAGGACTTAAAAGTTGTTTTAAGGGAAAATTCACTTTGATAGGATCAATGCTTATTGGGCAAAATGGAGTCTTTATTCGATTGATTAGCTTTTGGGTTTTAGACTACAATTCCACAAATGATATTCAAACTCCAAAAACCAAGCATGGATTACCATTTAAAGATATATCGATTCTTATGTTGGCAAGGGTCCAAAGCTCACACTGGGCGATAATGACTTAAGGTTTGAATTTATATCCCAGTATGTTACCACTCTCCCTAAGTTTATTAAATTGTATTTGTCACCTGGGGTCAAGGTAAATGATATTAATGAATTTAGCCTTCAACTGATAGAGATGTATTGAAGACTTTAATGAAAAATAACCATTTTGAAATAACCAATCTGGGATACCCAAGATTTATGTCTTGGATTGATTTTGACTTATGAGTGATGGACATGTTATCGCATTTATAGTAGCCGGTGCTACCATATCTTCAGACCAGATTCCAATACTTTTCTAAGCCAGTCCTCTACTATGAGATGCCTGAGATCAACAGTTGATGAGCATTTATTCTAGGACCACTCATGTTTTCAGCAGCCCCAGAGCAAACATTACAACCTTCTGCCATGACTAAGCCTCATAACCTCAGATTTGATAACTGAGGTGGCCATTTCCTTCCATACAGAGCAGTGTGATAAGTGCCCAGAGTTATGCAGCAACAATGTTCCAGTGACAGTGGATGGTTTAGATGATGGATACAGGTATATGACCCAACATGTATATGGTTGTGCATTGGATATTTTTATTGTGCTCTTTTACTTATCTTAGTAGCTTGACTAGGTATCTAGTAGTCATGATCTGGCGATATTATATATATAGATATGGTTATTAGTTGACTGTTTGGAATTAAAGTGGTCTAATTACTTGGAATCAGAATTTCTTGTGTATACTCGTTGGTATTACCCTCTTAAGTAATATTGACTTGGTCATTCCCACCATTTATGGCTTGCTAGTTATGGCATCACTTGTCACCTTTCCCCATCCATCCGTTCTCTTCCGTATTTGGTTTTACCCTGACTTACACTTCAGCCTTTGATATGGAGGACTTCCCCACTTATGCCTCTATGTTGGATAGACTCCCTGTTGTTTTGTGTCTCGGCTCTAAATTGTGCAACAGAACTTACCGAAGCCTTGATCCTTCTCGGCTAGGAGAACCCGCTGGTGTTGGTTCCTGAGCTTAGGTGAGTTGGATTTGAAGCCTTGACCTCTCTGGTTGGTTGCCCTCGATGTTTGTTCCTGATTGCGGATGATCCCCCTAGTTGCCTGAGTTGTGTCAGCTAGACTTGAAGCAAAATGTACTACCATCATTACATGCATATGTGACTCATTGTTATATCTTATATGCAAGCCCATGATTATCAATTAAAACTGTTCTTTTAAGGACAATGAAAGAGGGCTATGAAATGAAATGTAAAGCACCCTGGATAAAAGCTCCAATTACTTGTGCTTCTAAGCACATGCAAAATCCTAAGGGTCATAAAGGCCGAAAAAGCAGTGGTTAAATGTATGCTAAATCTAAAGACTGCGGCCATAATTAAAATGTAATGATTAATTCCTCAAGGAGCCTATGGGTTGGGATGTGAGATGGAGTATAAGGGACAGCTAATTCTAAGTGTCCCCTAGAACCTCAAGTTACGGTTAGCTGTGCACCCAATCACGGTGGTTCTTGAAAGATCCCAACAGAGCTTGATTCAAGCTTGGAAGTGAGCTGTAGATATTTGCTAAAGTCGAATAGGCACTCCTAAAATCAACTTATTCCATTTGTGAGACACCGCCATTCCTTGTGTGTTTTCTGTCCAACATATGCTTAGGTGGTTTTCCCTTTTCCCCTTATCCAAAGTGTCACAGTGTTGAAGATTGCAAAGTCCTTTCCCTGTCATAGCCTTGTCCTTTTCACCTTCACCCATTTCTAGCAAAATGGTCACGTCCATGAACTAAGTATACACTTGAGGGTCTTTTTCTCTTGGTAATTAATTGTTTTAATCCAGATTTATATTTGATGTATTACTGCTTAATTGCCAGTGAAATGCTACTTTATACTTTAGTCTTGTTATTGAAATAATTAAAGAAGCACATCTTATCCATTTGCACTTACAACATCAGTCAGTTTGAGCCTAGGTCATTATTTTGATCAGTTTTGACCTAGTCAACCCAGTTTGACCAAGTCAACCGCAGGATCCGGGATGAGTTGGACCAATGATGTTCAAGATTGATTATTTGTGGTCCTATGGTGCCCACTTGATGTTTCCATGCATCAGCCATGGGTTTTATGTGATGGTTTGATGGATTTTTATTATTATTATTATTTACAGACCATTATTTTTATTATCCGAGCATGGTTGAGCTTACAGATGATTATCCAGGTGGTCACATGGTGTATGAGTACTCATCTCTACTACATTTGGGCCTTCTGAGTCCATTGGCACACTCAGTTATCAGTTTCAGGCACTTTCAGATGAGTTTATGATCAGATTATCACATTATTGCATATTTTCCATATAAAATGGCCTGTCATCACATTTTGAGATTATTTTGGTTCACCTAGGGCACTACAGAGGGAGTACGGCGCTACAAAGGGCGACTTTTGGCTCTGGACTTCTGGCAATAAATAATTATTTTGGGAAAAATCTTGTGCCTTTGTTATAGATTGTTCTTGTGCTTGATTGTAGCTCTGATAGCCTATCAGATCCTTTTTGTTTGATGAGATATCCATGCTAGACGTTTTGGCTTAGTGTGTGCTCTGCAGAAGGGCTACTTCATTGGAGGATTTTGTGGGGTTTCTTCGGATCTCTTCACTAGATGAGTAAAATAATTAGGGAGTAGTCTTTATTGTATCATTGATTAATATTTATGCTATCTGATTCTTCTTGCACCATTTACTTTCTCTTTTCGTAAATCAATTCTCATTGAGATTGTCATCTGCATGAAGGGGAGCGCACTAGCTATTGGAGGAAAATCGATTTCATCATGGGGACTGTCAAATCAACTTGGAATTGCTTCGAGGGGGTCGGAACATCATTGCATTTGGCATCTGCAAGTCATAGGAGGTAATACCATTGTTTTTCTTGAGTTAGTTATCTATTCCATTAGTTCGCTGCTACTTCTACAAACCCGAAGCTGCTATTTTTTTTTCTAAAAATTCCTTGGCTCATTTAATTTGGAATCTTGACGAAAGATTTATGGGTTTTTCTCTTTAGTCCGAGCCCGAAGTGGGTTCTCTAGGGCGTCATGCTCTGAGGACTCCATCTGGCCCATATACCTAGGCACTAGTCATTTACCCTTGTGCCCTCCTTGATTTCGCCTTTTTTCTGGATTGTTTGAAGCATCTTGTTGGCTTGTGAGCTTAGACACTGTCATATCTTTAACCAAGTCTCATCTAAAGGTACTAGATAACCTCATCTTGGTCTTAACCCTTCTACCTTGGACATGTTTCCCAAGGCGGAAGAAATCTTTGTCATTTGCTAGTGCCTTGGTCCTAGATCTAGCTTCCATACTTATAAGTCACTTGTACTTTCACATTGGATCAGATTTACATCCTTTAAGCCTCTTGATCCAATCCTATTCATCTTGTGACTTCATCCATAGATCTAGGGTTTGTAACACCTTGCACCTTACGTACTCTAGCTAGCTGGTTTGATCAGGTGTTTTGGTTAGATCTCTCCTGTCGGGAGTTGATTTGGGTCTCCCCCATTGCTATCTAGGGCTTGGATAGCATAAAGCGAAGAGTGCCTCGATTGGCGTGACAACCAATCCATCTGGGGATCGAGGCCCTCTTAGGTCACCTCTTTAGTTGCCTATCTCCTCTACCGTCCTATATAGGATCATCTTTTGGGGCAACTACAAGTTGCGTGATAACGTGACAACTAATTGTGAATCTTAAAGAGTAATCTAGTGTTTGAACTGTTGACTGTGGGCTTCAAGGTGGCCTTAAAATAAACCCGTGCAAATTAAAAGAGAGAGTGTCTTACCCCAAGACATCTTATTACAACTTGACATAGATCAATGAAATTAGACGATGAAAGTGTTAGTTAGCGACTCCACAACACGACTCCGCTGAGGAATGACCCCGTACCCATTCGTACGATCTCAGAAGTCATAGCAACTTAGATAAGGTGGAAGGGACTCCTGTTACTTACCACCGGAACCGAAACCATAAAGATCCAAAATCTTGGTCATCCAACTTCTTTTGGAGGATTGTGAACTCTCTTGGTTCGCCGAGTCATATTTTAGGGTCCCCTTCGACTCGGCAAGTCCCTCCTACTCCTCCAACTCCACAACCTAATCCAATGGCTGTAAACAATCCGAGCCCCTATGCTTTTGGCAACTGGGCTAGGGCATCACCATTAGACTTTTCCCAAATAGTTGGTTCACCCCACGGTATGCTCGACAAATATTTCGAGAAAATCCCTAAGTTTAGTGGCAATTGCGCAACTTCGATCGAAGACCACATTGATGCTGTGTGGGCTCACATGGAAGCCTATGGGGCTGAAGAAGAAGATGTCTATATGAGGGGTCTTTTTGTGTCCCTTGAAGGAGAAGCTTGTAGATGGTTTGGCCATCTGCCTGCATCATCTGATCAGTGGATATGATGCGTTTGTCATCAAGCTAAAAAATGATTGGTCAATTAAGTTAGATGGACGTTTCCTTTTGAATCAATTATTTGAGATCAAGAAGAAAGAATACGAATCTGTCCATGAGTTTAACTTAAGGTTTGATAAAATAGTGGCTAATATTCCTGAAGATATTCGGCCAAAAGACCAAGCTGTGCTAATTCATTATCTTAACTCCTTCTATGGTTGGCTTGGTTATCATCTTAAAGATAAGAACCCCGCTGACCTTAAAATGGCACAAGATAACGCTAGAAGGGCTAAAGCTAATGTTGCCTCCATGGGAAAGCAAAATTTATTTGACTCTTATAACCCTTCTTCTTCTAGGCATGAACCTAAAGATAAGAAAGGAAAGGAACCTGTTAGAGATCCCCATGACTTATTGGAGAACATGCATGAAATGGTTAAGAATTTAACTCTCCTACTAGGGATATAGCCAAAAGCAAGGAATCTGAATGATATAGGCATTCGTATGGGCCCAAGCCTTATTGGAATCCTCATAAAAGGCTTATGACCGAAGAGAATTGAAGAACCCCCGCGGGCCAAACGTCACTTGAACCACTTGGAATTAACTGGTCAGAAGAGCATATAGAGGAAGATCCTAGATACCTCTCCCACTGTGATGATGTCCAGGATTTGCCTAAAAACATTAACTGGGTTGAAGATTTTGACTTTGATAACAATTTTGGGCATGTCTTATTAACTCAAGAAGAAAATGATCATGAAGCTCCTAGTCCTAGTGTTGCCATTTGCGCTATAGACCAAGCCCAAGAGCGTGGCAAAAACCCCATCCAGATTTACTAGAGACGCAAGGATGGCCCAAAGTCACCTCCTTTCATGGAAAGAAGAGATAGTGAGCAACATGGTGAAGTGAGTGAGCCAAGCCCTACTCTTCATGATTATGATTTGAACATCAATATTGAGAAAGAGCTGGATAGAATGATGCATAACATTCCACTCATAGAATTGATGAAAATCCCGATGGTTAAAGAGCAAGTAGTGGAATTCTATGAGAGTATCCCTAATGCTAACATGGAAGGAAATGAGATTCAACCTCCTTAGAACCTAGCCCCAAGCGCTATGGTAGAAGATGAGGAAGATCCTCCTATAAATATTTAGAGAGCCCTCTACGAGAGGAAGAACGAGGGCTAGCAACCCTTCTATCTCAAACTTCACATAGGGGAGCTCCTACTCCACAATTGCGTGCTCGATTCCGGAGCTGCCATGAATGTCATGCCCCTGAATGTAATGGAGGCCATGGGATTGGAAATTACTAGGCCATATGGGAATGTGTGCGGCATAGACTCAAGACCAGTTCAAGTCTTTGGCTTAATTAAGAACTTGAGAGCGGATTTATTCTCATGTCCCAATATATCCATGCTTATGGATGTAGTGGTAGTGGTGATTGACTTGCCTAACGTTTATGGAATGCTCCTTTGTAGGAAATGGTCTGTTGGATTGGGAGGGCATCTTCAAATGGACTTCTCGTATGCCACAATCCCCAATTTTGATGGTGCTATGGTTAGGATTTATCGTGAGCCTATTTATGATGGACATCTTGAGAAATATGAAGATGGGGTTAGGAATTCTTTTGGTCAAGGAGAGTTGCTTCTCGAAGGAATTTTTATGGCTATGGGTGATCAAGATGCTGACGAGTACAGTAATGAAGGGAAGAAATATAGAGGTCGTTTAGAGATGTTGATTCTTCAGAAGAGAAGGGTGATCGTGCTGAGTTTGCCAGGAGGATAAATTATGAGATGCATCGTAGTGATTTCAGAAGAAATTCATAATATGAGAATTGAAACCGGTAACGTTAACCCTCAAAATGAAGAACCTAGTCATGATCCTGTAGTATTTCAAGAGGAAGGAGATGCAAAATTTTATGCCTGAAATTGAATTGGAAGCTAGGCTAGAGCAGGTAAGACGAAGTGGGCATATTCCTATTGAAGACACCATCCCTCCCCTAGAACAAAGAAACTATAGAACTGTAAGGGAGTTTTTAGTTTTAATCGATATGAATTTAGAAAGAGAGAGGATGGGGCTTATTCCAATTTATTCGTGGGAAAACAATAATGCTGGTGAAAACTCTTTGAATGAATTAGCTCTTACAAGCAACTCACTCCCCTCCCCTTCTTTTCTGCTCCAAGGTTAGCGGGACAAAGAATTTGTGAACCCTGTCCCAAGTATAAATAATTCGCTCAGATTCCCTAGCTTCCTCTTTCCTCATGAAGTAGATGCCCCACATAATGAAGGCAGTAGCACTAAAACAAATATTTCCCTATCATTCTAAACCCCCTAACCATCTTTCTCACCAATCCTTGGAGGATGCTGAGCAAGGAAATCGGAGTAGCCCTCATAGTGATCCATCTCATATTCCTACTTCTCCTCCGACGTTCTTGGAGAGACAAGCTTAGCGATTTAGAGATATGGCTATAAATCCTCCAATATCATTAAGGTCTCCAACCCATGAGATTTAAGGTGTGGTTATTCCAGTCCCTTCTGGGGAAGGCACTAGTCATAGTCACAAACATCCTCATGTTCTTTTCTCCCCTCTCAGAAGATATTGAAAGAGTTTTAAGAGATTTTTGGATTGTGGGTGAAATGCCTAAATTCATCATTTCCCCTCCATTAGGGGGAACAGATGCAGCTCTGGAGGAAATGAGAAGTGAGATCAGGGAAGTTCTGATTGGGACAGTTGCTATCCCAATAGATGGAGGTCCTCCACATAATGCAATAACTCCTCAGAGGGACCTAAGAAATCATAGTCGTCGTATCCAGGGAAATGTTGATGTTTCAATTCCACTTGTCCGTGATATTGAAGTGATCCCTTCATCGATGTAGATTCTCATGTGGTGATAGGGTAATTGTCCATAATCATGTTTTCAATCTTATATCTAAAAGATCTAGCGATCTTTGGGTGGGCCCCCTGACAATAGAACGTTTTGTGGGCAATATGTACATTCTCTCTGCTGCGGATGGGTATCGTTTTGAGCTCCCGGTTAATCAAGTTCATTTGAGGGATTATATCCCTAACCTGACGTAGGTTGAATCCTTTTTCTCGTTAACTTAGGGTAGGAGACCGAATAAGCTCACTTGAGCAGTAAGATTAGAGTCTTTTAGTGGTTTGCCTGAGTGTGGTTTTATTGGTACCTGAGTGGGTTTGATTTCTGTTAGTTTAGACATATACTTTGAGTTATTTGCTTCTAGTAGTTAGTTGCAACATCTTAATTCAATTTTATTTTATGCATTTATATTTTGAGTAACCTGACACTTGATTTGCAGAGGATTGGTAGAGCATTTGTGCCTTGTAGGAACAGGTATCGATCTGAAGATGGAGCAGATGCTCAGGTGCATTGTTTGTTGATTGATGAGAGGGGTGTTACGGACTAGATATTTCTGAGGTTCTCAAGCATTCTCTCCCTTAGAGCACTTGTCCTAGCTGGAGCCAGATGTTGCCACATCCATAGTAGCGGGGCTACCATGATGCAGATCAAGCCTGTCAGAGGCATGAGCCAGTCCTTCGGTTGAGTTAAGCAGTATTGTTATATGGTGGTGATGTTTGTAGAGCCTACAGAGCAATACAACAGTGTCCCACATTGTGATTTGCTCTTGCATGATCCCATTGAGATGACTTGGTAAGCTATGGTTCACTTAGCAGAGCAGGTAGCTGATGTGTTCTCCTTGTTCATGAGCAGTTAGTGGTGGTCTTCATGCTTATATTCAAAGGCAGTTATTGGGCTGAGGTATACATGTGTATTTGGGTATTGCCATTTGTAGGTCTTGCTCATATTATTAGCTTTATTTGACATGGTAACTGACTTTGGTGACTATATGCTATGGATTGTTCAATTATTATGAACTTGTTCTTATGAGTGGATGTATGATCTTGAGTGTCAAGTCCTTTTCTTATGCTCACTGGTTGTTGCCTTATACAAACTTATCCTTGCCTTTGCTATGATGGAATCACCTTGTCATTTTTGTCCACCCATTCGTCTCTTCCAGTTTTGATTTCGACCCTTGGCTTGGACCTGGACTTGTGAGATCGAGGACCCTTTTCCCCCACTTAGATCTCTATTTTGCATAGACTCCATGTTTTCTTTGTGTCGCGGCTCTGGAGTGTGTGGCCTGGTCCCTTCTCATTTGCTTGTATGATGCCTTGTGGATTGCTTTTGTGGCCAGTGTCACCGGATTGTCTTCCTTTAGTCTTCAAAAACAAGTACTCCCCAAAAACAAGTATCCTTAGGGCCTTATAAAGTTTTCAAAAACTTATCCTTTTGACTAGGATCCTTAAGGAGTTTAGTTGCATGCACAAGGACTTTAGCATTATTTAACCAATTACCCATGTCAAGCTTTGAATCAATTGTTTTAAGAGGATTTATTACCTTAGGCACAAAAAGAGATGCTTTGGTTGATGTGGAATTGTCCTTTCTCTGATAAGTAGCTCCCTTAAACCTAGCATCCATCATCTGTCTAACCTGTTCTGGTGAAGGTTTCTCTCCATAGTTTTTTGTAATGAAGTCCTTTTCTTGGCTATGTTCTATGGATTGTTTCCAATGTTGATCAGAGAGGGGGTAGGTTTGGCCTATCAAATTTATAAATTCAGGCTCGCTTGATTTTGCATCTTGATTAGTGGTTTCAGTAATTCCTTGTCATTAACTTGGCTAGCTATATAACAAGTGGATTCTTGATGAAACTGATCACATGGCCTGCAATATGGAATGGGATCATCTATCATGTTGGCTGATTCTAACTGATTTGGAACCCTTGGCTCATGAAAAGGTGCTTTCTTATGATACACTTGATTTTGCTTATGTTGAAAATTCCTTGGTGCTTGAGGAGCATGGGCAACATGATTTCTTTCCATCATAACCAACCTATTCTGAATGTGATTTAGTTGAGAAGCATGATTGGCCATTTGTTGATTCTGATTAGTTACCAAGGTCTTTATCATTTCAGACATTTCTTTCATAGGATCTTTGGACGACTCTTTATCTTATGAATCTAAAGCTTTACCCTTTGACTCTTGATGTTTGTTGTATGATGAAGTATTTCTCGTAAATCTTGGTATGTTGGACTTGCCTGCATTCTGCATATTTTTCTCAATCTTAATAGCCATTTCTTGAGCACTTTTAAGAGAATCAGGCTCTTTATCTCTTAGTTGATACCTCATATCACCATTGAATGCTTCAATGTAATAGATGAGGATTGAGGCATTAGAGGGCTTAATATCTTTATGAAGATTTGTAATTAAGTCCCTAAACTTCTTGTTGAATTCTTCTACTGTTTCATTCTCATTCTTTTTAATGGTGTGGAGAGCTGCTAACTGATATCTTGGTTCTTTCTTCTCTCCCCATTTTTCTTTAAAACTAGTTAGAAATTCATAAAGAGTTTTGTATGAGTTATCACTTAGGTCCAAGTACCAATCTGCAACATCATCTTCTAAGGAAAGGGCAAATAACTTCATTTTGACATCATCATGATTGTGAGCAGGTGCATTACACCAACTGACCAAGAGTCTTGAGAACTTCTGTAAATGAGACTTAGCCGTGACAACGTTGTTTCCTTGAAAAGTTGGAAGCTTCTTGATAGCATCATCAGGAATGGTATGTGGTTGACCTGCTATCTGAGAAAAGTCAAGGGGTTGGAAAAAATCCGTCATTTCTTCAGAAGGAATATTACCAAACAAGTTGTGGATATCTGAGATAGAACTGGGACCCTAAATTTTCAAGGATTCTACGAGAAGCTTGTCTATTCAACCTCCTTCTATAAGCCCTTTCAGGCTCAGGAATGAGATCGACTAGATTTTCAGAATTTCTTCTAGTTGAATGACAGTGGAGTCACCAGATGGATCGAGTTAATTTTTACTTCATTAAACCACATCTATCAAATTTTGTTTTTTATCTTTTTATTTTTATGTAATTTTTTATTTTTGGAAGTTAAGTTAAGTTAAGTCGGACCAGGGAATAAAAAGATTTATCCCCGGCAACGATGCCAAAGAATGTTGCCGCCGGAAAACACACCTGGGAATGTGTGGCAGAAATCTTCAAGCCACAAATTGTGTCCATGGGGGCAAACCTCGAGTCAAGTACTGTCACTTGAATCCGGACTCCTCCGTTTAGGCAAACTCCTAATGAAGCGAAGGGGGGTGGACCCTAAAGTTGCTAAGGCTGGTTGAGCTAAGCTAGTTAAGTGGATGAATTAGTTTTTTAGGAGTTTTTTAATAATGATAAAACTGACATAAGAGATTTGCAATATAACTTGAAGTATAGCAACATAAAGATCTAAACAACATATAAATTGCACATGATTAACAAATCATTCAACACATGATAACAATTGAAAATAATTTGTAATGATAAATAAAGAGACCAGTGCTGAAGAATGGAATCAAAATTGTAATGCTGAAAAGAAATATTGTGCAAATGTTCTTGGTCAATTTTAAAATTAATGTGGTAATGATCTTTTTATTAAAGGATGGTGGATTCCCGATATACACAAAGGTACAAGGAATATGTCTGGAATTCAGCTGTGTGGTTTCTCACTCAGACTTGGGCTAGATCGGAGTCTCAAGGAGGTGTTCAGATGCTATACCAACGAGGGCAAGCCTAACGGTTTCCAAGAGGTCACTACCTAGTGTTATCCCAAGCCCTTTGAAAATTTTGCCCACAACAGAAAAATGTTCTCTTTGTGCCAGATTTTCACAAGTAGGTTTGTTTATTTGGGCGTGTTAAACCCTATTACTAGTCATCTTCCCCTTTCTGATGTGTACCAACATGTTCGGACTAAGCTGCAAGTTGGCCACAGAGCATACGGGAGAAGACCTTGTTTATTCTAAAAGATTTTTGAACACAAAATTTTACTTTTTAATGCCCCAAGAGTCTCTTTTCGGGTCAGTACTCGGGCAATCCCTTATCCTGAAACCTTACTTCGGGAAAGCAAGGGGGTGTTTTGAATTGTAAATGACTGAAAAGTAAATGTTTTTTAATTTATCTACACTACCAAGGTAGTGGGTTAGTATCCGAATTACTTCTTTGCAAAAGATAAACAATATTGTAGCAAAAAAAAGTATACGGTTTGCAGAAATAAAACACACTGTTCCTACGTCCTGAGTGTGTCAATGGCCCAATATTTGGATTGGATCAAGACGTTAGATTTTAATCTACTTGGTTAATTTTAAGTTAATCTAATCTAATGTTAAAATTTGCTTATGTTTGCAAAAATTGACAACAAACACAAAAATTCCGAACCGACACCAATCCCCCCTGGGGGATGAAAGCAAGCTCTGTGAGCTTATTTCAAAAATAATTTTATTACTAATTACAATGCTTAATGCTGAAAGTAAAGAACTCCTCTTTCTCCTTACAGATCTGGAGAGAAGAGGTTACAAAGATAGAAGCAAAGTAGCGGAAGAAAGGTGCGGTTCAAAGGAAGTTTTGGATCATCTCAAATGGTTGAAAGAAGTGCTTCAGATCCCTTTACCTGCTGTCATAGTACAAAAACCAGCAAACATTATTAGTCCAAAAGTGCCCAAAATCACATTAAAAGTGTTTTTGGGCAACAACAAAATTCTAGAAAAAACTAAGTTAAAAAAACTAGCTAAGTATACAAGAAAATGAACTGAGATGGAATGGCTAAAAAGCCACCCACTTAGGATCTTGGAAAGCCTTTAAAAGGCAGCCAATGAGGCACTAAAATGCTTGATATGAACTTTTAAACTTTTGATAAAAGAAATCATTATGCAAATTTGAGAATTTTGACTTGTAAAAAATTATCTAATGACCTCTTTTAAGCAAGACCCAAACTTATGAAATGAAACTTTAAAGCATGTTAGATCTATGCAAATAATTTTCAGATTTGATTTTTTATAAGACAGTCAAGCAGATCAGATCTGAAAGTTATCCAAACCAAAGTAACCAAGAAGAAAGTTTTTATATAAGAGGGAAAGAGCAAGGATGAGAAAATTTGTTGCCAAAAGATCAACCAAGGAGCTCTTCTGTGGGGTACCAAGGGAGAATGTCTAGATGTTTTTGGAAATGTGGTGGAGTCAAATTTGATCCACAACTCCTCCAAGCCTTGTAACCTGAAATCAATCAATCAACTTGCAAAAAACCATGAGATCTGATAATAGCATATGAATAGAGACTAAAACAACATGCACATAAACTTATGAAACAAGTTAGATCTAGATCTCTAAAATATTTATCCAAGTAGATAAAAAAAGTAAGCTTACTTAAATTACTCTACCTTAAACAATTAAGGAACCCAAATATATCAAGTAGATAGCAAGAAATTGAAATGACACAGGTTACCTCATTTGCTCAAGACAATGTAGATCCACACATAGAAATACCCCACATCTAGCCTCCAAAGCTTCTTTTATTAGCAAAATGAACAATAGAGCGATTACAATATGGCAAACCTCCTCTCAATCCAACTCTAACTAGTTTGGAATGAGAGAGGTGCCTCAAATATATAGAATGTGCAAGGAGGGAGGGTGCATTAGTTGAGGGAGAGTGGGTGAAATGGTGGAGTAAATGGTGGAGTGAATGGGGCTGCCCCTTTCCTCTTAACGGGCTGCCAAAATCAGCCCCAAATGTGCTACATGGCAGCCAAATAATAGGCTGCCACATTCCTTAACTTGTGGGACTCCCCTTTTGGGAAATGCACCTCTCCTCATGGGGGAATGCACCCACCTATTTAGGGAGTCAATCCCACCTTCCAAGCTGCCCAAAAAGGTTGTTTCTAAATGCCTCTTACACATCCCAAAAATATAGCTGGTCCAAAATCCCATGCCCACCTATTTAGGGAGTCAATCCCACCTTCCAAGCTGCCCAAAAAGGTTTCTAAATGCCTCTTACACATCCCAAAAATATAGCTGGTCCAAAATCCCATCAATTTTGGAAATTTTTAATTTTCTCATTTTTGGCTTTTTTGCATTTTTTTGCACTTTTTGACTTTTTTTTGAATTTTTGCAAAAAAAATGAAAAATAAAGTGTCTAATGACCATGGAAAGTGGGGTTTAGGGGTAATGTGGGTGCTTCGGGTTAGAAAACGAGCACCCCCATGGCCAAAACAACCCCCAGACTATGATTTTATCACTTTTTTAAATTTTTTTGGCCAAACCATTAAAAAATGGCTTGTTTTTACCGAAAAATATTTTTTCGTCGAAAATTTAAAAAAAAACTAGGGGGACCTAAGACATGTTCATACGACTCAAAAATTATGCCTAGCATGGTTTAATACATTGACACATAGACTCTAATAACTTCCTAAGGCTTAAAAATTATGCCCACCACCCCAACTTTGGAGGATTTGAGTGAAAAACTCAAAAATTATTAGTCGTTTATTCAACAACCAATAATTTCCAAGGAAAAAAACACTCTGGGCTAGTCGAATTAACGTTTAAGTCCTAAAAGCCGAGTCTTTTACAAACAAGGTACCATGCTGGCACATTATTACAAAATTCCCTGAGGGGTTATGAACATGTGGTACAAAAATAAAATAGGGCCTAGAAGGCCTGATGGACCTCAGAACTCTGATGATGAACAATTAAATTGTTCAAGTCTTTGCTGGCTCACTTGAAATCCAACTACGTAAGACTTAGTGGGCAACAGGTCGTAAGATTGACACACTGCATCTACAAGAGAATTAGCAAGGTTGGGAGAAGAAGAAATACTGCATGTATTGGGTTCACAAATTTAGACTTCACTTATTCTGCAATACATACCAGTGCATGCATACATATGTATACCAATCACATAGAAGCACATTTATGAGCAACCCTTACACAATCTGTGAAACACAATTTTGACACCTATGGAATTGCCAAGTGTGCACGCCTGGAATTTCAGAATTACAAATTGGATTACTAAGTTAGATAATTGAAGAAGAATCTGAGTGAAATAAAACGAGAAGATACATGCGAAAATAATTTAGACGAATCCAAGTGAAATAAAACGAGAAGATGCTTGCGAAAAGAATTCAGAATTTCAGTGTTCTGTGATTTGAAGTTATTTTTTTATTATTTGTGCAAATGTAAATTTTTATCATCATCAGTATGATGAAATCATCCTGGCGGTTTTGAAAATCAATGTTGCAAATATGATTTTGTGGAATATATTGCTGAGGGTTTGGAAATATGAAATATCTTATTGTAAATATTGGGGAATATATCGGCAAATGTTGGCAAGCATAAACTTGGACCTCAAAAACTTGGAAAAGTCAGCAACCTGAAAAAATTGGGAGAAACTGAAGATATTTGCAACACTAGTAAAAATATCGCAGAAGTTTAACGACAACAAGTTTGCAAATATCTCACATACAGAGATCAAATCAGTGGAAGAACCATTGTTAATTGCAAGCCTTCAAAGATAACAACTGAAAGATAATGAATTGGAACTGAACTGCACTGATGCTTTGTTTTATATGTTGTATACCTATTTATTCTAGTCTGTTTGAATTTTTCACAAAAGCCTGAAAATAAGTTGTAGCTTCTATAGATGCACTGGACCCCACTGTGCACTAATGTGGTTGAGAAGGTTATGAGTAAAGGCGTTTGGTTTTTCAATTTTCTGGTAAACCATAGGTGATTCTGTGTTAATTTGTGCTACAGGAATCAACCCCATGTAACCAGTCAGGAGAATGGGATAGTAATTTTTTTATATTATTTTAAAATTCAAATGGTGGATTTAGATGTCACAACTCAAGGATAAGCAAATCTGTCAAAGTTGTACTATGTTGACAGTGTGATAGAAATGGACAGATTGTTGCTTGAATTAAAAGAAAGAGAGAATTCTCGACATGAGGGAATGAGAGATGTGTTGGACAACAAACCTTTGGTGCTTAAAATCTTTGTCTTACAAAAATCAAACATCAATATTGAACAATAATTCAAAGAGAACTAACTTTTTTCCAGCACTTCTCAGATGCTCCCAAAGATTGACTATATTTGAAACTTACTATTATGGATATGTGATGTGGAGTTTATTGCCGCCTTTATACACACCTCGGGTAACATGGCAGAAATCATCAATCCATTGGGTGTGTCTTTGGGGGAAAGCCTTAAGTCGAGTTACTGTCACTCAACACTTGACTCCTCCATCTAGGCCAACTCCTAGCGAAGCCAAGGGGGGTGGTCCCTCTTTGAACAATAATTCAAAGAGAACTAACTTTTTTCCAGCACTTCTCAGATGCTCCCAAAGATTGACTATATTTGAAACTTACTATTATGGATATGTGATGTGGAGTTTGTTGCCGCCTTTATACACACCTCGGGTAACATGGCAGAAATCATCAATCCATTGGGTGTGTCCTTGGGGGAACGCCTTAAGTCGAGTTACTGTTACTCAACACTTGACTCCTCCATCTAGGCCAACTCCTAGCGAAGCCAAGGGGGGTGGTCCCTAATAAAAGAAACTATGGCTATGTAACCTGTTGTCCGCCGATGCACACCAGCAGCGGGAATCTTTCGAAAGCTGTCTCCTCACTACAAGTGGGAGAGGTGTGGCTTTGGGGGCAAGCAATGAGCTAGGTACTGTCACCTAAATCCCAGCTCCTCCATTTAGGCTAACTCCTAACGAAGCCAAGGGGGGTAGTCCCTACAAAGAGTTTCACTAAGGCTCTTATGTTTTGTAATGTTTTTTGATGAAGTGATGCGGATGGGTGTTGTTTAGGAGTTTTTTGATGATGATGATGATCACAACTACAAAAATAAACACAAGATGATAAGCAATCCATGTTGCGATATAAAAGTGCAAGATCAACAGTATATCAAAGACTTTGAAAAATGAGATAGCATCCACAGATAAACAATATAAATATATGAAAAGCATAACAATTAGACCAGTGCCTTATGGAGTCAAAATTTGTATAGTGCTGGGGGATGCTGAAAAGTAAGTCTTGATAGTAGCTGTTCGTGAGATCGTTGTGCAAATTATCTTGGTAAATTATAAGTTTTTAGTGTTCTTGATTATTAGGCTAAGAACACAAGGTAATCAAGAGACCGAAAATAGTATACTGGTAACCTCTTAGATGATAGGTCGAAGCCACCCAGATTTTAAAGGGATAATTGTCCAATGATTTAACCACCCCTGAGTCTGACAGCGGGATTTCGGCACCACCTGTTTCAGGAAACTACCTCAGTAACTCTCGAAAGCAACGCCGGTTCGTTGGTTGGGGTAAAATTTTATTAAGTTATCACTTGTGAGATTAACAAGTCCAACACCTTTCTGAGTACTAGCCCAACCCTTTTAGGTTGGCAGAGCATACGGGTGTCAGATAACAGCCAAGATAAATTAATTAATGGGGGTGTGAGTTGGAATGATTTTAGAGATTATTAAGAGCACACTTGTTCAACTCTCCGACAGAGAGCACTTTTGACCTCGTCTTATGATGAAATTCAAAAGATTCTAAACTAATCTATATGCTTGATGCAAGGTAAATGCAGTGGGAATGCTCTCCGATAGAGAGTGCTTTTCTTCTTGGATTTGGCCAATTTCAAGAGACTTTGTTCATTTTATAAAATAGAAGCAGTTATAACTTGAAGAATAAATATGGAGCTTAAATAATTGAAAATGAAATGATAATAATAAGATGTAACAAGATGCTTGAAACAAACTGAAAATAAACTTAGTGTTCTACCAAACAATATTAATCTAAAAGTGGGATCTACCTTCGAACAAGGTTGATCACTAGAACCACTAGTCCTTGAGACTTTCCAGCTAGTTGAAACTTCGACAAGGAGTCTAATGGGGAAAGAGAAGTAACCACAAAATTATGTGGCCCTGCCTTTGGGAAATCCCAAGGATACTATCTCAAGTCAAGACTTGGAAATGGAGTACAGAAAATAAAATATTAATCTATGAACTTTGAAAAAAGAGAGATCTAATCTAAACAAAACACAACACTCTTCCCCAAATGGGGAAGAAGAACCCAAAAGTGGAGGACTCCTCCACTTAGCCTTTTATTTAATGAAGTACAAGTGCCTTGGGAATCTAACCCTGAAAGGTCTTTAGAGATAGAATGAAACTTGGAAGAAATACTTGGAAAAATAGCTCTTAAGAGCTTTTTACAAAAAGATAAACAATGATGTTTTTCAAACTTGGATTTTGCTTCAAATGATTCTCTTCACTTCTTGGTTTAGATCCCTTCGTTTTAGAAACCCTAAAGCTTCTTTATCTTTCAAGCACCTATCAAAACAAGTTAAACTTCAAGGCACCCTTTAGTTATTAGTCAATCCAAAGAAAAATGATAACAATTTAATCTACTTATTCTAGGCTTGCAAAAATGAAATCTTAAGCACTAAAAAGCATGAGATCCAACTTCAAATATTCAATATGACAAAATGGACCAGCAAACAACAAATGCCTAAAAAGTGATGGGAAAGAGATCTAAAACATGAAATTTTTGTATGCAAGTTTTCACTTTTGAATGAGATTACTAAATGGAAGCAAGTAAAATGCAAGATCTTTAACAAAGATGAGCTCCAAATGAAAAAATGTAAAGTAAACTAAACTAAGATCTAACAATGCTAACTTATAAACAAATGAAAACTAATTACTACTTCGTTTTTTATTGTGTTTTTTAGGGCTCTCTTTTTGAGGTGGACGAGAGGAGCTAAGGTAGGCTAAAACGAATGGCAAGATGAGGGAAAAAGATGGGGAGCGAATGGTGAGAAGGGAGAAGGAAGAAACTAGGGGAAAAAGAGGTGGACGAATGGAGAAGGGAAAGTGAATGCACTTGGATAGAAGGACGAATGGAAGGAGGAGCGAAAGCTAGGGTAGGACAAACCAATGGGGCATGCAGAAAGAAGAGAAATAGTAACCAAAGTATGTTGCTTGTTTGTTGATGGATGAAGAGGCAAGTCTCTTCTATTCGTTTCTTCTCTTGAGATAAGAAAGTCCTTTGGGAACCTGCAAGAAAATTTGATTAGGTGCTAATAGCCATTGATGGGCAAAGAGTAGCTTGATCTCCAAGCCATTCTCCACTTTGTGTGAATCCTGCAAAACCCTTACAAATTAAACAAGCCAAACCGAACAGTATATTTCTAAGAATTATAGAACATATAATGAATAATGAAAAGCTTGAAATAACAGTAAGGTGAGAGAGATGTCACCAAACAATGTGAAAGACAACCCCAAAAAGCCTTGTATGGACCTCCAAAGTCACTACTTTATTCAAGAATCAAACAAATGTTACAATAATATTTTGGCAGAGTGTTCATGCTCAAAATATCCATGTTAGAATGGCCAAAATGGCATCTCTTTATAGCAAACTAGACCACACCTAACACCTAAGTCGAATTGGCAATGAAAGGAGCCAATAGCCCTAAACGCCAATTCGAATTGCCATCAAATCTCAATCAACACTAAGTTTAAGCCAAGTTCTGGAGTTAACTCCACCAAACAAATCGAATCTCATTGAATGAGATGAGGGCCTCCACCTTGGCAAGGCACCCCTCATCTCCACTTTGGAACCATCACCATGCGAATAGATATGTGCCAAGTGTAAACTCGAGCTCTAAGAAGAGGTTGACGTGAGGATATCAAGGAATTCGAATATGCCACATAACATAAGCTTGGAGTGTAGTGGGTGGAGGTAACACCAGTTATGGAAGGAGCTAATGCTTTGTGATTGCACAAATCAAGGATGGCACCTACCATATCCATTAATGCAACCACCAACCCCAATAGTCATGTGCCAACACCTCAAATCAAATTCTTGGTGAAGGAGGGCGAATTGCTTGGTGAAGATAAGCTTGTGCTGACTGTATACTCAACTGAATGATGACTGAGATGATTGGAATCTTCATTAATGTCCAGTGCCATGTCAATTAGCCTTTTATTTTATTCAAATTGATTTATTTTGGAGAGATTTGGATTATCTCCGAAATATTCAATTTTATTATTTTAATTAATTATTTCTCTGTAACTGGGTTTTTTGAGAAATTATTAATTATGAGGTTGATTTGACATCCGAAACTTAGGATAAACTGGTCCGGGGATCATGAATGATTTTTGGCTTAAGGTTGGAGCCTTCAATCATCGAATTCGGATCTCGGATGACTGACATATTACAAATTGAAATTTCTCTATTTAAACTATAGAGAAATTTATTAAAAATTAAAAAATAATTAAAAACCCAAAACCGGAGGACTCGGTAAAATTTTTTCGAAATTTTTTCTGAGGGTCCTAGAGACTTAGGACATGACCAAAACCTATTCTAATAGTGTCTAGTAGGCTTATATACATCAGTTGGACTCTAATAACCCCCCATGGCCAAAATTTTCAAAATCGGGCATTCCAGCTTTGGAGGAAGCGGGAGAAAACCTCATCGACTATAGCTCGGCTATAGGCAGAGTATAATTGACAAGGGAAAAAACTCCCTAGAATACCTTAGTTGCTTAATCAAGTCATGGGGGACCGAGACACTCAGAATCCTACTAGCACACTTTATTACAAACCCCATGGGGCCATGGTCATGTTGACCGAAAAACAAAATTGACTAGCCAAAATTGGCTAGGCACAAATGCTGGACCATCTGATACACTGGAGTACAAACATTCATCATGTTTGTCAAATGGTGGCTCTTCAGATAATCCAACTATGGTACAAATAAGTTGGTAACATAACCTATAACATGAAATAAATCTACGAGTTAATGAAGCAAGAGCAATAACAGTAAATCAAATCTAGCAGCAAATGCACCATTGATACTTCATGGCATATTCATAGGTAAACAAACACTTGAAATAAATGATTGTAAAAATTGTAGACCAGTCTCAAAATAAGGTGAAAGTTGCTGAGGAATGTGATATAGTGCTCTTGACAGTTTTAATTATTAGGTGAGTTCTTTAGAGGATTTGTTTTGTGAACACACCTGTGCATGTAGTTGCAAAAGGAAATCTAATCCAACTTGTTTGGCCCACCACAAGTTATTCTCCAAGTGAGTACAGAGAGCAATGCCAGAGGTCCAACGGGGAGAGAACAAATCTCAATGAGTATCCCTCTGACTTCACACACAAGCTCAATGTATGATCTCAAATGAATAATATCGAATGATGGATTTCCCTATTACACTAGCCACTAAGTATACCTTTTTTTATTGCAACCACAGATCGGGCAAGCCCATAATGGTTACAAGAGCATACTAGTGGACACAAAGTTTGGATTCATTACTCTTAAGCAAAAAAAAAAGAAATGATTAACTAACTAATCTAGGAAATTAAATGTTTTGCGGTGCATTTTCATTTTTTTATCCTTGGGTTAGTAAACGGAAGCAAAGCAAAAAAGAAAAAGGCAATCACATAAGAGACACTAACTCCCCGGGGGGGATTGATACGGGGCGCTTGGAAGCCCATTGAATTTATTATGGTTTACAACTTTATTGGGAATGTTTGTGGTCCTTTATAGAATCAGGACCAACAAAATTACAAGTTTTAGAAATGTTTTACTTAAGAAGAAAGATAGGAAGCTCCCGGGGGTCCTGGATGATCCAAATCTTCAAAATTCGGGCAGAGTTTCCTCCTACCTGTTTGTCAAAAGGGAAAAAACAACTGACAACAAAGCACTAGAAATGCTAGATTAATCAAATAAAAGCTCAGAAAAAATCCTACCTTTCGTACTAAAAGATTCGCTTTTACGCTTAGTTAAAGGTAAGGTTCCAAAAACTAGATCTACTTGAATAGATGAAACTTTTAGAGAACAATTAGATCTAACTTTAAAAAGCGCATTCAATGATAAATAGCCTTTTAATTAAATCTTGATAATAAACTACTTAACCCTTGCATGCATAATGCAACCAAGAATAAACTTTAGAATTTAAGCGAAGGAAAGAGAGAAAATTCAGCTTAAGAATTGGGAATTCCTAAGCAATGGAGTCCGCTGGTGGAGAGTGGAGGGACTATGTCTTTCTGAAGAAAGCTTGAAGTTAGTGGGAGAATCAACATAGATCAACCACTCCTTTAAACGAGAGCACCTGCACAGCTTAGGAATACTTGCAACTAAAATGTCAAATCTGGTATCATCTACCCAAGGGATTAAGATAACTTGCATATAAACCAATAAAACATGTACATCCTAGATCTCTATGCATAGATAAATAATAGAATGAAGCAACAACTAAACTTAAATCATTCTATCCTACTGATTGATAGCAATCCTTCAAAGGCCAGATCAATAACATACGCAACAAAATAAACTAAGCTACAGTTACCTCATACACATGACAATATTCATCCACATATTGATACACCACACCATAGACCTCCAAAGTCTTTCTATTCCAATCTCAACAATATTACAATAGAAGTAGTGCTTAAGTAGAGGTTTCAAGCTTCAACCCTCCCAAACGAGAGAGGTTTCACTATTTAAATAGGAAGAGAGGGCGAATCTAGCTAAGGAGGGCGAATTGCCACTTGTGAGTTGAGGTGAATGAGAGAGGGAGTTAACTAACAAAGAGTGGGAGTGAACTAAGAGTGTTGATAATGGTCTTAGACTTCTAGAGCATTGGTATCTTTTGTAGTTACTCCAAAAGTGTTTTCACCAAGGTAGGAGAATGCTAGGTCTCCTAGCCCCTTATTATGCTTCATGGACATATGGATGGTTTAGTTTGACTGGATGCTTGACCTTGGTTAGAGCATTAGCATGGCGCCCTTACTTAGAAGGTTGTTACCCTAATCGACATGTCGACTAACCCATTGGGTACACAAAATGAGGGAGTTGGTTGCTCGATTAGGAGAGGTTCCTACTTAGGAGGACCATTGGGCAATTGGAGGACAATTAGCCCTTGGAGCTTAGGATCATATGATATATACCTTGGAGGTTGGACACTTGACTTGAGGATGCTTGGGTTGAGGAGGATACTTCATTGGTAACTTTTGTGGTTACTTCAAAAGTGTTTTTCACCTAGGTAGGAGAATGCTAGGTCTCCTAGCCCCTTATTATGCTTCATGGACTTCTGGATGGTTTAGTTTGAGTGGATGCTTGACCTTGGTTAGAGCATTGGCATGTCACCCTTACTTAGAAGGCTATAACCCTAATCGACATGATGACTAACCCATTGGGTACACACAATGGGGGAGTTGGTTGCTTGATTAGGAGAGGTTCCTACTGAGGAGGACCATTGGTTACTTGGAGGACACTTAGCCCTTGGAGCTTAGGATCATATGACATTTACCTTGGAGGTTGGACACTTGACTTGAGGATGCTTGGGTTGAGGAGGATACTTCATGGAGGTTTGTTGTGGACCTGGACACTTGTTGAGGTGCATTGGAGCTTAGTCACCACATTGACACACATGAGAGTAGCATTGAGCACTTGAGAGGACACATGGCACATAATTAGAGGAGTTCCTTGCATGACTTGGATAGCGGAGCATCATAGAAGAGGAGGCGTTGTGATAACGTCTTGTTGGGGTGTGCATTGTCTTGGAGGAGGAGCATTGAGCCCAAGGAGGATCATTCTTGGAGGAGGAGCATTCAGCCCAAGGAGGATCATTCTTGGAGGGTGTTTCACATTAGGGGTTGGATAAGCTCTAATTTGACACATTGTAAAGTGCTCCATGTGGGGTTGCCTTGTTGGTTACTTGTATGGACTCGTGTTCTTGTTTTATGTTATTCTCCCTCATTTATTGTATAGTTAAAGGGAGGAGAGAGCTCTTAGAATTATTATTATCGTTATAATAAAGAAACCCTAGGAGAAGACAAGAAGAGAGCATGATATCTTAGTTGTTCTTGGAGAGATTGCTCTTGTGTGATGCTAGGGTTTACTCCTGTGAGATGCTAGAGTTTGAGCTATATGCAAAGTAAATCCTAAAAAAGAACACGATGTTGGAGGTGATGATGGATTGTCTTATGGCACTTGTTGTAGCACTATGGTTTCTACCCTTGTATAAGACATGGAGAGTGGAGCTAACATCTTGCATGACTTAGTAAGCTTGTTCTTGTGTGATGCATGGAGGCTAGGGCAAGATCTTAGAGAGCCTAGTGTGATGAGTCTTGAGTTTGGTGTGATGCCTTGCTTGGAAAAAAACTAGGTTATTTTATTCTTGATGTTGTCTTGGTGGTTGTGATGATGCAAGAGTTGAAGACTTAGGGTTTGAGGACTAGGATGGACATAAAGACTTTGAGGTTAGTGCTAGTTGTCTTGACATGTACTTGTGTGATGCAACATGGCTAGGGTTTGTAAACCCTAAGGAAGACTAGCGCTAGTGTGATACAAGATTGGTGTATCTGCTAAGGAGGGCTCACCGATGTTGAAGCTAGCATGTTGAGGATCTTTGCTGGAGTGACCAGCTTAGGTTGGGAGTGACTTCTAGCTAGGAGATGGTGGCTAGGGTTTTCTTATGATTTACCTAGCTAGGGTTTGGAGAACTTGACTTGTACCAGCTTTGTGATAAAGTTTTGGTATATACTTGTACTTCATCTCTTATATATGTACGAAGTTTCCAGCTGTCCAGACTCCAAATATTGTGTACTTGAAATTTTGGTTTTCAGCTATCTTTTTCCTAGGGTAGATTCAAACACATGTTGTTCATGCTGATTTGACATAACATATAACTGTATTGGGTAAGTGATTTAACATATATCTTTAAGATAAAGAAGAATAATTACTGCTATTATATTCTGCTGCAATACGAGTAATTAGATCTGTTATATGCCTTGAAATGTGTGTGTGCCGTAAGGGCTATAGCATCATGGTTTTGAGGTATTTATTCTCGTGGGCTCCTAGGTGAAATTATGTTGAAGGGATGTGAAATATTATGGCTATACTTTAATTATTCAGATCAGCCCTAAGTCTAAAAGTTTACAAGATTGGAGCCAAAAAATTTGAAGATTGAGGTGAAATTTCAGAAGTTGCATTAATTGCTCGATGCTTGAAATTTCTACATGGTATTAGAGCTGATTGGATTGAGACTACCCTTCTTGCTGATTTGATGGCAAGATATTTCAGTGGTTGAATGCGGGAGTGGTTGGTGGTTGGTGAAACCCTAGTGTGCTTGAGATGAACACTTGCACTTGTGAAGTTTTGATGGGTTGAAACCCTAGTTGTTCTTGTGATGAGTGAGTTCTCATTTGGGATAGGTGGTAAATGTATCCCATTGATGGCTGGTATAGATTTATTTTCAGCAGGTTTGATACCTAGGATGCGAGTGTGTTCTCACTTGTGATAGGTGGCTGGTCTACTTTATTCATGGTTGCTATGGATTTATTTCCAATGGGTGAGATGCCAAAGAGGACTTAAGATAGGTGGTTGATTTGTTCTGGTGGATATGAGTGTGTTCTACTTCATTTGTGGATGGCATGGATATATTTTCAATGGATGTGATGCCCAGGAAGACCTATGATAGGTGGTTGATTTGTTCCAATAGATGTTGGTGTGTTTTCACCTGTGATAGGTGGAGGATATATACCTCATGGAGCTTGGGACCATGTGATATATACCTTGGAGGTTGGATTCAAACAAATGTTGAGGAGGATCATTGGAGCTTAGTGATCACATTGGCACACATGAGAGTAGCATTGGGCACATGAGAGGACATGTGAAACATGGTTAGTGTAGTGCTTTGCATGAGGACACTTGGATAGTGGACCCTTGTGGAAGAGGGGGTGTTGGACTAACAACTTGTTAGAGAGCACACTGTTTTGGAGGAGGGGAGTTGAGCCCAAGGAGGATCATGCTTGGAGGGAATTTCCCCTTGGGGTTTGGATAAACCCTAGTTTCACACATGTATATCCTTGTATGGTACAGTGCTTTGTGTGGGGTTGCCTTCTTGATTACTTATATGAATTTATGTCATTATTTTATGTGAGCCTCTCTTATCTATTGTATATATAAAGGGAGGAGATAGCTCTTGTAATTATTATCATCATGTACTTTATTCTATCTTTGTATTGTCTTGGAGGAGTCTTGTAGGAAGCAACATGCTAGGGTTCATGAGGAAACCTTAGGAGAAGACAAGAAAGAGAGAGACGTCTTTGTTGTTCTTTGAGAAATTACTCTTGTGTGATTCTAGGGTTTATTGTTGTGAGACGATAGGGTTTGTTTCATGCAAAATAAGCCCTAGAGAAGAACATAATGTTGGAGGTGATGACAAATTGTATTGTGGCATTTGTAGCACTAGGGTTTCCACCCTAGTGGAAGACATGGAGAGAGGAGCTAAAATCTTGCATGATTTAGTAGCCTTGTTCTTGTGTGATGCATGGAGGCTAGGGAAAGGTCATGGAGAACCTAGCTTGATGAGTCTCGAGCTTGGTGTGATGCCTTGCTTGGAAGAAGAATTGGTTATTGTATTCTTGATGTTCCATGGAGGTCTTGCTGCTTGTGATGATGCAAGGGTTGAAGACCTAGGGTTTATAAACCTCAAGGAAGTCAAGAACACTAGTGCTACGAGCTTGGTGTATGTGCCAAGGAGGACTTGCTGGTGTTGATGCTAGCACATTGAGGATCTTTGGTATAGTGGCCAACTTTGGTTGGAAGTGATCCTAGCTAGAGGAGTTGGTGGGTAGGATTTTTATTATGGTTTCTCTAGCTAGGGTTTGGAGAGCTTGATTTATACCAGCTTTCTGATATAGTTGTGGTATTTACTTGTACTTCATCTCTTATTCTTATAATATATATTATATATATATGAAGTTTCCACTAGTCCAAATATTGTGTACTTGCAGATTGGATTTTCAGCTCATGTTATCTTGAATATCTTCTTCATTGGGTAGATTCAGGGACTTGCTATTCATGCTGATTTGAGATAATATATAGCTGTATTGGTTAAGTGATTTAACACATCTTTAAGATAGAGGAGGAGAACTACTGCTGTTATATTCTACTGCAATGAGAGTAATCAGATCTGTTATATGCACTGCAAAGTGTGCCCTAAGGGCTGTAGCATTGTGGTATTGAAGTACACTTATATGGTATTTATTCTCTTCGGGTATTGGGTGAAATTGGGCTGAAGGGAAGTGGAATATTACAGCTGTAATTTAATATTTCAGATCATTTCTAAGACTGGAAGTTCACAGGGATTAGATCCAGGAAACTTCAATATTTAGGTGAAATTTTGGAAGTTGCATTAATTGATCGATTCTCAAAATTTCTACAAGGCCTTAGGTAAAGAAAGTAGAAATTGAGATGTCATGCTAGTTTCGGCAAGCTAATTTTTTCTTTTAGCATTTCAATACTATATGAAATAAAATAATGTAACCTTGGTCTTCTACATTTGTAGGTTGGGGATTGTAAGATTGTAAGACTGAAACACAGGTCTGGATTCTTCTATGTAAGAAACATTAAAATGCATAGGAAACATATGCTGGTAATTAGATTAGTCACCTCATTTCCACAGAGGCTTTAGCTTAAGAAGACCTTGTCTGAGTTGGCTACTTCGCTATGTACATTGAATGGTTCTGTTACCAGCTATTTTGTACAATAGCTGAACTTCTAGTGAGCTGCCAGTTTCATGAACATGATACATGTTCATCTTCAGAGTTCAGATGTTCAGAAGTCTTTTTTGCAGGGCCTTTTTGCTCCTTTTGTAATCACTGCATGTTCATACCCCCATGGGGAAATTGTTAAAAGTTGGTCTAAACTGGGTTCTTTTATAAAAGACTTGGCTATCCTTCGGTTTAACTATCAGGATGATACTCTAGAGTGTTTTTTCCTTAGGAATTATGCATTGCGCTTCAGTTGTGTATAATTCTTGAGTTTTTCACTCACACTTCCAAAGCTGGAGTATTTACCATGGTGGTCAAAACCTAAAGTGGTTATTAGAGTCTTGTTTCCAGGATTTTTACATGTTGGCCATCTCGATTGAGTTGTATGAACATGCACTAGGTCCCCTAGGAGCTTCGTTTCGTTCCGAGGAAAATAAAATTTTCCGTAATTTAGACCATTTTTTAATAGTTTAAATGGATTTTTTCTAAATGTAATAAAAACCTCATTTGGAGGCGGATTTTGGCGTGGGGAGGTTTGTTTTGACGCTCAGAGAGTCCTCTTTACCCTAGTGCCCACTTTCTCCGGGTTTCGGGGGATTATGTCACCTCTGGGAGCGGGTTTTACTAAGGGTTCTACAAATTGGCATTTAATTGCCAGAAAAAGAGAAAATGCACCGTGACAAAAAATAAAAAAGGACAAAATAATGATTTCTAAACTATGGAAAGGGGTGGCATTATGTTTAATATGGAAGACAAATACATTTCAATGCTAAAGCATCACTTTAGAAGTGGGTCAAAAGTCAAAATGAGATTGTTTAATTAGGGAGTGCGCCCTCCTTCACGTGATGGCCGGATCACCATGCACAGGATCACGAGTTGAGTGGGCCAGGGTTCCAAGGGTACCATCATGTCTAAATAAAAGCACATGTTATAATCAAAGATAGGAAATACGAATGGTTTAGAAGAGAATGACGTGAGCATGAGGGATTCACGTGGGCCTCCCTCACGTGGATTAACTCACGCGTGAAGTGGTGGGCGATATTCCAATGGAAGTGGGCGTTGGTTACAATGGAAGAGGGGCGCCCCTCTCATGAGGTGGCAGCCACCTCATTCCCCACCAACCCCAATCACAACAACTAACTCAAAGTTCATGCTCCAAACTATCATTCACACCTACCTCTCCACCGATTAACTCATGCGCCTTCATACCTAGCTCTCTCAGCCTTATTCGAATGGTTCTCTCTGTTATGTATAAATAAAGGGTCTTGCTTCACCATTCATGGTGGATGAAATTGGCAAGGAACCTATGCCAAGATTACTGTAATATTTTTTGCCTTTGTGCAACATTGGAATAAAATTGAGACTTTGGAGGTCCACTTGGTGCATGCATGGTTCATGATGACTTATTGAGGTAATATTGTTTAATGTTTATGCATGCTTATCTATTTGAATTTGGATCTAGCTTAGAGGGCTTCTTCTTAAGCACACAAGACAAATATTTGTAGTCTTCAAGTTATTTGTTGATGTTGGGTATTTAAAAGATCTTATAGTAGCATGCTTTAATTAGTTATAATACATACTCTCTGAATCTTTTTTGTTTGAATAACAAGTACATACATTGAGATCGAACACCAAGGACACTGTTCACACTCAAAGATCATAGACCAGTACACTAGATGTTTGACGTGGTTATAACCCCCTACAGGGAAACAGTCCACGACCCCAGCCAAATAGCTTCTACGGAGCAGTTTATTATGCAGAAGAAAAATATTACATGAGCTTCTCTCAATAATGGATCATTCGACAAGTGACCCTCCATGCTCTTTAAATAGAGATCATGGACCAATCGGGTGTTAAGCCACAGATCAAGTGTCGTTAAGATCGAGAGAAGTTGAACCATCGGATCACTTTATATCGTGACCGTCGGATTACATATATACAAATGCATACCTAATGGATATATTAGACCAAGTTGAACTTAACTAACTCCTAAGTGTCAAAAATATCCTAACATCCCCCCTTAAGAACAACTTGGAATAGGATTGAAGGATTTACAAAGGTGACACAAAATTAGGAGAAGGAAGGAGGCATTAAAGCCTATCCCCCCTTAATGACAACTTCCTGTACTCCTAGCATAGTTTGAAGTTTGGAAAACTTCGCTTCTGTAAGAGACTTGGTGAAAATGTCTGCAACTTGATCATTTGTTTGACAATATCGCACTTCAAGAACATGATCCTGGAGGAGCTTTCTAATGAAGTGCATGTGAAGTTCAATGTGTTTGCTGCGCTGATGTTGGACTGGATCTTTGGCTAACTGAACGGCACTTTGATTGTCACACCATAGTGTGGTCGGATGGTGCTGCTGGAACCCAAACTCTGAAAGGATTTGTCGAAGCCACATGGCTTCCTGACTAGCACGAATAGCTGCACGGTACTCGGCTTCGGTTGAAGAAAGAGCAAGTGCACTTTGTTTCTTAGAAGCCCAAGAAATAGGTCCTGAACCCAGAGTGAATACGTATCCTGTAGTGGACTTCCGATCATAAGGGTCACCAACCCAATCGAAATCAGTGTAACCAACTAAAGAAGGAGTCCCCCCTGAACTGTACCTCGAACATACCGAAGGATTCTTTTTGCTGCTTTCCAATGACTTTCATGAGGGCATTGCATATATCGGGCAACTAGACCAACAACAAAGGAAAGGTCAGGATAGGTGTGAGTTAAGTACAAGAGGCTACCAATAAGCTGACGGTACAAAGTAGCATCTATTTCAGGTGTTGAACAAGTGGTAGAAAGTTTGACTCCAAACTGGAAAGGAGAGGGAGTTGGTTTACAATCTTCCATGTGAAAGCGGCGGAGAAGATCACATGCATACTTAGACTGGGAAAGGGAGATACCTTTTTGGGTTTGCAAGACTTGGAGGCCAAGAAAATAGTGCAAGTGTCCAAGGTCTGTCATTTCAAACTACTGTTTAAGACTTGACTTCACATGGTGGATAAGTTTGGGGTCACTACCAGTAAGGATTAGGTCATCAACATAGAGGACTAGGATTATGAGATGGTCATTGACTTTCTTGGTATAGACATTTGAATCAGAATGGCATCTAGAAAAACTAGTATCTAGAAGAAAGGTGTCCATTTTAGCATACCAGGACCGAGGGGCTTGCTTAAGGCCTTAGAGGGATTTCTTGAGGCGGCAAACAAGACTTGAGTCAGAGTGAATGTAACCAGGAGGTTGTTCCATGTAGATTTCTTCTTGCAAATTCCCGTGCAAGAAGGCAGATTTAACATCCATCTGATGAACTTCCTAATGAAAAGATGCGGCAAGGGCAAGAACAAGGTGAATGGAATTCATTTTGGCTACCGGTGCAAAGGTTTCGGTGTAGTCTATGCCTTCAACTTGAGAGAATCCTTTAGCAACTAGTCTTGCCTTATGTTTGTCAATACTTCCATCTAGTCCATATTTGGTTCTGCAAACCCACTTACATCTGACAAGTTTTCTACCTTTGGGAAGAGGAACAAGATCCCATGTGTTATTTGTCATTAAGGAGCGGTATTCTTCATCCATTGCTGCATCCCAATTTGGATGGCCAGAGGCTTCTTTGAATGTCTCTGGATCACAGTTTTCTGGAACTTGAGCCAGAAGTAATGAGGCTCGCTGAAACTGAGAGCGAGTATGACGCCTGTTGCCGCCTGGTTCCACACCTGGAGAAAACGCAGCAGAAGTCTTCAAGCTGCTGGTGTGGCCTTGGGGACAAGTCAGAGTCAAGTGTTGTCACTTGGGACTTGACTCCTCCGTCTAGGCTTTCCTAGCGAAGCCAAGGGGGGTGGACCCTAAAAATAAAAAGAAAACTAAGGCGTCTAATCTAGGAGTTAGGAAAATATTTTTGATAACCAAGACAAAACAACATATACTTTTGTGAAATAAAACAATCATTCATCATTTACTCCTGTTGTCCGCCAATATGCACACCAGCAGCGGAAATCTTTCGAAAGCTGTCTCTTCACTACAAGTGAGAGAGGTGTGGCCTTGGGGGCAAGCAATGAGCCAGGTACTGTCACCTGAATCCCAGCTCCTCCGTTTAGGCAAACTCCTAACGAAGCCAAGGGGGGTAGTCCCTAAAAGAGAGTTTCACTAAGGCTCTTGTTTTTATAGTGTTTTTTGATGTAGTGATGCGGATGGGTGTTTTTTAGGAGTTTTTGTGAAATGAGAGACGATATAAAGCTTGAAAATAAAACACAAGATAAGATGCAATCCACGTTGCGAAACAGTATATAAAGACTTGATATAGTTAAGAAGCATCCACAGATAAAAATTAAAAGACAAAAGGACCAGTGCCTTATCCAATGGGCAACGGAGTCAAAATAATAAATGTAGTGCTGGGGGATGCTAAAAAAGTAGTCTTGATAGTAACTGTTCGTGAGATCGTTGTGCAAATTATCTTGGTAAATTTCAAAGTTTTAGTTGTCTTGATTATTAGGGCTAAGACCAAAGGTATCAAAAGATGGTAGAACCCTACCCAAGAAAGATACTGGCAACCCTAAGTGACCTGTCGGAAGCACCCAGATTCGATAAGGATTGGTGTCCAATGTTTAAACCGCCCCTGAGTCTGACAGTGGGAATCCGGCGTCACCTCTCGCGGGAAGAACAGTATTTTGCCTTGGTTGAGGTTTTGGGTAAAAATTTTAATTAAGTTTATCGATCGTAATTATCAAGTCTTCCACCTTTCTGAGTACTAGCCCAACCGTTTCCGGTTGGCAGAGCATACGGGTGTAGGACAAACCAAGATAAATTAATTAGGGGTGTGTGAGTGGAAAATTTTTATTATTAGAAAGCCTTGTTCAACTCTCCGACAGAGAGCGCTCTTGACTTGGTCTTATGACCACAGTTCAAGAGACTTGCTAGATTAACAATGCCTAATGCAGGGAAATGCAAGAAACTAATATGCCCTCCGATAGAGGGTGCTCTTGACTTGGATTTGGCCAAGTTCAAGAGACTTTGGTTTATTTTATGAAGCAGAAAAAAAAAAGTAGTAGCAGCAGTATATTTAACTTGAAGCAGATTTGAATAATAATGTTGATCTACAAGATAAAAATTACTACTAACAACAATGCTTGTAAAAGAAATCTAGTGTTCTACCACACAAGTTCTAAACTACTAGGTGGGATTGATCTCCGAACAAGACCAACCTCTAGAAGCCACCAATCCTGAAAACCTTCCAGCTAGCTGGATGTCCACAAGAAGTTGATGGGGGAGCGAGAAGCTACCACAAAACTATGTGGCCTTTGGGATATGATCCCAAAGTTAGCTATTCTCTGGTCAAGGATTGGAAGAGAAACAAGATAATAATAAACAAAGATAACTCTAAACTACCCAAGAATCTCTTTCAGGTTCAAGACCCTACTCGGGAAAGCATGGGGGTAAGTAGAATATGGAAGGTAAATAACCGAATTACTTAGCGAAATAGAAACTAATCTAAGAGCATGGAAACATAAACTAAGTTAAACCACACCACAAGACCCAACACTCTTCCCCAAATGGGGAAGAAGAACCAAAGGTGGAGGACCCCTCCACTTGAAAACTTTTTATTAAACTGTTACAGATGCCTTGGGTTTAAAACCTTGCAAGGTCTTTGAGAAAGATGATACTTGAAAAAATCTAAGAAAGAAGCAACTTTTTGCTTGCTTTTACAAAGGATAATTATGTCAAATTTTGCTCATTTTCATGGTTTCTTCTCTTTGGTCCTTTGCTTGGATCTTACTTCTTCAAAGCTTTTCAAAATTCCTTCTTTCAAGGCACCTACACAAGCTTGAAAAATATACTCAACATGCACCCATTAAACGTCAGAAATCAAAATGAAATTCGAATCTACCAAGTCCAAACTTGAAAAATAAAACCTAAAACATAAAAAAAACATGAAAATTTTGTTCGAAAAAGTTTGTATGGGAAAACGGACCAGCGAACAAAAGTTGTCCTAAATATGCTAGAAATGAGATCTAAAGCTTAAAATTTTTTAGGAAAATTTTATGAAAATTTTTCTATCTTAAAAAGGGAAACTAAAACTAAAACAAATGCAAACTTAACAAGTGCAAGAATGAGATCTAGTATGATTTTAAGGCTATCTTTTCAATGCATGAGATTTATAAACTAGATGTAGAAAGAGATCTAACTAATTTACCCTTAAGCAAACTAGGAAATATAGCTACCATTAACTTCAACAATTCGTTTTTTGTGTTTTTTGTGGTTTTAGGGCTTTTTTGGAAGTGGACAAGAAGAGAGAGAAAGGGGAAACCTAAGGGGAAAAGATGAAGAAGTGAAGGAGCAAATGAAGAAGGGATAAGCTAGAAGACAAGGCAAATGGTAGAGAGGAGAAACTAGGGTAGGGAGGAAGGGCGAATGGAGAAGGAGAAGGCTAAAAACGAGTTGGAGGAAGTATGAGAGGTAAAAAGACAAGGATGAATGGGAAAGAGACACAACTAGGGCAAGGAGGACGAATGAAAGGAGTAGGAAAAACTATTGAGGGGATAGGCCTAGCAAATCAATGGAAAGAAGAGATCAAGGAGCAAATGAGGAGGCTTGAAGAAGAGAGCCTTTAGTGACAAGGTTTTAAAAATAGAGTTTTTGGTTGATGAGAAACCTGAGAAGAGCTCTTCCTAGCTTTCTTAAGATGAAAAGATCTTGAGATTATTGTAGATCCTGCAACCACAAAGTGTTAGGCCAAAACTTGAAGATGAACAAGGGTTTGATGCAACCGAGCTCTTACCCCTCTTCACTTTTAGCAACACCTAATCACAACCCAAACCACTCAACCAACAAGTGAGATCAACAATGCTAGTATGCTAGAAATATCAAGATTAGATCAACAATTTGTATAACCAACTACTCATGTCCATTTAGATCTTGATAAACTATGCATAAATAACCAACTTAAATTATAAATGGTTACTCTATTGTACTAAAAATAGTCCTCACAAGCTAGCCATTGATCAAATACTATGCATAATCAAGAGATGGGTTTAGAGAAGATGTCACCTCAACAAGAGATGAATTCACACCAAAGATTGAAAGCGCATGGACCTCCAAAGTCGAAATCTTTATTGAAAATATTAAGCCAAAGCATGTTACAAATTTGTGTAGAGTAATCTTGCATCAAAGTCTCCATGAAGAGAAAGCCCAAATGGCTTCTCTTAAATAGCAAAACACTAGCCTAAAACCCTAATTCGAATTTGGCATGAAGAGAGCCAAAAACTCCATTATAATACAATCAAAACCATGTCAACACCAACCAAATCGAGCTTGGAGTCTTAACTCAACATTGAGTTTGAGTTTGGAGCCCATAATTTGAGGAAGGAGCCCCATATGCATTGATTTCAAAATCCAACAACCCATTAATCAATTGCCAAATCACAAAAACGAATTTGCATGAAGGTGGGCAAATTTCTCAACCGTAGATCACTCCCAGTGCTCCGAAACTGATCTGAATCAGGTGGGTGAAGATTCCAATCATCATAAATGCTTTTTGCCATGTCATTTTGACTTTTACTTTATTCAATTTGGCCTTTTTTGGAGAGATTTAAATTATCTCCAATTTATTATTTTTTGAATATTTTAATTAATATTTCTCATTTTTTGATTTTTTGAGAAAATATTAATTATGAGGCCAAATAATTGTCTGAAACCTAGGGTTAGCTGGTCCGGGGATCATGAATGATTTTTGGCTTAAGTCTGGAGCCTTCAATCACTGAAATCGGATCCCGGATGACTGACATATTACAAATTGAAATTTCTCTATTTAAACTATAGAGAAATTTATTAAAATTTTAAAAATAATTAAAAAATTAAAAACCCCAAATCCAACGCGTCCGGTAAAATTTTTTCGAAATTTTTTCTGGGGGTCCTAGAGACCTAGGACATGACCAAAACCTATTCTAATAGTGTCTAGTAGGTTTATACATTATAGTTGGACCCTAATAACCCCCCATGGCCAAATTTCCAAAATCGGGCATTCCAGCTTTGGAGGAAGCGGGAGAAAAACCAAGAGATTATATCTCGCCTGAAGCAAAGTATAATCTGACGGTGAAAAAACTCCCTGGAATACCTTAGTTGTTTAATCCAGTCATGGGGAACCGAGCCACTCAGACCCTACTAGCACACTTTGATACAAACCCCCATGGGGCCATGGTCATGTCGACTCAAAAACAAAACTGGTTAGCCAAAACTGGCTAGACCCAAATATATGAAACCCAGATACTCTGAAAGTGAACACTGATGTGTTCCAACACTGGCGGATCATTAAGGTTTCAACTATTGTACAAATCAGTTGATAACAACTCCCATTCAATATAATCATCATTCATTTGCACATTTGTCAATAATATGAAATAACATTAACCAAGACCAGTGCCTTATAAAGGAGTCAAAAACAAATGCATGAGCAGAAAAAGTAGATGTTCTGCGAGTGTTCTTGGTTTATTTTAAAATTAATGTGAAGGTGATCTTTTTATTATGGCAGGTGGGTTCCCAATATACGCAAGGTACGGGGGAACATGTTCGGAATTTTGAAGCGTGGCTTCCCTCTCAGGCTTGGGTTGAATCGGAGTCTCAAGGAGGTGTTCAGATGCTATACCAACGAGGGCAAGCCTAACGGTTTCCAAGAGGTCACTACTCAGTTTTGTCCCAAGCCTTCTGAGAAATTTCCCCATAACGACAAAATATTCGTGATGTGCCGGATTTTCACATAAAGGTTTTTTATTTGGGGTGGTGTTAGTTCCTATTACTAGTCATCTCCCCCTTTCTGATGTGTACCAACTGGATCAGACTGAGCTGCAAGTCGGCCACAGAGCATACGGGAGAAGATCTTGGTATTTTTTAGAAAAATTTTATGAACCAAAAATTTATCTTTTTAAACCCCAGGAGTCTCTTTTCAGGCACGTATTCGGGCAAGCTCTTATACAGAAACCCTACTTCGGGAAAGCAAGGGGGGCGTTTTGAGTTTGTAAAAAAATTGGAAAAACTACGTTTTGAGTGAACTTGTGGCCCGCCAGTGGAACGGACCAACAAGGTTGATTTTAAACCCTTGTTAATTTTATTTAATGCCGAAAATAAAAGAAGTAAACTACTCTAAAAATCACACTATGAAAAGAGACGACACAGGCCACCCCTGGGGGGATGGGGTGTGGGCGCTAGCTAGCCCACTTGCTCTCGTTTAATAATCATTACAATGATCAGAGAAGTGCCCCAGTCTACTTAAAGTGACTTGGCAGCTTACAAATTTTGAGGGAAAATTAACCGGTTTTACAAAAATATGAATTTTGGTTCTCCGGATTGCCTGGATCCTCGAAATTTCGGCAGCACTTCCTCCTACCTGTTCGTCTTTTGCTGCAAACCAGCAAGCAATTATTAGTATAAGATGCCCAAAAACACTTTAAGAGTGTCTTTGGAACACCTCCTAAAAAAAACCCAAAAAAACTCTAAGTAAAAATGCAATAAAATAACCAAGTAAGATAAGCAGTGAGGCTTGTTTACTTGGGATCTTTGCAAGCTTTATGAGCTGCAAAATACAAGCTCTAATTAACAGCCAGATATACTTTAAAATCAGAACTAACACTACTCAACAAAACTTTGAAAAATTTAACGATTTTTTGCAAGTTTTGAAAGAAGTAAAGATCTAATCAGTAAAAAAAAAAAGAGCTCTAACAAACCACTAGACTAGACTCTTCTGAAAGTAAATCCTGATCTATTTTAAATGTTAACGATGGTATATAAATCAGAAAATACTTTTCTCATGTAACCAGTAACCAGAGCAAACTTTTTGAAATAGAAGGGAGAGAGAGATGGAGCAATTTTTTGTTGAATAAAACCGAAACTTTGGAGATCCTTTCCGGTGGTGAGCTGAGGGACTGTATCTGCATAAAAGATTAGATAAATAGAAGACACAAACAAGTTCTCCAACCTATCCGCCTGAGACAACCTGTAAAAACACCACGACTTGCAACAAAAGATCAAATGTAGATAAAACACATAGTAGAAATTTGAAGAAAATACTCATAAACAAATGATATATTTAAATCTGATCTCTACTAAAGCATAAAATGAAAGACTAAGCAATAAACAAATTACTCAAACTTTCCTGATAAACCAATACTAATCTTTCCCTAAGCTATACTTGATCTTAAAGAAACGAAATGCATCAATACAAGTTACCTCATTTGAAACAAGACATTCATCCACTCTCAAAGCCCAACACCATAAGTGACCTCCAAAGCTTTTTATTAATCAAGAATGCCAAAAAGTATTACAATGATAAGTTCCTTGCTATCCAAATCCAACTCTCTAGTGAACAATGGAGAGAGCACTTCAATATATAGAGAATGGCTAAGGGGAGTGCGCCCATGCTAAGTGGAGGAGATGGGGGAGTGGTGGCACGATTTGAGGGAGAGATGGGGCTGCAAACTCCTTGAAATAAGCTGCTGTAGCAGCTACTAATTAGCTCATGTGACAACCATGATTGTAGGCTGCCATTCCCTCAAAACGTGGGCATGCCCAATACCTCAAGTGCGCCCCTCACATAGCAAAAGCGCCCCTCATATATGGGCACAATTTTCTCCACAAATGGGGCTGCCCAAACACCTTACAATCAGCCCAAATCACTCCTAGATGAGTGCTGATCCAAAACTGACCTTCAATTACTCCAAAATCTTTTTTATTTTTTAAGTCATTTTTTCCATTTTTTGATTTTTTCATGACTTTTTTGACTTTTTTGGGTTTTTTGGCCATAGGAAAAAATTGAAGCACCCAAACATTAGGAAAAGTGGGTTTAGGGGTTAAGGGGGTGCTCTGAGTTAGAAAACGAGCACCCCTAAGGCAAAAAATACTTCCAGATGCCCCTTATAGGCCAATTACAAATTTTTTAATTGAACCATAAAAAAAATGGCCCAATTTACAGAAAAATTAAACTTCGCCGAAAATTAAAAAAACAACCTAGGGGGACTTAGGACATGTCCATATGACTCAAAATTAACGCCTAGCATGTTCATATA
The DNA here is from genome assembly GCA_027924585.1 of Larix kaempferi. Taxonomy (NCBI): domain Eukaryota; kingdom Viridiplantae; phylum Streptophyta; class Pinopsida; order Pinales; family Pinaceae; genus Larix; species Larix kaempferi. The sequence goes on along the minus strand of BSBM01000319.1, from coordinate 302,710 downwards.
CATTGACCCATAGACTTTAACAATCCCCTAAGGCCCGTCAGCCTCCCCAGGCATTCCAGCTTTGGAGAAGCAGGAGAAAAACCAATTAATTATGTTATGCACTAATGCAAAACATAATAGATAGGTGAAAAAACTCCTTGGAATACCTGACTTAGCCAAAAAGTCCTAGGGAACCAAGTCTTTTACAAAACACCATGCTAGTACGTTTTATTACAAACCCCGCAGGGCCATGGACATGTGGAAAAAAGTTAAAACGGGGGCCCTTTAAAAGGCCAGCTGGATATCAAATCATCGAAAAAAGAACATTGAAATGTTCAACTTTGCTCGCTCGCTTGATAGTCCATCTAAGTACAACTTAGCTGGCAACAACGCCGATCTATGGGATCACCAACAAGATCACCTGCAGCTTCTCTAGTATAACGAACCCATTTAGGAAGCTGTGAAGCTGGTGCTGGAGGAGGTTGAGCAGGCGGAGGAGGATTTTCATCCTCGCTATCATCATCATCCGAAGAAGTAACCAGAGTAGGAGAAATATCAATAGGTGAAGAAGAAGAAGAAGATGATGGCACAAGCGTCGAATTAGGCTCGCAGACCAATATATGTTCATCAAATTTGACGTCTCTTCTTATACTTATATCATGAGAATGTGGCAGAAGAAGCCTATAGCCTTTGACACCTTCAAAATAACCAACAAATATGCACTTTTCACTTTTAGGTTGTAAAGCTTTCCGTTTTTCATCCAGAATATGAGCCCATGCTTCACTACCAAACACACGGAAATGACTGACATCTGGTTTATTTTTACCCATGCTTCTTCCAGTGTAATCCCTTGTAAAGCTTTAGTGGGGGTGCGGTTAATTATGTAATTTGCACAATTTATAGCTTCGGCCCAATATGGAAGACTTAGTCCTTTAGCTTGGAGCATACAATTAGCCATTTCTTTTAGAGTGCGGTTTTTCCTTTTAGCTACACCATTCTGTTGTGGTGTATATGGAATAGTATGTTGTTGTTGGATGCCTTGTTCACTGCAGAAATTAGTGAACTTGTTGTTAACAAATTCTCCCCCATTATCAGATCTTAACTTAAGAATTTGATGACTAGATTGTTTCTCAACGAGGGCCTTATTGGCCAAGAACATGCTAAAAACTTCGCTCTTAAGTTTTAAGAAGTAAACCCAAGTGCGTCTGGAGTAATCATCAATTAAAGTCAAGAAGTATTTGAAACCAGGGAAGGAAGCAGAAGGTAGAGGACCACACAAGTCACTGTGCACAAGCTGCAAAGAAGCCGAGGCGTGCCAAGAGGCACGTTTGTCAAAACTATCCCGATGATGTTTTCCGAGTACACAACTGGAACAAACACCATCCTTGCAAGAGACCATAGGAAGACCTGTCACCATATTTTCTTTACATAGTTGTTGCAATGAGCGATAATTTAAGTGACCAAATCGCTCATGCCGAAGCTTGCTCAGTTCATCACTATGAGTAACAAAAACTGATGGAAGTGAAGATGACCCAAAGTTGTCAAACTTGTACAACCTGGTAATATCATCAACTGTTCCAGTAGCTAATACTTGTCGTGGATCTTTTAAATTTCTGATTACAAATTGGTGAGGTGAAAACTCTACGGTTTTACCTTCACCAGAATGAGCGATCTGTTATACTGATAAAAGATTACATGAAAGAGTAGGAACACATAATACATCATTAAACTGTCCATTGTCTAGATGAACAGGACCAGACCCTTCAACACTAAGTGATCTATCATCACCAACAAATATTTGTTTGGTGTTACAATTATTTAAATCAGAAAATATGTTTTTATCCTTAGCCATATGATAAGATGCTCAAGAATCTATAAGCCATTCATTTGAAGAAGAACGAGAAGATGCTGTAAGTGCAAAACTAGAGGCTAAAAGTGCTTGTCCTGAAGATGAAGTTGAAGAAGAATCAAGCTGAATGTGATGCTTCTTCATTGCCGCTTCCAGAGCTTCCACCCTCTTAAAACACCTTGACTCTTCATGCCCATCGCGACTACAAAAGTTGCAATGTCTTTGTGTCTTCTTTCCTTGAAATTTGGCAGTTTTATCTTATTGAGGATAATTTTGAGGCTGAGAAGATTTAGGACCCTTGTTATTTTGATTTTGGTTCTTCGGATATTGCTTCTTTGGATTCTTGTAATTCTTCGGACCATGCGACTGCTGAGCTACTAAAGCTTTTTTTGAAGTACTGGAAGTATTAATTAGTCCAAGATGTAAGAGTTTTTCCTGTTCTCTTATTAAAGAATCACAAAAAACATCAAAAGAGGGAGCTTTGTATTGAGCTCATGAAGAAAGAAGAGCTTCTCTAGTGGAATGAAAGGTTGAGACAAATACAGAATATGCAGGCCCCAACTTGGCAAGAATGGCATAAATAAGGCCATCATCTGCCTTTATGACTTTACATGCAGCCAACAAGATTGAGACTCTAAGGGTCTTAAATTTTGTTATAAAATCTTCCATGCAAGAAAAAATATTAGGATTTAATGTAAGCAAATCATTCTCAAGCTGATGAGCTCTAATCTCATTTTTAATACCAAAAACAATATTTAGCTTTTGCCAAGCATCATCCGGTGCATGAATGCCTTGAAGATGAAACTGCAGATCAGGAGAAACTGACAAATCAATTAAACCATGAGTTGAATCACTTCTATTTTCCCATTTTGATAGTTTATCAATATCAGAGGGAGGAGTTTCCATGCCAAGGGTAAGTCTATATAACCCTTTGCTTCTAAGAATATCTTCCATACGAGACTTCCATACAAAATTGTTACTACTGGTAAGAAGCATATCATTTGAAATTTCCATTATGAAATAAACATGACTTCAAAGATTAAAACTAGTTGGAAAAAATAATAGAGCTCAAAAAAATAAGCGGTTTAAAAAAAACGACACTGAAATCAGCTTCCGGATGAAAAAGTTATGCCCTCTTGAAAACAAATTGAAAGAGCAGCCAAGGAACCACATGGTGTGTGGAGATAAGTGCTCAACATTAATAAAAAAAATTCCCTTTAGTCCTAACTTAACTCCTAAGCTCACTTAAAAAAAAATTATGTGCCTTACTTCTATAAATAATTGAAGGTTATTTTTATATAAAGTTGCTTCAAAAAAGAAGAAAAAAACAACTTAAAAATAAAAGGAAATTTTTGTTTTTGTTTATTTTATAAAGTTGCTTTAGAAAAGAAAAAAAGAAAAAACTTAAAAGGAAAGAAAGTAACTTATGTGAGCTTTTAAGTAACTTTCCTTTTTCTTTAATATATGAAATCAATGCAACAAATACTAGCAGGATTTGAACTTAAGACCTCTTTAATAAGTAACTTTAAACCAAGTGAGCTAGAGTAAAAGCATAGAAATATTATAAAGGAGGAAAGTTTTTTTTACTCTTCTTCCCTTGTTGTGCGTGCTTACCCTGCAGACCCCTGTTTCAACCTGCAAAACAACTTCACACACCAGAAATAGAAAAACAAGACAAAAAAACTGAAGGGTTTCTCGTTCTTTGTTAGTTTCCTGTTAGTCCTTCCTGTAAGCGGAATGCCTTTCCTGTTGTTCATGGTCGGCCGAGACCGCCAGTATGTGCAGACAGGAGGCTATCACTTCCAGAAAATAAAATAAAAAAGGAACAAATCGAAATGAAATAGAGACGGAGAAAAAAATGTGGAAAACAAAACAGTATACCTCAGATCTGTGAAAAAGAACGCAGTTAGGGCAAGCGAAAGCCTTTTTGTACAAAACGAAGGGCGATCCCTACTGCAACCAACGCTCTGAACATAATGGAGCGCTTAAAACAGTCAAAAAATGGCCAGAAATAGCAGATCTCGGGAGCATATCCCACATGCACCCGCACCGGCTTCAGATCTAGATCGGAATAAAACGGAGATGGCCCTCAACAGTGCTCTGATACCATGTTTGAATAACAGGTACATACACAGAGATCGAACACCAAGGACTCCGCTCACACATAAAGATCATAGATCAATACACCAGATGTTTGACGTGGTTAAAACCCCCTCCAGGGAAACAGTTCACGGCCCCGGCCAAATAGCTTCTACGGAGCAGTTTATTATGCAGAAGAAAAATATTACATGAGCTTCTCTCAACAATGGATCATTCGGCAAGTGATCCTCCATGCTCTTTAAATAGAGATCATGGACCAATCGGGTGCTAAGCCATGGATCAAGTGTCGTTAAGATCGAGAGAAGTTGAACCGTCGGATCACTTTATATTGTGATCGTCGGATTTGTAAATATTTGATCCAGAGATCACTACTCCCTCTGGATCGCCCTGAGATCTCAAGTGGGATGAGTCTTGATATCAATACAACATTAGCATGAACTCAAACAACTAGATCTGCATTTACCAACTGAACAATATAAATGCAATCATACATAAACACCAAATGTACCCTGGAAGCCTTTCAGGAGAAACCAACAAACTATGGGGCTATCTTCATTCTCGAGCCGAAAGCATATAGGCAAAGAGACAAGTACAATACAGGGTTATCTCAGTAATATTTTCTGGCCAACTCAAGATTTGCATGCATCCAGCTGATGCATGCACGGAAGAGATAAGCCCTAAATGGAAAATTGGATTTGAATGTCCTTGTATCCGCCTCTGCCTGATCTATCTGTCTCTATCCTCGGATCTGTTCTGCTCGCTCAGAAGACTGCCCGGTGACTGAAAACGTCCTCTTCTTGCATGCACAAGTGCGCCCTCCCTCCAACAATGAAAGACTCATACTGAATCAGATCTCAACAGAACTGAGCTCTCATCGTCACTGATCTTCCTCAATCTCTGAGACGAAGATACTCTGTAAGTTACAGACACTCAAATGCTCTACCGGATGCGGTACGAGCTTCTCCCTCCTTGAAGAACGCGCCCTCCTTCACATGTGAAGTCGTCCTCCTCTCTCTTGATCTATCTCAGATCAATGATCACTTTGATTAAGACAGTCACCTCCTGTCTTCCTTATAACATCTCATCATCAAGTTGGGTTTACCAAAACCCTAAACTGGCTGCATGCAAACCCTTGCATGCATTTTTATCCAATCATTTTCCTGGTTAATATTTTAACACTCCTTCTTAACCAGGAAAGGATTCTGTACCACTCCCATCTTCTCCCTGAAGTACTCAAACTTAGTCTTCATCAAGGACTTAGTCAAAATGTTTGCAACCTGCTCATCTGTAGAAATGTACTGGAGCTCAACTGCTCCCTTCTGCACATGATCACGAATGAAGTGATATCTGATCTCAATATGTTTGGATCGATCATGAAACATTGGATTCTCAGAGAGCTTGATACAACTCTGATTGTCACAGTGAATCACAGTAGGCTCCAACTGCTGATCAAATAGACTCACCAACATCTTGCGAAGCCAGATGGCTTCACAACTGGCTAAGTTAGCCGCCATATATTCTGCCTCAGCAGAGCTCAATGCAACGGACTTCTGCTTCCTGCTGAACCATGACCAAATTGCCGAACTTAAGCTGAAGCAACACCCGGAGGTGCTTTTCCTGTCACCTGCATTCCCTGCCTAGTCTGTGTGAACCCCACAAGCTGGACTTCTCCCTGCCTCACATAATTCAGTCCATACTCTGCAGTTCCACTGATGTATCTCAAAACATGCTTTGCTGCTACCTAGTGCACATCTCTGGGTTCAACCATGTACTGACTCAAGGTGTTGACTGCAAAGCTCAAATCTGGTCTAGTGTTGACCAAGTACATCAAGGAACCAATGAGCTGTCTATACTTAGTGGAATCGGCCAACTTACTCTCAGAAGCCATAGGGGTAGTCATAGGCTTGCATTCCTGCATCTGAAATCTCTTCAAAATGTCCATTGCATACTTGTCCTGACTGAAAAAGATATGCCCATCCTCCTGCCAGACTTCCATCCCTAGGAAGTAATGCATTAGCCCGATATCTTTCATTTCAAACTCAGATGCAAGATCCTTCTTGCACTCACTGATGAGCTTCTCTGCTCCTGTAATAAACAGGTCATCCACATAAAGCACAAGAATAAGAGGATACCCTCTCACCACAATGAAGTAGAGATTTGGATCTGCTTCACTCTTCTGAAACCCTAGCTGCTGCAAATAGGTATCTATCCTAGAATACCAAGCTATGGGTGCCTGCTTCAGGCCATATAGAGCTTTTTTCAATCTGCACACATGAGACTCTCTCTCAAGTACCTCAAAGCCCTCAGGCTGCTCAATGTAAACTTCCTCCTCGATGAGTCCGTTTAGGAAGGTTGTCTTGACATCCATCTGATGAATCTTCCATCCCATCTCTGCTGCAACAGAAATGACAGTCCTGATGGAAGAATACCTGGCCACAGGAGCAAACCTCTCCTCATAGTCAACTCCCTCTATCTGTGAGAACCCTCTAGCCACAAACCTGGCCTTGTATTTCTCAATGCCGCCATCTGCTGCATACTTGATCTTATAGAGCCATCTGGAGGTGATTACTGATTTTCCCTCTGGTCTGGGTAGCACTTCCCAGACATCATTCTTCATGATGGAAGCATACTCTTCCAACATGGCATCTCTCCAAGCTTGCTTTCCTGTTGCTTGTTCGTATGAGGAAGGCTCTGACTCACTGATGTTGCTTACTAATGCTAAGTAACTGCAGAATCTCTATGGAGCCTTTCTTTCTCTCACATCTTTCTTGGGAGTTCCTACTACCTGAGCATCCTTCAAGGTGTCTTGAAGCCACTTAGGCTTCCTCTTTCCTGAAGTGACATCCTGAGATGAGAACTCCTCATCCTCGTCCCAATATCCTGTATGTGAGTGAGTACCTCTAGTAGAGGTGCCGGTAGTTGTTGATCCTGTAGCTCGAGAACCTGTAATCTGGGATCCTGATCTCAGTTGATCACCAACCTGAGATCTTGTGCCAGTCCTTGCTCCTGTGCCTGTGGAAACCGTATCCTGTGTATCTGTCACTCCGGACACTTGGGACCCTGTTGCCTGCTGAGCAGTACTCTGTCCTGTGTCAAGTGGTGATGTAGCAACTTGCTGTTTTCCCTTCTCTGACTCACATGACTTTCGAAAGGCCCAATCCTCCTCGAACTTCACATCCCGTCTCACAACAGTCTTTTTAATTTTGAGAGAAGGGATGTAAATGCGGTAGGCCTTGGAAGTCTCATCGTACCCAACCAGAATTCCTCTTTCTGCAGTGGGTTCTAGCTTTGTCCTTTTCTCTGAAGGAACATGAGAATAGGTGAGGCATCCAAAAATCCTGAAGTTCCCAACTTCAGGTTTCTTCCCAGAGAAGGTTTCCTCGGGGGTCCTATCCCCCAAAGCCTTATGGGGGCTCCTGTTCTGAATGTACATTGCAGTGTTGCATGCTTCAACCCAAAGAAAAAATGGCAATCCCTGATCATGCAACATGGATCTCGCAGCTCCAATAATGGCCCTGTTCTTCCTCTCAGCCACCCCATTTTGTTGAGGTGTATAAGGAACAGTCAACTGCCTCTTGATGCCTACCTGAGTGCAGAACTTATTGAACTCAGCTGAGGTGTACTCTCCCCCATTATCTGATCCGAAGATCTTAATCTTCCTTTCTGTCTGCTTTTCCACAAGGGCCTTGAACTCCTGAAACTTCTGCAAAACTTCCTTAGACTCTTTGCTCTTCAGGAAGTAGATTCAGGTCTTCTTGGAATAGTCATCAATGAAAGACACATAGTACTTGTATCCTTTCAGTGATGTGGTGGACATCGGACCACAAAGGTCAGAATGAATCAAATCAAGAGCTCTTGTAGCTCTAGTGTCGCTCTTGGGAAATGTTGTCTTGACGTACTTTCCGAGAGCACGCCCCTTACACACATCAGTGTGCTCCGTGCTAAACTTAGGTACTCCCGTCACAATCTCCCTTAGAATCTTTAGAGCCGGATGGTGCAGATGAGCCATCCTTTTGTGCCAAAGCTCACAGGGATCACATCCCTCATCCCGACTACTATGACTTAGGGCATGATGTAGTTGGAAACTTAGCTTGTATAGTTTCCCGCTGCGGACTCCAATCCTCTCAGCTGAGGCAACATTGGATCCCTTGGGATGAACTAGTACATTTCCATCTCTGAACATCACCCATAGCCCTCGATCTTCAATGGTGGAAACGGAGATCAATTTTTTCTTAAGACCTGGAATATATAGGACATCATGAACTCTCATATGTTCTCCAGAGTCTTTTTGGAAGGACATAGTTCCTCGTCCTATAGCCTTGACCGTGGAGTTGTCTGCTCGGTGACTGAAAACGTCCTCTTCTTGCATGCACAAGTGCGCCCTCCCTCCAACAATGAAAGACTCGTACCGAATCAGATCTCAACAGGACTGAGCTCTCATCGTCACTGATCTTCCTCAATCTCTGAGACGAAGATACTCTGTAAGTTACAGACACTCAAATGCTCTACCGGATGCGGTACGAGCTTCTCCCTCCTTGAAGAATGCGCCCTCCTTCACATGTGAAGTCGTCCTCCTCTCTCTTGATCTATCTCAGATCAATGATCACTCTGATTAAGATAGTCACCTCCTGTCTTCCTTATAACATCTCATCATCAAGTTAGGTTTACCAAAACCCTAACATGGCTGCATGCAAAACTCACTTTTGCATGCATGCATGCAAACCCTTGCATGCATTTTTCTCCAATCATTTTCTTGGTTAATATTTTAACAGGATTACATATATATAAATGCATACCTAACAGATATATTAGACCAAGTTGAACTTAACTAACTCCTAAGTGTAAAAAATATCCTAACATTTTTTATACTAACATACTAGACCTAAGCTCTCTTGTTTAAGTGTGTAAGTTTCAGGATCACTTCTTGGAGTAAGGGATTGAGCTCAGCTGCATCTCTCCCTTCTTCAAGCCTAAAAAATTCATAAATTTTGAATGCTCATTGGTTTCTACAGGGTTCTCAAATAGATTCAAGATCCAAAAGGGGCTTGCTATATCTCATTCTCACCATTAAAACTCAAAATCAAATCTTGTTCTATTGGTTACTAAGCAAAGCTACTTGATCTCTAAGGTTTTATCCTCTCCAAGCTTTGCTCTCTTCTTCCTTGTTTTTCAGCCTTCTTCCTCTTCTCTTTGGCTGCCATCTCTTCTCTTTTTGTTGGCTTGCTGCTCCCCTTTTCTATCTTTGTTTTCAGCCTTCTTTCTTTTTGGTTGGCTGCCCCTTCTCTTTCTTTCTTGGCTGCCCTTTCTTTTTCTTTGTTAGTTACTATTTTTTCTTCTCCTTTAATCTTGGTTGCCTTCTTCTCCTTTAATTTGCTGCCGTTCCTTTTTAATTCGTTGCTGCTCTCTTTATTTTGCTGCTGTCCTCAAAGTGCTCTTTCCAAGGTTTTCTTTTCTCCTCCCTTCATTCGCTCTTTTCCTTTGCATCTTCTCCTCTTTGTTTGCCTTTCTTGCTCTCACTTTTTCTTGTATATTTTCCCTCCTCCTTAGCTAGTTTTCCCTTCCTTTTTCTCTCTCTTTAGCCTTCCTTTTTGTCTTCTTGCTTTGCCCTCCTTTACTTTCTTCATCTCTCATTGCTTATATTTAGTCTTAGTTTTTTCTAGTTTGCACTTAGTTAATTTTCAAGCTTTCAAATTCTTAGACTTTAGTTCGCATCTATTTCATTTTTGGTTTTAGATCTAGTTTCAATTTTGATTTACTAATCCATTAACAAGTTGTTGTCCAAAGCTTTTATCTATAGGTGAGCAAAGAAGATCTAATCAAGAAAACCTAAAGGCTAATCAAAAGAAAGCAAGACAAGAAGAGCAATAAAACCAAACTCCTTGAAAGCACCCAACTCCATTTCCCTCTTCTTTCATTCCCCCATCTTACCTTGTGCTTTCAAGAAGAAGAAGAAACCAAAAGCATTGTAAAATTTTAATAAAAGAGCAAGTGGGATAAAGACTCCCACACCCCACTTCCCCCATTTGGGGGAAGCTTGTATCGTCCGTTGTCCTTTTTTGCATTAGTTTTGTTTTCTTTTATCTTTGCAAGTAGCTTAGATTTCATTTCTAGATTAGCTTTCATTGTTAGATCTTAGATGCAAGTAGTCTAGTTTGCTTTTGCTTTCATCAAAGTTTTAACTTAGCTTCATTTTCATATAAACTACAAAAAAGAACATAAAATCTCTTGAATCTTGCCATAAGGCAGATCAAGAGTGCTGTCTGTCGGAGAGTTCCCTTTTGTTTTGATTTTACTAACCCCCTTGCTCTCCCGAGTACGGTCCTAGACCTGAAAGAGATTCTTGGGTAGTTTAGTTGTTTATTTCATTTCAGTATTTTATTATTTCATAAGTCTCTTGAATCTCGCCATAAGGCAGATCAAGAGCACTCTCTATTGGAGAGCTCTCAATGGTTCTTGTTCATAACATTTAATTAAATTGGAACGAATGTTTGCTACACTGTGTATGCTCTACCCACTTGTGGGATACTCAGAAACAATGTAGACTTATTAATTTCTCACATTTAATTCCAATTCAAACCATAATAAAACATTCTCCCATATAAACCAACGAAAATACGACGTTGATCGTCAAAACAATCGAAAGTGGGCAAATTCTGCCTGGGGACGCGGGAACCACTAGACCAAGACCTTAAGGGCACAGTTAGGTTACATCCTTGTTGGTGTAGTGTTGAACACCGCTCTAGAGACTCCGGCCAGCCCACATGTGCTTGTACATAGCCACCTAGATCGTTTTTCCAGACATATCTCCAGTACCGCAAGGTATATCTTGGAGATCCCCTTTCCATTTAATAATCAACTCAGCCCAAAATTTACAATAAAATCTACAAAGAGCATTTGCAAAACATCTTCAAGCACATCCAAGACTTGTATTCAGCATCCCGAGCACTTAAAGACTATTGACTCCATTTTGTCACTGAACTGATCATTCAACATCTTATTTGCTTATTATCTATCTGGAGTATTACTTTATCTGCTTAAATTATATCATGCCGTGGATGCTTTACTTTTACTTGTCATTATCAGTGGTTGTGTATATTTACTTATTTTGCAAGTACATGCTTGGATTATATAAACTGTTATTGTAAATCTCACAAAAACTCCTAAAAAACACCCATCCGCATCACACGTCACAAAAACACTTAAAATCAAGAGCCTTAGAAACTCTTTGTAGGGTCTACCCTCCTTGGCTTCGTTAGGAGTTTGCCTAAACGGAGGAGTCAGGATCAGGTGACAGCACCTGACTCTTTGCTTGCCCCCAAGGCCACACTTTTCCCCCTTGGGAAACAGCTTTCGAAAGATTTCTGCTGCTAGTGTGCACATCGGCGGGCAACAGGTTCAATAGAAAATAATGTGTCTCGGAAGCAAGTGAAAAAAGTATATGGAACTTATGAAGTGAATAATAGGAATTGTGTATCTGTTTAGATGTAAACAGATTATTACAAAATTTCCACATAAAGTAGACCACCAGAAAATACTCCTCATTGATCAGTTGTGAGCATATGGAGATTTTGGTGCTGTGGCAAAGAAAGTTAATTCAGAGCGAGTTTGGAGCTGATTTGGTCGGCACCATTTGTGAGTTGATTTTGTTGGATAGCTGATTTTGGTGTTATGTTCTAGTATGTATTTTTTGCACTCTAGATGCCATTTAGAGCCTCATTGTTTATGTATTTTGGTTCAGATATGGAGTGCACTCGGTGTTATTTTGCTATATTGACCATTATATGCCTATATTGCATACTTGGTGTCTAATGGGTTCGATTTACATTGATGTGCATGGATATATAATATTTTGATCAAAATTTGAATATTTTATGCATTTTTTAATACAATCAGTGCTTTCCCAGTCTGTTTTGAGATTTTTGCTAATCTGGTTCTGGTCTGGTTTTGGCTCTGATAACATTGGTCTATAGTTATTATCTACAAGATACAATGATCTTACCAGTCATTCATAACGAGTTCACAGGGGAAGGTTTGACAAAGAGTGGTGCCTATGGATCATGTTTCAGAATAAATGATTCTGCACCAATGTCTTTTTGACGTTCATATAAATTATTCCCACTTTGTGATGACTGCTGATAAGGTTGTATAAGATATGCAACTCGCACAAGCAGAGATTGTAATTTTGACTGTATATATTATTTAGTAAAGGTCTGAGAGGGCTTGTATTCCATTTCTAAATAAAATGTGACTTTTGTTGTGTGGAAGTGACAAATTCACTAAATTCATGAAACTTTTGGAAGTAGGTTTTCAATTTCTTGCTGTTTATTGTCTGAACAAGCTGTTTTTAAAAATATTTGCCGAAGTCATCAAAAGAATTGTCAACCACTATTTTAAAATTTAGTAATGTTTGAACGAATACAAATGGTTCTGCAAAAGAATGGGTTTACAACTGAGCATTAGTATTTCATTTGCTGCTTCTTTCAGAGTTTTCTTTTAGCTGTCCAAAGGTTTTTGGTTGATCAAAAGAACTAACCTTAAGGTTCTGCAACAGAAATAGTGCCTTTGTATATTCATAAAAGAGTTGCAAATAATCCTGTTGATGTTCATCTGCTGTGTTTAATTGTTGCTTTTGTTACAGGTTGACTTTTCCTTTATTATATAGCAGGCAAAATTATATTGCTCATCATTTTCAAACTAGGCAAATGACTGAAACTGTTTCTTTCTTTTGTGCTAGTTTCATAATCGGTTTTTTCTTAGCTTCAGTTCCTTGGTATGTGGGAGCATTTCTTTTCTTATGTGTCAGACAAGATTCAAGAGAAAAACCCGGTCTGCTGGCCTGCACTATCGCAGTAAGTATCAATTTCTTTTTTTAATTTCCAGTAACCAGTTATGTAGTCCTCCTCAAGGTTTCCTGTAACTTTACTTTACAGTACTTTTACTTGTTGCAAGTAGAATTGCATTGTTTTACTCCGTTTACTGGACAAGGGAAGCCCACATATATGCATTTGAATGGACACTCACTAAGATGAAAAGCCTTTCTGAGATGTTTGTGTGCATATAGTACATTTTCACTGTTTACTTGATGACTTCATTCATTTTGTTCGACAGTAACGTGCTAGTCAATGAAACATCGCTAGTACATGCATATCATTTATGAAAATGTTTTGTATTAAATAAATTTATTTGGTCTGATTTTGACATGATGGTTCTTTTCACGTGGGAAAATGGTGTGCTGCACTATTATTTTCATTCCTGTTTTTCTAACCATAGTAACTGCACCCTGTACAAAAATGTTGCTTGAACAGGCAACTGTTATAATACTAATGGAGAAAAATTACAGTCCCAGGGATGGATCTTGTATAACCAAATGTTAAGGTGTAGGCTTCTTGTTTTAGGAACCATCCTGTCTAAGATGTGAATATCTTCTAGTTCTGAGCTGATTTGGAGTGCACAGTCATAGGACATCAATCTCAACAATGTAAAATGCTTGACAGGTAGTCTAAACTTTAGATGGCTGCAACTTTTGTTATAGTTTTCCCATGAGGTCAACCATAGCTTGTTTGGAATAAAATGATGCTCCTTGAAATATGAAGCCAATTGTGTTTTACTCATTGAGAGTATCTTTTCTATTACAAATACCAATCTAGTACATCCCTATTTATTGTGAAGTATTAAAAGTAGTCAGTCTTTAGGCAAGCCTCTAACCATGTGGTGACTTATATTCCATATATAGCAAATTAGATGCAAAACTATGACACTATGAGCAATAACTATCAAAATTGGTGCTATTATGGGCCATTATCTCCTCAATCCTCAATCCATTTTTTTGAAGTAGTTTCCAAATATAATAGCCAAAAAACACTATATAAATGTGTTAGTACATACTGTTGGATTTTGTGCAACTTCGGAAGATATTATTCATTTGTATTTTATTGTACTTTCATTGTACTTGATTGTACCTCCTAAGGGAGATGAACCTGATGTAATCACTTATGTAAACACATGAAAGAATCAATGTAAACCTTGGGGTGCAAAGAAGCAAAAGAAAAATATTAAAAATAAAATTATTAATTGCCCCCAGGTGAAGTCGGCCCAGTTAGGGATTTTTCTGGTTTTGCACTTGTATAAATAAGAGGTAAAGTGCACCTCATTATCTCATTCACTTACTTCACATTTGCGCTTCACTTGGGAGAGAGAAGAAGTTCGCACATGCTAGAGGAGGAAGTTGTTTTGGGGTTTCTACTTGTGGAAGACATTTTCACATTTTCTCTTTTATCATTTGTACTCTGATCTCAGTATTATCATCTCTATACGAAGGTTGCTGGGTTTTTCCCAATTGGGTTTCCCAGGATAAACTCTGTGTTATTGTTTTGTGCTTTGTATTTCTTCTAGTGATCTTGGTTATGCATTTATGTTATTATGCTATGAATGTATGAATTCTAACACATGCATACTGCATGACATGATAAAAGACGTAGCATGTGGAGATTGGCCACCCACTGGCAGTTGGATCTTGATCTTGGCAATTATAGTTGCCCCATCCATCTTTTGTTGAGACCGCATACAATTTTACATATTGGAAGTGCAGGCTTTATATGTTGATGGGGGTTTTAATCTTTGGACTATTGTAGAATGCAAGGCTACAATGGCCACCAATCCCTTGTTGGCCAGACACAATAAGGTGGTGCAAGTGAAGAGATTCGTCCTGGATTCCGTGAAGGACTATTTGTTCCCGCAGAGAAGATGCCAGCTAAGGATTTGTTTGTATGATGCCTCGATCACTCTGTATTAGAGTGTATTTTCTGCAAGATGCTTTTGAAGAACAAGCTCACTGCCACATTAGTGACATAGACATTGTTGACTTCAGAGATCAGCATGTTAGTATCATGATGAAGGTCGAGGATGAGGGGTTGGTGAAAAAAGCACTAATGAGTTGTCTGCACCTTGTGAATCCTTTGTATAGGGTGTTGTTGCTCGCTAGAAGCTGCCCACCTTTGAGAAACTTTGGTATGACTTTGTCCAAGAGGAAAGGTGAGAGACAGTTGCAGTCAGAGTGGATGAGATTGAGAACCTAGCCCTCATTGGGAAAGTAACGACTGGAGGTAAGAAAGGATGACTTGGGAGGGGTCAAAAGGGAAAGAAAGAAGATATAGGTTCTTTGAACTAGGGGAAGAGAGCATTGGGTGGGCCACTATGCATCTTGGTGTTTTAAGAAGGCTAATGGCAAACAACAATGAAAGTAGTTTGTAGAAAGTGTTACCTCTCAAAATGCATCTACAGTGGTTTAAAATTGATTCAGATGAAGGAAGGTAGCACACTGCAGCACGCAGTCAGTATCAATGAATTGTTGCAGTTTTTCAAAATCTTTGTTCTTTACCCAGAAATTGTTCTGTGACAGGTTCAGATTTGGACATCAGAGGGGTGACATTGTCCTGCATGTAAAAAGAAAGTACGTGCGTAGCAGATTTATTCAATAAAGATTCCATCCATCATAAGCAGAACCCGAAACTCAAATAAGCAGTGGGTTGTGGAGTAAGTTTTTGATGCTGAAATCTCAAGACAGAGCTCCAGTATTTTGATAAAAAGCAACCATACAGGCTGTGTCATCATCATTGGCATTGGACTTGATGGCTAGGTTGGATGAAGACAAATTTGAAACTGGACGAAGGCCACATTTATTTAAACTCAAATGGAGACAAAAGGGTAGCTGGAATTTCACGAGTGCTTCAACTCAAGTGCCATCAGAGTTGCTATCAACTAAATGTCCTTGAAAGACGAAAGGAGATATTAGTCCAAACAGGGATGAGCCTTATATCCCGCAGCCTCAGGGGGCGCTCTTTTTCAGTTGTTGTGATAAACGTTGGTGCAACAAATTTTACCGATTCTTGTACAGGCAGTTTGAATGCCTCACAAGACATACGCTCTTTACTACAAAAATCCAATAAACTTCAGGAAAGTAATATTGTTCTTGGCAGGCAAGAAATAGTCATGTACTCTGGGCAGGTTGAAGAAACTGAGGAATCAAGACTTAGGCACGTCTATCCACCACTACATACAAAAGAGACATTCTTATAATTGCTGGAGATGTGGCTGAGAAGTTTGAGAATTTTGTTTTAACCATGTTCTTCTTGAAGGAATCGGCTTCACTCGTCAACCAGACTTCAAGTTTCTTGAGGTTGGCGTATCCATATGTGACGAAAATGACTCTTGACAGATCCAGATCCAGCATTACAAGAATGCCCCATTCAGGTTCTTTTTAAAAAGCGGGGTATTTAAATGGAAACGCCTAGAAAATCTCGATATATTGGCCAAGGAACAGAAGGCCCTTATCGAGCAAATCTGTCAAATGCTACGTGGTCATTTCTTTTGCTATCCAAATCCGCTCGCGAGTCAAAAAATCGGTGTGATGGCGATCGAGCTGGTCCATCTAGCTATTGATTTGCGTATCCCTCGGAAATCCTTTGACATCCGATCACATGGATTTTGGTGAGCCATATAGAGCTTCCATTCTTGCCATGGGTTGTCAACTGGGTGTATTACCTATGCTTCTTTACTCCATTGACAGCTGATTTCATATTTGAGGTGGATCACCACGTGTTACACTGGAAGCCAATGGCGTCTAAAATACATGAGAGTGAACTCGGTGGAGGGGTTTACGTGGTTAGATCTTAGACTACGAGGAACTAGCGGCTGTCAGTTGCAGTGGTTTCCAGAATTTATGATTTGGAGCGGTGCTCTACTTTCTACACTCAGTTGACCATCCACATTTCCACCTGTTCGATAGGCATCTGTTTTTTGTGCTTGGCTGACCACCGACTACAGATTACCTTTTCAAATAATTCGACACTTCATTTGGGCGTTTTTGGCTGCATTTGATAGCCCAAGTATGAGTTTCATTAATGAAATGGAGTGGTCATGTGTGCGTTGGGAGGAAAAAGTGGATCTAGGATTCACTTTCTCTCAAATATTTTATTATTTTATTTTTTCTGAAAAGGTCTTTTTAAGGAGCCAGCCTCCTTCATTGTATGAATGGAATTTTTTTGGGAGTTCTTCTTTCCCTTGGAGCTTAATAGAAAAAATACCACGCTGGGTTTTTAGGACAGATTGAGCATCTCTTTCATAGCTGTGGGTTTCATTATAAGCTGTAGAGTAAATCTAGCATAGAAGGCTATATCTAGTCCATTGGGCAAGCATTTGCAGTTGTCAAGTTGTTTGTTGACGTTATGTTTTCAAAAGATCATAGGAGTAATAGACTGTAGTCAGTTATACTTATATTCTCCTCGTCTTTGATTATGGAACGTACTAGACTAATCTCACTTGTATGAAGCACAAGGCCCCCTTGAGTCCTCTTTTGACTCCATTCTCCCTTCTGGTACTGACACTGGTCTTTCCCCGAGGATTGATCCTCCCTTCTTTCCCATCGCGTATTCAAAATACCTTTTTCTATTACAACTGTTTCTCCAAGGCAGCCTCTTTGATTCACCTTGCCCTCTGTTGCACTTGCCTTAGCAATCCTACCTTAGGGATACCCCCCTGGAGTTGGAGAAGAGCCAACCTGAAGCGAGGAAGAGAGGAGTGTGGTGACATTGGCTTCTCTCTTGAGATTTGTCATCGAGCTGGTGTGCTTATTTTTGGGCTTCAGCACACGCATGTCAGTTTTGGGTGACAACAGAAAGTGCTTAAGCTTTTGCTAGAGTGGATGAATTAGCATCAAAGCTTGATACAACTTTCTTCATGGTGTTGTGCTTTTCCATTAGCACCATTTTTGGTGTAGTCTGGTATACGAGTATTTGGACACACAAATTTCAACATGAAAAAATTTAGCAACATAAAGAGCAGGATTTCTATATCCAATTACCTCAATGGATTTTGTCTTCTTCCACATGCCTTTGGGTGATGTTCTTGAGCTGTGTGATGTTTTGTATGTTTTTGGTTTGGTTGGGAATCTTCTTTTTGTTTCAGCCATGACAAATCTTAGGTATGTAGTTAAGTTTGATGATCAACAAGTGATCATGAAAGATCGTAATCATGAGCATGGTCAAGTTTTGGCCAAAGATGTGCAAGAAGATGGCCTGTATAGGTGCTTTCTGATCCAGTGAAACATGATGCTTTAGTACATGAGAGTGACAATCTTTGCGAGTAATGGCGCAAACGTTTTGGTAACCTATACTATGGAGCACTACCTCTCTTTGAACATGTTGTAGGGATTCTTAGATTTCAAGATGTACAAGGTCAAAGCGTGAAAGGGTTGGATGTTCTATACATTCTTGGTTAGACTAAGAATCTTCTTTCCATTTCAACCATGAATCTTAGGTGTGTGGCTGAGTTTGATGATCAACAAATTATTATTAGAGATTGCAACCATGAGCATGGTCAAGTTTTGGCCAAAGATGTGTGAGAAGGTGGCCTATATAGGGGCTTGTTGTTCCAGTGAAACATGATGCTTTAGTGCATGGAGTGACCATCTTGGTGCAAGTGGTTTAGTCACCTGCACTGGAAATTGGCTCTCTTGAACAACATGGTGTAGGGATTGCCAAATTTCAAGATGGAGAAGTTTGAAGCGTGCAAAGGGTTGTGCACTTGACAAGCATGTCAAGATCGCTTTCCCTAGTAGTGATCATAGATCAAGAAAAAATCTTGATCTAATTCATTCCTATGTATGTGGAACAATGCCTTTGACTTCTTTGGCATGTAGTTTGTAGTATGTCTCTTTTAGTGATGATTCCTATACAAAATCTTAGTGTTCCACCAAGTTTCCAGGACACGGTAATTTGGGAGTGGGGAAACGCACATTGGGGACGTGTGGAGACCACCCCAAATTTTAGGAAAATTTAGGGGATGGGGGGATGCTGAGGTCTTTAAAATTATTAAAAATATATAATTTATATAAATCCTATAATAGTAAACATATTAACATAAAAATTCCTCATTCCATCACCATTTACATACTAAAACTTAAAAGTAAATAGTAAATACAAAATAGTAAATTCATCATAGTAAACACTGTTGTCAATGCATCATTGATTCATGAATCATTTATCATTTGAGTATTTGAATTTCACATTGAGAAATTCTAAATCTATAATACATGCACATCCTCCATTGTAAATTTGAATTATAAACATGAACACTAGATGCAAATTTAAAATATTAAAATCATAAAACTACATCATAGTCTTGTCACATAAACTTAAAGTCTTAAACACCTTCAAATTCAAAGAGTCAAAGGAGTGTCTAAGGTCATCAATGACATTATCTACTTCTAGAGTCAAAAGTTAAACTAAAAACTAACAATGGACAATGAACACTGAAAATAAAAGGTGCGAAAAGAAAGTTGAAAGCATCAAGCATGAAGGCTATTTTTGTTGGTTATAGTGAGACCTCCAAGGCTTATTGGATCTATCTTTTGGCACTATGGAACGTTGTGGTTAGATGAGATGTTAAATTGATGAGGATGCATGGTCCTCTAAGTTTTAGTATCTTTTTATGGAGGTTGAAAAGGGAGAAAATATTGCTGTCCCAAGTTTTGATCTGTAGATTACAACAAAATTAGATTTAGATCAGCAAGGTTTTGGTGAGGGAACAAATGCCTCTTTACAATCTAGTTTAGCAAGGAAGTCGATGTGTTACCCAAAATTTGTAGGTGGCACATGAATAAGTGGGGGCACCAAAACCTTGTTTAAGGTGAGTCATCCTCCGAAGAGGTTTCCTATTTATGTTGCACCAATGTCTTCTATCATTGATGTAGTGCCTTCTAGCTTTGGGAAGGTGTTGGTGGAGTTTTGCAACAAGAGTGAGAAAAATCTTGATCTAAGGGTTGCAAGCTTAGACAACAGACGATGTTAGTATTATTAAAGCAAAATGACAACATATAACAAAGATCAAGACATCAATATACATTAAACTACTCACAAATCATGCATAAAAGAGACATCCTAACATATAAAGAATTGGTTTCTCTTTGCTATATTCCAATGAATGAAGGTTTACAAAATTTTCATTGTGGTAGTAGCTTGAAGGTGATAAGATGGCCTCCAAACTCCTTTGTCAGGTGGGTCCTTTGCTTCTTTGAATGCTCTGGGCTCCTCTCCTTGGTACTTGCAAGATGAATGAGAGAAGTATGAAAGAGTGGCCTTCTCAATTTCTCAATGGGAAGATGGAATGAATGAATGGTGAATTAAAATGAACTCTTGGAAAGCTAGTAAATAATGTGCTCTCTCATGGCTTCTTATGGACTTGTGAAGTTTGAAACTTAGAAAAATCCTCTCTTTCTTGAGTTCAATTAGGGAGAAAAGCTTGATTTTCTATCGATTTTTCCTTATCCTTGACTTTTCATCTCGAAATTGATGCTTTTATGCTTTCCAATGCTTTGTGTTGACTATCAAAAGCCATGATTTTTGGAGGAAAAGTAGGATTTTTCCCAAATCATCACCAAAACATGTAGCACACTTGTTGAGCCATCTTTTGCGCTGGGAGCGTACTTGTGTGGCCAAGAAATGCGCCAGGTCAAGTTTTGTATAAGATTGGAGGATTGTGCTGGCATCAAGAGGTCCTGTTTTGGGTGAAGGAGGTCTCTTGATGACCACTTTACTAAGATGTTTCTTCATTTCACTGAGAGAGGGCACATAGGAAGGTGGAGGCATGTTATGTGATGTATTATTGTGAGGAAAAGTTCTTATGGCACAAGGGAGTAGAATTGGACTAATAACAATTGCCCCTTGATGTATGACGTTAGGAGCTAATCGTATGATCGAAATACATTGTTGTTTCTTTTATATGAAAAATGAGGGTGTACCAAGGGAGGAGTGGAGCAATTGTAAAAGGAGGATTGCCTCGCAAAGAGCCCGAAAGAACCATTTGCAAAAATAACAAACCAAAGAGGTCAATAGTAAATGAGTCTTCTCTATAGGACAAGCAGGGTATATCCTTACTTGTCGAGATGTCTCAAAGTGTTACAATGGGGGAGCAACACTGAGTGTAGTGAGGTTAAAAAGTATCAAGGTAAAATAGAGACCATGATATCATAGGATGGTGGGACAATGACTTAAAACGAGCCCTGTTAATGTCTGAACATAAAGGGATGCCAAATGATTGCATCAACTCAAACAAAAAGATCATTGGTGAACTCTGAAGTAGATCTGATTGTATAAGCGATCATAATAGCTGTGAGGAGTTAATTGTAGGGGAACTCTTGTGGTGGAACTAAAACTGCTTGCATTGATATGTGATGTTGGAATATCAATTGAGAACATCTGGGGAGCTACCTGAAGGGAAACTCCCTCCTGAGATTAGTGGAACTCACACATGTTTCAAAATTTGGGACCATCTTCCGCAACATGTGAGGAGCTACTTGAAGGGCAACTCCCTCTCGAGAATTGGGGAATGACTCACACATGTGCAGGCACCTGATACACTGGGATTATCGAAATGTACGATTCTCAATGGTGCGATAAGGTGTTGTAGTCGAGCACGTGAGAACCTACCAAGTCAAAGAGTAGTGATGTCTCTCTTTGCTTGGTCTGAGGTGAACTATCGATGATGGGAGTGGGATGAAGCTACACTGCTAATCTCTTGACACATCCCCTAGAATGAAGGTGTTGATGTCGATACAGGAAGGTTCACAGGAATCGAAGCATATGGGAGCCTTTGAAGACCAACACGAGAACGGAAATATCATGTCATAATTAGGACTGACTCAAGGGAGTAATGAATTGGGAAGTCAGACACATGGTGGGGGATCATACTTCCTTGGTTTAGAGCATAATGGCATGGTGAAACTGACACCTTTGACACACAACTTGGGGAAATAAAAGGCCAACTTGCAGAGGATTATCACGACAAGGGTGTATTTCCATGGTGTTAAGGTTGGAAGTTATAAATGCTTTCTCTGGGAAAAAGGGGCGTGACTTATATATGTGTGAAGTCATTGAAGGGTGCTCATTAGGGTGGATTCTTGGGAAGGCTAATGTAGATGCTCTGAACCAAGGCAATCGAGGGAACATTTGATTGAACTGGGGTTATGCTAAAAAGAACAGTTGAGTTGAGCTCTGACGTGTTCAAAAACATAATTTAAAAGTAATCCAATGGTATGCTATGGAGCATACTTGATGCCTTTCTCTAGGAAAGATCTTTTGTGAGGGGTACAAGTAAATGAGTGCCCAATATACAACCAAATGGAAGTTATGATACCATTAGATGAAATCGAACAAGGGTAGGGCACCGATTGATATTTCCTTGAGGGTTGATGAGATGAAGGTTGATAAACACAACTCAATGTTGCAATATGGATGATATGGATTGATCATGATATTGTATGATGTCAAGTGCGAAATACCAACCATAGAAAAAAACAGTTGGGGAGTCTAGGGGTAGGAGCAATGCGAAATGATGAAGAGAGATAGAGTCTCAACTATGGGGATTATACTTTATGGATTCCCAATCCTAAAGAGCATGAACAACAACATGAGTGCTAAAGGGAAGGGGTCATGAAACTAATGCACTGATGTGAAGGTGGCTAGCTACCGCTAGGTAATGGTTAATGCAATAGTTGAATGAGGTGGAACCATTTGCCCAAACAGGGAGGATCCTATGGTTCATGTCATAGGGGTTGCATTTAGGTTAATGCATTATAGGCATAAGGGAGCATCTATATGCATAGGTTAACAAATGATTTTTGATTTGGTGTTTGTAACCACTGGTTGTGTATAACTTACCCTGGGTAGATCCTACACACATGCAAACAAATACCATAGCATAAAAGGTGCACATGGAATCTAAATCTTCTTAATTAATAAGAGAGTGCCTCAATGGGGGATTAGTTTGGGATATATGCAAAATGTCACGAAATGAATGATCTTAGATGAATCATTACTAATGGCACTCTAAAAGGAAGCGAAGGAACGAAGGATTCCCATGGATGGAATTCCAAAAAGAGGCTGGGGAACAAGGGTTTCAAAGGGGGGGCACTCTTGAAGGAGGTTAGGGAACAAAGGTTCCCAAGGGGGTCTCTTGAAGGAGGCCGAGGAACAAGGAGTTCCCAATGGTGTCTCCCGAAGGAGGTTGGGGAAAAAGGTTTCCCAACGGGGGCTCCCAAAGGAGGCCGAGGAACAAGGGTTCCCAAGGGGGCTCTTGAAGGTGGTCGGGGAACACGGGTTTTGAAGGGGGGGATCCCGAAGGAAGCCAGGGAACAATGGTTCCGAAGGGGGCACGCTTGAAGGTGGCTAGGGGATGAGGGTTCCCAAAGGGTGTTCCTAAAGGAGGCCCCCAAAGGAGGCCGAGGGATGAGGGTTCCCAAAGGGGGCTCCTTGAAGGAGGTTGGGGAACAAGGGTTCCCAAGGGGGGCTCTCAAAGGAGGCTGAGAAACTTGGGTTCCGAAGGGTGGGGAACTCTTGAAAGAGGCATGGGAATAAGGGTTCCAATGAGGGGATTCTGAAGGAGGCCGAGGAACGAGGGTTCCCAAGGGGGGATCTTGAAGGAGGCCAGGGAACGAGGGTTCCCAAGGGGGGATCTTGAAGGAGGCAAGGGAACGAGGGTTCCCAAGGGGGCTCCCGAAGTAGGTCAGGGAACGAGGGTTCCCAAGGGGGCTCCCAAAGGAGGCCAGGAATACGGGTTATGAATGGGGTCTCCTGAAGGAGGTTGGGGATCAAGGATTCCGAAGGGGGCTCTCTAAGGAGGCCAGGAAACAAGGGTTCCAGAGAGGGGCTCCCAAAGGAGGTAAGGGAACAAGGGTTCGAAAGCCGGGCTCCCGGAGGAAGCCAGGGAACAAGGGTTCCCAAGGGGGTTCTTGAAGGAGGTCAGGGAACAAGGGTTCCTAAGGGGGGCACTCCCAAAGGAGGGTACAGAACAAGCATTCTCAAGGGGGCCAAGGAGCAAGGGTTCCTAAGGGGGGCACTTGTAGGGGGCCAAGGAACAAGAGTTCCCAAGGGGGGCACTCCCGAAGGAGGCTAGAGAACAAGAATTCCCAATGGGGGCACTCTCGAAGGAGGCCAGGTCATTGAAATGACGTGGTAACTAAAGAGACTAAAGCTGAATGGGCTTCCGCACATGAAGCCCTAAAGCTAGTTGGTGGATCATTATGCCATGTGGCTTTGGTTTGAATGATATTCTACGACACAAGACAAGTTGAAGCATAATGCTTGTTTGTATTGTGAATTTGTGTCTTAAAGGATGTTTTATAGGACTAGGATGGTAAATGGTCTTGTCCCCAACATCATTATGGGAAGACTGGGGGAAAGGGTGCTACCAAATAACCCATATGATGGACTAAAGGTAAAAGAGTAGGCGATTTAATAAAGGGCACCCACATAAGAGGATCTGAAATAGTGTGTCAAATACATTAGGTGGGATGGTATCTATGGGAGGGGTTGCCTCCATAAACTGTTTGACAGTATCTTGTATGGGGGCATGATCAGTAAACATGGAATTGGATTCCACACGATCCCTCTTTCAATCTTAAGAGATGATCTTGTTTGAGAGGGACCATTGATAGCGTCATGGGAGATGGAATCAAAAGGTGTACTTATGGAAGGATTAGGACCTTGCATACAAAAAATATGAGAACCTAGATGGGGGTTTTCTCTAGAATTGATAATGTCCTGAAAGGATTCTTCATGTTGTGGGAAGAATGTGCTTGAGGAGACATGGTTGCTTTGGTGAATGGGGGATGAAATAGGTGCGGATGTTCTCAAGGGTGAGTGAGTCCGCCTAGCCTCCTCATCGTAGTGGCGAGGAGGTAGTTTCAGAGCCATGGGTTCACATATAATGGGTTTTGCACATTTAATGGAAGTGGACATATAGTGCATGGACTTAATGTGAGGGAGATAATTCAAAATTCTATCTCTGGAAGTATGCGATGGGGGACCACAATATGAGAGTTGTTCAATGTTGACAATGCGACCCTCATTGGGCAATAACATGACCCGAAAGAGTGAAGGCACCATAACATTCATGGCGTAAATATAATCATGACCCAATAGGATGTTAATCCACTGGACTAGTCATGATAGCAATGTCTACCATACGGTCTTACCACCTAATTCAATGGGGAGATTAGGCAAGATCCCCTAAGGGAGAACATAGTCTACCATCAAAGGCTTGTAACTCATTCATTATGGGAATGAGAGGGGGAGGGCCTAATTGTCTCTCGACTGAATGGGACGTAGCACATGAGGAGGCTCCATCATCTACAATTCATCGACTAACTATAAAGGTTTTCGTCATGACCTGTATTTGAAATGGGGTAGATGATGGGAGAAGATTCGGGGTAAGCAACTCCCAATCAAGGATGATGAATTTTGACGAAGGTTGGTAAGAGTTTCCATTTCCATTAGAAGGAGATGGCCTAGTGGATGTTGTGGTATTAGAGGTGGGAGGGGTGCCCCACAGTGTTATCGAAACCGGTAAAACCGGTCGGTCCAACCGGTTCACGGGCCCAACCGGTCCGGTTAGGTGCCTAAACCGGAAAACTTGCAAATCTGATTTGGACTGGTCGTGAACCGGCTGTGAACCGGCTGGTTCTCTACGGAACCGGCCAGTCCACAGAACCGGCCAGTCCATACTCTGCTTATTTCCATGCTCTGCTTATTTTTGGACTCTAGGGGCCACTTAGAGCCTCTTTATTGATGTATTTTGGTTCAGAACTTCAGAGATGTATTGTACGTGGTGTTATTTTGGTTATTTGCATCCGTACATGCTATATATATGAAAAACTTTGCATATTTGTGTATTAATGGTTTGGATTCATATGTATGCACATGAATATATACGTTTTTTACAAAATATGAATAGTTTATATATTTTTTGGTCGACCTTTTTTTCTGGTTCCGGTCCGGTTCACATTTTGGGCTTTGACGGTTCGATCACCGGTCCGGTTCTTATAACATTGGTGCCCCATTATCTATATGAAGGGGTCTTGGCCATGGAGTAGATTTGATGGGAGAAGGTGTTGCCCTTTTAAGGGGTAACCTCCACAATCAAGGTTTGGGAAATTTCAATCAATGAAACACTGGGTTCATGCTAAGGGGTGGGGTAGTGGGAAGTAGTAGGTAGAGTACCATTGGGTTTATTGCATTGTATATGCTCTAAACACACTGTGTGTATTAGGTTAAGGGTGAGATCAGGACACTAATGGAGTGAGTGACCATAATGATTGCAAAGAATGCAAGGGTAATTGGTCCAAGTACAAGTGGTATGCATATGTTTGGTTTAACTAGAGTTTTAATAGGGACTATGGGTGCCCCAACATTACTAGTACTGGTCCCATGTGATGGGTGCTTATGGTGTTTGGTCTTCTTTTTACTCCCTTTGAGTGGTGAAAGGCCACAATGAGTTTGATGGGAGGCTCAATTTTGGATAAATTGGGAAGAAGATGATGATGTAGTGTTATCATGCTGAAATACAAACTGTGTTTCCCAATGTTGTTCGTGAGGATTGTTGCAGGCTAGGGGTTAGAGGACTGTGCCCCCGATTTTTTTTCTCCATTATGGGTCCAAAATTTATGTTTTTGGAAGGAGAATGTATTCGAATGGTGAACAATGTGTGATTGAATGTGAACAGACAAAACAATCAAGCATTCCCCAAAAAGGAAAATGACTCACTATTCTATGGAAGCTATTCACACAAACAGGAACAACTCTTCCAAGTGTTTCTCAGCTAACTGGTCCTTATCTCCCTGCGAGAAACAAGAAGAAAAGTTGTATGGTACTTCCAAACTCTGATTGATAGTGGTTTGCTTCAAGGAGCGAGTGAAGTTTCGAGAAACAATTATAATTGTAAGGCACTGGGTATTGAATTTCCATAGGGGCCTACAAAAATATGTCTCGGGTGCCCCCTCACTTGTGAGAGCCACCCAGGGATACTAATAAATTGGATAGTAGGATAACTTATTCTCATATACGTATGACAAGTTTCTTGCACCTTCGGCTGAAATCCATGAAGCAAGGGATCTTTGATACTGAGTGGGCAAAGTGACCCAAACAGGCCTCCAATCCTGTTCTTGGCACATACCACCTGTAAAAATTTCACATTCCCAATCCCGGTTTCAAGTTTTCAACAGTGCATGGAGTTTAATGCCCAAACCCCACTCAATATTGACTGCTGCAAATGAAGTCTTAACTCATAAACAGTACTGTACTTGAAACGCTATGAAAATTACAAACTTTTCATGAACAGTAAGAAAACTCAGCAACACAAATAAAATTTTCAGATTCTGTATTTTTGGCCAATGGCCTAGGAAAAACCCCCGAAGGGGAAAACCTGTGAGAGAGATGATTTTATTATTTTTGTCTTGAAAAGAAATGTACAGCACTGTCAGATCAAACACAACTTATCTCAACCACTTGAAGACAAATTTCAATGCCTCGAAATCTGTGTTGTAGATGCCTCGGTTTCTGTGCATTTAACAGTGAAAATTCATGCCCTTCTCAGGCAGACTTGAACTGCTTCTCAGTCTTTTTACTTCTCGAATTTTGTGCTAAGTGATGTCTTCTGCTTCGGCTAGTGTGCCCTCCGGTACAGCAGTAAAGTACCTTGAATTTCGAGCCAGTGCAACCTTTGAATTCATGCACAGACAGTCCAGAAAATGCTGTACGAATGCCTTTACGGACTGCAATAAATGTGCAGTCAATCTCCTCAAAAATTGTGCCCAGGTTCCTCCTTGAACTCTGTGCCCTTCCTTGATTTTCGAGCCACCAAAATACTGTTGTAACTCCCTTGATTTTTGTGCCAGTTATCATGGAAAATCGTGCCCTTATTTTCTGCTGTACAACCTTGTGCCTGCTATCTCAGCCTTGGAATTTTTGCAATTTCCAACTATCTCAGCCGGTTTTAATGATTAACAAAGTGTTGATGAAAGATTTGTTTTATAATATAACAAATACTAATGATTGTCTTGTAATTTGACTAATGGATATGCGAATGTTATGAATGCTAGAGTAAGCAAATATTCCCTCAAGGATGAGGATGAATGATAAACATTTACTGTTTTAAAATTTTGTATACTTGTGTTATACTGAAGAATGTTGGAAAACCGTGTTCGAGTTGTACAATGTGGCAATAGTTTAAAGGTTAGTGAAAGTGATAACGTATCTTTGGTAAGTTATGGATTTTATGTAAAATATTTTTATGCCCAAACTATGGGATAATGAGTCTTGTACGTTATATTGACATGCAACAAGTTTTAAGTTTTGAAACTCTGCCAAAGTGGGTTTCGATGATCTGGTAGATATGCATTTATTGTTTTCACGTGGGTTGGCAGTTATTGCTCCTTGGTTTTAACAAAACCCTGCCGCTAAACTATCGGGTTTTGGTTTGCTGGTATTAGTTGTCTTCGTCGTGGGGAGAGAGGGCAGGGCTTCTCGGTTGCCAAGGTTTCTTCTTTGCAAACTGCCATTTAGTGTTTGTTACAGTGTTTTAATTAGATGCGAGGCGGTTCTTTAATGGAGGCTAGGTCGTGGTTTCGACACTCATTGACATTGGCCAGGGTTTCATGCTTTACAAGGTAAGTTAAACGTAATCGTTGTTTCAGTATGGGTATTAGTTTGTAATAAAGGCAATCTTCAGCATTTAACCACCGGTTGTGCTTGTTGGCAGGGATGAAGTTCCTTCCTTTGTATGCGGGTTTGGGCGAGGATTGAACCTGGAACTCGATGGATAAATGCCTCGGGTAAGCCTCGGTCGTGAGCAACTATTCTCTGTCAACAGGGTTGACATTTTAGGGTTTCACCTTACTGTATGCTGTGTTTTAAGTTTGAGTTACGAACAACATTACTGTAACTATTTGACAGTTCAGTCAGATGATCGAGTCAGGGGTTCGCCTGACATTTGTTAGATGAGTTTTCTAATTCAAGTGGTGATAACGGAGGACCTTTGGTCTCCTTGGCAGTATATCTGCGTTTTGTAACCTATGAAGGAAAAACGACTGGTTTTCTAGTTTAGCTCTTTGTTTGACAACTCTGTAATGTAATGTATTTAAAATACTTGGTTCCTCGTTGATTCTAGAATGATTGGCTGGTTAAAATGTGATTAGATAAGTGTTACGACCTTTTTGTCATAGGGTTTTTCTTTCTGGAACCTTCGTACTTTGTTTTTTTATAAATATAATTGTATATTTATTAAGATTTGACTAAGTGAGTCCTCCAAAGGAGCTCGAATTCTCGGCCTTTACTAGTAACCTCTAAAGGATGAAGTCTAAGCTTAAACCCTAGCTCTGTTACGTTGTAAGTAATAAATAAAATGAGAAGTGAAATGTTTTAAGTGTGTAGGTTTGAATTCCGATTGTATCTATAAATAATAGTGGGAAACTCTCCAACTAAGTTTCGAACCCTCGACTTGTTGTAAAACCACTGTGTATTAATTATTTGTAAATAACTAAAGGGTGAACTCTCCAACTGAGTTTCGAACCCTCGCTTGTCTTGAAACTACTGTGAAAATGAACTTAATACTTGCAAGGCTTGGATCTCTGGAATCTGTAACTTATTGTTTCTCTTTTTAAATTGTAAAAGGATGAAGATCATCCTGGTCATACCCTTAAAGGGGATTTAGGGCCTGTGCAAAGATGTTTGTTTATTCAGTAAAAAGGGTTTGAAGCTACGATGCAAAGGTGCTGCACTCGTCCTCAACCGTAGAATGATTATTGTGGTTTTTATTTGAAATGTTATGTTATTTGTGAAGAGGAGCTCGGTGAGCTTACTAAACTCGAACCCGAACTATGTGGTAGTTTCAGATCTCCAACTTTAAAAGCACATTTCTTGGGTTTTACCTTTACAAAGACATGATCTCCAACCTGAAACTCCCTTTTAGTTCGTTTCAGATCTGCACAACTTTTTTTTGTTTATCTTGGGCAACTTTTAAATTGCCTTATACCTGTTTCACGGTTAGTTCCATCTCTCTTAACAAATCTGGTCCTAGCATTAATCTGTCAACAGGATTATCCCAAAAAATAGGAGTACTGCCGTTTCCTTCCATACAAAATTTCGAATGAACTAAGTCTAGCAGATGCTTGATAATGGTTATTGTATGCAAATTCAGCTAAATGTAAATAATCTTCCCATTTAGATGGCTGATCTTTTACATACATTCTTAACATGTCTTCTAAAATCTGATTTACTCTTTCAGTTTTCCCATCAGTTTGTGGGTGGAAAGAAATACTGAAATTTAACTTAATATTTAAACCTTTAAACAATGCTGTCCAGAAATTCCCAGTAAACTTAGAGTCTCGATCAGAAATAAATACCTTTGGAATTCCGTGTAAGCGACAAATTTGCTTCATAAACACATCTGTAATGTTATGAGCTTTAAAAGTGGTCATAACAGGACTAAAATGAGCAGCTTTACTAAGTTTGTCCACAACCACTATTATTGAGTCATTCTATTTTTTATTCTTAGGTAAACCAGTTATAAAATCAATACTTATAATTTCCCACTTCCATTCCGGAATTGGCAATGGCTGCAATAGGCCAGCTGGGTGTTGATGTTCGGCTTTAATAGTCTGACATTCAAATCATCTAGCTATGTATTCAGCCACTTCGTTTTTCATGTTTGGCCAAAACTTAAAAGTAATTCTTTCTTAGCATGGTTAGGTGTCCTGAATAAGGGACTTTTGTGATTTTCATCCAAAATC
Source organism: Larix kaempferi (assembly GCA_027924585.1). Classification (NCBI taxonomy): domain Eukaryota; kingdom Viridiplantae; phylum Streptophyta; class Pinopsida; order Pinales; family Pinaceae; genus Larix; species Larix kaempferi. Next base: position 272,165 of record BSBM01000319.1, on the reverse strand, counting down.
AACAACTTAACTTTTGAAACATTAGGGACATAAATTCTGTTTTTATAAGTCATTAAGCCTTTTTCGTTATGCTGTAATCTGTTATTAAATTTTTAGATACATTTTCAGAAATGTTATCATGTAATATCTAATAATTTTCATCTTGCTTAATCCCTTCTTCAATATGATTTTCCAGATCTGTTTTAAATGTGCTGATTGCTGCCACAAAATTTAATTTGGCGTTTATGCTCAAGGTATCAACAACTTTGTTTTCTTTACCTTTAATGTGTTGAATCTCGAAATCGTATTCGCTAAGGAAAGCTAGCCACCTAGCTTGCCTTGCATTAAGATTTGTTTGATCCAACAAGTATTTTAAGCCTTTATTATCTGTCATTAGTGAAAACTTCCTTGCAATCAAGTGATGGCGCCACATTTTTAGTGCATGTATCACGACTGTCAGTTCTAGATCATAAGCTGTGTAGTTCTTTTCATGAATTTTTAGCTTTCTTGACTCATAAGCAATGACATGACCTTCTTGAGTTAAGACCCTGCCAAGTCCATCGTTGCATGCATCAGTGCATACAACGAAGTGCTTATTTGGATCAACAATTTTTAATATAGATGGTGGTGTTAATAATTCTTTTAATTTCTTAAAACTTTCTTCGCACTTTTTGATTCCAGATGAATTTCCTTCTCTTCTTCTGCAAAGAAGTTATGGGATTGGCAATTCTGGAGAACCCTTCAATAAATTTTCTGTAGTAACCTGTTATCCCCATAAATGACTGTATATCAGTTACGTCTTTAGGAACATGCCACTCGTTAATTGTTCTTATTTTATTTGGGTCGACGGAAATTCCGTCTTTAGATATTATGTGACCTAAATATTGTATTTTATCTTTATAAAAGTCGCATTTACCGAGCTTAAGATAAAGTTGATGCTCTCTTAAAACTTGCAGAATTATTCTTAAGTGTTCGTCGTGTTCTTCTTTAGTTTTAGAATAAATTAAAATATCATCAATAAATACAATTACAAACTTATCTAGGTACTTGTGCTTAACGTTATTCATTAAACACATGAAGACTGCCGGTGCGTTAGTTAGTCCAAAAGGCATAACTACGAACTCGTAGTGTCCATAACGGGTTCTGAAAGCAGTTTTAAAAATGTCTTTATCCTTTATTCTAACTTGATGGTATCTAGACCTCAAGTCGATCTTAGTGAATATCGTTGCTCCACGTACTTGATTGAATAGATCATCAATGCGAGGCAAAGAATATCGATTTTTAATGCTCATTTTATTAAGTTGACAGTAATCTATGCATAATCGCAAAGTACCGTCCTTTTCAACAAAGATAACCGGTGCTCCCCAAGGACACACTTGGCCTTATGTAGTTCTTATCAATTAATTCTTTTAGCTATGATTTTAGTTCATTTAATTCCAGAATGTTCATCTTGTAAGGAGCCTTTGAGTTTGGTACCGCACCCAGTACTAACTCAATGGTGAAATCTAATTCCCTTTTTGAAGGTAGTCCTGGAATTTCTTCCGGGAATACATCAGAAAAGTCCTTAAAAATAGGTATGTCGTCCAATTTTATCTTATCTTCTTTAGATGAATGTTTGTCATTAATCACATTTACAGCAAACATTTTACACCCTTTTCTTACAGCTTTCTTTACTTGTAACGCAGAAATTTGTCTAACAGATGTTTTCCTAGGAATCCCTTTTACTGTCTCGGTGTTTTCTTCATTATTCAAACAAGTAAAAGATTTTTCATAACAGTTAAGTATTACTCTATGCTATTCAAGCCAGTCCATGCCTATTAATACATCATATGACCCTAACGGCAAAACATTCAATTTAACTTGTGTCTTCAACTGACTCATGTAAATTACAACTTTTAACAAACTCTACAACTTTTCTTTTGGTGCTTGTTGCTAGCTGAACCAACCACGACTTATCGAATTTTTCTACTTTTAACTTGCAACTTTTCACTAAATCAGGTGATATGTAACTCAAACTTGCACCTGGATCAATTAAAATGGAAATAGCTTTGTTTTGTATCATACCTTCGATCTCAACCATAGAAGTTTGATGGTCTGCTTGTCGAGTTTCCAGCGCTACATTAATCCTGAGCATTTCTCTTGCTACATCACCAACTGTTGGCTTCGCTTGCATGGTGTGAATGTTGTTGACTGTCTTTCTTCTGAGTGGACAGTGTGCTCTGGTATGTGGTCCATTACAATCATAACACTTTAAAGGTGGTCTTTGTTCTACATTCCTGGTATTATTATTATGATTATTATTATTAGGCACGTTCCTTGCAGCTGTATAATTCTGTGGTGCATTACCTCTGTAATTATTATTGCTCCGAAAATTTATGTTATTAAAATTTTTATTATTCCCAGAATTCTTGAAATTAAAAGTTTTCTTCTTATGCTCATAGTTACTTGGTTTATTATTCCTCCAACTCGATACACCTTCTCTTTTCTTATTCTGTTCAAAACAGAAATTGGCCTTTCTCATGGCTTCTTCAAGAGTTGTAGGATTATCGTATTCAATTCTGTCTTTTATGTTAAAGGGTAAGCAGCTCATAAACCTTTGTATCTTAGGTTTCTCTTCAGTTAAGTAAGGTACATACCTTAACAGGCTGAGAAATTTGCTACTTAATTCCTTCATACTCATAGAATCCAATTTTAAATCATAAATTTTTTTTGACTTATCTTCATAATACTGTTCGGACAAAAACTTTTTCTTAAACAGTTTTTTAAATGTACTCCATTTGATATCTCTTTCTTTAATGCTTTTAACCCTTTTAATATCCTGCCACCAAATGTCTGCCTTTCCGGTCAGGTTGTATATGGCCATTTTAGTTTTTAACTGAGATGAGTAATCATAAATCTGAAAATACTTTCTCATACCGGACAACCATGCCTCAGCTGTCTCGCCCTTTTCATTTTCGCCATTAAAATTGGGGGTTTTATTTTTTTAAATTCCCCTGAAATTTGTTCATAATGTTTACGCTTTTTCTTAGGACCACAGTCACTATCACTGATCATAAATATATTTTCTTCAATAAGTTTTATCATCAGATTCGGAAGAAGAAGAGTTACTTTTAGTTTTATAGTATTTTATTTTCTTATCTTTGTGTTTGTAGGACATTGTTCCAGATTCAGATTTTACTTTTGTTCTCTTATCTTTTTCATCATGATGATACTTTTCCATTAAAATCTGGTTTAATTCTTCCCGTGCTCTTAAAATTCTTTCGTTCTCTTCTTTAACATTTCTTATTTCAGTCCTTAACCGTACGTAATAATTCAAATGATTGATCATTTAGTTCTACGTAAATTTCTTCATTAATATTCAGTGTTCCACGGGGACGCGTCCCGAAGGGTCGGGGACGCGTTTCGGCGTTTCTTGCGTCCCGGGGACTCCGAAACTCCATGCGAAACGTTTCGGGACGTCCCGCTTTGGGCGAAACTTGGCGAAACGCACAGCGAAACGTTTCGGTGGGCGGCGAGACTTGTGGGCGTCCCCCCCGAAACTCCGAGACCTGTGGGCGTCCCCCCCGAAACTCCGAAACTCCAGCGAGACTCAAAACTGAAATATCAAATGACAAAGACTCAAAAGTGACAAACATGAAATATGATGTTCATGTTAATCATAGATTCATATATTAATATAATTATGATGAATCGTGTAATTTGTTTGAACTTTGCATTTACATTGCATGATTGCACAATGATAAATGTAGTGTTTAGTAATTCACTAATTTGCATGGGATGGTTTGTTATTGTTGGGATTTATATTTTGCATATTTTTAATATTTTTAAAAAAATTTATAACTCTCGCGTCCCGCCGTCCCCCCGAATTTCTCTAAAATTTGGGGGTGGTCTCCACACGTCCCGAATGTGCGTCTCCCCGCACCCGCGTCCCGCCGTCTCGAAACCTTGGGGGAACATTGTTAATATTTTCATGTTCGTTATTATTGCGTTCATTATGAGGAGATCTGTCCTCTGCGGATTCTTCCGATATGTCCATACCTACAAATTAAATGTCAAGCTGTTCTGTACAGAAACAAATAAAAATAAAAATTAGTAACTAAGTTTTTTTTTTTTTTTTTTTTTTTCATTTTCTGTTTTGCGCGCGTGAGCCTACTTCAGGCCTACGTGCGCAAAAACAAAAAACTTAGTTACTAACTTTTATTTTTAAATTTGTTTCTATACAGAACAACTTGACATTTAATTTGCAGGTATGGACATACCAGAAGAATCCGCAGAGGATAGATCTCCTCATAATGAACGTAATGATAACGAACATGAAAATATTAATGAAGAAATCTACGTAGAACTAAATGATCAATCATCTGAATTATTACGTATGGTTAAGGACTTAAAAACTGAGATAAGAAATGTTAAAGAAGAAAACGAAAGAATTTTAAGAGCACAAGAAGAATTAAACCAGATTTTACTGGAAAAGTATCATCATGATGAAAAAGATAAGAAAACATAAGTAAAATCTGAATCTGGAACAATGTCCTACAAACACAGAGATAAGAAAATGGAATACTATAAAACTGAAAGTAGCTATTCTTCTTCTGAATCTGATGATAAAACTTATCGCAGAAAAAACTAATTCTGATCAAGACAACAGTGTTAGTGCCTGTGGCCTTAAGAAAAAGCATAAACATTATGAACAAATTTCAAGGGAATTTAAAAAGATAAAACCCCCAACTTTTAATGGTGAAAATGAAAAGGGAGAGATAGCTGAAGCATGGCTGTCCGGTATGAAGAAGTATTTTCAGATCTATGATTACAAATGAAAAGGGAGAGACGGCTGAAGCATGGCTATCCGGTATGAAAGAAGTATTTTCAGATTTATGATTACTCATCTCAATTAAAAGCTAAAATGGCCATACAATCTGATCGGAAGGGCAGATATTTGGTGGCAGGATATTAAAAGAGTTAAAAGCATTAAAGAAAATAATATAAAATGGAGTACATTTAAGAAAAAGTTTTTATCTGAACAGTATTACGAAGATAAGTCAAAAGAATTTTATGATTTAAAGTTGGGTTCTATGACTATGAAGGAGTTAAGTAGCAAATTTCTCAGCTTGTTAAGGTATATACCTTACCTAGCTGAAGAGAAACCTAAGATACAAAGGTTTCTGAGCTGCTTACCCTTTAACATAAAAAACAGAATTGAATACGATAATCCTACAACTCTTGAAGAAGCCATGAGAAAGACCAACTTCTATTTTGAACAGAATAAGAAAAGAGAAGGTGTATCGAGTTGGAGGAATAATAAACCAACTTATTATGATCATAAGAATAAAACTTTTAATTTCAAGAATTCTGGGAATAATACAAATTTCAATAATATAAATTTTTAGAGTAATAATAAATACAAAGGTAATGCACCACAATATTTCACAGCTGTAAGGAATGTGCCTAATAATAATAATAATAATACCAGAAATGTTGAACAAAGACTACCTTTAAAGTGTTATGACTGCAATGGATCTCATACCAGAGCAAACTGTCCACTTAGAAGAAAGACAGTCAACAACATTCACACCATGCAAGCGGAGCCAACAATCGGTGATGTAGCAAGAGAAATGCCCAAGATTAATGTAGCGCTGGAAAATCGACAAGCAGACCATCAAAATTCTATGGTCGAGATCGAAAGTATGATACAAAACAAATCTATTTCCGTTTTAATTGACCCTGATGCAAGTTTGACATATCACCTGATTTAGTGAAAAGTTGTAAGTTAAAGGTATAAAAAATTGATAAATCGTGATTGGTTCAGCTAGCAACAGGCACCAAAAGAAAAGCTATAGAGTTTGTAAAAAGTTGTGATTTGCTTATGAGTCAGTTGAAAACGCAAGTTAAATTGAATATTTTGCCATTAGGGTCATATGATGTATTAATAGGCATGGACTGGCTTGAACAACATAGAGTAATACTTAACTGTTATGAAAAGTCTTTTACTTGTTTGAATAATGAAGAAACACCGAGACAGTAAAAGGGATTCCTAGGAAAACATCTGTTAGACAAATTTCTGCGTTACAAGTAAAGAAAGCTGTAAGAAAGGGTTTTAAAATGTTTGCTGTAAATGTGATTAATGACGAATATTCATCTAAAGAAAATAAGATAAAATTGGAAGACATACCTATTCTTAAAGACTTTTCTGACGTATTCCCGGAAGAAATTCCAGGACTACCTCTGAAAAGGGAACTTGATTTCACCATTGAGTTAGTACCAGGTGCGGTACCAAACTCAAAGGCTCTTTACAGAATGAATATTCTAGAATTAAATGAACTAAAATCTCAGCTAAAAGAATTAATTGATAAGAACTACATAAGATCGAGTGTGTCACCTTGGGGAGCACCGGTTATCTTTGTTAAAAAGAAGGACGGTACCTTGCGACTGTGCATAGATTACCGTCAACTTAATAAAATAACTATTAAAAATTGATATCCCTTGCCCCGCATTGATGATCTATTCGATCAGGTACGCGGAGCAGAGATATTCACTAAGATCGACTTGAGGTCTGGATACCATCAAGTTAGAATAAAGGATGAAGACATTTTTAAAAACTGCTTTCAGAACTCGTTATGGGCACTACGAGCTCGTAGTTATGTCTTTTGGGGTAACTAACGCACCGACAGTCTTCATGTGTTTAATGAATAACGTTCTACACAAGTACCTAGATAAGTTTGTAATTGTATTTATTGATGATATTTTAATTTATTCTAAAACTAAAGAAGAACACGACGAACACTTGAGAATAATTCTGCATGTTTTAAGACAACATCAGCTTTATGCTAAGTTCAATAAATGTGACTTTTATAAAGATAAAATACAGTACTTAGGTCACATAATATCTAAAGACGGAATTTTTGTCGACCCAGATAAAATAAGAGCAATTAACGAGTGGCCTGTTCCTACTGACGTACGGTCATTTATGGGGATAACAGGTTACTACAGAAAATTTATTGAAGGATTTTCCAGAATTGTGAATCCTATAACTTCTTTGCAGAAAAAGGGAAAGAAATTCTTATGGAATCAAAAATGTGAAGAAAGCTTTAAGAAATTAAAAGAATTATTAACAACACCACCTATATTAAAAATTGTTGATCCCAATAAGGACTTCGTTGTATGCACTGATGCATGCAACGATGGACTTGGTGGGGTCTTAACTCAAGAAGGTCATGTCATTGCATATGAGTCCAGGAAATTAAAAATCCACGAAAAGAACTACGCAACTTATGATCTAGAGCTGACAGTCATAATACATGCATTAAAAATGTAGCGCCATCACTTGATTGGAAGAAAGTTTTCACTAATGACAGATAATAAAGGCTTAAAATACTTGTTGGATCAAACAAATCTTAATGCAAGGCAAGCTAGGTGGCTAGCTTTCCTTAGCGAATATGATTTCGAGATTCAGCACATTAAGGGTAAAGAAAACAAAGTTGTTGATGCCTTGAGTAGAAACGCCAAATTAAATTGTGTGGCAACAATCAACACATTTAAAACAGATCTGGAAAATCAGATCGAGGAAGGAATTAAGCAAGATTACATGATAGATTACAGCATTAACGAAAAGGATTTAATGACTTATAAAAATAGAATTTATGTACCTAATGTGTCAAAGGTTAACTGTTGATTTTGAATGAAGAAAAGATTTATTTTGCCTAACATGAAGAATAAGGTGGCTGAATACATAGCTAGGTGTTTTGAATGTCAGACAATTGAAGCTGAGCATCAACACCCAGTTGGCTTATTGCAACCATTGCCAATTCCAGAATGGAGGTGGGAAATTATAAGTATTGATTTTATAACTAGTTTGCCTATGAATAAAAAACAGAATGACTCAATAATGGTGGTTGTGGATAAACTTAGTAAATCTGTTCATTTTATTCCGATTAAGACTACTTTTAAAGCTGCTAATATTGCTGATGTGTTTATGAAGCAAATCTTTCGTTTACATGGAATTTCAAAGGTAATTATTTCTGATCGAGATTCCAAGTTTACTGAAAATTTCTGGACAGGATTGCTTAAACGTTTAAATACTAAGTTGAATTTTAGTACTTCTTTCCATCCACAAACTGACGGGCATACTGAAATATTAAATCAGATTTTAGAAGACATGTTAAGAATGTATGTTAAAGAACAACCAACTAAATGGGAAGAGTATTTGCATTTAGCTGAATTTGCTTACAATAACCATTATCAAGTTTCTGCTAGACTTAGTCCATTTGAAATTTTATATGGAAGAAAGTGTAGTACTCCTATTTCTTGGGATAATCCTGTTGACAGATTAATGCTAGATCAGATTTGTTAAGAGAGATGGAACTAACCGTGAAACAGGTAGAAGGCAATTTAAAAATTGCACAAGATAGACAAAAAAGTTATGCAGATCAGAAATGAACTGAAAGAGAATTTCAGATTGGAGATCATATCTTTGTAAAGGTAAAACCCAAGAAAAGTTCTTTTAAGCTTGGGAGTTGTACTAAACTAGCACCAAGGTACTGTGGACCATTCGAAGTCCTATCAAGGATTGGACCAGTTGCATATCAGTTGGCTCTACCATCTAACTTAAGAATACATAATGTTTTTCACATTTCTGTTTTAAAGAAGTATGTGCATAATGCTACTCATGTGTTGAATTGAAATGACATACAAGTGGAGCCCGAAGGAGATTTTCAGGCGGAACCAGACTGTATCCTCGACAGGAGGGAAATTATGCTCCGGAATCGTACCATAGGGCAGGTAAAGGTGCAATGGAAGCACCTTAGCCCTGATGAAGCTACTTGAGAATTGGAAAGTAATATGCGGGCAACATATCCAATTCTATTCCGGGGAGGCTCTAACGAAGAATAAGCAACATCGAGGACGATGTTGAGCTTAAGTGGGGGTGTTTGTAACATACCTTATTACTTGAAACATTTTATGTTTGGGAAAAACATTGTCTTAATTTTTATTGTAAAGTTTTATATTTTGGCCAAGTGGCCAAGGATGACTGTAATTGCACAATATTATTATTTAATAAAATAAAATAGGAGACTCTGTCTGTTGCCGCCTGGTTCCACACCTGGGAAAATGCAACAGAAGTCTTGAAGCTGCTGGTGTGGCCTTGGGGACAAGTCAGAGTAAAGTGCTGTCACTTGGGACTCGACTCCGTCTAGGATTTCCTAGCGAAGCCAAGGGGGGTGGACCCTAAAAATAAAAATAAAACTATGGTGTCTAGTCTAGGAGTTATAAATATTTTTTGAAACCAAGCTAATGCAGCACACATTTGTACATATAAAGCAAAGCATCATTCATCAACATTTCAGTCGCAAATATTCAACATTATCATCATAAACAACATTCATCAATAACATGAAATATAACAGTATAAACCAGTGCCTGAATGGAGTCGAAAAAGATGCATGAACTGAAAATTAAATGTTGTGCAAGTGTTCTTGGTTTATTTTAAATTTAATGTGGTAGTGATCTTTTTATTAGGGCTGGTGGGTTCCCAATATTAGCAAAGGTACGGGGAACATGTCCGAAATTTTGATGTGTGGCTTTTCACTCAAACTTGGGTTGAATCGGAGTCTCAAGAAGGTGTTCAGATGCTATACCAACGAGGGCAAGCCTAACGGTTTCTAAGAGGTCACTACTCAGTTTTGTCCCAAGTCCTTTGAAAAATTTGCTCACGACAACAAAATACTCGTGTTGTGCCGGATTTTCACAAAAAGATTTATTTATTGGGGTGGTGTTAGATCCTATTACTAGTCATCTCCCCCTTTCTGATGCGTACCAACATGATCAGACTAAGCTACAAGTTGGCCACAAAGCATACGGGAGAAGACCTTGGAAATTTTTAAAAAAATTTATGAACCAAAATTTTATCTTTTAAAACCCCAAGAGTCTCTTTTCAGGCCAGTACTCGGGCAAGCCCTTGTTCTGAAACCCTACTTCGGGAAACCAAGGGGGCATTTGAGTTTGTAAAAAAAAGGATAAAATCTATGTCCAGAGTGAACTTGTGGCCCGCCAGTAGAATGGACCAACAAGGTAAATTTTATTAAATGCGGAAAATGAAATCTAAGCTAAAATAATGCAAACCACGAAAATTGAGTCGACACAATTTTCCCCCCTGGGGGGATGGGGTGTGGGCGCTTGGTTAGCCCACTTGCTCTCGTTTAATATTTTAGTTACAATGCAATAGAAATGCCCCAGTCTTTGATTGACTTAGTGGCTTACAAAATATGAGAGAAAAAGTATCCGGTTCAGGGCAAGCCTAACGGTTTCCAAGAGGTCACTACTTAGTTTTGTCCCAAGTCCTTTGAAAAATTTGCTCACGACAACAAAATACTCGTGTTGTGCCGGATTTTCACAAAAAGATTTATTTATTGGGGTGGTGTTAGATCCTATTACTAGTCATCTCCCCCTTTCTGATGCGTACCAACATGATCAGACTAAGCTACAAGTTGGCCACAAAGCATACGGGAGAAGACCTTGGAAATTTTAAAAAAAAATTATGAACCAAAATTTTATCTTTTAAAACCCCAAGAGTCTCTTTTCAGGCCAGTACTCGGGCAAGCCCTTGTTCTGAAACCCTACTTCGGGAAACCAAGGGGGCATTTGAGTTTGTAAAAAAAAGGATAAAATCTATGTCCAGAGTGAACTTGTGGCCCGCCAGTAGAATGGACCAACAAGGTAAATTTTATTAAATGCGGAAAATGAAATCTAAGCTAAAATAATGCAAACCACGAAAATTGAGTCGACACAATTTTCCCCCCTGGGGGGATGGGGTGTGGGCGCTTGGTTAGCCCACTTGCTCTCATTTAATATTTTAGTTACAATGCAATAGAAATGCCCCAGTCTTTGATTGACTTAGTGGCTTACAAAATATGAGAGAAAAAGTATTCGGTTCAGAAAAGTTAAAATCTAGGTGCTCCGGATGGCATGGATCCTCAAAATTTGGCCAGCATTTCTCTCTACTTGTTCGTCAAATGCTGCAAACCAGCAAGCAAACATCAGTAAAAGACGCCCAAAAACACTTTAAGAGTGTATTTGGGACACCTGCTAAAAACCTAAAAAAAACTAAGTTAAAATACTGAAAAGTAACTAAGTGAGACAAGCTGTGAGGCTTGTCTCCTTAGGATCTTTGCAACCTTCGAGAAGCTGCAAATTACCAACTCTTTATATTAGCCAAATAAACATGAAGTTCAGTAAAACAAACTACTTATTTAAGCCCTTAAAATATTCGAAAAAATCACACTTTAACAAGAAGCATGCATCAATTAGATCTAGATAAAGTTTTGCTTCAAGATGAACTTAAGCTCTAATATAACAATTAGATCTACTTATGATATTTAAATAAGAATGAGGTCTGAAATATGCAAACCAAAGTAACTGTTATCACATATATAGTAGCCGGGCTACCATACATTATTTTTCTCATTCCAGTACACTATTCAGCCAGTTCCCTTACATTTGAGATGCCGAGATGAGCATCTATATTGGATCACTATCAGATTGTGGACAGCAGTTGCATTCCCCATGCCATGACTGAGTTTCAGGACACTCAGAGAGATGACCGATGTAGCCACTATACCATTGGTACAGAGCAGTCAGTAGTGCCCAGAGTTACAGCAGCAGTTTCAGAGGACAGATGATGGTACAGGTTGATGTGCATTCAGGTATATGACTCAGCAGGTATATTACGGTGTTATGGTTAGATTGCTTTTATACTTATTCTTATAGCATGTCATAGCACTTAGTGTCATGATCTGGCGATCATATAGATACATGGACCTGGTTGACCTATTATATATATATATTACTGTCCCTGCTCAGACTTAGAAGTTCACTATTCATACTCATTGGTATTTACCCTCCTTAGGGAGAATAGAGGTGATCATTCAACCATACCTTGGCTTGCTAGTGTTGGCTTCATCTTTTCATTGTCTTCATCCATCCATGGCCTACCTTTTAGATTATCACCCTGACTTACTACTTGACTAGTGGCATGGAGGACCTTTCCCCACTGTAGCCTCTGTATTGGATGAGCTTCCCTGTTTATTGTGTCTCGGCTCTGAGTTGGTGACAAAACTTACCTATGGTGAGTTGGAGTTCCTTGTGAATTCCCCCTAGTCATTAAAGTTGTGTTGGCTAAACCTGAAACTTTTAGTGCTGCCATGAATACAAAATCTAGAAAAATGAAATGCTATATCTTGTGTGTGAAAGAAATGCCAATTGAAAATGGCCATGAAAAATAAAATGTTATATCTTTTGGAAAAATAAATACCTAGGTAAACAAGTTGTCCATGACACACCTAGAAGTGCTCAGGTAAACAAGTGCCTTAAAAACACACCTGCAGCAGAAAGCCTAAAAATAAATGTAAATCTATGCAATGTGTTTGTAAACACACATAGATCAAGGCTATGGAAACTTCAGGCCCAAAAAGCAATGGAACTTAAATGTTATATCTAAACAATTGCTGGCCTTATTTGTATTATGGATTGTGCGCATCTGTGAAGGTGAATAAACCCTCTTTAAACAACTCATCCATTTGTGAGACACTGCCATTCCTTGTGTTATTGCTCATTCAGTACATACTATGGTGTGTATTCCCTTTCCCTTGCCAAAGTGTCACAAAGTCAAGTCAGTCAAGTCATCCCTTAGCCTAGCCAGTTATTTTAGCCTTCACCCTTCACTAGCAAATTGATCACAACTATGAAGTGAGTATGGTCCTGAAAGTCTAGTCTGAGTAATAATAATAATTAACGACACTATATATTTGGATTTAGATCGCCAGTCATGATTACTCTGTGTTATAATTGTTATTCGAATAAGTTGTAGAGCATGTATTAACCTTGACACCTTGCAGCAGCTATGGATGATGGTCTGAGTTGTATTTGGTCTTGGTTAGACCTAGTTTGACCATGGTGGACCATGGGACATGAGATGTTAGATCTTATGATGATATGGATAGATGATATATGGTCTACGTACACATACAGGATGATTCTATGCAGCAGCTACAGGGTTATGATGATGATTCTGGGGTTACAGCAGTGTTTTATCATTTACAGAGCATTATTATTGGCCTTGTTCCGGGATATTGGATATTTATTTTGATCATGCAGAGACTCATATGGTGTATGAGTACACATCTTGGATAGATTTGGACCTTTTGAGTCCAATGGGACAGTTTGTTTTCAGTTCCGGGCACTTACAGTGATGATTGAGCCTCAGTAGGCTGTCCTAGTGCAGTTTTGGTCTGTTGGAGGCCCTGTCGGAGCAGAGATGACTTTTATCCGGTTGACCTAGGGCGCTGATGATGGAGGGGGTGGTCCAGCCACTTGTTTTTACCATATTACCCCCCTCCCGGACACATTGGTGCCCTCACCTTGACAGCGCCATCACTCCAGGAGGCTGTTTGGGCAGTTTCACGCTTCCCGAGGCATTTCAGGATTGGTAGAAATGGCTATTGAGGAAATCGATTTGGGCTACTGAGGCAAAGTTATGGCATGGGATGATCAGTGATGATAGATCGGGACCTTTCACACCTTCTCCAGCAGTTTCAGCTTCATCGGGGCCCGCATCCATCACTTATGGCATTTTCTGTGGATTTTTGAGGTCTTTTGAGGACCACGACTTCACTAGGGAGGCACGATTTGGTACTTTCATGATTATTTATTGGTTGTTGTGCCATGGGGATTGACCAAGGAGGGATAAAATTACCCCTTGGACCCACCATGAGCCTCTTGTGATATTTTGTCATCATGATTTGGTGGGATTCCCCTCTCCTAGGGCGACTTTGTCCACTTATGTTATATTTTATGTGTGATCCATGTATTATATTGTTGAGCTCATCTCAACCATTGATTAGACTTTTGTATCTTATAATCTTAGCCACTCATTCAAAAAGTGGTTAGGGTTTTGGTGCCTCTCCTTCCTATTTAAAGGAGAGAGCCTCTCATTGTAAAGGGTCTTTGGCTCTTGGATTATTGGTATAGAAAAATATTCTTGTGGAAATTCTTGTGGTCTCCTTTGCATCTGGTGTTCTTAGATGGTGATTGGAAAGTCTATTGCAACCTAGCATTTGGAAATTGTGGTAAGATCTATTTTTTTTTGGAAATCATTGTTTGTCTACAGGAGGGCGACTTCAACAAGGGCGATTTTGCAAGGCTTCTTCAAATCGACTTTCTTGGCATTCGCTTGTATGAGGGGGTTATCATTAGTATCATTGTGATCTATGCTATCTTTCTGTTACTTCTTTTGTGGCATTAGTCTTATCTCTTGATGCATCAAATCTGATATTGTTGACGTTTGTTGTGCAGGAGAGAGGGCGCATTGGCTTCTAGGACCAAATCGATTTGCATAGAAACTACCTCAAAGCTTCCAAATTGATCGGGATTGCATAGATCATCATCATCAAGGCATCTACAAGGTTATCCAGGTAAGATCCACAGGTTTGTTTCTCTTTCCTTTATCCAATCCATTGACATAACTCATAAATTGTTAAAACCCTAAATATTTCAAAACCCCCATTTTACGTTTTCTCAGATCTACGTAGATCTAGTGGGTTGTTGGGCATGATATTGAAAACCCACCTCTATAGCATCCACGGCATCCCGGATCTATAGTTTGGTGAGGATTGGCTTCCGTTTGACCCCTCTCCCAAGCCAACTTAGCTTCTCCCAAGGAAGGCGCACTTCACCATTTGAGCAAGTTGACCTAGATTTGAGTGATGGGTGTTTGAGATCCCACTTGATTTGACATCTACACGTCAAATAACATACACCCAGGTTGTCCCTTTCTTGAAATTTACCTTGTGGGCCCCATTCCACATTTTAAGGGATTTAATCCCCATTTTGGACCACTTGGAACACTTAAACTCAGATCTACTAAGATCTAACCGGTGGATTGCCACGAAATTATAGATCCATACTCCTACTTGACCGATCTACTAGGATCTAAAGTTTGGATGCCATCCGACAAGATTTGACCCACCTAAACCCTATTTGAAGCCTCCTTGGGTAAAGTCGCACCACCTTGGAGAAGTGAGTTCACTCACTTCTAGGAACTGGGTACTTGAGATTATTGCAGATCTGAAACCGGAATAATTCAAAACCTAGGTCTAGACTATCACTTTGTCAATTCTTGCCTTGGGGACAGCATTCCTTGTTTTAAGGGATTGTGGTCCACTTGGGTCAAACCTAGATCTAGACATATTCAACCATCAAGACCTATATTGCCCACTTATCTCATGTTGTAGGAGTCCTAAACCATAAGTCAACCCTACTTTGACTCCACTTCCCAATTCCCAAGGCACTGGTTTCTCTACAAGGTAATTCAACTTTCCTAGATTGTTGGATTGACTTGTGGTCTGACCTATGCATGGTAAACTATACCTTTGAAGACATCATGAACCATGGTCAAGCTTGTCTCATGTACTAGTTAGCCCCAATACAAACCTTAACTATCCTGCATTGGACACGATTCCCAAGGCAGTGGATCTTTTGACATTGACCTAGTACACTCAACCTAGATCTCACTTCAAACATTATAAGTCACTCTCACATCAACCATGAACCAAAGCTACACCTATTGAACCCCCCACTTGGCTTGTGACTTCATCTTTAGGTCTAGGATAAACCATACACCTAACTTCACTTGGAAATACCCTGATTTGGTGTCTTGGTTTTGATCTCTCCTGTCGGGAGTAGATCGGGTCTCCCCCTTTGTTGTCTGGGCTAGATAACATAAAGCGAAGGTTGCCTCGACTGGCGTGACAACCATATATATTGGAGGTCGAGGTGATCGTGGTTGCACCTTTTGAGTTGCCCTTCCCTATTGCCATCCATGACTGGATCCATCCATAGGGGTAACTACAGTTTAGGTGATAACATTTTGGCGCCGTTGCCGGGGACGCAATAGGCTTACCTTGGAAAAGCTAGTAGTCCTTCCCGCATATACAACGACACATATCTTGGTAGAAGAGTTTAAATCTACCTGGCGACTCCCAATTGTGACTCCGCTGAGGAACGAGCTCATTTACATCCCTATAAACACTAGAATTAAGACAGATCTAGAACCCATGGGGTGCATCATTTTGTTTTCAGGTTCTTGAATTTAAAAATAAATATTAAAATATTAAAAAAATAAAATAAAATAAAATAAAAATTATTATCCATGGCTGCTGCTGAGCGACCTAGGACTTTTGGTCGATTAAAAGTTTTTGACTTTTCAAAAATTGTTGGGTATCCTCATCATATTCCTCATCAAGCATGTGCAAGGTTGCCTATTTTCGATGGAAGTTATGAAATCTCTGCTAGAAGGCACCTTGAACTTTTTAGGGAAATTATTGAAGAGTTATCCATAACCCATGAGGATGTGTGTATGAGACTATTGGCTTCATCTTTCAAAGAAAGAGCTGGACTCTGGCTTTCGAATTTGAAACCCAATAGCATTTCTGGTTATGACATATTTGAAAATAAATTCCTAGAAGAATGGGGAAGTGAATTCGATGATATGTAACTTTCAAATCAAATCCAAGATCAAAATCTTCCCCTTTCCGATCCTATTGTTGAATCATTTAACAATCAAATATCAAGTGATTTGTCAACATCCGGAGATGACCTTTCCTGCCCAATTTCTTATAATGATAAGTCTTCTACTTGTGAGTCAATCAAAAGTCAAATCTTTAATCATTGTACAAACCATAAATTTTCAAATTGCTTTTTAGGTAGCCCTAGTCCTGATCCTGAGGGAATTTCTGAGGATGAGCCTTTAGTTAATAGGTCTGCTGAAGTTCCTCCCCCAGAGAAACTCATTAGTCATTCTATCTTTAATGATCATTCAATTCCTTATCAACTTACTGAAGAAGAAGAAAGTAGGGACATAGATCAAGATCCTCTAGTGATGATTTCAGGTGATCATTGTGCAAATAATCAGGATATGTTAAATGAAATTATTAATTTCACCCCTGATCAATTAAATGAAAATGATCACTTATCCTCTTATAATTTTAATGATGAATTAATAAAAGATCAATATCAAGATGAGGAAGAGTTAGTAAATCATACTAGGTGTTCTAATCTTTGTTCCACTTCTTACAATGAATCTTTAAATTTTCCTTTTTTCATCTTTAATCAAGATAACTTAGAGTTAGATAGTTATGGCCAATCTTGTCCTCAGGTTATAAATATTAAATTTGATCAAAATCTCGAAATTATTCCTAGAATAAAGAATGTTTTCTATTATCAAAATCTAAGGTCAAGCTTGTTTATCCATTTGAGAGAATTTTCATATTTGCAATCCACCCTCCCTTCCCAACTCTTTCAATCATCTTTGGGTTGGTGCTCTAGTCAATCTTTTGCCTTGGAAATTTTTAATAGGAAGTATAAGCATGATTACATGTTTGGAGAAAAAGCACTTCATTTCCCTTTTCAGTCACTTTGGAACAATAATGCTTGTTGTCAAGTTATCAATCATTCTTGGTGGCTAGAAAAGATATTTAAAGATCAATTTCACCTTTTCTCCATTTTTGAGCATCAAGTGGGTTTGATTTTGACTTTCTGTCTTTTAATCTTTAATTTATCCCCACTTGGTTTTTTGATCATCAGTCCCAAGGAGAATCAAATTGAATATGTAAGAGAAGTAAATGAACAAGTTAATCTGTGGGAAAATGAATCGAATCACCTGTCTTATGTCCTTCCTCTATCCATCTCTGAGTTTAACTTGCATAAATTTTATGATCCTATCAGTTCGTTGATGGAGGATGTTTGCATCAGTCAGTCTTCTCCTTGGCATGATTTCATATTGCATCATTCAAGCTATTCTTCAATTTATGAACAAATCAAGAAGACTGTGCCCTTAAATTTGTTGATCTTTAGCCCAATCTTGACTTGTTCTATTATCAAAAATCAAATAAGAATCATTAACCTATTTGATGAATGGTTGCACTGGATTTATGATTTTACCTAACATTTGTGATGACTGGTTAGATTAGGGTAGGTAGGAAACCAAATAAGCCTACTTGGGCAGTAGTTAGTCTTTTCAGCCATTGAGTCTGGCACCTTCTTAGTCTTTAAGCTCCTTTGTAAGCTCCTAGTTTAGTTGAGTACCTGCCACTTTTCTTTTCCTGCACAATAAATTTCAAATTTTGCAAATTATGTTAGTAGTTTAATTTACTTTTTGCATTTATACTTTATGCATTTATATTTCTGACATAGAGTAGATTTTATTTCAGTTGATTTTATATTCTTCTCACACATGCGGCATGAGGTATTTTCTTTAGATGTTTGTGAATGCAGAAAATAGGTTGCAAGAATAAAGCTGGAAATAAAATGGTAGAGTGCTGGATCGTGGATTCGAGTAGCAGAGTTCGAGGACCAGAGATTCTGAGGTTCTCAAGCGCTCACTTCAGCCGAGCACTTGTCCCAGCCGGAGCCAGATGTTATCACATATATAGTAGCCGGGCTACCATACATTATTTTTCTCATTCCAGTACACTATTCAGCCAGTTCCCTTACATTTGAGATGCCGAGATGAGCATCTATATTGGATCACTATCAGATTGTGGACAGCAGTTGCATTCCCCATGCCATGACTGAGTTTCAGGACACTCAGAGAGATGACCGATGTAGCCACTATACCATTGGTACAGAGCAGTCAGTAGTGCCCAGAGTTACAGCAGCAGTTTCAGAGGACAGATGATGGTACAGGTTGATGTGCATTCAGGTATATGACTCAGCAGGTATATTACGGTGTTATGGTTAGATTGCTTTTATACTTATTCTTATAGCATGTCATAGCACTTAGTGTCATGATCTGGCGATCATATAGATACATGGACCTGGTTGACCTATTATATATATATATTACTGTCCCTGCTCAGACTTAGAAGTTCACTATTCATACTCATTGGTATTTACCCTCCTTAGGGAGAATAGAGGTGATCATTCAACCATACCTTGGCTTGCTAGTGTTGGCTTCATCTTTTCATTGTCTTCATCCATCCATGGCCTACCTTTTAGATTATCACCCTGACTTACTACTTGACTAGTGGCATGGAGGACCTTTCCCCACTGTAGCCTCTGTATTGGATGAGCTTCCCTGTTTATTGTGTCTCGGCTCTGAGTTGGTGACAAAACTTACCTATGGTGAGTTGGAGTTCCTTGTGAATTCCCCCTAGTCATTAAAGTTGTGTTGGCTAAACCTGAAACTTTTAGTGCTGCCATGAATACAAAATCTAGAAAAATGAAATGCTATATCTTGTGTGTGAAAGAAATGCCAATTGAAAATGGCCATGAAAAATAAAATGTTATATCTTTTGGAAAAATAAATACCTAGGTAAACAAGTTGTCCATGACACACCTAGAAGTGCTCAGGTAAACAAGTGCCTTAAAAACACACCTGCAGCAGAAAGCCTAAAAATAAATGTAAATCTATGCAATGTGTTTGTAAACACACATAGATCAAGGCTATGGAAACTTCAGGCCCAAAAAGCAATGGAACTTAAATGTTATATCTAAACAATTGCTGGCCTTATTTGTATTATGGATTGTGCGCATCTGTGAAGGTGAATAAACCCTCTTTAAACAACTCATCCATTTGTGAGACACCGCCATTCCCTGTGTTATTGCTCATTCAGTACATACTATGGTGTGTATTCCCTTTCCCTTGCCAAAGTGTCACAAAGTCAAGTCAGTCAAGTCATCCCTTAGCCTAGCCAGTTATTTCAGCCTTCACCCTTCACTAGCAAATTGATCACAACTATGAAGTGAGTATGGTCCTGAAAGTCTAGTCTGAGTAATAATAATAATTAACGACACTATATATTTGGATTTAGATCGCCAGTCATGATTACTCTGTGTTATAATTGTTATTCGAATAAGTTGTAGAGCATGTATTAACCTTGACACCTTGCAGCAGCTATGGATGATGGTCTGAGTTGTATTTGGTCTTGGTTAGACCTAGTTTGACCATGGTGGACCATGGGACATGAGATGTTAGATCTTATGATGATATGGATAGATGATATATGGTCTACGTACACATACAGGATGATTCTATGCAGCAGCTACAGGGTTATGATGATGATTCTGGGGTTACAGCAGTGTTTTATCATTTACAGAGCATTATTATTGGCCTTGTTCCGGGATATTGGATATTTATTTTGATCATGCAGAGACTCATATGGTGTATGAGTACACATCTTGGATAGATTTGGACCTTCTGAGTCCAATGGGACAGTTTGTTTTCAGTTCCGGGCACTTACAGTGATGATTGAGCCTCAGTAGGCTGTCCTAGTGCAGTTTTGGTCTGTTGGAGGCCCTGTCGGAGCAGAGATGACTTTTATCCGGTTGACCTAGGGCGCTGATGATGGAGGGGGTGGTCCAGCCACTTGTTTTTACCATATTACCCCCCTCCCGGACACATTGGTGCCCTCACCTTGACAGCGCCATCACTCCAGGAGGCTGTTTGGGCAGTTTCACGCTTCCCGAGGCATTTCAGGATTGGTAGAAATGGCTATTGAGGAAATCGATTTGGGCTACTGAGGCAAAGTTATGGCATGGGATGATCAGTGATGATAGATCGGGACCTTTCACACCTTCTCCAGCAGTTTCAGCTTCATCGGGGCCCGCATCCATCACTTATGGCATTTTCTGTGGATTTTTGAGGTCTTTTGAGGACCACGACTTCACTAGGGAGGCACGATTTGGTACTTTCATGATTATTTATTGGTTGTTGTGCCATGGGGATTGACCAAGGAGGGATAAAATTACCCCTTGGACCCACCATGAGCCTCTTGTGATATTTTGTCATCATGATTTGGTGGGATTCCCCTCTCCTAGGGCGACTTTGTCCACTTATGTTATATTTTATGTGTGATCCATGTATTATATTGTTGAGCTCATCTCAACCATTGATTAGACTTTTGTATCTTATAATCTTAGCCACTCATTCAAAAAGTGGTTAGGGTTTTGGTGCCTCTCCTTCCTATTTAAAGGAGAGAGCCTCTCATTGTAAAGGGTCTTTGGCTCTTGGATTATTGGTATAGAAAAATATTCTTGTGGAAATTCTTGTGGTCTCCTTTGCATCTGGTGTTCTTAGATGGTGATTGGAAAGTCTATTGCAACCTAGCATTTGGAAATTGTGGTAAGATCTATTTTTTTTTTGAAATCATTGTTTGTCTACAGGAGGGCGACTTCAACAAGGGCGATTTTGCAAGGCTTCTTCAAATCGACTTTCTTGGCATTCGCTTGTATGAGGGGGTTATCATTAGTATCATTGTGATCTATGCTATCTTTCTGTTACTTCTTTTGTGGCATTAGTCTTATCTCTTGATGCATCAAATCTGATATTGTTGACGTTTGTTGTGCAGGAGAGAGGGCGCATTGGCTTCTAGGACCAAATCGATTTGCATAGAAACTACCTCAAAGCTTCCAAATTGATCGGGATTGCATAGATCATCATCATCAAGGCATCTACAAGGTTATCCAGGTAAGATCCACAGGTTTGTTTCTCTTTCCTTTATCCAATCCATTGACATAACTCATAAATTGTTAAAACCCTAAATATTTCAAAACCCCCATTTTACGTTTTCTCAGATCTACGTAGATCTAGTGGGTTGTTGGGCATGATATTGAAAACCCACCTCTATAGCATCCACGGCATCCCGGATCTATAGTTTGGTGAGGATTGGCTTCCGTTTGACCCCTCTCCCAAGCCAACTTAGCTTCTCCCAAGGAAGGCGCACTTCACCATTTGAGCAAGTTGACCTAGATTTGAGTGATGGGTGTTTGAGATCCCACTTGATTTGACATCTACACGTCAAATAACATACACCCAGGTTGTCCCTTTCTTGAAATTTACCTTGTGGGCCCCATTCCACATTTTAAGGGATTTAATCCCCATTTTGGACCACTTGGAACACTTAAACTCAGATCTACTAAGATCTAACCGGTGGATTGCCACGAAATTATAGATCCATACTCCTACTTGACCGATCTACTAGGATCTAAAGTTTGGATGCCATCCGACAAGATTTGACCCACCTAAACCCTATTTGAAGCCTCCTTGGGTAAAGTCGCACCACCTTGGAGAAGTGAGTTCACTCACTTCTAGGAACTGGGTACTTGAGATTATTGCAGATCTGAAACCGGAATAATTCAAAACCTAGGTCTAGACTATCACTTTGTCAATTCTTGCCTTGGGGACAGCATTCCTTGTTTTAAGGGATTGTGGTCCACTTGGGTCAAACCTAGATCTAGACATATTCAACCATCAAGACCTATATTGCCCACTTATCTCATGTTGTAGGAGTCCTAAACCATAAGTCAACCCTACTTTGACTCCACTTCCCAATTCCCAAGGCACTGGTTTCTCTACAAGGTAATTCAACTTTCCTAGATTGTTGGATTGACTTGTGGTCTGACCTATGCATGGTAAACTATACCTTTGAAGACATCATGAACCATGGTCAAGCTTGTCTCATGTACTAGTTAGCCCCAATACAAACCTTAACTATCCTGCATTGGACACGATTCCCAAGGCAGTGGATCTTTTGACATTGACCTAGTACACTCAACCTAGATCTCACTTCAAACATTATAAGTCACTCTCACATCAACCATGAACCAAAGCTACACCTATTGAACCCCCCACTTGGCTTGTTACTTCATCTTTAGGTCTAGGATAAACCATACACCTAACTTCACTTGGAAATACCCTGATTTGGTGTCTTGGTTTTGATCTCTCCTGTCGGGAGTAGATCGGGTCTCCCCCTTTGTTGTCTGGGCTAGATAACATAAAGCGAAGGTTGCCTCGACTGGCGTGACAACCATATATATTGGAGGTCGAGGTGATCGTGGTTGCACCTTTTGAGTTGCCCTTCCCTATTGCCATCCATGACTGGATCCATCCATAGGGGTAACTACAGTTTAGGTGATAACAGTAACCAAGAGAAATTTGAAGATTTTGATGAGAAGAAGAAGGAATATCTCGAATTTGGGCTTGTGGAGTCCTCCACCGTGGGGATCAATGGGACTAGTTCTCCTTGGATCAACTTCGAAGACCAATGGATGCAAGCAAGTTCCACCAACTCTTCGGATCGGCAACCTGTAGATACAAAAGACAACTCACACAAGCAAGATCAAATGCACTAGTGTAGACTAAAATAGAGAATCGGATTCAAGCATTTAAACAAAAATGACATTGAACTCTATGCACTCTATGATAACCTAACAGTAAAATAATGCACTGGATAACACTATCTTTACCTTACCAAGATAAACATCTCCTTAAAAAGCTAGTGATTGATAAAAAAACAAGCATGAATAAACATGTAAAGACACAGATTACCTCGTCTATTTAAAATAGCACATGGTCATCCACACCATGAGAGTCCACAATAGAGATTTGCCTCCAGAGCCTTTTATTCATAAAACAAATAGCACAAGCTTACGTCAAGTTCTGCTCCCTCTTCAACTAACTCAAAATGAGAGAGCACACTTGTTTATATAGAGTGTGCAAGAGGGAGGGCCATATAGCAATAAGAGAGTGGGAGTGATGGGTGGAGAGAAAGGGGCTGTCCCAACCAGCACCTATGGTGCCCATGACTTAGCCCAAATGATGCTGCAAATATTCCTTTACACGCTGCCATAACAGCTAATAACCAGCCACGATTCAAGCTGGGTTCTCCTTACACGTGGGGGCCCCATCTCTCCAAATGCGCCTAGCTCAAAGAGGGGGAGTCATACCCATGATATGAGCTGCCCATATGACATGAAACTCATCCCAAATCACTCCTAGATTGGTACTGATCCAATTCTGCCCTTTCATTACTCCAAAGATTTATTATTTTTTTAAGTCATATTTTTCACTTTTTGCATTTTTTATGACTTTTTGGGGTTTTTTGGGCATAAATGGAAAAATAATCACCCAAACATCATGGAAAGTGGGTTTAGGGGTTAAGGGGGTGCCCTGAGTTGGAAAACGAGCACCCCTAAGGTAGAAAAGACCTCCAAACGCCACTTCTAGGCCAATTACAAATTTTTTAATTGAACCATTAAAAAATGGCCCAATTTACGGAAAAAAATAAACTTCGCCGAAAATTAAAAAACTACCTAGGGGGACTTAACACATGTCCATATGACTCAAAAACAATGTCTAGCATGTTCATATACATTGACCCATGGACTTTAACAATCCCCTAAGGCTCGTCAGCCTCCCCAGGCATTCCAGCTTTGGAGGAGCAGGAGAAAAATCCAAAAATTATGTTATGCACTAATGCAAGACATAATTAATAGGTGAAAAAACTCCTTGGAATACTTGACTTAGCCAAAAAGTCCTAGGGAACCAAGTCCTTTACAAAACACCATGCTAGTACATTTTATTACAAACCCCGCAGGGCCATGGACATGTGGAAAAATAGAAAAAAGTGGCCCTTTAAAAGGCCTGCTGGACATCAAATCATTGAAAAATGAACACTGAAATGTTCGACTGTGCCCGCTCGCTTGATAATCCAACCAAGTACAACTTAGTTGGCAACATTGTCAAACTTGACCTATCTTCTTCTCAAGGAAATTCAACCTTCTCCAATGCTCACGGAAACCTTAATGAGATGCCTCTTTGGTTTGCCTTGCCTTTTTGTGTTTCTCATGGGGCAGCTGAAAGGTCACCAAATCCAAGGGCCCACATTGGCTTTGGTGATCTAAGATCAATGGACGAGAATAAATGCACTTTTCGATTCATAAAAAAAATTCTCTCAACCACCACTTAAATTTATCAAAAAGTCACTTTATAACTCCAAAGTGAATTAATTACACATCTCATGTAATTAATGCAAGGGTCATGTTGCTTTTCCCCTTTTAGTGACTTAGGGACAAAGTCGCTAGGGTAACACTTTCCTAGGTACAAATTCAACACCACCATGAAAGGATGGGCATGTCATCAAATTGGGTGTAACCATATATGATACTAAAGGACCTTAGCTCCCTAATTGGACAGCAACTATGTCTCAGATGTAAAGTGGTTGTGCAAGTTGTTTGGATGCCTATTTCCATAGCCTTAGCCTAACTATAAATTCTTTTTGGTCTCCAAATGGAGTTAATGTTGGTTTAAGTTAGGAAATTTTTTAAGTCTTAGCTTTGGTGGCATGAACCAAGCATATAATTATTAGGTGTGATATGTGTGATAGTGATCAATTAAAAACTAATGACTTAAAGTAAAATGCTGAAAGTAAATGAAACTTGGAATGACATTTTCAAAAACTTGATTCAACAAATTACAAAAGGATGATTCACTCAGATTCTAGGGGTTAGATCTAGAAAATGCTTCAGTAAAATATGATTTCGAAGCACGAAGTACAACCTAAGAACAAGAATGAAGTTCTCATGTTACCTCTTAATTCGAAGTTTTGACTCCAATGCTCCTAATGACCTGCTCCTCTGAAACTGAAAGCGCCATGTAACCTGCAGGCAAACAAAAAGCAATAATGAAGGGAGAGACCAAGGGGGGTCCCTTTACACATGCAAATAATGTTCAACAAGAACACAAATGACTGTGCAGAACCTGAGGAACAACAAAACAACAAATTCAGGAATCAGAGCAGAAACTTAGCAGAACACTGAAAATTTTCACTGAAAAGTGGGTAGCGCACTTGTTGTGAAGAACATCTGTGCTAGTGTGGAAATCTCACTTCTCGAATCTCAACAGACTTTAAGCTATGCACAGATATCAGTTCAATACTAAATCTTATTCCACTAACTGCTGCAAATAAAATTCTTTCTCATGAACCATCTGAACTTAAAGCACAAAGAGAAGTTCTACCACATTAAATTCAGAGCAGAAAAACACATTCATCTCATAATATTTCAGACATAAAGATTTTAGCCAAAATGGCCCAGGAAAAGCCCCAACTCGGGGAAAACCTGTGAGAAAGAGAGTGAGAGTATTTTTATTTCTTCCTCAAATAAAAATTTACAGCAGTCTTTTAAACCAGCATTAAATGACAGACTTATCTCAGTAACTGTAACACTGTTCAGTCTCAAAATCAATGCACTAGCATTCTCAAAAATTTGTGCCAACCATCCTGAGCAAGTACAGTATGGTCCTCAATTTATGTGCTGGACAGTCCTATTTCTACCTTGAATTTCATGCCAATCTCAGTCAGGAAATTCGTGCCACTGTGCTACAATTATCAGCCTAGAAAAATGTGTAGCAGTACGGCCCACTTTAATGCTGAATGACTCTCGATTTCTGTACCAGCAGCCTGAAAACTCGTGCCCAATCTCTGTGCATTGAAAATCATGCCAGCTTCCTCGAAATCTGTGCTGAGATGATGCTGTAGGGTGCATTGGAATGCGTGCCAGTCTCCTTCTCCCTCTGCTTTCTCTTTCTCCTCTCAAGAATTTGACCTCTCTAGCTTTTCTCATGCAAGTCTAGTTTGCTCCAACTCTCTTGGATATCATCCTCACCAAAAACTCCCTTTTTGGATGAATGCAAATGAAAGAGGGAATGTCTATTTAATTCAAATTTCCTTGTCTTTTGGTTTGCCTCTCAAGGGTAGCTGAAAGGTCATCTAATCCAAGGGCCCGCATTGGTTTAGATAAATGGATGAGATTAAATGCTCATAATTCTCATAAATTAGTAAATTACTTTTATTCAACTACCACTTCAATAAATCCAAAGTCACTTTATAACATTAAAGTGAATTAATTGCTCATCTGAGGCAATTAATACAAGGGTCATGTCACATTTTCCCTCATTAATTACTTAGGCAAAAATTAGCTAGGAGAACACTTCCTAGGTACAAATTTCAACAGCTAGTAGTGTAGAATAGAGGCTAAAAAGTGCGCTATTGACTAAAAGCAGGGAAAAATGTGGGGTTTCAGGGGTTTTTGGGGGTTTTGAACAGGTCAGGAGGGCCTAACACATGAGGGACAGATTAGAAGGGGACCGCAAATGAAAAGAAGGGGGATGAAGGTAGAATGGAAGAGATTGAGAGCACTAGTGCAACAAAGAAGATGATGGAGAAGGTCACCAATCTGTTGGTGGATTTCTACAACAAGGGTGAGCAAAATCCTGATCTAAGGGCTGCAAGCTTAGACAGCAGATGATTTTAGTACTATCAAAGAAAAATGATTACATATAACAAAGATGAAGACATCAATATACATTAAACTACTCACAAATCATGCATAAAGGAGACATTCTAACATATAAAGAATTGGTTTCTCTTTGCTATATCCCAATGAATGAAGGCATACAAAGATTTCACCGTGGTAGCAGCTTGAAGGTGATAAGATGGCCTCCAAGCTTCTCTATTAGGCGGGTCCTTTGCATCTTTGAATGCTCTGGGCTCCTTTCCTTAGTACCTGCAAGATGAATGGGAGTGTTGTCCGCCAAACTGCACACCAGCAGCAGAAACCTTTTGAAAGCTATCTCCCTCACTGGAAAGTGGGGAGAGGTGTGGCCTTGGGGGCAAACAATGAGCCAGGTGCTGTCACTTGAATCCCAGCTCCTCCGTTTAGGCAAAACTCATAACGAAGCCAAGGGGGGTAGTCCCTATAAAAGAGTTGTCTAAGGCTCTTCGTGTATTTATGTGTTTTTGATGTAGTGATGCGGATGGGTGTTTTTTAGGAGTTTTTTGAGATGAAAGACAATTATAACTTAAATATAAGACAAGATAACGCAATCCACATTGCAAATACGAGATGAAAGATACACTTGGGAAAATAAGTAAATCACTTTTCACAAAATATAGCAGATACTCCGATGTTGATATTTAGGCAAACAAAATATAAGATAAAGGACCAGTGCCTTATGGAGTCAAGAATTTAATGTGAATTGTGAAAACTTGATACAAGTGCTTGAATTGAAAGTTTGTGAGAACGTTATGCAGCTTATCTTGGTGAATTCAAAGTTTTAGTTGTCTTGATTATTAGGGCTAAAACCAAGGGTATTCAAGAAAGTCCGGAAAAGATAATATCAAGTGCCTCCGTTCAAGGACATGTCGGGCCACCCAGTGCTCTAGCCAGGCCGCGCAATGCAAGCCAGCAAACTAGAAGCTGAACATGGAATACCGGCGCCCTCACTAAGAGATTACCCACTGAAATTATCTTATCGATCAACTCTAGATTGGTTGGTTGTGGGGGTGAAAGTTTTAATTAGATTTTCACTTGTAAATTATCAAGTCATCCACCTTTCTGAGTACTAGCCCAACCTTTTCAGGTTGGCAAAGCATACGAAAGATGTTGTCCGCCAAACTGCACACCAGCAGCAGAAACCTTTTGAAAGCTGTCTCCCTCACTGGAAAGTGGGGAGAGGTGTGGCCTTGGGGGCAAGCAATGAGCCAGGTGCTGTCACCTGAATCCCAGCTCCTCCGTTTAGGCAAAACTCCTAACGAAGCCAAGGGGGGTAGTCCCTATAAAAGAGTTGTCTAAGGCTCTTCGTGTATTTATGTGTTTTTATGTAGTGATGCGGATGGGTGTTTTTTAGGAGTTTTTTGAGATGAAAGACAATTATAACTTAAATATAAGACAAGATTACGCAATCCACGTTGCAAATACGAGATGAAAGATACACTTGGGAAAATAAGTAAATCACTTTTCACAAAATATAGCAGATACTCCGATGTTGATATTTAGGCAAACAAAATATAAGATAAAGGACCAGTGCCTTATGGAGTCAAGAATTTAATGTGAATTGTGAAAACTTGATACAAGTGCTTGAATTGAAAGTTTGTGAGAACGTTATGCAGCTTATCTTGGTGAATTCAAAGTTTTAGTTGTCTTGATTATTAGGGCTAAAACCAAGGGTATTCAAGAAAGTCCGGAAAAGATAATATCAAGTGCCTCCGTTCAAGGACATGTCGGGCCACCCAGTGCTCTAGCCAGGCCGCGTAATGCAAGCCAGCAAACTAGAGGCTGAACATGGAATACCGGCGCCCTCACTAAGAGATTACCCACTGAAATTATCTTATCGATCAACTCCAGATTGGTTGGTTGTGGGGGTGAAAGTTTTAATTAGATTTTCACTTGTAAATTATCAAGTCATCCACCTTTCTGAGTACTAGCCCAACCTTTTCAGGTTGGCAGAGCATACGGGTGTAGGACAGAGACCAAGATAAATTAATTAAAGGGTGTGTGAGTGAAAAAAATTTATTATTAAAAAGCCTTGTTCAACTCTCCGACAGAGAGCGCTCTTGACTTGGTCTTATGACCACAGTTCAAGAGACTTGCTAGATTAACAATGCCTAATGCAGGGAAATGCAAGAAACTAAAATGCCCTCCGATAGAGGGTGCTCTTGACTTGGATTTGGCCAAGTTCAAGAGACTTTGGTTTATTTTAAAAAAAAGTAGTAGCAGTATATCTCAGATTGAAACAGATTTCAAGCAATATTATTGATCACAAGATATAAATTATCACTAACGATAATGCCTGCAAGATGAACAAATCTAGTGTTCTACCACACAAAATTAATCTACTAGGTGGGATTGATCCCCGAAACAGGATCAACCGCTAGAACCGCCTGCACTTGAGAACCTCCAGCTAGCTGAAAGCTCTACCAAGGAAACCGACGGGGATGGAAGAGTAACCACAAATTATGTGGTCCTGCCCTTGAGACGAAATCTCAAGGATACAACTTCCGGCTGAGGGCTTTGGAAGAGAAGCAAGATAGAATGCAATATAAAACTAAACTACCCAAGAATCTCTTTCAGGTTGAAGACCCTACTCGGGAAAGCATGGGGGTAAGTAGATATGGAATATAATCAAGATGACTTATTTGGAGCAAAATTTAAACTAAGAGCATGAAAATGTAAATCTAAGCTAAAACTAACCACAAGACCCAACACCCTTCCCCAAATGGGGAAGAAGACCCAAAAAGTGGAGGCCTCCTCCACTTAAAAGTTTTATTAAATAATTACAAGTGCCTCAAGGGAAAATCCTTGAAAGGTCTTGTTATCACACGACTTGTAGTTGCCCCTAAAGGTATCCCATCCGGGACGGTAGAGGAGATAGGCAACTAAAGAGGTGACTCAAGAGATGCCACGGTTCCCAATGCAAGGTGGGAGTCACGTCAACCGAGGCACTCTTCGCTTTAGGTCAAGGTGTAACAAGACCTAGGGGGAGACCCTATAACCAATCACAGTTGATTGGACCCAAACAAAGGTTTCTAAGGGTAAGCAAATGAAGAGTTACAGAAACCAATGCAAGGCTAAGTGGACCTAGAAGTTGAGGTATGGTTGAAGGTGGTGTAATAGATTGTTAGTGTTTCAACCTATGTATGGTTTAGGCCACATGATGGGGTATGATGACTAGGTATAGTACCATGTGTTTACACAAGTGGGTCTTGTTTTCTTGGGAAATGTGAAATGGTTCTAGGTAGGCCCACAAGGTGAAGTTATGTGTGAAGTTTGTACTATAGGTTGGATAAAGGCTAGATCTATGACTCTAGGTTGATTCTAGGAGTACCCATGTACTAGATGTAGGGTTTGACACAATTCCCAAGGAGTGCGACTTGCTTTGAGGAGGACTAGTGCCTTGTTAAGTGGGCTAATGGGGTCAAAAAGTATGTCAAAGTGTAGATAGGGACACCTAGAAGCCAAGTCAAGTGGGCTAAATGAGATCTAATGGTTGGATCTTGCTAGATCTAGGTTTTCAAGTAATGACCTTAAGTGGACCACAATCCCTTGAAACAAGGAATGCTGCCCCCAAGGCGGATTGTGACAAAGAGATACTCTAGACCTAGGTTTCAAGGTATGGCCGTTTCAAATCCACAAGAATCTCAAACACCCACTTCCTCAAAGTGGACAAACTCTCCTTCTCTAGGTGGTGCGACTTTGCTCAAGGAGGGTTAAAAGGTGGGTTTGGTGGACCAAATCAAGTCCAATGGCCACCAAACTATAGATCCAAGTGGCTAGTACCCCGATCTATGCATGTCCCAAAAATCAAGTCAATCCAAGGGCTAGATCTTAGTAGATCTGAGTTTTGAGGTGCCAAGAAATTCAAAAGGGGGTTTTAACCCCTTAAAACATGGAGAGATGTCCACAAGGTAGATTTCACCAAAGTAAGAATCTGGGGGTAGGTTATCAAGTGTCTAGATTGCAAATCAAGTGGGATCTCACCTACCCATGTGCTAGATCTAACCAAACTAGCCTCTCACTAGGAAGTGCGATTTGGGTCAAGGAGAGCTTTTTGCCTTGAAAAGTGGGTCAATTTTTAGCCAATCACCACCAAACTATAGATCCAACTAGGGGTGGATGCTATAGAGGTGGGTTTTCAATATCTTCTCAAGAGCAAGGCTAGATCTAAGTAGATCTAAGAAATACAAAAATTTGGGGTT
This sequence comes from Larix kaempferi, assembly GCA_027924585.1. Taxonomy (NCBI): domain Eukaryota; kingdom Viridiplantae; phylum Streptophyta; class Pinopsida; order Pinales; family Pinaceae; genus Larix; species Larix kaempferi. The sequence continues at coordinate 240,825 of BSBM01000319.1, read as the reverse complement.
TTAATGAGTTAGGGTTTTATGACCAATGAAGATAGAATGGATGAAAGAGGCACATACCTTGTAGATCTTACCTCAATTGCTTGTGGCCACCTTGCAAATTGATAGCATTCTCCTATGTGTATATTCAAGAGTGAGATCCAAGAGCTCCAACCAAAACGTCCTTCTCCAAGATAGCCAAATCGTCCTCCTCCTACAAGACAAGATCAAAGAAACAAGTCAAGCAAGATGATTATGAAAATGGTAGAAAGATGTAATAGAAAGCATCAACTATGTCACAAAGATACAATAATGATACTCCCTGTCACAAGATCAACCCAAGAGAGACTATGTGGATCCCTCCAACAATAACCCTCATGAAGTCGCCCTCCTCTCCACCAATTCGACTTTCCTGTCAAAAGATTAGAAGAAACACCAAAATCCACAATGATACATAGAAGAGATACTGTATATTCAATATGCAAGAGAATCCACAATGCAAGAGAGATGTGCTCCACAAAAAATCTTCTATTCCAATATTCCAGAGCTCCAAAGGTGAGCTTTACAATGGGGGGTCTCCTCCTTATATAGGATAATAAAGACCAAAACTCTATACCACTCTACAATACTACATCAAATGAGTGGTTGAGATTAAAAGATCTCATCATACAATCAATGGCTAAGATGACCCATAACAATATATCACATGGATCACTCAATATAACAATAGCGCCCCCACTAAATGGTACAAAAAGGGGGTGACATCATCCACTAGAGAAGAATAGGTGCCAAAATCCACCTCATAATGACTAGGACATGATAATATAAGCACATGGTGGGGCTAGGAGGCATCAATCCTTACTAGCTCATCCCCAAGGCACAATAAAATAATAAAATATGTCCAAGATAATATAAATGATCAAAACTGTCCTCAGAATCCATGACAGTCAAGCAGTAAATGTCCTCCTGTGATCAATCTAGGAATACCCACATGGTGAAAACTGACTGGAAGGTAGTGATGCCACCCTGGAAGACCTCTGTGAAGACCAAATGCCAAAACCTTGCCTCAATTGCCCAAATCGATTTCCTCAGTGACCACTTTATCCCATTTTTAAACTGCCTTGGGAACTGTGAAAGTGTCGAAACTGCCTCCTAGGGTGCTAGCGCTGTCCATCTGAGCCCACCAGGCTCTCCAGAAGGGGGGGTAAATGGTAAAAACAAGTGGCTGGACCACCCCTTCCATCATCAGCGCCCTAGGTGAACTAGCCTCTCGGGGCCCCTGCTGCTCAGGCTGGGAAATCAGCCCCAAATCTGGTCAACAAGTGTAAAACTGCATCAATCACTGTCAGAAGTGCCCGGAACTGAAAGATAAGTGTCTCATTGGATCCAGAAGACCCAAATCCACTAGAAATGTGTACTCATACACCATGGGTTGCCCTAATGGGCCAGCTGTAGGGTCCACCATATATGGACAATGTATAATCTGTTGATCTGAAGTAGTAATAAACCTGCTGAACTGGATCAAACATCATCTGCATCATATGTCCATCATATGATATCATCATCAAGCATGTGGGCCCATCAATCATCATCAATAATCATCCATACATGGTCCACATCATCACGGATCCAAGAATATACAACCAAGGATAAATCACATCAGTAGACTAAGACAATGCCTCTCTAATCATTCTCACAGCTAAGCTCAAAGTATAAATTCCATTCAGTGGCATTAATCAAGTTAACATATTCCGTTGTTATATAAAATTGCTTGCACAATAGTTCAAATGACAAACTCACCCATTGGACATGGTCAGACTGCTAGTGAAGGGTGAAGGCTAGGAACAAGGTTGGGCAAAGAGGTTGACCTGTCTAACTCAACTCAAAAATACTTTGGACTGGGAGAAAGGGGAAAGCTACAAACTCTGTGCTGGACGAAAGAACACGGGGGATGGATGTGTCTCACAAATGGATAAGTTGTTTAGAGAGTGCTTATTCAACTTAGGCATCATGTCTACATCAAGTTGATCCAGGTTCATTAGGATCATTCAATTTTATTCCATGGCCTTTTTGGCCTACATAACCCTTCGGATTTCAGATGTGCTGAGAAGCACAACTAGTTGCAGCTTGCATCCAGGGCATGTTTTTCAAATATTTATAAGGTCAGCAATTGTTTAGATATAGCTTTTAAGAACCATTGCTTTTTGGACCTTTCTTATACTCTTCGAGGAGTATTTTTAGCTGTTCATCGCTCTTGCCTTTTTTTTTTGTTTCCATGGGCGAATTTATAAGTTTCCATAGGTAGAACATGAGCTTTCAGTTTTAGCCAACAACATCTCAAGTGACTAGGGGGAGTTCGAACCAATGCCAAACATCGGGACAACCGACCAGAATGATTTAGGCCTACAATCCAACTCACCAAAGGCAAGTTTTGTCACCAATTCAGAGCCGAGACACTGAATAAACAGGGATGCGGTCCAAACACAGAGGTAGAAAAATGGGGAAGTCCTCGGTATCAGAAAGTCAAATGAGACAAGTCAGGGTTTAAATTCAAACAGGAAGGTCATGTATGGATGGAGTCAAGTGAATATGGAGCCTACACTAGCAGACAACTGGTGTCGGGAAAGACCATATCTATGTAAGGTGAAAAACCAGTGGGTTTTGTTAAATGACCTAAATGTGCAAGCAATCGTCCATTTTATGATTTACAGTTCATTTTAAATAGTTTGCCACATCAGGAACAATATACCAAGCACATGCTATGAGCATGACTAAATCAACAAGATAATAATCCACAGTCAATGATAACATATCCATAGATCATACAACATCATCGTAATAATAATCATCATGCATCATCTGAAACACTGCTGAAATACATCTCTAGGCACTGAACTGAAACTGTATGGGATAAGTGGTCACATCAGTCATCAAATCTGAACTCTCAAGGCTCAGCCTTGACACAAGGTCATACATAAATCTGAATAATATACTGCTCTGATCATGAGTGATCCAAAATATATAGCCATGCTCTGGAATAATGGAAGCTCTGGAATGTGCAGATATCTGCTGTACAAGAATAGTAGCCCTGCTACTATGGTGTGATAACAGGTCTTTTAATGACTACCTAGAAACAACTTATAAAAATTTAATGGATCGAAGCCCTTGATGACCTTTACAAAGGATAAGAAGAAATATTTTGGAATATGTCTTATGATGCTTGAGTTCCTCTTCTCTCTTCGATTTGATCTTTAGATTTAAGAGATCTTTCTCTTCTCACAATCCTACCACAAGGATAAGCCAATAACTCATGCACCCATTAGCGTTAGAAATCTAATCAAACTTTGAACAGTTAAGTCTAAGTTTGCAAAGTAGGACTAAAACATGAAAAAGTATGAGATTTTGTCTTAAAATATTTAATATGGTAAAACGGACCAGCAAGCTAAAATGCCCCAAAATATGGTGGGAATGAACATGCAACCATAAAATTTTACACTATCCTATGTGCCAATGTGTTTGTCTTTGAAATAAAGCTAAGAACTTTTATTGATAGATACTAGATGCAAGTTATAATACTATTTCTAAAGCATATACTAGGAGCTACTTAAGCAAAATGATTGAGATCTAATCTACTTCAATCAAAGGACAAGATCTATGCTCATAAAAAAAGGTCTAACAAAACCAACTTCTAACTTGTTTAATGTTTTGTATTTTGTTGTGTTTTGGCAGGTGGACGAGGGGGCACCTAAGAGAGGAATGGGTGCTAAAGGAGGTAAGACGAGAGCACAAGAGGAGAAAGGCGAATGGAGAAGGAGAAGCTTGGAAGAGAGGAGGAAAAAATGGGAGAAGATAAGGAGGGACGAATGCAAGCTAGGGAAGCAAAAAATGAAGTGGGACGAAATCTAGGATGAAGATAAACCTATGGGGAAGCAGATCTAGGGCAAGGGCTTCAAGTGGAACACCTGAGATGGTAAAAACACCGCCTTGGAAATCCTCCGGTTAACCGGTGATACGCCGACAACGAGTGTTGAAGAGAGCACAAAGGAACAAATCCCAAGTTATTCCCCAAGGTTGAAGGAACTTCAACCTTATGGAGTTCTAATCTATAGCTTGAAGGCAAGGTAATCTTGGGTCAAGGCTAGAGGGGCTAGAAATGGCTTAGCAAGTCAAAACAAAAATTCAAGGAGCAAAGTAGAAGGCTAGAAGAGATGTAAGCCTATAGTAACAAGTAACCAAAAATGTATTTTAGAAGTTTGATGGAGAAGATCTAACTCTCTTTGTTTCCCAAATCAAAAAAGTTAAAGCTTCTTTGGTCTCGTTTATGGAGTGAAGATATACCTGCAATAACCTTAAGCATGAATAATATAATTAAAACAAAACATTCAAGTGAAAAGATCTAGATACATGCTACTTGTGCTAGATTGTTAGCCATCATGAACATGTTCTACAACTTAAGAACCTCAAATGAAATGTAAAACAATATCACCTCAATATCAAGTGAAGCAAGCACATCAATAGCCTCCACGTTTTTGACCTCCAAAGTCTCAACTTTATTCTCAATTAAAATCGTTTACAATTTTATCAGAGCTTCGATGCACAAAAATCCATGAGATAATAACCCAACATGGGCCTCTCTTTATAGTAAAAGACTCTAAGCTAGCCCTAATTCGAATTGGTGGTGAGCATGAGGTCGAATTCCAATCATGAGAGGGCTTGGAGCAATAGACATGGCCAAAGTCGAGTTTATGGTAGGTGAGATTGGCATGAGGTGGCAAGGACTCGACTTTGGGAGGAGGAAATAGCGAATAAGCATGCAACAACAAGGAAATGCGAGCTAGGGTATGAAGGGCGTGATCCATGTGGGAGATGCGAACCCAACATGGGCCTCTCTTTATAGTAAAAGACTCTAAGCTAGCCCTAATTCGAATTGGTGGTGAGCATGAGGTCGAATTCCAATCATGAGAGGGCTTGGAGCAATAGACATGGCCAAAGTCGAGTTTATGGTAGGTGAGATTGGCATGAGGTGGCAAGGACTCGACTTTGGGAGGAGGAAATAGCGAATAAGCATGCAACAACAAGGAAATGCGAGCTAGGGTATGAAGGGCCTGATCCATGTGGGAGATGCGAGCTAGTTTGATGAATGCCAAGTGGAAAGGTAGGTACCAATTCGAGCTTTGAGTGGGAGCCAAACAAATCACCAACCAATACGAGTTCAATCAAGGGAATGGCGTGAATCTAATGGGGATTGACGTGAGGATTGTAGGACATGCGAATTGGATGAGGGATGGCGTGTACTTGGTAGGTAAATGCGAGTTGGATTGAGCCAATAAATTGGTGTTTGCATGGAGTTTAACCAATAGATAAACCCCAACTAGGATCCACGTGAGCCCAAGAGGAATGACGTGAGGATTTTGAAGATATGCGACTTGGTTGTGAGGGAGACACATGGGGGATGGTAGGTGTAGATTCGAATTAGCACAAGGAGCCAAGCTTTGGTAGGTGTGGTGACTCATGAGGGCGCCAATCTAACACAAATGCATAACCAACAAACCACTTATCACATGACAACTCACAAACTCGACTTTGCATGAAGGAGGGCGAACTTGTTTGAAAGGATAAACTTTTGGTGACTGGATGGATGACTGGAGTTGATTGGAATCTTCCTAAATGCTCATTGCCATGTCATTTAGCCCTTTATTTTAATCAAATCGATTAATTTTGGAGAGATTTGGATTATCTCCAAAATAATAAATTTTATTATTTTAATTAATAATTTCTCTGTAAATGACTTTTCAGAGAAAATATTAATTATGGGGCGGAATTGACATCCGAAAATTGGGTTTAGCTGCTCCATGGGTCATGTGTGATTTTTGGCTTATGAAACGAGCCATCAAACACTAAGTTCGGACCCCGGATGACTGACATATTACAAATTATTATTTCTCTATTTAAACTATAGAGAAATTTATTAAATTTAAAAAATAATTAAAACCCAAATTTCGACGGACCCGGTAAAATTTTTTCGAAATTTTTTTTGAGGGTTCTATGGACCTAGGACATGACCGACACCTATTCTAACAGTGTCTAGTAGGCTTATATACATTAGTTGGCCTCTAATAACCCCCCATGGCCAAATTTTCAAAATCGGGCATTCCAGCTTTGGAGGAGCGGGAGAAAACCTCATCGATTATACCTCGCCTTAAGCAAAGTATAATTGACAAGGGAAAAAACTCCTTGGAATACCTTAGTTGCTTAATCCAGTCATGAGAAACCGAGGCACTCAGATCCTACTAGCACACTTTTATTACAAACCCCCATGGGGCCATGGTCATGTCGACTCAAAAAACAAAACAAGCTAACCATAACTGGCTAGCTACAAAATGCTGGATCATCTGATACACTGGAAACAAACATTCATCATGTTCGTCAAATGGCGGCTCTCCAGAAAATCCAACTATGGTACAAAAAGTTGGTAACAGGGAGAACTAAGAAGGAGTGGCCTTCTCAATGGGAAGATTGAATGAATGAATGATGAACTAAAATGAACTCTTGGAAAACTAGTGAATAATGTGCCCTCTCATGGCTTATTATGGACTTGTGAAGTTTGAAACTCAGAAAAATCCTCTCTTTCTCGAGTTTAATTAGGGAGAAAAACTTGGTTTTCTGTGGATTTTCCTTATCCTTGGCTTTTCATCTCAAAACTGAGGCTTTTGTGCTTTCCAGTGCTTTGTGCTGACTCTCAAAAGCCATGATTTTTGGAGGAAAAGTAGGATTTTTCCCAAATCATCACCAAAAAGTGTAGCGCACTTGTTGAGCCATCTTTTGCGCTGGGAGCACACTTGTGGGGCCAAGAATTGCTCTAGGTCAAGTTTTGTGTAAGAATTGAGGATTGCGCTAGCTTCAGGAGGTTCTTTTTCGGGTGAAGAAGGTCTCTTGATGACCACTTTATTGAGAGGTTTCTTCATTTAACTGAGAGAGGGCACATAGGAAGGTGGAGGCATATGATGTGATGTATTGTTGTGATGAAAAGCTCTTCTGGAACAGGGGAGCAGAATTAGACTGATAACAGAAGGCAATTGTTGAATAGTTATGGTGAGAAGCCATGACTGAGGACTATATTTCCATAATGGAGAATGATGTTTGGGATATTGTTTTGAGACTCTTGGGAAATCTATGATAGATTGCATGTGGCTGTTCAAGATCAAGCACATGGCTGATGGGAGCATAGAGAAGTACAAAGCCAAAGTCATAATGCAAGGATTATCCTAGAAATGGGGAGTTGACTATGATGAGATCTTTGCTCCAGTTGCCAGGTATACTTTTATTAGACTCATCATGTCTATTGCATCAGTTTATGATTGTCCTTTATACCAGATGGATGTGAAGACGACTTTCTAAATGATTTGATTGAAGAGGGACTTCGCATTAATCGACTGAGGGGTTTTGAGGTGCATGGAAACGACACCCATGTGTGCAGGTGAAGAAGGCTCTTTATGGGCTGAGGCAGGCACTACTTGCATGGTATTCAAGGATTGATGAGTACTTATTGAAGCTAGGATTCACCAACACTATTGCATATCCTAATCCTTATTATTTATTTGATAAATCTGATCTGCTTGTGTTGGTCCTAGATGTAGCTGACTTGATTCTTACAAGTAGTTATGAGAAGTTCATTGCATGGTGCAAGGAGGAGTTGGCCTGTGAATTTGATATTAAGGACAAATAGGTCTTATGCATTACTTTTTGGGTGTAGAGGTTTGAAGGGTACAAGTGATGCCTTCCTTGGACAAGGGAAGTACACAATGTAGATTTTGGAGAGGTTTTAGATGCTAGATTGCAAATCCCCGACCACACTTATGGTGCCAAATTTGAAATTATCAGCTGATTTAGATTAAGATTTGGTAGATCCTTCTTTGTATAGTCCATTGATTGTTCCTTGATGTATCTTGTGAATACCATGTCCGACATATTTTTCAATTAATACTTTGAGCCAGTTCAGAGTTGAACTTAGGTAGATTCATTGAAATGTTGTGTAGCATGTGCTATGATACTTGAAGGGAACAACTCATTATGGACTTAAAGAGCACAGTTCATTATGGCTTGAGGTGGTATGTGGGAGATGGTGAGTTGGTGCTGCATAGTTTTGTTGATTTTGATTGGGTATGAGATGCAAGTGCTTTGAAGACCTTAGACTACTCTTGGGTTTTGTTTCAGTTTGGGCACAAGTATGATTTCCTGCTTTAGCAGGCCGCAGGCTGCAATTTCACTCACTTTAGCAGAGTCATAGTACATGGAAGTTTTTGCTGCTTGTTGCTAGGTCATTTGGCTTTACAAGTTGATATCAGAGTTGACTGATAAGAGGTTGGAGCCCAGTGTTGTCTGCTGTGACAATCATAGTTGCATCAAGTTCTTTGAGAATCTGGTATTTAGTGATCATTCCAAGCACATTGACATTCCTTACCATTTTCTCAGACACGTAGTCCAGAAGGGGGCAATGGTTCTTGAGTATGTTCCTTCAGATTTGCAGGTGGCAGATATTTTGAGCAAGCCTCTGGCCAATGGGAAGTTTAAGATGTCGCAGAAGAGACTTGATTTGATAGAGAACACCTTTGTTACAAAGAGGGAGTGTTAGTTTCACTTTTTGCTTTGTAGCTGCTCTCCTTCACCAATGGTATACTCAGCAAATCAGTTCGTCCTTGATCCTATAGCAGAGTTGATTTGAAATTGCAGTTGGATTGAATGTACATTAGGAAAACCTCTAGTGGAGGTGCACTAGTTTAGTAGGCTTCCTTTAGTGTGTAGTCCTTGCATGAGAAGGCTCTCTATTTTGAGAAGGCACAGTTCTCTATGCATGTGAAGGTGCACGTTGTCCTAATTCTCAAAGGCACATTGCCAGTTGGAGTTAAGTTGCATTTCATGTAGTTTTGTTCTAATCTAGGTGGGCATATGCCAAGGCAAGGTAAATGCATGACTTGAGGAAAGATTTGCATGCATGCTTACATACATGCATGTATCTTCCGCTTGAGTTAGGCGCCTTGTTCTAGATTAGGTTTATTCATGCTAGGGTATTATCCAAGGAGCTCAGGGTAGGGTTTGCTTTTCTAAAGCAAGGCGCATCATTGGAAGTATCCACATTCATATTTATACTTGCCTGGTCTCTTGTTCTATATAAGAAATTGACGTCACTCAGGTTGCATTATCCAAGGAGCTCAAGGTAGGGTTTGCTTTTCTAAAGCAAGGAGCATGATTGGAAGTATCCACATTCATATTTATACTTGCCTGGTCTCTTGTTCTATATAAGAAATTGACGTTGCTTCACTGCAGGGTTGGTTAGTAGAGCTTTTTGAGCTAGCGTGATGCTATTGTAATCCTTCTTCCAGGTAATAGTCAGATACGTGATTTGGTGCTAAAAGTATAGCTTGCTGTCCTGTTTCAAAGATTCTGTTTTTATGCTGATTTAGTACTCACAGATCTGGTTTTCAGATTTTCTTTAAATAATAGTCTGTACTGTACAGAATATTAAGGTCTTTAGATCTGAGGTTTTGATAGGCGCTTTCTAAGTTTTTTGTATTCCTACTATAAGGTTTTATTATACAAGTACAGATCTGCATATCGTGTCATGAAAATTTAACAATAACCTGCCTAGGTCCATATTAACTCAGGGTCTGTCAAGTGCTGAAGCCTGAGAGGCATCAAATCCCTTGAAGTGCAAACCTTACCTTACACCCTAAAAAATGTTTGCACCTTGAGGGAATCAGATTGGATCCCTGACCACACTTGATAGATCCGGTGTTAAGATGGATCTAGGCAGGTTTACAAGAATACGTTGACCTTATATATTTAGCTATGTTGCACAAGTTTCCAGAATGCGGGAACGTAGGGAATGTGGGTACAAGTATCGGATACATCTAGAAGTTTCCCCCAAATTTGCAGGAAACAGCAGGTTCGGAACAGCAATAATATATATTAAAAAAATATAAAAATGAAATAATTAAAAAAATGAGAAGAGAAGAAACATAGAGAAGAAAAGAAACATTAACACAACCCAGATGACTTAGCTTATCCCTTATATTGCGGTTGTAACTAGAACCTCTTAGCAGATGGAAATGGCAATAAAATCAAGATTACCATCCACATCATTGATTATATAAAGTAGACACTTTTTAAAGTGGGGACTTTAAGAAGTTATAGTCCTTGTAGTTGTGGTTATATGTATAAAGTTTTCAGTGTTATGTCAACTATGATTAAAATTTATTAAAATATTATGTGTTTACAAGACATTTTTATGTTCGGGTATTTGCAAAGGTGTAAATAATCAAATTTAAATTATTATAAAATAAAATTCAAGATAATTTTTATTTAAATGTAATATATGAACTTAGTTTGAAATTAAAATGTATTAAAATATTATATGTTTACAAGACATTTTTATGTTAGGGTATTTGCAAAGGTGTATAAATAATCAAATTTAAATTATTATAAAATAAAAATCAAGATAATTTTTATTTAAATATAATATATGAATTTAGTTTTAAAGTAAGATTTAAAACTATTTTCAATTAGTTAAAAGTTTTTTTATTCTTAAAGTAAATAGTAAAATATATAAATTTACTTTCTTTTATTTAACATATAAAAAGTCAAAATAGATTTACATTTATTATTGATTAGCGGTAACTGCGATTCAACATAGGGACGAGTGAATACTCTAGCACGGGCAGTAGACAGAGATCAGTGCACCAACTTGACAAAGTAGCACGAAATAGACTTTTACTGCAACTTAGTTTTCTAGAGAAAAAATTCTGAGTCAACCATGTATATGTAGGATTGCAAGGAAATAGGAATATCGTTAACAACCCATGTGGCGATCACGAATGCGTGGAAGCTCCAAATGAAGGAAACGCGCAAAAAAAAGTCCCCAAGTTTCAGATTTTAGAGGGTAAAAGTTCCCAGTAAGTTCCCAACCATCCGGAACGGTCCCCGCTGGATTTGGAAAGTTCCCTACAAGTTCCCAAGTTCCCTGGAACGTCAGAACTTCGGAAACGAGTCTCCTAATAGGCGGGAGCTGTTCCCATGCTACATAGATATTTAGTGTTATTTCTTTTAAGTAATATTTTGACCAACATATGCCATGTGAGTGTTACATAGAGATGTGACACATCTACCCCATACTGGTCTGTAGAATGTGCTTCTCGGCACACTTAAAAACACCTTAAAAACAATAATTTAATAACTGGTTGAATGTTAACTGACCATCATCTGATCAGTTAGCTAACTAGTAAGTAGTTGTGTTTTTGTATTTCCTTCATTCCAGTAAAGTAATATCTTGATATATTATATGTGTGCTGGATTGAGTTCTAGGGTCAATTTGATGTTTCATGAATCCTGTAAAAGGAAAATTTTACATCTTGGCTGTTTGTCCCGTCTCCCTCTCTTTCTCACATCCTGATGGACAAGCCATTCTTAGACCACAGTTTTCTGAAATAAAACAAGTGCAATTCAGCCCGACATTTCAGTACTACCTTACTATTTTATGGTTTTAGTTCTTCTTAAGTTTCTAGTGTTACATGTCAGCTTCAGGTTTTGATTGTACTAGGTTGATGTTCCAACTACAGCAGATAATCTGATATTGGATTTATCTCTTGTAGGCCATTCTGTCAGCAGTTGCAGTGGTTATTGGTGCAACTAAAGGGGCGGATGTGTGGTGAAAACCTGATTCAAGGGAAGATCGTGGGGTTACATAATAGTAGCAAACCAATATTATTTATTAACCATGTTATCATCTGTATCTCACGTGTGTCCATGGCGTGGTAGAAGCGAATCTAAAGATCTATTCCTGCTCAATTTTATTAAAACTTGTACTTGTATTTTACAGAAATTTGAATGTGCGAGGAGAATGCTCATGGGAGCTCTCTGTTTTTTGCTGCATTTCTCTTCTGTGCATTCTCAGTATGTCGTTTGCGTACTTAATTTATGATTGCATAAAAAATAATTGGTCGCCGCTTTCGCAATCTTTCCATTTGGAAAGTGATCACTGACAGTCTGACATTGAGTTCTCATATTGTCAATATTTGTATAGAAGTTAAGATAGTTTTACTTAAGATGTGCCCTCTAATATGCCATCTGGGATACTGACAGTGAGGCTATAAACGAGTTATGGCTATGGTGTATTTTTGCATTTAATTAATTGATTTCTTTTGTTAGATGAGTGTGGCTGTACCATCTAATCTGTTATGTAATTTATGCTGATTGTCTTTTTGTTTGCAATTTAACCATTTCACAACGCTTTTAAAAGTATTTATGTGATTGGCTTTTTGTTTGCAATTTAATCTTTTCACAGCACGTTTAAATGTATTTTCATCCAATAATCTGTATGCATACCAAGAAAAATAGCGTTGATTCATGGATATGTCAGAGAAAGGGCTGATTGTCTATTTGTTGCAATTTAATTATTTCTCTGATTGTCTATTTGTTGCAATTTAATTATTTCTCAGCGCTTTTAAATGTATTTTCATCTCTAATAACCTGTATGCATACTAAGAAAAATGAAACGTGGATTTATGTATATGTAAGAGAAAGGGACAAATCATTCCATTTTTTGTAAGGATATTTTGGAAATCTGTCAAATCCAATTCACCCTTTGTGTTGTCAGCTGTAGAGAAAACAGGTGGTCATTGTATCTCATTACCACCTTAGTTCTTGAATTTCCTGTAGTAACCATTCATTACATTTTTTTGAAAACTAGTCTGGAATATTAACACTCACATTCACGACAGATTTGGAAAAATCAACGCACCTACACAAAGAAGACTAGCTTAACAAAGTTACTCATAATATATCTCAAAACAAATAGCAAAGCTTGTTTGGAATTGTTTGAAATAATGGTCATAATCAGAACATGGACATTAATTAGTACTTGTGTATAATAATGTCTTAATAATAAAGTTATGTAATGATGAGTTATTTAATGGAGTTTTTAGACGATTCAACTATGTAAGAATAATGTAACCCACTCTTATTTTCTATATAATAAGACATTGCATCACCTAATATTAATGAATCCACCCTTTCTCATCCTTATGTGTATTGAGTATTCCTATATCCATGCTTTTGTGTGTACAACTCACATGGTATCACAATCACAATAAGGATAAGCCGACGAAATGGGTGAAGCAGCTGGGGGATCGTTGTGATTAGAGAAGATGTTGAGGGAGTGCAATCTGATGCACATTTGAACAAAAGAGAAGCATCTTGATCACAGAAGTAATATCTATTTGTGTATTGCAATATGGAGTTGTATCAGAGGCTTTGTTTTGGGAAATTAAAGTAAATGAAATGACATGTGCGAATAACTGTGAAGAGGAAGAACTAAAAATTAAAAAAGAGCAAAATAGGGATTGCTGATAAGTTTGATGTTGCTTATTGCCTATTTTAGAGATTATTTGGTAGGGATTAGGAGTTGGCATAGGTGGTTGTAGGTAAAAAACCAATAGATAGTGTCTTGTTGTGGGAAGTGAAGAGCCCTATTGGCCTAAAGGATCTAGTTAAAGTCAAGGGCTATGTAAGGGGACTAGAGCCGCTATAAGAGCCAATCCAAAAGATAACCAAGTTGCCAATGAGGGGCTGCATCTGGTTAGTGAAAAGTGTTGATGCCATCAACCTATGATTGGAGTCATTTGCCATTAGAATTGAGAATAAAAGAGCCCAAGAGCCCATTGCAAAGGAACTAGAGTTGCCATTTGGAAGTTATCATTACTATTGTGAATTATTTATAGAGTTGTTTAAGGATTAAGATTTGCAGCATTGGGATCCTCCCCAGGGGTGTATTGGCGGCCAAAGGGCCCATTAGAGTAATAATAGTAGAGGCCATTCAATGTAAGTGGACTAAGTCCATTATGTTATTATTAAATAAAACCCACTATGGTGTAGGTAGTATGGAATATCTATAATGCGACTTCACTAAAAATGCCTTGTGTTGGGTTTTTACTTAGGGGTGTAATGGGGGGGGGCATAGTGTGCATTAGAGTAATAATGGTGTAGGGGCCATGCAATGCAAGACATACTAGTTCCACTATGCTTGTTATTATTAAACAAGGTCCACTATGGCAGCTACTACTGAATACATGTAATGGTATTGATTGGTATTCTCTTGATCGTTGTAAGTAAAGATGGAGTCCTCATGAGATGCGTGGAAGAATATTGGATTTGGACCTAACTCATTGAGAGATTGCCCAACCATAAGAGGCAAGTGAACATGAGTGGTTTTTTTTTTTTAAATGATCATTGTAAGGTGTTGCCCTAAATTGAGGGTATTTTGACCTAATAAAGTAAAGGGGATGCCTATTTTATTCTTGGGTATCTTGTGTGATAGCATTTTCATATTGAAGATACTTAACAAGTGGTATCAAAGCACTTTCCAAGGCAAATTTGGGAATATTTTCTACTTTTAGTTGTAGATTTGGAGTTTGCACACTCAGATTTGTTTTGAGTAATTTTTTTATAAAATTTCCAGAAATTCATTATAGATGTGTATTCTCCTTGCAAAAATATGCGATTTCAAAAAAAATCGCTCAAATAAGAGTTTAGATGAAGGTATTGCAGTTTGAAATCTTCTTCTTTTTTAGGGCTTTCTAGTGATGTTTGTGGGTATTGTGGAGGAGATAAGTTTTGATAGTGTTCAGATTGCAGCTAGCTCAAGTCCATTCGAAGGATAATTTTAATGGTTTTGATCTGAAATATTATATGATATATTTTCATTCAATATGGAGTGTGTTGTAACCCTTGCAAATTTGCACTCCCAAATCCTAGCTCTCATACTTATAGTGGATTAAAGCATTTTACATGGATATTAGCCCCCTCATTGAGGAATATCCAAGGTTCCATGAAGATTATATGGAAGAAGCCCCTTCTATAAGTTTTCTTGAACTTTGTATGGAATATGAAGAACATATTCAGTGATGGTTATAGTAGAAAAAATTTAACACCTTGAAGCAATTTATATAGAGCGACTTTTTCTTAACCATGAAATACAAAAACTACACAAATCCTATGAAGCAATCCAAAGGTTGGAGCTTTGGAGGCATATTGAAGATGATTATACATGATAACAATTTGACTAGTGTGATTTAGACAAAAACTAGTGAAGATTGGTGTCTAGATAGTTTCCATTTGTGGGAAGACAACTACTTCCATCTTCTATTTGATGACTATTCCATCTTATGTAGAGAACATTGTTGTGGGAAGTCAAGAGTCGATTATGACTACTAGTTTTCAACTTGTCTATTCTCCAATAGTAGTATTCCTTCCAGATCCACACCCTACATTTTGTGGTTATGTGGATGATATACATATGGATACACATGACCTTGATAGGCATTTGGAGCACCATTTTCAGCTAGGTATTGAGCTTAGGTATCTTCAGAGGGATTCAGCATGAGCACTCAAATGTGGAACCAAGGTTTATGGATGAACTTCTTGGACTACTTCAATATTGCAATTAGTATTTGCACATGGGACATTGGCTACTTAAACATTGAGGTCAACACTTGTACATGAGACCTATGTTTATAGTGGAGCTTCTTGGACTACTTTGGCTTGGTAGCTAGCACTTGTACATCAACCCTAATCTAGACTATTAAAAGTATCTCTCTGTTTTAATTAGCATAAAGAAGAAAATCAACTTTGCTAAAATTTGAACGAACTCTCATGAGCTCCATAGTGAAAGAGAAGACTGGTCAATTCCTAAAACATCGTGGGATGAACGAATTTGTCATCTTTGTGATACTAAGAAGGTTTAAGATTAAAATCACTTTCTCATAGAATGTCCATCCCACACCCTGATAAGAGCACAAATTCAAAATATTTTCGACATTACTAACCTTTCAACTCATCATAACTATGATGATCTAGGACTACTTCTCTTAAAATATTGAGCCCGTAAATAAAATTATAAAGAAAACCAAGTTTCCTTACCCTCTTTAAGGTCCGATAGACCAAAGTTGGTCTCAATGGACATTAATCCATCATCATAATCATCAATATAACTTGATCCCATTAGTAATGGCAATTTTTGCATAATATAACTCACCCATTGTAAGACATTTTTAATATAGCTCGCTCCAACATTGTAAGACATAGTTAATATATAGATGATGAGTCTAGACTCTTCATATACATAAGCTCATGGTCTTGGCCTAATGTGACATGATTGAGATAAGCCTTTTGTAATTGATGTTTTACCACATTTAGAGAGGTTTCATTTTTGCTTTTTTACAAATCACAAATAAAAAGCATTTTCAATACATCCATAGTAGTAAAAAGTTTTATCATTTAATAAGAAGCAATTATTGACATATAATTAAATGATAAAAAATAATTACATATTGAGGAATTTGACCTTTGGGTGCTTGATAGATGTGGGTTTAAGATGGATTTATGTTGGTAAGCAAGTCAATAAACTTTGATACATAGATATGAAAACTATAAACAAGAAAATGTTTTCAAGATATTTGATGACAAATTCATATGTTAGGGGGGGAGTTGTTTTCCTCATCAGAAAAGAGTTTGGTTTAATATTTTAGCTAGTGCCATCTTGGTTTTGAGCTTCCAAGGCTATGAATTTTTTGAAATAGTTAGCATACTGGTTGGGGATCTAATAATTGAACTACAAAGTGTTCACGCCTTCCTATCTACATTGAGGATTGTCTGCCAAGAATTTCTCAACCTCAACCCTAGACTGTGAGTCATATCTTGTGAGAGGTGAGCACTAGGAAAAATCCTTGTTACACACTCAAGGATCTTTGGAAACATAATCAGAATATGCTTGTTTTGAATTAAGCTTATGGAATCTTACTTCCTCATGTCTATGGAGAGGCACTGATTGTTGTTTTGCAGGGTAGAGAAAAGTAAAGTAAATCATCATATAATCTTTGGCCTTGAATAGAAGGGAGAGGAATTTAACAGTTCCCTTCTATAACCATGATTGATTTAGTAAAAATAAAATGATCGGTTTTCTCTTTTCACAATCATGGTCCATGGAGAAAAAACTTTAAGGTCCTAAAACTAACAGAATGATCTCTTTCAAAAGGTTTACTTTGCATAGATTGGAATCAATATTTTGTATTTTTTGAAGTATAAATTTAAGGGTGAAGATCAATTAAAAGATTAGTTTATATTATAGAAGAAATCATATGGATTTTAAAATAACCTTGCCTGGATCAATGTGTCAATTCATCCAATTAATTATTCAAAGTAGAAAATAGGTCTTCTGCATTTTTCTTTTTGATACACCTTGTGAACTTACTCAAGATTTTCTATAAATTTAGTTTGCATTTGTTGGCACTTATAGGATTGTTGTGTTAAAGCTTGTGGAATTTCATTGTATTGTAGTTTAGGAAACGCTCGACATTTCAAGTGCACTCCATCCATCATCAGGGGATCAAAATGAAGTTGCAAAAAATATGTGAAGTGTCCACTCGAAACGTCGAGCGTTTCCTAAACCGCAACACATTGAAATTCCACAAGCTTTAACACAATGATCAACCACTATGAAAACCTCCACACTAAGACATAGATTATAGTGGGAACAATTTGTTCACTGCTACTTGCATGTTTACTAATTATGGTGACTAGTCAATGCGTATAAGTACACCATCACATAAACTCTTATTATCAACTTACATATTCTTATTTATTTGTATTTATTGACATTTTATTGTCAACTTATTTACCATTTATTCATATTATTGTTTAGTTATATTTATTGTTCTATATGGATTTGTTTGTAAATGAACTTTGTTCATTTCATTGATATTAGAGTTATGTTTACTCTTAGCCGCACTTAATTTACTAGAAGTTTGGTCAAATTTTATTTCCCTTGGCAACAAAATTGTTGGCACAAGTTTTCAAAGTTTCTGTCACTTGACCTTTGGCGATTTACAACTCTGAAATTCAATCAAACCACTGGAAAATTCAAAGGCAATTGGAAATCAAAGAAAATTATAACAAGAAGAGTGAATTGCAGTAAGTGATACGAAATAAAATAAAATAAAATATAGACTTTTAGACAAATATGAAGCATGGCCACTCAAGCACGGCCACTCAGGACTTAGGTGGAATTACAATTGTATGCAATGATATGAAGTGGAAGTTTTCAGATGTCGTAATAGGGGTAGTGTGTGTACTCCATGATCACCACCAGTATCACCATCGTGACCATACTTTGCATTCCCACTATTTTCGTTTAAACATGGACAAATTACTACAAACATGGCTATTGATGTGCGCAGGGAAGTTGCTGAAACACATCCTTCACTTTGTCATTGGGACACAACTTTCACACCATTATAACTGCCACCATTCTTTTCCAATTTGTTTTCCCTTGTCACAACCACTAGGTTGTTGAAGAAACTATAGTGGAATTGGAAATCACGTGATAATAATAATGATCCAACTTTAAGGTCACTACAAAGCCAAACACCAAATTGGTGTATGAGACCCCCTTGTTTGTGGGAGAAGGAACCCCCTCTGCACGATGATTTGATTGCTAAACTCTATGGAGGTGTATATACCCCACCCTGCTCTGGATTTGAACATGTGACCTCCTAGAAGGAAACACATGTTCTTAACAGTTAGGCCCACAACGCATTTGCGCATATTGTTAGAAAGTTTTTATTCTAATGGATTATAAAATTGACTTGTAAATGTGGGCAAAAATTTAAAAATTAGAGGATGAATTAGTGAAACAAGAAAAATATAAAGATCTCAAGATATATATGGTGATACATTATTAGAAAAATATAAGGAATTATTAGAAAAAAATGAGAAAATTGCTAACCTTAAAGATCACAATAAAAAACAATTACTTGCAAAAATCAAGCATTCAAAGGATAATAAGCAATGCATTAAATGAATTGGGTTTAGCACGAGTGGTTGTGAGATGGAGTGTTATCCTCCCCAATTAGGTTCTATTCTCGTAAGTGACATTTAATCTCATAATGAGTATATTGTTGTAACGGTTTAGAGCCTTGATGTTGACTTGGTCTTGTGCCCTAAAAAATCTAGGGTTTACCCTAGGTACCATCTTTAAAATGAGGGGAAGCGCTTGGGGGTTTGCCCCCTGGGAAAAAGAAAAGAAAAAAAGAAGCAATGCATTTGGAAGTTGGAATAAAATAATCAATAACTCGAGAATATATTATCAGGAAAAAAACTCTTTCTTAAAAAATCTCAATCAATGGTTGCTTGAACAAATCAGAAGGTTACAAGATGGGAAACCAAAAAATCAAGACCTGAAAAATAAACTTGACAAGTTAGAAAATAGTGAAGAACTTGCATGCTTGAGGGATCATAATTAATGTCTACTTACACAAGAAGTTAATTAATTATAACAAGTCACTATAAAACAAGTTAAAGCAACTAGTAAAGAAACAATGGTTGAACCCGATGAAGTAGAAAAATATTCAAACATAAAAATCCATGTGGAGAAAGGAACCAATACATATCCAATCGATATCACAACTCAGAAAGATGCAAATCCACCCAAACTAAAGATATCATCAAATGTTGAAATACAAACAATGGAAAATCCAAGTGTTCTTATTAATACAAATTCAATTATCAACAAAGCACCAAAAATGCATGAATAAGACATAATACCAAAAGTGAATTGGGAAAACACTATAAGTATGATGAGGAGAAATCATGCTACAATGACACCTTATTGACATATTGATGACAAGAGACGATACCTTAACCAAATAGTATATCAACCTTTCTCTAAACATAAAAAATTGACCTATATTCCAAGAATATTAATGCCAATGCAATTGGGTCTCAAAATATAAGTCATCTTAGGAATCACAATACATGAGGTTCTTTCCAAGAACCTCGTAAATGCACAATCCCACATAAGATCAAATTTAGGGTGGACATACCCTTTCATAATTCGACAACTCTACTCAACGCTTAGAAGATCACATTATCTTGTATTGTCAAAAATCATAGCTACGAGAAAAGAGAATCATGAGATGACATTACAAACTAGAACAAGAGATATTTTTCCATAAATATGCTTTGAGGACAAACATTTTTAAAGGGGAAAGCAATGTAATAAACATAATACATTTGTAAATATTAAATAAATAATAATAGTAAAAATAAATGAAGTGTCACATCCTAACCAAGGGACATGACCTATCTTAAGGATATGATTGGTCAACCATGGTGACTAGTCAATGCGTATAAGTACACTGTCACATGGCATTGTATTCTCAACTTATCTACCATTCATTCATATTCTTATTTATTTATATTTATTGTCCTATATGGATTTCTGTATGTTGTCCTTTTTATGGTGGATATTCGTTAGTAAATGAACTTTGTTCATTTCATACATTGTTTTGTCCCATCCAAAATGTTGCTCGTTTGTATGCGTTCTTCATGATTAAAATTGAAATTATAATATTTATATAATAAAACATGAGCCAAACTAAAATAAACAAAAATATGAAATGGAACACCTACCATGGCCATATGCAATAGATTAAGAATGAAGCATCACTTATAACAATGGCCATTTATTCCATGTTTTTGTTAATAAAGAAAAAACTACATTAAGAATGAAGCATCACTTATAACAATGGCCATTTATTCCATGTTTTTGTTAATAAAGAAAAAACTACATTGCATGAGTACCCACACTTGGGAGTTGGGAACATCGATTTTGGATTCTTTACCGAATTAGGGAACACCTAAACACATATGGTCCATGTTTAGGTGAGATTTATGACAACATGTATGAGATTATTAAATCCATCACAAATAGGAAAGATCCTAGTATATGGCCATAATTGAAAACATGTGTATGTGGGTGGTGGAATAAATTGAACACCACATTTCATATGACAATCTATGCATTTAATCCAAAAAGATATGATCCCATGACTTGAAGAAGGCCTCCTTCCCAAGATAGAGAGGTGGTGAAAGGGTTTGTGGATGCTATTAAAAAATTATGGTTCTATAGAAGAGGCCTTTGAAATATAATCTCAATTTGCACAATTTTTACATGAGCGAAGTGTCTTTGGTTCACATGTTGCTTTGAGCGATAGGTGTAAGAAAAAACATACAATTGATTGTTGGTGGCTTCATGATGTTGATGGTATCGAGTCGCAACAATTTTCCATATGATTAATTGGGTAGGAAGCTATTTTCTCGTCTTGTGACAAGAATTGGAGAACTTATGCTTTCATCCATTCATTGAAGATAAACCAATTGGGATTGAAGAAGGTAGAGAACTTAGTCTGGATTCATAGCACAATTCATCTTGTATGTCGAAAAAACCTAAGGTAAAAGGAGGGTCATTTCAAGTGACTGGACTAATACATAGAGGATGTGATATGTGTGGATGAGGAGACACAACCATACTAACTTTGCTGACAATAATCTTCACCATAGAATATCAGAACTCATACGACCTTGTTAAGCTACCTCTAGTTAGTATCGACAAAGAGGAACCTATACTTGAGAGTGATGATTACTTGGAGAGCTTGTTGAATGAGGACTTAGTGACGTCGATGATGATGAGCATGCAACTAAATTATCAAACATGGCTTGAGGATACTGAATCAACTATGTTGTTCAATGTTTTTTTATTTTTTTCTATTTCATATTTAGTCCTTTGAAAATGCCATTAAACAAATTTTGAATGCAGTATGGCATATGTACTTGCCACTTGGTTTAACTTTTAAAATTTGAGAAACAAAACTTTTAAATACCATTTTCTTTTCAGATAATAATAATGAAGGATGTCGATGGGTTGAAGTTTGAATTGACCCCAATATTTGAAATCAATCGATGTATAAAAACAAGCAATGTTTAAGGTTGCTCCAATGTTTCAAATAGTTACTTCTCAAGCAACCTTTTTGGTGGATATTATATTATTATGTATTTCCTTTTATTGATTTTTTACATACTATTTAAATATTAAGACTACATGGATAAAATCCATCACATAACTTCATCATTTACAAATAATGCATGATTTACATATTATATTCCAAGGGTCCAAACCTGCATATTACAAACAATCCCATGGAAACAAACAATCCAAGAATCAAAAACACTTAATCTTTGACAAAATACAAAGCAATCTTTTTATATGGATTTAAAAAAGAATTAAATATCTAGAAGTAACAACAATATTGAGGACTTTTATCATAACTTTGCACAAAAACTCTCACTTGTATGAACAAAAACTCTTTCAAAACGTTTTGTAAAAAGGAAAACTATAACATAAAATAAGACTCCATAAAATATATCAAAATAAATCATTGCAAAGCACTAATAAAAAGAAAATAGAGACATTATTTAAATAGGAAGCAAGATAAGATAAGATAAAAAAATAAAAATAAAAAGAAGAAGAAGTTACCTTTCTAATTGTGGAACTAAAATCTCCTTAATACAAAATCTAATTTGAAAAGTTAAACTAAATAATACAATGATTGAAGTTCATATCTCAAAGGTTTTATGAATCCGTCAATGTTTTAGACAACATTCAAACGCTTATCACAAAGCAAAAGTTTTATGAATCCGCCAATGTTTTAGACAACATTCAAACCCTTATCACAAAGCAAGAGATTTTGACTTTGGATTTCATTAAGTTAAGCATAAATCTTAAAAATTGGATGCATTATTATTACTCACATACATAGATTTTCCAATATGGTGGTTAAACATGGTATTGAAGCCTTATTGTTCCTATTTTTGAAATTGATGATAAAATGACCCTTTAAATTATAGGACCATTATGATTAGTTCTCTTTTAGCCAAGTTGTATGCATTTATTCTGGAAAAGAATATCATGGTTAAAAAGACACAAAAAATGGACTAAAGACCAAGCTGATTTTAGAAGCTATCATTCAACAGTGGACCATTTAATTACTCTTAGAATTATTATAGAAGAATGTTAAAATATCCTTTGTTATTTCATTAAATTTAGGAAAGCTTTTGATATGGTACCTAACAACAACCAATGAAAAATATTAGAAGATCTAAATGCTCCTTTTGATTTGAGGGATGTTCTGATAATGTTGTATAACAAAGTAATTGTTGTGTTTAGGAATAATTGGGGGCGGTCAAAATAAATTAATTGTAATATAGGGGTTGAGCAAGGTTGTGCTTTGTCCCCTACCCTTTTTGGCATTTATATTGACAAATTAAAGGCACATTAGAAAAAGCAAGTTGTGTTGGCACTATTTTGCCATAATTGTCATCACCCTTCTTCTTTACAATGATGATATTGTTCTTTTACAAAGATTCCCTTTGATCTTGACAAGCAACTAAGAATTCTCAAATATTTATGTCTTAGCTGGAGTACGCCAATAAATGTTGATAAAATAAAGGTTATCATCATCAAATCCAATAAATCAATTATCTTAATTTTGTGTATGACAATGAAAACTTAGAGGAAGTTAATTTGTACATGTTTCTTGTAGTTGACCTTCATCACAAGCTCAATTAGAACTATAATGTGAGAAAAATATTAACGGATTATAGAGAGCCTATTTGGGTCTTGGGGATAACTGTAAAGCAATAGTTTTTTTGTCATGAGAAGAAAAATAGTCCTCTTTGATATACTTGTTATTTTAGTTATTTTATATGGATGTGAAGATAGGTTCTCTGGAATTTCTAGAGAAGCTTGGAAAGAAAATTGAGCTTATCCATAAGTGTTTTATAATTTATAATTTTAAAGTTAAAAGTAAAGGACCCTATCCAATCCTCATGTTACAGATTTGACTTACACCCATTGAGACTAAGCATATGATTAGGTCCCTATTACACAAGCATAAGCATAAGATAATTAACATGGAGGATAAGAGGTTGCTTACCATTTCTTATAATTCTAGTAAAATCCATTTTAGACTTAAGTGATGGTGTAATACATATAATTGGAGGATAGAGTTAGAGGCCACTCTACTAAATATTGATACCATTAAAACACTATTACAACTAAATTTAAAGAGATTGTGTTGCAATGAAGAAATAGAGAACAAGAGAAAGTTGATGTACTATAAAGAGATCATTAACCCCAATTTAGAAGATAAAAATATATATATTTTTACATAGCCGGTGTAAAGAATAACATTAACATTGCTAAAATAAAAATGAGGGCCCG
Source organism: Larix kaempferi (assembly GCA_027924585.1). Lineage (NCBI taxonomy): Eukaryota > Viridiplantae > Streptophyta > Pinopsida > Pinales > Pinaceae > Larix > Larix kaempferi. The sequence continues at coordinate 216,683 of BSBM01000319.1, read as the reverse complement.
TCCCTTGTCCCACAAATAGGGTAGAGAATATGAGGAAGTGCTGGGAAGGTTTCCCTAAAATAAATTTCCATATATATATATATATATATATGAGAGAGAGAGAAAGAGAGATCATAAATAAATTTGAAAGAAATAACATTTCACTTTTACAAAGCATCTCTATATCCATACAAATTTTGATAAAAAAATATCAACAAATATAACATATAAAAATTGTGCATAAATAAAAGATCACTATTAAAAAAAAATCAAAGTTTATATTTTTTTACATTATTACAAAATAAAAATTATATATTTTTAAATCTAATTCAATTTCTTACATTTATTCTTCTTACATCATCTTCAATTTTAGATATTGGGACATATATGTGTTTTTTACTTTTATTTTTCTTCTTATTAATCTTAATTGTAATGGAGGATAGAGTTTATTTAAATGTATAATTATGATTATATATATATATATGTGTGTGTGTGTGTGTGTTTTACTTTTATTTTTCTTCTTATTAATCTTAATTGTAATGGAGGATAGAGTTTATTTAAATGTATAATTATGATTATATATGTGTGTGTGTGTGTGTGTTTTACTTTTATTTTTCTTCTTATTAATCTTAATTGTAATGGAGGATAGAGTTTATTTAAATGTATAATTATGATTATATATATATAATCATAATTATACATTTAAATAAACTCTATCCTCCATTACAATTAAGATTAATAAGAAGAAAAATAAAAGTAAAAAACACATATATGTCCCAATATCTATTTTCTTCTTTATGTAACACCATTGAAAAAACCTTCAATTTAACTATTTAACTATTTATCTCTATTGTGCCTCTTCAATTTAACTATCTATCTTTATTATGCCTCCTAATTTCTTTAACTATTTATTTATATTATGCCTCTTCAATTTAACTATCTATCTTTATTATGCCTTCTAATTTCTTAAAAGTTAAGACTCTTTTTATTCAATATGTTTGAATTTGTTTAACTAATTTTAACATTACCTATGCCATCCCTTAAATTGACTTGACTGAGTGTTTCAAAATTAATTTTCATAGATATCCCTTTCCCATCACACTACCTCATTTCCTAAACAATATGACAAAAAAACACCCTAGTGACTTACAATACCTTAATTTCTCAGTTTCCTAGAAAAATATGACCTAAAGCTTCCTAAAACTCTATATTAAAATAAAGTCTTACAAATAACAATGGTCAATTTGCAGGTATCCCGGCAAGGCACAATGGTCAATTTGCAGGTATCCCGGCAAGGCACAGTTCCACCTCTTCTCGTTATTTTTTTGGAATTTCGACGGTGTCTTAAAATGGGCCAAAACCCCTAGGGACATTTCCATGACATAGTTATGCAGTAAATGGGGTAGAACTACGATTCCGTCAGTTTTTATAACCAGATCTAGTGAACAAATCCCGAAAAAACAGGGCGATTTGAGTGCCAGTTATCCCACGCCCTAATTTTTGGCTTAATTTTCTTATTCTCCTAATTGGTGTGGTGTGGTAATTTACACTAAACCTTAACCTTAAGATTACCATGATTAATGATCACGTTAGTTTGGTTAGTAACTTCGATGTTTGATAAACTAATACAATGGATCCAAAAGACAATATTCAACAATACACTATACAGAAATTACTAATGACCTTCTAGACAAACTAAATCATGGGCCTCCATAAAAAATTTCACCAATTATTACATGTTTACATGTCACATTGTTAGATAACATATCATTAATCAGCATTGCAATGCTGTTTTAAAGTAATCAAACCATAAATTTACGGAACTTGAAAGATACACAAGGATTCCATAACTGGAATTCAAATTTGAATCAGAAACTAAAAAAAAAAACAGAGTTGCAGCACTAGGAACTATAATTTAGATAGACCGTTCTAACTTCTTTCCACAACCAAACTTGACTTTAAATTTAAGCACTGCTGAGTACCAGCACAACATATCATTTGTCTGCAGGAGGGGGGCTCTTCTCGTCGGCATTATTGGCTGATGGGTTCAGCTCATAATCACTCAAGAAGCGTCGGGGATTGCAGCTCTCTGTTGGATCACATGCATCTTCAAACACTACTTTATTGGAGGAAGCAACTATCTGTGCAACAATACCAAAAAAATACATCAGTATCCAAATTAAAGCTTTCAAGTTTCAACCATTGTGTTAAGCTATTAACTGTGTTATGCTTCATTTTCGATAGTGAAACTAGATACTGTAAAGTTACAGTTCCTCTCAACCACTCAATCTAAAATTAACAACATATTCTATTGAATTTAATTGAATTTAGATCATTTATAGAATGCATTGCCATTCAATGGACAATATTCTAGATCATTTATAAAATGCATTGCCAAGATCTGGGAAGACCCAAATTGCATATCAAACCCACAAAGAAAAAAAAACTATTATCACCTTTACCTCGCTTTCCTCTTCATGGTTCTTACTAATAAGGATGAGGCCGTTTTCTGCCATGTGCAAGAGCAAACGAAGTTGTAAGAAAAAGTAATGCAGAAATCCCCGGAGACTGCAATATTGTTTCAAAATTAAACAATGAAATAGTATTGTTCTTACCAGTATGGAGCTTCATGGGTCTTCCACACATGCAATTCTGAACATTGAAGCTAATTATCACCATGAAAATCAAGATCAGAACGTGTAAACGACCAATCTGAGTTCTTTGCTCCATTGCCATTCCTGAGTTTGGCTAAGTTGACTCCAAAGGCTCTGTGAGGCCTCAGTTTCTCCTCGTGTATGGCTATTTAAATTCCATGCGTCGTATATTCTATACTAACGTGCATCTCCGCGCCATTGAATATTGAAAAACAGCTCTGCAATCCGAGGCATTGGAGGCAATAATGAGGGCTAAATTGCCTATAATAATCGGTTTGACAGGTCAATAGATTCCTTGAAACACTGGACATCCATTGGAGATCTTGCGCCAGCGCCATGAGTGGACAATACCTTTTGTTTATTACGCAAAATGTCAAACGCGTAAGGTTTCAAATATTCCCCGTGCGGTTTGGGTTGACCCGCTTATCTCTGCAATTCAAAAATTACAACCAGCCTCGGGGGTTTCGCTTTAGATTTATCTATGGCAGACAGCGGTAAAGCGAAAATGGTTGAATCATTTTCTATGTAGCAAATCAGATCTGAAAAGGACGTGCAACTTAAAATGCAAGATGACGTGAAGTGGAATTTACAGAGAGTGAACATACTATGTAGAATACTAATTTTTCATTTCCTCGTGATTAAAAAGGGCAAGGCAAGTAGGGATTGTATTTTTAGTTTAAGCCATTTTGAATGCATTAGTGATGCCTTATAGAATTTTGGGGGTTAAATTTTGGTTTTGTATAGTTGCATGATTGATATAATTATTTTTTCTTTAAAAATAGGATTTTTTTTTGGCATTGTAGATAGAATAGTGCATGGTGATGTGATGGTGGATGTGTATTTCTATATGTTGACATTCGTTATGGACATTAGGGAGTTATGAGGTAGGCAATTGAGGGTGGCATGGTTCGGCTTGAATGTAAACATGCAAGCTCATGTACATTCGAGCATGCAAACTCATCTACATTCTCGACTACTGCATTTTTTATTGTTTTTGTTTTTAGTTTGCTTTACTTTCATTTTGTGTTTTTTTGGTTGAGACTTCATTTTGGTTTTTTTTGTTGCATGTTCTAACTCAGTGTTATTAGTTGGTGTTGTTATTGTGACAGATGTTCGTTTGCATTGTTGTTATTATTTTTTCATTGTTGTATTGGGAGCCAATGAAAAGTTGGTTTCAGTGTTTCAGAATTTGGAGAGTTTCAAGGTGGAAAATTGAAGGTGGTGGTTTTGTTGTCACTTTTTGAGTTGATGTAGCTCATGTTTGTCATTGTGTTTTGAGGTGGTGGTTGGTGTATTGCTCATCTTGGTTTCACTTTCGTTATTGGTTTCTATATTAACTAATGTTGTGTTTTGTGGTGGTGATTGATGTTTGTTGTTGTGTCATTGTCCTTTGTTATTCATTGTTGCATTGTGAGCCAATGAAGAGCTAGGGATTTCATTTTCCTTGAGCTCTTACATACTATTGGGGTTTTCAGGAAGCTCGCTTTGTGAATGCACAAAGAACCCAAAATAATCCTGACACTATTGACAACCAATAGTGTTTCATGTAGCTAGGTATATCTAATGTAGACATAACTTCACATCTATGAAAATACTACCTTAATCAAACATAAAACCATGAATTTTCATATACATATGCTCGCAAATTTGAACAATAATAGTAGCGAGCTAAACAAAAACTTAGAAAAAAATGTATGCAGTATCATAGGAGGCATGAATGTAGAACAAGTTGAAATTTTTGTTGTGCCCAAGACGTTGTCTCTTTCACTTGGTTATCATCATAATCCATGCATTCACCAAGTTGAACTCTGGAATATCGATGCAACATTATTACCAAGAGTGTCTACAAGGTCATCAAGTACACCAAAAGCAACTTTTGTAAAACTATCGTCCTAAAGATAGCCTCCATGCACATTTCTTTGCTTTCCTCTCATGTAATTGGAATCAATCCCAAAATCACGTTATGCTCTACATTTTCTTATGGGTCGACCCTCTGCTAAGCTTCCACAATGTACAAGAGGTGGTACAACGTACAAGAGGAAGGAACAAAATGATCAGCACAATGGTTGAAGAACCATTCATTCCCACTCCAGTGGCATCAAACGAAAGGCAGCACCCACTAAAACTCATCCAAGGGTACTAATGTCTCCATACTTAATAGCTCTCCAAGGTTATATTGACCTTAAACATGCAACTAGGGAAGGAAATCCTTCGACAAGCTATGTTCTAAGAATGAAAATGGAAAGGAAAATCTTGTAAAAGAAACAAAAGTGGATACCATGCAAAATATACCAGAACATAGAGAAAGAAAACATAATTTTGAATAGGTATACGCTTGGATTAGGGTTTGCAAAAATGAAAACGTAATGGTATGCCAAGTTTCACCCACACAGGTTCTGAGCAAGCGGAGGGCAAATGCACAATCGTAGAGGAGAGGTAACACGTAGGTAGGTCTCTAGAAAAATAACCAGCTTACTAGGTATGCAAAGGTATCTCCTAAGTACACAAGTCTAAAGACAACGGAGAGATATCTCCTCAAAGTGTAGTTCTAAAGGAAACAGAGGCAAGATGCGGACCAGAAATAATCATGGAGTTAGCAATAGCGAGGGATCTAATACATTGACAGACATGAGATAACTCCAACACTTGGATGGGTCTTTCATTAATGTGAATCAGATATTTATACAATGAAGAGTGACCTTTGGTTTTCAACTTCCAAGAGGTCACGGTGACTCTTCAATTTATAGGTAACTAGAAACAAATATGCACAAAATAATATAATATTCACAAATTACCATAATCCCTATGGATTAGGTATCTAACCTTCCCCATTATATTTTCGGTGATAAGCCGAGGTTATGTCACCTATGTATCTTGTCAACACCACACATATGTTATAGGCACACATTAACACACTTGTGCCATGTCATACATATCAGTTCATCCTTCATATACGTGACATGTCCATTGATTATGCTTGTCACCTTGTCTTAATGTTGGAATGTTAAGTTAATCTTGAATTGGTTAAGTTTAAAAGGAGGAATGTTAATTTAATAAAGTGATTAGATTAAACCTTGTCTTAATGTGTTGACATTACTCTTCCACTTGAGGGGAAGGTGTTTATACCAATTCGAGTTTAAAGGGAGGAATGTTAAGTCAAATTTTAGATTATACCAATTCAATATTAACTTAACATTCCTCCCTTCAAAAGTTGAATTGGTATAAACACCTTCCCCTCAAATTTTTTAACCGCGTATCTAGGATTACAACATACCCCCCTTAATAATGTTACCTAGCTCTGTGTCTAGACCATACACCAGTGAACTAGTGAACCTAGGGTACGCATGCCTAAACAAGGTCTTAGAGTCGTATTCACATTTACATGTGATTAACTCCAACTTCAGTTTTGCACTATCCAAGGAATTATTCCCTGAAACCTTCTATCCATATTGGGATGCAACAATGAAGTTTTAATAGATAGATGGCCAAGTTAGTGGCCAAAGGATATTCCCAAATTGAAAGAATTGACTATATTGAAACATTTTTCCCCATAGACAAAATGAATTCCATCCACCTTCTTCTAACCATTATAGCTTCATACAAATGGAAGCTCCATAAGAGGTATGTTAAATATACCTTCTTTCATGGGGATTTGCCAGAAGAATTTACATGGAAAAACCTCCTATTTATATTTAGAATTAATAACCCTAGTCTTGTTTCTCACTTTAAGAAATCTCTCCATTGCCTTAAGCAAGCTCATTGGGCTTGGCATGCTAAAATGGATAGCATTATTTGTAACATCGGCTTCTCCAGATGTCATTCTTACCCCACTGTCTATAGCAAGCAAGTAGGTGACCATCTCATAATACTTTTTCACTATGTTGATGACCTCGTGCTCGCTAGTAGAGTCCCAAAAAAATTAACCCATGTGAAATCCAATCTTAAGAAGATATTTGACATGATAGACTTAGGACATTTGCAATATTTTCTTAGCCTCCAAATCTTGCAAACCAAGGAAAGCATTTATGTTTTCAAGTCAAAGTATGCATGTGACCTTCTTCGTCACTTTCACCTGGAAGCTTGTGAATCATCCCCATCTCCCTTTCAATCTAGAGTCAAACTCGATGACTCATGTACCACACCCAAAGTATATGCCACTTTGTGTCATCATTAATTGGTAGCCTTTTGTATTTGACTCATGCCCATCCTAATAGATTTCCTTTGTTGTTTGTATTGTTTCTCATTATATGAAAACAAAACATGAGATTTATTGCAAGAAGCAAAGAGGATACTTCAATATATCTAAGATACAATTTAAATTAGGAAATAGTACACTTTAGGGAAGAATCACTTGTAGGTTGGTTTCATTGATTCCGACTGGGTCGGTGGCTCTAATGATAATAACTCTATTATAAGTTATGTTTTGAGTCTTGGTTTCATACATGTCACTTGAGCTTGTAAGAAGCAATGTGTCCTTTCTCTTTCTTCAATGGAAGTAGAGTATCAAGCATAAATTTGTGCAATTCAAGAAGCCATTTGACATATCCTTTTAGAGTTTGGATTCTAGAAGCAACATCCAACCACACTATAATGTGATAATTAGAGTTCCAATCAACTCGGAAAAGATCCAACACAACGCAGTACAACAAACACATTGAACTACACATGCACTTCCTCAAGAATCATTTTTAAGATAATTTCATTCATGTGCTCTATTGCCAAACAAATGATCAAGTTGTAGACATTTTCAGTTACAAAAGCTAAGTTTTCAAAGCTTTGAGATATGTTAGGAGTTTAGGAATTTGTCATTAAGGGGATAGGCTCTAATGCCTCTTTGTTTATCCTAATGTGTCACCTTCGTAAGTCCTTCAATCATATCCTAAGACTCTTAGGAGTTAGTTAAATTCAACTTGGTCGAGTGTGTCTTTACATAAGTGTATTTCTTTAATGTGACTTCAAATGTGAATTTGTCTTGTAGACCCGTCAATGTTGCACCGCATTCCTTCCATGTGATCGAGGAACTAAATCCCACGTGTCATTCTATATTAAGGATTGGCATTCATCAGTCATAGCATCTCCATTCAAGTCAACCAAGTGCATATTCATATGTATCTAGATCACTTGTCTTTAGAACACACAACATTACAGAAAGACTACAATGTTGTTTTTTATTTATGGTTTCCCTTGATTCATCGATGTTCATGCATCGTCTCTAGCTGCTTCAATTGTCTGGGCAACCCAATTGTTGAAGGAAATCATGTGCCAAGATCATCATTTTTGAACTAAACAGGAGTCCTAAATCTTGTAGTCAATTTGGATATGGAAGATTGGCTACCAATGTGTTGAATTTTGTAACTCAATTAGTCCTACATCATGTTTTTGGATGTTCCATGATAGGGACAAAATTGTCTTGTCTAAAAGTTATTTTTTATTTTAAATATAAAAGTGACCTTATATTTAAAAAGTGAAATGACCTTATTTATTATGTGAACCCATGTATATATGTTCCCTTGACCTCCTATTATTTCCCATCTATAACCTATATTTTTTTTCTACTGTTATCATTGTTCTATAATTGAAAATATATTTTATTAAACAGAAATTTTAAAAATTTGAATTTTCTAAATTTGTATTGGTTGCAGGCTGTGACTTCATCCTCGTTTTTTCCTCGGGGGAGGAGGCTACGAGATGACGTCTTGTAGTTTTTAATGCTATTGCAGCCCTCTGTCAAATTTAATTGCCTCGATGGCAGAGAGTGATTCATTCCCCTTCGCGAATTTCAAGAAAAAGGCTCCTTTTTCGCTTCGAAGGAGGGCGGACGATCGGTCTGCAAAACACGCTTTTGAGTTTCAACTGAGATGCTTTGACACCCTTAATCCATCTTCACTCTTCTGCCTTAGGTTCCACCATTTTTACTGGTGCCTCGTTATATCTCAAAATATTTTATCTCTGGTTTTTTTACCTCAAGAAAGGGAAGAAAACCCTTCATTTCCTCCAAAGTAGAGTAAGCATCGGGTGAAAGGAGGGATTGGCGTTTATGTATTAAGGCATGCGGGGAGGGGGTTTTGTAAAGGGCAGGGCACTCTACTGCTGCTAGGCAACACCTCGCATACAATGACTGAGTAGAAGCAGAGCTCTTCGTATTGCACTCGCGGGTATTTATGCGGATTATGAAACCTTCCTTCTATAGCTTGTTTGATTATATATTTCCTATGAATTTCTCTGTTTGTTAATCCCTTAAAACATTTTGCATGAATTCCTATTCTGCCCGTTGATCCCATAATTGTAACCGGGGATTAGAGGGCGGTGCAAGCAATCAAGATCCACTGCATGACGCACAAGGGATTGCGCGTGAAAGGGGATTCTAAGAATCTGCCTTGGTTCCTTCTGTTTTCAGGTTTTTATTTTGATCGATCATTTGTAGATTATACTTTGGTTAGGCTCGGTCGCAGTTTATGAATTAATGTTGCAGAACAAAGTAGAATTCGTGAAATCTTTTAATCCATCCACTGACAAAAAAAAATTATATATGGGATTGTATTTTATTATATCAGAATCTAGTGTAGAAGGCAAGACATTCAATGCTCAGAAATATAAAATATTTTCCTGTAGAAAGAAAACTTCCACAGGCTGGGCAATAAAATCATGGCTCAATATTTTTGGGCAGTTAAAACAAAATGATCAAATCAGTTAAAATAAAATGTATCACATTTAATGGAAGATTCCCTGAGTTAGCTATTCAAATTTACTTCAACAAATTATTCAAAAATTGTAAAATTTATTTCAACAAATTATTCAAAAATGACACATGGAAAGGATTTGTGAGAGCTTCCCATGGATGATAGAGATTTAATGACGATATTCTACTAAAATCTGGACTGCAATGTCCAATTCTTCCACGATTTCTTTTAATAACCTCAAGCGCTCAAATTTAGTTTTCAATTTGACAATAAGCCCAGAGAGGTTCTCGTTTTGTTGGAATATGATTGCAAAGTGATGAAGAGAAACACACTTAAACATTATTTTATTCAAAACCTAAAAAGGACTGCCAAGGATTTTATTCTCATTCTATTACTCAAATAACTTCTTCTATGTTGTTTTATGTAATCTCTGCAAATTAAATCCCATTCTGCCATGAAAGGACTGCCAAGGATTGGACATTTCCAATCCTCTGAAATCATTATTATATATAGGGAATCATTTTAGCATTATAAAATATGTAGTTTTTCCACAAATTGACAAGGGATGGAAAAGAACAAAAATTTGCATTTCGTTTTGCATTTTCGATTAATGAACTTTAGTGATTTAGACCTTGTCTTTTTCTTTCACACAATTAAATTTCTGTTTAAAGAATTCTTCTCATTATGAAAATATATTTTTATATTCTTTATTGGATATTATCCCCTGCCATTAGCTACTAATATCATAAACTTAGAGTTCATATATTTATTTACTAACTTTTATGCTCTTGTTCATTTTCTTATGACAGGTATAAGGGATTTTGCTTTTTTGGGGGTTTTATCACTTTCTTAAATTTGATAATCTATATCTGATATACTTCTTGATTGAGAGAGAAGTCTTTCATCATCTTTTTATATTTTGCATAGATAGAATATGTCCACACCATAAATAATATTTAATATATATTTTATTGTGGTGGTCGAATTCCTTTTATATATTATGTTAAAATAAAATATCTATATTTACCATTCAATGAAATTTACTTTTACCATTATAATTATCACTAATTGTTATTATGTGTATATCATGTTCACATGAACACGTTAAATTAATTAATATATATTATGATATTATTTCACTCATGTTTGGCTTTTACCCTCCAGTCAAGTTGAAAAATGAAAAGGTATGGCAAACTCATGTGCTTCATTGTACAACCAATACCTTTTCAAAGTCCTCATGGGTCAACTCGTTATTATGCTTTCCAATTTAATCTAAAATGTAATAGTTCGTGGCCAATATCGCGGACATTGCCACCACCTGGCTATTGTTAAATGTGCATTTAATAATGTGTTTTATTATTTAAAGGAGACCCTTGCATTAAATTAATCTTAGCCATCCAAAGGGTAGTTACAATTAGTTAGGATAACTGAATGAAGAAATCATGTATTAAATGACTCTTAGGGATGTGTGCAAAAATACCAAGAGGGAGTGAACTTAATCATTCAATGAGAGAATGATCAGAGTGACTTCATCAGTGTTGGAGAGATTCAGTATAGAGCATTCTGCAAATCAGGAGACAGTGATAAGAGTGAGCATCAGTTGGCACGATTTCCTAGAGTACTTGCTGCCCAGAAATTGAAGAAGGGTTCGTACTGTACAACAGTTTTGTTCAAACCGTACAACATAAATAAAACTCTGATTTCAAGACAGTTTCTACACAGATTCAGTGGTATTTGTTCCTACAGTATTTATAGTAAATATTTGCACAAAGATCAAGGTAGCCTGTGGCAGTTTTAGCATTTATTTCTAATGGGGCATACAACAAATTTCCGTACATCCATCGTACAATCACAGTTGAACACAGAAAACGAGGTGTGAAATGTTGTCATTAATTTTGTTTATCTCTGTAAAAAAATTGATGAGTTATTGTTCTTAATAAATCTCTCTAGTTGGGTTACCTCACAGCAGTGAGGGTTTTCCTTATCTTGGTCTTAATTTTCTTGTGTTCATGAAATTTAATTTCTTCAGTTATAAATGGTCCAGACTTAGATGATATGCATTTAATGATTGAATCAGAAGTTTGCATCTATTATAATCTCTTGAAAACACACACAAATTCAAGATCATTAAATCTATGAATTCATGTAAGTGTTTGAGGAAATAACTAAGAGAGTAAAATAGCATTTTGTCACTGAAGTGTTTGACAAAAAGATTGTTAGAGTTAGTATTTTGTCTCAGTTTTCTTCATGGTATCAGAGCCTAGATATTGAAGAAAAATTGTAAACTGTGTTGAATCAAGAATAGGAAGGGTCTTGTAGGTCTATCAGTTGAACAGTCATGACTTCTGCAAGGTTAAGATGTGAAGAGAGGCCGGATGGGGCTGTTAATTTCAGTCCTTGGAAAGAGCGTATTACAGTGTTGTTCAAAGAGCAGGAGTTGTGGGATATTGTTGGAGCTTCTGCTGCCATCACAATTCCTACTGATGCCACTCAAAAGGATTCTTTTGAGAAGAAAGATATTAAAGCTCAAAGAATCTTTTTGGACTCCATTAAGGACCATGTGATACCTCATATCACTGGTAAAAAATATGCATTTGAGATGTGGACAGCCTTGTGTACTCTGTATCAGAGTAAGAATAAAAACTGGAAGATGATACTCATACAAAAGTTAAGAAATACTAAGATGGTTGATACTGATACAGTGACCACTTATCTCACAAAAATATCCCAGATCAGAGATGAGTTGGGTGCTGCAGGAGACAAAGTGGAAGATGATGAGCTGGTTAGAACTGCCCTCAATGGGTTCACTGTTAAATGGCACACATTTGTGCGAGTGATTGCTAGAGAGAAACTTCCAGATTGGACAAGGTTATGGGATGACTTTGTTCAAGAAGAGTCCCTGGAGGGGACATTCCAGAATAGCACTCAGAGTAGTGAAGACAATGTTGCCCTTTTAATCAAAGGCAATGGAAAAGGGAAGAAAAGGGAGAAAGACCTTAGTAAGGTTCGATGTTTTCACTGCAACAAGTATGGCCATTATGCTAGTCAATGTCCCAAGAAGAAGGGGACTGAAGAAAAAGAGGGAGCAACATCATCAGTAGATTACCATGAGACGTGGATAGTTGATAGCGGGTCAACTAGCCATATGACCGGAAAATATGGAGTTTTTCATAGGATAGAAGAGATTGCTCTAGGACACTTTGTTGAAACAGATATTGGAAACCCTCAGGCAGAGATAAGAGGGTTTGGGACTATGAGATTCCAACTAGATCTTGGAGAGATTCTTGAAGTAGATAGGGTACTATTTGTTCCAGGTATAAAAGTCAACAGACTTTCTGTGTCATCATTGGAGGATGGCGGGTATGGATTTTGCATCGGGTCAGGTCAGGTTATGCATTTCTATATCAAGTAGGGAACCCTGTCAATACCACAATACTACTTGGGGATAGAAGAGGCATACTTTATTTTCTGCATGGAGAGGTGATATTTCCAGGTCGAGGTGGATGCTTATCTAAGACTAAATCTAAAGATGAGGTAGGTGCACAAATGATACCTTCATATGAGGAGAGCGGTACTAGCAGGAGACTCAGCCAGTATAGAGGTTATGAGCAGGCTTGGGGGTTTAGAGAGGATTCCCCTAACAACTCTCAGTTTAGAGTTGTTTTCCAACATGTATCTCCAGGTCATATTCTACAGCAGGAGGGAGATACTCCAAAGGACAGGGACCTAGGTGGTGGAGGTACAGTGAGTGTTGGAAGGACCTACCTCGTTAAGAGGGAGTGTTGAATTTTGTAACTCCTACATCATGTTTTTGGGTGTTCCTTGGTGGGGACAAAGTTGTCTTGTCTAGGAGTTATCTTTTATTTTAAATATAAAAGTGACTTTGTATTTAAAAAGTGAAATGACTTTATTTATTATGTGAACCCTTGTATTTATTAAGTGTGCATTTAGTAATGTGTTTTATTATTTAAACGTGGATGTAAAGGATACCCTTGGATTAAGTTGATCTTAGCCATCCAAAGGGTAGTTACAATTAGTTAGGGTAACTGAAGGAATAAGTCTTATATTAAATGACTACTATGGATGTGTGCAAAAACACCAAAAGAGAGTGAAGTTAATCATTAGGTGAGAGAGTGATCATAGTGACTTCATCAGTGTTGTAGAGATTCAGTATAGATCATTTTGCAAATCAGGAGACAGTGATAAGAGTGAGCATCAGTTGGCATGATTTTTCGAGAGAACTTGTTTACCAAAAATTGAAGAAGGGGCCATACTATACAGTTGTTTTGTCCAGACCGTACAGCAAAAATAAAACTTTGATTTCAATACAGTTTCTACACAAATTTAGTGGTGTTTGTTCCTATAGTAATTACAGTCAATATTTGCACAAAGATCAAGTTAGTATGTGGTAGTTTTAGCATTTATTTCTAGTGGGTTGTACAACAGATTTTCGTACATCCATCGTACAATCTCAGTTGAACACAGAAAACAAGGTGTGAAATGTTGTCATTAATGTTGTTTATCTCTATAAAAATTTGCTTAGTTATTGTTCTTAATAAATATCTCTAGTTGGGTTACCTCAGAGTAGTGAGGGTTTTCCCTGATCTTGGTCCTTATTTTCTTGTGTTCATGAAATTTAATTTCTTCAGTTATAAATGGTCCAGACTTAGATGGCATGTATTTAATGATTGAATCATAAGTTTGCATCAGTTATAATCTCTTGAAAACACACACAAATTCAATATCATTAAATCTCTGAATTCATCTAAGTGTTTGATGAAATAACTAAGAGAGTAAACTAGCATTTTGTCACTGAAGTGTTTGTCAAAAGATTGTTAGAGTTACTTAGTATTTTGTCTCAATTTTCTTCATAGTGAACCCATACAGAGAATTTAATTGTCCAATTGAAAAAACCATGAGGTAGTTAGTCTGATCTAGGATTCCCAAAAGTTTCTAATGGATCATTACTTAACAAGCTAGAAAAAGAGTTCAAAAAAGTGATTCCCGAGGAATTCTCATCAAAGACAACATCTCTTTTGTAGATCATCTCTTATTTGGTGGGTACAAATAGTCTATAGGCCTCTGACTCTTCAAAGTATCCCACCATGATACAAGTATGACTCTTCACATCCAACTTCCCCCTTTTATCATCTAGAATATGAGCCCATGCTATGCATCCAAAGGTTTTGAGATGTCTGATTGAGCGTTTCCTTTTGCTCCATTTTTTAACTAGAGTCAGATCCCATACAACTTTAGTTGGAACTAGATTTAAAAAATAGTCTGAAGAATGAACAACTTCTACTCAAAACTTAGTCAATAGACCTTTGGCCTAAAGCAAGCAACATGCCATTTAACCAAATTTTGAATCTTCCTTTCAACGATTTCATTCTACTAAGGTGTGTAGGGTACAAATCTCTACCAAGAGATACCATTCTGTGATAAGTACTTTACAAATTTCTTGCTCACATGTTCTTCCCTATTGTGAAATCTTAAATATTTCACAAGTCAACTGCATTGTTTTTTAGCAAATAACCTAAATTCCTTAAACTTTTCAAATACATTATTATTATTTTTCAATAAATACACCCAAGTGTAATTGGAAAATTCATTAATGAAGGTTGATACATAGCTTTAAACTACAAGTGTTGGTTTGTTCATGGAACACAAGTTACTATGGACAGCTAGTTGAGTCTTTTCTCTCCAAGATTTCCCTATTTCAAATGTGGCCCGGTGATGCTTGCTAAGCATGCATCCTTCACATACTCCATTACAAGGAACAAATGCAAGTAGACTAGTAACCATATCGTGTTTTATTAACAAGCTCAAGCTTCAAAATTTCACATGTTCAAGTCATTCATGCCACACTCTGCTCTAGTCGTCAATGTGGGCTAGGAGTGCAGTTGATCCAGGGTATTTTTAAGAAAGGTCACAAAACTTATACAGATAATCCTTTGGATCTAAGAAACCTCCAGTGACACACAAATTTTTTCTCCATGTTCTTCATAACAAACCAACTATACAAAACTCTAATTTCTTTCCAATATGGGTTAATTGGGGCACATATAACAAATTTGCACTCATAGTGGGTACATGATACAAATAATTAAATAAACCACTATGAAATTCAATATTTCCACAACCATTAACAATAAGTGCATAATCATTTCTGTTATCACCTAAATCTCGCACATATGTGACATTTCAACAATTTTATAGAAAGACATCATCAGCATACAACATGTAGCTCATTAGCATCATCCTCAACAAATTCAACATGGGAATTGAGCCTTAGAATTGAAAATATTTGCTTCAGTACACATGTGCGACCTTTATAAAGGAAGCTTGCACAAATCTGTGTGGGTAAAGGATCGAAAGTCGCATGGTTGTACCAACATGCGAACCATTAACTTTATGCGGTGCATTCAAGGCTCACAATTGCATTTTTGGATCCAAGAATTTGAATTAGCCTCCTTCACATGCTTGGCGCATTCAATAGCCCCATACTAGTACCTTGAAGACCACTCCATGAGGTGGAGCACTCACATGGAGAACTAGATGTTTAAATACCTCCATTTGTCCTACAAAAGGAATCCATGAGCATGCATTTGATAAGAGAAATCTAGAGCAAGGTTATGTTGCAAGAATTAGTTTGAGAGAATCATCTTTCATCCTCCTTCTTATCACCATTTGGCATTACAAATCTCCCTTGACTTGTTCCTCGAGAAGCAAGTGTTTCTCCTCATCGTTTCAAGTTAGTTAGAAAGCAATTTGAGAGAGTTCAAAAGGACCCATCTAAAAGGGGATTGTTGGTTGCCATTGGAGTTGCATTCTTCTTGATGACACCATTTGTATTCAAGCTTTTCCATTGGACAATGCTATATGGTTGAAGGTAACTCATTCTCTTTTATTTTATGTCATTTTAGCACTTGATAATCTCTTTATTCCATTTTTATTTGTTGATTTTGCTTTAGCTTGTTAGTGTTTGATCTTACAATCATCACTTACATTGTTTCCTTGGTTGCAACCTGCAAGTAGAGGAGGAATTGCTCACTCATGTGACATCTTTCCCAAAATGGTATTGGTGACACCACTACTTATTTTTCTTAGTTTTATTATATGTAGGTTGTCTTTTTCTCATTAATTGATTTGGGGCCTTTTGTAGGATCATACTCTTGATGTTCATACCCCTAACTAATGGAATTTGCAAGCTCAAGGTCCACTTCCATTCATTTGTATACCATTCTGATTCACGACGTATTCTCTGCACAAATCTGGGCGACTTTTGTTTCAACAAATGGTGTGAATTTCTCTTCACTATCCTGCACAGTTTTTCCGTGCGTCCTTTGTAACCTATTACCCGCACTGTAGTTCTATTGTTCGGGGAAACCTGCGAGGTTGTCTTGAATTTGTCTTCTTGACTTGATTTTGTCACAAATTGCAGTCCATATGGCTGCCCACTCATGCTAAGGAATTAATAAACAATTACAAACTATTTTTACTTCTTTAGATATCTCAAATCGCTTTTTCTAAGTAAGGGGGAGGAATCATTTTTGCAAATTTCCTAGGCAAGGGCTTTGAAGTCCCCAACAAACCTCTTAGCTCTCACTAGAGTAGATTACATTATTCCTCTTTGATTTTAAAGTTTAAAGGAAAATATTAGTCGAGGCATTTGGGAAAACTTACATTAGTTTAACCTTTTTCTTCTTCCATATTTCTCTTTTGAGCAATTTAGATTAGTCCACTCTTCACACAAACAAGGGACTTCAAGATTCCTTTCTTTCGAGTATGCTCTTCATCTTGTACTCACAAGTGATCTTAATGAATTGAAAAAAATGAAGGGTTTGAAATATCTCCCTTATCACATTTAGCTTTAAAGTTATCTCTTGCAATTCATTCACACTTAGAGATTAAATAGGAGGAATAATGAACCGCTTATGTTCATGTCTCTTTACTGTATGATCTCATAATTAGTTACAATTTTAATTTTTTTTGTAAAAACACGTGTGTATCTCTCACTTGAACCACACACCGAGGGACCTAAAGACTCCTTTCATTTTGAGTATGCTCATCTTGCACTCACAAATGACCTTGATGAATCTAAAAACCCAAAAGGTTTGAAATACCTACCTTGTCACATGATTTAATCAATTTGGACCCTTTAAAATCAACCTACAATGTAATCCTAACCAACTAAGATCCTCTATCAAATAGGTCACAAAAATAAATATAGTTAGGTTAGGATTGATTGGGCTAGGCATCCAAATAATTCCCACCAATCTTCTTCATATGAAACATTAGTGGTTGTTGTCTTTTAGGGAATTGTCAAATCCTGCTATACCAAGTGTGAAAAACTGGGATAATTTGTGTAGTTCCCAAGGATGCTAAAGATGAGGTTGAGTTGTTTTTTTCGCCACATAATTCCAAACGAGCTCTTTGTGGAGGTGGCACTTGATCGCTCAAGGTTGAACTATTTATCCACACTTGAGGTAGGTATGTTAGTGGCCAAAGACTAGGATTATCACCATGTCGCATTTGTGGGATGCATTTGCACCTGAGTTAGATTTTATTGGAAGCTGGAAGTGTTGCCATTCCCTCTAGAACATATCCCCAACAACTTGTGAGTATGGCTAGGCCTTTTTTTGAATATGAATATTTAAGCATATCATCATCATGGCAAATTATATTCCAATGGAAGAATGGGAGGGAGGAGTCACATTAATGATGGCAGACTCAATTACTTACAAGTGAGTTTATCCCACCCAACTACAACAAGAAATGATATCTTGTATCAAATAAACAAATAGATTATTGATTCACGAAAGCTTAAAGAGAGATGTGAGGATGGTCTGCAGTGGAATGAGGTCGGCGTTCAAAGGATTGGCAGATTACGGTTTTATGTATGACAGACTCTATGACACTTGTCATCCACTGGGACATGAGGGGATACCCTAGTGGGTGACTAGGACTTAGCACCATGGATCAAAATCTCAACCTTGTGGAATATGGTGAAGGGGAGACGCATACTCTAAGTGCAGTCTTTAGGACACATCAAGAATTGGTGGAGATATGGAGGTGTAGAAAGTTGTTGAATGCATATTTGACCTCGAAAATTGTGGAATATTTATGGTTGTTAGCTTGTCCAAGTGGTGAACAAGCATAAGGGTTAGTAGTTTCAAACAAGACACCTTTCATTAAGGTTGGGATTGAAATATAGGATACTCCAAGCACAACATTGAAAATTATCGAAGGCCAAACTCCTCAAGGTAAGGATCTAGTGGCTCCGTGCATATAAGTTACTCATAATAGTCATCGAATAGAGAGTCGTCATCTTGATGGATTCTCTACTACAAAAGTTCTTGGGGAATTACAGGGATTTTAAGGGACAATCACCGTTATCCTTCCAAAGGAAAACCTGACAATAGAGGTGTTGTCCATTTCAATTGATACAGAAGAGGGCATGAACTTTAGCTCTAGGGAGATTTTGAAAGGGAGACGAATGGTTAAAAATCCTAAATGTATCATGGTTAAACTTGATAAGGTAAAAAGGTAGTGGGTCATGATGTAAAAGTGACAGAGGTGGAAGGTTTCAATCAGAGGCAAGTCAATGAAAATTTGGATGCTAGAACATTGGAAGTGTGTTTTGGGTTATCTCAACCTTTCACCTTCTTGTTCATAGTTGGATTTGTTTCATTGCAAAGTCAAATGCATATGTGGAATTTCTATTAGAAAAAGACAGGCATTATGTCCCATCAAGACTCTTAGGACTATGATTAAAGAGGTGGTTGTCGATGTTTGATCCTTGAAGGGAACCAACTTATATGCAAATGGTTTGGGTGTTGTTACCAAGCTTACCCACTAAACTTTGGAACACCGAGATCTTTGAAAGTATAGGAAATACATTGGCCAATTTATCGCTTTGGAGAACATGTGTATGGAGAAGAAAGATTGTAGAGATGGTATAATCCTAGTTGAATTAGACCTTAGAGAAGGGTTGTGTGCAAATATAGATATAGAATGGGGAACCTAGAATTACAACCAAAAGTTGGATTATTGGAACCTTCCATTCCATTGTAGAATATGCCATGAAATAGGACACTTGAATTTTGATTGTAAATTTGTTAGGAAAGACTCATCCAATCACAAGAAGGTCTGGGTTGAAAAACACAAAAATAAGGAGGTCTTCGTGCTTTCATTGGAGGTAATGCAAAATGATGGCTCAAAAACTTTACTAGTTAATGGTAGCCCTATATCCTCGAATAGGCTACTGGCTTTTGTCCTTGCTAAGACAACTCAAATCGACTCATTGGCACAATTGATGTCTCCGATCCCAAAAGGTATGCAAAATTTGGATCCAACCTTAATCCTTCATTATATTTATAGTGGCTCAAATGATACAATTGGTTCCAGGTATACTTTTAAACATATAGAACCACACAAGGATGGCCCTAATGTGTTATCTAAATTTCTTATTGTTTGTGAATGGGTTGAGGGAAGGTCTAACTCGGGAAATCCTATACTAGATTTGGGAGGGTGTAGTGTGCTTAAGTTCAACTCTATTGAGTATGATAAACCAATTGAGATTACAGCTTCCCCAACTCCCAACGAAGAGCCGGTCTTTGTGGCCCTTATTACTAATTTAGTTGAAGATATTGATCCCTAGTCCCCTAAATCCTCAAATATTTCTAAGAAGAAGCCATTAGAATCCAACAGTAAGTAATTCTATTTATTGATATATTTAAAAAAATTGGAGGAGCCATGAGGGATAGAAGGAGCATTGGTTATGTACAAGGATAGGCCTTTCATTGTTTGGAGGAAATCACATATGTCGTTAGCAAAATCATTGGCAAAGAACGAAGATAACATAAATAACTCACCATATATGTGGACCTTAGAGCAAGGAAGACTGAGAAGTTGGTTGCTAAATGATAATTTTGTCCCTAAATGCTAGAAGGGTATGGTGCACCCATAAACAATTAGCCCTCAAACAAACATTTGTAGTGTACCAAACTAATATTGTGATGTTACAAGAAACTATGTGTGGTGACAAAAAGATTTGGATTTGTTGTCATCTGATTTAAAATACTGGAGCTTTTGTACTATAAATGTTGTAGGTTTGTCTAAGGATCTATCGGTTGGAACTCCAATTTTGACATTATTTTGACTTCAATTTCCAATGCAGTCATAATAATAGATCTCAAGGATAAGGACATTGGAAAGGATCTTAGATTGGTAAAATATGTATGGGCCTTATGGGGAAAGGAAGAAATTATGGGAAGGACTAGATGAGCTTGGACTATTATTTGCGGATAACCTTATCATAGGTGGTGATATTATCTAACACTTAATGTAAGGAAGATTTGGGGGAGGGTTGCAACAAGGGATCCATTGGAATATTTCTTCACAAATCCTTTTGAAATGCATCATTTGGTCAATATTGAACCAGTAAGATTGTCCCCACTTAGAGAGATGCAAGAAGAGGAAGAGAGGGGATATCCAAAAGACTTGACAGATATTTAGTGGAAAAATCTTTACTTGCTAATGATCTTAGAGTAAAATCTTGGGTGGGTACTAGTGGACTACTAGACTATCTACCAATTTTGTTAAAACTAGCTTCAAATAAAAAGAAGATACTTGGTCAGCTAAAATTTAACCACGCATAGTTGTTGGAAGAAGAATTTAGAGATATAATCTCTAAACATTGGAAGGCATTTGACAGACAAGAGGGGTTGACAACAAGCATAATGTAGAGAATTTGAAAAGAGTCAAAGAAGCTATGAAAGGATGGGCTAAAGCAATTTCCATAGTCACAAAAAATGTTATAAGAAGTGGAAGAAGGGAAAACAACACTCTTTGAATACAGTGAGGTTGGTGTCTTTACTAAGTAAGAAGTTTTGGATTTGAGGTAACTTGAAAGAACCAAGAAACATTTACTAGAAAAGGAAGTTGGATGGAGACTCAAGAGAAAACCCATTTGGATCAGTGAAGGAGACAATAACACCAAATACTTTCATAAACTTGCTAATCATAGTAAACATATAAATACAATTTGGGACATTACTTAGACAAACGGGATAAGGGTTAATACTTTCAAGGAAATTGCTAAGGCAAAAATACAGTGTTTCGAATTTTTGTTTAAAGATCCATAATTTGCCAATATTGCATAAATAGTGAAAGTATTGAGTCTTATCCCTAGACTCTCAAATGAAGATATGAACATGGCTTTAAAGGAAAACGTCATCAGAGAGGAATTGAAGTTTGTATTAACCCTCTTTAAAAGAGGGAAAACCCCTAGTCCTAATGGATCAACTGTTGAATTGTAATTTGGTTTCTATGATTTGTTGGAGTGGGATCAATTAAGAGTTGTTGAGGAATCCAAGCTTTCAAGGAAAGTACATGGCGCTATAAATACCACCTTCATAGCACTTATTCTCAAGAAAACAAAATTATACGTTCTTTGATGATTACAGACCCATATCATTATGTAATCTTGTTTATAAACTCTTTTAAAAATTCATTGTCAATAGACTAATGGATGCCTTGTCAAGTTTTATTTCAGATGAGGAGTTTGGGATTTGATACAATCAACAAGTACATGAAAATGTGGGGACGACACAAGAAGTAATTCATACATCAAGACTCAAAAATTGCATGCAGCCAATATTAATATTGACTTGGCAAAGGCATATGATAAGGTGAATTGGTTTGATAGAGAAAATTTGGCTACAAGGATGGTTTACATCATGGTGAATTGGCATAGGAATGGAGTCAATATGTTAATCTCTTACAACACATTGCAATTAAACTATCAAATGAGGAGAATCAACTTAAATGGTCCAAGAATCCAAGCACTATTGTATGTATTGTTAAGTTGGGATATTCAACTAAAATAGAAGAGAATTTGGTTGTTGGGAGGATTTGGTGGTGGCAATGCCCATTAAAGACCAAAATATTTTTATGGTTGGCATTGGAAAACAGAATTCCACTTAGGATAATGGACAAATAGATGTATTTTATGCAAATCTAATGAGTCTATAGATCGCATGTTTGTGCATTGCCCATATACAAGATTTTCTTGGAAAGAAGTTATACAAGTGACACATAGTAAGAACAATTGGGATAAGAAGACACCTATGGATTGTCTACTTGATTGGGTAATTGATTGATCTGTAGATGCCTATAAATCCATGCCCTTCTATGTCATATATGCAATCTGGGTAAATTGCAATTTGGTTAAATAGGAACCAAATGATAGTCTACAACTTATTTTTCACACATACTCAATTGGCGCATAGGATAAGCTTGGTTTTGAAAGGTAGTTGGATACCTCCAAAGGTGAAGAATACCAGATACATATCAATGCCAAGTATAGATCATAATAATCCATGGAGATTCTTTGATGGAGCATGCTAAGGAATAGCTAGATTTTATGGATCAGGGATTGTCCTTTATTTCACTCAAATCATCACTTGTTATTGAAATATGCAATTGGGAAAGGGACTAATACTCCTACTAAATTTCCGTGAAGACAAGAATGCTAGTAGCAAGTTCAATCTACAACTACTAATTCGAGAATATAAAACCCAGAACCATGTCTCACCCTGTTAAGCTATCCTCGTGGTGGAAGCGAGGAAAGGGAATGTCGCCCCCTCCTTTAAGGACATTCTCTCATGTTCAAATGTGCAATGAGGTCCACATCCCCAACAACACTCCGAGGAGCGAGGAAATTGAAGGATGGAATTGAAATGCCTAACATCATCGAAGGAGAAACTCAGAATTAGGAGCGGAAGGGGCAGGGAAAACCCCAATCCAAAAAATGGAAAAAAAAACACATAATCAAAATGCCACTAGCTAAACCAAAAGGAAAGGCGCTCGTATCCCAATTTCAAATAAAACTCCCAATTATGAAATCACCTCTCCAAAAATGGTTGAATACATTCAATACATGCAAGGACACACAGTAGTTAGTAAATTCATAGGCATTTGGCCCTTGGAGAAAGATCTAAACAAATGGATTCAAACAAAATGGAAACTAAAAGTCCAAATAGATCTTAAACTAGGATCCAAAGGCCTTTTCACTACCATATTCACGATTCTAGAAGATAAGGATTGAATATTTGAAAATGGACCTTAATTATTTAACCCAGTTGGCCTCTACCTCAGATTATGGGTCAATAAATTTATCCTAGAAAAAGAAGACTTCTTAATTGCTCCAGCTTGGTTCGCTTTTACTCCATGCCTTGAGAGTAAATTGGGGAGAACAAACCATGGAAGGGATTGGCAACACTCTGGGTACCTTTTTCAAAACCTTTGAAGTCACTAAGCAAGGTATATATACCTCCTATGGCCAAAATTGTGTATACATAAACATAGTAGGAGCCTCTCATATTATATATGTATAAGCTATTAGGACAATGACTGGATTCAGTCTCTAGATTATGAACATGACCCATTTTGTTGTAGGAAATGTCATGAGCACAGTCATCTTTTTCGAGACTTCCCTCTTAACATTATGAGCCCCCAATATCAGACCGCTTCTCAAATAGACAAATAGGGATACATACAAGTCACTACAAGACACAGATAGGGAAGAAGGAGCACCCATCAAGTAGAAACAACAAAACTGCAAACTACCAATTGCTTCAACATTCTAAAGAATTAGGAAACCACAACCAATGTTGTATAAGCATAAACCCAGCCTAGTCCAACTCGCATTCTTAAGAACGACTAATGGAAAACAAAAGGAGGCAAGAAATAAATCATGTTCCAAATACAATACCCCATTCATATCCAGAATACATGGAGGAAACGGAACTCATAGAATCAGAAGAGGGAGAAGACAATGACCTTAAAAATATAGACCTCCAAAGTATTATGAATACCTATGATCGTCAAGGGGTCCACTCAATATCGGACAAACAAATGCAAAAACTACAGGATGCCCTTCATAGATCTCACTCAAAATCCCTTAAATCATAGCAAAGAAATATCTAGTCTCTTCCTCACTTGGGATCCGCACCAACAACTCCAAAGAATTCTCAAAGGCTCGCAAAGAGGATAAACAAAAAGAAATAAGAAGCAATAGAGAGCTTCTAAAGGAATTGGGAGAAAGACTTATTGACTCTGGCCAATATGCCCCAATTACAAACAGGATTGTTACCTCTCTCCCATCTCATTTCCAATGAAAATTATCTCATGGGGAATTCCACACCTTAATGGCAAGAGTAAACAAAGAGCCTTAAGAGAAAAAATTAGTAATGAACAACCTACTATAATGATGTTAAAAGAAACCAAATGCACAAAAGCAATGCTCAATCATATAGCATCTAAATGTTGGACAAGCTCTCAATCAATTGCAGCAGACTCCATGGGATATGAAAGTGGAATGGAAATGATATGGAACCCTCAAACAATTCAATTGCAATACTTCTTCTCTACTCCACACTCAATCTCTACAAAATTTCACCTCATACGTACTGAGGAATTAGGCTATGTCACTAATGTTTATGGTCTTGCTACAATTGAAGACAAACCTAACTTCATTCAATCCTTACAGAACCTTCAAGCCATTATTGGGGAGCAACAATGAATTTTAGGAGGGGATTTGAACCTCATTAGGTCTCTTCTCAAGAAAAAGGGGGCATTCAAAAGTTAGACTCTCCAGTACTTTGTTTAAAGATCTTATTACATCCCTCAATCTAGTTAGATATAGAAACAGTAAATGTTATATTCACTTGGAACAACAAAAGAGGAGGAAACCATCAAGTGGCCTCTCTCTTGGACAAATTTCTTCTCTTAGTCAATATGTTAAACAAAAACAACAATATAGAAGAAAGCATTCTTCCCTATTCAAGTCCAGACCACTGGCCGATAAGCATATCCATCCTGATGGATAATCGCCCCAAAAATTGTCTCTTCAGGTTTGAAAATTTTTGGCTCACTCACCCCACCTTTCAAGAACTAATAGCAAAATGGTGGACTGACATTAAGATCACTAAAGGCTCAAAAACATACAAACTCCAATAAAATCTCAAGCAAATCAAAGTCAATCTCAAACTGTGGAACAAGGAAATATTTAGAAACGTCATTGAGGAAAACATAAACTTGAAGAGCACAAGGCAAGGATACATTAGCAAATTATATGGGATGGTAGAACCAATCAGCTCTAGGAAGAGGAACTCCAAGTTCAAATTGGACATCCATTTAAATCAGGAGGAACACTTTGGCATTAGAAATCTAGAATACGACGGCTAAAAAAAAGGGACAAGAATTCAAAATTCTTCCATAGCTCAATGATCCAACATCGTCATCATAACAAAATATCCTCTATCCAAACCAGTACAAATCATATAGTAAGGAAACACAATGAGATGGAAACAAAACAGATCAATTATTATCAAGAATTGTTATCAAAACCCCCTATAGATCGAACGTCTTCTATTTGAAAGATAACCGGGAACATCCCAACTTTAGTCATAGAAGATCAAAATGACAATCTGATGAGAAAAATAACCATGGAGGAAGTTGAGATAGCAACGATGGGTATGACTACAGGGAAATCCCCCGGTCCAGGTGGCTTCACTACATATTTCGTTCATGCTTGTTGGAACACCATCAAGACTGGCCTCCTTGAAGTTGTAGAATAATCGCATGCAACTAGAATAGTTATGCCTTCCTTCAACTCTACATTCCTATCTCTTATTCCAAAGCAAGATCATGCACTTGATCCTAGCAAATTTAGACCTATTGCTCTCTGTAATGTTTTCTACAAAATCATTACAAAAGTGATAGCAAATCCGCTTAAACCTTTCTTCCCTTGATGATTTCATAGGAGCGGACGGGATATGTGAAGGGGCATCAAATCATATATGGAATAATGATGGCCCATGAACACCAGGTATGCTCATAAACTAGATATATCAAAATCATTTTGATAAAATTGAGCTAGAATTATATTAGAAGTATGTTGTTACCTTTTGGATTTTCAAATCAATGGACCAACTAGATTCTCTAGCTAACATCTTCAGCATTCGTTTCTATCCTTCTTAATGGATCTCCAACTTGCACCTTTGCTTCCTCCTAAGGCATCCGTCAAGGAGACCCCCTATCTCCCTTCTTGTTTATTTTTATGGCGGAAGGATTAGATAGATCCATTAAAGATGTAATTTCAAACGGAACCATCAAAGGTCTGCAATCCCATGGTGATGATCTTACTACCTCCCATCAACAATTCATGGATGACACCCTATTAATGGGATTCCTAACTATTAATGAAGCCACAATTATTCAACAAAACTTGACTACCTTCATGGAAGCCTTTGGCACCACCCTTAATCAAGAGAAATCTCAATTTTTTTTCCTCAATGTCCCCCTCGTAATGCAAACCAACATCACCAAACTTATTGGTTTCAAAAGAAGTTCCTTCCCATCCAAATATCTAGGAGCCCCACTCTTCGATGGTCCCACGACAATCCCTCATAGGAATCATCTTTCCAAAGTCAACAAAAAACTTTCTAATTGGTCCTTTAGATCTCTCAATCTAGTTGGAAGAATGACACTAATTAAATTAGTTCTTCAATCAATGCCTAAGTACCTCTTTTTTATTCTAGTTGCTCCTAAGAAAATTATCAAATCCATTCGATCTTTGCAGCGCACCTTCTTATGGGGTGGAACATATCTGCAAACCCAAACACAGTGGAGAAATGGGACTAAGGGATCTAGAACTCAAAAATGGAACTCTGACAGCCAAAGTATGGTGGTGATGGCTCCAGAACCCGAACACCCCCTAGTGTAAATTTTGTATGAGAAATTATACATCTCATTTGTCTCATAGGGGACCAAAAAGATTCCATGATATGGAACACGACTTGGCAAAATCAAGAATTAGTGCATAATCAATTTTTGGGGGAGGTTTGTAATGGTTTGTCAACAAGACTATGGGAAGATGCATGGAATCAACTCCCTAAGATAGTGGAAAACCCAATATGGCGGTCTCTCAAAAATGATCTGCACCATAAAAACAAATTTGGGTCTATCGGTAGTAACTGGATTATAGAAACACCTAGCATAAAGTGGCACCTATAGATAGATAAGAATAATTGGCAAGAACATTCCAAGTCTCCCTACTTTGACTCATTATGGGAGGAACTGCAGAAAATGAGCATCCCCTTCTCGAGAGACAAGAACAAAATCCGATGGGAATATAAAAGCACAAGTACCTTCTCAATTAAAGAGGCTTACTCGGTCCTCACTCACACACATCAAAATGCTTAATCAAGAATGTGGGACCGTATTTAGAAGAGAAAACTATGGCCTAAAATAGCCACCTTCCTTTCTTGTTGGCTTGAAAAAAGACCCTAACCCGAGACAAACTTATCAAGAGAGGCTTCATAGGACCATCACAATTATGCCCGCTCTATCGACAAGTTGAAGAAAAACAAGAGCACATCTTCAACCAGTTCCCCTACACAAATAAATATGGTACAAAGGAGCTTCTCTATGTAGACAAATTGATAGGGATAGAAGTAGCCTTCCCCAAATAATTAATCAATGGAGAGACTTAGTATTTCAAGACCCTATTCTCAATAGGATTTGGAAATTTTTCCCTCCATTAATATTATGGAATATATGGAAAGAATGTAACAAGAGAATATTTAAATCAACATCTCAAACATGGGAAATCCTTTGTTCTATTCTCCATCAAAATATACTTGAAACTATAGAAGTGCAAGGTTGGTTTCTTAAGGATTTGGAAGGTCAGGGTCAAGAAAGACTCATTTTACGTGACTAGAGTTTTCATACCATCCAACATACCACTACATCAAGTCCCAAACCCATATGTTTTAGCCCTACTCTTTAGTCCCCTCCACCACAAGGCTTTATCAAGTTAAATTTTGATGGGCCCTCAAAAGGAAACCCTAGTCCAGCAGGATTTGGAGGAGCATTTAGGGATGAGAAAGGCCAAATTCTTCGAATATTTGTTGTGCGATGGGAAATTACAACAACAACGCAGCATAATTACAAGGATTAATACAAGGGCTCATAATTGCCACCAAGAATAAATTTGATAGACTTGTGGTAGGAGACACAATTCATAATCCACGTGCTGAAAAAATTGCAACACAACTCACCTATCACAAAAATTGCCAAAATTTGGAGACTAGAAGCGAAATTGGAACGCCTAACTCAACAGATCAAAAAGACTATGGTGATCATTCTTGCTCATGTTTATCACTAGGTTAACAAACTTGCCCACAAACTAGCCAATGAAGGAATAATCCAAACAAACAAGGACATAGATTCTCCTTGATATACCTTCTCATAATCGAGACTAATGCAAGAATGCTAGAAGATTGCAAATGAGGATCTCCAACCTTGAGTCAGGTGATCAGATACAAGCCAATACCCCCATCATCTTGTCCAATAGTTAGATGATTAGCCAATTGGTAGCTACAAATGAGTGTCGGGATAAAGGAAGGGCACTTGTCATGGGCTAGGGTACGTGGTCATGTGATGGAGAAAACTCCCCCCACTTCCAGGTATAAATCCAGGTGCATGTCCAAGGAAACAAACCCCAAGTCGAAGGCTCCACCAACTGCCAAGATCTCCGCCCTTACAACGAATAATCAACCAAGTAGTCAAGAGAACAAAGGTCAGCAAAGAAAAAGCACTAGTAGGATGGAAAGACACTTGGCATGGGCCAGGGCACATGGATGGAAAAGGATCGAGCCACTCCTCAACACCATGAATAAAGTAGAATGCATGTTGGAAAGTACAACTCCCAAGTTGGATATCCCGATAATTGCCATGACCTCCACACTCGTGTTGAGTAAGCAGCTGGTAGTCAAAAGATTACCCAAGGTTCAACAACAAAACCGAGTCAAGACGATAGCAAAGCACCTAGCTTGGGCCAAGGCACATGGTTTCTCGACGGCTAATCCCCTCCCCACTCACAAGCATAATATTGAAAGTACACCTAAGAGAATAATTACCTTGAGCGATATGAACACCCCACCCAGGTTGATTGATGTTGGAAAATCTAACCAAGTGGTAATGGCAGTCATGGTGGTCACGACAAATCATCTGACGACATGGAAGAAGGGAAAGCCACTTCATATGGGCTACTCCGCTCAGATTAACAAGCATGCAAGTATCAACACTATCCCCAACAGGACAATCAACCCCATGACATCATGACAAGGTGGCTCCCAGCTCTTGATAAACAGGTAAATCTAAAGGAAAGCTCAACCAGAGATCTATTTTTGGTTATTTCCTTTTGGCTTGTTGGGTATATGTTGGTCGAGAAGAGGTTAGAACTCAAGGCTCTACGGAGATATTGGATCACCTGGGACAGATCTCAAACTGACTGGAAAGTTCGAGGGAATAAGGATCCCATTGTCGATAGGAAGAACCAATGGTTAAACAGAGCCTCAACAAACAAGCAAATACTTCTCAAGAGAGTTGATCAAATGGCATACTAGTCTGGGGACTAGTAAGAATAAACTAGGCTACCAACACATGCCCCACGTCCAAGAGGAAGTTGAAGAAGCTAAAACATATTACAACAGTTGTATCCCACAAAACATAAGGAAAAAAATCAAACGAGATGAGGACTAAATGACATTGAAGCATAACACAATGGAAGTAGTGATAGAACAAGAAGAAATGCAAACTTGGTTTAGGGACGCTCATATCTTGCATACTTGTGAAATCAAGCATGCAAAAACGGTTCTATTGTATTGGAACATCAAAACTCTGATTGGAAAAGCCATGTTAGATGGACAAGAAGAGAAGAAGGTAATCCTTCTTCAACTGGAATAGATGCAAGCACAAATGGAGAATTTGAATCACAAATTTGTTACCATGATCGAAGCCATGTCAAGTTTTGAAGACAAACTCAATTCGCTATCCAGAACAACTACTAGAATGGTCTTTTAGATGATTCCCAAAGCTCGTTAGCCACAATAAGCCCAGGCAATGGGAGACCAAGTCATTCATATCATTAATGAAGATACTCCATAGACTATTCATTTTAGTTCTAAGCTCTAAAATAGAATGTTTACTTATGGTTTATCTTGCTAGATTATACATAGTAGTCTTTGATATGCTTATAGAATTAAACAATCCTTCCTTTTTTTGCGTAATATTTTGACATTTCAAACTCTATTTTATGGT
The DNA here is from genome assembly GCA_027924585.1 of Larix kaempferi. Lineage (NCBI taxonomy): Eukaryota > Viridiplantae > Streptophyta > Pinopsida > Pinales > Pinaceae > Larix > Larix kaempferi. The sequence goes on along the minus strand of BSBM01000319.1, from coordinate 186,199 downwards.
TTGCTTTCCCCCTGAGGCAGACTATAGTATTTTTTGAACATATGGCATGAACACTTAAGAACGGGTCTAGTTTCTTGGCAGGCAGGCCTATATGAATTTAATGAAATGTTGAGTTACCGATAATAGAAGGATCTAAACTAGCTTATAAAAAATAAAACTTAAAAAAAAAGTACTCATTGAATTTTATGCATGTGGTTGTTGATGAACACAACAAAAGAAAGAGGTTTAAAGTATTTCTAGGTTTTTGGAGACTCAAAAGTCTTGATGGATTGGTTCAATCAACAAGTCAAAACTGAAAATTTGTTTTTGACCTATTATGGATAGAATGCAATAAGTAAAAAGTACTTATGAATTTTTTCAATTCACACAACTATCGAGATTTAATATGAAAATGGATCAACTTTCTAAAGCACTCTTAATGCAAGAGGGTACCTTTACTGAACAAAAATTCAAGGGGGGGGAGGGGGAGGTGGATGGGGGGGCACTCCTATCAAAATTTGAAAGCTCTCAATATTAAATACAACGAATGATAGTTTAGACAACTTTGGTTCTACTGGACCTAGTCTTTTGGCTTACTATTCGACTTTTCAAGATAAACAAGACTTGATGTTATTGGTAAATGCTCAAGTTGATATAGCCAGGAAGACTCTAATATTGGAAACAATAGACTTGTTTATATTTTGATTAATGCATAGATTATATATTTGATTTTAAACTCTGAAACATCAATATAATGAATTTTTCTTGGAATAAAAATACTTATTTATTTTATTTCCAACAAATTTTATAATAATCTCGACCATCTTATCTTTATGTTTACTCTCAAAAAAATTTACAAGATTTAAATTTACTCAACAATTTTCATAACATTCAAATTTATTTTACTTTCAACCATTTTGATAACATTTAATTTTGCTTCCAACAATTTGCATAGCCTTCCCCCTCTATATGGGAAAGGAGGTGTCTTTAAACTAAAATGTATCTTCAACTAACCATTCGTAACTTTGTTAATAACCTTATCTTATTTTAAAGAAAAATGGGTGCATTATACCTTTACATGTGTGAAAGCTCTAAGAAAAATGAAAGATGATAAAGATCAGCAAATACAACATGAAGCTGTGTGATCTTTATACCTACAGTAGATGGAAGGTATACAACACGGTTTTTGTAGCAAGTCAACAATCAAAATTCCATAGCAGAGTTTCAGATAAGCTTCTAAAACTTTGATCGTGTTTGTACATGGGGAGACTATAACGTGGTGAGGTCATTTGAGGGGATAATGGTTGAGCAATGAGGCAACAATGTGACCACTTGTTCATTGATTGCTATCTTCACTAAAGGAAAATTGGATGATCATATGAAAGAATAGAAATTCTCTAGATTGATTTTTATATTTTATAATGCATTCACATCACTATGTCGCATGCAATTCCCTCAAACTTGACCTGACCTTGACCTATCTATCTCCACCTTTTTGGAATTGGAACCCCTAATTATATAATCAAAAGAGAAGTCATCTCTTATTGAGTTGGTGCAAACAACTTCTAAAGTACCTTTACCCTTGCAATATTAAAAAAAATGCAATTTCAAAGGTTATTTCATATTCAAAACTGCAAATTATCATCTAGAAAACTTTAAACCCTTTCATTGAAAAGAAATTAGGATATGTCTCTAAATTCTCCCAAACATTTCATTTAACGTCGATTTCATATCAATGAAACTCTCTTCACTGAACCAAACCGTAGTGATCAAACTTAATAATGTTGACATGGATTGGAGGTGAAGACAATTGGTAACAAAGGGACATATGTATTCACCATAAATCATTGTGATTATTGTTGTGCCATAGTAGGAGAGGTCCTTGAACTATGATGATGTATGAGGTAGTGAATCAAGGAGATAATGGAGGTTCAAGGAAATGTGACTTGGAAAACCTGATTAACTCTCCAGGTAAAGAGATTGTTTAAAGCCCATGACAAGTTCAACGTGGAATCAAGGACGCATATCCTAAAACTATGAGAATGGGAGTAGGGATTTCAATGCTCCATCTAAATCCTTCAAATAAAGTACGTAGCACTAAAAGCCTCCCTGTCAATGATCCTAGACCCCCTAACATGGGTGACTAACATCATCAATCTTTCCCGATTAGACATGTTGCCCATAGTGCCTACTCAACATGAGAATCTATAAGCCTCCCAAGACAACTACAACACTAGAATCTAGGTGGAATTGATAACTAACACTCAATTAGGATTTAATTATGCTTTTGTTAATATATGCTCAATAAATTTATGCTTTTGGTAAATCAGTGTATTAAGCAATACTCTTACAAGTTTTGGGACATGAAGACGACATGGCTTTGTTAGGAACTCAACATGTTTGATGCACTAAATTTATATCTATTTTTATCTTAGTAGTAGATCTCTCATGTTATGGATGATGTACAAGTAACGTCGAAAAGTTTTTTAAGAATTTGTTACTTCAGAATTTTGGAAATGTTTATAATTTATTAATTTATACAATATTTCACATTAAGCAAGGCACATTAAATTTCTCTGTAATCCAATGGCATGCAATGCTTCAGATTTCCCATACTACCATTACTCTGAAAATACCATTTTCTGCGATTAATTTCTACAAACATGTAACAGAATTTACGACTAGAGAAAGATAATCTAATCTCATTCTCACTTCCACGATGGTAATATTACTTGTTGGGTATCAAAGAGAGACACAAGAATAGGAAAAAGATTCTAGAAGAAACATTACCACCGATGGAACATTTTGTCTTCTTCCTTGATATATCTATTGTAACTAGGTTTCCACTATGCTATCACCTCCAAACTTTCTAATATTAAAAGTAGGTTTACTTTTAGATATCGTTGCCTTTGAAATTAATCTTTGATTAATATCCTTAATATTATCTTTGTTGATCTTGGAAACTAGTTGAAATTTGACACAGCCAAACATCACCTATGCCACTCAAAATAGAGCTTTCTGCTACGAAAATCTACAAGCACCTGTTTCAATTGACAGGCAGCATAGGAAAAAGTTCAAGGTTAATTGCACCCAACATAGTTTACTTAAATGTGAGTTAAGAATCAAGAGCAAATATTTGGACAATGAATCCAATAACAATATCTTGGTTCCAACAAAACGAAACTTAGGTTTTTCGCCGTGCAATATTTATTTCACTCAAGCTCTTGAAAAAACAAGCATACCATCTTGAGAAGCTTTTCAAATCTGTATTCCAGAATATCCACTTAGAGAATGCCAATGGTGCCCACATAAAGCAATCCAAGGCTTCTAAGCATTACTGTCGTTCATCATATGACAGTGAAATCCAGCTATTAAACAAAACAACCAGAACTTAAATCATGAATCCATGATTCATCCTGAAAGGGCCGCATTTAGTGAACTGTGAAATTCAACCCCGATTTGGGCTTCTGCCCTCTCAAGGTCAGTTGATGCTGAACTTAACTTCTGTGTGTACTCAGCCAATCCTTTCTGGACTTGTTCACGATCAATCTTGTCCAATGGAACAGCTTCAACTGCAATGATATCAGTGTAAGAGTTTGCATGGATAAATGCAAATCCACTGCTTACAAAATACTTATTCACATCACTGCCTTCATGAACAGACATAAGACCAGGCTTGAGTTCAGCAATAGTTGCAACATGTCCTGGCAATATACCCATCTGTCCACTTGTTGCAGGCACTATTACCATGTCCACCTGCCATCATTAAGAGAAATAAGTTTTACCAAAATGGTCAGTAAAAGAGTGACTATCATTTGCATATAATTGCAGGGTCAAAGCAAAATCATCTGCTAAACAAGCACACTTGGAAACAGACAAGGCCCAGTAGGTGTATGAGGCTGCTTGAGAGAAATCTGATCACATTACTGAATGATTCCTGGAGTCAAAACAACTTGTAACCATGTAATACTAAAAAGACAATAAGACAGACCAGAACAGCAAATTTGTACATCAAGGTGTATCCAAGAAGTAAAATCCACTAACAATTTTAAGTCTTTTCATCCTATGGTCTTTAAACTTTGTTGTTTCTTGGGATAGTGCATTATCCAATCTTTTGTAAGTTCTGTAAATTTTGGAACTCGTATTAAAAATAGTAGACTAGCTTGCAAGCCAGAATAAACATGTCCATTTTTAAATAATGACAAGACTAATTTGCAAGCCAGCATAGAATAAATTTCCAAACATGTTTGTCATTTCTCTGTCATGTGCCCCTCAGGTGGTTGAATGTGCACTATTTCTTATTCAACACAAATAATTTCTTAACATACCATTTTTTAGGGTCCAATAGACCAAAGTTGGTCTCAACGGACGACAACAATCATCATCATCATCATCATGAAGTCAAACCTGTTGGAATCCTCCCTACAGGTGTAATAGGGGCCTATGGGCCCATTAGAGATGTATGGTGGCCATTTAATGTAATGTGGACTATGTCCACAATGTCGGTTATTATTAAATAAGGCCCTATTTGGTAGTTAGCATTTAATAATATGGCCTCATTAAAGAGAGCCCACTAGGTAAATAGCATTTGGTAGCCATCAATAAGGATCGAGTCCTTACTGTGCATGTATGGGAATATTATTGTATTGGAACCTAGCTCAATGGGAGGTTGCCTCCTTGAAGAGACAAGTGAACAGGGGTTGATCCTTCCATAAAAGAATCCTTGCAAGGTGTTGCCCTACCTTAAGGGTATTTCAAATTTTCAATACATGAAGTATTGAAGTATTTTGTTCCCATCATTGTAATGTACATCTTATGTGTGATTTCATTTACAGATCGGAAGTACACTACAATTGGTGTCCACATTATCCAGGTCATTGGTGGTATGATTTCACCTAACCTTTCTCGGTTATCATAATTAGAGTAGGTAGGTACAGTTTCATTTGAGTTCATCATTTATTATTACCTATGCACTGCACTTGTCGTTATTTAATTTTAATTTTAGTACATTTCATTTTGAACAAGGCAGGACGGATGTGTCTGCCTCATGATGCATTTGACGTCATTTTTGTTAGATGTGTGTGTAGGTCTACAGGTACCCAGGAGATTCTAAAGGGTTCTCATACACTCTCGAGAAGAGTGCATGTCCCATAGTTGGAGCCAGTTGTTACACCTCAAAGTATCTATGGCGTTCCCTACAGATACACCAAAGCAAGCGGTTAAACAAAATTGATGTAAAGGCCAAGTTTGAAGCATAGAGTGTCATGGAGGGTCCACTTGATTTCCACCTCCAGGAGGTGTTTTCCCTATAGGGGCTGGTGCCCCTCGAGGGGGGGGGGCGCAATCACTTGGACGCATGACCACACTCATTTATTTGCCATGTAAAAGGTGATAGCACTGTGTAAAGGGCTTTGTACCCTATCTAGCACACTTTATTTGCTTACTTGGACATATTTTACCCCTCCTATGGGTTGTGGGTTGTGTTACCCGCAAATTGTACTTCCTTATTGAAGAAGCCACCAAGGATAATGACGAAGGACGTTTAGGGCAGACACTTGTTGGGGTTGCTTGGGGCATGACGACCTCCTTTTGGCACACCTAGCACTAGGTGTAGCCTAATTGCATTTTTGTTACTATTTTTATGTCATTTAGAGATATTTTATTGTTATTTTGAGTGGTTTAGCCCCCAAATTGTGGGTGAGCAAACCAAATGTTATATTTTCACACTATCTTGTAGGCTAATAACTTAAAATTGGGTAAGGCTAATCTTATATAAATAGCGCCTCACTCTCACTGTAAAAACACAACAAGATATGGGTTCATTATGAGATCTTTTCTATTTCTCTTAAGTTTATAGGAGCTCTTGATGCTATGCGCACCTAACTTGGGTTGATCTTTCTTGCTTGAAGATTAATTTGATGAAGTTATAGGGTTTGTTTTACACATGTTATTGGTTGATGCTAAAGAGTGGTTGTAATAACTCACGCACAAAGGTGACCTAAGGCACTATCTTGCTCATCTTTGTTAAATGTTGGTAAGTTATACTTCTAACCTAGTTTAATGGTGCATTATACTAAAGTGTTAAGGATTCTTGAAGTATTTTGTTAACCTTGCATGAGGAGACCTTCCTTTCATAGGAGGTCTCCATTGTTATTGGGCCTTGGACTTCTTTTGCCGTAATTACGCTCTTCTACCTAACTTTTGTGGTTGCTAGTTGATGTCCTAATTGCAAGTATTGAAAGCCATTCTAAGAGAGGTATGTTAGTATCGATCTCTCAATGCCCTAGGGATTGAGACACGAATCATATGCCCTATCTTTTCAACAAATCCATCTTTTTTTATCAATTTACATGCATTTTATTTTACATGCATACTTTATATAATAAAAAAACCCTTAAATATAATATTGCTAGAAAAAGCCCTAAAAATCTAAATAAATTCAAAACTCTAAAAATAACCATGGGTTTGTAATTCTGGTCCACCCATCAAATTCGCCCTAGTGGATTTATCCACAAATCTCTGAAGGTGTCCTCATTTGCCTTGGCGCATTGGGAAACATGAATTTGCCCAAATTAGGGTTTATGCAGGGTTTTTTACAATTCTAACTAGATCATTAAGTGCACCCTAGTTCACTTGATCTTCTCCCCTTCAAAGTGCACTTTTCTGAGGTAGTACCTTGGGAAGTGTGAAACCATACCTTGGGACTCGTGGAGTGTATTAAATTGATGATATCTATTGATGTTGACTGGTAAATTGAATTAACTCCTTTATATGTTTTATGTGTCTTTATTATCCATTGTTGACTCCATATGAGGCATTGATCTTTGCCATACGGTTTGTAAAAGGGTATTTGCAAGTGTGTTGATGTCTTCAAGAGCTCTTCATCCATTAGGGACTCTCCCCTAGGTTTAGGAGTTACCCAAAGAAGTTGAGCAGTTAGGTCGTGTTGACATTAGGTCTAACCCCTCTTGTATGCTTACCATCACTAGCACAGGGCATACTAAGTCTGCTTTGAAAGGACCGCTAGTTTGAGAGGTAACACAGGGCACAATTTGGGCACGTGTCCAACACGTGGGATACAAATACTTGGCTCCTAGGGAGCGTGTTTTGTTACTTAGGTAGCTATAAATAAAGATGGAATCCTCTTTATTGAGCATGTATCAGAATATTATTGTATTAGAGTAGCCCATGTTAAATTTTGATATAATTTTCATCTCTTTCAACTTTAGCAAAATTAAAACAAAAATTCACGGTGTTAGGGTTTGAAACAAATTTAACAATTGTAGATACAAATTTAACAATTGTAGATATACACAATAAAAGTACTACAGAAATAAAATCATAACCAATAGAGCAGCAGCAGTAATAATAAAGTAAACTAATTAACAAAAATTAAGATCAAACTGAAAAGATGGCAAGAGTAAGAGAACTAACTAACGACACAAATGAGTTGGAACCTTCCTTATACTCGGAATTTAACTTTCAGATTAAACTTTGCCTTTTAGAGGCAAGTCAACAAATGGAACAAAAACTAACCCTTACCTGAGGGTATGCACATACCTGGGAGAGAGAGAGATAAAGTGTTGTAGGATAAGGTTAGACAGTTACAATAGAAGCTCAGTGAGGGTACAATAAATCCAAGATCAGCCCCAAATATTCAAACCCTCGTGGCAATGGACAAACACCTCACAACTGGCAGCAGCACTCTCACAAAAAACAGTGGCACCCTTACAAGTGATAGCGGCAGCGCCAAGCAAGCCTAAACATGCCCCAACAGGGTAACGGCATCCTTCAACAGGTGGCGACAGTTTCAAACAGTCCTTGGTAGGCTGCGGCAGCCCTAAACAAGCAACATCCTACACACAACAAGCAACAGCAATTTCAAGACAGACCTCAGCTCCTAAAAATCCGTCAAACAGTGAACATAGGCCTCCACACAGTCAACATAGGCAGCAGCAGTCCCAAGATGGCAAATCAAACCCTCAAAACAGTCCACACAGGCAACGGGCAGCCCTAAGACAGTCCACACAACAGATGGCAACCCTAAGACAAGCAGCGGCCCTCTTTAACAGTCCAAAAGCAATCCACGGCTCACACGTGTGAGGGAGAGGAGGAGAGATCATCCTTCAAGCAGGACAACCATGAGTAGTAGAGAAGAAAACAAGAGAGCACCCAAGCATAGAGGATAGAAACCTTAGACGTCACTCACACAAGGCTGTTGAAAACCCTAGACAGTCACACAAAATTCAGAGCTGAGTTATGTCTTCAAGATGCCAAAACAATGAAGGCTAGGCTTTTATTTATAGCTTCTTAATGGCCTTCTAGAAGGTTGCCCTTCTAATTTTCCATTGACATTAGGGTTTCATTACTAAAGTCAAGAAGTCATACTTTTAGGATGGTTGCCACATAAAGACTAAATTAATATTAGGACGTTTTAAGGCGAGGGTTACACATAAGACATAACAATGGGCAAGTAACCACACTCAAGAGGGGTGCTAGCACATAGGACCAACATGGGAGGGGTCAACACAAGACCAAACCAAACAAAAGGCTAACCATAAGTCAAGGAGGGGTAAACAACCCTTCTAACCACAAGACCAAAGGTGTAACAACAAGTTGGGAAGACAACCCTTCTACCCACAAGACCAAGGGTGTAACAAGAAGGTGGGAAGAAAACCCCTCTACCCACAAGAGCAAGGGTGTAACAAGAAGGTGGGAAGACAACCCTTCTATCTCTCTCTCTCAATGTACAAGTGTTTCATACAATAACTGGAAGTTTATCATCACCATATAAGATAGGTTCACATTGGATGATCTGATCCTCTGGTCCTCCTGACTGCTCTTAAGGTCAAATGCTAGTGACTCCATCAAGGGGTGGCCAATCCCTTGATGAAACAACCTAGCTCAACCATCTCGAAGACCTAGGAGAGAAGGACATCGCACATCATCGTCATCTTGGTTAACTAACCAAGATCCACCTGGTTAACTGACCAAGAATATACCTGCAGGACCCACCGAGTCTTCCGAGTCTTCGAGAGCCTTTACTAAAACGAGAGTGAGCTGAGTGTTTATGAACAAATTATAAATAAGGTGCAAAGGAGAAAAAATGAAATATTTGATAGATTGCATACAAGTAAGTAATGGGAGTAGTGCGATCAAGTTAAGGCAAAGTCAGACTTCAAAGACTCGGCAAATACTCGGCTGGCTTGGGACTACAGATCCTAAGCGGACCGTACACATTGGGGTGGCGGATCTGGTAACACAACTAAATAGTCTATATGCGAAAAGTGCTCAATTGAGGGTATAAATTCCAATAAGTCTGAGAGTAAGTGCTCAGACTTACTCTAAATAGTCTATATGGGAAAAGTGCTCAATTGAGGGTATAGATTCCAATAAGTCTGAGAGTAACCATTTTCTTCTTTCTCCAACTTGAAGCAAAGCAATCAGCTTAACAAGTCATTATAATCTAGGATAAAAATTGATGCACCAGTTTGTAAACTACAGAAACATTTCACAAACAATTCCAAGCTGTACACTTGGATTTTTGCATGTATCATTGGTATACCATATACTTGAATTGAGTTAAACTTATGGTACTTGGGCAGGGATTAAGGGTGAATTCAGAATATATCTTGGGTCCAAATTAACTTGCCTGCAGTTCTCAAAGATTAACTTGAAGCAATCTTTGCGGAGAAACCAAGGAATTTTTAGATTCTCTCATAAATTAACTAGAAAGAAGGTAGCCCCCTGGGGTGTAGACCAATTGGAAACCGCAAGTTGTAAAGACTACGAAGGTCATAGGTTCAAACCTCGACTTACCAGTGGCCCATGGTTGGGGGCATTGTGAGTTCACCAGAAGGTTATAGTGGCGAGCACGATACTATCCCAACTCCACTATAATCATCCAAAATAGAGAGTCAATTGAGTGTTTCCAGATCCACCACCCCTATGTGTAAGATCCACCGATCCACAGATCTGATACGTATCCAGATCGGATCCACCTAGGATCCGTCTTGGAAACAGATCCCCTGCAGAAGGAAACATATCCTAGTCCTATGAAACGGATCCTGTGAAAAATCAAACAATTCCTGAAATTTTCAAACAGATCCTGAAACTTCCAATGCTTCTATGACTGAAACTTCCAATGCTTCTATGACCCATTGATCCCCCAAAAAAATTGTTTTTTTAATGAAAAACTTAAAAACCCTAAACAACTAATGGCTAAAAGTGTAAAACCCATTCCTGCTCAAGGTCTGATCTATCCTTATATCAAGATCTGCTCTTGAACTCTGATATATCAATATCAAGTTCTGCTCTCAATGCTTTTATTTCATTTATCTTTATGGTCAAGGTCTGTTGTCAAGGGCTGATCTATATTTATGTGCTACGTTGTTACTCACTTCACCTACACTGTTATGTAGTCTTGCCGTAGCCTTCAAGAAAACTACTTTATTCCCTGCTGATAGGGACATGTGGATGTGGCTCACAAAAACACTATTATGACTTGCTTCAAGTTCATGCTGAAATGGTTTTTAAAATTATCAATATCAATCATGGTTACAACTTATCAAACTATCAGTTACGGTACATGAACTCTCTTTTTTGGCAATAACTTATAGTTCTACTCTTGTGTTTCATGAATGGTTTTGATTTTTCACTCTTTTTTTATTTATTATATAAATGTTTTTTTTTATTTTTTTGTACTTGCTGTTTCCCCACCGTATCCGGATCCTAGGTTTTAAAAAATCTGGCGAATCTGTATCTGTATCCTGGTAACTTAGGTCAATTCTCACTAGCTCATTCGGTTAAGGTGTGGGTCTCGTCAACAAGGCGAACGAGGTTCAATTCCCCTTAGGGGTGAGCTAGTTGGGAGGAGACACCCAAAATCCAACTAGTTGAGGGTTGGTGTGGCCCAGGCCGGGTGCTATCCCTGGGTGATTCTGACGGCTTAGATGCCCCTGGATCATGGTTTCTTAGACCAAAGGCTACTCCCGCAAGTTAGGGAGATTCTAGCAAACAAACAAAAAAAGTAGAAAGAAGGTAGAATGAAGCCAAAATAAAATAGAACATATTGACTGCACTATTAAAACTAACTCTTAACTAGAAAAAACCAGAAGAAAAAACAAAGGAGACAGCAACCATATTTTTGACATTGAAACATATATATACTCTGTTTTTTTCAATTTCTCTATAGATGTTGACAACTCAACCAGAATTTGATTTACCTATGTGATATTTCAATTTTTTGGTTTAGCAAATACAGTATTTTACTGTACTTTCTACCTTATAGTTCTTTACAACATCGTATGTATTTTCTATTTTTTAGATGCATGTATTTTCCACTAGTTGAAGTATCCTGCTGGCAGTAAGGTTGAAAGCCTGAGAATCCATGTATCTTGCTGTCAATCGGTCATAAGCCTGTCTGGGATTGTGATCTGATTCAAATTTCTGTCATTTCAACTTTTTCAGACGGATTTTGAGAATCTCTTCTGACATCTGGGATTCAAGAATTTCTTCTGCCGTCTGCAGCCTGTTGGGCTCTCCATTGCCTTCTTTGCATGCTATTAATAATTTATCTTCTAATGTTGCATTTCAACTTTATAATATATATTCCTCTAAAATTTAAATAGAGGATGAATACTTTTTTCATTTTTAATTTGACTCATAAAACCCTCCCAAATTCTGAACTTGATCTCATGTAAGTCTTTGACTGCAGCCTGAGAATCCGTATTATTCTGATAGCATGGTTGGCTAGTAGAAATGCACAACCACGAGGAAGAAACAGATTTATGGAGAATATAATGTTTAAGAATTAAGGAGTCGTTGAATACATCACCATAAGATACATCATGTCAGAAATTATTTAGCAGTTAACTACTTCCTCGACCAACCTATAGTCAATGTGAGACACTATATCACATTAGGACTCCTACCTTTATTCAGTGTTACAGCTCTAACAGTCTAAGCTAGCTAGGTGGATTGATATCCTCACCGGTGGATGGGACTCAGGGACAACAAGCTGGGCCAATAAGGCCAGAGAGTAATCTTGAGTACATGGACAATGAATTCCTGATAACTATATGAATGGATGTTGCTGGAATCCTTAAATAAGTGATAGATGTATGAATGATCGCACATGTTGGTTGATGACATCCTTAATGGAATTCTCTTGGTGATTTTAAAATTCTGATATGATTATACATGTTGTATGCTGACAATTGTATTAATGAATTCCTTTGGTGTCCATAAATGGATAATGACATCAGAAATCCATAAATATTCGGCTCAAAGATGACTCTGTCAAGAACAGGTTAGTACACAGATCTTGACTTGGTTGTAGCCAGCAAGAGCAATCTGTTACAAAAATTCTATTACCATGCAAAGATAAGCATTTTTTAAAATTCTAGATGTCATACATTATGTTATCTTTCTTTTGTGATTGCTTATGAGCATGATGAGCAAGAAACTAATACCGTAATTCTGTTGCAGAAGAAAAGAAGCATGATCATCCTGAGGTTGGTTGGAGCCAACAAGAAAAGGGCTTAGCCAGCATATTGACGACCTTGCCAATGACTGAGACCAGCAAGGTGAACAGAAAATAGCATTGCTCACATGATGCAACTCATTGCAATCAGTTGAAGCTGACAAGGAGAAGAATGTATAGCAGGATAATGACCTTGCCTATGTCCAAGACAGGCATGGAAGAGTATTCATTTCTGTTCAGGACCATACTGAGGCAGGTGCTTTTTGTAAGGGGAAGGAAAATGCAATACCCTGTTTTCATACCCCCTATTTTGTACATGGACATAGTGTAAATATCACATAAATATTTAACACATGTGCTAAGCCTTACCAAAGGCACCTTGTAACGTGAATGCTGTAAATGGTATGTGGATGAATGTAAAGTTCTTCATGGGAGTCCAAGACCAAGAACTCACTTATGAATGTGATAAAACATAAGCATCATTGGGATAATTTGGTTTCAATGGGTTCATAGCTTTTACATGATGTAAGTATGATATAATCTCCAAAAGGTAAGCTAATGGGAGTCCAAGACCAAGAACTCAATTATGAATGTGATAAAACATAAGCATCATTGGGATAATTTGGTTTCAATGGGTTCATAGCTTTTACATGATGTAAGTATGATATAATCTCCAAAAGGTAAGCTAATATAAAAAATGAGGAAATGGTGACCCATTTGCAAGAGAGGGAATATGATATGACAAGTGGCTCCCACTTGTCTAGTTGAGATGACAAAAGGAGGCTTGAACACATAAAAGTTTAAAACATTGAAGCATGTTTGCCACTTAACCTCTATGAGCATTAAATGCTCACCTACCACCTCCCATGTACATATTCCTCCTCTTCGGACTATGGAGGGGTTTCTTTGGTTGTTTTTTGTTTGATTATTGCTCCTTTTTTGGCTATCATAAGCAGTTCATAATGGCCAAAGAGAACTAAAGAGTACTTGCTTCCAGGAGTGGAGAACCCCATGACATGTTCAAGTACTGACTTCCAGACTTCAGTAGTGATTTTGGCAGGCCTTTTTGGGACGTGCTAGACTGGTTTTCCTCTTCCTGCGAAGGAATAACAGTGACAAATTAAGGCATAAGCTGCTACAAATCAATTTGATGGCTTTTCCTTGTTCTAGTGAGTAGGCTCGCAAGGATTGGGGTGCACTGCTCTAGCAAGTACGGTGGCAAAGAGGCTTGTACTGGCAAGTAGGCTAGACAAGTTACCCAGCAAAATATTGCAGACTGCCCTTATGTTGAGGTCTACAGATGTTATGGGTCTCTCCATGCTGAACAGATAGGCTAGGAATGGTGCCTGTTGAGATATTTTCCCCTTAAACCTAATAATAGCCCTTGTCATCTTACAGCCCCAAGTTGGGATTGCCATTGGGGCAAATATGCCTATGGCTGGATGTTGAATGCTCCATTGGAAAAAATTCTCTCTTCAAAATGTTATAGCTAAGACGAGAATCTTTTTGCTGTCTATATGTTGGTTTTATAAGATAAGATTAAATGTTTTGAAAGATGTTCTGCATATGATTTTAGACTTGCATTAGTGTTTGGTATTTTAGATCATCTGGGCAGAACGCTTGGCAAGTGTGTTCAATTTTCTATGCACGGGAAGATTTGGGCAAGACAGAGAAAATAATTACGGCCCATTCTTGAAGGACCAGATCCGGGCACATGACACTACCAGTGTTGAAAGACAAATCTAGGAAAAAACAGTCAAATTAGAACTCAACTCTAATCAGCACAGAGGGCAAAGCTACAGACAACAAAATCCAAAAACAACAGGAGGAATCACACAGGTGGAAATAAGAGAACAGGATATAACAGCAATAAGACAATGGGTAAGAGTAATCAAACAAAAGTCTATGCCACCAAAACATAAATGAAGTAAACCATGAGAATCCTACCATGGAACTGTAGAGAATAAAATTCAGTTGCAATTTTGTTACAAGTAACAAAGACAAGGAAGCTCTACTTTCAACCAAAAGTCTGGAAAAAGAGCCAGGCTAAGATTATAGGAGCAACGGCAGCTTCAGAAGGACTGGCAATATTCTGGAATCCTGAGATCATAAGTTTAGAATTGAACATGATCTTGGACATTGGATAACAGAGTGTATCCAGTAACTCGACAATGGCTAGCACTTGCAAATGGCAAATGCATGTCCCCCAAACAGTCCCAGAGGAAAGCAAGAATGTTGCCAAACTCCCCAGAATTAAGCTGACCAGCTTCCACCAGAAAAACGAATAGGAAGAGACTTTAATTCTAAATAACTAGGATAAATCAGGAGGCAACATTGTAAGAGATCCATGTAGAGAAATGGTAGATAAGATAATTTTATTAATGTCCAACAAATTACCACAAAAGTAGGTCCATGGGACTAAAAGAGAACATCCAGTGAGGTACAGTGCGAGAGTGTGAAAGTAATTTCTAAATTAAAACTGCTAAGTTACCAGGATTCGGATTTAAATATGGATTGGCCGGATTTTTTAAAAGGCCAAGATCCAGATAAGACAGGGAAATGGCAGGTATAAATAATATAAATATGTTTTTTATAATTTTTAAAAATAAAACTTATAAAAATTAGAAGTATATATATAATACTTATTTGAGTTTCGCTCTGCAAAGCAAATGATAAATGACGAAACATATTTATCACCTGCTCATTTTTTGTTCTTATACTAAAAAGGTTTGGAAGGAATTAGATGCATTAATAGGTTCAAAAAAAATTGGAATGGAAGCACAGTAGGAAAATGTCTTGAAATTTGGGATGGGAATTTTGCTGTGAA
Organism: Larix kaempferi; assembly: GCA_027924585.1. Taxonomy (NCBI): domain Eukaryota; kingdom Viridiplantae; phylum Streptophyta; class Pinopsida; order Pinales; family Pinaceae; genus Larix; species Larix kaempferi. The sequence goes on along the minus strand of BSBM01000319.1, from coordinate 170,909 downwards.
AATGTATCATGGTCTTCCTCTCATTGTAGCTTGGGGAGTATGGTTACCCAGAAATCTGAGTTTATTTGAGGATCAACAGATACCTTCACTGCAATGTGCTTTACAGTCAATGAATATTCTCAAAAGCTTTATTCAATGCAATCCAGCAAAGAATCCCAGAAACACTATGGAAGAGGTGATAGACAAGTCTGGGGCTTGGCTATATTTTGATGGAGCTTCCCAAAGGAACCCATTATTATGTGGAGTTGGAGGAGCAATTCACTTATCAGACCATCACTGGCTAAAAAGTGAAGCAGGGATAGGCAAAGGATCCAATAACTTAGCTGAGCTGATCACTCTGAAGCTTGTTCTCAAACTTGCACGGGACCGTGGCACTTGGAGGGTTCAGGTCTTTGGTGACTCTCAAGTTGTTATCAAACGGATGCAGGGAGAATTCACATGTGAAAATATTATCTTGCAACATGTCTTTGATGAGATTATGACTCAAAACAATGTTTTTCATTCCATTTCTTTCCAGCACATTTATAGAGAAAGGAATACCACAAGCTGACTGGCTGTCTAAAAAAGGTCTAGCACTGACACCAGATCATTGGAAGATATGGGAGGAACGAGACAGCCTAATAACCGACTTTACCCATCCTGCAGCTTATTAGTGGGACTCTGCTAGGCATTTTTTGGTTGTTGCTTGATTTTGTTTCACAAGGATTTTGTTTTCAACCTATATGTATCAAGACATATATATTAATGGACTGTACAAGAAGTAGGGTAGTTCCAAACTTCCAGTGGGTCCCTCTTTTATAAGATTTGCGTGATCTAATAAAGCTTCATATGATGAACTCTAAGGGAGAATTTTGTATATCTCAGACCATAACTGCTTTGAAGAAGCTCCTGTAATCATATGCAAGTGAGGTATTTAAATCCTCACCAGACTTTTCTGGGAATGCTTAACAAGCATCTGCTGAATGTAATTTTGTTATATTAATAAAATTACGAATTTTTTCCATGGAAAAAAAAAACTTATTTTTGAGTGACTGTTAATACTCAATGTACCCATGTACTATTGTCTAGACACTACACCAATGGTTTAGGGGAGATTTCTATGAGTTAAATTATAAACCTATCGTATTTAATTAATAATTAAATTATAAATAATATGAATTTAATACATTAATTAATAATTATATAGGTAAAGCATAAAAACTTCAAAATTATACATACACTAAAGTTACTTTATAAGTTAAAAACATATAAACTTCAAAAATTATATATTAAAATTTATATACTTATATACTAAGGCCTATAAATTACAATATAAATATAAAATGTAAACCATAATCCAAAAGTTTTAAAGGTAAGCTTTTATATATTAAATAAACCACCCCGATCATCTACATAAACTTTTGTTCCCGATACACACATGATGCATTCTCAACTTCAAGCAAGCAACCATCAAATATTAATCAATGAAGTAAGATACAGCACAAAATCTCTTTCAGCATAAATAATTTCAATGAGCCTAGGTTTGTAGGTGAACATGAGGAAAAAAGGAGGAAAAAGAGAGGCCTTCCCTGTGTGCTCTAAATCTGATCTAGGTGAGGCTCATCTAATCCACAGCAAGGCTTGGTTATACTAGACAGCAAGTCACCGGCTCAGCCATTTCTTATCTATAGACACCCATTCCCATCCTGGTTCCAGGTTCAGAGTTGGCCATTCTGGAACTCTCCTTGAATGCAGCGGGAAACTTATATAATACTTGTGAAAGTGGGGAAGAATACATTGATTGTAGTCTTGGAATGGAATAAATAGCATTGTTATTATATGGCCATGTGGGACAATGGCCAACAGCCCATGAAGAATGGCCATGCCAGAGAATAACTGGTTGGGTCTAGCACACTTCATAATGGTCAACGTTTCGAAATTTGCCCAATTTCCAGATGTGTTTCATCTGTAAGAGATCCGTTTTGGAGCAGATCATAGGCAGATACAGGAAGATCCGGATCCAGATCCATATCCCATCCACAGATCCCCCAAGGCGGATGGATCCGGTAACACAGGAAAACTGAGAACAGAGAAAATAAAGAGCCAAGTGTCTAGAATAAGCTAAATATCTAGCTAGGAGAAGATATAAAAATAAAATAAGGTGAAAATACCAAAGTTTTGGTGCTGAAACAGAAGCAGAAACAGAGGAGAGAATGTCAAGACCTGCTGAAGCTGGAGCTGGTTGTGGAGGACATAGAGTCTGCCTGGGGTGCTGGTAGATGTGAAGCTCTAAAGGGAAAAATGGGCCTGGACTCATATGAAATTGAGAAACTCTTCTATAGTACAAGGTTAGAAAAAAAATTAATCCAAGAGGCTGTCCTTGAAGAATGAATCTCTCTGGTTTTAGGTATCATTTTCAAATTTCAATGCCATTCCAGATTGTAGACCCATCCTCTTATCTATAACAAGAACCCCAACTATAGGTCATAGACCATTCAGGTATAATCCAGAGTCCAGACTGGTTCGATCAGAAAGACTGAAGATTTAGTTACTAGATCATGGAATTCACCCCTTAAAGGATCTGGCCCAGGATCCTACACATGGGAAACTGAAGTCTAATATCAAGAGACATAAGAAAGATATGAAGCACTGGACAATTCTCCAATTTACAAGAGAATAGATGTTGCACATCTAAACTAGAGGAGACTCAAAAACTAATTGGCTTAGAGGGTTTAGAGGGTTATTCAGAAAATTTAAAAGGCAAAGATGAGGAATACTGTAAAAAAAATCTATAACGCATATAAATTAGAAGAAAACCCTGGAGACTGAAGTCTAGGTAGGTACATCCAGTGGAGGTACAATGTGGGAGTGCAAAACCAACTCCTAAATCAAAACTGAGAGCAGAGAATATAAGGAACCAAGTGTCTAGCATAAGCTAAATATCTCGCTAAAATAAGATATACAATAAAATAATGTGCAAATACAAAAGTTTCGGTTCTGAAACAAAAGAGAGAATGCCAAGACCTGTTGGAGCTGGAGCTGGCTGTCAAGGACATAATGTCTGCCTGGGGGCTGGTAGATGTGAAGTCTTGAAGGGGAAAATGTGCATGGACTCAAATGCAATTGAGGAACATTTTAATATCACAAATAGTATAAATATTTTATTCAAAGAGGGTCTCCTTCAAGAATGGATTTCTCCGGTTTCAGGTATCGTTTTCAATGTCATTTCAGATCATAGACCCATCCTCTTATCTATAACAAGAAACCTTACTCTGGGCTATGTTACCAGAAACAGAACGTCGGTGGTCGTTTCACTATAAAAACGGGTTAGAAACGGAAACAGGACAAAAAAAGGTGTTTTCTACAGCCGTTCTCGTTTCTCAAGCCTTAAAACCATTTTTTAAGACACGAAAATCATTTCTGATCATTTCTTGGAGCGTTTTTTATTTTTCATAAAAATTTACATTCAGGAAATTTTGATTTTATCCCTTTTTCCAGCTCCGACGAGATTTTCAATCTCCCATCAGCTTTCCTCGTTCGATCTGGGTACCGTCAGGTCTGCATTCAGGAAGAATAGAGAAAAAAGACAACATTCACTCCTGCTTATTTGATTAAACCATATCATTTCTTAGCTGGTATATAGATAGTGGAGCACTAGGATCATTTCTTTAGCAATTGAGGATCAAAATGAATTTTGAATGGATTTTTCCCTATGTCACTCAAGTGAATTGGTTCTCCCAAAGCACCCCGTCCTGCAAAGAATGAATGGATAGGAGTTGCAGGCTATAATGTATAATACACCCAAGTCTCTAATTTGTAAATGAAAATTTCTTCCAATTGCCATCTATCTATTAAGGAGAAATCTTAATACATGTATAGGCTTCCCTACGTAATGAGGCTCACTTGACTTATTTATTTCTTTACAATTAGGAAATTATGATTAACAATAATAAATACCTCATAAAAATCTACATCTAGAAAACATATGATTTCAAATCATGAGAACTTTAACAATATAGAGTCCACTATATATGAAATGAGAAATCTGTTCTAGACATAGTTACATATATCGCTGATAAATCGGTGGTGTCGCGATATATTGCGCAGCCATATATGGCCACGAAAATATCGCGATATTTACCGACACATTAATGTGTTGCGATACATTGAATGACGTGCAATAAATTGGGTAAATGTCGCGAGTTGATAGAAAATATTGCCCTGTCAAAAAAAAGTGCGGATTTAGGAGCATAAAAACAGCCGTAGGTCATTTTTTTTTGTTTCATTTGACATTGTTGAGGAAGCTACAGCGGTCTCCACGGGGGTTTGAGACGGTTTCCAACAAGAGAAAGAAGGGGGAATGCGATTTTTCCATCGAATCCATCGCCACTAGCAAATTGTTTGTGGAGTGGGGATCCATCTACCACATTTTTCACTCTATTCAAGTAAGTATAAATCCGTTTTTGTTCTTTTTGCTTCATATTTGTTGGTCATTGTAGATTTAGTGTAGGGTTTGAAATTTTATGTTGGCCATTTTCCATTCTTATGAATGTTTCGAATCTTTTAGTTTAGATTTTTATTGTTTTGATTTTCAAAATTTCAAAGACCCAAGCATCCATTTTATTCATTTTTGGTTTTTTTTGGTGGCATAGGTTTAATCTCCATTCTCAACTTCAAGCTTCAACTAAATAGTAACACAATGCCAAAGCCCTTGGATCCAATGTGGGAGTATGGGCAGCCAATTGACCGTAATAATAGACAAAGGCTGAATTGCAAACTATGTGGGAAGGATATTTGTGGTGGAATTAGCCGCTTGAAATACCACCATGCCAAAGTTTTCGAGCATGAAGTGGATGTTTGTCCTGCTGTTACTCCAGAAGTGATACGTATTGCAAACCAATCCCTTCTTGATATGGCTAGGAAGAGAGACAAGAAGGAAGAGTTGAGAACTGAACTTGCATCTAGAACACAATCACAAAACATGGGTGCCACAAGTGCCTCGGGGGTGGGTGTCGGTGTCCGTGACATACATTCCTTCTCCTCATCTACACGACCCACAAGTCCCGCAATACCCTATTCATCCTCACCTTTCTTTGTGCCGAGGTCAACCCTGGGGGGCAACCTTCTATTGGATCCATAGTTAAAGCAAGGGAGAAGGAAGAGGCTGATAAACTTGTGACCAAATGTTTTCTATGGGGTGATGTGCCTTTCAACATCACCAAGAACAACCCCTACTATCATGCCATGTTTGAAGCTGCTGCTATCGTTGATCCAAGTTATAGGGGCCCTTCCTATAATGATTTGAGAGGGAGACTCCTTGATGGGAAGAAGGTTGATTGAGGCCGGAGATTAAACGAGCTCACACAGTCATGGGAGACCACCGGATGTACTATTATGTCAGATAAGTGGTCAGATGGGAAGCGCAAAACCATTATAAATTTCTTGGTTAGTTGTCCCAGGGTGACAATGTTTATCAAATCTGTCGATGCATCTTCCTATGTTAAAGATGCAAACTTATTATGTGATTTGTTGGATAAATTTATACAAGAGATGGGCCCCGCAGTATGTTGTCCAAGTCATTACAGACAACATTGCCAATTATGGTGTTGCTGGGAGGATGCTTATGGAGAGGTATGCAAGCTTATATTGGACTCCTTGTGCTGCCCATTGCATCAATTTGATGTTAGAGGACATGGGAAAACTTCCTTGGATCAAATAAGTGATTGATTTAGCTCAAAATGTGACAAAATATATATATATATAATCACACATATGTACTTTCACTCATGAGACGCTTCACAGGGAACAGGAAGTTGGTGCAGCCTGCAATCACACGATTTGCCACTACCTTCATATCTCTTCAGTCTCTCCAGAGGGTTATGATGGAGTTGCAGTGGATGTTTTCTTTCTGATGAGTGGGCTTCTTGCGTCTATAGCACCAAACCTGATGGGAAAGCCATAGCTCAATTGGTGAAACATGACCTCACTTTTTGGGCGGGAGTGCAGGAGGTATGTGCCATCAGTGAACCTTTGGTAAAGGTTCTTCATTTGGTTGACGGTGACAAGCCTGCAATGAGCTACTTGTATGAGGCCATGGATAGGGCCAAGAAAGCTATCCATCAATACTATGAGGACAAGGGGGAAGAGGGATTCACACGACGAGCTTAACTATGGAGTGTGATTGATGAACGATGGAATCATACTCTCTACCTCAACCCTGCTTTCTCTTATGCATGTGGATTTTAATTTGATGTTGAGGTCATGGATGGATTTCTCCAGTGTGTTCAGAGGATGGTGTTAACTCCCTCGGAACGCTCAAAGATTTCTAAACAAATGGAGATCTATAGGATGGCAGCTGGCACTTTTGGTTATGACATGGTTGTCCAGGATAGAACCACGAGGATGCCAGGTACAATTTGTTTAAAACTTTCAAATTCTGATGTCTTAAGTATTTACTCTTTCATTTCTATGATTCTATCTATTTTTACTTGGTACAAATTTAATTCATTGTCTTTCCTTTCCTTGTTTTTAATGTGGATGAGTGGTGGACTAATTATGGTCGTAGAGTCCCAAAGTTGCAAAAACTTGCCATTAGAGTGCTAAGTCAAACTTACAGCTCATCAAGGTGTGAGCGCAATTGGAGTGTCTTTGAAAAGATACACTCCAAGAAGCAGAGAAGGTTAGAAATGTTAAATTTAAATTTAATTCTTTGAAATTTAAAATTTAATTTATTACAAATTTTATTCTTGAATTTGAATTTTCAATTTATCATCATTCTTCACCCCTTAATTATGGATCTCATACTAATGCAAGTTACTTCCCAAGCGCCTTAACGACATGGTTTATGTCTACTACAATCTAAGGTTGCAAGTGAAGCAAATTGAGAAAGTACCCAATTCAGATGTTATTTCATTGGATGATATTGACACTACCAGCAAATGGAGGGTGGAGACTAAGCATCTTGTGATGGAGGAGGAACCTGTATGGTTGGACGAAGAGGAGGATGTTGATGCAGCAATTGTAGATGTGTTAGAGGAGGAGGAGGGGTCAGTGGAGGATGTTGATGTTCCACTTCCAGAGGATGAGGACAAGGAGGAGGAGGTTGATATTCAAGTGCAACGCCAACCAATGCCAGTGCCACCACCTCCACAGGCACAGAGTCATGCAGTTGGGATAGGGAGGAGATAGCTCACATTGTCATCCACCTCATCCCCATTACCTTCTCGAGCAATTGGAGCTTCTAGTTCCACCCCAGGCTCATCCATACCATTACCACCTCCATGGCCACCTACTGCTTCTAGAGGAAGAGTGGTTCCCTTTACTCGTAAAAGGGGCGGATTGATTAGATGGTCAACCTCAGGGAGTCGATGACTTGATGACTCCTATTATTTATCATTGTACTATCATAATATGTCCCAGTCGTATGTCTAGACTTTACATACTATCTAGATGCCTCATGAGTCATGATGATTCATCTCTTGAGAGACATTTATTTTGATCATTTTATGTGATTTTCTATCATTCCATCAGAGACATACTATGTTACCGGATTTGGCCTCCAAGCCTCTGAATCAGTATCTGAATCGCACAGGAATCCGGGGATCTGAAGATTCAATTCCAATTCTGGGAGGATTCTTGGGATTTTTCAGGGGATACGGATCCTCTTTTCATATTCGGTTCCTGTCACCCGGGGATTCCATTCTGTTTAACGATTCGTTTCCATAATTTAATGAATCGGTTCCTGTTGGAGGAACCGATTCCTGAAGAGACAACACATGCCTTCATTGCAGAGTAGGCCACGTGCATTCGCCTAGCGAAAATAAGAGAAGCAATGGCACCATGTGAAGTTGCATTAGAACCCATGAATTGGTATGTGAAGCTCCATTCAAGAGTGCACTGTGAACGTAAGAAAGAGTCGGCCAATGTCGATCCAATGCATTCCAAGCAGCGTGTGGACCATCGCGGTCTAATCTTCCCCAAAATTGGCAAATTACATTACATTATTTTACTCTGTCTAGGTTAAGTTCATTACCTATCTTTGACATTTGATTAAATTTTATGCAAATGTTTTGAAGAATTCATATTTTAGATGGCTTACAAAGGAAAGCATAGTCAAAGGTTTTACGTAGTCAAAGGTTTTACATATAAAAACAATGTATACACAGGTTTTAAGGAAATCACTTTTGAGGTGATATATGCACAGGTTTTAAGCTAAGTTGCACTGAAACGGATACAGATACGGGGGGGCATGGATACGACAAATTTTCAAAAAATCTAGATACAATACGGCAGGGAAACACCAAATGACGCAATATATATATATATATATATAATTTAACATTCATCATTTAAATTTGAAATTAAAACTACATAATACATATTAACATATTGCATAATCATCATCATCAACATAAGTCAAATATACAAAATTACAAATTACAAAACGGATTGAGTGGCAACCTATTCGGTATGCTCTAATGCTTTTGCCAAATATCCTTATTTTCATATAATGGGAGATCAAAATCCCTCTTATAGATGAAAAGTCATTCATAAATAATACACTTGAATTTTATTTTTTTAATTATTTATAATAAATTATTAGAAAAAAATTTGTCCACAATTATTTTATTATAAATTATAATAACTCATTTTCACACAACAAAATATTAATATAAAAATTTAAACTTTACATTATTTTTACATCAACCAATCCTACTTTGAAATTAAGTTATATCAATTTCAATTTAAAATTATATATATATATATATATATATATATATATATATATATATATTACCAATGTAACACTCTAATATAATTGGTTAAAATGGTAACATATAGCATATATTACACCGTTCACATGCATGTATTTTTTCATTCTTTTAAATGAATAATTAAAAAAATGAAAATCCTTATCTTAGGATTATATGACTAATTATCATTATCCATTAACATGTTGACGGTGATCACAATCATTTCGTCCAGCCACGACCGGTTATGAAATGATAATCATGTCCAACCACAACTAATTATGAAATGATTGTAATTATCCATTATCATCAACCACGACCAGTGTTGTTCGATGGTCCTCCAGAAAATTCAACCTACGTCAACAGAAAATCGAATTAAAATTTGGAAACAGAGGATCGGTGGCCTAATCCGTATCAGAATTTCGTTGATCCATTTCCTCGACAGCTGATCCGTATCGAAAAACTGGCAAATTCGTACCCGACTCACCCAATCCGTATCAACCACGTCAGATCCGTATCAGGCCCGTATCAACGTCGGATCGAATCCGTTCCATTTCAAAAACGTGGAACGACGTTTCAGGGAGGTCAGGCAGTCGTTTCCGGTAACTTAGGTTTTAAGAAAATCACTTTTGCGGTAGTATATCAAGTAATGCATAAAGTATATTCAATGTTTCAAAAGTATTCGTTTAGATATTTACTATTTAGAAAGGCCTTTGAATGCATCATTGGACAAGAAAGTGGGAGTTATATGAATAAGAAAAAGGAAGTTATAAGAGTGAAGGAGATTGGAAGTGTTTTAAAGGAGCTTGGAGATTAGATTTTTTCAAACATTGAAAAGTTTGAAAGAAGAAGGATTGAGAAACTTAATAAAAGTGAAATTATTTTTTGGCTATGTTCTTGGTCTGTCTCGAAATTGAATTAGGGAGATCAAAGGAATAGTGTGCAATGGTGGATGATTATTAATGTTGCTCTTTTTCCGTATCTAGTTTTGACACAATTGCAATTTATCATTTGACCATACGCAAGTAAGTTCATATGATTTTAAATTTGTGATTTTTATAAAATTGTAGATTTATAATTTTATTTTTTAAATATTTATTATTATTATTTTATTATATATATTATCAAAAATTAGGGTTAGGATTCTAAATCCCCGAATCCTAATTTTGGACGATTGTCGAATCCCGTATCCGATTCTTCAACCGAATCCGATCGCACCCACGGTTTGTGTAACCTTGGAGACATATTTCAGTATTTTCGGTTTATAGTCGATATGTGATCATGATCCACCATTTGACATCTTATGCATCTTATATATTAGTTGTATTTTCATATTTATGTATCAATGTGTTTATTTGAAGTTGTTATTGCTTTAAGTTTAGATATTAAAAAAAATGAAAAAAATGGTTATTTTTGTATTTTTTTATGCTTTACGACATTTGCCGATATTTTCTGATATTTTTGCCGTTGTTGCCGATAAGTTGCATTCTGGACCCTCGGCAATATATTCGCCGACACAACATATGTAACTTTGGTTCTAGATTAGAATTGTTGTAGCTCTTTCTTTGCGTCCAACCACTACCTCTAACATCCTTTTATCCAAAATTCCTCCAAATCTCAAGATTCATCCTCTTATCCAATGTTATTGCTTTTTCTCTCTCCTCGTTTCTTGTATGCGAAACCTCCAGACTCCATTTCCTGTTTTGTTCACATCTTATTCTGTTTCCCGTTTATCGTTTCTGGTAACATAGACTCTAGGTCCTAGACCATTCAGGTCCAATCCAGACTGGTTGGATCAGAAAGACTTTGGAGATATAGATTCTAGATCATGGAATGCACCCCTTAAAGGGTTTGACCCCCGCCTAGGCTCCTACACATGGGTAATTGAATTAAGAGACTTAATAAAGACATAAAGCGTTGGACTAAAACTAATTCTCCAAATTCTTCACAACAGAAAAAACGTTGTATAGGTAAACTAGAGGAGACTCAAAAGCTTATTGATTTAGAGGGTTATTACGAAAACTTAGAGGTCAAGGAAGATGAATAAAGTAAAAACTTTATAAAGCACAAAACTTTTAAAAGAAAACCCCAGGGGACTGAAGTCTCGGTGTATCTAGTTAAAATGGAAAGACAAAAATACCAGATTCTTCCACAGGATGGCAAACGCATGAAGAATGCAAGACAATATAGAAATAACTCAAGAATATGGCTCAGGAATTAAAGACTTCTCGGAAATCAAAAAGCTGCTTACCAACATATAAAATCACTATACAAAAAACTTGCAATAACAGGGAGAAGGACCTAGTTAAACTTTTAGAAAGCATCACACTTTTACTTCAGGAATTATATCACTTAATTTGAGACAAGTTAATCTTTATAGAAAAATGAAAAAGATAGTGTTCTAAGTTGAACTCAGATAAAGCCCCAGGGTCCAGATGGTTTTCAGCAAAATTCTATAAAAGAGCTTGGCACATAATTAAAAAGGATCAGTTAGCCTTTATAGAAGAATGAGAACAACTAGAAAACTGGGATGAGCAATCAATTCCTCCCCTTGGCCTTAGTTCCCAAAGCAAAGAATCCTTCCATTTTTTCTCAATTTGGAGTCTATACTCTAGACCCACATCTCTTTATGTAACCCTTTGTATAAAATCTAATAAAGCTGCTACCAGAAAGACTCGTAGTGATAAACAAGATTATTTTTGAAGGGGAACAGGGCTTTGTTCCAAAGAGGTCAATTTTGGTACCATAATCTTAATGCTAGAAGCTATGCACCCTAGTTACTTATTAGGAAAAAAAAAAGAGATGTGGTTATAAAGTTGGACATGGCCAATGCTTTTGAAGGGTTAAAATTTTAAATCACTCCTTTCTTTTTAACAATCCAGAGGAATTTAACTTCTCTAAGCAGTGGATTCAGTGGATCAAGGCTTGTATTTCTTACCCTTGGATAGCTCCATTAAAAATGGAAAGCCCCACTCTTTCTTCAGAATCAGTAGGGGACTGAGGCAAGTTTGCCCACTTTCTCCTTGTTCTTTATAATAACTCCATTAAAAATGGAAAGCCCCACTCTTTCTTCACAATCAGTAGGGGACTGCAGCAAGTTTGCCTGCTTTCTCCCTGTTCTTTATAATAACAGCAAAACTCTAAGCAGGAGAATAGACAAAGTTGGAAGAATCCCTCAAGCAGGAATCGTGAGTGGGGTAAAATCAATAATCACTACAAGTTTGCAGATGACTGAATACTTCTTGTAGGGGCCTCTGCTATTCTTGCCCAAAGAATCAAGAACGTTTTGGGCCTTTCTCTGCCTGCATCAGGAGGTATGACCAATAACTTGAAATTTAAAAGCTTTGCTCTAAACTCTCCTCTACAAACAGTGACTAGAATCTCTCAACTCCTGGGTTTGGGAATAGTCAAGAGACTTTCTCCTATCTTTCAGAGATTCTTCCCCCGGGCCTTGGATGTTGGGAGTGACAGGCCTTCTCACTCTAGGGCTTGACGAAAGATTTCACAGTCAGGCCACCTCAACCCCGGGTACTCTCTAGGCACCATTATCAGAAGTGCAACAGTCCCTTCACAGTTATTGATGACTCGGGGGAGGGACCTTCTTCTGTCCTTCTCTCTCCCCCTCAGTTTCCTGGTTCAGCATACCTTGACATCCTCTTTTTGTATTGTCATAGCTTTATTTCAGCACATATTATGTATTAATGTAGTTCTTTTAGATAAATACTTAGCTCTTTCCTTGCTCTTGTTTGAGTTTCAATCAGAGCTGCTTTTGCACTCCCACTATGTAGTTATATTAGATGTAATTTCGAGTCCCATTGACCTATTATTGTGGTCATTCATTAGGCATTAATAAAATTATCTTATCTTTTCTGGGAATTACGCTCTGGTTTGATCAACAAAAAGCTTTATCTTGGAATCATATTTTGACCAAGATCACAAAAACATATCTTTGTCAAACTCAACTCGGTTGAACCTCCATGCTAGAAAGGTTCTCATCAAGTCAACTGTATCCAACTTCCCTAATTACTAATGTTCTATTCTATCTACACCTGCTTCATTTATCGAAGGACTGGAGAAGGTCCTACAGAACTTTTTAATAGTAGGGGGAAAACATGCATCTAGAAAAGAGTTCCAATCAGTATCCTGGGAAAGGGTCCAGCTGCCTCCAAGCAAGGGAGGCCTGATCAAGAACGTCCTGGATGTAGGAAAAGAATCAAAGATCTCACAGCTAATCCAGTGTGAAATCTGATTAAATGTCCTAACAAATGGTGGAAGTTTGCAATATATTTGACTACTTGAAAGGGAAAGATCCATCTAAAATTCACTATAACGTTTGGGCAGCAGGCTCAGCAATATGGGGTTAGTTGAAAAACTCGGCCATTTATCTTGGAATCCCTGTTTTCAAAAAAGCATTCATAACAGAGAAGAGAAAATTCTAGGTAATCAGTCTCTGGAAAATATCCCTGAACTCAGAAATATACTGACCTGTCTCCATGTAAAAGGAGTTAAAGCCATATCAGACTTAAGTCAACAGAACAAGTCCAGCTTTCCTTCTGCAGGACTTAATTTCCTTGGTGGGTCAGCTCTCTCAAGACATCCAAAATCATTTGATCTGGGGACAACGTTCTTCTTCCAGTATGTATAACTATACAATAATCAAATTAATCAAAGTCAAAGGTGGAACTCCCTCCCCGGTCAGTTCCCCAAGTAAATTTTAAGTCAAACTGGTGCTCATTTTCGCTTCCAAAGGTTAATGCATTCTACTGGCTGCTAGCACATAAAAAGTGTTTAATGCCTGAAAATTCAGAAGAAAGGAATCATAAGCCCTTCAAGATGTTCCCCATGCCATTCTGAGGAAGAATCAATTAATCATCTATTCTTTCACTTTTAGATAACTTAGGATCTCTGGAAGGTCCCTCTGAACAGCATTTAATTTCATCTCTTGATCCTCCTTTCAGTGGGGAAAGTATTTTCATAGGATGGATGAAAACTTCCCCAAGCTCTTTTAAAGGTAAGTCGTTCTTCACTAAAATATGCCTGCTTATTTACACATTTATTCAATATTGGAGTATGGACTTTCCAATAAAGTCATCTTTTACAATAAACATTGTAACCTTAAAAAGGAAAAATGCAAATTTATCATACTGCTAAAGGAAACTGTGAGAAACAACAATCAAAAAATAGGGAAATTAAAAGTGGTGAGGCACAAGAAATAAATTGCTTCCAAAGTTGGGGCTTAACATAGTGGATGAATAAGAATAACTAGTGCAACAATGGGGTACTCCAAAGACTCTCTTGTTTGGGCTAACTACGTACAGTAAGTCAGGCTAACTACATAGGGTAAGTCATTAATGCGCGACCCATCTCCCAGGAGCATTTTGTTAGAAAGACCAATTTCTCATGAGCTTGAATAGTCCATTAGAGTAAGTCATTAATGCATAACCCATCTCCCATGAGCAGTTTGTCAGAATGACCAGTTTCTCATGAGCTTGAAATGTCCACTCAGCACCCATTGCATCAAGTAATGCTCATAGGGTTGAAGTGGGATTCAAAGTAGAGAAATGATTCAATGAATCATGTAGTAATAGGATCAATCATCACCTCCGGACTTGCACCCGCAACCAGGACTTCCTGGGAAGGCCACCCATCCCAAGCCTCTTCTAGCTTGAGCTCACTTAACCACGGAGTTTTTCCCCATAGTCAAGCGCACTAAGCTTCTACCCATTGCAGACCTTAGCAAGTATAGTGTTTTATGAAATATTCATTTAAAGCTCCCCCGGCCCTTCATTTAACATTTAGGGGGATTTTGCAGTGCAACATATGATGGGGCAGCAAAGGGAAACCCGGGGAGAGGAGAGACTGGACACCCCATTACCTACCTGGGGGCACAGATATTTCGAAAGAATTAGAACTGGCAAATTGTCAAGGCATTGATTGCATACAGTGTCTGGGGGGATTCAAAAAAGGTAATTGGCATGATGAATAATCAGATGAACACAAGTTTTAGAACTCATTAAACTGGTCCAGAGATGTAGAACACAAAAGTCGCTTCTTCACAAATATTTCCTTCAAACATGTCAAAGGCCAATATAACTATAAAGCTGACTAATTAACAGATAAAAGAGTGAACTTAGAGAAAGGTGCAAGCAATCTAGCATTCAACAATTTAAGAGAACTTCAAAGAATTCACATTTATCCCTTTAAAAGTTTAATGTTTAAACTTGATCGACAGGAGTTTTTTTTTATAAGTGGGAAATTGGAAATAATACAATCATTGATCATATTAATCTAAAAGATTTTGACCGTGCCTCACTGTGACTTCAAGAACCATGATCCGTAATAGAACTCTATGGTTCAGTTTGTTTGGCCCCTCCTTTGTAAATGCAATCAATTCGAATTAGCATCCTTTTTTTTCTCAAGTAGTCTTTGCTATCTCCTGCTCCTGCTGATTTTCTGGCATCATTTTGCCCTACTAGTGGTTGCCTGCTTCTCTTCAGCAGCAGTGCTATTTAGTGTTGCAACCTCTCCATTCCCCTCTTTTTTCTTCACCCACTTTGTGTCTTTTCCTCTTCCATCAGCTATTTCAACGTCAAGATGTTTTTTTCAAGGTTCTACAGCAATGGGAAGCAATCGAATTTTAGCTAACCTGCCAGCTTTTTAGAGCGAGATTCAGAAAATAATGTGAAATCAAACCTCTCTCAGAGGTTATATGGAAACTGTGGCATAAAAACCTGGTCAGAGACCCAATGACAGCATCGACCGGCTAAGAGACGAGCATAAACTACCGGAAAAATGCATCAATACACCTGGATTGATGAATTGCAGCAGGGCAGAGTGCAACATACAGAAGATATTGAAAGTGGAAGAGGTATTGGACGGACCAGGATAGAAAGGCTAGAAAATAGAGTTTTTCTCAATGCCAAATCCACAAAAGGTGCAATGCCGGATCCACAAATGGTGCAAATACTTCAGATCAAGATCACTAACTCCCCGTGTCGCCCTTGGACACAGAACAAACTCTGATCCTGAAATCGATTTCAAACTAAAGATAGTTTAAGGTGAAGAGTAAGTGTTGTTGTTATGCAGAAATTCTGATTTACAGTGCAAAAAAACGTACACATTGTGTATATAGAAAATGATGAAGACAGAAGAAATTTTAGTATGCAGTGTGCTTATAGCTCGGATGAGATCTTGATTTCGACAAATGCCTCCCGGCTATGCCGAGGCACTGCATAATTTGTACTTGATTAATAAATGTTTTGTACATTTTTCCAGTCAATCAACAAGCCGATCTCCTCTATTAAAAAAAAGACAGGAAAGTTTAGAAGAAGAGAACTGACCTCCTTGGAGGACAATTCGACCTGATAGGGCAAGACGAAGTTGACGGTGAGCTTGGTGGGAATGGATCCGGGGACCGCAGGGCGCGGCTTCATGAATGTCAATGGGGTCTTCGGAGGCTCCGAGTTGGGCGCCACCTTCTTCCAGGCCGCTAAGAAGTCTTGATGAGCGGCATCAGTAGCAGTAGCCGGGGCATTGTCTGCAAATCCCCGTCTGCCCGCTACTGCCCCGCTTCCTCCTACTCTTGCAGAGGAGGCCGATGATCTCAGCAGAGAACACAACGCTCGACGGCCCAGCATGGTGACGATGGCTTACAAACCCTTCTGTATCAAACCCCACAGAGCATCAAAACCCTTGAAACCCTTCTGTATTAATTTTGACCTGTCTCTCTTCTGCTTCGGATGGGAGTTAGTGGGCATTTGTTTCCGTCGTTTCCCTATTATCGTTAGTTTAAAAAAGGGAAAATGTTTAGTTGTGTTTTTTTTCTGGTCCTCTTTTAATTATTTTGCATATATCACTCTTAAGGTACCTCTTCTATTCTCTTATGGCAAGATTATGGATTCTACTTTTTAGTTTTATGATTACTCAATTTTCTTAGCTTTGTGATTATTCAATAAAGTATCTTTGAAACAATTTTGGAAAAATGGCTTAGTCATAAGGTGGTAGGATTGGTCCAAATTAACTCGGGTAACACTAAAGGAAGATGGGCAACAGGAAGGTCAATAAAGTAAGATCAGAAGGTCAATAAAGTAAGATCGATGAAGAAAAACCAACAAAATGAAGGTCAATGAAGGAGGATTGAGGGGAATGGCAATGAAGGGAGCCCCACTGGAAAAGGGCCAATAATGTTCTATCCACTTCATGCTCGTTGATCACATTGTGTCAACATTAGTCAAACCTTCATGATGGCTTACAAATCCTTCTGCATCAAACCCTACAGAGCACCAAAACCCTTGAAACCCTTATGTATCAATTCGACCTATCTCTCTTCTCTGCTTCGAACGAGAGTTATTGGGCAGTTGTTTCCATCATTTCCCTATCATTGTTTATTAAAAAAAAATGTTTAGTTGTGTTTTTTCCGGTAAGAAGGTCCTCTTTTAATTAATTTGCATGTTTTTGTGATGCAACATCAAAAATTAACTTTAAAGGGTGATTATAACACCTTCAATGTGAATATTAACCCTATATCATTCTAAGCACCTCTCCTCTTCTCTTAGCAAGATTATGGATTCTACTTCTTAGTTTTGTGATTACTCAACTTTCTTATTTATGCGATTACTCAACTTAGAATCTTTGAAACAATTTTGGAAAAATGGCTTAGTCATAAGGTGGTAGGATTGGTCAAAATTGCATCAAGCAAAACCAAAGGAAGATAAGCAAGAGGAAGGTCAACAAAATAAGATCGATGAAGAAAAACCAATAAAATGAAGGTCAATGAAGGAGGTCTCGGGGAGATGGCAATGGAGGGAGCCCCAATAGAAAAGGGTCGATAGTGTTCTATCTACTTCATGCTCGTCGATAGGGTCGATAGTAGCCTATCCAATATACGATTTTGCCTTCCTAGTGATTGAACATATGTCCCCTTTGACAACCTTTGTTGTCCCCCATGCACTCATGTCTATCTATCCTTCGTTTCCTTCTCATTGTAATCCCATCCACCGTCTCTTGTGGTCCCCTCTCTCGGTCGCCCATCACCACGGTGGATAGCGTATTGTTGGAGTTCATGCAGTTGGGAATACACCAATGTAAGTTAATGCATGGAGTTAGTCTCAACCACTCTATCTACATTTTCACCCTCCTAGAGTTCAAATGTAGATCAAGCTCGCTCATCATTGGAGTTCATGCAAATGGGAGTGCATCAAGATAACTTAACTCATGGAGTTTATAGTCTCAACCACTCTGTCTACATTTTCACCCGCCTAGAGTTCAAACATAGATCAATCTCCCCCCTCCCTCGGCTTTGCTACATGAGACTTCACAGGGTGCCTTCCCTCCCCTATTTCGCACACTATGAGATCAATTGATCAATTTAATGGGCCAAGATAAACTAAGATAAAGATGGAGAACATACCACAAAGATGTAATTCTAGTACTTACAAACAAAAACATTCATTTAAAATAAAATGTACCAAAAGATCGATCTCCCATAAAGAAGATGTAGAAAAACAAAATAAATTTTCAAAAGCCACTTCCAAAATATCAATACCCACTAGGATATGTGGTGCCTAAATAAAAATGGGGACAATGAAGCCATTAGGCACGTTGTTAGTTTTAAGGTATCAAGAACTGTGCAAATCTATCTATCATGAGCTTTGGATGAGGATGAACTAATCGATGCAATTCAAGACATGGTACAGAGCAAGTCTCTATGTTAATGATTACCTTATGAGTTCGATAAGAAATTATGCTTCGCAAACAATTATGATATACTATATGTGTGCAGGTTTGATCAAACTTATTCCTAAGGGGACAAAAAGATATATTGTGCGAGGATGGAGACCAATCTTTTTAATGCCTCCTATAAGGTTTTAGCGAAATCCTTACCAAATAGGATTAAATCTACTACTACGAGGGTTTTGATATATGAGTAAATAAGATTCAGTATGGTCACTTCATACTACACAATCTTATTCCATCTTGGGAAAGTGTTGATGGACAAGGGAAACTACAGAAAGGTTGCTTTTTCTAAAGATTGACTTTAATGAGGCTTATACTAAAATTGAATGGATTTCATTTTGGATATATTATATTGGTTAAGATTTTTGGGAGTTTTTAACTCAAGTTGTGGACACTCTCTTTTCTCTAATGCCATAATTGAAGCTACCTCAATGGGAATTCATTATAGGTGATTCCACTCCAAATATCTATCATGTAGGGGTTGTTAGGATAATTAATACTCCATCCTTATCCTACTTAGCATTATTTTATTTTTTCTAGTAGTTGATGATGTCATTTTCCCCCTAGTGGTGTGCAGATGTCATCTAGGACCCATTAGCCACCTAATGCATCCTACATGCATGATTTTAGTCCCACCAGAGTCAGTTCCCTACATTTTAGGGGCCAACTCTATGTTCTAGTTCAGTCCACCTGAGTTCTTGAACTCTACTGAGGGTTTTAGCTCCGATCACCATTAATTGTGATCTAATGCGCCATTTTCACCTACTTTGCATGCAGAATTGTCTTCAGTTAACTGAGTTTTGGTTCAATTGAGTTGAGTTTGGGTCTTTTGGGGCAGTCTAGTGGTGACAATTCCTATGCTAGACAAACTATGACTCGAATTCTCCTAGGATATTCGAATTCTCTCTATTGTAAGATATTTGTGAACTATATTGATTAATGGATAATGTTACACATTTCTACTTCCATCTGAATTCCAATGCATGATTAATTTTACTGCTCTTTTCTCTGCAATTTTCACTATAATTCGCCTTTTCTACTCATTCTTTCACTGTGAGGTATTCTCAACTCTATGATCTACTGTGAATTAGAATTTCATATGGTATCAGAGCTCATAGAGCGTAGGTTGAGCAACTACTTTTAGTAGTGCACCAGAAGCCTTTGGATTTCCAAAGCAAATCCTGGTGCCATTGCATTGAATTCATTGGAGAGATCCTTTGAGGTATAGCAAGGTGTGAAGGATCCGGATAAAAGTTCCTATTGTCCTAAAGCAGTGCTCAGTAGTACTTTATCTCCAAATCTCAGGAAAAAAAAAAAGTACTTTATCTCCAAAATTGAGATTTTTTTGCAGGATATTGAAGGTTTTCAGTGCTACAGTAGCAGCAGTTTTCAGTTTGTATTCGCTCCAGCAGTTTCAATGGAGAATTCCAATTCTCCCTTGTCTCCAATAATCCTAACACCCTTTAATTATCTTGATTGGAGGGTTGATATGCAGATGGTGTTGTGCGACAAAATTGTATACAAGGTCACAATGGGCAAGGAGGTCGAACCTCAGGCAGCTGTTGAGAAGGCCAAGTATCTAAACAGATTAGATGAAGCATTTGGTTTCATGTGTATTCATATTTCCAGAGATTTGCTCTTCCATCTTTATGGATTGAAGACTCCAAGAGAGGTTTGGTTGAAGCTTGAGACCCTCTTCGGAAAACAATATGAGCTGAGGGACCATATTTTGGAAAATGAATTAATTTCTCTTCAACCCAGCAGTTTCGAAACCATACAACAGTTCTTTTCTGAATTCAAATCCTTGGTTATGCAGTGCAAACAATGTGGCATTGAGAAGAAGGATGAGCAGTTGGTGATATCCATCCTAAGCAAGCTTGGTACGGACTTTTATATATATGTTTATACCTTCCATTCAAGGAGATTGTCAATCCCCAATTGGAAAATGCCTTCCTTAGATGCATTCGTTGAATCTCTCATCCAAGAACAAGACAAACTGATTTAGATGGGCGCCTTGCAGGCCTCCAAAAATTAAGCTCTTATGGTTGGAGAGTCAAAAAGTGCGAATGCTAAAGGGAAGCAGAAAGGAAGGGACAAGAAGCAAGTTGGATCCAAACCATACGAGAAGCCTAATCCATTAGAAGGAGCCTCCAGCTCCAAGAAGGATAAGAAAAGGGGGTTTGAGAAGACCAAGTGTTCATATTACAATAAAGAAAACCATCCAGAGAGATCTTGCATGAAGAAGAAGATAGATCAAATGACCAAGCTTCTTGAACAACACAACATTTCCCTCCCAAAAGGCACAAGGGAGACTGATTCTAGAAGTGAGATAGATGATCATGAGAGATGCCATGCACTGAAGGCTGGATTCTGACAATCACAAGCCTTCCTCATAGATTTTGGAGCCTTCAACCACATGGTTGCCTCCAGAGAATCATTTTCTTCTCTAGATCTCAATGATGGTCCAAGTATTCACATGGGAGATAATTCTCAGATCTCTGTTGAAGGGAAGGGAACAATACCACTAGAGCATGGAAAGTTTAAAAATGTTATATTTGTGCCTTCTTTGATAGCAAATTTGTTATATGTTTATCAGATGACACACACGGGTTCACCGAATAAAGTTATTTTTGGACCTGACGCAGTTGAGATTGCAGAGATCTCTTATGGGAAGCTTATAGTGAAAGGGTTTGAAAACCATGCCTCAAAGGCATATGATTTCTCTCACTTTTTTCCATACTCTCTACCTACTCCATTGGCATCTTATGAAGATCATAATGATGTCTCTTCCAATGATCCAATTTCAGATTATGATGATGAGGACCAAGATCTTGATGTTGAATATGAAGTTCAAACAGATCCAGATCCAGATCTATCACATGCTCCCAATCCATGGCCAAGGCCAATATGGGCTCACAAAGTCCTTGAAGCTATTGGGAACATAGTTGGGGATCCATCTGACCATGGAAGAACTAAATCTCAGTATCGAGATGCAAACCTTGCACTATGTCATATAGATCCACTTCTCTCAAAGAGGTGCTACATGATGGTGGGGTTTGGTCCACAACCTTTCAAAGAGACTTGCCACGATGGATCTACAACCAAGTACAAAGCTCAGTTGGTTACAAAGGGTACTCAAAGGTTTATGATTTGGACTACAATGATCCATTCGCCCGAGTAGCAAAGATGGTTTCTAAAAGACTTGTTTTGGCAAATACAACTTCGACACAGTGGGAGGTACATCAGAGGAGTAGATCCAAATCCAAATCCAAATCTAGCACCTGCATTACTATCCTACATAGGATTAGATTGCCTACATTTTTACAAAGTCTTTCACTCATAAAAGTTTTTCCTTCTCTGCTTAGTGTGAAGGTTATTTGAGTTTCCTGCTGTTCATTTTTTAGGGGGGGTATTTTTCCCATGGGGTTTTTCCCCGTTTCCTTAGTTTGATGAACAGTTATTTTTATCATTTGTTTGATTGTATGGGTGACCTTTGGTCTTAGTAACCAGGGCCCAGGATGTCCAAGTTTGGATTAAGGGGGGGGGTGTTAGGATAATTAATACTCCATCCTTGCCCTACTTAGCATTGTTTTCTTTTTCCTAGTAGTTGATGATGTCATTTGCTCCCTAGTGGTGTTCAGATGTCATCTAGGACCCATTAGCCACCTAATGAACCCTCCATGCATGATTTTAGGCCCACCATAGTCAGTTTCCTACATTTTAGGAGTCAACTCTGTGTTATAGTTCAGTCCACATGAGTTCCTGAACTCTACTGGGGGTTTTAGCTCCAATCACCACTGATTGTGCTCTACTGCGCCCTTTTTCACCTACTTTGCATGCATAACTCACTAATGCACCCTCCTTGGTCAGTTAACTGACCATGTCTTCAGTTAGCTGAGTTCTGGTTCAGTTGAGTTGAGTTTGGGTTTTCCGAAGCACTCCAGTGCTGACAATTCCTATGCTAGACAGACTGAGACTCGAATTCTCCTAGGATATTTGAATTCTCTCTATTGTAACATATTTGTGAACTATACTGATTAATGGATAATGTTACACATTTCTGCTTCCGTCTGAGTTCCAATGCATTATTAATTTTACTGCTCTTTTCTCTGCAATTTTCACTATAATTCACCTTTTCTGCTCATTCTTTCATTGTGAGGTATTCTCAACTCTATGATCTACTGTGACTTAGAATTTCACAGGGGTGTTGCATGGTCTAGTTTTTGTAAGTTATTCTTGTGGATGCATTAGGATATCTCATTAAACTTAGTTGATTGGATGGGTGGATTAGAGACATTCTCCTCCCTCGTGGACAACAACTACTTAAAATTTGCAAATAATTCTCCTCTCATCCCAAATCTCACCCATAGTTTTGTAGAGGGAATGATGCAATGTCTAGAAATATTTTCTAGAGAAATAAGAGCAGTGGTTAGTGATGGAAAACAAAGATTCATACCCTTTAGAAACAATAAACTCGTGGAACTGGGTGTTGAGCAAGTTTGGAACAAGCTTCAGAGATGGTTCACTCAATTTAGATTACCTAATTAAAAAGAATAAAATTCATGTACTCCAATTGTCTTCCGCTTCTTGATGTGACACGACTCAATGGAAACTAGCTAATTTGAATAACGTATTAAAATGTGTACCTCCTTTGAGAATTTTCGGTAACTGCCCACACATTAGTGGATTCCATTGGCTTGGGCTTAGGCAATCTAATGAAGGATGTAAACAAACAATTAACAATAAATAGTCATCATGCATGTTTATAGATCATGAAATCTATCAACTAACAATAGAGTCTAATAATGATTGCAAAAACAACCCCCATTCAAATAATAAGCTAAGGGGACTTGAGAATGTAAAATAATAAATTGAGGGGACTCAAGAATGGTTGTCGAAGACCAATAGAATAGGCCTTCGAAGTTTTCCTTAGAAGAGCCTCTCAAGTCCAATTCAAGGCGATAACAATTAAGATATCAATGAATAGTTATAGCCACATGTGCCTTACAACTAATTTGACAGAAACCTGCCACCTCTGTGACATGCCTTTCACTAAGAATTGTTTGAAGACAATTTGTTAATGTGGACAAAAACTAATCTCTCTAGCCTAAATTATTTAGATCTAGAACAAAAGAGTACATAACATAATTATCTTTCCTAGTTAGATTAAATTGTAAGGTATATCAGAGAATGAGTTACCTTATGATTGCAATTCCCTTCTCCTCGTTTGATCTACTTCCAGTTCCTCGATCTCCGGCTGCAAAACAAGATGGAGCAAGTGGAAACAAACGAACAATATGAAAGCATATGATTATGAATCTAACTAGATCAACGGTCAAAGAAGCCGATCCTAAACAATATTATAAGATATAACAAGTTTATGGAAATATGTTTATATTAAATGTAAATTTGCAGCAAATACAAAGTAGAGAGAGTTACAACCGATGCCTTGACGTTATGACTCCAACTCAAATGATCTTGCCTCAAAGACCAAAGCCTCCTAGCCTCCTATGGATGAAGAAGATAGTCCTGACCATATTTCACCAGCATATGGGTGTTTTATCCTTCCTCCCCTAACAATGGAGAGGGGGTTCATATGTATAGGGATAAAGGGATATAATAGGTTGAGGATTTAGGGGAGACGCTTAAGGGATCATCCCACTAGGTTAGGGGATCGAGAGCCACCTTTCCATGCATCTAGGGATAAGCCTCCACATCACCAAGCTTCGAGAAGTCGCTCGAAGCTTCCTTTTATCCATTTTAACCAACTTTGACGCACCTTTCATGAAGGCAACATGCGTCAGAAGTAGATCACCGCACCTTGTATACAGGCACACTGCGCCGCCGACGCACTCTGCTAAGGTGCAGATTGCGTCACCTTGAGCTTGACGCTCCTTGCATGAACGCAGGGCGCATTGAGGTGACTACAAAAGGTAAAGGGAAAGGACAACAACCTTTATTCCAATGTTTTAGCCAAGGTACTTCAGGGATTAAGGCATAGAGATGACACATGACTCATGATGACGAGATTTTGGTGTAACGGAATGTCCCCCAAAGCATGAAGCTGATAAAATAGAACGAGTGAAATGCTTCGCAATATGAAGGATTGAGGCAAGGATCATCGGTTGGAATGGACTTCTGCAACACAACTAACTCTGAGATATATGTTTCACATGACTCATAACATGGTTGTCGACCAAGACATTGCAGATCCATGATAGTAAAGACCGACTGAACACAATCATGGCTACTAGACACAAGCGTAGATCCATGATGAGATGAAAACACAACCACGACCAATACAAAGTGGATCCGTGTAATATGACTCAAAACAATCTCCATCGCAACCTGGGTGAGATTTATGACTTAACCCAGGGTCTTCAAGCCGAACCCGCAATGATATGAATCTAACCATGTGATGACAATGTCTTGAAGTCGAACATGGTAGAAACCACTTGATTACTGGTCATTGATGTATACCGTTAACAAGCGCGAGGGAAATCACCAATGATGTCAATGATTCCCAAGGTATCATAGTAAATACCATTGAATGTGAATCAAAGAGTTGAGTTCGAACACTCGATGGAATATTTCAATCAAGGGCCAATGATGTGAACTCATGTTGAAAGCGAGGTAACCTGCCATTAAGGCATGCATGCCCAAGGTACTTGATTGGTTTCTAGATTCAATCCTTGGATGATGTGTTGAATTCGACAAGGATAAATCTATCGAAGGAGGGCTATGATGTATCCCCCATCATCGACACGAAACATGATCAAAGATGTTTTGGAGTAAATCGGACAATAGAGCAATGTATGAAACTAACTCAGGGAAGACCGACATGATAGTAGGTAGACTGACTGCAGATAGTGAATCGATGAACAGACCTCTCTTGAACATGGGCATGGCATGACTTGACAGTATTCACATGAAGAGAATAACACCAACCCCTAATGCAATTGATGGTGGAAGCATTCTTTGGATGACTCAAAGGAGTAAAAAGACTCATGGAATTGATGTGACTCGAAGACAAACAGATTACCTAAGTACTGGATGCATATGCAAACAAGTGCCATGTTCAAGAGTGAGTAAGTACTTCCATAATTACAACGAAACACAAACTCTTTCCTTATCCCCATCATGATTGATGAGTACCTCTTTTATTTTTTAATGAGCTTGAGGAGGGTAACAGATGCTCGGTATAGCTCATCCTTCGGACGAGTCTGATCTCATATGTTTTACAAACCTGAGATAAGAGGGGTTCGTCCCAAAAAAGGGCCCTTCAATGTCAGCTTTTAACTAGTCCAAAGAAGGTAAAATCGACGTCATTTCATGTTTAGAGAGTCTGAAAATAACTAAAGAAGACTCCAAATGGTTTTTTTTCGTAAAAGTTAGTCTCCTCATCCGAAAAATGATAAAACAAAATGAGAGAGAACTCTTCCAGTCATGATTAACCGGAGTGCTCCTTTTTCGTAAATAGTCCTTCTGGTCCGAAAAAGGGGTAAACTATCACCAGAAAGACGACCTTTCAAATACTTTTACAGGCGTGAGAGAATCAAGTTCGCTTGGCGATCTTTTCCTGTTTAGGGAGTCTGAAAAGAGATTAAAGGAAACTCCAAGGGGTTCATTTTTTGTAACAATTTTACGAGCTCGAAAAAGCGATAAAAGTGTACTCGGTGACTTATTCTCATGTTTTTACGAGCACGAGAAAGAACAAAGACTAAGCTCGATACCTTTTTTCTTAAGTTTAGCGAGCACGATAATGGTATCAAAAACACTCAGAATCTCTTTCATGTTTGAACTAGAGCACGAAAAAGTAAAAAGTAAGCTCAAACCACTTTTCATGTTTCAACCAAAGCACTAAAAAAGTGAAAAGTAAGCTCAATACCATCTTATTGTTTTTAACGAGCTCAAAGATAGGTGAAAAGAATGCTCATGGTATCTGCTTCATTTTTTAATGAGCTTGCAACAAAAAATGAACTATGCTCGGGATAAGGCCGATTGACGGGTTCGTTCCCAACATGATATCCAGAGGTTGGTAGATGCCCCCAACATGATTACTAGCGGCTTAACATGCCCCCCAAGCTTCGTTTCGTCTAACTGCTCTTCTTCCTCACCTAATTAAATTCCTGGCTACTAATAGGAAAATGTTCACGAGAGGGGAGGGAAGAACAAGGATCAAGTGGCACAGGCAGATGAAATGAAGGTTCAAGTCCTAAATCTGGTGGGATACTTGACTCAATGGGAGGAAGGTCTATTTCATTTTTACACAAGCTTGAAATAGACAATAACTACGCTTGAAGGGACCCATTTCATTTTTTAACGAGCTTGAAACAGAAAGAAATTATGCTCATGAGAACCTGTTTCATTTTTTAACGAGCTTGACACAGAAAGGGAACTCTGCTTGTGACCATCTGTTTCAGTTTTTAATGAGCTTGACACAGAAAGGGAACTCTGCTTGTGGTGACCTGTTTCATTTTTGAACGAGCTTGACACAGAAAGGGAACTATGCTCATAGTTATCTATTTCATTTTTTAACGAGCTTGACACAGGAATAGAACTATGCTCGTGAGGACCTATTTGATTTTTACACAACCTTGAAACCAAAGGTAAATTATGCTTGGGACTGGTTTCATTTTTACACAAGCTCGAAACCAAAGGTAAAGTATGCTTGGGACTGATTTCATTTTTACACAAGCTTGAAACCAAAGGTAAACTATGCTTGGAACTAGTTGCTACCCAACATGATGTCCGAGGTTGGTAGTCTGCTCCCCAGCATAAGAAGCTAGGGGAGTAACTCCAACATGATGTCTAGAGGCTGGAGACATGCCCCCCATCCCAGGGGAAGAAACCACTAAAATATGTGGAACATTTAGGGAAGTTTGATGACTGGTAGTCATGTGATGATTCGGTGTCACAAAGGAAAGTTGATTAATGGTCACGATCCTCCTGTCATAGGGAAAATACATCACTCGAAAGAGTGTGGACACTATAGCTTTCATAGCATAGACATAAGCACATCCAAGGAGCATATTAAAATCTAAGGGACCTTGGACTACCATAACATCAATACAGACAGTTTTCCCTCCTAAGGTGATAGGTAACTGCGGAAGGATCCCTGAAGGTCTAGTAGGCCTTCTATTAAAATCCAGTATCTGGTCAATGACTGGCACAAGCTGAGGAGAACCTATAGCTTGCCAAGCAGTTACGGATAAAATACTAACAGAAGCTCCCTCGTCAACTATAATGCAAAATATTTCCTTATCGAAAACTCCTACAAATACCTGGAAGGGAACACCCGAAGGAAGACGAGATTCTGTTAGATTATTCCAATCAAAGGAAATGACCTCAGTACTTGGAGGGGGTCCTGTTGAAATGGACATGATTTCCCCTTGCTTAGAACAATCTGAACTGACTAGGAAAACATCAACTGTTTCCAATTCACTCTCAACTGGAAGAGTAAAATGAGATGAAGATTGTGTCATGGTGACTACTTCAGTCTGGGCATTCTCCAATGAAAGAGTGGGATCAAGTGGAGGTGATATTGACTTGACCACTTCAACTTCACTCTTTGAAGAAAGAGTGGTATCGACCGAGGATGGAGCTGGATTAACCGCTTCATCAACTAATGGGGGGTAAAGGGACAACTTACGATATCCAGTTGGAAGGTTTTTTTGAGATACAGTAATGTCTTCCAACAATTGCGAAGCTTCATCCATGCATGGACAGAGGTAAGTAAAGTGCATTCCCTTGAATAACAAACAAGGATATTTTACTTTACCTTTCCGACCCTTAACCATAGAGTCACTAGTTGATGGGGTATCATCAGTGTGATGTCCAGAGGCTGATTATATAGGTGGTTTGGAGGCTTTATATCACTCTTCTAACACTTTGGAAAGACTGGGACAATCCTTGAGAAGGTGATCACCCTTGCAAAGCTTGCAAGGGAACTTGGGTCTACGAGGTGTTCGAATAGAATGAGTACCATCGGAGGCAGATGGTTGATGCTTGGTCTCTTTCTTATCCTTCTTCTTCTTGATATTCCTTTTCTTCTTCTTCTTCTTCTTATCCTCCTGATTACTAACACTACTACTTTGATCAGGCGAGGAAGAAGAAATGGAATAAGATGCATCCGACGAAGAAGGGGAAGGATCAGTTTGGGATTGACACTCTCATGGTGGAGAGTTAACATTTGAAACATTGGGTACAACCGGAATCACCGGATTGAATAACCATACCGGTAATCCTATGGTTAATCCAGGAAGATTTAAAGTGGCAATAAAAGGAGGACCAATATCTCCAACTGGAGGAAAGACAAAAGGTACCCCTTGAAAAGGGGCCTCTTGATTGGTAGTCCCAGAAGAGGTTGCCATATTTAAACTCTATAAGTCCTTCTAATAATCACGCACAAGAAACGCTACTCAAACTAAAAGAAATAGGCAAACTTGTGAATAGGAGGGGTGTAAAAGTTGGATCCTCACAGGTGTGTCAAGCTGTCACAACTCACAATATATTGTAGGGTCCAACCGTTATACTCGGCCCAATTTTTCAGAGCACTAACCAAGGAGGATTGGGATCGTACCCTTGGCCGTATACCCGTCTACCTAGCAGTACATGCGTAGTAATCTCCCTGAGTGTTTTTCTCAGTTTATTGCGACAACAAGACGGTCAAAAGGTTTACTCGGATGGTTCCAGGATTCTAATGGTGTCTCTTGATATACACAAGGTACGTGGGAGCTCAAATCTGTAGTAGTGCTTTATAATGCACAATCGTACGACAGGAGCCTTCTTATATACCATCGAGTACGTGAAGTACCTTTCTATATACCCGAAGGTACATGAAAGGCCTTTCGATATACCGACTAGTACGTGGAAGAACTACAAGCCCCTGGGATGCAATGCAAGCAGATAACGACAGCTGCTACGTTTAAAGATGCTGGAACACGTCTCTAACCTATCACATGAGTTACTAAAAGTTTTTAACTTAAACTAGCTCTTGATTTTATCTTATGCGGTTAAGTGAATCCATGAAGTGAAGACTTGGAATTTAAACAAAATGCAAATCTGATCTATATGAAAATGCAAGTCTTCTTTTCTATGAGTCCTACTTAAGAAGGCGAAAGAGATATTTTTTCTTCCCAAATGCACAACCCTATGAAAATGCAATTTTAACTCATTTCAAAATGTTGGAAACAAGTCAAAAACTCAAAATCATGCACCCAAAACTATCCTAAAGCAATAAAATAGATATTTTTATGAAAACCAAATGCAATAATTCTAATTTATTTCCTATCTTTCTACACTCGAAAAAGACACATCTAAGCTATGGAAAGAAGGATTTCACCGACGCTTCCAATCAAATGCAAGACAAAGAAAAATACTCAATAATCTTGTCTAACTCAAATACACACAAATCTGAAACAAGCCTTTCTTCTTCTTATGAGTATAAGACCAAGAATGTCAAATGATCAAATTAAAGCAAGAAGAATATTTATGTTTTCCAATCTTGTGAATATAGCAAAAGAGGGACACAATCAAGCTTCTATTTGAACTAAAGTGGAGACAAGGAATCAATCTTTTCCAACAATCACTAGATAGCTCAGCATGTAAAGGAAACAAGATGCGTAACCCAAGAAAAAGAGGCTAAAAAAGACATGGATATCCCACACTTTTCAAGTATTTAAAACAAGCCAATCACACCAAGCCAAAAATTATCTTAAAACCTTTATATGGGTCAAAACGACTGTAGGATACATGATTCATGGCCCCCCCGGGGAATTTTTTTTCAAAAAAAGAATCCATTTCGCCTAAAAATGCAAGCAAAACACTAGTTTTGGCTCAAAGGGACAAACATGGATCCAAATCTCAAAAAGACCCAAAAATAAAGGAAAATGACAGATCTAGACTTAGACTGACACCAACAAAAGACAAATCTCAGCAAACCAAGCCAAAAATCAAATCGGGAGTTTTTCAATTTATGCACCAAGTGGTGAAGGGCGACGCGCCTTGCAAGGATACACCAGAGTGTTGGGAGCCCCGACGACGCGCTCTGCTCACTCGAGAAGTGCATTAGTGACGTAGGATGCAAACTGTCAGACTACGTCAACGACGCAGGCTTCTTCAAGGCAAATCGCGTCAAAATTACAATGGCGCAGGCTATGAACTGCCTAGGTGCGTCGGACGGGATCCAAGCAATAAAAATAAAAAACTCTCAAAGAATAAAATATCAAAGGCTCAATAAGTATCCCAAACCGAGTCTAGATGGCCCAGAAACTCTCTGACGGTCAAATATGGTGGAAGGAGAGGCAATTAGAGGCTAGATCAAGAAAAATCATGAATTGAAAACAAACCAAAACTATGATCTATAGCTCCCCAGTGGAGTCACCATTTTTGTTTGAAGACAATCTGTTAATGCGGACAAAAACTGATCTCTCTAGCCTAAATGATTTAGATCTAGAACAAAAGAGTACATAACATAATTATCTTTCCTAGTTAGATTAAATTGCAAGGTAGATCAGAGAATGAGTTACCTTATGATTGCAATTCCCTTCTCCTCGTTTGATCTACTTCCAGTTCCTCGATCTCCGGCTGCAAAACAAGATGGAGCAAGTGGAAACAAGTGAACAATATGAAAGCATATGATTATGAATCTAACTAGATCAACGGTCAAAGAAGCCGATCTTAAACAATATTATAAGATATAACAAGTTTATGGAAAGATATTTATATTAAATGTAATTTGTAGCAAATACAAAGTACAGAGAGTTACAACCGATGCCTTGACGTTATGACTCCAACTCAAATGATCGTGCCTCAAAAATCAAAGCCTCCTAGCCTCCTATGGATGAAGAATATAGTCCTGACCAGATTTCACCAGCATATGGGTGCTTTATCCTTCCTCCCCTAACAATGGAAAGGGGGTTCATATATATAGGGTTAAAGGGATATAATAGGTTGAGGATTTAGGGGAGAGGCTTAAGGGATCATCCCACTAGGTTAGAGGATCGAGAGCCACCTTTCCAAGCATCTAGGGATAATCCTCCACATCACCAAGCTTTGAGAAGTCGCTCGGAGCTTCCTTTTATCCATTTTAACCAACTTTGACACACCTTGCATGAAGGAAACATGCATCAAAAGTAGATCACCGCACCTTGTATACAAGCACACTGCGTCGCCGATGCACTCTTCTAAGGTGCAGAGTGCATCACCTTGAGCTCGACGCTCCTTGATTGAAGGCAGGGCGCATCGGGGTGACTACAAAAGGTTAAGGGAAAGGACAACAACTTTTCTTCCAATGTTTTAGCCAAGGTACTTCAAGGATTAAGGAATAGAGATGACACATGACTCATGATGATGATATTTTGGTGTAACAAGAATCTACATTTTCACATCTACAAAAGCTAAGAACCAAAAAATATTAATCCTAAATATTGGGAAGCATGATGTATGTAGATTGACTTTCTATGATATTTGATTGATTGAAACCATTGTACCCAATTGTGGTGGGACTTATATTGGAAGCTTTGTTTTGACCAATTCAACATGTAGCCTTTCTTTTATCACATCTAATGCCTGCTCTTTGACCAAGCAAATCATTATGCCATGACAAGCACAAATGCACAGGTCCATTGGTTTGTGGTCTAGTGGCAAGTTGGGGTGCTCACACACCTTAGGCAGCATACTTGAGATGTGTACTAGATAGTATTTTGCAGTTCCACCACATGCCTAAGAATAAAATTTGAGCCATATGATAAGTATGCTAACTAATTTCCATTGATCATGTGCCCACTTCTAGATTCGAGGATTCCTTATACACATCATATTTATGTTTGTTATCGTAATTAACAAAGAAGCACATCAAAAAGATATTATCTATATTGCAAATGGATGTAAAGCATTGGATGATTCCACCCTAGGGATCCAATCAAAGAGGCAATTCTATGAGAATTATAACATCAAAAAATGACAATATCAAACACTCTATAGACAACAAAATATATCTTAGGACCCTCTTCTTATCTTGAGGAGCTCGCTCTGCAACTAGGGTTTGGTTTTGAGAGTCGATTTCTGAAGAAAACTCTGGCGGCCATGGCTCCTACCATGGCCACACCTTCTCATTTATAGTTTCTCCTTCTGATTTGGAGCGGAGGCGACACCTTTACACGGCGACCCATTGGGGGTGACAACCAGTGGCGATGGCGGCGGAAATACGTGATGAAGACCTGGATCTGGGCTGGGCTAGCAGCGTCGGCGATAGCAGGGTCTCCGTGCCCATGGCTCTGCGGCGGCGCGCTCAGTGGCGGACGGGCTCCTCATGGGCTCACTCACATCGATAGGCGGCTCACTGCTTGACGGTTTTCAGGTGGAGGCGGATCCGAGGGGGTTCCTGTTGAGTTTCCTGAGACGCCCTCCTTCCGGTTGGTTTCTCTTGGCTACCCGAGGCTTCATTACTATACCGGTGGTTCTTCCTTCTTTGCAAAATTTTATGGGGTTTACTGTTGCTTGGAGCCTTGACTTTTGGGCATCTTTTCCTTTGTAGCTCTTCATTTTCATGTAGCTCTATATGAGCGGGATCTCTTTTTTTTAGCTGGTTTATTGGGGTGCTTTGGCACTTTTTCTCTGATACTCGAAGCTGAAAAGCTTATTTCCAGAAAGGGCTTGCTGAAGCCCTTATACAAAATGTAATTTAATTATCTTATTAATGAAATTATTGTTTTTTTCCAAGGAAAAAAAAAAACAAAATATATCTTAGAATTAATGATGGACAAAGTCCCAAAGAAATTATCAAATTACATGAATTTACATATTGAATTTTGAATAATTGTTATAACTTCTAAGTTGCTACTTCATCAATTGGCACACCATTCTTGAACGTGCTAAAAAAATCAACAAGTCTCGCATGTTGAATAGAAACTGACTTTTAGGATGCTTTTTATTTATTTATTTCGGATATGGGTTCTAGTTACCCATATCCTCTAAGGTCATTATGCACGAGATCAAGTTTGAAATATCCTCCAAGGTCATTTTGTTTGAGATCAAGTCTAAAATGTCCTTTATATAGCTGTTACGCCCATGTTATAATGTCAATTTATCTAAGACCAAGTCTAAAATACTTATGAGCAATGATATTTTTGTTGTGTATTGAATAGTGTGCCCAATCGTCCATTTGCATTAAAAAGAATAGCTTAAATTATTATGCCCAAAAGAAATGACAAAACAAACATAGAAAATATGGAATCAAGTCCCTAAATTATAAGTTGTAAACTCCAACCACTCTACATTTCTAAAAGAAATCTAAGTTCCCATAAATAACTAGATGTTGCAAACCATGTTGGTGTTTTGAACCATTACCCTTTTCATCTCTTGGAATGTCTTGATGGTGTTCGCTTCCCATGAATCTAGGGCCTTGAGAGTAATGGATTGCTCAAGACGAGAATATATGTCACCGAAGAATTGAACTATGGTCAAGAGTCTAAGTAGACAATGTATTTTTTTAGTAGGATAGGGTGGCAGTCAAGTTTTTTTTTAACTATATTGCAAGCACTTGAAGAACGTATTTTGAATTCTACCAGGAATATAAATACATTTTTTCCTTGGAGAAAAAAATGTCACCAAATAATTAGGCAATATTAGAGCTAAATCCTCACATAGGGGGTGTGTATAACAAAAGATTATGCTTCTCCCCTTGTTTTACAGTCTCATGGCATATTGATAGTCAACACAATGAAAATACGTTAACAACATCTAATACACTGATAAAAGGTAATTGAGAGCAAACAACTGATATCTTAAAGAGTTCAAAACATGGCATATGTAAAACCTTACAGATCACGAACTGGATTTTTTTCAACCAATTGAGCATGTTCAAAGGAGTAATATCCCCGACATAATCTCTTATATATCTAATATAATAAGGCAATTCTCATCATAACTCATATTGACATGTAAATTAATACACAAATGAAAACTAGGATTACATCAAATGGGAGTCCCATCAAATGTATCTAGAATGGGAAGAAAACTAGAATGGCATTGCATCTATATATGTCCTTGGATTGAAGCCACAACAATGGACTGTTGCACCTCTACAAACATCTACTCGCTACAATTGAAAAATGGTGATGTCTAAATACACTAATTTACATACATGCATCTTCTCACTCTATGAAACTCACCTAGGACCATACATGATGCATTGTTGGAGTGAGGATGCCCCTATTTGTCGAGGTATTGAAACTGGAACAATTTATATTCAAATGCATGGACATTCAAATCAATTTCCAAGATGTTATTTTGTGTTAATCGTTTATCTTTAATTCGGAAATGCAATAGTACCTAAAATCAAATAACAATGATACACACAAGCAATCACATTCAACACATGAATTTGCCCCGGGGAAACCCTCTACGGATTGAGGGATAAAACCGCAGTAAAACCTTCCTTGGTATATTGATAGATAACAAAGAATGTCTTTTTACATCAAGCATCCTCAGTTCAATTACAGAGCAAGAGAAAGACAAAGAAGAGAGACTTGGAATAATATCTTGCATAAAGAGAAGTGCCTTGCCTTCAAGGGAGAAGAGAATTCGCTTAACATTGAATTCATCAATCCTATATAACATATTTATATATTCTTCACATGCATCGACTTCAATTTTTATCTTCTAATTTCATGATGAACTCACCGTCCATATGGATGCATCAATCTTGCATGAATAAGTGCGCCCCATTTCTCATGCAGTGCATTAACTCACTTAACTGAGTCTTAGGATGAACTCACCTCTTAATTGAAAGCTTTCCCACTTAGTTAGGCAAGTGTTGTCTTTTAGTTTAACATAAGTGTCGTCTTTTAGTTTAACATAAGTGTCGTCTTTTAGTTTAACATAAATGTCGTCATGCAATAACACTTAGTTAACTATATCTTCTTTGTTATCACTTAGTTAATTGATTCTTTCTCATTAACATCACTGTAGTGATCAATTCAAGTTCTCCTTTGATTTACTGAAGTCTTCACTGAAGTTTAACAATTCAAATTCTCTCTTAATTAATTCTTTCATGTGCAATTCAAATTCTCTCATATCTTATCGCATATTATCTTTATCTCTTTTCTTATTTGCATGGTCCACATGTGCCAGCTTAATTATCATATCAAATATACTAAGGAGATTTTCCCAATGATGTGATCATATTGTCCTGCTATCGTTCCAAGTGGTTATATGCTAAAGTAATCCACTCATAAGGTGGCTAGTCTCTAGAGGAGACTTAATAGCTCAACCATCGTTAGTAGTACATCACACACCATACATGCTTCAACATGCAAAGCATCACCTCGACACATGAGGCACCACCTCAACACATGAGGATCTATCTTAACACATAAGACCTTAGACTTGACTAGCAAGACTATACAACATCATCATTTTGACATACAAATAACTTACCTCAACACATGAAGCTTAACCACTCTTGAGTCCAACTCAAGATTCTTCTCCAAGTTTCCCGAGTCCAACTCAGGCTCCTATAAGGCACTACCTTGACACACGAGGCTCAATATTAACACACAAGATTGACATGGAGAATGATTCTTAATGCTGTAACTTTAACAACATTTGATACACTGATAAAAGGTAATTGAGAGCAAACAACTGATATCTTAAAGAGTTCAAAACATGGCATATGTCAAACCTTATAGATCACCAATTGGGGTTTTGTCAACCAATTGAGCATGTTTCAAAGGATCGAGATCCCCAACATAATCTCTTATATATGTAATATAATGATGCGATTATCATCATAACCCATATTGACATGTATAGTAATACACACATGAAAACTAGGATTACATCAAATGGGAGTCCCATCAAATGTATCTAGAATGGTAAGAAAACTAGAATGGCATTGCATCTATATATGTCATGGGATTGAAGCCACGCCAATGGATTGTTGCACCTCTACAAACATCTACCTGCGACAATTGAAAAATGGCGATGTCTAAATACACTAATTTACATACATGCATCTTCTCACTCTGTGAAACTCACCTAGGACCATACATGATGCATTGTTGGAGTGAGGATGCCCCTATTTGTTGAGGTATTGAAACTGGAACAATTCATATTCATATGCATGGACATTCAAATCAATCTCCAAGGTGTTATTTTGTTCGCTTCTTTTCTTTTTCTTTTTAGGATTAACGAAACTCAAAGATGACTTGAAAGCACCCAACCCAAGGGTAAATTCATAATCCATAATGTTAAGATTGTTGGTCTCATCCAACATGTACTTAACTAGACCAACCAATTACTTGGTATCGATCAAATTAGTAGGGGGATTGTTTCAAAGCAAGTGTAAGTAGCCAAACAACTCCTCTATAGACAACTTAAGTACCTCAACATTTTATCTAGGTGGATATTGTTGGCCACCCACTTGTTCCATTGACTTGGAATGGTTCTCCATCTTGGTAGTTTTTCTACAATTTTTTAGGTCCTGAACTTCTATGGATTTTGTAGGCCCTAAATAGTGTTTGTTGGCCTTGCAATGGCTTAGGATTGTTGAAGGCTTACTTAAACCTTAATCAAAATGGTTCTTCTCTTTGAGATCTTTCTAATTAGCTATCGCGCACCCCAAATGAAATTTATATGTGGAAGTTGCAACCCCAGGAAGTTGATGTATCAATTAGATTCCCTAAGGTCCACACTCTTTTTTACCACTTCATCTCCTAGGGTTAGGGTTTTTGTCTCTTAGGGTTTAGCACTTTATGTTAAAATGACCATTTTTTTCCTCTTCTAAGGATCTTCTTGCAAATGAGCGTAGATGCCACATCTCTTTTTAGAGATAAGCTACCACTATTCTAGCCAATTCATATTGCTTTGCAGCTTATAGTCTTTTTCCATTTCATTCATTAATAGAATTTGGGTTTTACTGTACTAATGTGCTCTCTGTAAGCTCTTTGTGTGTGTTTCCATTTTATATTGATGCCTTCGTTTAGTTCTCTAAATAATCTTGATTAGTGGTATTAGAACAATATGTTTTTTGTTGTTTCTTGGTGCATGTCCCCAACGAGATCTAGGTATCGGGATTTGGGTCTTGAACTAACTGAGCTTGGGAAAGCCACTTTCATTGGTCCAAGTAGCCTCACATGGAAAAATAAAAGAGAGATGACAAAGCAAGAGATCCTATTAATTTGTTGCTTGAGGAAGCCCTCGTACAACAAAGGAACAAAATGATGAATAATTTCATTGAGATCCTTCAATGATTGCCAATGACAACTAAGACACCTTCAACTAGCAACCATTTTGGAGGTGTAACACCTTTCAAGGTACAAGTTAACTTTGACATTCCTTTATTTGAAGGCCAGATATATGCAAATGCTTTGGATAAATGGTTAAATATGTTAGAGGGTTATTACTCAGTTCAAAAAATTTCCGATAGCAAAAAGATCACCTTCGCACTCCTTA
Organism: Larix kaempferi; assembly: GCA_027924585.1. Lineage (NCBI taxonomy): Eukaryota > Viridiplantae > Streptophyta > Pinopsida > Pinales > Pinaceae > Larix > Larix kaempferi. Next base: position 132,987 of record BSBM01000319.1, on the reverse strand, counting down.
TGTCCCTCCTCAATGTCAAAGATTGGTGGGATGGTTACTAGGAGAGACATGTTGGAGATGGATCTACAACATACAAGCCATAACGCACTTGGGCAGCTTTCGTCGATGTCCTCAAGGAGGAATCTTACCTTGTTGGAAACTATGATGACTAGTACATGAGATGGACAACTTTGAGCAAAGAGAAAGACTAATCATAAGCTACCTCGATCATAAGCTTATATGGGTACATCCAAACATAAATGGATTTCATGGACATCTTCTCACTGGGAGCCACTTATTGATATGCTTTAAATATCAAGAAAAAATTTAAGCAGCAGAATAAGTATGAGTTTGGGTATGCAAATCAACCACAACAAAAGTATGGTAAAGGTGGCCCTAACTCACAAAACAAAGGAACGAGCAAGGATAGCCAATCTTAGGACAACCAATCCAAGCTGCAAGTCAAGAAGGGTAATGGGAAGTCCAAGAAGGATACTAGAAAGTGGTGTGAGTTCCACAAAATCCCTTGATACAACATTGGTGAATGTCGCTTGAAACAATCATTATTGGCTGAGATGGAAACCTTGGAGTTGGACTATAGCTTGGATTTTGATTCAGAGCAAGATAAGGGAAAGTGGATCATGGATGTGGAACCCAATGCCACCATTACAATTGCAAAGATCCAAATAAAAAGCCGTAGGCCCTAGAGGAAGGGGAGTGCCTCTTCCATTCATAGATGAGAGGGAAGAGGACTCCACTACATTTCATTACTGACAATAGTAGTTAGAATAACCCGATATCGATCGAGGTCATCGATAGTTTGAAGTTATTGACCACACCCCCAACCATACACCATTTGTTGTTTGAGCCATTCAATAATGTCACATATCCCATGGCATCAAGCCATTCAAATATGAGGTACTACGTGATGTTACCCTACTTGAAGTATGCGACGTTATTTTAGGACAACCCTCTATGTGGAAGTGTCAGGTTATTTATGAGTCTAGACCCTATATTGTCAATGCTACTTTGGGAGACCAACTCTATAAGGTACCCAAGATAGTTCCAACTACAACAATTTCGTTGATCTTAATACATCAATGTCAGAAGGTAAGCACTAAGACCAGGAAATTTGTCCTCTTCATGGTTTGGTTAGAAGGTGAATGGAAGATTACTATGACTGCCATAACCTCAGGAAGAGGCCTCTTTGCACAAAATAAGTAGGTGGACGAGGATGTAGAGGAATACAGAGATATCTTTGCCTCACCTAAAGTGGCGCCTTCACACTGCTAGGTCAACACAATCAATTGATTTGATACCTGGTGCTCCTTTAGCTAATGGCCCGATATATAAACATTCTCTTATGGAGAATGATGAAATAAAACGTCATATTCATGAGCTCATCCAAAAGGGCCATGTTCCATCAAGCTCATCATCGTGTGGGAGCCCAATTGTGTTGGTGTAGAAGAAGGATGGGATATGGCGACTGTGTATTCATTATGGAGCCCTAAACAAAATCACAATCAAGAATCGATACCCAATCATACGAATTGATGATCTTCTTGATCAACTTAATGGTGCTAAGTTATTCAATAATATTGACCTAAAGTGAGTCTATCACCAGGTCTTGATTGAGCAAGATAATGTATGGAAGATGATGTTCAAGTATAAAGAAGGTCTTTTTAAATGATTAGCCATGCCTTTTGGGTTGACTAATGTTCTAGAAACATTCATGAGGATGATGGTTGATATCTTGTGGTCATTCATAAAATATTTTTTTGGTCATATATTTGGATGACATCCTCATCTTCAATAGAATTTGGGTAGAACACTTGCAACACATTCAATAGATCCTGAGCACCCTACAACAACACAAGTTATATAATTTGGAGAAATCCTCATTCGACATTAAGAGAATTCACTTTCTAGGGTACATCGTGGATGAACATGGGGTCTGTTGCATGGTACCAGTACTAGCACATGTTCTAGATGTACCCCGAGGAGAGGGAAACATTTTTTTGACCTGGAGGGTGCGATATAGCCACTTTTCATAGGTGGGGTCATGGCCAGATCCTCTGGCTCCCTCCTGGGGGTACTATGTCTTAATGGCATTGGTGACTGCCTCATAAAAGGGCTTGAAGCCCTGAGGTTGGTGAACGAGGCCCCCAGGGATGGGTCATTGGACCACATGACTTCCCCCATCATTTTTACACTGTTGGCGTACTCTTCTTCAGCACTGGGTCCCATGTCTTGACCCCAGGATATCCTTTGCACCCTCCTGATACTCCAGAGTTCTAGCGCTCTCTCTCATTGGCCTCCATAGAGGATGGCGTCACCTTTCCCTAGTTGCAGTATGCTTGCTCTGAGGGGGGGCGTTGAGGGATTTTTCACTTCTTCTAGGGTTAATAGGGGTATGACGACCCCCCCTGTCACGTCCCCACCGACCTACCTAGCCACTAGAGACCATGATCCATTTTTTTCTCCCAAAACATCGACTTAGTGCCCATACACACAGTCAGGAGAGTTTGGATCCGCAATCCGCAAATCGTAGTTGCGAACCCGCAACCTTCAATCCGCAACAGTGGATCCCGTAATCTGCATCCCACAATCTGCAACCTGCAATTGCGGATGTGGAAATGCGGAACTCCAACTTCCGCAGGAGGTCACTCCCGCAATTCGCAACAGTGGGTCCCGCAATCCGCACGCCGCAATCCGCAACCCGCAAATTGCGGAAGCCCAAGACACGTAATCTTGAACTTGATGATTCCTCAACCCGCAATAGCTGATCCCGCAACCTACATCCCGCAATTACGGAATCCCAGAACACATACTTTTGGACTCGGCGACCCCGCAACCCGCAATTGTGAAACCATGCGTGCAGAACCCTGCCTCTGTAAGGGTAACTTCATAAAATCTTCTAAGGGGCATAACTCCTTCCTTCAGCATCCAAATGGGGCAAGGTTGGTACCGTTGGAAATCTCTTGGAGAGCTATATCCAATGGTAGAGTCCCTTGATCAGGTGAGGTATCTAACCTCCCCATTTTCTTCTCTGAAGTTCTATCTATATCTCCACTTAGACACATCCAATCTTCTACCTGCCAAGATCTTCCTTTCCATCTGACCCACAGAGGTTTCTGAAACCACTTCCAGGGCTTCCCTTCCCTCCCTAGGAATCAGGTGTAAGTAAACATCTCCTTCATAGGGTTAGTTATACATAAACATTCATATCCAAACAATGAAACACTATCATTCATTATAACATGTAAAATGCATTAAACAGATTTCATCAACACATCTATCATATAAAAGAATTACAAGGCATTAAACTCATGCATTATAAGATATACATATAACCATAAACTCAGTCCTTTACTCAGGCTTGTACATGACTTCATATTAATCCCATTCATTCACATACATTCCACAGTTCCATAATTATACACAAGCATTCATCACAAAACAATGAAACACCATCATTTACTGTAACAGAAATACTTATCTTTCAATTCCGAAGCAACTAGCTAAGTGAGAGCAACGCTCCACCCAACCTTAGATCTTTGTCCAGCCTATACTATTTCAGTTGAGAGATCACCCCCGATCTGGGCAGTGTATCCACTAAGGAGGGCTAACAGGTTCTCTCATAGTCAAGGCTCCATTCTCATGCTAAATTAGTCTGTAGTTGGGTTTATCAAGCAATCCAGGGCTCCTACCCATGCTAAGCCAACCTACAGTGGTTTATCAAGCATTCAGGGACAAAAAGGAAGGCGATGCTAAGCCAATGAGCTCAACCACAGAGCTGCAGGCATATCAACACTCAATTGACATGGCACCCACAATACCTACCACATCCAACACAAGGAAGACCTACATCATTGTTACACAGTCCCTCAAGGCATCTCCCCTTCCAGTGCTATTCCAGGATGGGCACAGAAAGGTCCAATCACTAGTTCATTGAGATTATGGCCTTCACTAGGTTTCTCAAGCAACCCAACTCTCTCCCACAGTTCAACCATTGATTCGTTACCAGGCTTGGGGTTTCCTCACGGTCGCTTTGCCAATACCACTTTGTATTATCCTTCTGTAAATACCACTCTGTCACTGTAATTGGGGTTCACACACAGGGTGGTTATGGCTATCAACTCTTAGGTAGTTTCTATCATGCAGGAAACACGGTTAACTCTCCATTTCCCTTCCCGAACTGGCTCAGTGTATACAGGAAGTGCACAGGCGAATTCCCTGCAAAGGTCGACGACTCGTGAATGGTAAGTGCGTGAATGCACGAGTGAGTGAGGAATGAATGTTTTTATCTCCCCCTCCCCCTCGGATAGTCAAACAGGTTCAGCAAGTTCCCCCAGGCGATTGAGTGTTTTCTTGGACAAGCAATTAGAGCCATGCCTTGCCATACAAAATCGCAGGCATGCTCCATAATCCATCAGCTTCAGTAATCAGGGTTCTCAACCACCCACTGCAATTGCATTAATGTCAGCAGGGAGTTCCAACGGGTTCTCATTCAGACATGTGGCAATATGGGCAACCAATCCCAAACCCCCTCACCTCTCCCTAGTGGATACACATGGCCCCTTCTCATTTGTTGCCTCCTTAGCCAGCTTCTTGGTTATTTTATTCATTCAATAATAATTACATCATTTACATTTATTCATGGCTTAATCATCCCATGAATAATCAAACTGTCCAAATACTTGCCTAGCAAATAACCTTAAACATCCACTAGTGGGGCCTTGGCCTTGAGCTCCACACTAGGGAAAATACACATAATGTATATACACAATATTTACATCGAAGCCAAATACATCAAGGGTAAAATGAGGTATTACACCCCCTCTAGAGGCATCTTAGCCTTCAATTCAGTCTGATGTGGCCATTTTCACTCAATTTAGACATGCAGGGGTAAATGTTGGGGAAAAAGTCCCAATCTACCCACTGAGTTGATTATTTTATATTATTTTTGTTATAATTTTAAGTTGACATTTTATAAATTCAAATTGACATTTAAAAAGGCACGTCATCCTGGATTTAATTTTATTTTGTAAAAGTGAGTGTGAAAGGTATAAATTGCCTTTCCTCACTTCATTTTTAGACAACAACTTGTGGGATAAAACATTTATTTCTGATTTTTACCCTACTTGGGCTCTTTGAGTGATGCACACCTATTGAGGATGGATGTACTTGCTAGTTTGGAGACAAATATTTGAAGTATCTTTTGTTCTTGCTCTTTGCTAAGGTGGTGCTAGGAGTTGTTTGCTTAACACATGCACAAGGAGGTATCTAAGTTTCTTCTCTTGATTTCTCTTTGTTAAATGTTGGATGTGTGCTTGTCTAAGGTTGAATGGTAGCCATTGATGTTGCATTTTGTCCTAGCTAAGTCATTTTCAGCCTTTAGTTACCCTAGCATTGTAAAGCTTGAGCTTTAGGTCTCCAAGGTTTGTCTTAACTAGGGCCTCTTCAACCAACTTTTGTGGTTGTTGAAGAAAACCCTAGTTTTTCAAACTTGGCAAGTACCATCTCAAGAGGAGGGCCATCCTCCTTGATGCCCTAGGGTTTGGGTAAAACTCTAGAACCCTAAGTTTGTCCATTTTCTCTACATCAAACCCTAGTTTGTATTTTTGTAAATATTTTTTTTGTTGTTGTAAATTTGCAACTGTATATTTAAAAAAGAGGTCCAAAAATTACATGGTGGCTAGCTAGCCTAGGTGGTATGAGGTGGTGAAACCACCATCCCAGACACTAAAAAATGCTAGGAAGATTAGTATTATTGCAAAAAGGACCTATGCGAGGGGACCAGGTCAGATGAAAGTCCTTAGACCAAGAGACAAACCAGTACAAAGAAACATACTTTAAAGCCAAAATAAACAAAAACATTGAAAATCACAACAAGATCTTGGGACCACCAGCACCAAATTATGTGCTTGCATCTGCATTCTGAGGACTCGGTTTTTCTTCCAGAATTGGGCAGCTGTCGAAGAAATCATCATCCCATCCTTGGGGGGGAGCTTGGGTGACAAAGGTTTCACTTGGTGATGGGGGGAAGCATCGCCATTAGTCTTCCAAATGCGCTTGTAGTGCAGAGGGTTGATGGTAGTCGGAACTGGAAAGGTGTCCACGAGGGGAGGGTCCTCCGGAATGGTTGGGCCAACGGATGGGTTCCCTGCAGTGACCTCCATATCCTTGGAAGTCAGCTTAGCTTCAGAGGCGGTCGATACCATTCCAAACTGTGTGCCCTCTGCAACAGCAAATACATCTTTGTTTTTTACAGGCTTAACTTGACCTGAGCCTCCAAGTAAGACTATGCAACTCTCCATGGAATATTTGCCTCCAGCGAAGCTGGAGTCCAAGCTCACTAGCTTTTCATACAGGTGCACTAGGTTAGCCCTGATGTCCAGAATGGAAGTTTTAGCAGTGTTCCAGTTAGCAATCATCTCCTCAACTAGAGTGCCCATCATATTTTTGACTAGCCAATAGTAATTAATCTGGTTTCCATGGCTGCTGGATGCAAGAATTTTTGCAACCCTGCTAGATTCCCTGTCATCAATCAGGCTACGAACAGGACTAGAGACATTACCTGCATACCCATTGATGACAACCTTTTCCTTGCTCGGATGGTCAACCCCACCTCCGACACCATGTCCAACACCTTTTCTGGAGGTTCCATGCGGTATGGGCATACTGTAGAAATCAAATTCCAAGAATGTAAAATTATGAGCCAAGCGACCAATGAAGTTATCTTGAGTTCGATTGCAAATAAGGGTGGTGAAGAGCCCATCCATTATATCCCTTTGCTTGGAGAAGGAGACCAAAGGATTCGCACGAGGGAGCTCCATGATCCGTTCAGACGAGTTAATGGGAAGGGACATGCTCGTCCGAGTTCAAGCGCTCTAGCCCTGGCGTAATAATTGCGTCCTCATTTCCAACCACTCCAACCTCATCCCTATTAACTACACTGTAAAAACATGTGCCAACTTGCTAAGGAGGCGACGGGTGCTGCGTGCAATAGCCAAGTGTGTGCTTCACGTTGCCACTTGTGGGTTGGTCAAGGATGACACCCGCATCCGAGGTTTTTTGTAAATATTATTGTTAGGTTAATTTTGCATTTTCATGTGTAAATCTGCATTTTCATGGTAGAATTAGGGTTGGAATTAAGTCTGCAATTTTATGACAAAAACCCTAAAAATTAAAAAATTATTTTTTTTTGCAATTTTTGGCATCCCTAAAATTTCGGCCCTTCCTCCTAAAAATTCGGCCTGCCCTTTTTGTCCCTATAAACCCTAGGGCGAAATTGTAGGAGCCCTAAAAATTTAAAAAACTCAAAATTCCTAAAAAAAAACCCTAAAACTAAAAAAATTATAGTTTTTGCACATTTTTTGGCCTCCCTAAAATTTCGGCCCTTCCTCCTATAATAAGTTTGGCCTGCCCTATTTGTCCCTAGAAACCCTAGGGCGAAATTGTAGGAAGCCCTAAAAATTTAAAAATCTCAAAAATCCTAAAAAAACCCTAATTTTTGTGATTTTGTACAGATTATTTAGGTTAAATTTACTTCTTTTTGTGTAATCCAAGTCTGATTTTTTATCTTATAATTATCATAAATTAAAAACCTAAAACCCTGAATTTCTGATCTAAAACCCTAACACCTGCACATACACACAGTAAACAGTCCAAAACTTAGTACAAAAGTGGGGATGTTTATTTGTGATTTTCTGTACAATTAATGTGCTAATTTGTGGTCAAAATTTTGCTTGGAAGAAGTCTGATTTTCACCTAAAAGGAAATTCTGAAATTAACTTATCACAGGTCTGAATCTTTTATTACATACAGTATGCTAAATGATCAATGAATAATGCTAATTCATTTCTGAAAATTGGTGTTGGATGTTCTTATTATGAGCAAGTTCTCTAGCTTTGATTAATATTGCTATAAACTTCTACTGCTTCCAAGTAAGTCTGAAAAGCATACAGTGTCTTTAAAATGATAAATTTCTGATGTTAATTTACACACAGAATTGGTGTATTAAGCTCACTTTCATACAGTAAAAAGGGATCTAAATTTGAATGTCAACTGGTGCTTTTGCAAGATCTAAAAGTGTAATAATGGTAATCTGACCTAGTAAGAGTAAAAGCCTTATTTCTATCACAAATCAAATATGAAATTGACACGCATAGACAACCTGAAAGTTGGTATTCTGAGTGACCTCATACATACAGATCTGAAACATCCATTTGGTCAATTGAAGTGGTCTCAAACTAATATCTGTTTTTTTTTCACATCAATGCATTCATGTTTATTTACTAGTTACATAACACCTGTTGGCAATTGTATCTTCATATCTTAACATTTGAATGAGTGTCCCTATTCTTCATTAAATGATCCATGGTTACGACAATTCTGTGAATGTTTGGTTGCCTATTGCTATTGTAGTTGCACTAACTTTGATGTCAATATTACTTATCTACACTACATGCATAAACATTGATCTAATGAGATATGATTACTTTGTCAATATTCACATGCATAACATCATTGGCCGAAGTGACGTTGAATGAGATATTTGGATGCTAGTTATCATATGTGGTTGATGCATAAGTGGTTAAACCTTGCTACAATATTTCCTTCATACATTGAATTAGCATTGATAATTATATCCTTGTTTGTTAAATGAGGTATGACATTTACTACTGCCGGTATTTGATGAATGGTTATTTACATATTTCATGCAATTACATTGACTCCATAAGGCACTGGTCAAAACTAACAATTGCATATAGAACATAGTCTTTGTTGTATCAGTGACCTACAGGACATCATAAGGGTCCTTCCCCTTGGAGGTTTCGACACTCCGAAGAAGTTAGAATCATGATCGAGGTGACATTGGATCACCATTCTTATATTTGCTTACTGGGAAACTAGCCCGGTAACAGGGTCCATATGGACCCAACTAAGATCCAAGTCATTCATGATTGGCTAGCCCCGACAACTCTAATGGAGCTCCACAACTTCTTGGGCCTCACCAACTTCTACCATAGGTTTATGTTGAGGTTTTGTCATATCGCTTGGCCCTTAAGCAAGTGACCAAGGGTGGAGCCAAATCCAAGTTTGTATGGGTGTTTCATAACAAGAAGCATTTAAGGATTTGAAATGATGCCTCTACTTGGAGATATTCCTCACTCTGTTCGACCTAGAACAACCTTTCGAGATTGAGACATATGCCTTTGATTAAGTTATCGATGTGGTCCTCATCAACATGGACATCAGGTGGCATATACAACAAGATACTCTCTAATGTTGTTCACAAGTATCCCACCCATGAAAAGTAGATGTAATCTGTTGTGCAATCATGCCGAATGTGGAAGCATTATATTTAGGGAAAGTTACAAAATAACTACCATCAGAAGTGGTCCACATGCCTACAACAATTCCACTTGAGCATTAAGTACAAGAAGGGAAGCACAAATCAAGTTAGAGATTGCCTCAACCAACCTTTAATTGTGGCACTAACCAAAATTATTAACTCTTATGGGAACAAGACCTATGGGTGGCCCCAATTGTATGTCAAATAGCCTAACTTTGATTCTCCATATCAAACACTAGGCACATGTGAACAAGTTCTAGACTTTAACCTCCAATATGCATTTTTGTGTTATCCGGGCTATCTATGTGTTCCTTCAAGTGAGCATGAGAAGCTAATTTGGGAGGCACTCTTATAGTCGGGTGGTGAGGCACTTTGGTGTGGAGAAGACAATAACAGTACTATAGAAGTATTTTTATTAACCAAAGTTCCAATAGGACATCCATTGGTATGTTAGATCATGCACTGCCTATGTTATTGCTAAACCTTCCATTAAAAAGTAGGGGTTGTACATTCCTCTACCTACCCTAGACAAGCCTTAGGAATTAGTCTCCATGGATTTATGTCAGGTCTACTCTCCATCAAGCATGGCAATGATTGTGTCTTTGTGGTTTCAATCGATTATTTAAGATGGCCATTATGGCACTATACAAGAAGCGTATCACAACAAAAGCCATTGTTAAGCTCTTATTCGAGCATGGGGTTCATTTTGGGATATCATGGGCCATTATTTTAGATAGGGATAGTAGGTTCCTCGTACCTTATGGTCCAACCCGTGGTCTTTGATGGACACCAAGTTGACCAAATCGACTACCTTCCACCCCAAAATGGATGGACAAAGATAGGTGGTCTATAGGATGATTGTGCATATCTTGTGAGTGTACAACTCTAGGCATACACATACATGGGATGAGAGCTTTTCATATGTTCAACATAACTACAATATAATACTCTGCAACTCTTTCTAGGTGTGCATTGGGTTCCAACCACCTCCCCCCATTGATGTAGCTCTTCCCATAGCATATGTGCCAAAACCTATGTTCAAATTGAGGTAGATAGAGAAACCAAATTTGTTGAATGTATCCAACACATCCAATAGTAGTTTCATGATATCCTATGGAAATCCAATGCTAAGTACAAGCAATGACATGACCAACATTGGGTTCCAAACAAGTTTTAGGTTGGTGATAATGAATGGTTGCATTTGTAGAAAGAACACCTCAGAAGCCCCATATGAAGCTTAAACCATTTCGATATGGGCCTTACACCACCACAAAGGTTGTGGGTGAGAATGCTTTTGAATTGAGTATTCCCCCTTTCCTCAGCATACACCCAATATTTAATGTAGAGCTACTTCAACCATATTTTCCACCTCTATTGGACACCTTGTGTAATAACCCCAATTTTGACTTGGAATGTATCTAATCAAATTATGTAAATGATGTAAATATGCTAGTATGGATTCCTAGTGTGGAGCTCAAGGCCAAGGCCCAACTAGTGAATGGCTAGGCATATATATATATATATTTATTTATTTATTTGGACCATATGATTGGCTTATCACGCCAATTCGAAATGTATGTAAATATTATGTTGAAAATTAATAAAATGGTCCAATATGGTTGTGTAAAGATCACTATAGGGGCTATGATTTCACCAGAGGGGAAGAGGAAAGGGGGGCCTATGGGGAAACCAAATCCTATGTTTCGAAGTGTCAACCTTGGAACTCATCCAAATTCTGCCATGTGCCTTAAATGAGCCAATTACCTTATTTTGACTATTAAACCCAATCATTGAATGCATGTGTGAGGTTGGTGGGGAAAGTCACTTCATGTAGTTACTGAAGCATGGGGGTTGTGACAGTTATGTCAGGTGTCAGTGGTCCTATTTCTTCTATGTCTAGAAGCTATGTCAGTTGTCTTTTCACCCTTACCTAATATCCCTTGGAGTCAACACTCTTTTGATCATTCTCTCATGCATGTTCCTACACTACATAAAGTTTTCCATTGTTGTTCATATCCATTACCAAATCGTGTTTAACCTATAAATTTGAATTTGGAGACAGAGTTGCATTTTTGGAAAGGAAAATAGATGGTTGTAGGTAAGCATGGAGGTTGGTAAATCTAGGAACCTTTACCCATTGAGTTCTGCTACTTTTGGACGCTTGAGAAGCCATGGATTAATGTTGTAGGAGGTTCTCAACCAATAGCTTACAACAGGTTGGACTCTTGCTGCACACACTGGTAAGGACTGTAAGGGTTGGATTTCTCGAGGGAACAATGAATCAGTGAAGGGAAATGCCTTCCTTGTGTTGTGTGGGGAGGTTGGAAGGAGTGCCATGGCCGTGAAGGCTTAGTGAGACCCTTTGTAGAGCTTTGTTGGAGCTTTGGCTAAGCATAGAGAGTAGAATGGGTTGTGGGCCGAGATAGAAAAGATTGTAGGTGTTTCCTTCATCCTGGTAGACTCAAATCCTAGCTTGGGGGTGGCCTCTCAGTAGAAAGAGTATATGCTAGATAGAGTGCCTATGGCTGGGTGGAAAATCGCTCTTGCACAACCAGTTGCTCGGATGTTCTTTGTTTAAAGATAAGTATTCTTATATATTTGATGTGCAATGATTTTTATTTGTATTCAATTGATAATTATGCCTGTAATTTGCATGTTATGTGTATGTGGATCAATTTATTTCCGCTATGTGTTTTTATTTCCATGTTTGCAAACACATTTTAGCTATATAAATTCGTAATTGTGGTTATGGGGCGAAATTTAGAGGTCTCGATTTAGTTAATGTCCCCTTTGCTGGCTGGATTGAGGGATGGGGACGTTACAGAGTGGTATCAGAGCTTCTGGTTGTAACACCAGAGCTGTATGGGCCGAGAATTAAAACTTACAGAAAAAAAATACGAGTTGCAGATGAAATACTTCGATAAAAATCATATTCTGTTAAGCGACGGATAAGAGACCAAGGATAATTTGGTAATAATCCCTTATTCCCAAATTAAATAAATAAATAAATATATATATATATATATATGGTAATTTTAGGTGGCCCCACCCATGCCACATGGACAGGTGACATGAAGGGTCCATGCGGGAATAAGGCATTATGTGGACCAACCACATCGGACCCACGTGCATGTGATTGCTCAGGATGAAGTGCGGGGAGGACGAAGATCCGACTGTCGAGTGATAGGGCGGATCAACGGTTGCAGTTGATAATGCATAGGCAAATTATGCAGTGGTTAATAGTTGGCGGATGAAGATATGACCATTGGTTGAAGGGCAATATCAACGATCAGGGATCATTATTCCTTGGGAACATGCATGGTGATTAATGATAGGCGAAAAGAGATATGACCGTCAAATATTATGGAAGATGAATGGCCCAGACTCATCACACGTCGGTAAAGTGCACAAGGTTTAATTTGGGATGAGCGATGTGTTGTGTCAAAACCGCTTGGGGCGCGTGTCACTTTTTGATTGACAACGCCTCCCCAAGAAGCTTTTTCCAAAACCGCTTCGCAAGGACGTGTTACCACTATTGGTAAAAGGGGAAAACCGCCAATACCCGAGGTTGAGTGGTATGGTGGTGTGGCGACCTGGCGTCGGGAAGAAGGTGACATGGTTGTGTCACAAGGTGACAGGTAGGCCTATCTGACACATTGACAGGGACGTGTCAAGCCACGTCAGGAACTTTCCAGGTTAGCGAAAATCAATAGTGAACTTGTGCGCAAGATTGCACGAAATTGAATAATTTACCAAAAAAAAATGAGGGCACTGCCCTCGACCTGCCCTGCAACGGCATAGGCCATAAGGGGGCAAGCCCCCTTAACCCCCATTTTTTTTTAATCCACAAGTTGGGATATGGGGTTTGATAGCGACCATTAGAGAAAAATAATTTTGGTCATATTTTGGATTGTGAGAGTGACTGGAGGAAGAAGAGGAAAAATATAAAAGTAGTGAATTTCATAATTTTATAGCAGGTGATTGGAGCATCAAATCAGAGAACCTGAAAATTGATGAGTATTCCTCATCATATGTATTATCTAATCCAATAGAGTAGTTGTTCTGGTTCTCCATAGGTGATCTTTTGCAAGTATCTGAAGTTGGCCTCTGGGGTTAAATGCACCTACATGAAAAGTGCATAATTTGGGCCAAGTTGACAATTTTCAAGGACTGTAACTTTGTGCTCAGAATTCAAAATTGAGTATATTTATAGTCGTTGGAAAGCTTATCCAAAGGGGAAAATTTTTACAGAGTCCAATTCTGAATTGATGATTTAGATGATTTTATGATTTTACCATAAAAGTGCCTGTAGCCATAATCTAACAAAAAGAAACTGTTAATATGGGTATTTTCCAGAATACATGAAAATTGATTTTATTTTGTAATAAATCTAACAAATGTGTTTTTATCAACACTTTTGAAGATTCATAATCATATCAATGATTGCTAAGGGGTCAACAATGAGTATAGTGTAGTTGAAAAATATTTGGCTTTGGTTGGGCTAAGGAGGTCATTGTTATGGATGATGCATATGATCCTTATGAAGTTGAGGTGGATGCAATGAGAGATAATATATAGGTTGAGAATGAAGAGATATAATCCAATGGTAGGAGAAACCAAGTGACTCCCTCAGGAATTGCAGAAACCATGAGGAGTCTAAGGGTGGAACTGTAGAGTTGTAGAGCAGGCAATGAGAGGTTGCTTAGAGCTCAAGAAGAACAAAATTAGTTGAATGCAGCTATGCTACAAGGACTGACAGACATTCAAAGAAAGATTAACTATGGACATCACTTGGAAAATCAAGAAAAGAGTGAGAGTAGCTCAAGGAGGCATTCTCACAAGAGGTCCCATAGTTCAAGAACGATTTATAGAGATAGGTCATATACTCCAGAAATCTCTTCTAGTGAGTCATCTGATTCCAAGGATTCCACTGAAGGATCAAACTCTTCATCTCATAGGAAGAAGAGGAAGAGGTATTCCAAGAACAACTCACACAAAGAATTTAGGAAGGCCAAACCTCCCACATTTGATGGTGAGATAAAATCTAGTCAAGAAGTTGAGGCTTGGCTTCTTGGGACGAGGAAGTATTTCCAAGTCCAAGACTACTAAGGAAATATGAAGGATAGAGTTGCTATATTCAATCTGAATGGATTGTGTCATTGTATGTATTTTCCCTAGATCTCTGTTTCTATTTTTATTCTTGGATTTTGGAGTAGTGTGCTTTCTCGTTGAGTCTTTATAGTCAAGCGATTACTTTCTTTTCTTTGAGTGAGTTTGTTCTCTTGCAAGTGTGACTAGTCTTGTTGACATGTAGAAGTCTCTAATTGTTGGGCATAGCCCAAGTTGGCATACTTGTGAAGAAGAACAGTTTTGGCAACTGCGCAGTTTGGGATGTGAAGTCAGATGGCACAGTTTTGTGGAGTGCACAGTTTGGATTGTATAGTCAGTTTTGCGCAGTGCCAGTGCAACAACTATTTTGGGTAAAGAGTATAAGGGAAGGTCGAGCTATGAAAGAAGCCTATTTTGGGTAAGCGACTCCAGGACTCCTGGCAGTTGAGTAAGGAGAAAAGTGGAGATAGAGGAAGGCGACCTGTCAATGAGAGTGGCAAAAAATAGTTAGAAGCTAAGCCACGAGGTTGACAACGACAGACAGGCCGGAGGGGCGGAAAGCGACATGCCACGATGCAGTATAACCATTTTTGTGAAGACTACGGATGTTAGAAAGGCGTGTGAGCCACGAATGGCCCAGTAAGGTGGCCTGGAGCGAGTGTAGCAAGCTGTCAACGGCGACAGGAAGGGTGGCGGGTAACCACACCAGTTTTGGGTAACCTTAGGGTTTTGGCCCACTTGATTGTAAAGACGTGACCTACGGGCACGATCTATAAAAGGGCATATTTTTGTAAGGGAAAGGGTTGAATAATCTTCATTGTAAAATCTTCGAATAATACTTGTTTTTGTTATTGCTGAGTGCTATTGTAAAAGGCTCTGCAAGCTGCGTGCGCAGAGACCTATTGAAGAGAGTTTGCAGCTGAGTGCGTAGACTGGAACTGTTGTACCCTTCCCAAAGATAATATAACAACAGTTCATGTGGACGTAGCTCCCATCCTGGGGGTGAACCACATTAAATTCCGTGTTATGTGATTGATTATGTGTTTGCATCTATGTATTTGCTTATGATGAATGGTTAAGATCTCGTTCATGAGTTCATGTGTTCTTGCTTTTATATGTATTTGCCATAAGGATAATGATGGGAATAATATGTTAAGTATCAACATATGTGAATGAATGTTAAATGCATAAGTATTTCTAAGTCAGTTGAATGCAACTCAATCGGGTAAACACTTAGCCAGCAAAGTCTGTATAATGCGATTCCTTGAGCGCAGCACCATAAGTGCACAGTTACATTATTGTTTGTTATAGTGTATAAGTTCGTAAGGGTTGCAGTCTATTACACTTGTTGAACGTGTCATTTTACACTAAGCAAAGTCTATTGAAGTTGCATAAGTGTTGGGAGGAAGCGCAATCCTCTTTAGCGTTGTCCTGTTATGGAAGAACCATCCCACATCACGCAGTCCTTGAATGCGCGATATTATAAGTATTTCCCGCGAAGAGGTGAACTTCACGCAGTCCCTAGTTCGCAGCGCGAGTCCTGCAGTGCGCTGCTCACCAATCCGTTGAAGTGCTCATCACCTGGTTGTGGAAACCTGATTCCGTAGCCCCCCCATTACTTCGCCTCGGGTGAGACCTCAGTCTGTTCGCAGGTTGTTGCCGAAAGGGCTGGTGAAAAGGGGTTTTGTTGGTTCCTCGAACTGCGTAGAATCTGGGTCTTTCTAGAAAACCTCAAGAACAATTATACAGCCAATAAATGGTTCCGTTGCAGAAGAAGCAACTGGTAGTTAGAGTAACAGACTTCACCATAATCGCGGGACAATTATACAAGTTAGGACCGGATGAAGTGTTGCGAAGATGTGTTTTAGAGCACGAGAAGCCATTTATATTAGCTGATGCACATTTAGGTGTATCGGGAGGTCACTACGTAGGTAGAGCCACTGTGCAGAAGATATTGCGAGTAAGGTTATGGTGGCCTATAATTCACAAAGATTCAAAAGAACATTGCCAGAGCTGCGATGTTTGTCAGAGGACAGGAAGGCCGTCGTGAAGAGATGAAATGCCGTTGAATCCGCAATTGACACTTCAAGCATTTGAAAAATGGGCTATTAATTTCGTGGGACCTGTTAACCCACCAGGGAAGAGAACTGGTGCGAGATACATTATCACTGTGACTGATTATCTCACTAGATGGGAAAAATCTAAACCAATGAAGGATTGTAGCACAGTTGCTGCCGCACAACTCATTTTTGAGAACAGCCTTAGCAGATTTAGATGCCCGAAAATTTTAATGAGTGATCAAGGGACTCACTTTTTGAACAGAACTATTGAAGCCCTTATTGAAGAATTCCACATCTATCATCATAGGAGTACACTGTACCATCCTCAAGCAAATGGAACTGTTGAAGCTTTCAACAAGGTATTGGAGAATGCACTGACAAAGGTATGCAACGTCAACATGGATGATTGGGATCTGCGCATTCCAGCTGTATTATGGGCGTACAAGACTACTTGTAAGAAGTTGAATGGCCATACACCTTTTAGGTTGGCCTATGGACAAGAAGTTGTCATGCCTATGGAGTATATTGTACCCAGTTTAAGAATAGTTGCATTTACAGGCAAGGAAGATCAAGAGACAATAGAGGAAAGGCTTGTACACTTGGTTGGATTGGAGGAAGATTGCTTCATCGCAGGCTTTCACCAGCAAGTGCAGAAGGACAGAGAAAAAGCATGGCATGATCGCCATATGAAGAACAAGTCCTTTCAGGTAGGTGACCTAGTCCTCCTGTATGATAGTAAGTTTATGAAATTTCTTGGAAATTTTAAAATGCATTGGCTTGGCCCATATACTGTTATGCATGTTACTAACGGTGGTGCAGTTTAGTTAGGCATGTTATCCAGAGATAACCTATCATTTTTGGTGAATGGAAGTAGACTAAAACCCTATCGGGATAGTCCTACTTCGCAGATCCCTCAGTAGAATGAAGTCAAAAAAAAAAGGAAAAAAAATGAGAAGAAAAGAAAAAGGTAGCTGCGAAGAATCAAAAGGTAGCTGCGAAGAATCAATGGAACAGGACAACTACAAAGTACGAGAAGCTACGATGCGAGCCATGAGGTGGAACCGCAGTTGCACAGTTAAAGACGAAGAAGCATACGTGCGTAAGAGAACCTTTTGTCAGAACCGCCAGGGCATCACGATGGAAAAAGGTAACCATGACAATTGTCGGCCGGTTAGTGAGCCGTTATCAAAAGGGAGGCACTGACAAAATCAAGCATTAAAAGAGAATCTAGCCATTCGGGCATAATAAAGAGCGAAGTGACCGAGATCTCATTGAGATCCAGCTAACAGGCTGGTAATTAATTGCTGACTTAACTAATTTAACAGCTTGGAAACACTGACATCTTTTAGCAATTAAGGAAACATCATTGGCTCAGAGATAATGATTGGTCGACAAGACTGAGATCTCAGAAGAGATTTGGTCAAAGGACGAGACATTAACTACCCCAATAACGGTCGATCTCCACATTCCAAATTAGCAGGGTCTATAAATAACCATCATCCAAGCACTTGTGCATTTTACCGGGAATTCTATCTCATCTGTGTGTGAATTTAGAGCTTCAATAGCTAGAGAGCCGAGCAATCTGTAAGTGCATGAGCAAACCAGTCACCATTGACGAAGTGCTGAAAATATTTAGGCAGTCGGGTGTATAAGGAGTAATGTCGGCACCAGCCAAGAAACCTGCAGTGGAGAAGGGCGCTTCATCCCGATGCTCTACAAGATAGGCCACAGAGATGAAGAAAGATAAGCATCCAACTACAGAGCAGGAAGAGCCGAAGGCAACAAAGCCACAGACACCATTCACAGTCCAAGAGCGACCCATCGATCTTGTACATGAATATATCCCACCTCGGCGAGATGATGCACTAGTTGTCAACCTTGAGAAAAATGTTGTTTATGAGATTCCGCTACCGCCCATATCCAGTCAGGTGAGGGTTGTAGGAGATCTTCTAGGGAAAGTGGAAGACTACAACTTCGAAGACCATGACTTGCTAGAAGGAGGACAGTCCAAGCCGAAGAAGTACAAACAGTTTCAATCAGACCAATATATGCGTCGCCAGGTTGATGACCAATCTGGCGCCAAAACTCTGTTTATGCAGGATTGGCTCAAAGGGATTGAACCATCCGGGTTGCTTAACCTACTGCGCATCCCGCATTTCGATAGGAGCCCAAAACTTAATGCAGTAGTGCGCATATTGCTCTCCTGTATACACGAAGGATATCTATGGTTGGACAAAAGAATTGATATAAATATCGATATGATATATTACATCACAATGCTTAATAAGAGAGGCGAAGACCCCGCAAAAGCATTTGTAGGAAAAGGACAAGACAAGGAGCTCGCCTCCAAAATCATGGAAGAATTTGGCGTGATCAGGGGAAAACGTGGCTTCCCTACAACCAATATCAATGATGAAGCTACGCGCTTCATAGTTCAACTGCTCACAGGGAAGATACTGCGCAAATGCAGACCACCATAGGTGCCGGCTGCAGTAATCCTCCTCGCATCTCAGACGAAGAATGGCACCCCTTACAACTGGGCGTAGTACCTAGTGAACAAATTGTTGGATGATGTCAAAGAAACTCAGGACAAGGGAACTCCGTTCCATTACAGTTGGTTATTAGTATTGATTGCCTTCGTCTGTTGGAAAGAGCCTGCTGGCTACCAAGGCGTTCCAGTTCTCTCAGGGCAATGCTAGGGAACACACTTCGCTAACTTATGGGCAAATGTGAAGTCCTCCAGGCAATGAAAAATCAATGAAGTATTTTACACATATTACGAGGCTATGGTATCCAACCTTCTATCAGCTGGATGCTGAGAAAATCGAGCAGATGATGGAGGAATGGCTAGCAGAATGGAAAGTGGACCAACCAGTTGAGGTTGAGTCTGACTCTGAGGAGGACAAAGATAAAGAGAAAGAGGAGGACAAGGAAGAAGTCACAACAACACCTATTGATGAGGAAGAAGGACATGCGCAGTAAAAGCCAGAAGGTCAGGCAGGAGACAAGAGAAAAGCGACTGCGAGCCCTTCATCGGCAAAAGGCAAACATAAGAAGCAAAAGGATAATAAGCCCAAATTGGTGCCGATAATGCATGTCAATGATTGTGAAACCATTACGACAAAGGTCCAAGATATATGGGAAGAAACGCGAGTAGAGAAAGAGGCAAAACAAGAAAAGATGCAGCTAAGCCTCCTTTAGGCGGTCGAAACAGTAAAAATAATGGTCGCCCATCTTGGACAAGCCCAGCCGGATTTGGTCCGAGGATCAGACTCAGAAGGAAAGTCAGGTGGCTCAAGCAAGCGGAAGAGGCAATCCCCTATTTTGAGCTTGCACCCTTGGGTAGCGCATATTGAACCTGTGCACCTTATTTTTCCAAATGATAAGGTGACTGAAGCAGCAAAGAACTTGGAGCATTCTGACCTCAACATTGGGTCATTACCAATTGAAGACTTGAACAATTTGCACATGCAGATTGTAGAGGAGATTCATGAAAGAGGCATCGCCTCATATGACCAGAGTATCCAGCTGCGAGAAAGCCTCGATGAGCTGAAACAGGAATCAGCGCAAAACACCAAGGAATTGTCCGAGGCTCAAGAAAGAAACTGCAAACTCAAAGAAACAATATCAGCGGTATGCACCAAGATTGACAAGTGCGAAGAAGAAGCAAATGTCGAAGACACAATAATCAAGATTGGGGCCAAAGTGGAATCCCGGACCACGAAAATGATGGAAATGGAGATTTCCTACAAAAGGAAGATTGCAGACTTGGAGGCTCAGCAACCCAATATCCCACTGGATAAGTGTGCAACTCCAACATAAGAGGTAAGGGCCACTTTAGACAACATTTCGGTCGAGGTGGCGAAGTGTCAGAATTTGCTAGAAGAAGCAAATACAATGTTGGCTGGATTGAATGAGGATCCAGACCTTATGCAGCTGAAAGGGGATCTACAATAAAGGCAGTAGGCAATTGATGCCGCAAACGCAAAAATGAAGACTTTGTCGGCAAGGCAAAAGATGCAAAAATTTAATGAAGTAAAAGAGATGCAAAAAGAGTTGACGATGCTAAGGGAAAGAGAGGCTGCCGCTTCTGCGAAGTTGCAGCCCATAGTGGATGAAGGGATGGCACTGATGCAACACATTGATGAGAAGTTTGTTGAACTTCAATCTACATAGGGCACATTGAAAGAACAAGCCCAGGTGGAGGTCTTGCAGGCGATGTTG
This sequence comes from Larix kaempferi, assembly GCA_027924585.1. Taxonomy (NCBI): domain Eukaryota; kingdom Viridiplantae; phylum Streptophyta; class Pinopsida; order Pinales; family Pinaceae; genus Larix; species Larix kaempferi. The sequence goes on along the minus strand of BSBM01000319.1, from coordinate 112,254 downwards.
GAGACCATAAAAGAATCCGAGAATAAGGCAAAGGAAATGGTTGCAGAGATAGCCGTTACTTTGTACAACTTCACTGCAAAGCTAAACACCACCGAAGACATGCAGGCGAAGTTGACCTACGAAAGTGGCTCGGGAACGAACCACAAGTAAGTGCTAGGAGCCTGTTGGGCATAGACCAAGTTGGCATACTTGTGAAGAAGGACAGTTTTGGCAACTGCGCAGTTTGGGCTGCGAAGTCAGATGGCACAGTTTTGCAGAGTGCACAGTTCGGATTGTATAGTCAGTTTTGTGTAGTTATACTGGTGCGCAGTGCCAACACAACAACTATTTTGGGTAAAGAGTATAAGGGAAGGTCGAGCTGTGAAAGCGACCTATTTTGGGTAAGCGACTCTAGGACTCCCGGCAGTTGAGTAAGGAGCATAGTGGAGATAGAGGAAAGCGACCTGTTAATGAGAGTGGCAAAAAAAAGTTAGAAGCTAAGCCACGAGGTCGACAGTAATAGGGAGTCCAGAGGGGTGGAAAGCGACACACCATGGTGCAGTATAACCATTTTTGTGAAGACTGCGGATGTCAGAAGGGCGTGTGAGCCACGAGTGGCCTAGTAAGGCAGCCTGGAGCGAGTGGAGCAAGCTATTGATGGCGATAGGCAGGGTGGCGGGTAACCACACCAATTTTGGGTAACCTTAGGGTTTTGGACCACTTGATTGTAAAGATGTGACCTACGGGAACAATCTATAAAAGGGAATATTTTTGTAAGGGAAAGGGTTGAATAATCTTCATTGTAAAATCTTTGAATAATACTTGTTTTTGTTATTGCTGAGTGCTATTATAAAAGGCTCTGCCAGCTGCGTACACAGAGACCTACTTAAGAGAGAAGAGAGTCTGCAGCTGAGTGTGCAGACTGGAACTGTTGTATCCTTCCCAAAGATAATATAACAACAGTTCCTGTGGACGTAGCTCCCATCCTAGGGGTGAACCACGTTAAATTCCATGTTATGTGATTGATTATGTGTTTGCATCTGTGTATTTGCTTATGATGAATGGTTAAGATCTCGTTCATGAGTTCATGTGTTCTTTCTTTTATATGTATTCTCCACAAGGATAATGATGGGAATAATATGTTAAGTATCAACATATGTGAATGAATGTTAAATGCATAAGCATTTCTAAGTCAGTTGAATGCATAAGTCAATCGGGTAAACACTTAGCCAACGAAGTTTGTATAGTGCGATTCCCTGAGCGCAACATCGGAAGTGCGCAGTTACATTATTGTTTGTTATAGCGTATAAGTTCACACGGGTTGCAGTCTATTACGCTTGTTGAACATGTAATTTTACACTAAGCAAAGTCTATTGAAGTTGCATAAGTGTCGGGAGGAAGCACAGTCCTCTTTAGCGCTGTCCTGTTGTTGAAGAACCATCCCGCATCGCGCAGTCCTTGGATGCGTGATAGTATAAGTATTGCCCGTGAAGAGGTGAACTTCACGCAGTCCCCAGTTTGCGGGGCGAGTCCTGTAGCGCATTGCTCACCAATCCGTTGAAGCGCTCATCACTTGGTTGTGGAAACCTGATTCCACAGCCCCCCCATTACTTCCCCTCGGGTGAGACCTCAGTCTGTTCGTAGGCAATTGCCGAAAGGGATGGTGAAAAGGGGTTTTGTTGGTTCCTCGAACCGCGCAGAACCTGGGTCTTTCTAGAAAACCTCAAGAATAGTTATACAGCCAACACTAAAATGCTCTGTTTTAAGTCTTGAAGCCTCCGAAAGTGTGTTGTTGTACCAACTCTTTCTAGTGTACGTTTGGTTTGGATTGTTGTATGATTTGAGATTGATTTCTTGGGTGGATACTTTTTGTTTTCAAAAGTTGTAGAACTCTCTCGAGGTGAGCAGAGTCATGTTTGGATTTGATTGAACATAGTGTTAAAAGGAATTGGGTTTTCATTCTCTTCATATTTGAAGTGTAGTTCTTTGATTCGTTGAGAAGATCTTTTGGATATTGGATAATTGTTTGGAAAACTTGAAAGAGCTAATAATTTTTCATGTTTTCTTCCTTTTGATTTTCTAAAAGTCTTTGAAAAAGAGAAGAATTCTTATATTGATCATAAAGTTTATATTTTCAAGCATTTTTTACAATTAGTGCATGTTCCAAATATCTCTAAAATCGTCCTCTTAACTCCTTTGCTTCTTCATTTGAAATTGAGGTGTTTTTCAAATTAAAGGATTCCATTGTTCTTTTATTTTTTATTTGCATCGTCAAATCTCTTTTGAAAAAACAAAAACAAAATATTTGCTTTGGTGTTATTTTGGTATCATTGGATTTGATTGAAAGAGGGTTATTCGCTTATGTCTTTTGGTTTTGCTTAAGGAGAAAAGTGAAAGGATGATATTGCGTTTCGGGGTAGATTTCAATTGTTTCAACAAAATAAGAAAGATCTCTCTCCTTTTCTTAGATAGTTTTTATTGAAAAATAAAAGACTTGCATCTCATTTAGCTTATTCACGCATATTGGTTCGAGTCTACACCTCATGTATCCACTTAACTATACAAGATAAAATCAAGCGCTAGTCTAAGATAAATTATTTAGAAACTAGTGTGATAGGTTAGAGACGTGTTCCAACGTATTTAAGCATAACAGTTGTCGTTATTTTCCTGCATTGCATCTCGGGGGCTTGCAGTTCTTCCATGTACTAGTCGGTATATTGAACGGCCTTTCACGTACCTAAGGGTATATAGAAAGGTACTTCACGTACTCGACAGTATATAGGAAGGCTCCTATCGAATGGTTGTGCATTAGACAACAATACTATGGATTGGAGCTCCCATGTACCTTGTGTATATCGAGAGACCCCACTAGGATCCTGAAACCATCCGAGTCAACCATTGGCCGTCTTGACATTGCAATACACCGAGAACAACACTCAGGGAGCTACTACGCACGTACTGTTAGGTAGTCGGGTAATACGATCAGGGGTACGATCCTAATCCTCCTTAGTTAGTTCTCTGAAAGATTGGGCTGAGTATTATTGTTGGACCCTGCAATATATCGCGAGTTGTGATGCCTTGACACTCCTATGAGGATCCAACACTTTATCCCACTTGTCACATAAGTTTGCTTGCGTCTTTAGCTTGAGTAGGACTTGAAGTGTGTTTTTCCATAGAAGGCTCTTAGGAGGAGACTTCAATCAACCATTCTGGCTGAGAAACCCTTAAGGAGATCCCGTAGAATATAAAACTTGCGACCTGAATATCCTCTCATTTGGGAAGGAAGCACAGGGGCAGATATGGACCAATCCACTACAACTGGTTCACACGAAGAAGGAATTCCAGTTACTGAATTAGGAGGGGATTTATCTCCTCCTGTAAATCCACCCATCACCGATCCTATGGTACCATTGGTGGTGGAACAACCTTCTTTGTGTAACACATATTTTCACCATTCACTTGAAGGACACCATGGAGTTGTCGATTTGATATTCACTCGACCTGATAACGACTGCTTTTGGTCCAACCGCTTCATTTTGGGGGAACTCCCTAGGGAAATTTATTTCTGATTTTGGTTCACCATCAACTGTGGAGACACCTCCACATCCGTGTCCTACTAGACTCCTCTTGAGTGAAGATTTTTTCGGACCACTTCAAGATACTGAATCTCGCTTATGGATACTTGGAGAACGGGTAAGGCGCTAGAGTTTCTCTCCCCATCCCACTTCGGAAGTAGTGAACCCCGAACACCATTATCCCATGTATTCTTTTTCTTTTCCTTCACTAGGAATGTTTGTTCCCAACATGACCTCCTATGAACCAGGCCAACCATCTTTTCCATCTGTTTCACATCAATTGGTTGGTTCTAGACCTCTTTTGACCTCAATGACTGGGGGAAACCTTCAACCATTGTTAACTTCGTGACTGGAACAAAACCTCCAAGACAAAGTATGATCAGAGGCTACCTTATAGTTAGTGGTAAAAATATGGCCTTAGGGCAACCTATGGTCAGTGGCGTAATTATGGGCCAAACTTTGGTTGGTGGACAAAACCTAACTGGGGGGAAACCTCTAGTTAGTGGACAAAATCTAACTGGGGGGAAACCTCTAGTTAGTGGACAAACTGTAAATGGAGGAAAAACTTCATTTATGACTTATAATATGACTGGGAGTTCACCCCCGACCATGGGAAAACCTTTGTGGGAACATCACACGGGGGGATCATCTGTATGGGCCCAACTCACATGGGGTTATATATATCCAGGTAATCACAATATGGAAATGAGTCAAATCTATCAAACTGCTCCAAGAAATATTTATCACGTAGTACCTTACCCCAGAAACACAAACACCCCATGGGGGCATCATAATTTTCCACCAAATAGAACCCCAGCCGATTAACCACTCCCTCCCCCACCACCACCCCCACCACCTGTCCCACCTCCACCTCCACCACCTGTCCCAACTCCACCCCCACCACCTGTCCCACCTCCACCTACACCACCTGTATCACCTCCACCCCCACCATCTAGACAACCCCCTCATTTTGGAGGACCCCCTCATTCGGGAGGAGGACCCCCATCTGGTCCACCTCCTAACATGGGAGGACCCCCACCATATGGCCAACCCTTTATGGGAGGACCTTATGATCAATCGATCTATGATCCTACTGGTAGTTAAATGCCGTACCGATATTACTAGTACCCGTAGCCAAACCAACAGTTACCATTTCTGGATACATTAGATCTGTCGGATCTGTCATGTTTGACCAATGATCCCATTCAACATGGCATGAATTGGCCACCCATTCCTATGAAGCTTCCATCGAACATACCCAAGTTTGACTCCAAACCCAATGATGATCCCAAAAACCACATAATGACATATCACTTGTGGTGTTCCTCGAAATCGTCAATGGATGATTCCATCTGTTTGAGGCTCTTTCAAAGAACCCTCACCGACACGACTGCCAAATGGTATATCGAATTACCACCACACTCTTTCGTAGACTTTTGATCCTTGGCTATGTATTTTCTTACGCATTTCCAATTACCAATCCGCTATGAAATTGACACGGATCTTTTAACTTCACTCTGGCAATCTACATTCACTCGTATTCACGAATGGAGGAGAAGACATCGACTCATTAAGGCTCCCATTCTGGATCAATTATTGGTTGATTGGTTTACCAAATCATTATTTCCTATCATAGCCAAAGATGTCTCTATGGGTGGGGCGGTTACAAAGGAACAAGCCATTGCACGTGCCCAGTAGTTAGAATTAGTCTATGCTCAATCTGACACTTTATACGACATTATTCCCAATGCCCCTTGCCCAACATATGAACCAACGGAACCATCCATGGGATCATATGCAGATGGCATAATTGGTTCCGTAAAAACTCATCTTGCCACCCAATCGATTGGATCACAAAGCCATACAGTTTCAACTCCAACTCCATCACAGGCTGGTAATAAAACCAACTATTCACCCATTGCTATTCCCACTGTAGAGGTAAATTCAGTCCAATCTGATTCATCTCAGAAAACCAGTGGTAAGAAGAAAAACAAAGGAAAATCCAAGAAATCTTCTAACCAGTAGGAACAAAAACCCACTCCAGACTCTACTGATTCTAAACTGAAACGGAAGGCTAAATATCCATGTCTACTGTGCGGTGATGACCACTTCATGAAAAAATTCCCACACCGTGAAGAAGACCAAAAGTTCCTAAATGGAAACCCTCAGCCCGCAGTTTTAACAGACCCCTCCCCCACACAACAACAGCAGATGGTTGCATAACAACCAACTCCTTCATAATGTGAAACATCCACAATCACTCATGTTCTCATGATGTGTAGTGAAAAAGTTAACTTATCCACCATGGAACGCATATACGATTATGTTCCAGATAAAGAATCTAATGGAGGTGATACTGAAAAATCCTTCACGTCCGCATCCACTATCCCTCCTACAAAAGATCCTTTGACCATAGACAAACCGATATCATATGCAACATTGCATCCACCCAAAAGCACAATCCGAAAAGCGATTTTCAACCCCAACGCCCGGGCCGCTCAAAACTACAATATTGTGGAAGATCTAGCCTAGGCACCATGTGCTATGTTGACCCTTGAAGTATTAAAAAACTATCCTAATCAGCGCAAGACTTTGCTATTTTCTATTAGAGTACTGGATCCATAATCATCTAATACCATCATGTTTAGATTGGAATACTTTAAGCTGAGGCTTTCCCACCAACTGACATTCATAATCATTACCAATGTCGTTGGGAAAAATATCCATCGTACTATTTTAGATGAAGGAGCCTCTACTTCCATAATGTCCTTGTCCTGATGGAGAGCCATTGGTTATCCTGAACTAAACCATTCCACTACCACTCTGAAAGCATTTGACAAACATGGATTCCAACCACATGGGATTTTACAAGCCTTAGCCATTGAATTAGGAGGCAAGACTGTTTCCATTAAAGTGGAAGTATTCACAACGCCATTGAATTACAATTTATTACTTGGTATAAATTGGTTTTACGCTATGACCGTGGTTGCATCTTTTGTCTTCCGCATTGTGCAGTTTCCCCATCAAGGGAAAATTGTCACTATCGAACAATTAGATTTTTGTACACCGGACACCACAACTCATCCCGCAGATAATTTCCCTCTTCTAGGACACTCTTTGAAAATATATGAGAGTGCAGGGGTAGGAATCCTTAAGGACTCATCCCTGATGGGAGTCTTTCCAACACATGATCCCCCATCACAAGTTTCCATGGTGAACATGATCTCATCCATGACCCCATCTTCCTCCCACTCAGCGGACCCTTGGCTTGTTCCCGATCCTATTGACATTGATTCGATTGTATATCAGATACCTCTCAGCCCAACTAAGGCTGTTTATAAGGCCATCCGATCAACATCCGATTCACCTGATGACCATCACCTAGTGGCATTAGACCCATGTTCTCTACCATCTCGGTTGAACTCATCCTCACCATTGCTGGACCAACTCCTCTAGACATTTCCCTCTGATGAATCCATCATGGAGATTATGAGCTTGGATGAGCTCCCATGGGATGACCATCACATTCGATCATCCTTCCTCCCACCTTTAGACAAGGTATATAATGATATTCACACTATTATTTCACCAGATGTCATTTCCAACCCTCAGTCTCATATTCTCACCCAGGATATGGTAACCAAAGGGAATTTGTCAAACATTACGCCTACCACTATCATTGACATCTCGACGAAACCCGATGTCATGGAACATATCCATATTGTCCAAACTTGTTCTTTTGAAGAAATAAAAAATTATATGGCCTTGTTTAAACAATTCCACGACATATTCGCATGGAGATATGAAGAAATGTCAGGGATTGAACGTGGTATCATTGTGCATGAGATCAAAAACTATCCCGACGCAAAACTCGCCCGAGAAAATCTCCATCCAATGCACCCTCGAAAGACTCTAGATATTAAAGTAGAAATTGAAAAGCTGTTGAAAGCTAGTTTCATTTATCCTGTCCCCTTGACAGATTGGGTCTCCAACATTGTTCCTGTTACAAAAAAGAAAGGAACCATCATGGTCTGTGTTGATTACTGGGATCTAAATAAAGCTTGTCCTAAGTACAATTACCCCACCCCGTTTATCGACCAAATAATCGACAACTGCGCCGGTAGTGTCATCTTCTCATTTATGGATGGATTTTCTGGCTATAATCAGATTGAGATCCACCCAACAGACCAGCACAAGACTGCGATCATTTTCCCATGGGGTACATTTGCTTACCACAAATTACCTTTTGGCATTAAAAATGATGGTGCTACATTCCAGTGGACCATGTTGTATGCGTTTCACTATATTAAGGATTTCGTGGATCCCTACCTCGATGATTTGCCAGCTCATTCAAATCATCGTGAGTTTCATATCGATCATCTGATGGCTGCTTTCCTCCGATGTCGACGCTATAATATTTTCCTAAATCCTCACAAGTGCATATTTTGCATGGAGTACAGACATATACTTGGATTAATCGTCTCAAAATATGGGATACGAATTGATCCCCTCAAGGTAGAAGCTATTCTATCCCCATCCCCACCTATGGACATCATTGAAATTCAAATTTTGTAGGGGAAGGCAAACTACTTGCATCGTTTCATGTGTAATTATGCGGAAAAGACATAGGGTTATATGTGGTTATTAAAAAGGGATGTCTCTTTTGTCTTGGACGACTACACCAAAAGTTCCTTTGACAATCTCAAGCACCCCATTACCCAGGCACCCATGTTACAACCACCTGATTACACCAAGGATTATATCCTTTGTCTTTCTTCCTCTACCTCGACTATTGGTGTGGTTTTAGTGAAGGAAGATAACAATGCGTAATAACATGTGATTTATTACCTTAGTAAGGGTCTCATCGACTCTGAAACTCATTATTCACATGTCGAGAAGTTAGCTCTAGCAACTGTCATCGTCGTCCAAAATTTCCGTCATTACATTCTGCTCCGTACAACTACTATCATCGCCAATTCAAACCCTATGTACCACGTCTTAACTCATCAAGTACTAGGGGGAAAATATCCGCACTGGATCGTGATTATTCAAGAATTTGATTTATAGTTTGAAAAGGCAAAATCTAAAAATTCATTAGTATTTGCGGAGCTAATCTACGACCTTCCCTGTATTGATCACGACTCTAAGCCCATTGACTCTCTCCCCAATGAGTCATTGTTCCTGATCAGTACCTCTGATCCATGGTATGAAGATATCACCTTGTATTTTGAAAAACAACGCTTTGGGCCTCACTTATCCTGCGATGAACACCGTCGTATCCGCCATCATGCCAAATATTACCTAATCATCGAAGACACCCTATATCATCATGGTATTGATTCGATCTTACGACGATGTTTGACTCACGAGGAGGCCGAGCGTGTTCTGAATGACTGCCACTAATGGGCATGTTCCAGTCACCTCTCTGGGATGGCTACAGCCCAGAAGATCGTACGTGCTGGATACTTCTAGCCATCCATTTTTAAGGATTGTATGGAAGCCATTAAGAAGTGTACTCCCTGCCAGTTTTTTCATTCCAAAAAGCGCACTCACCCTGCCCCTTTACACCCAGTTATTTCCGTCGGCCCCTTTGCAAAATGGGGCATAGATTTCATTCACTGTAAGCCTACCTCGACCGAGGGCATGGCTATGCTATTGTAGTTGTTGATTACTTCACAAAATGGGCCGAGGCTATTCCTACATATGAATAAGAGTAAAAACTGCCGCACTCTTCATGTTCAATCATGTTATCATGTGTAGATGGAAACCTATTCTGGATTCACGGATGGGGCTAGCCAGAACACTCGGAACCTTGCTTCAGCAGCTTGGGTATTCTATTCCCCTATTAGTGAACTCATTAGTTATGGAGCATTTTTCCTTGGTCCTGCAACCAATAATTCCGCTGAGTATCACACGGTAATTGGATTATTAATAGACGCCTCTTCCTATGGTGTATACCACATGATTGTCTATCTGGATTATCAACTCAAGGTCTTTCAATTAAACTGAGTCTATGCCATTCGCGATCCTATGCTACTTTGTCTTTTCCGACGAGTACGTCTCCTGGATAGATCGTTTGAATTTGTTCAATACCAACACATTCCCAAACACATGAATACGGTTGTCGACTCATCGGCCAATTTTATTATAAATTGGCATATCTCACATTCTTAAACATTTCATTGGTGGAACGTGTAAATAAACATAACATGTAAATCATTTATGCATAAATAAGCAGTCCCAGTGCGATTTATATTCACAATAGACACATTGTATATAAAACCGCTTTTATATTAATTATGATAAACTTCCACAAATAAGTACTAAGACAAAATCTGAAGCTCATAGCTTTTAGTACATCATCATGGGAAAATATGAATCTCATAGCTTTCATTACATCATCATGGAAAAATTCTGAAACTCATGGATTTCAATACATCACTACATATAGATAATGGGACTAGTCATGCCGCTCACGATAACATATCACCGCCCGAGCTACCCGACAGAGTAGACATCTGATACTCGCAGAAACTCCCACCGTGTGGCGCTGATAGTGCCGAGGTAGATCATCCAATGACATGTCTGGGATGTTGGCAATCGACCTCTCTAATTTCTCCTCCATCTATGTGAATATGTCGCTCGCTTCTCGATCGTGAACATAAATGGCCCTACCCTCTCCTTGTCATTGTATAGGGGAAGCTCCAGGTGGCCTCTCTGGCCCCACATCTGCATTAGTAAAAAATAAGAAGTATTAGTACACCAAAAAAATGATATATTCAAAAAATACATAACACTTGAAATATCATGAATATCTTTTCTTACCTATGTCGCACTCGAAAGACCCCTCTAGTAGCGCCAAGTTGGGATCTCCTCAGAAATACATACCTGCGTAGGCATAATACTCTACCATAAGAAGCTGCCTATGCATCCATCGGAAGAAATCCGACCCATGACTATGGATCGGACCACCATGACATCCAAACAACTTAGTCCACCTCCTCATGTGTGGCTCCTGTGGATCAGGGCTAGCTATCTCTATATGATGAGGATGAAAATGAGGAACCCACTCCATAAAGAAGGATACCAAGATAGAACCATAACCAAATTGTTTAGTTATACCTGTTTGGAACTTGGTCAATTGATCTTTCATGATGCTCAGGAGACTCTCACACCAATTAAACAGAGCAGGTTCCATGCATGCTATGGCACATAACATTTGAGACCTGGTTTCCTGGTGGTGGGACTTAGTCCCCGCTACTCGAACCATCGTGAAGTGCACAGCCCTCAATGGTAGACTACGGACTTGTGCAATTGGGATCTTCCTGGAAGACTTCCTAGTCCCAAGCTCGCAATACTGGGTGATGAGTTCATTTGTATTTCCATCACCTTCGCTCTACCCAGTAATCATGGCTCGAGCCCCTCTTCTTGAAAGCACGGTAAAAAAATAGATATCATCTATCTCAAGGGTAAAGATGTGTGTCCCTACTCCAAAATACTGTTCAATGGGATCCCACATGTCCACTAAATACCCCAACAAATGCATTTGGGCCCTCATATTCAGAGTAAGGAAGAATTTCTTTAAGCCACATTCTTGAAGTGACAACATTGTATTGGCATCATTTAATCCTTCCAAATCCTCCAATTTGTGGTCTTGCTCCTTCCATTCTAGCACCATTTTCCTTTCTTGAGGATCTACAAAACCAAAGAGAGGGATTAAAAACCATCATCTTCAAGAAAATCCAATAAATTTTCATGTATTTCATCTTTGGGGCCACATTTCACGGTCGACATGACCCGAATATGCACACAGTCAACCATCGATGCACCTAACCTTTTTGTGGGACGTGACGATCAGCCGTGACGTGGTTCCCGAAAAGGCAAGTCACTTCGACTAGGGCAAGCATTTTATGCTTAAAAAACAACCCCAAATCCATAAAAAATCATGAAATTTGTAGCATTTTAGCTTAGAAAATGAAATAAGAAGGTGAAAGTGGTTACCCGGAGTTGACAGAACTCGAATCCACAGCCTGAAGTGCCCACAATATTCAACACAAACTTGCTACTACAAGGAGTTTTTTTACCCTTCTTGGTAAAAAGAACAAGGATGGAATGGTAAAATAAGTCACTTTCACTCCCTTTTATTGGATTGAGGGTGAGTATTTTAATATTTTACTTTGTAATTTTTTATTACTTTTTACCATTTCAATTCAAGAGACTTTTTGTTGATTAATTTATATAGTTCTTTTTCTTTTTTAACAACTTCTTGTTGAAGTTATAGGTCAAACATAATAAAGAAGTTATGGCTGAAACTGTCTTTCATGCCCGAAGACACTATTAGAGTTTTCTTTAAGCCCTTTTTAGACTCTTGAAATATGAAAAGGTCACCGAGCGAACTTGCTTCCTTTCACACTCATAAAAGGATTTGAAAGGGCATCTATTCAGTTTTGGTTTACCCCTTTTTTGGGCTGAGTGGTATTAATTATGAAGAAGGAATACCTTAGTCAAACTTTGTCTGGGAGAGTTCTTCATAGGTATTGTTTTGCACTTTTTTGGGTTTGGGGACTAAATTTACGAAAAGGTACACCTTGGAGTCTTCTTTAGTCTTTATATACTCTCTAAACATGAAATGACACCGATTTTACCTTCTTTGGACTCGTTAAAATTTAACATTGAAGGACCCTTATAGGGATGAACCCCTCCTTTCCCAGGTTTGTAAGACATGTGATATTGGACTCGTCCGAAGGATGATCTATATCGAGCATTTGTTATCCTCCTCAAGCTCGTTAATAAACAAAGAGGTACACGGTAATCATGATGGGGAATAAGGGAAGGGAAATGCATCTGCATTCGCATTTATGGCAGCATGTTGTCTCCCTTGAACAGTTGGGTAATTAGCTTGTCGTTGAGTCGTGTCAAGTCTATGAGTATCTTTACTCATTTGGTCCATCCAAATAATGATCCATTCATGTTGCATTGTGTCTTGATATCCGTCTCATCGAGTCCATACTGCCAGGTCATTTGTCGTGTCGTAAAATGTTCAAGGGGAGTCCTCCATTTGAGTCAAACTTTACAATCGTCAAGTTCTCCGTTACATCGGCTATCCTTAAAATCCAGGTACCTTGTGTCAGTCCACACTCATTTTATTTACCACCCAAAAATTCCTCTTGTATCGGTTTCGTGTCGATGATGTGGGATGCATCATGTCCCTCCTTTGACGAATCTATCCCTGTCAACACCAACACATCATCCAAGGATTAGATTTAGAGACCACCTAATGCCTTGAATCCTGCATACCTCAATGGTAGGTCTTCTCGCTTTCGACGGTGGGTTCGCATCATTGACCTCTGATCGAATGATTCCACGAATGTTCGAATCCAACTCATTCATTCGCATTCGTTGGGATGTACTATGATACCTTAGGGATCATTATCATCACTGGTGATTTCCCTCGCACTTGTTAACGGTTCACATCATTGGCCGGTAATCAAGTGGTTTCTACTATGTTCGACTTCAACACCTTATAATCACATAGTTAGATTCGTATCGATTTGAGATTGGGTAGAAGACCCTAGGGATCCTCATTATGTGTTTACCCAAGTTGCGATGGAGATTTTTTGAGTAGGTCCCCACATGAATATCATGTCGGTGGCCTCATTGATGTACTATCACATGGATCCAGTCTTGTATTGGTTGTGGCTGTGTCATTATCTCATCATGGATCTATGCTTGTAGCTTGGTATCCATGATTATGTCAGTCAGTAAGTATCAACATGGATCTGCAGTGTATTGGTCAGTAGCCGTGTTTTGAGTCATTTATCTCCAAAGTGTTAGAGCTTGTATTACAAAATCCTTGATTATTGTCAACAGTTCTCCGATCAATGGTTCCTCACTACTGTCATCATATCAAAGTACTTTACCCATCACCTTTCTCTCTAGCTTCATACTTTGGGGGGCAATCTGTTACATGGAATTTTCGTCAGCTGCACAAGACCATGTGACCACATGTTTCCACAATACCTAAAGCTACATCCATGATGAATGGTCCTTAAATCCTTTTGTCTTGCAATCAACCTTTTTGTGACTTTGACCCACTTTGCTTCATTAGTAACACGCGTCGATGTCCATCGACGTGGTTTTCTCTACTGTCAACCCACGTCGATGATGCAACTTTCCTTTAAATCAACTTGTGTCGAGCTCATTTGGCGCACATTACTCTACTTCTAGGTCGCGTCGATGTCTGTACGGGCATACAAATGGGTTTTCGAGAAGTCTCTAGAACAAAATATTATCTAGATGATATTTCCTCCCTATTTTCTAGGATCTCACTCGAATTCCTCACTTGTTGGGATCATACCTCATCCATTATCCCTAAAGATCTTATCTCTCCTCTATCCATATTGTCCTATGAATTTAAGTCTTGGCCATGGGTGAGGGGAGGAGGAATTGAGAATAGAGTTATGCTGGATAAATTACACTAAGAGTGATAGACTTTAGATCCTTATCCTTCCTTCATTGAAGTTACATCTTGGAGCAAAGAGTAATCCATTGGAGAGGAGATACGACACCAAGGCTTAAGTGGTTGTACCCTTTACCATTTCTGTTAATACAATACGACATTTCATTTCCCATAAATGGTTTGTTATTCATTTATTTGTATATCTCCTTGGTCATATATATAACTTAATCTAATCCTAGATCTACTTTTTCTCTTGCCGACTAGGTTCCCCTCATTTGCAGACACATCGCTTACTTTGTTGCTAAGATGAACTACCACATATTTTTTGACCTCCTTTACCACCAAGATGTTAGACATAATGGATCACTGAGAGGGGGGGGTGAATTAGTGAGCTTGCACTTATTAACAATTTCAATTTCTTCTCTCAAATCTTATATCATTAATTACAAATTCACTTCAATATCATATTCATCAATAAACTATATCACATGTCATTCATCAAGCAAGACACATTATCATCAACACATTACAAGAGACAAGATATAAGCTTTGTAAACTTTTTATAATTGGAGACTTTAATCTCCAGAATGGGCTACAACCCAAAGTGGCACCAACCACAAGATAATTCTATTAGTTGCAACTGACTGGGATGCACCAACACCCCAACAACCATAGATTTACAAATGATATTTCAGACTCTTCTTAAGTCTACATATTACATACATCATCAACCATAAGCCCTTGTTTGTTTCCAAAGCACTTCATCATTCTCATCAAGCACTCATTATTCAATATAACTTCATTATGTCCATCAACAAATATCACCAATCATATCACATCTTCATTTTGTCATCATTATTCATGTCATATCAATCTGTTGCCATATCTCCATTCATACACTTTACGTTGTCCATATGCACATCACAACGTTCTGCCCATATCATCAGTCATCTCTTCATCATTCTACCAGCATGTCTTCATTCTGTCCATCAATAGGTTGCCTCAGTTTAACCCAGAATAAAAGATAGAAAGAGAGATTGTTTTACTGCTCCACCTGTTGCTGCTCCTTCACCAAAAACTGTCCTCATCTTCTTGACCCCCGAGATCAGAGCTCTCCTCTATCTCCCGAATTCTCTCCCGAATTCTCCACACTCACCACACAAAAAACACAACCATCTTGTTCTTCATTTATACTTCTCCTTTCCATGTATTTAGGAGGCCGACTTGTCTTTTTGATTTTATTAATTCAAATAATTCAAATGATATTTTTATTTCCATGTTATCCTTAACCAATAAAAATACATATCTTTGCCACATCATCATGGTCTTTATGCCCGTAAGGACCCATAATGTATGCCTGCAATGGTCATATGAAATGATATTTATGTTTGTAATGTATGCCTGAGATGATATTTATGTTTGTAATGTATTTGTTCTTGCAAAAAGTTTGTACATTTTTCATTTTTGAGAGATGCCATTATAGCACATGTATACGTTTCTAATGATTTGTATTTTTATTTTGATTGCAGTGACGACCATTGATGCACACTCAGACATCCAAAGAGAAATTCAGAGGCTTAGAGAAATTTGAGCCTCAATTACTATTTTTGATGATAGGCATCTTATGCTTGAATCCAATTTGGATGCAATGATAGAGACCTTTAGTAGGTCTAATGGTGCACTGCAAGATATTGCCACATTCAGAGAAAGAAAGAGGCAAAAATACGAGGATGGACTTAGCTACAAATAAGTTAAGAAGTTGAAAATCTCAAAACAACATATCTTTTCCCTCTTTAGAGATCCACAGACAGGTGAAATCCCGAATGCAAACAAAAGGCACATTTCTATCGAGTGGTGTATATATCAACCATTCATAGATAACTGGATAGACCAATGGTACATGGTGTTTGATGCACCACCACACAACAACATGGAAATGCCTCTATATTTTCTGAGAAAGACATACGCAGAATTTGTGATGGGGAAGCATGTTAACTTATTTGATATCTTGGAGTACCAGGGTGTTGGGATGGGGATGCCTCAGCAACGTCCCAATGCCAGGCACATAGATCCCAATCACCCAGTAGCTCCACCTCGTAGGTAGCTACCCAGGCTAGATGTGCCACCTGCACATCAGTTGGTCCCAGAGACACATGAGTCATTCCTACTATTGGCACTGGAAGCTATTAGCCATAACATGTGTCTTCAAGGTATGTACCAGGCAGGGCCATCAAAGCCACCATCTATGGGTGGAGTAGAGCCACCACCTATCGGTGGGGTAGATCCACCACCTCCCGGTGGGGTAGAGCCACCACCTTCTAGTGGTCGAGGAGCATCTAGTAGTGGCACTAGACCTGCACATCATGAGCACAACCGAGAGCCCCACCCATGCACAGTATGCGGCTATCCTTGCTTTGGTCCTGTCCAAATAGATGATACCTTTACTGGGTATTTTACATAGGTAAGTAAGTGGTTAACAATTTAGTGTCATTTGTAAATTATTTTTCCTTACTATATACATATATATAGATTGCTAGTATTTTTAATGATTTTAAAACTTGTAGTTGCTACAAGAAGGGCATGAGGTTGAAGACCTTTGCACTGATATTGCAGAGCATAGTCTAGAGGCTCATGCACCCGCATCGTCCGATGTAGATTATGTTGTCATACTTTCAGTGACAACAACTCACAATGAGGTAACTATTTCAACATGACATTATTTTAATACGTGAGTAAATCCAGTTAACAATTTAGTGTTATTTGTAAATTATTTTTCCTTACTATACACATATATAGATTGCTAATATTTTTAATGATTTTAAAACTTGTAGTTACTACCAGAAGGGCATGAGGGGCAAGAGGCTCATGCACCAACACCGTCCGACGTAGAAGATGTTGTCATACTTTCAGTGACAACAACTCACAACGAGTTAACTATTTCAACATGACATTATTTTAATACATGAGTAAATCCAGTTAACAATTTAGTCTCATTTGTAAATTATTTTTCCTTACTATACACATTTATAGATTGATAATATTTTTAATGATTTTAAAACTTGTAGTTGCTACCAGAAGGGCATGAGGGGCAAGAGGCTCATGCACCAGCATCGTCCAATGTAGATGATGTTATCATACTTTTAGTGACAACAACTCACAATGAGGTAACTATTTCAACATGACATTATTTTAATACATGAGTAAATCCAGTTAACAATTTAGTGTCATTTGTAAATTTTTTTTCCTTACTATACACATATATAGATTGATAATATTTTTAATGATTTTAAAACTTGTAGTTTCTACCATAATGGGATGAGGGGCAAGAGGCTCATGCAACAGCACCTTCTGAGTTACAAGATGTTGTCATACCTTCAGCGACAACATCTCACGTTGAGGTAACTATTTCAACATGACATTATTTCAATACATGTTAGTTTGTTATCACATGTTACTTAATTAATGCTACACGATCTAATATTTACAATTTTCTAAATTGTAGGTTGTATATCCCCATCAGAGGGAAATGATTTCATCTAGTGAGCTCCCCCTGGTGGGAATACAACCGATAGCATGCCCATGGAGATACGACGGACGACAGACTGTTTCTTAGAATTGATTGAAGTATACAGTACATCGGTATGTATTTCATCATTGTCAATTTGTTAATACATGTTATTTCATTGACCAATGCATTTCTAACTACGTCAGTATTGGTGATTGTAGCCACCAACCTCTATACTTCCAAGACTGTCAGCAGTTGGATCTCCTCGTAGTCCAAATGTGAAAAAGGCGCAAGTGTATAAGAGAGGCTCCACTCCTAGAAAGGGTGTGGATGTCCTCTATAGCAGACACACGAGAGATCCATCTACCCCTGACCTAACAAGGGTCATTGATGCTGCAGTTAGTGCCACATCTACAATAGCCACAAGTCATACATAGGTCACTATTTCAACAATCACAATGCGTAATATTTAACCATGTTACTATATTGTTTATTCATGCATGTCTAACTATTTCCCCATTTGGTTATTGTAGCAATTAGCGGCAGAAGTGCCTGACCCCTTTGCTCAATCCATGGTTCTAATCGGGTCTCCTCTTGTGGTGAGATGTTCATTAATGACCAAGTTTTTTTATTCAATTTACCCAAACATGTTGATCAATGTTGAATTGTTGAATTAATTGAGATATGATCTTTTATTTGCAGAGCACAACTATAGAGAGGCCTTCCATGAGCACACCGCTCACATCTATACCCCATGAGGATTTGGTGAGTGTTTGTCATAAATAATTTGGCCATAAGTTAAATTTTTAAGTTTGTTAATGGTAGAGTATTAGTGCAGTTATTTGATAAAAATAATGATTTTTTTTTGCAGACTCCTGAGATGCAGAGCGATCCCAGGGAGATGGTCGCTAGAGAAAAGTCGGGGAAAAACAAGCGAAATATTGATTTTTGATGTTGCATAGTCTTGTATATATGTATTTTGACATACATGTACACATTGTTGTACTTAGGGATACATGTACATTGAAAGGCCATTTGAGGGCCGACTACTTTTCCATATTTTGTATTATAAACATTCGACTATCAATGCATGATACAATATATTCCATATTTTCTCTTGAGTTTCCACTTGTGCTTGTGATGATTTATCTCTTCCACAAATTGATAAATTATGCTATTGAAATTTATATAATTACATTTTAAGCAATATTTATTCTCTTACATTTATTGCATTGATCAAGTAACATCTCACCATTGTGTTATGAAAACATTATCTTAATGGAAAAAACTAATAATATCTTTCAACAGTTCAATGAACTTAGGACATGCATGCTAATTTGATATCTAATTTAAAATTGTGTTTTTTGTCAACTCCAAGGGTTCATACCCATTGATCAGGATTATGGTTGCAAGGAAAATATGTTGCAAGGAAAAAACAAAAGCTAACAAAATAAGTCAAAGTATGTTTGAATAACCTCTGTCATAATAGTAACATGCTATGCATATCATCAATGTAATCCTATGACATTTTCAGAAACTAAGAGGAAGTCTAATAGATGCTACACATTTCATCAATGTTACCGTATTTCATCAAACGATACGTACATGAGCATCTATGCAGTTCGGTTGAAGTATGCCTACTCTAGCATGCTAAAAACAATGGCAAAGTATCAAGTACAATGGCAAGGAATGCATAACTAAAGTTTAATAAAATTCATTGCGCCTTCATGTACATATGGTCAAATATATGTGACAAATATACCCTAGTTTGTAAGACCCTAGTTTGTTCCAATATGCTAACCAATAGCTGGTCATGAATTCACTCAAATAAAATTGTTGAAGATATAAACCCTATCCTTACTAAACCCTAGTATGTAAGACCCTGGTTTGTGCTTTACCTCTTTCATATGTCCATTTTCCACTTGTCATAATGCAAAAGTAATCATACAGAATCCATGGAAAATGAAATACCTAACTAGTTTAATGATATTCCTTGATAATGTTGTTTTGATGAAGGAAAATAAGATGTTCATAGTCCTATGTTTGTAAAAAGGATGGATTATCCTCATATGAAAATGTATTTAAAATTGAATGTTCTTGATTGATACAAACGATGATGTAATGGTTGTTCATTGTGATTTGGAAAGTATTCCCCCATAACTTGATGGCAAAGTTTCATGGTGACTTTGATCTAACAAAGCTAGCAAGGATCAGAGGGATATCATCGATGAAACATTGCCTCCCTTTTTTACTTGGAACTTTGAATTCTTAAAAATGACATTAATTACTCAAAATCCAAATATAGTGGAACACTAAGGAGTTGTTAAATGATGTGGCACACTAGGGACATAGAAATATACCAAGGGTGTAGTGTTGTAGGTTTGATTGCCACTCTTTGAATGTCTAGTTCTAGAATCAAAATAAAAAAATTTCAAAGTTGACCCCCAGGTGCAAAACTGCACACTCCCTTACTGAGCAAAACCCTGGTTTCCAAAATTGACCTAAAAGTTGACACCTGGGCCATGGGATCGGAGGAGAGGGGCACCCCTAGAACTATCCCGATATCCTGAATCCAACGGAGATGACATTTTGTCGATCCGAGCCATGGTTGTCATTCTATGGCTCGTTCCATCTCGCATCCAAAAGGCCTTTAGGGACACCAGTTGGATACTTATCAGGTCCATAGAATTCCAACCGTGCAACAAAACAGGGTTACGGGGAGTCCTGCAAGTGTGTCTAGGAAGGTTCCAGCTGGGAATGCTAGCCATAAGTCCCCAATCGATGATTTTGCAAATTTTACCCCCATGAGCAAAAATTGCACACTCCCTTATTGAGCAAAACCCTAGTTTGCAAAATGGACCTACAAGATGACACATGGGCCATGGGACCGGCAGAGAGGGGAACCCCTAGCACTATACATGTCCTGAATCCAACGAAGTCGATGGTTTGTTGATCTGAGTCACGGTCGTTATTCCATGGCTCGTTCCATCTCGCATCCAAAAGGCCTTCAAGGACACCAGTTGGATACCTGCCGGGGCCATAGAATTCCAACCGTGCAACAAAATCAGGTTCCGGGGAGTCCTGCAAGTGTGTCTAGGAAGGTTCCAGCTGGGAACGCTAGCCATAAGTCCCCGATCGATGATTTTGCAAAGTTGACCCCCATGTGCAAAACTGTACACTCCCTTACTGAGCAGAACCCTAGTTTGCAAAATGGACCTACAAGATGACACCTGGGCCATGGGACTGACAGAGAGGGGCACCTCTAGCACTATCCCGATGTCCTGAATCCAACGGAGTCAACAGTTTGTCAATCTGAGCCATGGTCATCATTCTATGGCTCGTTCCATCTCGGATCCAAAAGGCCTTCAGGGACACCAGTTGGATACCTACCAGGGCCATAGAATTCCAACCGTGCAACAAAAATGGGTTTCGAGGAGTCCTGCAAGTGTGTATAGGAAGGTTCCAGCTGGGAACGCTAGCCATAAGTCCCCGATCGATTATGTTGCAAAGTTGACCCCCATGTGCAAACATTGCACACTCCCTTACTGAGCAAAACCCTACTTTCCAAAATGGACCTACAAGATGACACTTGGGCCATGGGACCGGAGGAGAGGGGCACCCCTAACACTATCCCGATGTCTTGAATCCAACGGAGTCAATGGTTTGTCGATCCGATCCATGTTCGTCATTCTATGGCTCGTTCCGTCTCACATCCAAAAGGCTTTCAGGGACACCTGCTGGATACCTACCGGGGGCATAGAATTCCAACCGTGCAACAAAAATGGGTTTTGGGGAGTCCTGCAAGTGTGTCTAGGAATGTTCCAGTCGGGAACGCTAACCATAAGTGCCTGGTCGATGATTTTTCAAATTTGACCCCAATGTGCAAAAATTGCACACTCCCTTACTGAGCAAAACCCTAGTTTCCAAAATGGACCTACAAGATGACACCTGGCCCATGGGATCGGAGGTGAGGGGGACCCCTAGCACTATCCCAGTTTCTTGAATCCAACAGAGTCGACAGTTTGTCGATCCGAGCCACGGTCATCATTCTATGGCTCGTTCCGTCTCGCATCCAAAAGGCCTGTAGGGACACTTGCTGGATACCTACCGGGGGCATAGAATTCCAACCGTGCAACAAAACCAGGTTCAAGGGAGTCCTGCTAGTGTGTCTAGGAAGGTTCCAGCTAGGAACGCTAGCCATAAGTTCCCGGTCAATGATTTTGCAAATTTGACCCCAATGTGCAAAAATTGCACACTCCCTTACTGAGCAAAACCCTAGTTTTCAAAATGGACCTACAAGATGACACCTGAGCCATGGGAACAGAGGAGAGGGGTACCCCTAGCACTATCCCGATGTCCTGAATCCAACGAAGTCGATGGTTTGTTGATCCGAGCCACGGTCGTCATTCTATGGCTCGTTCCATCTCGCATCCAAAAGGCCTCCAGGGACACCAGTTGGATACCTACCGGGGCCATAGAATTACAACCGTGCAACAAAACTGAGTTACAGGGAGTCTTGCAAGTGTGTCTAGGAAGGTTCCAGCTGGGAACGCTAGCCATAAGTCCCCGGTCGATGATTTTGCAAAGTTGACCCCCATGTGCAAAAATTGCACACTCCCTTACTGAGAAAAACCCTAGTTTCCAAAATGGACCTACAAGATGACACCTGGGCCATGGGACCGGAGGAGAGGGGAACCCCTAGCACTATCCCGATGTCCTGAATCCAACGGATTCGACGGTTTGTCGATCTGAGCCACGATCGTCACTCTATGGCTCGTTCCATCTCACATCCAAAAGGCCTTCAGGGACACCTGCTAGATACCTACCGAGAACATAGAATTTCAACCGTGCAACAAAACCGGGTTCTGGGGAGTCCTGCAAGTGTGTCTAGGAAGGTTCTAGCTGGGAACGCTAGCCATAAGTGCCTGGTCGATGATTTTGAAAATTTGACCCCAATGTGCAAAAATTGCACACTCCCTTATTGAGCAAAACCCTAGTTTCCAAAATAAAATAAAGATTAAATGACTCATTTAGTATCGTAGATTAACCAGCAACTATTGCATTAGATAGCTTCATTTAGTGATGGGCCTAATTTGACTTCCATAGAATTAGATAGCTTCATTTAGTCACGGGCCTAATTTAACTGCCATAGAGTAACCATCAATGATCACATTAGATAGCTTCACTGACTCCATTAAAATTCAATTGGACATGACATGAATGATTTAAATTCAACACCTTAGCTAGCTTCATTTCATTCAGTGATGGGCCTAATTTGACGGGAGCATGGGAACCCAGACTCCATTAAAATTCAATTGGACCCATTAAAATTCAA
Source organism: Larix kaempferi (assembly GCA_027924585.1). NCBI lineage: Eukaryota > Viridiplantae > Streptophyta > Pinopsida > Pinales > Pinaceae > Larix > Larix kaempferi. The sequence continues at coordinate 89,401 of BSBM01000319.1, read as the reverse complement.
TTGGACGTAACATGAATGATTAAAATTAAACTCTAGATGCATACGCAAACCACTTGGACGATGGCTGAACATCCGATACGTTGATGCTTTAAATGATGAACTCTTTCCTTTATGGTATTATAGGGATGCTTACCCCGCATTTCACGGCGGCATTAATTAGTTAATGGCTTCCATATTCGGAGCATAGATAAAAACCTTGTCACATTACAAAATCCTTGCAACATCATACAAATTAATAGGGGAGGCTGCCAATATGATCTCAATTTATGAGAAGCTTCCACGGAGCAATAATTTATTCTCTGTATAAAGAGAATATTATTACTTGTTTTAAAATTTGTTTCCCTCCCTTAACCCCATTTTGTAGATCTGTGTTGGCTATTGTTTGGAGGGAGTTATCCCGCCCAGTTCCGCGACCATTTTCCATTAGATTGTGTGAAAAAACACAACATTTATTGCCCTCAACCTAGCTCATCTTACCTCTTCCTAGTTCAAAGGCGCTCATGCTCCTCTGTTTAAAATCACATAAATTTTGGACCGAGATATCGATGATGTGCAAGCAGGCTCGACCAACTGGCTGGTATGGGTCCTAAAAAGACCAAAATACTCCACTCAACCCGCTTAATGAATTTGAGAAATAATACCCCTGTGACTTTATTGGGTTAGTTTCGACGGTTAAAAATTTCAGGTGGCTAGGCCATAAAAGGTTGATCGATCTCTAGTCCACCTATAAAGTTGAGTCAGATGGTTCGAAACCAAAATCAGAATACGCACCAGTTCTAAAACCAAAGTAAGCAGTTTAAGTATAACTCTTACCTGCAGCAGATTGTCTAGTGACCATAATTCTTGTCAGACTAAGTGGCACGTGCAGACCAGACTGAGAGAACCTAACATAAACTCCAAGAGAAAAAAAGGTGAAGAGGGGGAACTCGTTCGTATTTGCATAGCTGGGCATTTTTCTTTGATATTAGTTATTATTTTTTTAAAGTTTTGAAGAGCAGCTTGAGTTCCTAGTAATGTTTATCATTTTGTTTTGTTGGTCGCAGCACTGTTCTAGAGGTTTTCCAATGTAGACCCAGGTACTTCGCGGTACAAAATACCAACAAAACCCCTATTCACCGGCCCTTTCGGCAATAGACTGCAAGCAGCCTGAGGTCTCACCCAAGGTGAAGTTGAGGGGGTGGTTGCAGAAGCAGGTTTCCACAACCTTGTGATGCGAGTGATTCAGCTGCTTAATGCGCAGCGTGGTGACAGACTACACAGTTGCGTTTGGTGATCGCGCGGATTCTCCTACTCCGCGTCGAGTATTTTCAGGAACAAAGATATTTATACCCTCAGGGCGTCCCTAGACCATGTAGTAGGTTTATGAGATCTGATCACTTCTATTCACTTCTTAGTCAATAAACCTTAATCATTCATCATTACTTAGCTTGATAAACAACATAACTTATGCAAATATGTGAGATGCGCAGTGTTGTGAGCTTTGATACTGCGATTCAACCCTTAACAATTAATTGTGTGGTTATCTCATCGATCCATTCATTCGAGACTTATAGGTGCTTTACTGTTTAATATTCCTCCCTACATGAACTACTTAGCATCTTATTCCATCCTTTCCATGGCAAATACAGATCACAGTAAACATATAACAAGCAATAATAACTTCATGCATGCACTGTAAGTAAATTAGATCACAAATTAACGACAATCATACACAACAATCACATAACACAATAGTTTAACGTGGTTCACCCCCCTCGGATGGGAAGCTATGTCCACAAGAACTGTTGTTTATTTATCTTGGAAAGGGTACAACAGTTCTTCGCCCACGCACTCAGTTGCAGACACTCTTCTCTTTCTCTCTCAAAATTAGGTCTCTGCACTCAACTGCAGAGCCTTTACAATGCTTCTCTCTAACAGACCTCACAATATTCAATATTAATCGACAACAATGAAGAATTAACATTAACCAACCCCTTTCCTTTACAAAATTGCCTTATTTATAGATCAATACCCGTAGGCCATGTCTTTACATTTACGAAGGCAAAACCCTTAGGTTTACAATACTGTCGCGGTTTTCCCAAAACCGGAATACTGATATCTGGCAGCGGATCTTCTGTTATATGCGCGCTAACATGTTGCCTCCGCCGAGTAGTAGTAGTCTTCTGCCCGTTGTGATCAATCACCTACCTTTGATCTGCACCTACCCACTGCTTGGTAGTTATCGACGATCTTTGCCAAAAATAGGTCTTCTGTGATCTAACCAAAATAACTTCCTTTATCCGTCCATGCTCTGCTTAGTTGGATCTTCATTGACGTGGCACATCGCGGTGTTGTACTCCTCGCAGCTCCAATACTATGTTGCGCGCAACTTTACAGCATACCAAAACTTATCCCAAAATTGTTCAAACTTAACTGTGCTTATCTCCGTAGTTCTCAAAATTCCTTTTGTTAAAAAATGCCCCATCTGGTCCAGGCCTAACAGGCCCCTAACACTTACATGTGGCTTGCTCCCAAGCTACTTGGAGCTTCTTGAAGGTTTTCCACTGCCTGTTGGCTAATCTTTGTAGCGAACTGGTTGAATCTTTCCATCAGCTTTTCAACTGCGGCCTTCGTATCTTGTTCAATTTGCCCAACTGTTTCTACCATTTCAAGTGTTATCTCTTGGTCGATCTAGCCTTCCACTTATTCTTGATTCTGGTTCAGTTCCTTTAACTTTTCTTCGATCTCCTGTGAGATCGTGCCGACGTCTTCTAATAATGGCTGCAACTTATCGCCCATTTCTGTTTCCTTCTCCCACAATGCTTTAACTTCCTTCTTGAGGTTGTTGATTTCCCTGTATTTTAGGAGTTTCTCCCTTGCTGGCAGCGCCTTAACCTCCTCACTCATCTTTTCTAGTTCTTCTTGTTTTTCCTTCACTTCCTTCTTTACTTGCTGTAATTGTTGATCTTCTTCAAGGGCACTAAATGCCTTCAATGCTGCTTCCAGTAGACTCTGGCATTTAGTGACTTCGATAGCAATATTCTGCGCTACGGTCTTCACTACTCCTTGTCTTAACTGTTGTTCATCTGGTGGAGTTTGTGGATTGAGCTATGCTTTCAGGGCAACAATTTCAGACTCATGGAGAATCTCCATGTCTTCCTTCTCATTCTTAAGACTATTGACCAGATCACCAATCTTTGTAATATTATCTTCTGGTTCTATTTGTACTTCAAAGTCATCAATGTTTTCTGCAATCGCGGTGATCGTTGTCTCCAATCTCAGCCGACGATCATTCTCGTCCTACAGTAGCATGGCTCTCCGCAAGCTCTCCTTTATTGCGTTTGTGGTTCTTTCATGCATTTCTTCAGCAACTTGCATCTGCAAGTAATGGAGTCCTGGAAATGGTATGCTTGCAAGATCAAGCTCCACGCACTCTACATTCTATGTATTTAGCGTTTCTTGATCTTGTAATGGTAACCTGATAGATAGTGGATGCAAATGGACAATGTGGGACCTTGCGGGAACTGACATTTGCTGCTGCGAAGTCCCCGCGGACCCTTTTTCAGCTATTGACTCATGGTGTAATGGTAATCTTCTGCTGACTTCATCAAATTTTTGGGATAAACCTTGCAGTGTAGTGAGGTTCTGATTTAAGCTGTCTTGAATTTCCTTTTCCTTCTTCTCTTTGTCTGTTGAAAGTTCCTCCATTTTTTCAGTTACCCTCGCGGCAATCATTAAATAATCATCTTCGTGGAGCACTGTGTCTAATTGGTCTTTGTTTGCTTTCTGCTTTTTCCTTGGTTCCTTCCGTCCTGAAGGACTTCCAACGTCCTTCCTTTTGGATGACTCCTTATCTTCTATGATGGGACATGGGATAGGGTTATCCTCGCCAGAATCACTTTCTATATCCACGACCTCAACTCAGAATTCAGCTGGCCATTCCTTCATTAAGTTCTCAATATCTTCCTCATACATATTGTAGTTTCCTGGGTACCAATCAACATTCTCCGTCTGCGCTTTGGGTGAAATGGAGATGCATTTCATCGCAGCATAAAAATTTATAATGCGGATATATTTGCTTGTTACCTGCTTTGGTATGCGAGGTGTGAGCATGATGGCCCCATGCAGCTGGTCATAATATGTGTAAAAGACTAGCAATGTCTCGTGCCGTCGCTCTGGATTCAAGTTCACCCATAGATTCTGAAATCTAGTGCCTCTGCAGTCCGAAGTGTTTGTGACCACTCCGACATATTGCTTCGGTTCCTTCCACCCCAGGAAGCCGATCAATACGATGAGGCAGGTGAAGTGGAAGTATCCACCATTGATTTGTGTCTCGTTCAATTCTTCAAGGAACTCATTTAATAGGAATGGGGACCAGTTGAATTCTTGTCCCTCGGCAGTTGCAGCGCCAAGTAGTACTACGCCTGCGTTTACTTCTAATGGTCTGCACTTCCTTAAGATTTTGCCCGCTAACAACTGCGTGACAAACCTTATTGCATCATCCTTTATGTCCTCCATCTGGAAGCCTTGCTTCCCTTTGACCACAGATTGTGTTTGCTTCATTAATGTTGCTCCCTCTTTATCCTTTGTCTTTCCCTGGAAGAACTTCCTTGGGTCTTCTCCCCTTTTGCTTAATCCAATTATACGGTGGATTAAGTCAATTGTCAGGTCGATATTCTGGTCTAGCCATAAATATCCCTGGTGGATGCGAGCCATAAGAGTTCGCACCACCGCGTTGAGCTTTGGTGATCTGTCAAAATGTGGAAGCCTTAGCAGGTTGAGCAGCCTAGACTTGGCTACTCTTGACAACCAACTCTCGGTGACCAAGGTGAGGTCACCCTTTGAATTCTTCTTCTAGCAAATGTATTTATCGGGCTGGAACTGTGGGAACTTTGGTGCAGTTGGCTTCTCTTTCTGCATTGCTAGCAGATCATAGTCCTCCCATTTTCATTCTGGAATCTTTCCTAACAGATTTTTGTCCACCTCTACATGCTTCGATATTGGTGAGAGTGGTATCTCATACTTTGGATTCTTCAGCAGTTTAATGGCTGGTGCATCCGTTGCACGTGGCGAGATGTAGTTTGGAATCATAGTTAACGGTATTTCTTTATCGGCAAGGGGATTTTTTGGCCCTACTGAACTTGTCTGTGGTAGTTTTGATCTGGGTGCTGCTAGATTTTTCCCTTTGTCTTGCATTGAGGGCCTGTGTCTTGGTAATCTCCTTGGACCTTGTTCTGATTCCGTGATGACTTTCTTGTTTGGGGTTCTCATTAACTCGTCAATACCTCCGTGTTGGAACAACTTCACAGTCTCTTTGACCGTGAACTCTTTATCAATACAGAACCTCTGTGTCATTCACCCGCACACTTAGTCGGCTACCAAGTGGATAACTTATAGAATAAGACTCAGGAAACAATAATTGCAAGAATTTCTAAGTGCTTTGGTAACGCCCGCGGTTCTAAGTGTTTCATTATATATAGCCGCGGCTGATCCATCTCCGCGCCCCTTAACGGTTAAATAAACATTAAATGTAATATCCGTTAGCTAAATCCGACAGATTCTTGGGTCATTTCTGTCATTAAGTTGTTCAGAACAACTATCTGTTCTTTAAATGCTCGAGCGGTTGGTCAGAAAGCTACTGTATAACGGCTATATTCCCAACCGACACTGCAACGGCTATTTTCTGGATTCTTGTGTCGAACTGCGCGGTAGGTAATTTTTTGGTTCTGCGCAGTTACTTCGCGGCATATAGTTTCTTTTCTTTCCAGTTGCTGCTTCTTGAATGTCACAACAACGCATTGTTTTTTTTTTTCAACACGGTGCGCTGCATAGATCTATCTCTATAAGTTTATGTACAGACTTTTCCACAGTTTCTAGTACCTAATTCCAACTATACTTGGAATTAAGAAACTTTCCTTTCTTATTGATCATTCTGGATGCTGCGAAGCAGGACTATCGCGGTAAATATTTAGTCTACTTCCATTTATCAAACTAGGTAGTGTATCACCAGCTAAAGTAGCTAACTGGACTGCGCCACCGTTAGTAACATCTATTACAGTATATGGTCCAAGCCATTGCATTTTAAATTTTCCAGGAAACTTCATGAATTTACTATCATACAGTAGGACTAGATCACCTACCCGAAAAGACTGATTCTTGATGTGGCGATTGTGCCATGCTTTTTCTTGGTCTTTCTGCACTTGCTGGTGGAATCCCGTGATGAAGCATTCTTCTTCCAATCCAACCAAGTGTGATAGCCTTTCTTCTAGTGCTGTGCGATTTTCCATCCCTGTAAATGTAACTATTCTCAAGCTGGGTATAATGTACTCCATTGGCATTATTGCTTCTTGTCCGTAAGCCAATTTGAAAGGTGTATGTCCAGTTAATTTCTTGCATGTGTATGCCCATAATACAAATGGAATGCGCAGGTCCCAGTCATCGCGGTTTACATTGCATACCTTGGTTAGCGCATTCTCAAGTACTTTATTAAATGCTTCGACAGTGCCATTCGCTTGTGGGTGATAAGGCATACTGCGCTGATGATGGATGTAGAACTCTTCAGTTAAAGCTTCAATAGTTCTGTTTTGAAAATGGGTGCCTTGATCACTCATCAAATTTTTTGGGCATCCAAATTGTGTAAGGATGTTCTCAAAAATAAATTGCGTGGCTATAGCTGCACTACAGTCTTTGACTGGTTTTTCTTCTGCCCATCTGCTGAGGTAGTCAGTTGCTGTAATAATGTACCTCGCATCAGTTCTTTTTCCTGGTGGGTTAATAGGTCCCACGAAATCAATTGCCCATTTCTTGAATGCCTGTAAGGTTAGCTGAGGGTTCAATGGAATTTCGTCTCTTCTTGACGGTTTCCCTGTCCTTTGACAGACATCGCAGTTCTGGCAATGTTCTTTGGAGTCTTTATGAATCGTAGGCCACCATAGCCCTGCGCGCAATATCTTCTGCGTAGTAGCCCTTCCTGCATAATGACCTCCCGCGATTCCTGAATGTGCATCAGCTAATATAAATGGCTTCTCATGTTCTAATACACATCTTCGCAGCACGTCATCAGGTCCTAACTTGTAGAGCTATCCTGCGATAATGGTGAAGTTTGCGGCTCGCACTATCAATTGCTTCTTTTGCTGCATAGTGAATTCAGTAGGTGCGAACCCAATAGTTAGAAGATCAATTATATCCTGATAGTAATCATCGGCAACCTGTATAGCAAATAATTGCGCATCAGGTGGATTGTATTCTAGATTCGTTGGCTCTTCTCCTGAGTCGATCCTTGATAGATGATCAGGGCCTAGATTTAATCTGCCTAGTTTAACTATTATTTCAAAATCGTATTCTTGGAAGAGTAATAGCCATCTGCAAATTCGCCCCCCTAACACTGGCTTATTGACCAGGTATTTTAATGCAGAATGGTCAGTAAACATTGAGAAGTGTGCACCAAGCAAATAGTGCCTGAACTTCTGTAATGCATATACCATTGCAAGTCCTTCCCTTTCAGTAGTGGTATAGTTCTTCTCAGAAGATGACAACTTTCTGCTGGAAAATGCAATGGGATGATCAATTCCTCCTTCTCCTGGCTGCGCAAGAAAGATGCCCAATGATATACATGAAGCATCAACATGTATGTGAAATGGCTTTTCCCAGTCTGGAAAAACTAGGATCGGCGCGGTGACCATTTTTTCTTTCAATGTGTCGAATCCTTTCTCGTAGTCCTCATTCCAAATGAATGGTGCATCATTTTTTAAAAGCTTCTCCGTTGCTGCGGTTATCTGTGCATAACCTTTTATGAATTTTCTGTAGTATCCGGTATGCCCTAGTGTACTGCGCAATTGTTTAATTGAATTTGGTGTAGGCAAATTTATAATAACTGCTATCTTTGCTGGATCAACCATCAACCCTTTCTTACACCGATATGTCCCAGCAGAATCCCATACGGAACACAGAAAATAAATTTCTTCAAATTCAATGAAATCTTATGCTGTCTACATTTTTCTAACATCATTCTTAGGTTCGCGGCATGGTTCTTCAGTAACCCGAAAATGGTCCAATCATCAAAGTAAACTTCTAGAAACTTGTGGATGGAGTCTTTGAATGCTGCGATCACTACTCTTGAAAATATGGCTGTTGCATTCTTCAAGCCAAAAGGCATCACTGTATACTGAAATGACCCCCATTCTGTTGCAAAAGTGGTTTTGTGCCTATCGGCTGGATCAATTTTTATTTGATGATATCCAGAAAATCCATTAGTGAAAGAGTATGCTTCATTCCCTACAACGTTATCAAGTAATTCATCGGTAAAAGGTGTAGGAAATGGATCATGCATAGAGGCATCATTCAACTTTCTGAGATCAACACAGATTCTAATATCACCCTTTGTTTTCTTGTCTTGGATGACCATTGGGCTTATCCATTTAGATTCTTCGACTGACTCAATAATTCCTGCATCAAGCATCTTATCGAGTTCTGCTTTAACTCGTTCCTTGTAGTGTGGATTTAGTCTATATGGCCTTTGTTTAATAGGTTTTGTTCCTGGCTTAAGAGGAATTCTCATCACTCCTAAGTCTCCCAGGATACCTTTCATTTCTGTGAACTTCATTGGGAATACTTCCTGATATTCCTGTAATATAACTGCGATCTCTGCAACTGTGTCATCATCCCAGTAGTCTCCTATTGCTGCAAACTTCGGCTCTTCAGGGGTGCCGATGTTCACTTTCTTTGTTTTAACCGGTCCACTCATATCTGGAATTTCTAGTGGAGGTCCCTCTACCTCGCATATACCTTCTGATTCTTGGATTTTTATGTTGCGCGGGTCCTCCATGTCACTATCTTCAACTTCTTTAGCTATGTTGTAGCAGTCTAAAGCCTGCTCTATCTGTTCTGACCAATCTGGTTGTAGACTCGCAAGTACATTGTTTGTGTCAAAAAACTCTTATAGTGTTATATTTTCCTCCATGCGATGTGGGCTAAATATATTTTGCTTGACCAGTTGTAGCGCATCATGTATAGTCGGAGAGCCATCTTGAAAATTAAAATCCTTCTGGAAGGTCGCAGTAAGGACGGACCAATCCGCGGTTCCTGTGCGCATCTCCTCCTCTAGATACCACTTTTTTGGAATAGGATCCTCCAACATATGCACAAAGAGATGTACCCATTCTGTCTGCGGTCTTTCCTTCCAAGCTTGTACACAAGCTGCGATATGATCTCCTGGATCCCTCTGGCCATTATATTTCTCAAATGGTAGCATGACCTTATCAGCAAATCTAATCTGTAGTTTTATTCTGCACTAGTCCCAAGTTGTCATTGTCTTTTTGTGTGTAGCCCACCATCTGGCATGTGTTTCTCTAAGTGCCATGTCTAATGCTGAGATGCGATGTTCATCTGCCACTGCTGTAGTGTATTCTTTGATAAATGAATAGACGTTAGATGTACCGTCATAAGTGGGGATTGGACTTACCTGCTTTCCAATCCAGCGGAGTGACTTTGTAATTGTTGCGCATCTCCTGGCAGATACTTCATGCATTATGTGTTGCCAGTTTTCCAATCCTGCGTCTGAGTCTGAGATGCAAGAACTATCGCAGCGCCAGCTGAGCATTCCATCCGCAGTAGGATCAATATAATCCGTAGCATTTGTTGTCATTTGATAGATACGGTCAAGGTATTGAGCTCTGTACTCTTCTTGAATAGGTTCAACATATCGCTCTCCCTGCGAAGGATCCAATGGTGCGATGACCCTTATGTCGTTGCCTTCAAATATCATTTTCATTGTCTTGATATTGATGACAGTGGAGTTCGTCATTGCCCAATCGATGCCCAATAGTGCTAGATAAGTATTGCTATAACCCACAATTTCAATTACTTCGAAGTCTGCATAACTTCGCACTCCATCAATGTCGACAATGGTATTGGTTAACCTTCCCAGCGGTATAACTATGCCTTGATTAGCCATTCTTAACTGTATAGGTGACCACTGTAACTTTGGTTTTCCCATCGCCTGCCATGTATGCTTGGTTAAGACATTCACTTTAGATCCGAGATCAAGAATGATCTCGTCATCTCATAGTATCCTATATGTGAAGTGAACCACATTTCCCTGCCGATTCTTTTGGGACTTCTAATGTTATGTACTGCGCCACATGCTATTCCTTTCTTAATGCATGATTCGTACTAATTTATTAGTTTTTCAAATTCCATAAGAGTGTCCTTGTTTTTAAATAACTTGATGCAGCTTTGTAGAAACTGTGCAACAAAATTAGAGGTATCTGGTGCAGTGCGCGTCTGATCATATGCCAGTGGCATGTCTTGTATTTGTGGTTCTTGACTTCACAGCGGAATCCTTGGTGAAGTAGGTTGTGGTTTTTTAAACATGTCCTGCACTTCTTTGAATATTTCTTTGTTTTTCTGTAAGTTCAATGGAGGTGCTTTCCCAGGAGCTTTTCTTATTCCTACTGTTCCTCCAGGGTTCTTCTTAGGATCAGTTGTTCCAGAAGTCGAGGCTTCTGTGCCGTTGTCTTTTCCTGTATCAGCGCCACTTCGCATTACTGCGTTGATACTCTGACCTGTAGGTCTGTTCTCTGATGCGATCAACTGGATGTTAGGGTTCAGTGATTCTGTTCTTCTCCTCTTCTGCATTTCTACCTCAAGCACCAGACAATATTCAATCACATGATCAAATGATTTATAGTAGTTGCATGTGGTGCATGGATTAGTACATTCTCTTGATACGTGACTTGGCTGGCCACAGTTATAGCATATTACCTGGCCTTGTCCTCTTCCTTGATTTTGACCAGTATTTCTTCCTCTCCCGCAATATCCACCACCGCGGCCTCTATATCCTCCTTGATCATAGTGGGTGTTATCTTGCTTTGGCTGATTTTCCTCTTGGACGCGGTACATTCCAGCACCTCGCATTGCTTCCATATATCACTTTCTTTCATTCATCAGTTCATAAGCGTGACAGTTGGACTCATCATGTCCAACTGACTTACAGAAATTGTAGTATAAGTTTTTAGGTGTCTTTACATATTTTTGTATCAGGTAGCAGTCTTCAGGTCTGTGTCCTCTGCTTCTACAAATTTCACACCACGGTGCCTGGTTCTGATTCATATTTATTGCGTTTAGTGCACCACTGTTAAGGTATTCTTGAAATAAGGGGCAATGTTCTCTTGTGTGGTCCTCTCCTTTGCATCCTGTGCACCAAACTTCATGTCGTTGTTCATGTCTCTGCTCTTTTCCATTCTTCATACCTTGTAATTCTAATGTCAAGGTAGCCAATTGGTTATGAATCTGTATCATTCCAGAACTACTTTCTCCAATTGGTGAAGCTTCCAACTTCATTGCGATCTCCAAGGCTCCAGCTTGAGATACAACCTTCTGTTGCATTAGTGGTTTTCTGATGTGGGGCAACAACGCAGCAATGAACCATTCTTGATGCTGTTGCGGAGCTATAACAAAGCTCACTTGGTCCAACAATGTTTTGAATTTTTGGTCGAATTCCCAGATCGATTCAGTAGGTTTCTTCTTGATTTCTTTCAACTCTGTTATGCGCTGTGATTCTGATTTGGGTTTCTTAAACTCTGCTGCAATCGCAGTTTTGATATCTGCTAGGGTTCTTGGCTGTGCTTGAGAATACTTCATAAACCAATGCAGCGCTCTGTCTCTAAAAGTAGTTATGAGCTGCGCTCTCTTTATAGCATCATCTGTTGGTTACTTAACACTCCACACGGCTTTGCATAGAAACTAGTGTTGATCAGGGTCTTCCTGACCCGTTCCTTTGAATATCGGTAGTTTTATATCGTTATTTGTCATTTTTCTTCCGGATTGTGTACTGTTCTGGAACTGATTCCCTGCGGAAAAATTAGATACAGGCTATTGTATTGTACTAGGGACAATATTATGCGGAATAGTCTGAGTCGTAGTGCTGTGAGCACTCGCTCCTGCGGTGTTACAAGTATTACTGATCTGTGGGATGGGCTGCGCAATACTTGCAGCGGGTGGGTTCTGGACTGATTGATTCTGAGGTATAATACGGTGGATTGTGGCTGATAACTGAGTGTTCATATTATTGAGATCACATGGAATTTCGGTATCTATACGGTTTCTAGATGGTGTGGGTTTCTTTTCGTTAGTAGGCTTGTATCTCTTTCCACTTCTCAAAGTATGGTTTTCTTCGTCAGAATCAATGTATGTGTTCTCTATCATGACAGGTTTAGGACTATTGCTGCATTCTTAAAACACCTTTCTCAGCTAAAAGCATTTTAATGTATAAACTGAGGTTTTTTAGGAACTTACCTCTGAATCCTTCAAAAAAGTATGCTTCAGCTTGGCTATAGGACTTCAGCGTGTTTACAACAAATTCGGTCACAAATCCTTCTAATATGCTATCAACCTAGAAGTCAACTGCTCATGACAGTGGGCTGTCGATTGCTTTAAGTTGTTCGGTAAGCTCCGGACTCCACTCTATAGGTACTCCGCCTTGGGAACAATTCTTTCTTTCTGCTAGGCGTGATATCCACTCGTGTCGCTCGTTTGGAAACAAAGCCCAAATTTTTTTGTGTATGTCCCTCCACAAATATCTATTCAACCACTGTACGTCAGATAGACGTGGATGTCTGTTTTCTTTCTTTGCAAAGTCTCTTTCGATCTTATTGCACCAAGTCCAAATCTCTTTCTGTTCTGGATGCCAACTGTCGGACATTACTTTTATGAATACACTATTGCATCACTGGTCTTAGCGCGGCAACATAACCATTTGTTGTTCGTAGCACTGTTCTAGAGGTTTTCCAATGTAGACCTAGGTACTTTGCGGTACAAAATACCAACAAAACCCCTATTCACCGGCCCTTTTGGCAACAGATTGCAAGCAGCTTGAGGTCTCACCCGAGGCGAAGTTGAGGGGGTGGTTGTAGAAGCAGGTTTCCACAACCTTGTGATGCGAGTGATTCAACTGCTTAATGCGCAGCGCGGTGACAGACTACGCTGCTGTGTTTGGTGATCGCGCGGAGTCTTCTACTCCACGTCGAGTATTTTCAGGAACAAAGATATTTACACCCTCAGGGCGTCCCCAGACCATGTAGTAGGTTTATGAGATCTGATCACTTCTATTCACTTCTTAGTCGATAAACCTTAATCATTCATCATTACTTAGCTTGATAAACAACATAACTTATGCAAATATGTGAGATGCGCAGCGTTGTGAGCTTTGATACTGCGATTCAACCCTTAACAATTAACTATGTGGTTATCTCATCAATCCATTCATTCGAGACTTATAGGTGCTTTACTGTTTAATATTCCTCCCTACATGAACTACTTAGCATCTTATTCCATCCTTTCCACGGCGAATACAGATCACAGTAAACATATAACAAGCAATAATAACTTCATGCATGCACTGTAAGTAAATTATATCACAAATTAGTGGCAATCATACACAACAATCACATAACACAATAGTTTAACGTGGTTCACCCCCCCCCGGATGGGAAGTTACGTCCACAAGAACTATTGTTTATTTATCTTGGAAAGGGTACAACAGTTCTTTATTTGTGCACTCAGCTGCAGACACTCTTCTCTTTCTCTCTCAAAATTAGGTCTCTACACATTCAGCTGTAGAGCCTTTACAATGCTTCTCTCTAACAGATCTCACAATATTCAATATTAATTGACAACAATGAAGACTTAACATTAACCAACCCCTTTCCTTTACAAAATTGCCTTATTTATAGATCAAGACCCGTAGGCCATGTCTTTACATTTATGAAGGCAAAACCCTTAGGTTTACAATACTGTCGCGGTTCTCCCAAAATCGGACTACTGATATCTGGCAGCGGATCTTCTGTTATATGCGCTCCAACATGTTGCCTCCGCCGAGCTGTTCCTTCCTTTCCGGCCTTAGATGACTGGTTCGAGTAGTAGTAGTCTTCTGCCCGTTGTGATCAGTCACCTACCTTCGATCTGCACCTACCCACTGCTTGGTAGTTATCGACGATCTTTGCCAAAAATAGGTCTTCTGTGACCTAACCAGAATAATTGCCTTTATCCGTCCATACTCTGCTTAGCTGGATCTTCGTTGATGTGGCACATCGCGGTGATGTACTCCTCGCAGCACCGACCTCGCAGCTCCTCCGATACTATGCTGCCCGCAACTTCGCAGCATACCAAAACTTATCCCAAAATTGTTCAAGCTTAACTGCACTTATCTCCGCAGTTCTCAAAATTCCTTCTGCTAAAAAATGTCCCATCTGGGCTAGGCCCAACATGTTTTCAAACAGAAACCACCCATGGAGAGTGGAGATGCTACACTAGTTGAATGTTGTATTTGTCAGGAAGAGGACAACAAAGGAAATATGGAGAATCCCTGTGCCTTTTCTGGCACCTTGAAGGTAGGGGTTTACGGTTTAGGGGACAAATAAGAATGAAAGGACCATCAGAAAAATGAGTCTACCATCAGAAAAATGGTAGACTCATTAAAGGACCCAATCAAACCCGGATTAGATAAAGGAGTATGCTCAATACCATGTTCTTGCCAAGATGTTTACATTGGCGAAACTGGCAGATCTTTTGAAGTTAGGCTCAAAGAACATTGCGTTGATCTAAAACATGATAGGGTTAAAAAATCTGCTTTAGCCGAACATGAACATTTAACCAAACATCATATATGCATGGAAAAAGCCACGATCATCGCAAAAGAGGAGCATCTAACTAAACGAAAGGTAAGGGAAAAGATAGAAATTAGGTTAAACCCAGAATGCATGAATAGGGATGATGGGGAAAAATTAAGTGATACATGGACCCCACTACTACACCTTTTGCAAAGAACAAAAACCCAAAACTGACAACTAATAAAAATAAGCCAACGTGCATGAAAGTATATTACTCTAATGGTCAAAGAAGAGCAATGATCTAGTATTTAAATGAAGTTTTTCATAGCCATTACATCTCAGGCTCTCAAAGTCTCCTGAAGATGATCTCAGAGGAGAGATCGAAACATCGAGCATAGTCTTGTACATTTGAATGCAGTTCCAGATCACAAAATTATTCCTTGCGTATTATGGATACCTTCAGACAGATTGAAGCCCTCCATGGAAGGGCAATTTTGAAAGATGTTAGGCTATTTGAAAAACTTCGATTACAAATTGCTCAGAAAGTCGCAGATTTGGAGTTCTTAAAAAAGTGTAGGGACGCGGAGGTCATTCCATGTTTTGCTAAAATCAAGCACCGACTGAACTCAGGGAAGAACAACCATCTTTTCAAATCCCTAAGCTTGAAAATAGTGAGGACAAAACTGAAGAAAACTCGTGTGATTATTAACAAGATCTCAGAAAAGGCGTATCACATGCACCTGAATCTCTCGCACATAATAAAAGCCGATCTATGGGATAAAATTGACTCAACCATTGGGATGAAATGTGAAAGGAATAAGGAGAAAGCGATTGAGAGACATAGAAAAAAATTCACAGCCCTTAATAAATCTCAGAAGACAACGGACTCTCCCAACGCAGAAACTAAGAAAGCGAACATTGTGAATCTATCCTGGTTACAGTTAGATAAAGCCACCGTAAGCGTATTAGACAGAGGACTGAATTTTGCAATCGCGGCAAGAAATGTTCCAACAAAAGAGTTAATATGTTGCATCGAGAAAGCTATTGGTCATCTTCTAGAAGAGGCAGCTGAAGAAATTCGACAGGAATGCGTAGTCACCATAAAATGAGACCCCCCAAAACTGACATCTTAAAGGATGAATCACTAGCACTTAAAAACCTGAGAAATAATAAAGAGATTAAAGTTTTGAAGGAAGACAAAGGGAACACCACCGTAATCATGGAATCAGAGGACTACATCAAGAAAATGCATGAACACCTGGCATGTGGAAGCTACGTCAAGTTAGATAAAGATCCCAGTAAAAAATTACAAAAAAGGCAACCGAAGCAATAAAGAGTGCACACCTGGACGATCACATTAAAAATAAATTATACCCTAAGGATTGCATCCAACTTCGCATCTATGCTCTACCGAAGATACATAAGGATGGTGCACTGCTTCGCCCAATAGTCAACATGATCGACTTTCCCACATACAGATTGGCAAAGTTCTTGACAACATTATTAAAACCCTTGGTAGGGAGAACAAACTCATTTGTTAAAGACTCCACTAGTTGGATTAATGAAGATCACAAGGAAAAAATCAATAAGGAAGATATCTTAGTAAGCTTCAATGTCAAATCCCTATACACAAAAATACTGCTGATTGAGGTGATTGAAACCATTAGAGAGATTACAGATGATAACATAACTAAACTAGTAGAGATTTGTTTGTGTTCCACTTTTTTCACATTCCAAGATCAATTCTACGAACAAGTAGAGGGTGTGGCTATGGGCTCCCCGCTATCCCCAATTGTCGCTAATCTATACATGGAAAAATTCGAAAGACAAGCCATAGAATATTTTCCTCTCAAACCTCGAAGATGGAAATGCTACATGGACGATACAGATGTATTATGGCCACATGGAGAGGAAAATCTATATCGTTTCTTTGATCACCTTAATAATCACAACAAGAACATAAAATTCACTATGGAAATTGAGAAGAATGGTTGTATCCCTTTCCTCGATGTACTAATATCTAGATCAGACAATGGATCAATCACACACTAGGTCTATAGGAAGAAAAAACACACAAATAGGTATCTACATGCAGACTCCCACCATTATCCTCCGCAAAAGATTGGGGTTCTTAACACCTTAAAAACTAGAGCATTAAGAATTTGTGATAAGGAACATGTAGAACAAGAGCTAAAACATCTAATGCAAGTTTTCAAAGACAATGGCTATAATAACAACTAGATCAACACAACTATAAACAATGCTAGAAAAACTCATAGGAAGAAGATTGACGATAACAATGAAAACAATTCAAATAGAATCTCCTTTCCATACATAAAAGGCGCCTAAGAGAGAATAGCCAAAATTCTAAGAAAAAAGAACATTAAGGTTTCTTTTAGACCTCCAAACACCATCAGAAAAATGGTAGACTCATTAAAGGACCCAATCAAACTTGGATTATATAAAGGAGTATACTCAATACCATGTTCTTGCCAAGATGTTTACATTGGAGAAACTAGCAGATCTTTTGAAGTTAGGCTCAAAGAACATTGCGCCGATCTAAAACACGATAGGGTTAAAAAATCCGCTTTAGCCAAACATGCACATTTAACCAAACATCATAAATGCATGGAAAAATCCATGATCATCACAAAAGAGGAGGATCTATCTAAACGAAAGGTAAGGGAAAAGATAGAAATTAGGTTAAACCCAAAATGCATGAACATGGATGATAGGAAAAAATTAAGCGATACATGGACCCCGCTACTACACCTTTTGCAAAGAACAAAAACTCAAAACTGACAACTAATAAAAAAAGCCGACGTGCATGAAAGTATATTACTCTAATGGTCAAAGAAGAGCAATGATCTAGTATTTAAATGAAGTTTTTCATAGCCATTACATCTCAGGCTCTCAAAGTCTCCTGAAGATGATCTCAAAGGAGAGATCAAAACACCGAGCATAGTCTTGTACATTTCAACGTAGTTCCAGATCACACAATTATTCCC
Source organism: Larix kaempferi (assembly GCA_027924585.1). Lineage (NCBI taxonomy): Eukaryota > Viridiplantae > Streptophyta > Pinopsida > Pinales > Pinaceae > Larix > Larix kaempferi. Next base: position 71,808 of record BSBM01000319.1, on the reverse strand, counting down.
TGCATATTATGGATACCTTCAGAAAGAATGAAAGGTTTATCTTTATCTTTATTTTATTTTGGAAACTAGGGTTTTGCTCAGTAAGGGAGTGTGCAATTTTTGCACATGGGGGTCAAATTTGCAAAATCATCGACCGGGGACTTATGGATAGCATTCCCAGATGGAACCTTCCTAGACACACTTGCAGGACTCCCCGGAACCCGATTTTGTTGCACGGTTGGAATTCTACATGGCCCCGGTAGGTATCCAATTGGTGTCCTTGAAGGCCTTTTGGATGCGAGATGGAATGAGCCATATAATGAAGACCGTGGCTCGAATAGACAAACCGTCAACTTTGTTGGATTCAGAACATCGGGATAGTGCTAAGGGTGCCCCTCTCCGCCGGTCCCATGGCCCATGTGTCATCTTGTAGGTCCATTTTGCAAACTACGGTTTTGCTCAGTAAGGGAGTGTGAAGTTTTGCACATGGGGGTCAACTTTGTAAAATCATTGACCGGGGACTTATGGCTAGCGTTCCCAGCTAGAACCTTCCTAGACACATTTGCAGGACTCCCCGGAACCCGATTTTGTTGCACAGTTGGAATTCTATGGCCCCGGTAGGTATCCAACTGGTGTCCCTGAAGGCCTTTTGGATGCGAGACGTAACAAGCCATAGAATGACGACCGTGGCCCGGATCAACAAAATGTCAAATTCGTTGGATTCAAGACATCAGGATAGTGCTAGGGGTTCCCCTCTCCTCCGGTCCCATGGCCCAGGTGTCATCTTGTAGGTCCATTTTGGAAACTAGGGTTTTGCTTAGTAAGGGAGTGTGCAATGTTTGAACATTGGGGTCAAATTTGCAAAATCATTGACCGAGCACTTATGGCTAGCGTTCCCAGCTAGAACCTTCCTAGACACACTTGCAGGACTCCCCGGAACCTAGTTTGTTGCACGGTTGGAATTCTATGCCCCTGGTAGATATCCAACAGGTGTCCCTGAAAGCCTTTTGGATGCGAGATGGAACGAGCCATAGAATGACGACTGTGGCTTGGATAGGAAAACCATCGAATCCGTTGGATTCAAGGCATCGAGATAGTTCTAGGGGTGCCCCTCTCCTCCGGTCCCATGGACCAGGTGTCATCTTGTAGGTCCATTTTGCAAAATAGGGTTTTGCTTAGTAAGGGAGTGTGCAATTTTGCACATGGGGGTCAACTTTGAAAAATCATCGACTAAGGACTTATGGCTAGTGTCCCTAGCTGGAAACTTCCTAGACACACTTGTAGGACTCCCCGAAACGCGGTTTTGTTGCACGTTTGGAATTCTATGCCCCAGGTAGGTATCTAGCAGGTGTCCCTGAAGGCCTTTTGGATGCGAGACAAAATGAGCCATAGAATGAAGATCGTGGCTCGGATCGACAAACCGTCGAATCCGTTGGATTCAAGACATCGGGATAGTGTTAGTGGTGCCCCTCTCCTCTGGTCCCATGTTCCAGGTGTCATCTTGTAGGTCCATTTTGGAAACTAGGGTTTTGCTTAGTAAGGGAGTGTGCAATTTTTGCACATTGGGGTCAAATTTGCAAAATCATCGACCAGGCACTTATGGCTAGCATTTTCCTTCTAAAGCTATGCCAACACTCTTGTTAAAGCAACATAATCTTACTAAACGCCAACAGAGCTAGGCATTAATTCAATGCACAATTTTCATTTCGTTATGGAATAGATGTATTGCAATTAATGACATGTCCTTTCAATGCACAATTTTCATTTCGTGCCTCCAATTTCATTTAGGTCAATTGTCAAAAGGAGAGATGGAAAATTCATCCTTGGGCATAATAACCAAACCAAGCAAAAAAATTGAATTTTGTAATTTTTGGAAAGTGTGTTTGGGATATACCAACATGGCATTGTCCATAAATTCTCATGCAAACTTTTTATGAATTTGACCTTTTAGGTTTAGTGCAATATAAATAAGTGTTGAGGAATAAACATGGTTGGGGCGACAATGGATTTAATTCCAAACTTAACATTCTTGAGCTCAAACACCATGACATAATCCCTCTCATAGGAGTATTTGGAATTCAAGTTGAATATGGACACCACGATCAAGTCTTGGGCATCTAGGTTTCTAGGTTTCTGGGTGATGAAATTAGGTATCTAACAATTATATTTGTGTGGATGATGGATGAGAATCTTATGGTGAAAAATGGGATGGTGATGGTGACAACATGGGTAGGAAGAGCATGGCGGTGATGTTCATGGTGGCATGGTGATCGCGACAATGACCATGGGGATAGTGATAATGAGCATGAAGATGGTGATGGTGCTAGTGAGCTTGAAAATGGGCATGAGGATGCATATATTATGGTTTACTTAGATGGGAGAAAAAAACAAAGAAAACAAATCCATGATGAAACTTGTGCAATTGATCAAGTTGTACCAAGTCTATGCAATTTATCAATCTATCAAGCTATCAATGTATGGCTGCAATAGTCAAAATAATAATGTCAATACTCAATGAGACCACGAAACAAAATCATAACATACATGTACACCACATACGTATAACATAGTACACAATAAAACATGCAAACCACATACCAGATTACCTACCTATAATCATTCGACTAGACCATCAAGATCACCTCGAATACCAATGGTTTCCTTTAACCTCTCATGCTCGGAATAAGGCAATAAGTATCATGCCTTTGATGAGTTCTTCCTTGGCATTGTTTGTAGTTGGAGGTTTGTGCCAATAACTAAGTTTGTATAATGGTATACAATCTCACCTAGTCTATAATATTCATATATATACCCTTTTCTATTTGCTGAGTGGGAAACCTGGTTCAAATATTCTCCCTTTATAACCATCGACCCAATTGGAAAATCATTGGCCTCAGAGTCCCGTAATGGGACATTTAGGGTTGCTTCCCCTCTAAGCAACATGCCAGCCAATAGTCAGTGCGCCATGCATTGCGTCTCGAGGAAACCACTGCGTATATGTGCCCTGGAGAAAATATAGTTCCAACGTTTCAGTCAACTAATTAGACACAACTGGTTGTCAAAAATATAAAAAATATACACAACTAATTAGACACAACTAGTTGTCGAAAATATAAAAATATTAATCGAACCTGGTTGTACGAGATCTGATATGTGTCATAGTATGGTGAAATACTTGATTGGTCCCCCTCCAACTGGGATAATTCTGTAGCTATCCGTTGACCAATGGGGAGTGATACACGGTCCCAACTATCAACCCAATCCATGGATTCACATTTGTCCCATTCATCACTACTGCATGGAGAACAAAAATATGACAGTTTCCTTGTCCACATTTCAAGTATAGCATTGTCCGACGTTCTAACTCAATGAAATGCACGAGTTCCTTAGATGGTCTTGCACTCATATAACTGTGATCGATCTACATCCACCACCTCCCAAAAATATCTATGTACATGTGCTTTCCTGGTTGAGTGATATTCCTGCCTTCTTGCTCCCTCCCCCATGACTGAAGCACACCATTTAACGATGGTTTTTGCATCTCGGATGAGTGATACATTTGTGAACTTCATTTCTTGCTTGCGTAATGCAGTCTTTATGCATGCACCTGCTCCATCATGTTCACCTTTTCCATGTTCGGTCTCAAAATAGTTCCAAATATGTGGCACCTTGTGCCTTTTGTGGAGCATACTCAACCATTGGAAGACACGGGTAGTTTTGAATTGGCCTGCACAATCGTCAGACCAAATCCAATGTTGTTCCATCCATATACTGTTATCCTTCAAGTGATTGTAGAACATTTGAAAGCTGTGTTGTACAAAATCCAAGTCGTGACACCTGTCATCACTTATGTAGAAGTGATACTCCTTCAATATAACCATGTTGTCTTCAGTACTATCTGCCCCATGTCTATAGGTGATATGGACCATTAGGCTGACCTGGTCTGAGTGACAGTATTGAATCTGAATCTCATTTTGCGGTTGAAGAGTGTAGTTTTTCGCAAAATCGACCACTGACAGGATAGTCCCAATAGAAATGTATCCCTGCACGTTCTAAACTGTTCACCTTGCCAATGAGCCACATGCACATGCTTTACATACGGTTGTTTCTTTCAAATAATTCCTCCATGAAGTCACAAACCCGTACCTGGTAGAGCAACAATAAAGACATATATCAATAGATTGATACATATGAAATTGCAATCTGAAGAAAAAATAGTATCCAATAGCTCATTACCAACCTGAGAAGTGACCAATTGTATTTTTTTCTTTCGTTCCCTCCATCAATATCATACGTGACATATTTGAATGACTGCAAGTTCACCTCTTGCCTCCCAAGTTCATGCTCATCGGTCACATGTATGCATTTTTCCAATAATGCGAATCCACCACACCCTGGGCATGTACCATCTATGTAAGTTTTTTGATAAAATGTGCAATCGTTTGGCCTGCTACACAAAATGCTATGAATAAAGTCTCTAGAAGGCATCGGTGGTAATGTAGCTGAGCATTCCTGCACAAGAGTGTTATGCAATACACGAAAAATATATCTATATGTGTCATAATAGTAACCATACTCAATGTGGTATCGACAACAACATGTGTTACGAATTGTGTTTATTTTAACATACCATGGTTTGCATTTTTCAAACGATATTTGGCCCAAGTCAAGTTCGTTATGTTCATTCCTAAATCTCTCATATAATTCTGTTTGTGTCATATTAAGAAAATGTTTAATGTGTGGTTCACGATCCTTTGAACCCCTTCTCAATTTTAATACATCTTTTTGGTTGGAAGAAGGTCTAGTGTTGTCATGCCAAAAAGCTTGCACTAATCGCTTTATCGCATCAATGAGCTTCATATCAGAGCGTGGCAACCTGCCAATGAAGGCCCAAACATCTGTTTGACCGGTTTCAAGTTGTTTTCTTCTAACACAATACCTATGAAGTGTCTTCCCATTCAAATTAATAATTTTGGATGTAGGTTTAAGGAAATGAAGTGCGCTAGTGTTTTTGTTCATGATTGATTGTGACAACACACGACGAGCCGCATTGCGATCCTTTGAGCGAGATTTTTTTCCAATTGTACTAAATGAATCTACTAAACTTTTAACAATATGAGAACTTGGTTCTAACTTTTTGGTCATCTTTATCTTTAACGTTCTTCTAACAACAACCATAGACCTAGATTTTAACAATGATAAAAATAATTTGCACTTGTCCCCATCATATTTAGAATAAAAAAAGTTATCAAGTATTTGTCGAGTTTGATAAGCAATAATACGTTTAGACAACGTACCTTCAAGTGAAATAATGAGAGTTTCATCAACCTGTATACGTTTCGGAGTTCTTCGGCGTGCAATTGCTAATGGAGGTAAGGGTGTTGGAACTGGAGCATGTACAACATCACCAGGACGCTCCGACATTTCAATAGGAGCCTCTTGTCTTTCATTCTCTTGGACGACCTCCATAACATTTGCTTCTTCCATTGTAAATCCTTCATTCACCGCGTCTCTAACTTCGTCGCTTGTATAACCACTACCCAACAAGTCATTCACTACCATATTATGAGGTTGACTTGATGTGGGAATTGAAACATCCCCCGATGAGAACCTACGTCTTACTTCTTGACTAGTGCCATCGGGTGATTGTTCATCAAATGTTGTTGAAATTGAGGGCCCCTCTAGTGAATTTCTTCATTTTTCTTGAGGTGGATGGGTAGGAATGACCGTGGCATCATCTACGGTTGGAATTGGATGAGTTCCCATGGAATGCCTTCGATTCCACATTTCCAATATTTTCTTTTCTCTAACTTCTTCCATGGTTTCTTGAGGCTTCTCTTTCCTTTCTGATTTCCTTTTTTGATTGCGTGAATTATCCATGACCACAATGAGCAATACTAAGAAAATAGATTCTAGAGGTGTGCTCAACTATTCAAATATCCAAATTCTTTCTCAATTGTGAATATAGGTTCTTCAAGCTTGCTCAATTGTCAATATAGATACTTCCTCAATTGTGAATATAGATTCCTCAATCTTGCTCAAATGTGAAAGTAAAGTTTCTACCTCACTTGTGAATATAGAAAATTCTTCATTTGTGAATATAGATTCTTCAAGCTTGCTCAATAGTGAATGTAGATTCTTCTTCAATTGCGTTCATATAGATTCATCAAGCTTGCTTGACATTGTGAATGTAGAATCCCCTTGAAGCTTGAAATTATGAATGTAGAATCCTCTTGAAGCTTGAAATTGTGAATGTAGAATCCTCTTGAAGCTTGAAATTATGAATGTAGAATCCTCTTGAAGCTTGCTAATTGTGAATGTGGAATCCTCAAATCCAAATGCTAACTGTAGAATCCTCTTCAAGCTTGTTGATTGTGAACATAGAGGGTCCTGAGCTTTCTCAATTGCCTTGAATGTTGATTGTGAAGTATTCTACTATATGGGAGACGGGAAGATGGGAAGACAAAACACAAAATTTCGGGTATAAAAGCTTGCACAGACAAAACACGCTAGCGTTATGGACACACATAACGCTAGCGCATTATGGACAAACAAAACACGTGCACATTTCTTGAATGTTAAAAAAAATCCTAGGCATTTAATACGTTTGGTGCATGGCTAAATAACGCTTATTTGCACAAAACATGAGAGCGTTTCTTCATTCCAAAACGCGCTAGCGTTATTGTAATCATCAAAACCTTATTCAATAGTTTATTTAATAGTTTCTATGGGTTGGGAGGTTAAATAAGGATTTGGTGTTAGGGGCTTAGGGATTAGAGATGGGGGGTGGTTAGTTAGGGGTAAGGGGCTAGGAGGTGGGTGGTTAGTTAGGGTAAGGGGCTAGGAGGGGGGTTAGCGATGGGGAGAGAGAGAAAGAGAGAGAGAGAGAGGGGGTTAGTAATGGTTGGGGGGGGAGGAGAGAGAGAGAGAGAGAGAGAGAGAGAGAGAGAGAGAGAGAGAGGAGAGGGTGTTAGTTGTAGGGAGTGATAAAGAGATATGGGAGGTGTGGTTAGAGGTAGGTGGAGGTGTAGGGAAGAGAGAGAGACTGAGAGAGCCCAGGTTAGTAAGGGCTAGGGAGAGGAGGGGAGAGAGATAGAGAGGAGGGGGTTTTGGGAGAGGGGGAGTAGTAGAGAGATAGAAAGAGTAGGATGGTTAGGGATGGGGGAGAGGTTAGGGAGAGCAAGAGGGGGTTTACAGAGAGAGAGAGAGAGAGAGAGAGAGAGAGAGAGGTGTAAAACCAGGGAAGAGAGAGTGATGATGACGACGATGACGACAACGACAAGGATGATGATGATGATGATGAATACCATGATGAAGATGATGATGATGATGAATATGGTGATGATGATGATGATGACGAAGATGATGATGATGATGATGATGATGATGATGATGATGATGACTGTTTGTGCTAGAATTGTCCCTAGACTACAAAGGGAATAAGCTAGTACAATCTCAAAAATAATTTAATGAAAGCAAATTTTGTTTTTGTATTTTTGGTTTGAAGGTTTCATTCACAAGAAGGTAACCAATCATCAAAATAATGCAGGTACTGAATCATATAATAACATCAAAGAACTGAGATATAAATGTATAAAGATAAACATAATGTTAGAAAAAACAGGATCGTAGAGCAATAACAATAAACAGAAATGAAAAATACAATCACACAAACACATTACAAGAGAGACACCAATATATCATGGTTCACCCAAGATGGGCTATGTCCACACTGAAATTGCCAGTCCTTATTATTATACCATCCAGCAAGTGAACGGATACAACCTACAGCACAACCACTGCACTTCCTCTTCACACTCTCTCACAGTCTCTCTTCCGATCTCAGAGATCTTTACAATGCATAATACCTAATACATCTTACCATAGCTGTATTACAATGTCTTTCTTTTATAAGGGAAATACAATGGGAAAATACCATGGGTTACCCAAAACCATGGGCCCGTAAACTGTTGGAAAAAACAACCCCAAAATTTTTTCTCGGGGGCGTTGCTCCCAAACCCCCATTTCTCGGGGGCGCAGCCCCTGAACTCCCGTGACTCAAGGGCGCTACCCCCGCACCCCCATGACTTGGGGGTGTTTCCCTCGAACCCCCTTTTTCAAGGCGATGCCCCAAACCCCAAGGTTGGGGAATGAGTGTACAGTCCTCTGGGGTACACAACTGAGACAATATCATCTATGAGACTAGAAGATTTGGCTCCACAACCAACACATAAACCATAGACATTCATAAGCATAATACTATTTTTGTCCACAAATATGACCATTCACATGAATAAAAATTTAACCAAGAAATGAAATCATAGGCTGAGTGGTCAAACTGGCCATAAACAAAATCAAGAGATAGGATAAAGTGGCTTATATTTGTATATAAATCAATCTCAGTCTTCAAAAAACTTACATGAGAGTCATATGTATCAGTCTGAATATACATCCAATTTCTTTAGCTCTATATTCCTTCTTGAAACAAAAATCCAACCCTACTAAACTAAACTTTTCTCCTTTTATCATTTACAAAATAGGGCAGTTTCATAACTGTCTTTAGGTCTAGTCTCGAGACAATTACATTAAGTGGTTATATGCTAACTTCGAATCTTTAAAAACAACATACTATTAACCACTATGTACATTATAAAAAAATGAAATACTTGATTAGATGGACATTAGGTGGCGCTCATAACTACTTGGCTGCCTCTGCTAACATGGCTATCCCCTCCAATGCACGGGACTTCTTCTTATCCCGAACTTGATCTATCTCCAAACTTTTAACTCTGCTTGATAATACTTTATTTTGCTTGGTTAGGTCTTCAACTTGATTTTCTACTTCCATCTTTCTTCTTAGAGCTTCTTTTGCTACTGCTATCAATTCTTGGTAATGCGCATTGATGTCTTCCAGGTCCTCCCTTAATTGTTTATTTGTAGTTACAAGTTTGTCATTGGATTCACTTAGAAACTGAATTTGTGACTTATGCTGTTGCACAGTTTTTCTGAGATTTTCTACTTCATAATCCATATGCACCTCTTCATGCAACGTTGAATCCATGTCTGATAACCAAGGAATATCCAGTTTCTTAAAGATTAAATCTTCCTCCCGTCTTTTCTTCACTGCTACTTCAAATGTGACTCCTGAAGTCATACCTTGTTCCATAATGGGAGAAGCTTCCTCCTCTGAAACTTCATGGCCTTCTTGAATTGGTTCTGGTGACATTGGATGATCTTCTTGAATGCCCATCTGATCTTGCTGAGCTATAAATTCCTCTGTAATAGCTACATGAGATATTGTAGTTAAGTTCTCCTTTATAGGTATAACACTCTGTTTCTGTTCTATTGAACTCACATCTTCTCTAGGATTAGAACTTGCTATCTTTTCCATTTCCTCATCCTTCATGTTCTCTTGTTCATTTTCCAATGCCTTTTCCTGTTCTTCATTACCAGAGTTTCTGGATTCTAGATGTGAATTAGCTTTCTGAGGGTTGTCTTGTGTTAAGTCTTCAAGCACATCTCTTTTGAATTTCTTGATAAAACCAACTTGTTTATTAGGCACACTCTTCTTTACACGCTCATCCTGCTCGATAGTAAACCTTGACCAGAATAAGAAATGGTCCCATTTTCTGCTTTGCTTTTGTAAGACTGTTAAAACAATCAACTTTATCAAACCATGATGAAACAAAGACTGCTGTGTATGATCAACATGCCCCTTAATTCTATTTCACATTTTCTGGATGTTTTTAAGTAAGAAGAATGGCAAACTCATCCTTGATTGTTGGTTCAGATGCAACATAAACCTAACATGATATTTAAACACCAACGCGAACCTACCATCACATGTGATATAGCTTTGTACAATCCCAATTGCTTCTCTCCATTCTGGCTTAAACTTGGTTAGTTGAACCCCTTTGCTCCAATCTAGGGTTTCGTTTCCAGCTGGTAACAAGAAGTCATTAGGATCAAAATTGAACGGGCTCTTTTTGAACCAGGATTCTCTATCTATGGAGGTGCCGGTGGCTTCAGCAATCAGACTCTCCACGAGTTCAAATTGAAGAGTATTGAACTCAACAACATTATTAGTAAGGTTATGAGCGAAGGAATGAGACACTTTGATATCAAAACCTGTGATTTATTCAAAGAAAATGAACCAACTGGCTTCCCTAAACAACTCTGTACACTTTGGAAATTCCACAGCCTAGCTCGTATCTGTGGGTTCAAACCGACTAATTTGGCCACTCTTACCCATACTTCGGTATAATTTCACCAATTTGCTTCTTTACTAAATTAAGGATGAAAAACTTCAAGAAACCATAAACATTACGAGTTTACAGCTGTGAAATTCGTAACCCCAAACTTGAAATCGTGGTAGTTCAAATCCCCAATTTCCTCAATGATACTCACAACAGGTTCATACATGTGTCATGATACACTGAATAGGTGACTAGAAATCTCCTAGCATAATCAAATGTACTGGGCCATGTTCTGTCATCAACTAACCACGCTCTTCTATGCTTTCGGATTCTTGCAGCGCTCGAGTGCATGTGGTTTGAATTTTGCGTTGCGGGAATACCTCAACATGAAAGACTTGGCAAAACAAGTTCAAAATGAAAATTAGACTTTGGATATTAGCATTGGAGTAACTTAAATAAGTATTTGAAGACTTTGAAAAGAAATAGAATACTTAATAAGCCACTTAGGATAAAATAAAATAAAACAAAAAACTATAGCATATAAAGTAAAAAGGCATTCAAAATCATTAAAATTCAAGATAAAATCAAATGAAAAGTAAATAAGGAACACACAATTTAAAAGAAACACATAAAAAATGAGAACAATTTCAGTACTAACAATGACGATGAAGATGATGATGATGAAGACGATGAAGATGATGGTGATGACGACCACAATGATGATGATGATGATGATGATGATGAGGAAGATGGAGATGACGATGATGATGATGAAGATGGTGATGAGGATGATGATGAGGATGATGATGATGATGAATATGACGATGAGGATGATGAAGATGAAGATGATGGTGATGAAGATGATGATGATGATGATGATGATGGTGATGATAAAGAAGAGGACGATGATGATGATGATGATGATGATCATCGTCATCTCCATCTTCATCATCATCATCATCATCATCATCATCATCATCATGTAGTGGTAGGGGAAGGGGGATTAGGAGAGAGAGACAGAGAGAGAGAGAGAGAGAGAGAGAGAGAAGTAAGGAAGGGGGAGTGAGAGAGGGGGGGGGGGTTAGTTAGGGGTAAGGGGCTAGGAGGGGGGGTTAGCGAGGGGGGAGAGAGAGAGAGAGAGACTTGGAGAGGGGGTTAGTAATGGTTGGGGGGGGGGGAAGGAGGGAGAGAGAGAGAGAGAGAGAGAGAGAGAGAGAGAGAGAGAGGAGAGGGTGTTAGTTGTAGGGAGTGAGAAAGAGAGATGGGAGGTGTGTTTAGAGGTAGGTAGAGGTGTAGGGAAAAGAGAGATACTAAGAGAGACTGGGTTAGTAAGGGCTAGGGAGAGGAGGGGAGAGAGATAGAGAGGAGGGGGTTTTGGGCAAGGGGGAGTAGCAAAGAGATATAAAGAGTAGGATGGTTAGGGATGGGGGAGAGGTTAGGGAGAGGGAGAGGGGGTTTACAGAGAGAGAGAGGTGTTAAAATAGGGAAGAGAGAGTGATGACGACGACGATGATGATGAAGATGACGACGACGATGATGATGATGAATATCATGATGAAGATGATGATGATGATGAAGATGATGATGACGACGACGATGATGATGATGATGAATATCATGATGAAGAAGATGA